>JAJQWJ010000001.1:126723360-127973360 GCA_023637945.1 Phaethornis superciliosus
AAAGAGGTTTTTGGCATTTGTGATCACTTTTTATGCTAATTTCAGCGTGACCATTTTTTTCCCTAAAATTATTGTCATTGTCTTTATAGATCTCTTTCCACAAAGCGTACTTCTATGTCCAGCACTCCAAAACCTGGGTCTGGTCTGTATAAGGTTGGATTTAGGGAACAAAATAAACTAGGTCTCTCTTACTGTTAATTAGTTTGTGTTAATTTGGTTGATCCAACACTAATGTGTTCTACTTGATGATCCCATGAGTTACTACACCTTTTCAAGATGCATTTTAAGCTTCTTTGCTTTTTGCTTCCATAGAGCTTTGTTTGATTCTTGAATACGTTGAAGAATAGAAAAGGATCAAGTGAACTTCTCAAGAGTTCAAATGTGAATGTAATTAACAACCACAGGTTTGAGGTGAGCAATTCCCAGCCATTTTCTCTTAAACACACAAAAAAATAAGACACACATCCTTTTTTCCTGCAAAAATTATATTAGTGCTGCAGAGAGGAAATAAGTAAGAACAGGTTGTATGGCACTGCAGGATGAAAACGAGGAAGCACAGAGTCTTTGTAGGCCCTAGCATAACCATGGCCATATGATTCCTTATGTAAGCACTTCATGTATTTTTCTTGGTTTTCTTTTGCCCCCACCCCTCACATCTGTCTGTTTCTGAACTGATTTGCTATGTGTTTGTTTTGATTTGTCATATTTTTACCTGAGTATTAGCTCACTTTCTGGAGAGATGGTGAGAAATCCAGAATGGACACATTTTTTCCCTGTATGGTTTTTAATAGTCATGTTAGCTTATTTGCAGTTATATGGTCACTTTGTTCATGTTGGTTTTCCTATGTGGTTTTTATTTCTCAGTCTGTATCTCTTTTTTTGGTGTGCTTTAGCTATCAGGTGTTATTTTTCCTTGGTGGAAACAACAATGCGTATTCAGTATTTTTTTCCACACATGCTACAGATGTGGGGGAAAGTGGACTGCCCTTGGGAGGGAAAAGAGCATGGAGGCATAGGAATCATTCAGGGCTAACGTCGGAAGGAGAGCACAAGCATGCAAAAGATGTGCAGAAAACCATGGGCTACCTCTTACAGAAGTTTATTTGGTTTGGCTTAAGAGGGACTTCTTTTGGTGTGTGCCCGTCCCTCGGTTTCTGCAGGTCACTTTCAGGTCAAACTTGTTAAGTTAAATGGAAGATAATATATGAGGACAAAAGAGTGTGCAAACAAGAGTATGCAAACAACTGCCTTTTTTCTTGAAGGTTTTGGGGTCTGGAGGAAAGGAAAAAAGGAGTTTTTAAGTTCTTGGTAAGGAATTGAAAACTAAAACAGTTTTCTTTTACTTAATTTCCAACCTCTTTGCCTGTATAAATTATAAGAAAATAACGTTTCCACAGGGGATGGCAGAGGACATTGAAATAAATGAAAGTAATGTCTATTTCTGCGGTGTGGATAAGATGCCTATATACTTCTGGCTGTGAAATCTCTCCTGGATAGCTAATGGCTAGAATAACCAATTTTCTAGCCGTGAAGGAATAAGTCTTGTTTATGAGGCTGAGCTGGTACTGCAGCTGAATGAGTCGCCACAAGCTGCAATTCTGTGTGCAGTTTGAACCAGGCTCTGTTGCTGTCATTACAATGATAGGAGTAGAGGAAATGGCCTGAGGTTGCACCAGAGAAGGGTTAGACTTAGATTTGAGGAAGAATTTATTTAGTGAGAGAGCAGCTAGGCACTGGAATGGGCTGCCCAGGGGAGGTGGTGGAGTCACCATCCCTGGAAGTGTTTAAAAACCGTGTAGATGAGACACTTCAAGATACATTTTAATGGGTGATACAGATATTAATATATGTTGAATTTGTTTTGGTTTTTTTTTTTGATTCAGGGAAGGAGGGGATGCTGACAGTTAGATGAGGTGATCATAAAGGTCTTTTCCAACTGTGACAATTCTGTGATTCTGCGAGCATACATTTTCTGTTATTTATTCAAAATGGCCCAAATTGTCACCATACTCAGAGATGAAATTAATAAAATTAAAATAATAAAGAGAAAGGACAGTAACAGGTTACAAGGCCAACTGCAGGATGCAAACATTATTTTAACATCTTGCAATCCACTTTTCATACACTTATGCCTCTTTCTCCATAATAATGAAGAAAACATGGTGTACTTCTTTCTGAACAGGCTATTTAATAGCAAAAGTATTTTCTCAATTAAATTCCTCTAGCAAAAGGAAGAAAAAGACCCTGTGTGAGCAATTGCAGCATAAGAGCTCATTTGCTGAGGCTAAATTGCCTGCCAAACACTGACTGATGCCCGTATGGCAATCACAGATGAGTTCACCTGCTGATCTTCTCTTCATCGCTGTCACTAATGTGCACTTTCAATCCTAAACCCACTGAGCACAGCAGAGCATCAAGCAGCATATAATCTAAAATGTATCACAATTAAAAGGATCAAGTATGATGTAAATTGATTTGTAACATATTTTTTAAATTAATCATTTAGAGAATAGTTTTATGAAAGGGCAACCTGTAGCTATACAGGAAATAGTGGGTGCATTTTCAATTCATAATAGATATTAATTATTCATAGAATTTTCATTAATTTTGTCAACAAGACTCTTATATGTGCATTTTAATACTGTGTCTGCTACAATTTATTTCAGAATATACTGAAATGTACAGGATGTGAATGTAAAGTTAGAAAATGTACCAGTCTGAGGTCTGCTTATTCATAATGTGAATAAATACCTTTATTTCAGATAAACAGTCAACTTTTTAATCTTTTTCATAACTGTATAAGTGTTTGTGCTAATCAAGAGATAGAAATGTTTGATTACCTACAAACTCCTTTCTAAGTGTGTTATACTGATTTATTGTCTTTCTGCTTACATCCTCCAGTATGGATAATATGTTATCTTAAATTTTAGCCTACTTTCTCTCAGACAGAAATGACCAGGTGCTCATGTTTCATTGCATGTACTCTTGCCAGTTGTCTCGTATGTCCATATCTGATTTAACAGATAACAGATTTATCAGCTTTAATCACATACATTTCCCTACAACTGATTTTCATTTCTACAGTAATTAAAGCAAAAATGAAAAAGAGTCAATATTTAATGCAAAACCATAGGCAAAAAGACAACCCTCTCTGAAAATTTGTTTTCAGTGTTCCACTTACGCACAGTTTGAAGTATTTTCAGTATTTCCAGTTATGTTAAACTTATTTTTCTCATTAGATCATACAAACTAATTGAAGACTAAAAGTAAATTGACGACAAAAAGGTTTGGAGTTTATTTGTCATTTTTTGTGGGTTTTTTTTTGTGTTTTTTTTTTTGTTGGGTTGTTTGTTTTGTTGGGTTGGTTGTTTGTTTTTGTTGAGTTTTTTTTGTTTTATTTTGGTTTTTTGGTTTTGGTTCGGATATTTCTTTGCATTTTATGCAAGGCTCCTTGCTTGGAAATGTTAAAATAAAGCATGGAAAAGAATCAGCATTTTACTTTCTGCGTAAGACTCTTTTGTCTAAACATATACAACTGTCACTCAAACAACATAGGATTTCCATGTCCAGTCTTGGCCTCTAAAATGTTTCAGAGAGTTGCCATAGATAACACATCATATCTTCTAGGCTCATAAAAATGACTTTAAGACGTAAGAGATTTTAGTTAGCACTAGGGAACTGAAACTTGTCCTCTGTCTCCTATTTGCTTGTCAGCTGTAACTTTCCTTAAGTATTTCTTAAATAATGAATTTCAGCTCTATTATTTATTTCTCCAGAATGTCTTGTTCTACTAACACTCACTGATTCATAGGTATGTCAACAGTTAATTCAAACATGCATCCACCAATCTGCAGATCCCTCTGTCTACCTTCCTACCTCTACCTCAAATTTGTTTTGTTGTTTTTATCTTCTTTTTTGTTTATTTTTTTTTCCTAGTGCATTGATTATGAGTAGTAGGAACAGTAAGATTCATTTTATAGCCTGGTGTTAAAAGACCCCACATCTGTTCACTTTATTGGCTTCCTTTCTGAAGTCTGCAACTTACTCAGTGTTCCTCTTCCTAGGCAGCCATTATCAACTCTCATAAACTAAACCAGCTGTGAGATTGCTTCCAACTTGCAGAACTGGAGAGTGGAAAATCTTCATACTTCAGACACTTTGAATTTCTAGACCATTGCTCTGACACTGAAATATACATATTCAGTTACTGAATTGCACCAAAGAAAAAAGAAAATCTGTTCAATGTACCCCTTCTCCTTCTATTGAGTAGTCTTCATATTTTCTTCATCTGCATAAAGGCTTTAGGTTTGAAATACATTCTAATATATATGTACATATTGTTATTGCAAAACACACAGAGATTACTAATTAATTTTTAGAAGGTTGTATCATGAGATGATAATCTGACTACCTCATTAAGATACAGGTTTTGAAGTGTTAGATTAGATTATTTTCTCTTCTTAAAGCCTATGTTACACAAGTTTGTAACAAAACAATACTCAAAGCAAAAATGACAAGTTGATGCAGACAGACAATAGTGGCTTGTTTGGGCTTTATAGCAGTTATATTGGAATGCATTATTTCTAATAGAAATCAGGGCATAGTGTGACTCCCTGAATCAGTGGGCACAAGAGAATGTGCTTGTGAAGGACACTCATGTTTCAAAGTGATACACTATACAACCAAATATTTGCATTCAAAGGTGGAGGAACTTCAAATCTTTTAGTTGAAAGGGAGTAATTTATAATCCTAAAATACAGCACTCTTCTATCAGGTTAGTTTTGCCTTAGAGAAGAATTTGTACTTCTGTATCTCTATATAACAAACATTGGAAAGATCTTTTTTATTTTATTTTATTTTTTTTAATGGAAGTCAGCAATATCTGATCTCATACAGTCTTCAAGGCAAATTACATTTTTGCAGTATACTATGCTTAAAACCACCTGGGCTGCTTTCCAGAAGTGACAACAGTATTAGAATTGCATCAGAATGCACAGCTTGAGGATGAACTTAGGACTGAACTCCATCAAAGAAATTGTGTTGGAAAAAAGAAAACTATAGGTTACTACAGGGAAGAGCAAAACAAAATGTTGTATAGTTTCTTTTCCTTGTGTTACTTCTTTCCATCTGTAACAAAGGAAAAGTCTAATTTTCTTTTTTTCCTGAAGTGTGACATGGGTCACACTTCAACTTTGAAGACGATATAACTTCTCCACAGCAATACAAGTAAGAGAACAAACATCAGACTTCCAATCAAAGTTACCGGGAGAAAATTAAGTGCAAAATAGCATGTATTGCATATAACCCATCTGCATTGTTTGAGGTTGAAACAGTGAACTCACTACAGCTTAGATTAAGGATTTTTACTAAGACTAAGGTTCAAATGAAATATATGAATGCAGTATCCAATTCACTATATAATATCTTAATGTTTGCTTTAGTGATTAGTTCTTTTAAGAACAATTCAGTTCCAATAACAATAATTATTCCTCGGATATTATTAATGGTTAGCTCTTAACATATGGACTTATTCCTGTGACTCTGTGGCCAAGACTTAAAATGGAAACTTTACTGAGATGGAAGAGTGACTTTATTTATCTTATACTGAAGTCGTTACTTTTTTTTATTCGCTTTTCTCAGAACATTTTTAACTAAAGGTGTTCAGAATGAGGACATCCACATATGGTTTTGAGTGATATAAATAACTGCAGAAAGGATACCATGTAAGAACTGAATTCCATTCACACTTCCCTTGGATTTATACAACTATACATAAGAACAGCATTAGACTCTGCAGCTGACCACGCTTCAGTGAAATCAGGTGAATCTTTTCAGAGCTTCACACCCTGTTGTGATAAGTAGTCCCACTTCCCTCAGCATTTCACTGCCCTAGAACAGTGACTGCAGAGCTTCTCTTCGTGAGGGAGGGGTCTCATGGAGTTTGGGCAGAAAAGGACAAAATAAATAATTATTCTGGTTGAGTTAGCAGGTACCAGGAATTAGCTTTTGTATGCAGGAACAATAACAAAAAAACATTTTTGAAGTGGGTTTATTAGTGTCCAAACTCATTCAATATCTCTGAAAGTACTGTGTCCAGTTCTGGGCCCCTCAGTTCAGGAAGGAGATTGAGGTCCTGGAGCAGGTCCAAAGGAGGGCAACCAGGCTGGTGAAGGGACTCCAGCACAAGTCCTGTGAGGAGAGGCTGAGGGAGCTGGGGGTGTTCAGCCTGGAGAAGAGGAGGCTCAGGGGAGACCTCATCGCTCTCTACAACTCCCTGAAAGGAGGCTGGAGCCAGGGGGGTTTGGGCTCTTTTCCCAGGCAACTATCAGCAAGACAAGAGGGCATGGACTTAAGCTCTGACAGGGAAGATTTAGGTTAGATATTAGGAAGAAATTCTTCACGGAGAGGGTGATCAGGCACTGGAATGGGCTGCCCAGGGCAGTAGTGGATTCTCCGTCTCTGGAGATATTTAAAGAGACTGGATGTGGCACTCAGTGCCATGGTCTGGGAACCACAGCGGTAGTGGATCAAGGGTTGGACTTGATGATCTCAGAGGTACTTTCCAACCTGGCTGATTCCATGAGTTTGTCATTGGTCTGCATTTAAACAGTCAGACTGAAAAATCTCAAAAAAAAAAAAAAAAAAAAATCTGTTATCTGCTTAGTGAATGCCAGTGGCATTCTGACTGTGAGGGGCAGGAGGGGCAGAAAGATGAATGATTTTACAGATGGAAGAATATTACAGTAAAAACTGAGATGTTGGCAGGTCATTTCAAAGAAAAGGAGAGTTTACAACAGTACATCAATTAATTGGCTTTTTAAAGTTTCTAGTTGTAAAAGTGTGGGACACAAAACCTTGATTTCAATTTGATTTACTTTAGCCCTTACCTCATAGCCATTAAAGAGATATTTTGTCTTTATATCAGTTCTAAGACAATGAAATTTCATGTTTTATTGAGGGGATAAGAATTTGGCAGGGAACTGGAGATTACTATCCACTTTTTAATAGTATAAATATTTTGCTAAATTATCAGTGCTGTATTTTTTTATTTTTTCCTGTCTTTCTCAGTCCTTTTTGCTTTTTATACGCTTTTTTGTTTGTTTTGGTTTTTCTCAGCATGGCACAGCTGCAAAGGTATTGTACTTTCTTGAAAGTTCTGTGTTTAGCTTAACAAATAGATACTCTGTAGCTACCCAAAACTCTAGAGGTGGCAACTGTGTCTGATAATGCTTTTTGTACAGAAAAAAACACATAGCTGTAAATTACTATATTTATTTTCATGCAATACAAAACTGTAAGGTGTTTCATGTTATATTTACCTAGCTACCAAGTAGTTCATATTTTCTTTATATGCAAATAAAGCCATTTTGAAATTGGGGAAAAACGTAAATATACATGCAGGGAAAGATTCCAGCCCCAAAAGACAGTAGAAATTTTTGTTGGTAAAATATTTCTATATCACCAGAATCTTTGTACCATCCCTTTTTCTTCAACTCCCCCTAACAACATAGTCTTATGAAGTGTATATCTACTTTGACCATAAAACCTGTATCTTCAAATAATGCCTTCATAATATTAGTGATTATTCTGATGGCATAGCATAGCATTTAACAATGTTCCACATTTGAGTCTTTCAAATGAATTCTACAATGTTGTGGTGCTTAAATTGAATTATTATTTTTTAGGGTAAAATATTGGTCATTACATAGATGTCAAAACTCCATGTCCAGTCTTTCCTTCTGTGTTTATCTGAACAGCTTTTTAAATTCCAAATTCCCTACAAAATTTATGTATCAGTTATGTATTGAAAGTGTTACAAAGCTCCACTGTTCTCTGTAATTGTTAACACAGTTCATCTTTTGTAGTTCACAGAATCATAGAATCACAGAATTGGCTGGGTTGGAAGGGACCTCAGAGATCATCAAGTCCAACCCTTGACCACTACCGCTGCAGTTACCAGCCCATGGCACTGAGTGCCACATCCAGTCTCTTTTTAAATATCTCCAGGGACGGAGAATCCACTACTTCCCTGGGCAGCCCATTCTTGCCATATGTTGTTTTGAGAGTTTGTTACCCTTGTGCATTTCATTCCCATGAGACATGAGACACCTTTCCTACCGTGTCCACTAAGCCTGGGTATAGCAAGGGGTGCAGGGGGTGCTCAGATGAGGCCCAAACTTCCAGATAAAAGGGCAACTTTGCAGGCACCTCATGATATTCCATGAAAAATTCCATTCCTTCGAAAAGCAGGAAACTTAAATGGTTTTGTAACAGTCTGTGGCAACATCTTTTGTAATGAATTAACCACATATAGATAGTTGTTGTGATAGATTAATATTAAAATGACAGAGAAGTAGTAGCTCGGTGAATCACATTGAATATATTTTAATTGATTTGAAAATAAGCTTGCATACAATTAAGCATTAAAACCAATCATTTCTTGATTTCTGTTTTAACAGAAATGTATTTATTAAAAACCAAAATAAAGTTATCTATTTTTCCAAAATAATGGCCAGGGGATGAAAAAGATGTAAAAAAACAACAGCCTTCAGTGTATTTAGAAGTCATTTATTAATTGTTTAATCACTTACTCTGATAATATTTTTATTAATAACATTAAGTCATGAATAATGATTGTCATATTCTTTTAAGATGTTGTTTCAGGTCAGATGTGTGGCACATCTTTCTATATTATAAAACATTTCCACTTCAGTCATAAATACTTATGACCAGAATTGATTAATGTTAATTTTAAGATAGCTACAGAATTCCTGTATTTTTCATCCTTTACAGATTAATCAAATGCCTCCATGGGTTTAACTGTTCTATATTAATATGTTGATTGAATAGGAAAAATAGAGAACTTGATTCAAGGTTGGGCTATGTAATCATTGCCAAGTTCTGCAGTCATTCAAAAAGACAATGCTGTACTGAGATATATGTAATTAATTCTATATTGTCCACATTTCCACAAGAGTTATTTGAAATGCAAAACTGCAAACTCAAAAGTCCTGATGGCTTCTGGAGAATCTGCCTCAGGTCATACCTGAGTCCAATGGGTTCAAACCACCACATATATCCAGGCTCACTGGTAAAAAACAGGTAAGTATAAAAAATGAAGACATGTGAAATTTTATTTTGTTTCATGTTTCTGTCTGTTAAAAAGTGCAATGTACAGGGCTCAATCTAGCATCATAAATTAACCAGTATCATTTACAAATCTTAAATCTATGAAATGAAATGAAGGAAACTTAAAACAAGGATAACTCTTCACTTAATCTTAAAACATTACTTGCACTCTGGAAAAAGTAGTAGTAGGAAAAAGAAGTCACATTTGCACAAAATTTAATAAAGCTTTAAAACTTTGTTCTAGAGAGCAAAGAGCACTCGTACCCAGTGTAAGCCAAAGGAGTTAATGTTTTATTTCCTGAAATTCTTCTGATCATTTTCAATTATTTTTACACTTCTCAGAGATAACGAGGAACTTTTTATTGGTTCAGCAGAAGGAGCTTATATGGACATGCTTCCAGGTGTAAAAATTCAGTTTAGCCTTCAAAAAATGGAGAAAAAACTCTAATCAAAAACTTGGAGTGCAAGATGTTGCTTGGCTTCATTGCTGAATATGGTTCCTTAGAAACCTACTCTGAAAAGGTAATGATGAATTATGGGACAGTTAATACAGAAAGAGAAAAAGGAATAATCTTTAAGAACATACCAAACATCTGGAAAAGAAGTGGACCAAACTATTACAGAATATGATGCAACAAACCTAATTTTAATACTCCCCTGTTAGATTTCCATACACCAGACATTATTGTGTCTATTTATTCTAAAACAGATGTATAAGTTTTCACCTCTTTTTTATTTTTTGATACATATTTCTGGTTGTCCAAATGAACTTTCCTCAAATCTTTGATTTATTGATAAGTGTAATAGCATTCACAATATCACCTTCAGAAATTTGTTTACTTTTTTCTTGTGAAATTCTGAAAGTTATTCTGAAACTTGGAGTCTGATGTCCCCTTCTTAATAATGAGTCTGTTGCAAATGTTTCTCCAGGGAGTGTTTATGAATGCAGTAAGAAGCACCTGATGTTTCCACTATTTTCTATGAACGTGGTCAGAGAAGTAATATTGTTTGTGGTTGTACACACTGGTCAGCTGAATGAGGCAGGAGGTCTTATTCTTACTGGTCTGATAGTTTCACTGGTATGGATCACTGAGAATTAGAAAGGAGGTTAAATTGCAGTATCAGCTTACTGGGATATACAGCACAAAAACCATGAAAGAGCTGAAGTGGCTGTGATGTTTGTGAACTCTTTACAAATATATCTACAATATTTTTACATTTCAGTGCATCTAAAAGTATGGAACAAATTTAGTCCCGAGATAACAGCTGCTTCAAATGTGCAGAATACCAGGATCCAAATCTAGTTAGTAAATAGAGAAGACGGAAAAAATACTCAATTGTGTGTATTTAAGAACAGTTTATTGTATATTGCTTGAGAAAGAAGAACTAGCTTGTTTTTCCAAAACATGGGATCATAGTATAATTTAACTGACACAAAATCAGATCATAATAACCTGATAGAAGTTAATTCTAAAACTATTTGCTGATGCTGCAGTTAATGTCTGTGGACCTGTCTGGCCTTCATACCTAATGAAATGTTTTTTCTATTGAACTCTGGGAGAGCTATTTGCTAAATGATACTTGTCTGCTTGTTTTATGCCCTTGAAATCTGCAGTTTCTACTGGGTAGTTGTGATTTAAGATTGACTTTTATACTGCTTAGAAAGTCTAGATGAGGGCAAGATGGAATGTACCGCTAAGTGACCCATCCAACTTGTGAAACTCATTCGCAAGAGCTTAAGTGCCTTTTTCCCTCAAAACATACCTGTTGAACACCTTCTAACTTAAAAAAAAAAAAAAAAAAAAAAAAAAAAAAAGAGAAAAAAGAGAAAAAGAAAAAATAAAATAGTATATAACTTCTTGCAGATGAAAAGATGAAACTGCCACCTAAATGAAGAAATACTGCATAGCAAAAATGCAGTCATCTGGAAGATTGTAGTTGAAGGTGAAGCTAGACCAAGGTAATGCAACTTCCTGTTTGAGTGGTGGACTGCAAGTGGATTTTAGTGTAGAAGAGAAACTCTTCTAAATGGGAATTACCTTGCAGCTAGCCTTAGGATGTCCATCAGGGCATCACCTGGGGTGCCCCACTTGCAGTGGGAATGCAAGGTCCCACAGGATTTAGCTATCTGAATTATTGATGTACACCTAATAACCAATCTGAGTTTCATTACTGGTAAAGACACAATGTGGATATGCTGACTCTTAAGGAACTGTAGCAAATCAAACTTTTTTTTTTCTTTCTTTTCTGATCAAGTCAGTCACAGTTTATTTGAAAGTGTAGAGCAAGTTTCGTGACAGAGGAAACAGAGTTAACAGAGTTAATCAGCTAGAAAACAATCATACCTGATTCTTGAAGGCTCCAGAAGACAGAAAAAAATAGCTTTGTGCTAATCTTTAATTATGGGAGAAAACAATTTTCTTCACACAATCATAAAATCATTCTGGTTGTCAAAGACCTCTAAGATCATTTACTTCAACCATTTACCTAACTCTACTGAGTCCACTGCTAAACCATGTCCCTCAACACCACATCTACATGTTTTTTAAATCCTCCAGAGATAGTGTTTCAACCACCTTCCTGGGCAGCCTGTTTCAGTGTTTGATAACCCCTCCAGTGAAGCAGTTTCTTATAATATCTAATCTAACCCTGCTCTAGTACAACCTGAAACCATTTCCTGTGATCTGTTGCTCTTTACCAGGGAGAAGATATTGATACCCACCTCATTACAAACTCCTTTCAGGTAGTTCTAGGGAGCAGAAAGGACTCACCTCAGCCTCCTCTTCTCCAGGCTAAACAACCCCTGTTCCCTTAGCCAATACTCAAAAGACTTGTGCTCCAGACTCTTCAGCAGCTTCATTGCACCTCTCTGGACACGCTCCAGTAGCTCAATGTCCTTGTATGGGGGAGGCCCAAAACTGAATACAATACACGAGGTGAGGCCTCACCAGTGCTGAGGCCACTTCTCTTCTCTGTCTGGCTACACTATTCCTGATAGAGGACAGGATTCTCTTGGCCTTCTTGGCCACCTGGGTACACTGCTGGATCATATTCAGCTGGCTGTTGACCGACACTTACAGGTCTTTCTCAGTTGGGCAGTTTTCCAGCCATTTTCCCCAAGTGTACTTGTTGTAACTGCATTACATGGCAGTTCAGTTTAAAAAAAATTTAAAAGAATTTTTAAAAGAATTTTTTTTTTTTCCTTAGACAGTGCTTACCATTAATGTTTTGACTCCAGAGTTTCCTGAACCAGTTCCATTAAGATCCATAAAAAATTGCTGGGGATTTCAGAGGAACCAGATTTCACACCTCAAACTGTGGGGCTTCTTCCTTCAAATCCCGTATGTAAATTCTCAGCTATCTCTGGATGGAGTGACTGTGACACCCTCCATTTTCTCCTCTTAGAAAGTATAAATAACACTGACTTGTGGAAGGGGATTTAGCACACCACAGTGGCTCAGATCATCCCTCTGAACTCACAACTGTAGGATAGAAGAAGTTAGAGCTTTTGCTTTCATAGAATCATAGATGTTTAGGTGTCGGAAGGGACCTTGAAAGATCGTTGAGTCCAAATTCCCCTGCCAGAGCAGGGTCACCTACAGCAGGTCACAGAGGAACACATCCAGGTGGGCTTTGAATGTCTACAGGGAAGGAGACTCAGCAACCTCCCTGAGCAGCCTGTGCCCGGTCACCCTCACAACGAAAAAATTCTTCCTAATATTTATACAGAACTGTCAATGCTCCAGTTTATAACTGTTGCCCCTTGTCCTGTTGTTATTTACTTTCAGAAGCAGTCATTCTCAGAAGTTGGGTTTGGCTAGGACAGTCATCATAACTGCCAGGCTTTGTGTGGATTTTCCTGCTCTCCTGTATGACCAGGTCTTTCCTCTGTTTTCTACAGGGAATCATCTGAACAAAATCAACAAAGGATAGCAAGACCAGAATGTAGGATTCAGTGTTACCATTGACCTTTACATAACTCCACTTCTCTTTCCTTGCAGAACAAGAAGGGCATATATACACATAGCTTGTTAAACAGGATCTGTCTGGGAGATGGAAGATGTCAGTTCAAAACCCACAAAGCTGAGGAGTGAACTGATTCTAAATTTCATGCTTTTAAAATGATTTCTCCAAGTTTTAACATATTAGCATACAGCAAACTACCAGTATTGTACTCAAAAGGAAATTCAAAATTGACTAGTTTTGCATTTCTAAAAAGAATAATTCAAGTCTTGGAGACAGGATTATGGACTGTGAATCAATTACATCAGTTCCCACTTCTAAACTCTGCTCACTTCATATTTTTTTTAATGTCATCATGCACCTAAATAAAAAGGAACAAATCGAAACAAATCAAACAAAACAAAAAACATACCAACTGTCCATTATTTTCAGCACTCTAAGACTTTGGTGGTACTGTTTATACACCAAATATAATAACTCACTTTGAAAATTAACTTATCAGTGAGACTGTAAATATCTGTAAAATATCAAAACAATTGATTTGGATTTGAAGCAATATAAGTAACTGGGATCAGATTTTAATCCTATTTTAATCTTCTTTATGGATGTATAAAAGTAGCCAAACATATCTCTTAATACAGCAGCTGTTAATAATTGAAACAAATTGGAAGTAGTAATAGAATATTGCAGTTATTTAATGTGTGTAGGGAAGAAAAACATCATAAAACCATAGAAGATAATGCTTCAGTATACTTTAAAATGACACATGCTAGATATTCTCCTGTTCGAAAGCACATCATTATTAACAAAATGGACAAAAAGCCCCAACAAACTACTGGAGAAAGCTGAATGCATATTATCTATGAAATGACAAATTAGTTTAGCTAAGGTAGAAAAGGTGAAACTGACATGTTGAAATAATGCAAGAAGAATGTAGTGACTCCAGAAGAGACATATATATAATGAAATGAATTGGAATAGTTTCCTTTCTTCATATTTGTGATATATGGAAGAATAGCCCGAATGATTTTGATCATGCACGGCTGAAGTTGCAATGAGAGGCATCATGAGAATTTTGAAAACCTGAATTTTTTATTTCTTCATTGGCAGGAATCAAGGTACCTGTCATTTTTTTCCCCATCAGTTCCTTGAATGCATAGGATTAGTCACATGCCCATTAGCACAGTAACCACAGTTCTGAAAATATGAAAAGAAGCATGATGTGCTTTAATTCTTTCAGTAGCTGACACAATTCATCATTTTCTGTGTCACATGTATCTTGCATTACGGTGTGCTTTGCTTTCATTTTATAATTCTGAGAGCAGTTGTCACCTCATCATTGGTATGACAAGATTGTGAGGAAAGCATTCTCATTTTAACTGCTCAGATTGATGGCATTGCAGATGTCAACGACAACTTAGATCAAGTGACTAATTCATGCTTTGCTGCTGTTTCCTCTACAAAACAGTGAAATTATAGCTATTAAGGTTCATCAAGACTGTTATGAAATATGCATAGAGTCATGTGTAGCATGAACACTGTATTATGGATTTACTGGAAGAGAATGATCACTTAAGTATAGTTCACTTTACCTCCATAAGCACAGAAGAGCTGGAATAGGCTGAAGTAAGTGAAGATGACCATGCACAAAATCATGTTCTAATCAGTGTGGAAACTCTGTGCTTCTCGAAAATGGTTGAACTTTCAGCACCTGAAGGACTGCTGCAATGTACAATTGCTCAGAACAGTATCAGTGCCCAATGCTGTAAGCAGAGCTTGATGGGACTCTTGTGTGGCCAATCAACTGCAAGAAGACTGCAAAGGAGGATGAGATAACCGGAAGTTGTCAAACATCTTCCCGTAAAAAAAAAAAGACTGTGAAATCTAGGTCTGGTTTGTGTTGAAAACTGGTGTATCTTTAAATCCATAAGTACTTTGAGAAAAATTTTAAATACAAATTAAATTTATTCCTTCATTGTTTGGAACAAGTCAGTTGCACTGGATAGATAGAAACAAAAAATTTGATACTGACACACTGAAGTGTACATCCTTTGCTCAAGAAAAAATTTGGGACAGACTGCTGGCAGACCTGTGTTTGAGAGACACTACTGATCTAACCTTAGAAGACATTTTCCATGATGTTGTGCTGTTTTATAAGGGTTTCTTTAAAAACATCTCTTAATTTTCTTGTGGTTCTAGTTGAGTATATCTGCACAGTGTAGGGTACCTACTTTGATTTCTTCAGAGTTTCTGCATTTGTTCATTGCAAAAGATCTTGAGGGAAGCTCAATAAGACTGATTTAGTAAGGCTCACCTTGAACTTGTCTCTCATGGAGCTTTAATTTTTATTACTGATTTTCCTTCTTCTTGTGCCTGAATAAAGAACTTGTTCTGCACCTGGAGGCACAAGTGAGATAGCAGAGACAGAGAAGGGACATGGGAGTGCCTCTAGCCTGGAATTGGGCTGGGGAACAGGGGGGAAAGGGTGCAGGAAGGCATAGGAGAGGGTAGAGGAAGATAAAAGGAGGGAAGTTGGGAAGAACAAGTAAAATAGAATCTGCATATTTTCTACACCTACAGTTCTGTCTTGGTTTCTGCTGACTGATGACCTGAAGAGCAATCCAGCTGATCTTAGGCAGTGCAGTTTCATTCTGTGTATTGAACCATAACGAACTGAAAAAAGATCAAAAGTGGTCAATGAGTTCATCCCAAAGTCTCCAGCTAGAAATTAACATGCCTAGACTTGTAATGGGATAACCTTGGCTGGCTGGCACGTGCCCAACAAGCTGTTCTCCCAGCAGGACAAGAAAGGAAAATGCAATGAAAAATCACGTAGGTCAAGATAAGGACAGAGAGATCACTCACCAATTGCCATCACTGGAAAAACTCTTGACTTGGGGAAGACTTACTTATTTATTTATTTGTTTATTGGGGAAAACAAATTTATTTTTTCAAACTTTAATTTAAAATAGTGTAGGACAGTGAGAAACAAAACAAAGCTAAAAACAGTTTCTTGACACCTTCTTAGGTTTGACTTCAGTCCTTCAGTCCCAACTCTTCTACCTCCTCCCCTCAAAGCAGCACTTGGGTGATGGGAAATGGGTGGTGAGTTCATAACACTTTGCCACTCTCTCTGCTTCCTGCTTATGCTTTTCATAAAATCACAGAATCATAGAATCATAGAATTGGCTGGGCTGGAAGGGACCTCAGAGATCATCAAGTCCAACCCTTGACCACTACCGCTGTGGTTACCAGACCATGGCACTGAGTGCCACATCCAGTCTCTTTTTAAATATCTCCAGGGACGGAGAATCCACTACTTCCCTGGGCAGCCCATTCCAATGTCTGATCACCCTCTCTGTAAAGATTTTTTTCTAATATCCAACCTAAACCTCCCCTGGCACAACTTAAGACCGTGTCCTCTTGTCTTGTTGAAAGTTGCCTGGGAGAAGAGCCCAACCCCCCCTGGCTCCAGCCTCCTTTCAGGGAGTTGTAGAGAGCGATGAGGTCTCCCCTGAGCCTCCTCTTCTCCAGGCTGAACACCCCCAGCTCCCTCAGCCTCTCCTCACAGGACTTGTGCTGGAGTCCCTTCACCAGCCTGGTTGCCCTCCTTTGGACCTGCTCCAGGACCTCAATCTCCTTCCTGAACTGAGGGGCCCAGAACTGGACACAGGACTCGAGCTGGGGCCTCACCAGGGCTGAGTACAGGGGCAGAATCACTTCCCTGGACCTGCTGGCCACGCTGTTCCTGATCCAGGCCAGGATGCCATTGGCCTTCTTGGCCACCTGGGCACACTGCTGGCTCCTGTTCAGCTTCCTGTCAATCCAGACTCCCAGGTCGCAGAGTGGGGTACTTCCATTGGGGTACAGTAAGAGACTGCTCCAGCATTGGGTGGTCTCTCCTGCCAGAATCCTGCTCCGGTGTGAGCTCTTCCTCATCATGAGCTGCGGCTTCCTTCAAGGCACATCCACCTGCTCTGACATGTACTCCTCCACTGTGGTCCTCCAGTTGCAGAGGAACGAGCTACTTCATCCTGGTCTTTTTGCTGGCCTGCATGGAAAACACTTCTGGTTCCTGGAGTGTTTTTTACCCTTTCTTAAATATGCTATCACAGAGATGTCACCAGCATCACTAATGTGCTCAGATTTGGCCGGCAGTGGATAAATTGTGGAGCTGACTGGGACTGATTGTGCCAAAAAAGGGGCAGCTCCTGGTCTCTTCTCCCACAGGCCACCTCTGCAGTCCCCTGCTACCAAAACTTTGTCAAGAAAAACCAATGCAAGTAGTCATTAGTGCATTGGCTATTGGTTCTCTTTAGCTTCCAAGGAAAAAATACATTATCTATGTAATGATTTAAGACACAAAATGAGAGAAACAATTCCTTTCCAATGACAGAAATCTTGTTTTCATAAATTTAACTGGTTTTACCCCTTCCAGATGTAACTCCTGCAAACATCATTTAGGGTAGTTTATTTTAATGTAATTTCTTTCAATAATTTTTACAAGTCTTTAGTGGCAAAGTTTCAACATTCTTTTCATGGCCACCGTACCCTAAATGTCACAGTCAGGGAGCTTTTAAAAAAGTCTTTATGAGCCAGGAACAAATAAACCAGTGGCTCCATGTCTAATTATATGTCACTTAAATGATTCACAAATGACACACTTGTAATAAACTTTTTATACTTTAAGATTTTTAATATACAAGCTTGTCACTCACAGTCAGTCATTTTGTTCAGATAGGGATTAAAATTGATTAAGGTTCCTCTAATTGCCAGTTCTTATTTATCAGTTCTAATTATGCATAATATATGTATTAAAAATCCCTCATGCACAGAGCAACCTGTGGTACAGAATTTAAGAAGGTGACTATCAAATGTAGAGGACTATGGTAGATTACATATGGTGAGTACTAATATTAAATGCTGAAAAATGCTTTTTTAGCAGACAAGATTTCTTACTGCTGTACACTCACAGATTCTCACTGAAATAAATATTACTGAGAGCGCTACATTCTTTCTAGTCACACGGAATTAGAAGAAAAATGCTAACTAGAGAACTGCTAAATCATTTTGTATCTGGGGAACTCACTACTCACACTTCTTGCTGAGTTTAGAAAAGCCCAGACTATTGCAAAACTGCAGATGGAAAAGGCTCTGTGGAAGGCTGTCAGACCCCCTCTGCCTAAGACTTTTACTAGAAAGTGGTAACTGATTAGTTTTCCAGGGTTTACTTTACAGGACTTCTTAGTGAGAGTCCAGGTCACCTTCTTCATATGTTGTTATGGTCTTCTTAGGTGTAAAAGAGCATTCCTGCTCACACTTGGTGTTCTGTGTTGTGCTCTGCTGGTGCCTCTGGCTAGGCTGACCCATCAGGAACCGGAGGTGCAAACATTGCAGAAAGCTCATGAGGAGAGAGTAAGGAGGCAGCAAACAAGGAGACAGACCAGCAGTGGCTTCCTATTACTACAGGGGTTTAAGGGAGAAAGCTTGTTTACCACTGATTCTTCCCTGAAAATCTGTAATGGGTGACTGGAGAGGGTGAGCATGGCCGGGGCACTGTAATGACAAGGATATGAATGAAGACAGCATGGCAATCCCAGTGAGGCAAGAGAGGGAGCAAACAGCTGGCTGACAATAGTGCTGGGAACACTATTGGGCTGATCTTTTGGGATACTCCAAATTTAGATTTCTCTGAACTGAAGCTTATTTTCCCTGACTCCCCATAAAGTTCTGTTCGCTTAAATCTCTTTATTCGTAATTGTAAAAAGCATAGTTAATCATGGGTGCCCCAGTGAGATTATTTCCTTACCCAGCTCTTTGGGTGGATAGTTGAGTTCATGCACAATTTTTCTGCCTAGCTTTAGTTTTCATTTGAGTGTTCTTAAACCACTCTTTTTCTATTTTGCTTTCTTCTGCTGAGAATGACAAAAAAAAGTGTAACCTTTTTTTTTTTTTTTATCTGATATGGATGCACTTTCTCCCCTCCTCCTCCCACATATGCTTCTCTGACTCGCTGAAAGATAAAAAAAAGCAAAGGGCTATGTGATGGCAACACTGCTTGTTCACTAATATTCTGAAGTGGATCAGGACAAGAAGGAAAATAAGATACTCTGTTGCTGGTGCTGTAAATACTGAGTTCTCTACTTACCTATTTCAATTCACTATACAGGACATAAACTCTTCCATAGACTGTTCACTTTAAAGCTCTCTGTTTAAATTGCCTGTACTTCAATGATCAGCTGTTAGGACATAACACTGCTGTTAAGTCTTACAAGAAAAGAATTGCATTTTTTCTTGGTTAGAAGGAGCTCTGCTGAGTATTGCAACTCAGCACTGAAAGTCGTCTCCTTGAGGGCTATTTCTGAAGGCTGTTCCTGTGCAGAACTGTGATCATGAGCCCCATAATTTCAGTGCAGTGAAATTGCACTCTGTAATTCCTAACAAAATTGTTCAGGCAATTTTTTTGCAATGATTAAAAATTTGAGACCTGTTATGTTAAATGGATAGGTTACATTTCAAGAATATAGTACCTGACATTTTAAAAAATATGTTAAGAATTAAATGAAACCCCTACTGTGTTGTCACAGCATTATACCCTGCAATTTGAAGGTTTGATAAAATACAGTTCATTATTTTTTTTCTCAGAAAAAACCCACAACTTTAAATGTTCAGAAAAAGGGTGATTTATCAAAACTTGATAAATAGTCAATACCATAGAATCACATATTTGGGTTGGCAGGAACTTTAAATATCATCTACTTCCAACCCCACAGAATAGACAGGGACACTTCCCACTAGACCAGGTTGCACAAAGCCCCATACAACCTGGAACTGAGCACCTCCAGGGAGGAGGCAGAGACAGCCTCTCTGGACAACCTGTTCTAGAATATGATAATTACTAGAGAGGAAGACTGAATTATATTTCTAACTATAGTAAATTTCTTTTTTTAAAAAAAGGGTGGTTTTGAAAGAGAAGAATAATATAATAATTAATTTAGATTCAGTAATTCACTAGAACTTGGTCTTATATATGTACAGTTTTGCATATATCTCAGCTCTTCAGCAAACCACTATATAAATCAAAGAAACCCACAGTCCAGATTCAAATCACAGAATCACAAATATTTGAGTATCAACATGCAACCCCATAGTTTCAGCAGCAAATATAACTTCATCTATTTAAAGCTCCTAAATCATCTAGTAGGTTGAACCCTACTGAAAGTAAAATAAACCTTTTTTTCTTAAATCTGACAAATATTGTAATACCTCTTTGGTAAAACAATGAAACTCATTGAATTTGTATTACAATACAAGTCCTGTAAGCAGTGTATTTATCAGGTAGTGTCACAGTTGGTGTTTGTGACTGCTGAATCTATAGTCTCTTCATCATCTATATTTATTTTTAGTAAGACTCATTACAGAAGATAAATTTATTTCGGAACATACTGTAATAAATACAAGGATGCTGCAAAGATTCAACCTTTACTTAAGTAGAATCTGTAACTCTGGTATACAGATTATAAAGTTCCTGAAGCCTTAAGAAGAGGTGACTTTCTGGAATTTACCAGAACTATATAGTCTATAAACAGATTATGATTTATATATATATAAAATATATTATATATAACATATATTTATTGCTATAGCATCTCTCTGGTATTGGCAGAAGGACAATCTGCATATAAGTGTATTTTTGTCCCAAGATTATATTAATAACTGTAGTTTCAGAAACTGAAACATGGATAAATGCAGAGCTTTTTTCCAGAAGCTAATCTAGGTTTAATGTCTGTCTTTCCTTTCTGCTTGCTGCTATTAGAGTAATGGACCTTGTGGTCTCTGGAGATAATATCCTTGCCATGCACAGCTCTGCAAACATAGTGAGACCACTGATTCGTTTTTAAAAAAACAAAAGCCATATTTTTTGACATTAACCTGAGACCAAGCTGCTTAGTAGCAACATTGCTGTTTCATTTCACTGTGATATTTCAATAAAAAACACCAAGAAAATACTGATTTTCTACTGTTAGCTGGCATGTCTGAACACCACCACCAGTTCACAGTAATGTAATGATAGAATCAAAGAATAAAATCATAGATCAGGTTCCTCAGAATCCCATCCAACCTGACCTTAAATGTTTCCTGGAATGAGGCTTCTACCACCTCTCTGGGTAGCCTGCTCCAGTGATCTCCACCTACACTGTAAAAAATTCCTTCCTTCCAGTTAGTCTAAATCTACTCTCTTTTAGTTTAAAACCATTATCCTTTGTACTATCTCAACAGGCCCTGCTAAAAAATTTGTCCCCATCTTTCTTATTAACCCCATTAAAATGATGAAGACCCACAATAAGGTATCCCCAGAGCCTTCTCTGCTCTAGGCTGAGCAGCTCCAACACTCTTCACTTCTCCTCACAGGAGAGGTGCTCCAGCCCTCTGACCACTTTTGTGGCCCTCATCTGGACTCGCTCCAGCTGCTTTATGTATTTCCTGTCCTGAGGACTCTAGAACTGGATGCAGTGTTCCAGGTGTGGCCCCACAGGAGCAGATTCGAGGGGCAGAATCACATCCCTTCACCTGAAGGCCACGCTAGTTTTGATGCACCCAGGATACTGGTGGCTTTCTGGACTGTCCATGCACATTGCTGGCTCATGTCCAGCCTTTCATCTACCAGTACCTTCAAGTCCTTTTCCTCAAGGCTGCCATCAATCCTTTTGTTCTCCAACCTGTATTGATATTAGGGGTTATCCCAGTCTGGATCCAGGGCCTTATACATGGCTTTGTAGAGCCTCTTGATGTTCACATGGGCCCACATCTCAAACCTGTCAAGGTCCCTCTATTTGGCACCTAGTCCTTCAGGTGTCTCAGCTGCACCACTCACCTTGGTGTCTTCTGCAAATAATCACAGAAGGCTACTGGGTGGGTAAAGGCAGCACTTGCCCTTGGTGAAGCCATGCTGCCTGTCTTGAAACACCTCCCTGTCCTTCATATCCAGTCACATAAGTTCTAGGAGGTTCTGTTCCATGAACTTCCCCAGCACAGAGGTGAGGCTGACACTTTGGTAGATCCCAGCAAGACTGGTGCTGTGTAGGTCATCCCATTATAGAAAAATTCAAAACTGCAGCAGTGACATCAGCCATCAAGAGAATATTAACAGACTGGGTGTGCCTGTTTCTTTCAAGGTCACTGTCCACAACTGGAAGGAGAGAGTTAATAATAATCTGTACTGCAGATTCCCTTACCAGGAGTCTCAAGGCCGTAAAATCTCTTTTGAGCACCCTTGGACTACACATTGTGTCTTCATCACCACCCACATGGAAGATCAGTAATGGGTCCTTGGGCAGCACTGGGATAGGAAGTTTCCAAGTGATGTTTTTAACCCGGCCCCCAGGAAGGCAGCAGAGGAAGTTCTATCTGGCATATTGGACCCTCTGTTCTCCTTAGAAGGGAGACATCTAAAACTACAATGTGCCTTTCCTTCCTCATGGAGGTGCTCGTAATGCAGAGGGTAGGCTTTTCTGACCTTGACGACACCTCTAGGTTAGAGCTTTTCTCTGGGTAGGTATTATGCCCAAGCTCCTTCTGAGAGGGTGGTGACCACCAATGGAACTCACCTCTTGGGTCTTGAGTGCCTCGGCCTTCCTGTGCATGCTGCCATTCAAACTGCCATGCAAACTCTTGTCCCATGCTCTGGCTGCCTCCTCCCTCTCTGATGGCAGCTCCTGGGCACTTGAACTCCCCAGGTTGCTTCCTATAGGCATGGGAGTGGTTGTGCAGTTGACACCAAGTTGGGTGGGAATGTTAATGTAACTGAGAGTAGGAAGGCTCTGCAGAGAGACCTGGGCAGGTTGGATCAATGGGAGGAGACCAATTATATGAGCTTTAACAAGGCCAAGTGCCGGGTCCTGCATTTCAGTCACAACAACCCCAAACAACTTTACAGTCTTGGGGAACAGTGGTTGGAAATCTTCCCAGTAGTAAAGAACCTGGGGACACTGGTTGACAGCCGTTCTGCATATGAGCCAGCAGTGTGCCCAGATGACCAAGAAGGCCAACAGCATCCTGGTCTGTGTCAGAAATACTGTCACTAGAACAAGGGAAGTGATCGTGCCCCTGGACTCGGTACAGATGAGCTGGCATCTCGAGTATGGTGTTCAGTTCTGGGCCCATCACTACAAGAAAGACACTGAGGTGTTGGAGTGAATTCAGACAGGGATAACCAAGATGGTGAAAGGTACAGAGTACAAGTCTTTTGAGGAGATGATAAGGGAACTGGGGTTGTTTAGCCTGGAGAAGAGGAGTGTGGGGGGAGACTGGACTGCTCTCTATCACTACCTGAAAGAAAGTTGTAGGAAGGTGGGTGTTGGCCTCTTCTCTCAAGTAAATAACAATAGCACAAGAGGAAATCTCCTAAAGTTGTGCCAGGGGAGGTTTAGACATGTCGATGAGGCACTTCAGGACATACTCAAATGGGCATGGTGTTTTTTTCTGTGTTGATTGTTAGATGCAGTGATCTTAGAGGTCTTTTCCAACCATGAAAATTCTGTGATTCTGTAAATGCTCTGTCAGGGCCTAGGCCTTGTTGGCAACTCCTGTGAGAGCTGCTTGCTCCTGGCTGGTCTTTTCACTGCCCTGGTGTATCATTTCCTCAAAAACATCTCATCTGGATCCACATTTGGGTTTGCGCAGGTCCCCTTGGTGACTGACCTTTTAGGGATCTTTATTCTCATTTAGAGGCTAACTGTATCCATGAGAGAAAGAAAAAAAATAGGAAACTAGGATGTCTGGGATCTGGTCCTCTTCTATTAATACATGAATAAAATGGATGTGCTTTATTTTTTTGTACTACCTTTGTACAGCACAACTCCCTCTGTCCCCCCCCCTAGATGCCTGCATAATGCAAGGTATAACAAATTCCTTATAAACTCATCTTTCCTCTGTTCTTCCCATCTGGTCCTGGTAATTGAGCACTTTCATTGCTATTGCAGAAGCATTTTGAAGTGCTGAATATGTGCCAAAATCTGTAACCAACAGAGTGAGCTAAGCAATTGAAACTAGGATAACAGCACTAGGGGAAGGGGAGAGAGGAGATAGAGAAGAGGAGGGGAAAGCTACATAAAGAAGTTATGTCCAAGAGATGGAAATTTTGATTAATACTGACCCTGCTCTTTGATTTCTCCATAACAGAGCCGATACCTCAACGCTGCTGCTCAGCTGACCACTTACGCTGCTTGATGAATTTACCTATCAACTTCGAGATTTTGCTTTCTTGAGCCCCAGATAAAGGCATTAATCCTTTCTAAAGTCTATTTTAGTATTTACGACCTCATCATAGTATCTTATTTCTCTTAATATTGAGTTCTGCTTGAGGGCCAGCTTAACCAAGACCTGGACTTATATAAGCAGCAGTGAATACACTGAGAGGAACAAAATTCAGCTAGCTCTATATAAGAACCAAAATAAACGCTTTTGACTTGCCAAATAGGCAGTCACAATGATGAAGCCATTGTATGAACATGGACCTCATAGCCACTACTGTCAGAGGGAGAAATGATGTGCAGTCAACAAGTTTTTTACATCACCTGCAGGAAAAGTTTTCTACTGAGGGTATCACAGACATGTAGCAAGTTAAGTGTTAGGTGTTTCATTATTTTAGTGAGTCTTCCATAGGCATGCATTTGTAATGTTTTTATAATACCTGGTAATATTTCTATAGAGACCCAATGGTAGTGGCATTCTGTGTGGAACTGAAATATTTGAGGAACTGGAGGATCATAGAGTGACAGAAGTTTACATTAGAACTTTTAGGGGTTTTTTTTGCCTTCTGTTTAATGAGAGAAGATCAGACAAACTCTATACTCCAACGTAGAGCTCATAATGACAAAAATTACTTTGGATCTCTATCCCTGTACGATTCTAAATTCACTAGGCACCTTCCTATTTAATCTGAAGATTCCCTTGACTAGCTTCCTTGCCCATGAATACTCAGGACTTGTGCTGGGAGATAGGAAGCTGTGTTGAGGGGGGAAGCAGCAACCATGACCATTTCAAGTTTTTGGCCTCAGCTGCTGGCTGCAAATCTGGGTTGTCTTCTAGGCTATAGGACAGTGTCTTATTCTGCCTGCAAAGAGCTCAGAGTCCATTAGGCAAGGGCCAGGTGAGCAGCACTGGGCTTTGTATTCTCAGTTGCAACTCAGAGTCACTAAAATGTATCCTTGAGAAATAAGGGGGTGAAATAGATGTTCCAGGAGTCCCTAGAAGCCACTAAAATAGTACTTAATTAAGTACTAGGACTAGATCTCCCTCTACTGAGCTTAAAAGATAGCTACCTGATAGAAAATTGGAGTTTCAGAGGTTTCATTTTAATGTCTGCCACCTCTGGGACTGAACATCTAAACTTGGGAACTGGGGAAAGGGGACAGGATTCATTTGACCTAAAAGGAAATACAGAAAAAATATGTACTAATGTATACCTTATATCTGTACAGCAATATGCACAAAGAGAGGAATAGAATTTAAAATATGAAAAGGAATTTTCCCTGATAGATTTTCTTGTTTTTTTTTTTTGATAGCTTTTACAAACCAGTACACAACATTAATTCACTGAATTAGCTGAGGCAGCTTGCTTCAGTGGTTGTCTTGGGATATGGTCAGATGCATAATGCTTTGATTTATCAATAGACAATTCTCATTTTACAGCAATATGTTTATAGTTTTCTGTTTGCTGGAAAACTGCTCATTCAACTTATATTAAATTACTCCAATAAACAACAAATATAGAAGGCTTGTAAAAAGATAAGGAAGAAGAGGAATTGGATGTCAAGAAAGATTTTGTAATAGATTACTTAGAGTAGTTACGTGCATTTTTGTGTATGTGTTTGTCTCTGAAGGTCTCTGACAGGGGAAAACAGAGAAAAGTTCACTCATATTAGTCATCTCATCAATTCCAGTGTCCATCTGAACTGAAGGTGGGAAAACATTGAAAAAAATGTATTCAGAAATACTAATTCAAAATCTCTGAGAGGGTATTTTTTGTTTAAGAAAAGAGATGTGAATATCTATGATGTGGATAAACAGCACAGAAATGCTCACTCAGATGTATTCACATAGGAAGATATTGCAAAGCCTTTCTGAAATCTCTATATCGGTTTAATAACCCTCTGATGAGGGAAAGAAACATGCTATTTAGGAGATTAATTACACAGCATGAATGTCAATCATAAGTTCCTACTATTCAAACAATAACCCTAGCTCATCCAGAGTCTATGGTATGCTCCCACTCAGCATTTGTCAAATAAAAAGCAAATTGTTGTCACTGAGTGAAAATAATGTGGAAAAAAGATCATAAGTAGTCCATCTTACAGAATCCACAGTTAACTTAGAGAGAGCATGAATCAGTGGAAGATACTGAGAATAAGTAGTCTTGGGGGCACAAGTTCTCTTTGATGTGTTTGCTGTTTATCAGCATCCTGCCTTTTTCTGGGTGAGAGAGGCATGGGTACAGTAATGGATTTCGAGCTTTCTGTGAGCACAGCTACAATATCAGTAACAAGGGGAAGTTGCTGATGATTGACTGCAAACAAGAATAGAGATAATTCAAAGTTCAGTCGAGAGGGTTTCTTATTTTAATTTTTTCTACCTGTGGGGAAATGTAGGGACATGTTAATTTGAATGTGCAGTAGCCAGACCTACTTACTATTCATCCTCACAAACTAAATTTGATACCTACATACCATTTTAAGTATATTTGACTGGAATGGGAAATAAACAGAAACTTGTTTTTTCTGTGACCAAATAAAAAGATCAAGGTCAAGAATGAACTGCAGCTACGGAGGCCAGTTCTTTACACTTTGAAACAGTTAAGCTCTGCCTGAGAATCAGAGAGAGCATGGATAGCAAAATGTAGCTGTGCATTAAGTTCATACTAGAAAAAGAGCTTGACTGAAAATAGAAAACTATGTAGTCAGAAGAAGATGCCAGCTCATATATTATTCTTCAACAAATGTATGTGCCAGGACTAGAAATCACCTCTATACCTCACCGTGAAATATGCAGGAAGACTTATGAACAGAAGTTAAGTTTAAACAGAACAAAAATTTAGATATAGACCACTGTCCTTCCTAAGATAACAGGAAGCTTAAAATTAAGAAGTTGAGGGTGTAACATACTGAGAAGATGTCATCACACTTATGTTGACTGTAGAGTGTAAAGATGGATGAAATTTTAAAGAGGATCTGGTGATTGTCATAAATAAAAATGCCTCTAAGATGGCATAGTCTGTAGGGTTTTTTCCTCCCAGGGAACTAGTATTCTCTGTTAATTTTCCTATGAAAAGAAACTGAGTAACAAAAGTTTTGCAAGAACTGGAAATCCCAACATGAAATGTATAATATGAATAACAGTATAATGTAAATCAATGGAATACTTTGTAGGCACTCGGGGATTAGAAACAAGACATGACACAGATTCTCAGACTGAGAGGATAAACTACTTACCATTAAAGCACAAAACAAAAGAGCCTGCATGGGTATTCAACATCCAGTCTCAAACAGAAGGACCTTCTTTATGTCCTGCAACAAAAATTAGTTTTTTCAGAAGAATTTAGTTTATATACTACATAAGTAGGAGCTGCATCAGTTTAACACATTTATTATTTTCTTTAATAAAATAATTGTAAATGTGATAGCACATGTATTTGAAGTCCACTAACCAGAGGCAAATATTTGTCTTGTCCCTCTGGTCTATGTGAGAGCATTCAATCACACTTTTTCTTTTCTCACTGGAGTGCCCTTGCTATCAGATTTACATACATGAAATGCTCTCCAGGGCCACTGTTACAGCTGAGCTCTTATGCAGCTGGGAGTATTAAGTTCTCAGGGGGGGTGAGCAGATTTCTGTATCCTATTGGTCATATTATATAGTTTCAAGTTGGAGGGCCTGGGTACAAGAAAAAAAAAAAAGAAGTATTAATGTATTTTATTTAGAACAGCAAGTCTTGAGGTGCTGTTCTTACTTAGAAACAGATTAGCATCCTAGTAGTAACATTGCAGTGAAAAGCTGCCATTTTCAAGTAGACCCTGGTGACCTGTGTAATTTTCCTGCCTGAAGGAAGATTCCTACAGCTGTGATAGCTGTAGTTCTGTCAGAGTCTACAAGACAGTGTTTCCCAGTGAACAGCTGCCTAAAAAAAATCTATCACCAAACTACTGTTACCAGTACTCCCCATTTCAGAAGCCCTGCAGGTCACATTCACTCCCTCAGTTGTTGATGCTAAGGCACAAGTGGGACAGGACGCCATATGAAACTGATGAATCTTGCACAGGCAGAAGAAGAATAATTCAAATAAATTAATCTGTTTCATCTATGATATAAACACTCTTGAAAGTATCTGTAGGAGATAAAGTCCCCAAAATCTATTCTGAACTACTTGGGAAAGCCCAGAATGAAAACAAGGAAGTGCCATTCTTGTTCTTGCACATTGGCATATGACACTTTCTTTGGAAATCTTAACCTTCCTTACTGAAATGCAAGAATGTCTTTGTTCAGGTCAGATGATGCATCCCTTGCTGTAGCCTTCCAAGGTGGTACACCTTAAGAACAGTGGATTAACACTTCATCAGAGTGTGAGGCTCTTGTGTGGTACTTTGTAGCTTAGGATACACAAGGAAAACTGACACCCAGTTGTAGCGGCCTGAAGGGTCTCTTCAGTTGTACCACTTTTATATGTTGCCCAATATGATTTCAGTTCCATTTCTGTAATATCATTATAATATTTTCTTTTTTTTTTTTTTTGGTGAAGTTGTTCTGTTTGATTAATTCTCTGTGAATGAAGAAGTATTTATTTAGTCTACTGCTTCAGTTTTCAAACCCTGCTGGTATTACACTTCAACTTTTTAAACTCAGAAGCCTTGAGCAGACAAAATTTTATATTTGTTACATGTGACTTGGGTTGTGTGCAGCAGTCTTTCCCTGAGGATTACACAGGCACACATCTGTAAGTGTACAGGAGCTCCAGATTGTGAGAAGTATTGGTGATTTGGTAGATCACTGCCACTGTCTGGGTTCCAAGGCCAAAGTAGTCATTTGTCATTCCAGGGAGATTCTACACTTTCCAAGCACATTCCTGAGACTCAGTCTTCCAGATCTGGCTAAGTGCAGAAGAAATTATTGTTCCAATGTATCTCTGATATTTAACCTCTCCTGAAATGATGTATTGTTAATCATTTGACATTAGGAGAAACACATTTACTGTAATGTCTGAAGACTATTGATCTAAGTATGACATAGCAGACAATGCTGAGTTTTGAATGTAGGAAATGTATAGAAAGATGTAACAAATCACATGGATGCACAGGAAATCTAAGGACGACAGAAGTCAAACCACTTGCAGGGAAATGTTACCTAGAGCATAACTTCTGCATAACTTCAGTGGTATAAAAATGGTAACTTTTGGGAGGGTGTTTCAGTTCTTACAAGCTACACTTTCAGAAATATAGAAAGTACGGGCTCTGGTCAGGTTTTGTGGTAGAATATATGGTCTGTGTCAGCATAAAATAAAAACTTAGGAAGTATTCTGTAATGTGTGACTTGGGTAACTGAAGGTTCTCTACCATCATCTCTGACACTGTTAGAAACCTGTCTATGCTAATACAGTATCAGTACCTCTTAAACTAATCAAATGAATAATTAAATAATTACTAATGAGTAATCAGTAGTTGAATAAGCAACAAATAAACAAGTCTTCTCATGCTCATGAAATCACATAAAACCAGAATTACTGAGAAAAATCATTAAGAAATCTGCATACAATGTGGGGACAAAGACAATATTCCCCATAGCTAAGGCTGAAAGAAACCAGTCAGGGTGGGTGTTAACCCAAAGGTGCCTTTTGTTTTCTTAGTGGTAATATAAGTGTTAGGATTTCCTCCTGGTTTTAATTTCTGTTTTGTTGAAAACAACATCAAAGAAGGCCTGTTTGAGGATTTTAGTGCTATCGCTTTATTATAGCATTCTTTTCTGTGTCCAAAGTGAGAAAAATAATGAGTGCTAGGAATATATATTGTTGTGATGCACACTGAAAAATTCACATAAAAAATTCTGGCTACAGCATTTCTGTACTAGCATGACCCCATTGTTATCAGTGCAGTGGTGAATTAGGCAGCCGTAGAAAAACTACAATAACACTACATGGGTTTTAGTTCTAGAATATTAAATTGTTTTATAAGCTGCAAGTCCAGATGCATACAAAAGCAAAAATAAGTTAGGATGTTAGGATGGACTCAAGGGCTGAGATATCATGGTTGATTTATAATGGAAGACTTCCACACAGAGAGCTTTATCCAATCCTTCTCTCCCTGTAATCCATAGAAAGTAAGTTAAAAGCATGAGCTGACACAGCTGGAGCCAAGCAGCAAGTCATGATATTCCTATACTTCTGAGGATTGCAACCTGACTGTAAGTAGCTTGCTGAATGTTGGTTTGACAAAGGCATACAATTAACCTTATGTGAAAATCTATCAGTTAATATTTATTTAAAGTGAGAAAGCAGTCTCACAAAGTGACAAAAAAGCAACACTTGATTATTGTGCTTTTTATCACCAGTAATTGTAGTATGTTGTGGTTTGGAAAAAAAAAGAAGGATCAGTGACTGTATAGTGACTATACTAACTTAGCAGCAAAAAGGTTTAACAAAGGAATTTTATTAATACACCTGGGTGTATTGCTGCTAATAATATGCCTAGTGTGTTGGCACCTAGGGCATCTTCCTAATTATTAGCAAAGTACTTTTCTGCCAGTCTGCCTTACATTCACTTTATCACCATGCTGAGCCATTTTCTAATGCTGTTCCATTCAATCTATGTGAATTTATACTCTGGATGGTGTTGTCACACTAAGCTTTGCAAATCTTTTTGTGATGGCTAGAAAAGTCTGCAGCATTAAAGTATTTATAGTAAAAAGGGGTTTTAGCTCTTGCAATTTTTTGAGGGCAGATTTTTTATCTTTTATCTTTAGCACAAACCTATCCCTCATGCTAATGCTCACAATTTCTCTTGTCAGACAAAATTTATCCAGCAAGATCTTTTTGTCAGAAGGACCAAAAGCAGTTTCTTTCATACCGTAATGAACAAACCAAATCTTTGTTCTGTTTTTGAACAGCAGTCCCATTCTAGTTTCTTTATTCAGCCTTTTAACTTGCTGGAGTCTACAAACTCCAGTTTTATATTTTTACCAAAGTCTTGTCATAATAAAAAATTTCACTTAGATTTTCTTTCAGAATGTGAATAACTGTGTAACACTGAATCCTGCACTCCTGCACATTCCCACACTGTTTTGCTAATGTGTAAAATTCTAATTTAAGTTGTGGATATTTTCAGGTTAAAGACTTCCACAACAGCTGCTGTGGAGGAATCCAAGTTTAAAAAGAATGAAATCAAAAAAAGTCTGATGAAACTGTTGTTACAGTTTCCTATATCTATATCATAACATTTTCATAAAGTGCTTCTCAATTTTATCCTTCAACATATAGCAGAAATACGATGAAAAAATCTGACTCCCTGAAAATGGGTTTATATCATACTAAGGAAGATTTTGCAAGACATAGAAATAGCTACTGTTTACAGAAACTGGGCAACAAAGCATCTTTTCTAACTTTGAAAATCTCTCTACAAAGGTTCATCTTTGCTCCACTACAAACCTTCATGGTTTCCTCTTCTTACTAAAGTAAGGGTAAGCTAGGAGGTTGAACTGATCTTTGCAGAAAGACATCTAATGATCTTCTACAGTCTTTTAAAAATGTCTCTCAGGTGTGCCATTTGTTCCCATTACTGTTTTCTTTACAACTAGATGGAGTCAGTTCTTCTCAGCCCTGCTAGAGGTACAATAAATATGTAGTTGTTGTTGTAGCTGTTTCAGTTTGTTGAAGGCATGTAGGAAAACCCATTTTACTACTCTGTGGCCTCTGTGAGTCTAGACAGGAGGGTAATCCACATTGCTAAGGAATACCTAGACTCCTCTCATTCATTGGAGCTGAGAAGTCTCTGGGGGCACTTTTTTTCTTAGAATCTGCTCTGCCCCAATGGCTGCCTTCTTATCACTATGATATTTATGTACAGGTGTCACTCACAGAGCCTTTGATTTCTGCTTCTAAACACATTGAATTTGAATACAAATTTGCCACAAATCTTATTCTTCTATTCCTTGTTGTCCCAAGTTTCTTGGTTGCCTAGGGCTCCCATTTTAGGAGTGAGTATCTTGGGTACTGATTTTAGATAGCTGATTTTTATCTCCTCTTTTTGCTTGTAAGTAGCTTCTTTTGACTGATTGTTATGGTCCGTGGGGCTAAAATTTTTTTTCTGTACTCAACATTCTGCGTGAAACAGTTTTCTGTCCATAATGCTGCACTTCTTTCCCTTTCCTTCCTCCCTCCTCTTCTGAAGTTAATACTCCTTGGTGCTCTGTAACATATATTCTGGATTGCTTCTAAATATTTCCAAATATTTATGTCTGAACTTCTGTAAGCCTTGGTGACGCACGCAGTTATACATAAAAAATGTCTGGTGGGAATATTCTCTCTAAATTTCCAGACAGTATTGACAAAAAGAAGATCCTGAGATGTTTGCATGAGAATATCAGAATTCTGTTGCTTACCTCAACCTGCCTAGCTGAGTAATTTTGGGATGAATTTGTTGCTCACACCATATGGGTTGATTTCATAGAACTAATGATGTATCTGATGTCAGTTTCATAGAACTAATGATGTAACTAATGTACTTAAGTTACAAAATTCTATATATTGGAATTTCACTTTGTAAGATACTTTCACAGTACTACTCTGAGCCGCCTTGTTCCTTTTTCTCTTACAAGGTTAACCTAGGCAAAATACACTTCATGCTTTCCTGATGTAGCATTCACACATCCAAGATGTGGAAGATAACACTTAAGAGGGCCTGAGGACTTCACTGAAGTCCAGTATAAAAACTGAGATTATGTCTCATTGACTGTTGACATGTTTGAAACTGCAGCTGGGTTTGTAGCTTGTTTTTGTCTCAGTTCATTATTATCTTTTTGGGTATGCAAGATGTTATAATTCCAACATAGATGCCTTTTACCAGCACCAAGTGGATTTTTTTAGTGTATCAGTCTTTATTCATTTTAGTAAAATGAGAATTTGTAGTTTGCCTTGTGGAAATAGATACCAACTTTATGAATGACCATGTCTAATTATGTGAGGATTTTGGGTAAGTGGTTACTAAAATGTGTCACACTCTGTCTTCCTAGAACCAAAATTAATGTTCCAATAGTTGTAAAATGTAGTTTTGACTGAAGACTTGATTTCACCATTAGACAGAAAACCTAAATAGCCACCAATCCTTACAAATAAAGACTACTGACTTATGTTAACCTAAATGTAAAAATCTAGATTGCTGTGTTGCTCTAGCTCCATTTCTTATTTCTGTCATTTAATAATTTCTGCCAATTAAATTATGTCGCTTCAAAGGATTCATGGATCTCATTGATATGGTGTGGCAGAACATACAGTAAAGGACTGCAAGCCAATGTTATAAAACACAACGAGTGACATGACTGTGGACTCTGCTGCTGCATCTAAGAATAAGTTGGCAGATAACAGATAATGTAGAATAAACTGACATTTATCTGATCTTGAAAAACTCTTTTGTGAAAGTCCATCACAGAAGATTGAAAAGGAATGCTAGTAGTCACTTGCTAAGAAGTAAAGCCATGATTAACTTAATTAATTGATTTCTTAAAAAACACTGAATAGGAATAAAAGGGCATTTGGAAAAACAATATATTTTAAGAATTCTGTGGTGGGCCAAAATTTGCCAAGGACAGAGAATAATTTTATGTTATTTATAGTTAAGGAAAGTGGTCAAGAATGGCCCTGTCAGATAACAAAATATGAACTCTTCCTGCGTGTTTCTTTGTTTTGCTCTTGCTCTACTGAATAGAAAATTCTATAAGGAAAAAAACAAACTGTGGAAAAATGTATTTCTGTAAAGCTGTAACTTTGGTGCCTGGTCTTTAAAATTAAAGTCAGTATTTGTCATCAGCTGATTCTGTTTAGGAAAAAACATGAGAAAGGCTATGTATTGATAGTATGATATTAATCTTCTCAGCACATACTGAGAAGAAATACTGACGATTCAGTCTTGGGTTTTTTGTTTCTTTGGAGAAAAAGTGTATGCAGTGTTTTTGTGGAGAGCTCATGCACACCATTCACATCAATAATTTGGGGATGCAGAAGAGTAGACTCATAAAAACAGTCATTCCCATCAAGTTTTCTCTTGGAATGAGGAATTTTATGGTACTGAAATGTGCTAAACCAACCTTAAATTCTACTACATCCAGGGAGAATTCTGCCATTGCCTTCAATAGGAACAGGATTTAGCCTTGTGTTTACAGATTAGAAATCCTTTAAACAAACACTGCAACATATTTACACAGATCTCTAATACACTCCTCCGAATAAAAACACAATTCCACTTTCCTCTTATGTTTACTCCTTTCTCAAGCAAGAGCAGCAAACAATGTCATCCTGTCCACAGTAAATATGCTCTATCTTCAGGGAGAATGACTGCAAAAATATCATCCTTACTTTTTTACCTCTGAACATGCCAAAACAAAGTCTGCAAGCACATGAATAAGCCAAAGCTTACATCCATTTTACTTTTTCTTATTCAGTAGTTTATGGTGGATACAAAATGTGATTGTTTCATTTAATATTCATTCTTAATCATTTCAGGTTAGAAAAATAACATATAATTTTTACTTTATGTAGCCCATATCATAATATTACAGGAATTATTTATATTATTTTCCTACATTTTTGTTACTCTCTGAATCTGTTTTTCTGAGATAGCATAACATAGCTTTAACAAGTGACTCATCTGTTGAGGAATATTTAGGCTTTTTTTGGGAAGCTCTTTATCTTTGTTAAAATAACTTTATCATATGTGATCACAAAAGACACTTGTGACATTGCCAGTTTAATTGATGCTTTACTCATTTCCAGTGCAGTTGTATAATTTCACCAAATAGCTTTAAGTGCAAAGATTCACACCAGAGTCCTTTAAAAGTAATCTTCTCCAGTGCCTCCCTCTCCCTTCTGTATATTTATTGAGTGCAGTACATTAAATATATTTTTTCTTGCTTACATATTTATTACTCTACCAATTTATTAATTTATCAATTTATAGGCATTAGTTAGTTGAATCTCTCACATTCAGAAGTCAAGCCTATGCTTAAGTGATTCAAAGATGCTAACCATAATAAAACTAACTGTATTGGTTTTGTTTGATTGGGCAGAGCAACTATATGGATATTAAACTGTGGTCTTTTTTTCTTTTTTCCAAAAGCCCTCTTTAAATTTAGCTAATCATTTCCAGGAGACATTTGTTTAATTCCTTGTCCATCATTAAAGCAAAAATTTTGCTGTCATTAGTCTCTACCTTTTTTAGTTCCATATAAAGTAACTCTTGGTTTATTCAGCCAAGGCACCTCTGCAACAGCAACTGATGTGAAATTTAGTTCTTAGCTATTAAAAGTCTCACTTAACTAAGTACAAATGTCAGAAAACTTATGTGTATCTGTGTATCTATTTTTGTGCAAGACAGAAACTTCATTTTTGCTCTGTATCATACATGTAATTTCATCATTTTTTCCAGCATTGTCTAGGAAATTATTTTACCTGCACTCATATACAACTTTGTCCTGATATTTTGTTAAGTATTTAGCACAGGTGGAACACAAGTGCTTGATTATGCGTTTGACATTAACCCTTTATTTTTTCTAATTGTCACAAGTTTCCTTGTCAATGCCTCACTTCTAGTAGCTGGTATAGAAATGTAGGAAATTTAAGTGTAAAACAGAATTAAAGGCAAGATTCTCCTTGTAGTTTACTTACTTTCTAGTTTTGCCATAACTATAACTAGTAGCAGAAATAAGCAAAAGACTTTTATCTAATCGTTGGCCTGAAAGGCTTTTCTAAAGAAGTTATGATTTTTCCACCTTACTTATTATTCCTTCATTTATTCCTACATTCCTATATAATCACATTTTTGTCACTGATTTTATATAAAGGAGGAATAGCCCTACTGTCATTCAGTACAAGTATCTTCCTGTGGAAGCAGTAAGAAAAACTAGACTAGGATTGATATTGATGAAGAGAGCAGAGATTTACATTGATGCAACAGAAAATGGAAAAGTAAGGAAAGCAGAATTGCAGTTAGTACTTGAAGCCCAATGATGATGGAAAAAACGAGTAGAAATGTCCCATTGAACAGGAAGTATTTCTGCCATGTGTGTGGATGAAATATTAAAAAAATCTTAAAAGATGAAGAGCAGAGTGTCTGTGATCCCCAAACATATATTCTTCTTCCCTCTGCTGCAGAATCTCATTTAAATTAGAAGATTGACTTGAGCTGTTGTGTGTTTGAAGCTGTCAGAGGTATATGACCATCAGTCACAAAACATTGACTCTATTGGGGTTTGCACTTATCATGCATTTTGACCTTTGACTTATTTACTGAAAAAAATTCTGAAACTTATCATCCCCTTCGTTTATAGCTTGCCCTTTCAGGGGCTTTCAGTCTTCTTCACCTTGATTTAAACTCTGGTTTTATTTCTCAGTGAAGCACAAAATTCCCAGTTAGATCATCTAAAATGTTTATTTATTCCTGCATCTATTCTGTAGTAAGCAAATGAATATTTTTACATCGTGAAGAAAAAAACATTACTTTTTCTTAAGGAAAAATATTTTTAAAAAATTATTTCAAGTAGTGTCAGTAACCTCTTCTTTTTCTCCCATTCAAGTTATCCTCCAGATTGGTATGACATAAATTAGCAATTAGTTTTGGTCCTGACTAAAATGTCATTTAATTTCAATTAGCCTTTCTTTACTGAATGGAAGAAATTAATCCATGCCTATACCTTCATTCTTTATAAACACTCTTACGATGTTCTATTTTTCCCTAATGAGTTTTATGAAACCAGTATCCGTTAATGCAATTTTACTGGCAAGTACTTCAAGGGACCTTTGCTGCATATACCCAATGGAATGAATCTTGACTGAGATTCAGTCTCCAAGTAAGAATTAAATATCAACAACTAATGGCATTGATTTTAATTTTTGTATTAACATTTTTTATTAATTCTTAACCTCTCAGTGAGCAAAATCAGTTCATAATAACAGAAAACTCTGCCTTCGTTCAGGATTGACAATGTGGAACTGGAACAAGGCTGAAGCACTATTCTCACTACTCACTACTCTTCCTGTGTTTCATTGCACAGTATGTTGCTTTACTTGAATTTGCATAAATGCAGATCAGGGGAATTGACCTATAGTCACTTTGCAGGGCTACTTGTTTTTTGATAGTAGGTCAACGTGACAATATTTCCAAGGTACCCAAGGATATCCCAGTGTGTTCACTTAAGCAGAAGCCACAAAAAACTCCTTCAATTTAAGAGAAAACCAGTACAGATATCTTGAATCATCCAAAGAAAATAACATTCAAAAAGCATACTGGTATGCTGTGGAGTTTTTGCTTCCAGTAGTATTAGCCACACATTTCTAGATATTTCGTAATTTTTAAATGGTTACTGTGAAATCCAGTGACAAATTATAAGACTCACACATAAGCAGTGCAGTGAAAATCTGAATAAGATTTTGAGGTCCAGCAGAAGTGCTATATAAATAGAATTAACTGAATTTAGCAAATTAGATAAATATATTATTTCAGATTCAGGCAGATTTCTGTTGTTCTGTGCTCCTTCATCCCACACTGACATATAAATATATGAACCTCTTTTACAGCCTTCACAGTGCATCCTTTCACAGTCTTTTGGCTTCTGAGATAACCAACATTGTGTTCAGCAGTTCCATGAAAGCGAATTGGTACAGTAGAAGTCAATAGTAGGATGTAGTGCACACATTTATTTACTTATTTGGATGGAAGGTAGAGAAAAATTTTAAGATTCTATACCTTTAAAATGCTTGGCTAAGGTGAAATAAATCACTTTCCCTATTTCTAAACTGGCACAGATAAGATTTCTCCTGCAGGATTGCTGAGGTTTACAACTGCTAGATTGCAGCCATTCTTTCAGGCAGATTGACCAAGCTGTTAGTAACCTGTAGAAGTCATAACTGTCCTTTTGTATAAACCATTTCCTTCTACGGAATGAAATGTAAATGTTAAGTTTATGATATGAAGGCTGACAAATCTTCAAAATCCTATCTGCTTACATATGAAAGGTCTATATTTCAGAACAAAATATTCTATATTTCAGACACTGTTCAACGCTGAGATACAACTGATAAATTTCTTGAAATGGACTGGCAGGCTCTTAATAGTAACAAATAAATTGAATTTTTATAAAAAGATCTATGATTGTTAAAGGGTGAAATCTTGCTCTAGAATCCTGGGCATATTAAATTCAGCAGACAGGCAATTTCAAAGTGTTCAAACACAGAAAGCAGCTTTTGCGAGATATGTTTCAGTGATGCCAAGAAGCTTATTCTAAGATTGGATTCAATGACTTCATGTGAAAGGGAAGAGAAACAGGAGTTTATTCAGCATGTGATAACTCCTCTACAAGAATCAGACTGATTTAAATGACACTTCTTTAATATTGCAGGTAGTCTATTCAATTATATTGAAAATGCTTTCTATCTGCTAAATAACTAAGGTTTTATTTAGTGTCTTATGTGTTCATTTTCAAAGACAGTAAAGCTGCATAGCTGTTTTGCACTTAGGTAAAGCCCAGCCACCAAACAACTTCATCGAGGAGTGAAAAAATCCTAATGTATTGCATGGTGAATAAACTGATTTGGAGATTTCACTTCTCTGGCTAGATTATTTTTGTTGTTTGAGACAGGTTATATATCTCTGTGGTATAATGCATCTGCCTATACAAATGACCAGAGTCAAGTGCAATACTCTCATTGCCCTCCATGGTGTGTATAGTCTGATGATTTGCTGTTCTGTGCAGGCTGTAAATGTCTTTACAGGTAATGCCAATTCTGCCTTGCAAAGGTCCCATAGGCCTGGACATAAAAAATGTTTTCAACACAAGCACTGGGACCATAGTTGCTCTTGGAAGAAAGGAAAGGAAGGAAAGGAAAAGGCTAGATCCTCCAAAGTCGATTCAAGTCTTTAATGAGCTTATATCACTGTGCTTATATTTTTCTATGCACTGCAAAATATGAATATGCTTAGAGACCCTACAGAGGCAACTCCTCAGAGAGGTGTTCAGAGTGTTTTTCAGGGGATTTCAATGTAGTCATGGTGACCTGAGGAATATAGCTAGTTATCCACATGGATTTTCAAGAAAGTTGAAAAACTGCCTTTCAGGAGGAGTCTGTCTGTATGTCTTTTATGCCTAAATGTCCTTAAAAATTTGACCTACTTTCTATAAAACGTTCATTTATTTATAGTTGTTTCTGGAAGTAGGTGATTTTGTCTCTGCAGAGCTGCAGGAACAGCTTCATGGGTACATTGGATTAATTACCTTCTTGATTACAGTATATATTTATGGATGGGAAGGTGGAGGATTTAAGAAAGATCTAATGTTAAGAAAGTCATTGATTCTATTTTAGTTGTTCATCAAAGGGCCCAAAAAAAAAAAAAAAGCCATCTTCTTTGATTTCTTTAAAATGAAGCTCACCAGATCTTTGCACAGCCTAGGTCCCTAGGAAATTTCTTTTTTTACCAGACCCAGGTTATGCCAGGAAGCATGCTGCTGATGGGAATATATCAATCTCCATCTGATTTATGATGCTTTGATGTGTTGACTTTTTCTGCCCTCTTCCTCAGAAGGTTTTCTGTTGCTCCTCATAAAAGGAGGAATTCCACCTATCCTGACCCACGCCCTCCAGGAGGACCCATCTGAACCTGTTGAAAGTCTTAAAGAAAAATGGCAAACAAAATGACTACTCATAATTAATGCATTGGGCACAACACAGTGTTGTGCCATAAAATCCTCTTTTGTAAAACATCATTAAGTTTTCCTGCAAAAGGAGGAGTGAAGGGGTAAAAAACATATGAAATTAAACCCTAGGAAGGAAATGCCATGTTCCAGAGCTCTGAAACTGAATTATCCTGAATGGATCCAGAATTTTTGAGAAGGATGGGCTGGGACAGCAAGGAAGGGGAATCACCCTTCGTGTTAGAAAGAAGCATGGATGTATGGAGCTTTGTCTTGAAAGACAGCCGTTTAAGTTTGTCAGTCAGGATTATCAGGTAGACTAACATCTTGTGTTTGCTGTAGAGAATCTGGTCAGGAAGAAAAGTTTTTCCTGAAGAAACTTTTTCCTGAAGAACAGGCAAAAAGCAAGACCTCAGCCCTTGATTTCACAAGAGAAGATTTTGCCCTGTTCATAAATCTTCTTACAAGAATCTCGTAACAGATGGTTCTGGACAGAAGAAGTATCCAGAAGAGTTGGCTGATATTCAAAATATTGTCCAAGGTCAAGAATTGTCTGTCCTGATGGGCAGGAAGTCAAGTAAAGCTGGCAGAAGGCACATGTAATGTTTAACTAAGAATATGTGTCACAGGAAACACAACCTGATTTGATTGTACAGAAAATATTATTCCATGTCTAAGTATGTTAGTAACATTTTCATAAAGAAAAAAAGCAAAAACAACCTACTTAACAAATACTTAAATTATAAAAATGTCCAAAGAAGTTAAGACACTTTTTTAATCTCCTCAATTATTATTACGATAAGTAAATTGTTACAACTGTTGCCTTCTGCATTTTTTTATATTTAGTGAATTATATTACTGGAGGTAAATAAGCCAAATTAATTAGCCAGAAAACCCATACTGTAGCCCTAAGAGTCTCATAACAGCCCTCGAGAAGGTAATTGCAAACTTCAAAAGGAAAAACATGAACAATTGGAACTAAAAAACAAAATCACATAAAGAAGCTCTTCTGATGCAGATAAAATCAATCTATAGTTATCATTAATATTAGCAGACCCCCCACTTAGCAAGTTAAATTTTTATATCAGCAGATAAGTAAAAGCCATAATAGTTGTAATCCCATGTCGACTCTATGCAGCTACACAGGGGGGTTTTTTGAGAAATTTAACAAAAGAAATGCAGTACAGTTGCAGTTACAGTATCAAGTACAGTATCAACAGTAGATTCACTCCTAAAGTAAATATTGCAAAAGAGCAGTCCCTTTACTTATTTATGCTTTTTATCTTTTTCAGTGAGTTTTCTGCTGAGGTATGGTGATTATAAAAGAAAACCTATTGAGACTCGGGGGATTGTTAGAAGACCTAAGAAACCATACTGGCAAGATTTCTTCAGCTTTATTAATCTATCACATCTTGAAGTTTTAACAAATGTCTTGCCTTATTCAAAGCCTTTCTCCTTTCTTCAAATGCTTTATAACAATTTCATTCTCGATCTCTAGAGGGCTGGTTTTCATTTTAAATGTTAGAGGAAAAGTATTATATATTCCCACAAAGTCCCCTTACAGTCAATAGCAGGAAACACAAAATCCCCAAAGAAAAGAGCAGAGAAAACCAGCAATTAGAAAACAGAAAACAAAACAAAACAAAACAACCACAACCAAACCTTCCTGCTGAAAGCTTTTTGTTTGTTTCATTTTTCCTATCTACATTTATCAGAGGGTAGTATCAAAGAGGAAGGATAGTATTTAATCAAAACCATGGTCTATTCCTGATCTTAGCCATTTATTATATTTATTATTCTGTTAGCTTTACAAAGAGTGGTACTTAAACATCAAACTGCTTCCAGTGAAGAGAGAATTACAAACATGTTATTTTTCTTTTAAGGTACTTGAATTGTTCTTCAATCATTTTCTTCATGTCTCTCACAATGAAATCTTTACAACTTGTTAAACTTCTGATATATACCATGTGGTTTTCTACACTGTTAGTCATTAGGAAAAAAAGTTACCTTATCCTAGACAGCTTAAGTAGATTATACAGATAAAAGTGTCAGTTTATTTCCACTGATTCCCTATGTAAAAATTTAATTAATTTAGCTGTAAAACTAGAGAAGATGAATTCCAGTGTCTAACAACTGCTGTAGAAGTTGTGTGCCTTCTTTTCCTCTTAAACCTGATTTCTTTCCTCAGGGACCTTCTTTCCCATAACCACTCAGTTTTCCCTGGATTATGATGATTTCTATGTATAAATCGAATTCATGCTAAAAGTTTACAGAATATTTTTTCTTCCTACTATTTTGCTTTAATTTTCTCATTATGTTTTGTTGTTGTTGTTTTGGGTTTTGTTAGTTTGTTTGTTTGTTTTTTAAGGGTTTATATTTTATTTTGTAGTGCCTGAAGGCTCTTTCTTCAGATGTCTCTTCTGGTTTTTGCATATCATATAAATGCTTTTCCACAAAGCTTTTAGCACGCTTTTCCTTATCAATACTCAATCATTCTTTTACCCAAACAGCTAGTTGTTTACAGCATTAGGTATGATGCTTCTTGGACATTTGTCTCCCCATCCTGTAACAATAAAATATCTTTCTGTCTCTGCCCTGCATTTCACTGCCATTTAAGGAATATTCCAGCCCAAAAAACTGGTCCTGTCTTCCAGTGCTGAATCTAAACATAATTCTCATGATCCCAGGAGTGATGACCTCTTGCTTAATAAACATAACAAAAAGATCAGAAACTCAAAAACTCCAAGATCAATAAGAAAGGAAAAAGTTCTTACTTTTGACACAGCAGACTATCTTGGACTGACTGACCAAGTCATCAAAAGGAGACACCTGTCTAACAAAAAACAGTTATTTAGCTGCTTTTCTGCAAAAAATATCAGGGAAATACTTAATCAAAGTTTAATATAAAATACTTATCATTTAAAGCAATACCTCCATTAATTAACTCCTGCTAAATCAGATGAAATAAACTAAACTTTTGTTTCCTTTGTTTTGGTAAAATATTCACTTTGCATTGTTTATTTTGTTGACTATGCCATTTAGTTTGATCTACAATGCTCTACCAGGTCACCTCCGGTGATTTAATATCAATATTTAACAGTATTTTATTGCTATAGATAGACTTTATACAAAGTCATTTTGTTTACCGCTTTGTTAGTATCTAAAGCCTCAGTGCTTCTAAAATCACACATATAAGCTATGATCTGAGATTAATAATAGACAACAATAAACTAAAGTCAGTATTAATAGCCAAATGGTATAGTATTTATTCCCTAATTGGGCTGTTAATGACAAAAGCTTTAATATCAGAGGCAAGGACACTGAAACCTTCTATAGCCAATAGACAGATATAGAAAATTCCATTTAACTCTCTCTGAAGACCTCTTACATAAGACTGTCACATTAAGGGTCATTGTCACAGCAAATGGCATGAATCCACCTGAACAGAGAAAAATCATAAAATACTGATGCATCTCTTTTTCTGAACACAATCCTATTTTTCAACATCCATTTGAGACAAGGACTCCAGAAGAGGAGAGACCATAGTATCCCGATTTTGGTCTCCATAATGCCATTCAAAGAAATTATACAATAATATGTTCTTCCAAAAAATGACACTTAAAAATCTATATAATATTGCAGTATATTACGAACATAATAGAAATGCTGTTTCCATGAAAACTATGGACATTGAATATAAATATAAAGACAAGAAAAGAAAAAGTATATAATGACCTCGATACAGAATATGTAAATAATAGCTGAATTTTTTTTGGTTAATCATTCTTTTTTAATATCAGGCTTTGGACATGTAAATTCTCAGTAGCATTGCCTTACCATAGGACATTTTTTTCAAATAAGAGACTAAATTTGAATGCTTGCCCTCCATACAGTAAAGAGAAAAGCTACAATAAGATCTTGACATTTTTGAAGAAGTACAATATTTTTCTAATGTATGTCATCAAAATGTTCTTGGAGAGAAAGATCATAGTGATCAGGATATTAAATAAGAATCTTATTGAATGGAATGTTGTATTAAATATTCACAAATAGGTAAAAGCCATAATGGTTGTAACCCCATGTCGAACCTATGCAGCTAGACAGGGGTTTTTTTTTTGAGAAATTTAACAAAAGAAATTCAACCTGATGATACCACAGTGTAAGATCACTGAGAAAAATCTGAGAAAGTCTGGGGCTGCAAACTCTGCAAGGTATATATACCTACTAAGATGAAGACAATCTTTGCATTGTATATAGTTGCAGGGCTTTATTTCCCTTTGTAAAATCAGGAAGTCATTCTTCCAGATCCTGAGAAGCTGTATCAAGGAAATTTACCCCCGAAGTCTTCTTAACATTTTATTTTGCTATATATTATATTCTGCACATTTTCTACATAGACTACTTAGGTCTAGCAGTATAAAAGGATTTGAGCAGCAATCAAGATGAAAAGTAGCCCAGTTTTAATAATTGAGTGGGTTAGAGTTCACCTACCTCATGAAAGGAAAAAGGATTTTTCATGAAGAGGAAACCACAGCTGCTTTATTTATTCATGGGGAGCTGTGTAATGTGACTGTCAGAATGTGTCAGTCTTCTGTCAAGAGTCAATCTGCCTTTGGGGGTACATGTGACAGAGACTGGTTCAAAAACAATGTTATATTAAAACAAAAAAATCAGCTTCAGTAAAATAAATTACTTGCGCACAGACCACTTAATTTACCAGCATTTTATTTCTAATCCTGAACCACTTCCATATATTGTTTCATAACAGTGTCACATAGCTGGATTTCAGGAATGACACTTGCAACAAAATGAACCATCTGGTAAACCCTGATAAACACCGAGAGACATTTGCAAGAACAGTTCTAGTGATGATTTGTGAGTGTTTTCCTATTTGAACTCAGACTTTGGCAAGACAATAGGAGTGAATGGATGAAGGAAATGGGCCTCTGAGCTTTTATGATTTCAGACCCTATTGTCAGTGAAGTTGAACATATTTTTTAAATCCTTTCTTTATCCTGCTGATTGAAGAGCTGTATTTGGTTCCTGTGCTAGATTTGGTTCCTTCTGTAGTCCCCAACTCTGTCCTAGAAGCCTTTGCATTTGCAGCCACCCCTCCATGATCACCACCTATGTCTCCAAATACAATGTTCATGTCTTAAAATCATTTCTCTCATGTACTGAACCTAATTTCTCTTACTATATTTGGAGATGAAAAACAGAAAACTACCTTCATGTAACATGCATAATATGGATTCCAGAATGGGATAGTAGGCAATGTGTCTATGGCCAGTCTGCTGTAGCTAGTTCTAGCTATAAGCATGATTCATATCACTTGTCTCTTCTTTTTAGCATCACAGATCTAGCTAAAGATCCATTGCTTCTTCTGTGGCAAGTTCTTCCATTGTTTATTCATTTCCTTTCTTCCTCTGATAAAAATTCAGCAGTGCTACAGTTTACTGTATTCAATTTTTTGTAATCATCCATTAAGAACAGTGCATTGTACTAGCAGTAGAGCAGCTGAGTGACAAACAAAAGCTTATAACAGAAAAGGACAGGAATAAAATGAGTATTGTGGAGCAGCAGCTAAAAGTGCCATGAAAGTAGAACTCTGAGGAACGCAATACACAACTGCAAGAAGTTTAAATTAGGCCTTGTAATTTTGGGTGGTTTGTGAAATCCCTAAATTAGAAAAAACTAGAGTGGGAATTATAGTCACAAAACAGAAAAAGATCATTTTGATCTAGGTAATTTCCTGTTTGAACTTGATTTTAAAATATAAACATTTCCCAGAATGAAAAAATAAGAAAGATAAGACAACAGATTGACTTAAATGAGGAATATGGATAACAGAATCAGCAGCACATGGACTCAAAAACATTTAAAAAGAGAAATCTGTGTCTGGAAGGAATAGTATGAGTTACTGATCAAGCTGGGCAGCAAAATCACTTACCTATTTACTTGACTAGGAAATCATGCAAAAAATTGTAGTCAAATATTACAACAACCCAAAAAGAACCAAAATGCACATATGACATGACATTTTTATGAACTGCTTATACAGAATATGAAAACATTTAAGAAATAGATAATATAGTGCCTTGATTGCAAGAGAAAAAACCTTAACGTGTTAATACTTGCAGGCAGTATTGAAATGTTACAGTAGTCCTACTGGCAGAGTAGTAAGAGGTGTTGGTCATTTCAAGGCTGATTTATTAGCTAATTACCATGTTTGACCTTAGCAAAAAACCAGTTATGAGCTCCATGATTTTATCCCATTTGGCACTTCACACAAAGATTTTGTCGACTCTCATGCTGATATTAAAGAAAAATCAGTACATGGACACACTTAACAACACAACGGGTACCTTGAGACACCAAAGCCAAAGCAGAAGAATTTTACCATTGCTGAGTAAAGGAATTAATAATTGATGAATCTGATACATGACAAGGCACCTGGTCTGAATAAGAGGTATTTATATGTCTCCTGAGAGGTGATACAGTACTAATATTAGCAAAATAAGCCTACCTTTGAATAGGTAAGAATGAAAAGAGGAAGTATCAATAAGAAAGATTAGATAGACCTAGACTTCCTGGAGAGTTCAGCTATGGCGAACATAATGAGCATACTCCATCAAGAAAGGTTTTTTTTCTAGCAAATGCAACCTGACACATAAAACAACCTGGAGGAAGAATTTTTGCTTGGGTAACTATCAGGAATTCAGGGACAGTCTTTTCATTTTAAATTTAAGGGGAAAATATCAAGATCAAATTTTCCTTCTATTGTTTTTTAATTTGTCTATTGGAATTTAAACTTGTTTTTCTCAGTTTAGTTCCAACAAATACATGTTTTTATTTGCACCTAGGATTAATTTGCATTAAGGATGATTTCAAGACAAGTGGCCAGTAAAGAGATCATTCCTTAAGAGTGGGGTTTCAAACAAGCAGGGTATGGGAATACTTCAATGAACACCTGAGTCACAATGGCATTTCTCAGGTACAGCAAATACATAAGTCGTGTCCTCCCAATGGCTGTATGGCAATCAAGAGAATCATTACCTTTATGGATTGGTAATAAACACAAGAGCTCTCTGAAATGCTGTAAAATACCAAGAAGGATGCCTGCAAGGGCTCTTAGAGATGCTGTAATAAAAGACAAGTGGTAAGTTCATGTCATGAGTGGAAAGGAGATAGGCTTATGACAGGCCTGGCTAATTGGAAACATTTTGGGGAACACAAATTGAAGATGCAATGAATTTACTTTGAAATAAGAGAGCCCTTGCTTCTACATATCAGATAAAAGGCACTACAATATTCTTATGAGTTAATTTTTAACGTGGCATTATATTTATTCTCAGAGATTATTGTTTTCTTTTTTATTTTTTCCCTCTTCTAACACAATAGACTTTATCAAGGATGCCTGGATAAGAGACTTGATATTTTTAATGTAATTTGAGCCTCAAAAATGCTCTACACAGAAGTGATGTATAAAGAAATAAATTTTAAAAAATTATGTCCACCAGAAGGTAACATAAATCTTTTGTGGGACTTGTAAAACAATGTATACTACAATTGATTTAGCCTATAGTACAGTAGGTATGAGAATGTTTCTTCAGAATTACTTACTACAGTCTTACATTTAATAATCATTGACAATTTTTTCTGCCAAATGAAAGTAATTTTGAACACAAAAGGAAGAGTTTCTGAACTGCTATAAAAATTTGTCTCTGCGAGATGTTTTCTTTGGTTCCAATAATAAAGCATGTTTAGTCTGCTTCTTTAGCAAAAATGATAGCTATTAGATAGTATCAGTGGCTAATATATAAGAAAAATAGAAACTAAAAGTTTCATAGGAAAATTATGAAAGAAACTGATTCCTGATGGAAAAAAGCACTATTTCAGAGACAGAAAGTTTCCATTTATTCAAGTCTCAGTATGAGAAGTTATTTCAATAGGAAAAACCTTATTTTGTTCAACTCTCATTAGAAAGCTAAAATTCCATGCCAAGAATTACCATAATTTTAATACCAATAAAAAGTCCAGATAATTTTATATAGCTTCAGATTTTTAATTGAAAAAGAACATAACTGGGTAATCAAATATTTCTCTACAATGAAAAGAGTATTTCTGAGTTACATTCAAAAGATGTCTTAATACCAAATTAGAGGTACCCTTCTGACTGAACACACAGTAATATTGTCATATTGGAAAAGAGTAAGGACTATTGAAAAGGTATGTGTTTTCACTGCATTTCTTGACATCTCCAGTATTTCCAATGGAATACTAATAGACCTTTTTCTTTATTAAAAGTTAAAATTAAAATTAACAAAATCAGTTATGAAATATGAATTGATAAAATAATTTCTCTTTTGTTTTGTTTTGTTTTGTTTTCTGAAACATATCAAAACATTCTAAAATCAAGTCCTTGGGGGTCATTGACTCAAGCTCCAAATGAGCAGTGACCAAGTCAGACATTATTTTTTCAAATAAGAAATTAATTTTTGGATTTTTTTTTCCTTATTATACCATTCCTTTTCTTAAAGCCCCCTGATCAGGGAAAATATTGCTGTGTTTAAGCTTTCATTGTAGAAGTCTTACTGTTATAGTTCTCTTATTAATTTCCTGTTTAGTATGTATAAGAAGTGGAACACCCTTGTTTATCACTCTTTTGCCTGATTCTGTGACACTGAAAGTAAAATTCGCATTGCATTACAATTGGCACATATTAGGCTCCCTGCCCTCTCACTGTTTTGGAATTAAAGGCAGAAAATTTATGCCCTTTCTGATAAAATATACTGTATAGTTACTGGGGCTTTGAGAAGATCAAGACTGCTTCAAGATTAAGTTTCAGGTGTACAAAGTCCCCTTTTTTCCTCCTAAACAGCCCATTGCTATACACTTCACAGTGTGTCTGATTATATTGCAGAACCACTCAGAGTAGCTCACGTGAGAAATGCTGATCAGACTGGATTATTCCTCCAGGAGTGGCACCTGTCCCAAGGGCTCCGTTATCCAGTTCCCCTAGATTGTGTGGAAATCATTCATTTAGGCTCAGTGGCTTTTGTTTTTGTATTTTTCACCTGAAAAATATTCAGGTGAACATATTTTGGTTTCAAGTCTGAATTTCCTGGGTTTGATTATTGTGCAGAAGTGGATCTGTTGTATTTTAAATTGAAGATATAGTTATAGAACTCTTCTATAGATTATTTTTAAGTTGCTGTGCTGCTATCAGCTGAGTATTGATCTACTGAAGAGATTTCAGTTTCCTGAAGGTTTGGGGGTTTTTTTGCCTTCTCAGGTATCCTCTCACCCTTTTACCTTCCCACCCCTGAGGTTTCTCTATTTTTTAGTAGACAAAAATATCATCTTACTCTATTTGTGTGTCAGTCTTATTCCTCTGCTACATACCTAATGTGCAATAAGAGGAGAGGTACAGAAAATAACATCTGGAACTAGTATTCTAATATTTTACTGAAGACAAAAATATTAACGTGTTTGTTAAGGAAAAAAATATAGACTTTTAAACCCACATATTTTTCTTTATCTCTCAGTCAGTTGTATATCAGTTTATATATTTGGGTTAATTTCTACTTTTTTCATGCAGAATTGCTTGCAAAGTAGTTATTTAGTTCTCTTCAGGGTATCCGTCTGATACAGACACCCTTAACACGTGAAAAGGAATACACTGATGCTTATGTGTATATTTTCAATCAATTCAGTTTCATCTTGGCCAGTTCTAAAGGTGTGTTGATCAGCTCTTTTCAGGGAAAGGAGATGCAGAGGTCCCTTTCATTTCAACATACCCTGATGCCTTTTAAGACAAACACCTTGAGATGGCATCTCAGTTTAAGAATCTCAAATGTACCTTTTTTACAGTATGAGGAGATATCCACAAAGACCAGTGGACATATTTTTTTCACTGAACAATCAATCACACAAGCTCATACTGAAGTGTCTACTTTTTTTTACTGGGCAATGAAGCTTGCTGTCAAAAGAGGTAATTTTTTGTTGTTGTTTTTCTTACAAAAAATGTACTTACTGAACCAGGAAAAGAAAAAAACACTATATGGATGAAGAGAAGGAAAAATCAGGTTTGTAATAATCTATGTGAACAGATTCACTCAGCTGTCTACATAAATAGAATTTCATTCCTAGAAAAAAAGTTGATCATACTGACATTAGCACATGTTGGAACAGTCTGCAAAAGCAGTTGGTGAAACGAGGATGAAATAAAGAAAGAACAAGCCTTATTTTGTAAGATATTAGTTATCAAATAACAGAAATACAAAAATGACAGGGAAAATAAAACAAAAGTAGAACTTGTGAAAAACTTATGATCAGTCCTTGGAGCCATGGAAACACTGCTACACCAGCAGGTCTGTACTGTTTCTGATTCTTTGCCAGGTTTAGTCAGCAGTAGCTCAGATTTCTGCTGTGATGCCAAAATGCCCTAAGAGTGTTTAAATACATCATTCTCTCTGCCTTGAAAAGACTTCCTGAGGATAAAATTTTGGAAAATCAGTCTGTGCCTAGCAGTTTATTTTGTTCAATGACATGTTTTGCTACCTGCAGGAGTAAATCTTGGTTCAGCAAGTGAAAAAGAAGCGAGCAGTCTCCATCAGATGCCATGAGTATGTGGGTGAGCATCTCCCAGCAGTCTGATAGAGTGCCAGGAAAGAACAAGTATCTTAAAACTGGCACACCACTTCATGTGCTTCTGCAGAGCACCTGAGAGCCATGAGAATGCCTTGAGTTAAAATGTTGCTATCCTATGGACTGAGTCGGAAGCACACATGAAATATGCATTGACTTCATTGAGTGGCACTTAAAGGGTTTTCGATGTGACAATAATGTGGCACACATAAGCTTAGAAATAAATCAAAAATAAAAAAAAAAGGAAAAGTTATATTTGCCAAATATCGAAAATTTTCAATATGATGGCATAGGTTTCTGCAGTGTCAAATGGGAAGAAATCTTCAGGATTACACTGAAAATCATGGTAATAAGATTACACTTAAAACTATGGTAGAGCACCTCCATGACCAGAAAAGGACTGTTTATAAATAGTATCAGACACACACGAACCTTGTAGGTCTGCTAACTAGATAAATTATTAGTACTCAGCATTAGGAAAAACTGTGACATGTTGACTGACATGGTTAGAGGGAAACAGCATGGGTGCTGATGAGGAAGTAAACCTTCTCTCATTCATGCTATTGGAGAGTACTGCAGGATAACAAACTGCCAATATGAAATGTGCAATATAAGGATTCTTCAAAGAATAACTCTGATATGTGTTGAATATAGTGTATAGCAGGTCATCCAGCAGAAATATGTCAAATTAATTAATGGTCTTGAAGTTATATAAAAAATATTTAAATAACATTTTGCCTTATACATCTTTTAGGGATACAGGATTTCCTTGGAGACTTTGAGGTGCAAGGCTAAGGCAAAGATGACGGGATAAGAATTTTATCTGAAAGTCATAAGAAAGTCTATGGTTTTGTTATCAATACTGTAATGGAAATTTTTCTTTTTAAATGAAAATGTGTCGTGGTTTGAGCCTGGCCAATAACAAGAGGCTATTCACTCCCTCTCCCCCATTACAGGATGGCAAGGAGGAAAACCTTGTGGGTCAAGGCAAGGGCTATGAGGTTTTCACTCACCAGTTACGTTCATGGGTAAAACAGACTCAACTTGGGGAAAAATCAATTTGATTTATCATTAATCAAATCAAAACAAGGAAAGAGAAAACACAAATCAAAGCTTAAATACTTTTCCCCCATCCCTTCCTTCTTTGAGAGCCCAAATTACTTTGTTCTCAACATTTCCACCTCCTTCCCCACCAGCAGCACAGGGGGACAGGGAGTGGGGATGGATGTCAGTTCTCTGCTGCTCCTTCCTATCCAGGGAGAAGGATTCCTCACAGTCTTTCCCTCCTCTGATGTGGGGTCCCTCTCACAGGAAAAATTCCTTCACGAACCCCTCCAGGGTGAATCTCTTCCACAAGGCACAATCCCTCAGGAGAAAACTGCTCCAGTGCTCTGCCCACAGAGCCAGGGAGTACTTCAGGAATATTCCCTTCCATGGCTGGAGGTCCACAACTTCTGCTTTGTGACCTTCCCCAGGCTGCAGGTCCACACCTGCTCCAATGGGATTCCTCATGGGTGGCAGGTCCACACCTGGATCTGCTGGACAGTGATTCTCCATGGGTGCAGGGGCCAGGCTGGTGTCTCACCAGAGGATGAGAAAAATCTCTTCAGGCACTTCCTCTCTCTCCTTCTCCAACCTTGGCCTCTCTCTCTCTGCTCTGGCATTGCTCTCCTTTGGTGTTGTTCTCTCTTCTGGTGCTATTCTTCCTAGTCACATATTGTTTTCTCTCACCTCTCCCTCTCCTCTGCCCTGCTCTTACTCACTGTGTATTTCTCCTTGAATACATGAATCACAGAGGTCACATCTTTTTGTTCACTGTTGGCCTGAGGTGGGGCCAAGTACTTTGGGTTGGGTAGAGCTATTCAGAGGCTGCTTACAATGAGTCACCCCTGGGGGACCCCTTCCCAGATGCCAAAAACACATCAACCCAGAACAAAGTGTTTTCAGGTATTTTTTTCCAATCCATTAAAAAATGTTCTGTATTGCTTATTATATGAAGTAAATGGTACACAAAAAACTGAAGCCTGAAAATAAATTCAACTGAATTATTTATTATTCTGTTTACAGCCTGGGAATAAATGTAATGAAAAATACTCTTTGTCATTTGACAGGGTTGCTGGAAGCCTTTTCCTCAAAGAACTATATTTATTAACAACATCTGCCTTTAGCTTTTTCAAACTGCAGTAATAGTAATGTATCTGCCACCTACCTCAAATAAATATTCTGATGATTAATCATTTTATTCTAGATTTCAAACATCAGCCCACAGTTACTCTCCAAAATTTATATTTTAGGAATTCCCTAGTTTTCAGTTCCTGACAACTTTAGGCAATCTGATAATTTTTAAAAAATAATGTTCCTCCTAAAGTAATTATGCTACTTGAAAAGCTATATGAGGCTTCAAATGCTGTGGACTGTAAGTGCTTGAAGAGATTTATATTTGTTATTAATGGTTTTCTCTCGTGGGAAGAAGAGTAGATATCCATATTACTTTAGGATGAGCAGAAGTATGCATTTTTATTGTAAGTGCAAGGAAAATCGGAGGCATACATTTTTATTTTACTAACTGGTAATATGACTACATGAAAAAGATGTTTTCAACCTGATGAATGAATATTTAGCTTCAGAACAGACTATTAGACTTTCCATTAATCCAGATAACAGCACCTTTCTTTGTTATAACATCAGAATATTCCTGAAACTATAGCTGTAAAAGAAGATAAAGTGATCTACATTTTCTTCAAAAAGTGTGTTTCCACAGAATGGACTAAAACAGTAAAATATGAGCTTATCATAATTGCTTTCATCAGGCATATTGCTGCCTCATCTTCTTTCATTTCTTGACGTCTTAGTTCTCCACTCCTTGGAAGAATTAAGAGTCATAGTCACTTGCCATCAAACCAAAGTCACTTCAACACAGATGACCCGGTCAACTTAGGTAAAAAGTGTGAAATATCTTACCATGAAAAATTCATTTCAGTGTAGAATATGATACAAAACAACATTTTTATGTCCTTTGCTATTGATTTTATTTTGAATTAGTTAATGGAGGTTTAGAAATATAAAAGTTTCAAAGTCAATTCTACCACATGCAATGGGCATGGCTATATATTTTTTCTTATTTGCTGCCATTTTTAACACTCTGGATTACTGTGCAGAATGATAATGCATGGTGTTTGTATATGCAGAATGATATACTACAATGCAGATCCAAAATTCATACCGATAACCTATTTTGCATCTATGATAGTGAAAAATATTAGAAAAATTTTTTTCATTGTCTTTTGTCTTCATCCTTCAGTTATCGAATTTTGTTTCATAAATAACTCCTAGGACAGCTTTCTGACTTTATCCTTCGTACTCACAAGTGATCATTTCTTCTACACTATCACCCTTAAAACGAAATTAGAACTGTAATTTTTGGTGGCACTCAGTAAAAGGAGTAAAGATAGTCTAATTTTGAATAGTGAGACAATTTTATCAGTTAAATAATGATGTCTTCTCTTGGGGAACACTTGTGTTTGTGCATCTGTCAGGAAGATTTTCTAGACAGATAAAACCCAGTGTAGCTATCTTATTGCTGGTGATAGACCAGGTAAGTGTGCTTCTGATGAAGATGAAAGCACAACTAAAATTCAGTTATTCATCTATTTGTTTCTATTCGTGCCTTTCCAGCGAGTGAGTGTGTACAATGATAAGAACTGACTGGTTTCAATACATTCTGAAGGAAAATTCAAGGCCAAGGGTAGACGTTCTGCATGTAGATAGCAAAAGGTCAGACCCTACTCTAACTAGGTGAATGTCAAAAAATAAACTAAAGATATCTGGTAGAGAAATACAAAGAGAATGCAAGGAATTAATGAGGCTGTATGAAGCCCACAAAAAAGGCATCAGTGACAGAGCAGAGCCTCTGTGTCTTGACACATTTCTGAACATGAGCTGTAGGTTACCTCTACTAATTCCTAAATAGCAGTAGTGATAAATCAATGTTGACAATGCAATTTTTGTGGTATTTCTTTTATAATAAGAAAAACTAAATGCACTGCAAAATACTGCTAATGATTTGGGTGGCCCTACTTCTAGCAAATTGTAGTGTGTTTGAGTTATTTTATAAGACAAGTGGCACCTTAAGTAAACTGAAAACAGGCTTAAACACATAGTGCTTCAAGTTCAGTGCTGCCGTGGGTAGCTTTCTGACACTGTTCCACCACACTTTCTTTGGCAGAAGGTAAAACATCAAAGAACCCCTCCTATGACCATTCAAAACTCCAAAATTCCTCCCTAAATCATGCTGTTTGTTAGGACACTCTGTCTAGTGTAGATCACTAGAACTATGGTTATTTTTAAATCTCAGCAATCTGGAGACAGCATGGCCTCACAATCACTTGTAAAGGAAGAAATGAAAGGAATCATGGTAATGAAGAATGGTAAAAGTGGCAGAAATTGAAAACATCTTTAGGAAGACAAAATATGTAGCTGTGCCCTGTATGTCGCTTCAGCTTCTCAGGTGGGCTTGCCTCTTGCAGTGCACCCCACATTGCCAGCACAAAGCCTGTATTTTAAAGGGAGAGGAAGGATGCTTAGCAAACTTGAGCTGCTAGAGGCTTTTGACTTTCCTATCACTACTGTTAGTAGCATTTAGAGTACTATCAAAGCAAATAGTAATTTTAATTAGGTGAAATATTGGAATAGCTTTGTTGAGGATTGTTTATTTATCGTGTCTTTGGTACTCATTTTTTAAAAAGAAAGTAAGGTCTGGATCTGTATGTACTTGTAGTATATTTTTTTTTCTGGAAGACTTATTAAACTAATATTTATATCTGATTTTTATTATTGGAAAACACTGAAATGATGTTTGGAATATGAGCCCCTCTGTGGGGATCCCACACTGGAGCAGTCTGTTTCTGGATGAGGGGAAAGTGTTTTTAAGATTTGTCTTTCTTTCTCATTATCCTATTCTGATTTGCTTGGTAATAAATTAAGCTAATTTCTCTAAGTTGACTGTTTTACCTGTGATGGTAATTGGTGAGTGATCTCTCCCTGTCTTTATCTGGACCCACAAGACTTTTGTTATATTTTCTCTCCCTTGTACAGCTGAGGAGGGGTGACAGAATGGCTTCAGTGAGCACCTAGGGTCCAGCCAGGCACAAACCACCACAATATTTTAAGTACCTGAATTCACTGACATTTTGGGTCGGATAGCGTTCTTCTGGGGATAGACCCTAATGGAGTAGAGTACTTAAAGTAGTACTGTTATTTTTAAAATTATGGCAATAACAGCTTTCTATCTATGTTTTCATAAAATATCATCATTTGCCCTCTGAGCAAGTGGGAAGACCACAGTATAAGCTTTCCCAGTTCAAACATATAGTTGATAAATGCCAGCAAAGCAAACTACTTTCAGCAGCATACATCAGAGTGATTTTCCTCTCCTCCTGTGAAAGGAATGAAAGAATCATGAGGCATCTTGGAGACCCTGATACTCACCCATAGCAAAGTTTCTCCATCTGATCCCTGCAGTGATTCTGCACTTTGTGTTAGACTGTCACTGAAACAGTCTTGACATTGAAGGTCAGAAAGTCCCTTGTACTTCTCAGCTGACTGCAGTAACCACCAGGCTGAAGTTAATCCCCTTCTTGCTTGGCTTCTTCTGAACCTATGATAGCCCAAGTGGCTGGAATTGAAGAAACAAGTTGGAATATGTTTTATTGCATTTATGTGTTTATGTGTCTGGAAGCTGCAGTGCCATCCTGGGACACATCCAACCCAGATCCATGACTTCTCATTCCAGTGCCAAGGGTTCCAGCTCATCAATTTTCTTCCACAGAGTTAAACCAGAAGCTGCTTGGCCATGGCAGGTAGGAAACCTCTCCCTGTATGGCTTCAACAGGCACAGGACCAGGTGTCTTGGGGCCTTGCATACCAATCAGGGAAATATTTAGACAGTTTAGGAACCTACAAGATAGACAGTGCTAGAGAGTGAGCAACCTGAATTTCAATACTAGTCTTGAGGTATTTTTTCATTATTTAATTCCAAGTTTATGGTATATCTTTTTCCTTAAAGACACCTCTCTTTTTCTCATATGTAAAATAAAGATAGTTGTACTGACCTCCTTTTTAAAGTACTTCAGAGATCCGCCGAAGAAAAGTGTAATTAAAAATACATGTGCTAATGTCACTTGAGATTATTTTTAAACAAGGTAATGTGCCTCAGATCAAATATATATATAAAACTGAAGTGAAAACATATAATGGCTTGTACATTCAGGCAGATATATTATACATGCAGTGAATTCTTGTCTGTTGTGCACTGATTTATGGCACCTGGAATGAATAAAACTGGAGGACTTAGGAAGTATCCTGTAGAAAAAAGATGATTTAAAAAAAAAAAAAAAAAAAAAAAAAAAAAAGGAGAAAATGTGCAGAGAAGGAAGGAGAAAAGGAAAAGTAGGAAAAAATATCAGTTTACATCAATGCAAATTAAACTTTTAAATGGTTCTGCTAGGGTTAACTAGGGTTATCCAAACTTTAGGCATGAGATCATAAAAAAGGGCTACATTGAATACAAATTTTTTTTTTTACCTTTTCAGCTAACATGAATATGCCATGGTTTCAAGCAAGTTTACCCTTTAGCAATGTACTCTTAGCATAACCAAATATACATTGTGTTCTGCAGAAGAAAAGTGTCATGCTTGAAATGAAAATCCATGAAAAAACTATGCGGGAATTAAGTGAATATGAATTCTCACCTTTTGGCCAAAAATCTCTATTTTGCAACATATTCATTTCAAGAGGAAACTCTTCAGCCTCACAGTGGCTTCTCTCTTTCCCTACACTTTCAAAAATAAATAGCATAAGAAAAAGCACAAGGTTTTTCTTCCCAGAGGTGGTATCACCATCAGCATCCAGCTAGTCAGGCAAACTGGCTCATTCAGAAAGCATGTTCAGTCTGCAGCTATGGCAAGCCATGTACCCATCAACACATCATTTGGTTTTTGCTGCTGTGAAATATGTATGAATATTCTCATGGAAGGGAGACTACATAATCTCTAGACATGCACTGCAATTAAGTAGAGCAGATGTCATGCAGTTCTGGTATCGACTTTTTGTGGTTGAAACACAACACTGAATGGATTTCCCAGTTTCCCAGAAGCTCACAATTTACTGTATGGCATCTCTGCATCTTCAGATGTACAGTTTCTGACCTCACCATTTCCAGCTGAAATTAATGCTTTGAATAGCATTTCCAGTGTAGTGCCATTCTGCCACCGTTTTTACTCCATAAAGGCAGAGATTTCTGTGTGTTAATTCAGATGTACAATTTATATCAGAAGTGGAAGTAGAGAGTAACCCATTAATTCAGGCAGAAAGGGATCTCGGGATGTCTCTAGGCCACCCCCTGGCCAAATTAGGACCAGGTCATCGGTCAGACTAGGGAATTCATGACTTGCTCCAGTTGGGGTTTAAATCCATCCAAGGACAGAGACTGCACAGCCTCTTGGGGCAATCTTTGTGAGCCCTCATAGGCTTTTGGTGTCTGTTAGATACCCCTAAACCTGTCCATTCTCCATGTTGAACGAACCCAGCTCCCCCAGCCCTCCCTCACAGGGCAAGTGCTCCAGCTTCACTGCTACGATGGGTCTCCCCAGACAGCCTCCAGTTTGACTGTGTCTTTGCTTTGCTGGGGCCCAAAACTGGATGCATTACCTAGATATGGTCTGAGCAGTACCCTATGGGTTCAGCCCAGGAGGCTGCTGGCTGCCTTTGCACACCACGGGCTCTCGTTCAGCTCATTGCCCAGAACAGCTTTGAGGCCTTTCCCACAGAACTGCTCCCCAGTCCCTCTGTCCTCAGCCCGTCCCACTGAAGGGACCCTGCTTTCCCCAGGGCAATACTTGGCATTTGTACTTGCTGACTTTCATGGAGTTCCTGTCAGTCCATTTCTGCATGTCCTCCTGGTCGTGCCCGGGAGGCACAAGCTGAGCTGCATGGTGTCAGATTGTTACTGTGAAGAAGCCTATGGAAATGTGTTTGTACATATAAGGGTTCTCAGACTGACCTTATGAATTAATTCCAATAGCAAAAGCTTATGAATAAACATTAGGAGTAACCACAAAGGAGCCAAGCTCCTTGCCATAATAGTCTTATTATAAAGGGCACTGAGAAGAGCTGTGGATAGGCTCAGAAAACTTGAAATTCTTGCAAGGTTAGAGGCTAACATATTCCCTCATCACTTCCACAGATCTGATTAGAGAGACTCTTAAAGAGGAAATAAAGGAAGAAAAGAAAAAGAAGCTGATGAGTTGTACTCTATTTTAAAGAAAATTACTTTGGCTTCCCCTGGGAAGATAATAATAAAGGAAACAAAAGAAAAAACCTCACAACATTATCAGAAGATAGGCAGCACCTTTTTACATGTGTAAAGACGAGCATCAGAGACTTTAATATTTTTTGCCCCTTATGACATATGCTTTGAAGGAGAAAGAGGAAGATTCCTGAATGATAACACCTGGCAGAGGAGCTACCCAAAAAGGAATCCACTAAATATAGGCATTTTATATAACCAGACACTGTTGATAACTGCAGATCTCTGAGCAGTAGAAGGTAAAAACATTGTCCATGAAGGCTGTCTAGTTGAAGCTTTTGCCAAAATTGAAACTGTTAATCAGCATAGCTGCTTAATGAAACAAAATGCTCACAAAGATCTGGAAAAAAAGTTGGGGGCAGAAAGAAAAATTCTGAACTTTTACATGCAGGTGTTATAATAAAAAAAAATAAGAAAAAGTAAGATAAATAACTTATTTTATTAATATTTAATTTCATTTTTGACCTTATAATTTTTTATCACTACTTTTGTTTTCTGAGTAACTTTGAGTAATGAGTTAATTAATTTACTGAATGTTTTTACAAGTAATTAATTTTCTGTGATTTAATTGCTGTGGAATATACACAAGAATTTTTACACAGGGTTGGATAAATCTTCCTGACTTACGTTAAAAAATATTTAAATAAACCTTAATGGCTGTAGCTTAACCTTATATGTATAGTTATCCTCATTTTCAAAATATTCAGTTGCAGGAAGATCAGATAAGCATCCATAAGTTACAGAAACTTCACATTGAAATAACCTGCAAGGAAAAATTATGGCAGTCTTATAGGGGGCTATATCTTCAGCATTTTAAATAATTTTACATGGCTTGACTTATAACAAAGAATTATAGTAGCTCTGTGGGTGAAGAAAAGCACTAGACACATCATGCAATTGATTTTTATGTTCAAGCCCTTATATTGTCAGCTTTGATGGAAAGAGTGCAGAGTAGTAGAAATGTTTCTACTGGTGTCCTTACACCCAGAGAAAAGTCATAATTTAAACCTACACACAAATAATAGGGTACCTAGAGAAGCAAACATCTTGCATCAATGACACCAGTTCATTTCACAAACAACAACAACAAAAAAAAACCTGCTGCAAAGTGGTACATCAGTATTCTGTTTTGCTATTTTCCCAATTGCAAACAGTGGAAGAGAACTGAATAAATCAAAGGCTGTTAGTAAAAGAATGATATATTTTAGGCTAGTCTAAATTATCAGGAGATAATGCAATAGCATTTTTGTGGATCATTACAAGTTGTAATTCCTGACAACTATAAGCATGTCCACAAAGAAGGTCATAGTTATGGGATGCCAAAGCCCCCTGAATGAAATGAAATGCCATACTGTGCCATCATAACAACTGAGATGAAAATGGGAATAACAATTTATTGAGCAGATTAACAATTTGAAAAAAGTCCACGGCTACAAACACTATTTTAATGCCAGATACATTCTTATGTAAGGCAGATGGGGATAAAACCATTTGAAGTAGAGTATTATAGTAGGGGAAAAGTAGCATATGGTTACACTATGCTGCCTAGGAGATAAGATTGCAGTGCCATTGTGCTGCAACAAGCCAGCATCACGAAGCTGATAAAATTCTGGCCAGACAAATTTTATGGAGACTAAGCAAGCCACCTTTGACCATATGAAACTACTAAATGCTAGGATCTATGCAAGTATTCTTGAGCCATGTGGGCAGAGTCTAGATGAGAGGCAGAGATGGGAGGACATTTTCAGAGCAGCTGTCAGTATGTAAATAATCTTCATGGCTATGCTATATTGTTTACTGAAGGGTGAAATGACACTGTACTGGTCTTCACAAACTGTTTTCTTCCTGAATTACTGCTCAGTGCATATTGATGGCTCAAGCATAATTGTGCTGTGGGTTGATTTATATGCAACTGATACTGGCTAACACATTTACTTCCTATTTTTAAATGTCTTTCAATTTCTTCAAAGGACTAGGTGTAGCTGAAACCATAATTACTTCTAACTTGAGTTTAAGTATATATCCTGGCAAAACAAAGGCACCCTCCTGAGACTGCTACACATTGTTATTTGCATGGGAAAAGATAGCTTCTTATCTTCTGTTTGTAGAGGTGGTCTGTGAAGGCACTAATCATGAATTCATATGTAATCATTTAATCACAGAGCCAGGGTGGTTGAAGAGCTTATAATTTTAAGCTTTTGCTTTCTACTTGTAGGAACTGTTACTGCAGAAACTGTACTAGTTCATAATGTGGCACATTAACTTAAAACAGCCATTAGTTTTCATTTATTTTATTATTTTCAGACTTTAGCTGAATTAGCTGAGGGCAAGAGATGCTGCCTGGTGAAGGAGTGGCACAGATAGCTAGAGCCTAAAAGCTTTGCAATTATTGCAGCTAAACCCAACAGGGGCTGTGAGGTACGGTTCTGGGCAGGGTGGAGGCAAGGCAGAACAGAAAGACACCAGTGAGATGAATTGGAACCTCTAGATTCACTCACAAAATCTCTGGTGACACAGCAGTGAGATCTTTTATCTTAAATGTTGGCTGTAATTAGATTGGCATGACAAATGAGAGAAATTTTTTGGCTATTCTTCAGCAGTTCCAGAGGAATCTGGTTTACAGCAATCCACAGTTTGGATTAATTACAGAAGCATAGAACTATCAGAGTTGGACGGCACCTCTACACCTCATCTAGTCCAACTCTCCCATTAAGCAGGATCACCTAGAACACATTACACAGCACTGCATCCAGGGGGTGGTTGAATATTATCCAGGGAAGGGGACTCCACAGCCTCCCTGGGAAGCCTCTTCCAGTATCTTGTCACTCTCATAGTAAAGATTTTTCTTATGTTTTCTTATCTTGTTTCTTATGGAACTTCCTATGTTCCAGCTGGTGCCCATTACTCCTTGTTCTGTCACTGGGAATTACTGACATGTACTGAGAAGGGTCTGGCTTAGGTCAAATAAGAACAGCTTAGACTACAACCTAACCTCTGTTACACTTATGTTCTGTACAGAAAGCCAATTCACCCCAGATTTCACAGAAGACAATTATGCTTATTGCTTATAGTCCATTGTGGTAAATTTAATGAGAAAATGTTGATTAATCCTCCTAAGACATCTTTATAGGAAGAGTTATAGGCATGGACAACATCTTTGACATATGAATGCTGTCAAGAAAGGGTATAATCTAGTCTTAAATAGCTTCATATCATACTAGACAAGATGGTAGAGCTAGAAAGGAAAGAAAGAGGTACCATCTGTATGACCACAGAAGATAAAATTATTCACTTCTCAGATCAGTATGCCAGTTTAAACAATCTAAACATCAATGTTGCATTAAGGGCAAAACACATCAAACACTGATATAATACCTCAGGTAATAAGTCCAAAAAGTGCCTAATTTGCTGGCATGATGTAGACTGACATGTTTTCAGACTTGAGAGCAGTTGCACAAGTCTCATAATCAAGTTGGGCCCAGGTCTAGACTGAGTAGGATTTCTTATTTGCAATACAAAATGAACTAGGTCACGTAATGCTGACGTTATGAGCACAGAAAAAGTGTGACTTTTTCTGGGTCTCCATGTTTCTCATCATTGTTATTTGCCTCTGTTTTGCTGTCTTTTGTTCATTTTCTTGTCCTTATGATAATAATTAAAAAAAAAAGAATATAGCATCACGGATCACAGTATTTGGCATGTTCCTCATCTGTTGACAGCTTTTTCCAGCTTAGATGTATTCGGTTGTAATTGCTGAATATTGTTTATTTTTTTATTTATTGGTATCTTTCTGTGGACTAATTCTGGAAAAAGCTTGTGTATCTCTAGCTAGCTGATGATATAGCACTCTGCATCATAATTTTATTTTTCTTATCAGTGTCGTATCGTTACATTACAATAAATAATGAACTTGGTCAATCTCAATGTGTTTTATTATTGGAATGTATTACAGCCTTCTAGTGGTCAAGAAAGTATGACAATACTTAAAGACAACACATTTTATACTGGGAAATTAGGAAAAAAATGCAAGTATTTTTGAATTTGTTTAGTTTCAGTTTTTGAAGAGTAGGTAGCTCTGTTGACATCAGTAGCTCTTCTCTGTACCTTTTAAGCATAACTGGAGCATAAATCACATGAACAACAACAACAAAATTGCTAAGTTCATAATAATAAGATAATGCTGGGTGACAGAGCATGCAATCATTTCGATGCAAATGTCTCTGAAGCTGTACTGACTAAAAATATAATGGGCTGTATTTATTAAGGTCATATTCCTAAGAAACATACTTCTACGTGGGCTCTGTAAGCTGCTTTTATCCATTCATGCCTTCCTGACAGCTGTCTTGCTTTTACCTCTGTTATTTCTTCACTTTTCTCATAATTTCCCTGTCTTTCCTTAGCCTGGGTGTGTGTCACTGTCTAAAAAGACAAATGAGCTGTGGCCTCAAAGACTCAGGGATCTACATGTCACTTGAAATAAATTACTTATCTCTATTGAGAGGTTTAGGTTATTGAAGAAGGCTGCAGATTACTATCTTTTCTACTTTTGTAAAACTCTGGTAGGTTTGGGAGGGCCTTTTTGTGTGGGGTTTGGGTTTTTTTGTTTGGTTTGGGTTTTGGGGGTTGTTTTTTTGGGTTTTTTTTTTTTATTTTTTTTTTTTTTTTTTTTTTTTTGGTTGTTGCTGCTGTGGTTTTTTTTCACTACTAGAGTCCATTCATTTGAGTTCTTCAGTATGGTGAAAGCTTTAGTACTGCTGCTGACTATTATTGAAAGAATCCATAAGGCAAAACATTTTCAGGTCACAGTACATCCAGCTATTTTTCACAATACCACTGTATCAGGTTCTGTTCAGTGGAATTTTCTTTGCTTCAAACCCCGGTGTGGCAAATGGAATACTGGGGTATAGACTCACATTGACTAAAAAAGTCAGGTGGAAGTCCTCTGCTGATGCCCCCAGCAAACTGACTACAGACCACTAATGACTGAGGACTGGTCAAACAATAATCCCAGTCCTTTCAATGAGGGGCAAGATTCCTAGACTCTGAATCATCCACCTGGGTGGTGGGAAACTGAGGAATATAAGGAACACCAATTCATTCAATGCCACCTACCATCTGAAGTATTTTTTAGTATTTTCTTAGAATAAAAATGACTTCTAAATATAAACATTTGAAATTCCGAAAGCTTTTCTTAATGCTTAAATACATTTTAAGTTTTTGGTTGTTGTTGTTGTTCTTTGAATACATTTATTGCATTCTCATTCCCTTTCATGGTAAGTAAAAGTCAAAAACAACAGTTACGGCAGAGTGATTCTGTTTTTTTAAAGAAATATCGCATGTTGGAAAATTCAGAAGAACAGAAAGCAATATATGTTACATGGCTGCTAAAAATGCATTTGTACATTTGGAGATGGATTATGGTTTGATAAAAAGAAATCTGACTACCTTAAAATCATCATTTCAGTATTTGTTAATTTTTAAAGTACTGTATAGTGGGATCTTGATTTTAACTTGCCATGTGACTTGCAGAAAACGATTCTACAACTTGGAAAGTTCTAGAGACGGGCATCTTTATTCAGCACTGGGCTCACGAGGGAATAATTCCTCTGAAATCCATGTGCACCAATCTTGCAATTAGGCTTTCGTTATATACACTGAAGTTTTACATCTTCATTAGATTTTGCAATACATATGCATCACCTACTCCCGCTTTGTATTAAAATTAGTCCCAAGAGGCCATTGTCATAATCTCCTCCCTTCTGCACTTGCATAGTGTCTCCTGGTGGTGGCTGTGGGGGTCTTGGGGATGAAGTAAAAATGGAGTAAAGGTATGTGCATTCCTTCAGTCTTCAGCCAAGCTGACAACATGTTCTGTTTCTTATCTCAAGGCTGCTATAGTTATCAGTTTAGCACATATATTTCCCTTATAAGGTGACGTCTACCTAAAAGATTTCTTAGCTTCTATTAAACAAGCATTATGTGTAAGCTTCTATCAGGTCAATGTGACCCCTAGACAACCACTAGCAGTCATTTTCTATTAACCCTTATATCACATGTAAGGACATGTACTTACTATGGCATTATTTGGACTTTGCAGTGGAGTGAGTTACTTTATCAACAAAACTATAGAATGGATTCTGTTGGAAGGGAACTTAAAGATCATCTAATTCTAACTCCCTGCCATGGGTGGGGTCACCTTCCCCTATAGAAGGAGGCTCAAGGCCTCATCCAACGTGGCCTCAAACACTGCCAGGAAAGGGACAGCCACAGCTTCCCTGGGAAACCTGCACCAGTGTCTCATAACTCTCACAGGAAATAACTTCTTCCTAAGAGAATCAAATAAATATAAATTCATTTCAGAGTGGTGATGCTAGTGGTGAGCCTATTTAACTGATGAATAAGACTGATCTAAGAAGTTAGTGTCAAGAGCTCAACTGGTACAAACCATCACAGTCCATGCAAACTGGTTGAAACTGGTTGATCTTAGTCCCCCATCCCCACTCCTCATTTAGCTAGAACCTAATTTACCACTTCCTAAAAATCCAAAGGGAAGAAAGCAAATATATGTACATCCCATTATAACTTGAAAGGTGTGGGTCTCAAAGTCATTCTTTGTATCAACTTTATAATTTTCACACTCGAATTACTGGGCAGTGTTAATCATCCATACTTGCTGGGCACAACAAACAAACCTGCTGTGTGCTAGTGCCCTTAGCAGAGCTTTGTAGCTCAGGGAATGAACATGCTGCAGCCAGCACCATCACGCTGTGCTGTACTGAGGGTGGAATAAGCACCAGCCCTCTGTGAAGAAGACGTGCAGTAAGCGCACGAAGTGTAAAAGTAATGAGCTGAACAATCTCAGACCATTATCTTGAATTGAATTTACTCTTTGTCCTCCCTCTCTATGGCTTGGTAATAGCTTGGGCAAGAAGGAACAGGCAGAGACACATTTAGTTATTTTCAGCATTTTTGCCAATGAAAAGTATATTGTACCACAGGGGGCGTTGCTGCAGACTCTGCAGCTGTAGGAGGGCTGATCTCTATTGAAAGAGATCAATGCAACGGCCCTCTATTTCTAATTCTGAAAGAAGCCATTGTCACCTGGCATCAAAATGATGCTTTGAAAATGCTGAATATGGTTCTCTTCTCTCCTTAAGGGCCAGCCTAATCCATATAGATTATTAGCAATTTACAGCAGAAGCAAGATCCAAATGCTTTCACAAATTTAGCTTAATAAATGTGGACTAGCAATAATTTTTGTTTTCCTCCTTAAAAAAAAAAAAAGTTTGTGTTTGTTTTTTTCTGTTTGATTGGGGTTTTTTTGGTTTTTGTTTTTTTTTGTTTGTTTGTTTGTTTTTTGGTTTTGGTTTGGTTTGGTTTGGTTTTTGCTATGCATCCATTGTACTGGGCACTTTGGTAGGAAACCACAGCAGACGAACCCATTCAAGCATTCTGAAATCTATGCATTGAGGCCCTTATATTGAAGACTTGCTTACAGAGCACATCAAAATTACAGGGATGGTACAAAATGGTCACCTTTCTACTTAATTGTGTTCACGCACAATGTGTGTTCCATTGAATTAGAAACTTTGAGAATAATCACCTGGCAGAGGAACCTCAGACCAGCTTTTATCTGTCTGTTTTGTATAAAATTATCCCAAGGGAATGCACCATTACACTTCTAGAAGGAACGTGTCAAACAACACTGATTAACTTCTCATGGCACAGTTTATAAGGCTTTCCTTTCAAGCATGTGTCATAGACATAGGCATCAGCTGAAAAATTATATGGCAAGAATGCTAATCTCAGACTTCAATTTTCCTCTCTGCAGGACAATTACTTTAATTTATTCCCATTATTATTGTAAACAATTAATTACTTTTTTTGGACTTCAAATGTTCTAGTAGAACCTCTCATGACAAATACAAGTGCTGTATTCTATCCAAATATAAATAAAAGAAAAAATATCTATAAATGTATATATAAATACATATCATTATACATACAACTAAATTATTATGCTTTACTAGCTAGAACCTAATAAACACAATGTTGATTTTCCCCACGTGAATTATTTTTCTCTTTACTGTATAATTAAAAATCAATTGCTGCTCTGGGAAAAACATTCTGGTTTTAAAGGTCAAACAATTGAAAGGCACATTCCCAGATAAAGTTCAGAGCAAAGTTTAGATCTGAAAGAGGACTTTTCTCTGCTAATGTCATTCAAGCAGGTTGATTGCAGAGCATGCTGAGTGTAAACCCATTCAATCAGTGTCCATGCAAAGCATCAGTGAAGACAAGCTGAGATTCTGGTGCTGCCCTTGTCAGCAGTATCTTGATCACCTTCTTCCTCTCTTCCCTCTGGAGAAAACACAAAACAGATGATATTAACAACTAGTGTGGAGCAGCGCTGTCACTTCTGTAGAATGAAATACACTTAGTTCTGAGACTTTGGTCTCTACACTGTGAGAAATTTTGAGATATTTCTTTTGGAACAACATTGGTTTGATCCAATAGGCATCAAATTTGTGTGTTTCACTGTAATATGAACCAACACACAGTAAGTGGGGAGAAGAAAGAGATTTATGTCAAATAATCAAGTTTGACCTGAACCTGACTTGACCTGACCCCACAACACAGAGAGGGGGCTTCAGATCTCCCTACAGGTGGGGTCAAAATCAATATTTCTCATCTCTCTTAAGCACACAAGACTGGCTTTTCTGGAGAAGAGGATATACTGAATAACTGACATTGAAGCTCTGCCAAAATGCAAGAAAAGAAATACTTTAAAATCATGTAATTGGACAGAGAATGGGAGTGTGACTTCAGGCACTATGTAGGAAATGAATGAAAAAAGGAGGTCTGCTATCCAGTCCTTGCTCTTATATTCTTTGTACATTTTGACTACATAAGGCTGGAGATAAAATGCATAGACAAGCCTAAATATGGAAGTTGGGGTGTCCTGATTTTGGCAGGTAAGCAGGTAAAACAAGGAGAATATCATGTTTTTTTCATTCCCACCTTACAAGGGAATTACACATAAGGGACCACAAGGTCCCCACAAGGGGGACCACAATTAACCCACAAGGGACCACACTTCCCTGCTTTCAGAAAAGTCTTCAAGCTGTGGAAAGAATAAACACCTTCCACCTCTCCTCAGAGCATGAAGCAGTAAGGAGTCTGTGGCTTCAAGCTGCCTTCCAGTACATGGCATTTTCTATTGTCTCAGTATAGCGGGTCTACTTTTAAGGCTATTGGTCCTAAACTTGAATATGATAATATTAGTTGCATTTTTTCAGCCACCATTTTAAAAATACAGTTTTGCAAAGCCCAGTGTTACAGTACTTATATTATTCTTGAAGAATGCCCTACAAGGAGCTTGGCATTCAGAAAGGAAGAGTGTATAAACACCATTCAAAAATTCACCAAGAAATATTTGCCTGGCTCCCTGTGGTCCATTCAGGTCTTACAAAAATAAATACCTATCAAATATCCCATCTCTATAGACACTTTTGTAAGAGATGAAGAAACTGGCAATCAATCACACTACAATAAAAATACTCCTACGGGCCTTATTCCTCAAGTATTGGATAGAATTTTTAAAAGTGTACCAACTCAAACCTCAAGATTCACATTTTAAAGCCAAAATAACTCCATCGTCTGTCATTTAAGTTGCCACTGAAAACCACAGAGAGCTACTTTCCCAGATTGGCTGAAGGTGTCTCTGGTGTTCTGAACAAGCAACAGCTGAACCCTTCAGAATTAAGCCAGAACACCTAAAGAGGATGTTTGTCTTTTCGGGGTGTCTGTGGTGGAAAGTTCCCAGCAGTTTTCTTAAGACATAATGCCATATTACATAAAGCATATAAAAGACTTCAGACAGGAGGAATGACATGAAGGCAAGCTTATTATAACTTTCGTACTTATATACCTTACCAGAGTGACACAAAAGCCAAAGGAGAAAACAGTGACAGCTGCTAGAAAAACTGCTCAACACCTCAAACATTTGGCTGCTATATGACTTGTAATATTAGGTATCTTCATGAAAAACCCGTTTTTGAATGCTCTGACACAGCTGAGACTGCCTTGTAGAAAAATGACTTCTTTTTAATGTGTTTGGGTTTTGGGGTTTTATTCTGGCTTTGTTGTTTTAGTATTTTAATTGTTGATGTTGCTCTGAATGAAGTTTAATGCAAAATGTCAGCACCTGTATTTTGAGAAAAGAATATCAAATCAAGATGAAGTTTCAGGGAGAAGGGTGGTTGTAACAGGGAGGGTCCCCCTCCCTCCATTACACTAAACTCTTAACTATAAAGACAATAGAGATGTCAGCATGAGCTGTGCGCAGCAAGATTAAGAAACTTTGTGTTTCCCTGAGCTACTGTCACAGGAAATTCTCTGTATCTTGCTTCACATAATTGTTAGAGATTCCCTGACTAATTTTATTTTTTTTTCCCCTTCGAATTGAATGTCTTAGTTCCAGCAGAGAGAAAAACATATTAGCTTGTGTCTCACCAACCATATTAAAATCACATATCATGGTTTGGGACCAGATGTAGAGGCAGATTGAACAGAGCGGGGAATCACATATTTCAGAAATCTACATGAAGAGGTTTTGGAATCTGGGTACTTCTGTCTTATGTAACTTTTACCATCATCACATCAATATTTTCCCAAGGGATAAAAGCTAGCATTTCAGTTTTATTGAGGATTTTTTTCTTGCTATTTTAGCACCACATTGTCATTTCTCTCTTTGCAAAACCTTACGCAGAATGCAGTCACTTAAAGAGTATCCATTTTCATTCACAGTATCACTGAGGGGTTTGTGTCATTCAAAACTCCACAACCATCTGGCTGGAGCTATGTGTGTTCCCCCAGGGGTTTCCAAGCCCTAGTTACCTAGCAAAAGCGAGGGACCAACAAACAAGGAAGAGACTACATTTGTTTCTGATTACACTGATTACAGCCAGTGACTTCAGTCAGATTGTCTTAACATTTTCAGAATTGCAGATTTTGGCCTCAGGAAGCCATGTAATGTCTGACATTATTTACTGACTGATGGTCTAACAGCCATTAACTCAAATTACTCTCACTCTCAATTTGACTTCCCCAGAATCATGGTTGAGCATAAAAGATGGCACATTCCTGAAACTACTTCTGGTGTTTGAATGAAATGCTTATGATATCCTTACTTATCATTCCACTATTAAACAGTCATGTTGGAGGGTAAAAACCAAACAACTAATGAAGGTGAAATATTCCCTAATACATTATTATAAAGATATACATCATGTATACATGTTTTATATATCTGTGTGTGTGTGTATGTATGATGTATTAATAGGCAGTAAAACCTCCTTTGGGGCAATAAAATCTCCTATGTTACATCTTGTCATCTCTCTTCATTCACATATTTAAGGAGCTAAGGTATTTGAAAAGATTGTGTCAATTCAGGTTTACATTCCACCTGGAAGAATCTTAGTGTGACATGTAACTAATTTTTCCCAATTTTCCTGTTCTATGCTCTGAACACAAATGCCATACAGGTTAAAAAAGGCATAGTCTCAAAAGACTCTGGCTGGCCTGAGATAGCACAGCTCAGGTGGTTTTTTGGTTTTTTTTTTTTTGCATGTGGAATCAAAACAGGTGCTACAAAACTCCAGACTCTGGGAGAAGTGGAAGAACAGCAGCACCTTTGCCTTCAACTTAGCACACAAATCAAACCCACGTCCTTTGCTGTCCTCAAGTCTTCTTCAGGGCTGTGTAAAAGAAGAGGTAATGTCCATCTTGTGATTCCTATGATTAATTCCTGGTTCATGGGCAATTCTCTGCCTGGTAATACTGATGGAATGAACCACTAGTAATGCTACTGTGGACTTCTGAAAGCTCCTGTGAATATCCATGTTTGCGTCTGAATGATCATACAAATTACTTTGCAGTTTTGAGCACTCATCAGTTCCTTAGAAAAAAAGAAGAGAAACAAAGTATATGATAAAAGAACTGGACACCTGCAATGCCTTGATATGATGTGTTTCATTTGTGTATCTGCACTTGAAGCAGGAGCAGCTGTTAATTTCCCGACTCCATTCAGAAGAATGAAGGCACAGAAGTGCTAAATGGTTTTCCAAACTTATAATAAACATATTATAAGTTAACATAAACATAAATTACAAACATAAACATATAAGTTTGCCAGAAGTGGAATGGAAAGGAAGCCCAGTTACCTGATTGTAACCTTTTATATATACTTTGATCTGAAAGTGCTATGGTATTTCCAAAAAACAAGTTACAAAATTGAAGAAAGTTCCATTTTAAGTATTAAAAAAAATGAGTTTCAATTTAATTATTTAGCTAGTTATTATTAATATATAAAGGTATTTTTTTCACAACCTGTAGCAGAGGGAGGGTGAGAGGCAAAAGGGAGACTACCTTATGTATACTTGTGGAGTTTACAGAGACAGAGGCAATTGTCACTTGATGGTGCTGTGGCTCCATGGCTTTCTTTTTCCACCTTTTCTGTATTACTGTATCCGAGATGCAGAGTGTAAATCTTCTCCAGCAAACACAGATCTCAAAAGTTCAAATAAAGACCATAATATCAAACGTGCCTTTAGTGTGGAGCCAACCAACAGCAAGGCACTCGAGCCTGAGGAAAAGATATGCTTGTCAGTGTGTGCTTGATGTACTGCTTACAGAATGAATACAGTTAGGCTCCAAGTGCTAAATGTAAAGAAGAAAAGCAAGAAGAGCATGAAACTAGCCAACCAAGCCAGGAACTGCAAGTTTAGAGTGTCACCAATGTTTTCACTCTGATTTTATGTTGCTTTTCCTTGTGTTTTGGTATTGACTTTGGCCACAAGTGGAAAACCTAAAAGCTGGACATTTGAGTTTCAAAAATGAAAGGAAAAGCTCACTCTTTAGAATAATAGTAACTGCCAAAAATTTGCATCTACAGAAAGTACAATAGCTTTTTGACTTTAGAATTAGCAGAGTTAGCATTTTTGAAGGTGTTTTGGCAAGAAAATTGAAGTCTTCAGAGAAGATAGTTACCTGAAAGTACACTTAGATATAATTGTACAGTATGGTTAAATATTAATGCACAGGTTTTCATTAATTCCTCCCCTCAAACAAAGCCCCAAACCCATAATCTTTTACTAAAATAAATTTTATGGATTCTTAGTTATTTTTATATGGAGATGGAAAAGAGGATGCAGGTGGACAAAATAAATATAAAATATCTAATTAGTAACGTTGCCCATCACTTCCATTTTGTAAGACCCTTCTTTTATTTGTTTATAAGTTTGCCACACTTCATCCATCTGGACTGAAATTTCCCTGTAGGCTGATAAAAGAAAAATAAAAATAAAAAAGGAATAAACCAATGCAGGAAAATGTTGGGATTATTTGTATATTCCACCACTATCTCAGAGGTCCCTTCCAACACAGATGATTCTATGATTTCATGATTCTATGACTTGAAATATAGTATAGAGAGGGCCTATATGAGAAATGTGACACTTTTGTTTACATCACAAAAAATCCACACAAGTGTACCAAATATAAATATTGGGCTTGTATTCTTTTAATATTGCAGTTCACACAACCCCCCTGAGGAGTTGTTTGCTTTAAAAATCTCAATTGACAAGAAACTAAAGAAATTAATAAGAAACTGGGGCTTGGAAAGACTAAACCCAAAACTGAGTAAGAAAGATGCCAGATGAAAGATTCTAAAAGGAAGAAAATGAAGTGGTAATGTTTTTAAGAAACACAGGTATGAGCCTATGAACATCAATTTGTAGTGTACATTAAAACATAAAATGGTACCTAATGTTTCCCAGTCCCACCATGTTTCTGCTTTCTATAGGTGTCCATGGTTGTTACAGACCAAGTCTTCTCTCTTTAATCTCTTTAAATACCTGTATGGGTATGTACAATGTAAACGTTTTCATTCAAGCACTTGAAGTGCCAAAGGTGTGTTTAGTGAACCTTATCCTCACTAGTGACACCCCTATCATAATATTAAGACAGTATTGTTTTCAAGTATTTTTTTATGTCTGACTTAACTAAAGGAATTTGTCCCTGCAATTCTTTATGTTGCAGACAAGTGTTTAAGAGAGCTCATATTTCCTGCATTGTTAATGGCTATGTTCTAATATTCGTACACTGGAGATGTATACGCTAACATGCATAATCCTGATTTTCCACAGGGCTTCTTTGAGCACTTAACTTTGCAACTCAACAAATATATTTTTAATTGACAGTTTTGAGTAAAACCTCCACTATGTGCAATATTAGAAGTGGTGAATTATTTCGAGAGGAAGAATTTTGGAGATTAGTCTTAACACAGATGTGCAGTTTTCTGTCATGTTTCCTGTGGAACACAGGGTAAATAATTCCAATTTTTTTAAAGCATACTCATTTTCACAAACAGAGAAAGAACTTTGTTTTGATGAAACATTTTATGGTAGCTTTGAACAGGTTTTTACACCTCAGGTTGTTTCCATAGGTTTTGCAGGACCACTGACTAGAAGGGTTTTCTTAATAGAAAGAGACAGTGTCTGAGAATCTATAAAATGAACTGTTAAATTTTTCTTTCTGCTGTAATATGTGAAGTTGGAAATCTTATTTAAGCATTTTAGTGAGTGCATTGATTTTAAATAATTATCCAGCTTCAATATATACTTAAGTATTTGTCGGGTAGAGGCAAAATGGAGTCTTGACCATTTTACAGTCTTCCTAGTACAAAATAGGAGTGGGATTTTCCACTGTACACTTTCCTGTTTTCCTACAGATTATTTAAATTGTAGGAACACTCCACTTCCTTGATGTACAACAATATCAACCACTTATAATGTGCTGCATACTTACGTAGTATAAGAACAGATATTTAATGCATGCATTTGGTTTCATACATAGTAGCTTAAACATTGAACATTTTGCATAAACATAACTGTCCTGTGATTATTTGTAAGGTTTTAGTGAAAATCAAAATAATGTACAGTAATGCAAAGAACAGACAGATATGTTCAGAATGCTTGCTCTGAGATATACAGAACTGATAGCAGATGCTTTTAAGAGTAATCAAACAACAGAATTATGAGGACAAGCATACCACCATAGTTATAATGAACATAATGAATAAAAAGGCATAAGATACTTGATATATAATGAGAAATATAAACAAAAAAAGAAGAAAAATGCTTACAGTGTGAATTTGTAAGCAGTAGCATAGCAAAATTAAGGATATAAAAAACCTGCTGGAAGTTGGCAGTTCAGAAGGGAAGAGATATTAACCTCAGGGTGATTTCCATCTGTTACTCCTAACTAATTTGAACCGGCTGAAGTCAGGCAATGTAATATAAGTATATGTATAATAGATAAAATTGTAACTTTAACTCTTTTACAGCTGTACAATGTATTATCAAAGTAGGTTTTATTTTACCCAGGAAAAAAAAAATCTATTTTCTTTGGTTCTTTCTTTTATTTTCCATACAAACTTTTATGTGTTTCAAAGATATGAGGTTATGAAGAATCTGATGGTCTAATGAACTTAAACCGCTGTTGCAATGAATGATTATTAAAAATCAGTGTATAACAATCAGCCATCTTTCTATTCTGATCTTGGATGGAGAGGTTTATCTTGAGTGTGGTAACATGGCAAATGCAGGGCAAGCAAGGGATCAGGCCCAGACTTCAGGAAAGGCAAGTCCTGCTTGACCAACCTTATCTCCTTCTCTGCCCAGGTGTCCCACCTAGTGAAAAAGGGAAAAACTGTGGACATTGGCTTCCTGGACTTTAGTAAAGCCTTTGACAGCATCTCCCACAGCATTCTCCTAGAGAAGTTGGCAGCTCATGGCATAGACAGGTGTACACTTTTCTGGGTTAAAAACTGACTGGATGAATGAAGTTAGACCCTGTCATTTGCCAGTCACTGGTGTCCCACAGGGCTCAGTTTTGGGGTTGGTCTTGTTCAACACCTACAACAATCTAAAAGAGAAGATTAAGTGCTTTATCAGCAAGTTTGCAGAGACACCAAGTTATCTGCTTGAGGATAGGAAGGCTCTGCAGGGAAACATGGACAGACTGGATCAATGGGCCAAGGCCAATTGTATGAGCTTCAAGAAGGCCAAGTGCTCTGTCCTGCACTTTGGTCACAACAACCCTAGGCAATGCTACAGGCTTGGGTAGTAGTAGCTGGAAAGCTTCTCAGTGGAAAAGGAGCTGAGGGTGTTGTTCACCTGGTTGTCTGTTGTTCACCTGGCAGTGAGCCCAGGTGGCCATGAAGTCCAGCAGGGCAAGCAAGTTGCTGAAGGATCTAGAGAACAAGTCGTGAAGAAACTGAGGGAACTGTGATTGTTTAGTTTGAGAAGAGGTTGCTGAGAGGAGAACTTTTTGCTCTCTACTGGTCCTGAAAGGAAGTTGTAGTGAGGTTGGTGTTGGCCTCTTCCCTCAAGTAAATAATGATAAGACTAAAGGAAATGGGCAGAAGTTGTACCAGGGGAGGTTCAGACTAGATATTAGGAAGAATTTCTTCTTTAATGGATTAGTCAGACAATAGAACAAACTCCCCAAGGAGAAGGTGGAATCACTATCCCTAGAGTTATTAAAAAAACATAGAGATGAGATATTTCAGGACAGTGGGATGCTCTAGTGGGATGGTGGTTTGATGTTTTTTTGGAGGGGGAGGGTTGTGGGAGTAGATAGTAGGAAGCAGTGATCATAGAAGTCTTTTCCAGCCATGAAAATTCTGTAATTCTAAATATTTCTATAAAACAGATTAGTGTAATGACATATACTAAAAAAACAAAGAAAACAAAATCCTTCTGCATTTTAGTAACTAGGTTTTTTTTATTCAATTTACTTCTGACTTAACCTTATTCTTCATTGAGCGCCTTTCTGAAAATGCATAGTAACAATCCTGAACTGCTCTGCCAATGTGTAAAGGTCGTGGTGTATCTGTGCCAAGAACAAGAAGATGCATCTAGATTTCCAAACTTAGCTCTTCCATCCCCATACTCCCAGTAGGCTGCACTTAGGAGTACCATTTATTTTATAAACAAAACAAGCTGCTTCTTTCACATCGCTAAAGCCAAAAATAGATGTTTCAGTTACGTATCTATGGCTTCAGAAATGTGTACAAAGTAACTCAGCAAACAGGATATTTTTAACTGATTTTAAAAAAAATAATTCCAAAACATTTTCTGTGTCAGGATCATTTATTTATGCATTTTTGTGTATATTTATACAGCCTGTGTTACAAAACCCATTAGAATTGCCTAATGAATCTAAATTATAAACATTTTTCTTTCCACTGTGAAGGGAAGCAGGTGGAAATATGCTGCCAGAAGTACTAACCAACCCGTTCATCATCTGGGTGTATTAACTCCAAAAGCCTCTGTTATTCTGAGGCCAGAAGAGAGAAATGGAACCTTAACATGCTCAGCACCAGATGTTATGGGTCTTCTGCATTTGCTCTGTGTTTTGTAGCACTAAGCTCACAATATTCATCTGAAGGCATGACTTCACATATTCACACATTGAATACAACATAAAATCACTTAAGCAGCCAGATATTTATTATTCTTTGCCCCACAAGAGACAAAGATAAGTGACTACTTCTCCTGAAGCTGTTTTTAGACCCATCTAAACAGAAATTACAGCAACCTGTAACCTCAGTACCCTCAGTAATTCTTGTACGCAATTGCTGCATCTGCTTGGGCTAGAGTTATCAGATAGCAGCAAACTGTCAGTGTAATTTGTATAATCTTCTGTATCTACAGATATCTGACATGTATTTGTTGATGATTTATGTTTACCTACCACAACCAACCATCACATAAGTTTTATCAGACTGCAAGGCCATGCTTTTCCAGCTGCATCCTGTAATGAGCCTTACAGTCCCCCTGCAGTCAGCAGCCCCCTTCAGTCTGCAAAGCTTTAAATTGAGAGTTGGTTGGCTCCCCTTTGGTTTTCAAACCACAGCAAGGAGCTGCTTGATCTCTGACAGCCTGATAAGTCACCCACTTGAGTGTCCTGCTTGCCTTCACCAGATTAGGAGACTTCCTCTGTCCATCAGCCCTCCTTCAGCCCCCTGGGTCTCTGTGTGAAGTGATTAGTCCTTGATCACATAACCTATGAGTGATTCCAAGCTGCTGTGCAAGAGAGCTGACAACTGTGTCATGTATAAAGTTTATATCCAAAGGTTTGTGTCTAAATCCAGAAGATCAGATGAAGTCTCTTCAAATTATTAGCCTGAGAGCTTGGATTGTGACACCAACAACCAATTATTTCCTAAAAAAAGATTAAAAAACCAAAAATCCTGGCCTCTTCCAACAGTTTTGTATTTATTTTTATTTATTTATTTGCTTATTCTGTGGTAGCAGGGATAACACCATTGCACTATGCATAACAGAAGCAATTAGCAATTATGCAGCTTCATAAGAATTATCCTTAACCAGTTTAAAAAAAAACCCCAAAACAACAACTGCAACACCTTACAGAGGGTGAAGGGAAAGGATTTAAGAGAGTAATACAGTCATCAATTAGAGTGGATATTGTGTTTTTATATAGAAATGAGAGCCATGATAGTTATATTTGCAGCCTTCTATGCACCCTGCCATGTGGTTTGGCTAGCTTGTAATACAGGCAAGTACCCATGTTGCTGTTGCTACCTACCTGTTTCCAAATGTTCAGAGTTTACCTTCCAGGTGGTACTTCAGTGATTATAGGCCCAATAACAATTTCTTCAAGGACTGTGTTGTTTTAGTGCTCTTTCTATTAAAACAATTTCCATTACAATGTGGGTACTATCATTATGTCACCTCTAATGACATATAACATGATATAAAACAATTATGATGAAAGTAGTATTAGAGGTTTTATATTCAGCGGAGATTATTAATTAATGCTATCTCAGTATGCTCAGTGGCGTGAAATGGAGGAGCGATAAATAGTAGTAGCTCTAGTGGCCTACATTCACATTTCATGCTGGATTCATTCCAAAGGCCAGTTCTTCATCTTGTTATGAACGGTCATTTGGGCTGGAGCACTAAAAAAGGCCAGATATAACTTGAAACATTGCTTTCTCATTTCAAAATTCACTGTAGACACAGATACACCTCTCTCATGCCAAGTTAATGGATGAGGAAAGGTGGGAGAAACCTCGATCTCAATCAATTAATTCAGAATTTTCAAGTAATGTCTTATTTTATGGTAGTACTTCCTAAGGAAAACAGAGAAATCATATTGATGATGTTTATATATGCTAAAAAATTACTTTAAGCCAGCTGTTATGACCTAGCAATAGTTAATTTTCTGCCTAAGTATAGAACATATTATAAATCAAAACATGGTGTAGTAGTTTCAGTCATTAAATCATAGAATAGTTTGGAGTAGAAGGGACCTGTGAAAGTCATCTAATCCAACCTTTTCCTTCAGTGAGCGGGGACACCTTTCACTAGACTAGGTTGCTCAGAGTCTCATCCAACCTGACCTTACATATTTTCAGGCAACATGTTCAAGTGTCTCACCTTCTTCAGTGTTAAAATGCCTTCTTTATATTTAAACTTACCACCTTTCAGGGTCCTCTCACAATGGTCCTTGCTAAAACTTCTGTCCTCATCTTTCTTATAGGCCCCCTTTAAGTACTGAAAGGCCTTGATAAGGCCTCTCAGAGCCTTTTCTCTGTACTGAAGAAAAAAACTGTCTCAGCCTTTCCTTGTAGGAGAGGTCTTCCATCTGATTGCTTTTGTGGCCATGCTCTGGACTCACTCCTTTATCAAGTTGTGCTGTCTTTGTTGTGGTGAGGACTATAGAGATGGATGCAATACTACAGGTGTTGTCTCATGAGAACAGAGTAGTCAGGCAGAATCACCTCCCTCAACTTGCAGGCCATGCAAATTGATGATGTCCAGGATATGGTTGACTTTCTGGGCTGGGAATACACATTGACGTCTCATATACCCTTTTCATTCACCATTACCCCGAGGCCTCCACAGTTCTGCTCTCATTCCATTCTTCCTCCAGCTGGTATAGATACTAGAGATTGCCTGTTCCAGATGCCAGACGTCGGACCTGCCTATGTTGAAGCTCATGAGGTTCACACAGGCCCAGTGCTTGAGCCTGTCCAGGTTCCTCTGAATGACCTCCCACCACTCAGTCATGTCAAACGCATGTCATCTGGGTGTCACCTGCAAACTTGCTGAGGGTGCACTCGATCCTGCTGTCTATGTGATTGATGAAGATACTAAACAGTACTGGCCCCATTATGGACCCCTGGGGAACACCACTCATCACCTATCTCAATCAAAACATTGATTTGGTGACCTCTGTCCTCTGGATGTGACCATTCAACCAATTCCTCATCCACCAGTCCACCTGTCAAATCCATTGATCACAAATTTAGAGAGGATATTATGAGAGGATGTGTCAAAAGCCTTACAGAATTCCAGATAGATTACATCCATAGCTCTTCCATTGTCCCCTGATGCAGTCATTCCATCATAGAAGGCCACCATGTGGGTCACGCAGGATTTGCCCTTGGTGAAGCCATGCTGACTGTCTCTAATCACTTCTCTGTGCTCCATGTGCCATAGCTTCTGAGATGATCAATTCCATGATCTTCCCAGATGCAGAGCTGAGGCTGACCACTTGGCATTTCCCAGGGTGCTCCTTTCTACTGCTTTTAAAAAGGGGTGCAATATTTCCCTGTCTCCCCTTTTCCAGTCACCAGAGACTTCACTTTACCGCCATGACTTTTCAAATTATCATGGAAAGTGTCTTGACAACTACATCAGCCAATTCCCTCCAGACTCTGGGATGCATTTTTATCAGGCCCCATTGACTTACATATATTCAGGTTCCTCAGATGGTCATGAAGCTGATCTTCTCTTTCAGAAGAAAGGACTTTACTCCCCCAGTCCCTGCCTTGAGGTCTGTTCACATGAGAGGAATGGTTGAGTACCTTGGCCTTCTCCTCATCTCTTGTTATCAGTTTGTTGGCAGTATCCATCAGGGGGGAATAATCCTAGTTAGGACTAGTCCCACTCCAAATGAGAATAGTAAGATCTTATTTATCCTTATTATAACAAAACAAAAACAAACAGAATAACAAAAAAACAAAAACAACAAACAACAAACAAAAAACTCAACCCAAAATATCCTGCTACTATAGTTACAAAGCATGTCAATATACCAAGTGATTAGTACGCAAGCTTCCATTCTTCTCTCCCTTCATAAAGATATGATAGACAACGAAGTTGGCTTTATTTTCAATAGAGCATGCATATATTTCAATTTAGCTGTTTTCCATTTGCACAATGAAAGGGAATTCTATCACATGTTTCCTCTAGTCTTTTATTTTAAAACATAGCTTCTGGATTGTATTTAATAGCAAGCCAGGGATAAGGAAAAAAGCATTAAACAGCTACATAAAACAGAAATTGGAAACTGCTGTGAAATTGTATCTAATGCAACAACTCTCCATGCATACTAGTCACAGAACTGAGTATTACATTGGCAGATTTGCTCTTTTGTCTTCTTAAATAGCTGTGTGCACAGTAAGAAGTAGTCTCGGTGTTTGCTCTGAGGCATAAATCATTGTGAAAACAACATCTTACTCTGGCAAACTGGTTTAGCCCACAGAATTTCCTTAGGTAACTCGTGTACCTTCTGTTTAATTGCATTCTAGTTTCTCTTTAGATAAAAGAATTTCAGGTAATTAGATAAGAAATACTCAGACTTGCAATTAATCTGGTGCATTGGTGACCTGTGGTAAATGAGTTACTCCTGGAGAATGGAGTGAGGAAAGCCAGGGATATACAGGACCCCTCAAGACCTCACAAAACCATTGTTTGCAATGTTTAACTTACTGCCTAGTGCAAGCATAAAGATCCAGTGCTATGTATCTAATCTGTTATATCAGACATGATGATCAGAGGGCTAGAGCACCTCTCCTATGAGGACAAGCTGACAGCTTGGTCATCCAGCCTGGAGAAGAGAAGGCTGAAGGAAGACTTCATAGCAGCCTTCCAATAGCCAAAAGGGGACTACAGGAAAGCTGTGGAGGGACTATTTACAAGGGCATGTAGTGAAAGGACAGGGAGGCTTTAACCTGGCAAAAGGTAGATTTAGACTAGTGGTGAGACACTGGAACAGATTGTCCAGAGAAGCTGTGGATTCTCTCTCCCTGGAAGTGTTCAAGGACAGGCTGGATGGGGTTTTGAGCAACTTAGTCGAGGCTGTAGCTAGATGATATTTAAGGTTCCTTCCAACCCAAACGATTCTGTGATTCTATAATTCTATGACATTAATTTGAAAATGGGGTCTGTGGAGTGGTGCCTGGCATGCATGGCATATTCTGTGCCTCCCACAGCATAGGCTGCATGGTTGTTATCATGTCAACAGAGCCTTTTGCTTGTGTATAACATTAGAAGAACATTCCTGATGGGTCTCGAGAGAATATCTACACTCAGATTACTTATTTTTGACCATCTGAGGTTTTTTGTTTTTTGTTTTTTGTTTTTTTTTTTAACATTCATGAATAAAATTCATTTTAGTAGACTGCTTATTACTGTAGTATAGCAAAGTCTTAGAGGAAAACTGTCTGTGCTCAGCAAACCTGAATGATGCTAATTGGTTGACAAAGATTCTCTGTGCAAAATACACTTGATTTTTAGAAAACTGCAAATGACTGTGAATAGATGTTACTAAGCCTCAGATTTATCAGCTGATATACTAATTTGATTGTTCCTTAGTCTACTTCAGGGAAAATACTCTAGGTTAGTTTGAAACATTTAGATAAGGCCAGTGTTACATTATTCATTTTAATCGAAAGTTTATGGAGCAGATCAGCTGGCAGACTGAGAGGCCATAACTCCAGAAGGTGGAACATGGCAAAAATGATGGAGACTTGGACTGATAACTCTCTGTTGGCATGCCAGACCCTGAGAAGGTCATATGAGTGTGTGGTTAGTTACACTGAGAGTATTTGTTATGTTTCTTTACAGAATATTTTTATTTGGAATCTCTGATGAGAGAAGACATTTGGGCCCTCCCTCTCTCTCTAGTTACTGGAACTACTGATTTCCATGCTTACATTACAGAGTTTGCAATGGTGAATTACAGAAGTTCTACATAATCGCCCACTATTCATGAGAGGGAAGGAAATTTTATCACCTTTTCCAGGTGATAAAAGAACAGTGCCACTGACATGTTTTCAGAATTTTTTTCCAGCCTGGAAAGTCAGTGAAAATATATTAGTAGTCTGCAGCAACAGGACCAGAACATTTTTCACCTGGCTAACCATGCCTATTTCATCACAGTTCTCTCTTTTAGTTGCACAGCTGGTAGCAGAGTATTAACAGCAATTTACATTTCATCTCATCACTGATCGATCCTATTCACCCAGTTAACACCTTTGTCACAGAACAATGGAGGTATTCTCTAAAATACTGTTCTTGGCTCAATCAGATCGATTAAATATAAATGCCTGCAACTGTTCTGAGTTTCAATGTATCTGGCTATCTGCTAGTTCTTAAGCTGCCTGAAATTTTATAGTGCAATTTCTTTTTTTTTCTTTTTTTTTTTTTTTTCCTAAAAGTGAAAAAATTGGAAAACTGAAAGAAAAAAAAATTACATAACTGTCATTTGCTGTTAGGTGGCACATTTTAATAAAGGCATTATTTTGTATTCTGGAGATTCCTGGTGGTGTTAGTCAAATATATTTTGTTTTTACACCAGTAGAGTTTTGACAGAGGTCTTATGTTCTTCTTGTCTGTCAGAAATCAGTCAGCTTGAACAGCACACACTTTGCCTCCCATTCTTCTGTCAGCTAACTGTACGCAAGGCTTGCATCCTGGAAAAAGGAATGAAAAATTATCCATCTGCTTCTTGGGGGTCCTGTGAAATTTAAATGACAATATGTTAACCACAAGTCTTAAGACACTGTTCAGTGTCAGAAACACATTTATTTCAATGACTGTATGGCAAAAACAGCTGCGAGTATGCCTTAAGAAGCCTTGGGCTATTGCTCTAACCACTTGTCTATGTGAGAGTGAGCAGTCCTGATGTCTTCTGGAGTTGGCATTTTAAAGTCAGAGTGTGTTACAAAATGGAATTTGGCTGGCTGGTGTGTAAGCCAATAACACACTAAGTTTAAATACTAGCAATTTACTAACAGTTCTGTGTAGAATGGGGTGCCAGGGGGTATTCCCACAAGGCCAAATACACAACATTGCAGAAAGTCATGCTTTGTAAATTAATATGTGTAACATATTCATCATTCACTAGGTTTTTATTGCTGCTTACAATCACTTATCTTAAAGCTAATTGGTGTAGAGTACCCTTGTCTTCATTTAAAGATGCACTGTCTTTTAATTTTACTGTGTAAGCTCAGTGGGTGAGGGTCTTCAAGCGAGGTCGGTACCTTAACTTCTGGAGGTGTGGTTTTCATATTATTATTCTTAGTATTGTTCACCTAATGGTGAACGTTTTAAACGATTTGTTTGGATAGTCACATTTTCAGATAACTTATGCAATACAGTCAAGCTTCTTGGGCAATCAGCCCCCTAAAGTTTCTAGTACCTAGTTTTAGGTATGCGTGGTCCTTCTATCTCATTGTCATGTTAAGAACTGATTTACATCAGTTAGTTATTTTTATTTCTCAAGTTAGGTAAAAATTACATCCAAAAAATCATATTTACCATTACCAAGCCTAGCTGCCAGTATGGAAAGCAGCATATCAGGTGAAGTATCACTCCTTTGCATTTCATGGTATGTAGACACCCAGGAACTGCATAAAGAACCCTACAGAAGCCAAATGTCAGGTTTTTAAGGAGCTTTCATCTGAATAGAAGCATTTCTAAGGAAGGGCACCTTCTGAGTAGCAGGTCACATCTGGCTTTTTTGGTCTGGACTTAGCATGTAGGAATAGTAAAATTTGCCTAAATCTTGGACTTAAGCTTTTTATGACTCTTGTAACTGCAGCAGAAATCTTTGTTACGTACCTCCCAGCTCTGTGATAATATAAAATATACCTTCTCCAATTAAAGTACCCAGAGTTTTTTAAAATGTTCCTTAAATACTGTCTTCTGAAAGTAGCTGCACTCAGACAGCTGGTGGGATCCAGAGGCTAGATTCTTGTTGTCTGTTTTCATTCACACAGCATCCTCTATAGCAGTACAGGGATCTCATAATTGTGAGAACATCTCTTCCAGACAGTGCTTGGTATGAAGCAGAGTTAGAATGTATGAAGCTGATTTTTATATTCAGTATCCCAGTGTTCAGATGTAGGACATTTAAGTCCAGTTCCTTTTTTTGACAATGTGGGAAACAAACTGGTAAGCCAAAGATGAAGGAGAAACTCTGGCTTGTGTCAGAACACAGGACCTGGCTGGATAAGTGTCTGCCTACTCTCCCCACACACACTGCACTCTTAGTGCACAGAAAATGTTTCCTAATGTTTGCCATTGTTGCTTCCAAAGCAGGGTCCATCACCTGGTGTGCAAGACACTGATCCACACACAGAGTCAAGATACTTGCTTTAACATATAGTTCTGCACACAAAAAGGAGCAAGGTTGTGACACCATCATCACTGGTATTCATCTTGCATTTATTGTGAAGAAAGTTTCAAAGCAAAGACAACTGTAATGCTATTCCTAACTTTAACACTGATGCCAGTCAGACATATTTAAAAATAACTCTTATCCCCAGAAAATTTGTAAACGATAAGGTGAAAGAAACCTTTTTGGCATGTGAAGCAAATACTTGTATTCATCTTTCATGGATTTCTATAGACATTTCTGTTACCCTCAGTATTCAGATAGTGTGAGTTGTGGTCATGTGTTTTTGTTTCAGTTTTAGAAGAACTCCAATGAAATCAGTGAACCAGATTTTTATTTAAGTACAAAACATTCAAGGCCTATAAACTATCAGAATACCTTTAAATTACCAACTTGAATAAGCACATTGTAGAACCAGAGTCCTGTCATTAACTGTTATTCTTAACACAATGGGGATGAGTAGCTAGCAAAAGATTAGATCTATTTACACATATTGTTTCCTGTTTAAAGTGTCATTGATGGTGGTAATTTGAAGGAGTTTAAGGGAAGCTAGAGAAAGAAATAAATAAAGTGCTAGTGATGAGAAGGATAATAGCCTACTGTAGAGAAAATACTCAGCAGAACAGAAAGCAAAGGCTCTGGATTACTGCTTGTTTATTTTTGCCCTGGAAGAACATCCAGTGCTCATGTTAACAAATAATCTGGTTTTGGTATCAGTCCAAAAAGTTTAAAAAAACAAATGAACTACCACCAAACCCAAACATTACAAGGATTAGATATAGATACTGGAAATTGTTCAAAGAGACAATAGAAATGTGAAATATTTATTGATAAATAGCACAGTCAGTTACAGGAAGATATGATAGAAATCCCAATGACATAGAAGGGATAAAATAGACAAATTTAAAGAGTGATGTGATATTTCTTGTCTACACAAGAGGGAATCTACAAATAGGCGAAGATTTTTGAAACATAATGAGAAGGACAGTAAGGCCACAGATGTGCTCTGCACTTACCCTCCATCCAGGTGGAAGAAGTGGGTGGAACTAAGGTACACAGAACATTAATTTCCAAGTTGTTAATTTTAGTATGGATGTTTTGTAGACATTGCTAAAAAGGCATCATTAAAAAGCAATTAATGTTAACACAGTGTTTTGTTTACAGTAATAAGATTGCTACATACTGAACAACAATTGGATGTGATTATTGGTTACACAGATGGGAGAGCTGAAAAGCAAATTAGCTGATCAAATATTATTATTGAATTTTCATTCACTTTTGTATATTTTTCTTTGCTCTTTGACATAAATAATCTTTGTTGCTCAATTTACTGTAGAAAGGTCAGAGCTTTTATAATATTTAAGAATTGAAGAGGGAGAGGGGTTGGATAAGAATCTTCAGTGAGTGAAATTTATTTATGCTTCAGTTTACTCTGCCTAATGCACACAACTGCTAATTGTATCCTGCTAGTGAGGTCAGACACGTTTGCTATGACAAAACATGTTAGTGACTAAAATACAAAATAAATATAAAATAAATAATTCACATACTCACACAGAATCAGAAAGTGGTTAAGGTTTGAAGGGACAATCTTGTTGCTCAAGCAGGGCTGCCTAGAGCATGTTTTGTAGGACCATTTCCACCATCTCCACATGAATCATTAGAATGATGGAACGATTTGAGGTGAAAGGGACTTCAAAGATCATAGAGTTCCAAACCCCCATGACATGGGGAAGGACACCTTCCACTAGACCAGGATCGTCAAAGTGCCATCCAACATGACCTTGAACATATAACACCCCATCTCCTCTGCAATAGCAGGAATTTAGGGGCATATAAGGAGGCCCCTAATCTGTCATTGTTGCTGCCCTGCACCGTCCCACCACCATCTTGCATTGGGCCCCAACCAGGATCAGAATGCCACCTTGAACAAGAAACTCGACGGAGAGCTGGACCCCTGGTGGTGACTTTCTCTACCATGATTTAATTTCTTTCCCATTTTCTTACTCTTTTCTCCCCCATTTCTCTCTCTCTCTCTCTTGTACCTTCTTTTCCTCTCTCTCTCTTTTGCCTGGCAACATATTTGCCATACCTTCATGGGGTTCTATCATTTTGCCCCTGTCAACCATCAAATAAAAGTTTATGCTTGCACTCTACCCTTGCTGCTTGGACTTCATTCTCGCGGATCAAAAGCTAAAAATAATTTAATGCTACTTCAAACTGTAACACCTGGTTACTCAGACAACTTCTCTGTATTTCTCCCAGCTATCTGTCCTTGATTCCACCCTCTATAGGCACCTCTTTTATGTTAGAGTTTATCCAGGAGCTCCTTGTTTACTCATGCAGGCTTCCAGGCATTTTTGTCTGATTTTCTCTTTGTTGGGATTTGTGGCTCCTGAGCTTGGAAGAAATGATCTGTGAATCTTGGCGAGATTTCTTGGGACCCTCTTCCCTTCAGGGCTTTATCCCTTGGTACTCTACCAAGCAGGTCCTGGAAGGGGCCAAAGGACTACTCCCGAAGTCCAATGTAGCAAGGTTGCTCTATGTCCTCCTCACTGCAGAGAGATAGCAATCATGGTTATGAGTGATATGTACTACATATGAACCATATGACTTATGGAGAAAAACCTAATATTTTTTCTAGCTCTGAATTCCAAATGGGAAAAATAATAAGTAAATAAGTAAACAAACACTTCAATCAAAACCCATTCTGAAGTCGCTCTTATTTAAGGGGTTTTAAATGAAAAATGCTGTCTTTAATTTTCAGATACAACTCTACAGGAAGATAGTCATGCCTGTGAAACACGTCATCAATAGAAAGCACTGATGTAAAGAAAATTTCTAAAATCAAAGTTTTCTGAAGTAACAATATCAAAAGGTTACCAGGGTTCCTAGACTGACAGCTACTTCATTTCTACTTGTGAAATTTAACAACAGGAGGTATACAGAACACAACCTGGTATTATTTTTGAACAGATGATATTGCACATTTTACATATTTCACAGAACCACAGAATGGTAGGGGCTGGAGAGCACCTCTGGAAATCACCTAGTCCATCCCTCCTGCTAGAGCAGGATCCCCTAGAGCAGATTAGACAGGAACACATCCAGGTGGGTTTCAATATTTCCAGGGATGAAGACTCCACCACCTTTTTGGGCAATTTTTCCAGTGCTCTGGTTACCTTCAGAATAAAGAAGTATTTTCTCATATTCTGCTAAAGTTTTCTGTGTTCCTATTTCAGACCATCATCCCTTGTTCTGTCAGTGGACACCACAGACAAGAATCTGGCCCCATCCTCCTGGCACCTGCCCTTTAGATGTTAATAAACACTAATGAGATCCCCCCCCAGGCTCTTTTCTCTAAGTTAAACAGCCCAGGTTCTTTCACCCTTTCCTTGTAGGGCAGATGATCCAGTTCATTAATCATCTTAGTGACCCTATGCTGGACTCTCTCCTGTAGGTCCTTGCCATTCTTGAACTGGGGAGTCCAGAATCCATATTTAATCACATGGAATATGTTCTCATGGAACATGTTCCTTTCATATTTATTCAGGTAAAGAAATGCAGTGTGTTCAATCCCACAATGATATAACACATTGTGCTGGGTCTGTGTGATTGGCTTTGGTAGGCAGAAGTGGCCACAGGGGTGGCTCCTTGTGAGAAGTTCCTGGAAGCTCCCCTGGCTCCAAGTTGGACCCACCTATGGCCAAGACCAGGTCCATCAATGACAATGATAATGCCTCTGTGATTAATATATTAAGGAGTGAGCAAGCTGCTGTGTGGTATTTGGTTGCTTAAACTATGACACATGTTCCACTAGACAGTGACATGATCATGGCAGCTTTTGTTGACATTGGTTATGTTTTCAGTACACTTGAGCCTGTGACTGTTCTACACAATCATAGAAATCCTGCTGTAAACCACAGATTTTTGGTTTTTTGTTTTTGTTTTTTTTTTTTTTTTTCTTTAGTCAATTCTGACAAAAAATAATTTGGTTTCATTGAGCTTTAAATTTTCCCCCCAAAATTGATGTAGTCAGCTAAACTGAGTTTTACAATACAACATTCTGATTAAAGGAATTAGCACTGTTTAAAGCTGATGTAGTACCTAATCAATAGATGACAAAGTGGTAACTAATATCAAAACACAATCACTAACAGCAAATCACAGAACGAATATATATAGCCTCAAGAATCAATCCTCAGTCCAGTGAAACTCAATATTTCTATCAGAAATGTGAAGAAACTATAAGCAAGTCTCTGTCAAGGTTTCTAGACAACCAAGGACTATAGAAGTGATAGATAATAACAGGGGTCATTTTCAAACTGAGCTAAACCATTTTTAAGAGGTTCACAGTCAAAGAGGAATAATGGACTCTGTCAGCTACCATTTTTCCTAGAGTCAGATGAAAGGACATAAATATCAAGAAACAAAAGATTATTGAATGGGAACTGCATCCTAGAATGAAGAAATGACCTTGACAAAGACGTAGTGTTTGGCCATGATACAGAACCATCTGACCATGCATTTCCGAAAGTGTTAAAAAATTCAGGGGCTAAAATTGAACGTAGACTAATTCAAAAGGTAAGAAAGACATTTTAATGGTGATTAACCTTTTGAAAAACTTCCCTGGAGAAGTGGTGAAGACACCTTCATAAAAGTTTTTGAGCTAAGACTATCTTTGTAAAGTCTGTACTTACTCATCCAAAAATTATTGGATTCAATGAAGGTATTGCAAGGTGAAATTTTATAGTTATTATATGGGAGCTTCAAAAAGAAGTTCATTGAGGCTCATTTTAGCCTTAAAATCAGTGGAATGAGGAAAAAAATAAAACCAAAAACCAAAACCCTCATTATAATATGGACTTAAAATTTCTGTTGATACTGTTTTCCAAATGAAAAATAAGATGTAGATCTTCAGGCTTCCTCCCCTCTCCCACAAAATACTGTCTCTATTTGACACATTTTTTTGAAAAAAAAACAAAAAATAAAAATAAAAGTGGATGTTATTATAGACAATCATCTCATTTTTTCACGTTAGTCATCTAGGAAAACATCTTTCATTTTCAGTATAGTGAAACTCTGTGTTCAAAATTACTCTTGGCCAGCTACCATAGCAAAGTATATATATACTGAAAATACAGAAAAAATAGCAGGGCAGAGAAAATTATACAAGAACAGGGTAATACAGCTAAGTGAACAATAATATAGCTGAGGGAAATTGATGAGAGTAGACTTCAGCATCAGTGATTCCTCTTCTGTGTGTTTCCACCCCCCTCAGTCATCATGTTCACTCTAGAGAGCAGTAAGAAGGAACAGAACAAGAGCCCCTGTCTCTTTATTCAGTCTTAGTGCTCAAACAGTATTTTCCACAGATTTTCCACAGTACAGTTTGTTAGTATAGTTTAATAAATGGACTAGCAAAATTAGGACTTTTGTCCATTACAGACAAAAGGAACAGAGAAAAAGCAACACCCTCCTTCTCCAACTTTTCTAGTCTCTTTTCCTGTTTTTCCCCATTCTCTTTGATGTTATGGGTTAGCTACAAAAAGCCACATTTTCTCCTTCAGCGTGACTTTCAGATTTACAGAGAAACCATTTTAGAAACCTGCTTTAATTAGGTATTGGTTAATTAATCCCTAAAGCTCCTATGTAACTAATCCCTCATTAAAAAATCCCTGTGAATAAAATGCACGCTTTTGTTATGTATATTTTATACTATCTTCTCTTTTTTCCCTTGCCACATCTCATTCCAGTAGCAAAACAACACCAAGATATCCTGAGTTCAAAAGGCAAATGAATTTTTAAGAAAACTTCAGAATATCGTGTGTGAATCCCTGGTGACACTGAAATGAGTATGCATTTGCTACTGATTTGCCAGGGCCAGGCTTTCACACAAAAACTTCCAAAAGGCTTTTAATGCTATCAAATTTCTACAAAAAAATTAGTTTCAGCTGAGAAATTACTTGTGAGATAGATTTATGTGATAAGAACATCAAATTTGTAATTACAAATGCAATTTCAGTATTTGGTATGTATCTACTCTCTTAATTCACTAGTATTCTGCAAAGTATCTTGATTTATTTATTAATAAACAGGAGAAAAGAAATGACAGAACAGATGAATTTTTAAAGTAATATATAGTGTGTGTATCACCAGGAGACTTGCACATGGAATGCTTGTATATACAATAATGAGACTTTCTCTTATCAAAAGCCTACATTGGTGTAGAAAGATTGCATGGAATACAAATGCAGCATGTTGTGAGAGATCTTTCTTAACAGAAAAAATCTTATCCTCAGAGGGTGTGTTTATTGCCACACTGTAAAAGCAAAACCAACATGCTGCATGTCTGAGTCAGAGCAAGAGCTTTAAGAGATCATCTTTCTAATTAAGTAGCATAGAAAAACATGCCAAGCACATACTGTACTAGACAATACATTTTCTTTCTGCTGAAAAGGCAAAGGAATGCGCATGGCTAAAAGATAAAAAAGCTGAAGTATGATTTACAACTTCCCTAGTGAAAAACATACATGAGACAGGAATAAAACAAAAGGCAATAAATAAAAATAATGTAAAAGAACTAACAGCATCTTACAATTACATTAGCTTTGATTCCTAATTTTGTGCAGCATTGCATATATAGCATTGTAGATGTTGTATAAGGTGAAAACACAGGCAGTAAGAATTTCCTAGAATGGGTGGCTAAAATTATTTAGAAGAGAAGTTATTATTTCATGTGTATATAAAGCTACTCACATGAAATATATGGAATTTTAACCTTATGAAATATTGATACTGAAATACTTAGAGCATGAACACTACATGTTCAGCAAGTGATGGCAAAGGAATTTCCTGTATGATATTAGTCAAATCAGAGTAAACAACCATATAATATGGATAAGAATATTCAGAAATTATGATTGACCATATTATTATTTTTAAAACTATTTCTAATAAGACAATCTCACTATATCTGGAAAAGAACAGAGTTTTAAGTAATCATAGTAAGAAGGAGAGTGGGGAATGAGTTGTCAGAAGCTATCTGGAGAGAAAGGTTGACAGTGAGAGGGACTCCACAAGTCTCAGTAGGGTTTTTCCAGGCAGTGATAAACCTTGGGGAAGAGTGAATAGATGTATACAATCTAGATTTTTGTTGTGTGCTTTTTTGCTTTCAGAGCCCAAAGTCCTTTGTTTTACACAAACTGTTATTTCCTTTAGGAGTTTGCACTGTCAAGAGACTCCATTGCTCTTTCCCAGAAGGAAAAGAACTACAGCACTGGAACTAAGGCAGACTACAGAGCTATGGCTGCAGGGCTCTGTGCCAGCATCACCCTGGCAGCTGATTCAGAAAACCAGCACAGAGACCCAAAGGACTACAGCTTAGCTGTCTGTCTGAGGTGATGACTTAGTGCCCGAGATCATGAGAGTATCATATTTGCAACTTCTAAATAAACTGCTCAAATACATGCTTCCAAGTAACCTTGCACAAGTACATCAAAATATAGAATGACACCCTCAGTTTCAGCAGTTTTCATTTAACAGATTGGATTTTTTTGAGCAAGGTGAGTAATAAAATATACTTTCTGAAGATCCCATATTATGCATTTTTTCAGTGTTTATTAAAGAGCTACACCTAGAAAAGGTTATGCTAACTATGACTATTTGGTTATTTGAAAAAGTAACTTGAGTATCATCTTTTGATTAAGGACAATAGATTCTTTAGATAATTGCCTAAGTAAGGTGCATCTGTATTTTGTAGGTATTATTGATGCTGTGCAGTTATTGCACTACTTTGCTTTGATTTAATGCTCATCTTGAAACCAGCCAAGTCTATTTCAAGAGAGGATATCTCGTGAACAATGATCAGAGTGTAAATTTATGCAAATTCAATGCTTCACCTTAATTACGTTGATGGTGCTTGTCAGCAGCCTTTTCCATGCTTTCACTGATTAGCAAGCTATCACAAATAATTATTATTTCATCTGCAATTACAATGATGCTGTGCGTTGGCTTATTGCCCAGCCACTGTACTGCATCCCTCCCCTCAGCCTGCTCTTCTGGAGTCATGCCACACTGCGTATCATGAATTAGCATCCCTATTTTATTCAATCAATCACCATAAACTCCTGAACTTTATGTTCCAATAAGGCAGGTTCTCTCTAAACTTCTACAAGTAGGATTACTTCATAAAATTGTTAAATATAGTCCAGAAAAGTGCAAGGGCAAGAAAGGGCTGTTTTCTTCAAGATCATTTTGCATCATCCCCACTTTCTGTTCAAGAATCCCATTTGCTTCTACTCTCCCATTTTTTACATCCTAGCAGTTTACTTCAGCAAATCAAATGCTGCTACTGTTGACAACTGAAATATGAACTTCAGAGGTTGACAAATTGCTTTCAGGCAGTCCGAGGTTATAATTGTACATGGGGGTCTACAGCATGGAAATGGATTCAATTTCATCTTGTGGATGCATAGGGGAAAGCAAAGAACCACTCAGGAAGTAAATAAGTACCTGTTTTTTCCTTTTCCCAGTTGAGTAATGGGACAGAAAAACTAACATAACCAAGCCCTGTCCCCATTTCAAACAAACAGATTATTTGTCATTACAGTGGATATGCTTGCATCTATTGAGAAGGGCATGAAGGATGTGGGGAAGTAAACGGCTGGCTGGTTTTCTTTACGAACACTTGTCATCTTAAATCACTAGCTATGGCTAAAAAGAAAACAAATATAAAAGTAGAAAAAAAAAGTAATTAAGTAGAAACCTATGGTCACATATGTCGTTGCTTAAAGCAGGAATAAAAAAGAAAAAGTATTTGAAGAGAAACATGAAGTGATGTTTCTATACCTTAACTGGAGAACGCTGTTTATAGACTCTTCAAGGTCAGAAGAAAAACCACCTGAAACATAAATAAGTGCTTTAGGCACACAAATCATTCTAAGAAAAGGAAGCTGGGGATGAATCAGATAAACTGGAATTAATAGCAGCCATCAGCTCTAAAATCATAAATGGCACTGCAGTAAAAAATTGTGCAACATTTCATAAATGGAAAGATAAATTTTTAAATAGTCCCTGAAACGAGACATAGGAGCTCAAGGAATACCCTAAAATTACTAACTTTATAATGACTAGGCAAAAGGAAAGAATTTCAGTTAAACCTAATATAAATTAAAGGGAAAACATTCCAACTGCAAGATATTAGAACACATTGCTTACTAGCTCACATTTTGAAACTACAAATCAATGTCCCAGAATAAAGAACTCAGACTACACAATATAAGAGCCAGCATCAATTTAATCTAGAAAATTTGCAAAGAACACAGACTTTTAAAAACATACAGATCCGGCTATTTGTCCTAGTAATGCAGGGATAGGATATTTTCAAGAGGCATAGAAACAAAACAACATCTGAATGAATTCAAAACAGACCTGGAAAAGCAAACATGTTGAGGTTTCAGAATGCTGCTTAATAGTTTGCAAGAGACATTAAAAGCAATGTCAACTCAAGAGGTCAGGTATGTCTGATGAAAATTTCCCATCTGAAAATATGAAGACAAACAGGGGCTCCAAATCACCTGCTCTATGACAAAGTCAAGCAAAATAGTGCTACTTTTTGGTAACATCTGTTTTCAACTGAATCCAATGGCCTCAGGAGAGCTAGTAGTTGAAATACAAGAATCTACAAAAGAGTGAGATAAATAAACTTCTAATCCAAGGACTTTATTTACCAGATCTCTTCTGGGCATGATGGAGGCTTCATATACAGACATCTAGTCTGGAAACATAAGGGTCTAGTGCCAACTAAGAGAACTTCAGTCTGTCAGGTGCAGTGCTGGACCTGTAGAAGTTTTGTGAAAAAAAATATCATAATTCTCAACTATCTAAGCATCCTTGTGTGTTGCAGTGATATTCTTTCTTTGGTAGGAAGCCACCAATCATTGCACATCTACACTAACAACTAGAGGGAACAGTAGAAAAGCAGACGTATTCTTTGCCAAACTGTTGCCACATTAGGAGTGGAAAACAGTAGTAAAAAAAAGACTGCCTTCCCCCAAATGTTTTCTTGCTTTATCATAGTGAAGCTGTGTCTAATTATTACTTGAAGAGGTACTTTCTTCTATATTCTGAAAACTCCCTGGAGTCATGTTAGAAAGTACCTATGGATATTTAGAGAAGTGAAGAAGAAGAAAAAAAGAAAGTCTTTGCAATCCTTTTCTTCTTTTACAACCACCAGGAAAAGTTGACAGGCTTGCTCTTTCATTGATGAGCAGTGGAATCCTTCCTAATATTAAAGTGTTCCTGAATTAGTGAGATGAACTAGAATGCACCAGCACTTAAGATTTGTTTTGCATAGTGGAAAATGCAGCTTTGCATGCTTGAAATGTTTTGCTAAAAGGTAAGTAATTGTACTTTATATCCTAACACTGTCTTAAATAGCAACAATATATATAATCTATTTAAGCTTATTCTGAAGTTTTCTCAATTGTACATAAACTGGGACTTTGGTCAGTCTACTCTAAATGCATTAATGACAAGTGGAAAACATCTCACAATCTGCCAGAACCCAGACAGGAAGTTGTTCCAGCTATTAGTACTTCAGTTTTGTCACCTCACTTCATCACTGTTGTGCCCTATTGGCTATCATGAAGTTAAACATGAAGATACTGAGTATTACAGTAAGGCAGTAAGCATGTGTTGCATACGTTACTGAAATTTTTTCATGATCCCTGGCAAACTGAAACAGTTTGCAGCTTAAGTGTTCCATGCAGGTGATTTTACATGCCACAGAACGAGACACAAACTGCTAAACTGCTTTGCTCCATTAGATTTGATTTGTAAATCCTCACTAGTGACTTATGTTATTTGTGATCTGTAGTACCCATATCATTGGAGGAGAATACTTATTAACAAGAGGATGCAGATTAGTGCTTGGTGCAGAGTATATTGATGATATAACAATTTGTACATAATAAACTTGAACATTTGCTAATGGAGTAATTTGTTCTACTGGTGAAAGAATGCTCCTGTCTAAATCTATTTTATATAAATCTTTCTCTAAATCTGCTTTGACTATCATTTGCTCCTTGTCCAAATGTAGAAACCTTATCATTAAAAACTTAGGAGTTAACTTCTTCTTTCAGTCACACGTTTACACAAGTAGGATTTCATGTGTGGCTCACCTGTAGTTTGACATGATACTATATAAATCAATTTTGTATTCTGCAGGTTTCATCTTCACCTGAAAAATACAGTAGAACCATATTATTCTTGAATGTACTGGTGCATTTGTCTTTGACTTACTGTCTTTATCTTCCCTCAGCACCTGTAGAAATTTTCTTAGTAATTACTTTCCATCTGAAATTAACTCTGAAGTATGATTCAATTGAACCGGCTTCAAAGAGAAAAAAAAAAAAAGAATTTAAACTGAGTAAACATTAAATTTGAAATGGATAAACATCAACATCCTGCCCTCCAGCAGTGGTACAAATAAAGAAGACTTGGAACCTGAAGACAAAGAAGTTTCCTTCCAGCATGGCCATAAAATTCTGTCTATTTCTTGCTTGAATTATTGCATAGCCTTCAGATACCTCAGTCAGAAGCATTCAATAATGTTTATTAACTCATCCTTCTGGCTCATTGACTGGTTTTAAAATCTATTAGTGCAACATATGACCAACACAGTTCATTAACCAACTAGGATTTTCCCCACATGCCCTGCACAGCCTGCGAAGCCACATGAGTCGAGGTATGACTGTGACAGTAGCTTGGGGCTGACTGCACACACTGTTGTGTGGCAAAGCCCAGTCCCCTGACCACCTGGACTGCATGTCCATACCTCCAAGGACCCAGTGTGAAGCAAAGGAACAGACTGCCCCAGAGGGGATTAGGCAGGATAGCATTGCAAATGGGTCAGAGGAAAGACTCATGCACAGTCTGTGCCTCTGTTGGCAAAGATTGCTGGAGCCATTCTTCTCTACAAAACCAAGCCTGAGATTGAACTTATGTACCAAAGACAACACAGACAAAGCCTCGTTTAGCCAGATTTTTAATCATCTCCCTGAGTCTTCAGTTCCAGCTGAGATTTCAGGTCTGCTTTAAAGGGGTCTAATTTTTCCCTGCCAATCTGTCGATGAGGTTGTCTGAGCAGATTCTCCATGTTCCTCTGGCAAGTTGTTTGACTAGAAACACAGATAAAATTTATTCATACATCTAGTACAAAAAAAGTTTGGGGAAAAATGAAAAAAACTTCTCTCAGAATCATAACACAGATATCCAGAAATAGCCATCTGTCACAAACAGCTACTGGCATCAACGTGAGCAACATTGGACCTGAATATGTTATCACTTCATTTTGCTGTACTATCACAAGCACATCCTCTAGCACAGGTGCTTTGTGATGCTAGGCATATTCATTAGAAAACCAAAATGTTCAAAGTTACCCTTAACAAAAGCCATTGACACAGGCAGCTGCTTTCTAGTGAATGTTAAATTTCTTCTGAGATTATTTCCACGAAATTGTATCATAACAAATGTATTTGTTTAGCAACCTAGACATTCAAGACCCTCCAGGATCTCTTTCTACAGGGACTGCAAAGCATAGATGGCATCCAGGAAAACAAACAAACCCAACACCATGGAAACAGTTTACAGGTTTCTTTTAAAAACTTAGCAAGATAAAATGTAGCCTAGGATGACTTTGCTGTATGATTCACAACAGTATTTTGCAGATAGAGCCTTTGCCACAGGTGACGTGACTAAAATGTAGTGAGTCTCCTTAAAGGGAAGTCTGAGGAAAGACATTTGAAGGTTAAACTCTGGGCCAGCAATTAACTGAGTTGCAGATGTTCTATATTAACCCCTTTCCCTTCTCAGAAAAGTGAGAGAGACTTACAGGTTGGAAACTAAACTATAGGGCTTTAATGAAACAGTACCGATGAAAAGGAAAATAATGAAATATATACAAATATATATAGTGCTCTTCCCCACTAACACTCCTGTCAGTACCAAAGCTATAGGGAAGCCCTGGAAAATCCCAGACTGGACACTTGGACCCAGCAGCAGATGGGAACTGGATTCAGGAACACACAAATTCAGGAACACATGGATTGGGATCAATGACAAAAGAGACAGATTCCTTCCAGGATGACAGACATGGACAAAGAGAGATTGATTCTCATGATACTCCAAATGATACTACATATAACACACATGGGATAGAACACTTCATTTGGTCAAATTTTGGTCACCTTTCTGGTTTGCTTCTCCTCACAGAAGAGTCACAGACGTCACCCCTTTTCATCCCTTTCATGTGTGGTGGCCAAGAAGTTTAACAGAACCAAGCAGTGTCCTTGGTTTTGCAAACTATTCTCCAGCAGTAACTACAAACTTCAAGCTTTCTCAGTTCCAAAGCAGACACTGACTAAAAAAGATGCTGTTAATTTCAGAAAGAGCAGTTACTTAGAAGAGACTTAACTGAAAAGTAAAATTATTAAGAAGAAAATTGGTTTCATCCTCACTCAGACCAGGACAAGATGATAGGTGAGAAGGAACAGAATGAGGATGAAGTGCATTCCAACAGCAGGTACGGTGCTATGAAAGCTGAAGGGTAACAGATGCATTCAGTCTGCATGGAAAAGATGGTGTTTTATGTTTTGGTTTGGTCAGGTTCCAGAAAGATTCTATACATGTTAATATCTGTTTTTTCTCAGACATATCTGGTAAGGTGGCCATCTCAGAAGCAAAAGAAGTAACTTCATGCTTTGCTTTATTAGTGCTGCTATAAATGGTTTCTTATAAATTATGTCTCTAAATATGTACACTTCTGCTCCATAACACAATAGGGTATCAGTCTCCTTAAAAGTTACTTCAATATGAATGCAAACATCTGTAGGAGCATATGAATGGAGAAAATAAATTTTTCTTCAATGAAGTCTACTTAGTCAACTGCTATACTCACCTATATCTAGTGTAGCTAGTACTTAAATTTTTCCTACTTTTCCAACAGCTGGAGTGAAGAGAACATCCATCTGATATGAATAGCACCAGTCCCCGCAGAATGTACCAAAACCAATTCCGAGTAAGCATCCTTATCATTCATCAAATTGAAAAGATTTCACTGAGACTATTAAAGTTCAGTAAGCTCTAAGGAGCTGTTGACATAGATTTTTCAGTCTTCAAAGTTCCTGGGCAATATTTACATTTCAGTTTCAGAAGGTGTATTGAAAGGAGAGTAATTCTTCCCCTTCCACTAGAGTGAAGGTCTTTGAGAAACAATAGTCTGGCTCTCCCTTCCTTTATAATAAAAAGCTTTACAAATAAAAGTACTTGGTGTTGTTGGAAAACCCTGTTTTGAAGAAAATGAAACTAGAGGTGAAAAGTCTGGACTATGTGAGAATTGTGTTCTTCGTTTTCATTCTATTCACAAGTTACTTGGCCAAGTGTTAATTTAAAGAAAAGCCTCAAATTTTGGATAGGATAATGCAGATTTTGCAGGAAATAGGAAACTGTAGTTCTGAGAAGTGATGTACACTATGCTTTTTCTGGACTGCTTCATCTTTCCAAGTTCTTTGTGCTGATGAAGGGAATATTTGCTGAGGCCAGATACTCCAGGGATCCACATATAATTCCAAGTAACTGGTTTATTTATTTAAATTCTAGTTTCTGTAAATCTGTTATCCTGACAGCTAAGTTCTCTGATTATGGAAAATTAAAACACAAAATAAGAATGAAGCAAAAACATTTAATCAAAAGCTAAACATAATAAATGGGCCTTATACCTTGCACTGAATTCATTCAAATTAGTATTTTATTAGAGCTATAACAAAAGATAAGCTATTTTGCTAAATTGCCACCTGCTTTCCAATTAATAAGACAATCTTTAATAATTTTAGGTTTTCAAATTCCTATTCCTAGGCATGAGGTACAGTAAGCAATAATGTCTCTTTTATCTCTCAAGATCAATTAACTAAGCACACTTTTGGATAGGTTCTCCTATTTCCCTTTCGTGTCTTTCCAGGCTTCCCAAGACAATAATGTTTATGTGACAAGGAGAAGTCAATGTTTTCAGAGAAAGAGGGAGGAAGTTGATACATCTTTGGGAAGACCAACTCTTGAACCTGGTACTACCCACATAAACTCAACAGAAGCTTCATTGTGGGAACTACAGTGAGAAGCATGTAGTGAAACAGGCAACCAGGCTGAGGAAACACACTTTGTCTGCTTACTCCGAGGGGGACATTACAGTGGAAACTTTCATGTTGTTCAATAACTTGGTGAGGTCACACAGAGAGATTTTACAGATGCATGTCCTGTTTTGAGAGGACCAGAATAAAAATTGCCTGTAGTTACACTGATCTGAGACTGCCTGGGTCCCCACCAGCACCTTCCAGGGTGTTTCTGGGGCAGGTAGAAGGGGAGGAAGCAGATGTGCCTTTGAGGAAGAGAGGGTGGATCAGGTCACCCAAGTGGAACAATCACAGTTTTCCATCCCATGGTGCTTAGTATAAAATGGATCCCAGAGGAGCCTTCTGCTGGTTGGAATTGTGCCTGTTTGTAATTGCTTCCTCTCCCCCTCCTCCTTTTCTCACCAGAAGTAAAACATTTTTCATCAAGCCTGGTTGCCTTCTCCTTCCTTCCCAAGTAGAAACAATTCAGCTGCTCCAAGGTTTTTTGTGCAATGTTTCTGGAGCCCTGCACTTAAGTACCTTTATCTGCTGCTGAGGCCATTGTGGGACTTCTGGTTGGGAAGTAATTACCAAGTGAGGAGTGTGGGATCCATATTTACATACTTGTGTATATATATGTAATTCACCATCACTACTACTGTTTCCTTAAGCCTATTCTTATCTTTTTCCAGCTTTAAGGGCTCCATCTCTAATTCCTGTTTTTTCTTCCCCTAGGAGGGTAGTAGAGGAATAACAAAGAGCACCTGTCACCTGTGTTTTTTGGCTAAAACCATGAAAATGCCCTAAGTCCCAAGAAAGCTTTAATCAAAGATCACAAGACGTAGAAATAAATGCGTAGAAATTTGCATTTATTTTTTTTCTCACACTTGTAAGAGTACCTGCACATTAGTGTTCTGGTATTTTACAGACTTGGAGAATGGTTCAAGATCTCTGGAAGTCACGTGGATCAATCTCTTAGCATGGGACCAAATCAGCTCTCTATATATAACCTACAGAGGAAACTGGGTTGCAATGCACTGGGCTTTGTAGGGGTCTTCTGTGCCAATCTTGTAAAAATGGTGTGAAGAAAGCAGGGGTCTGCTTTAGCACATTTAAAATTGACTGTGTAATGAAGAGCATGCTGAGGAAACTTGATAAATGCTATATAGGGAGAAGTTGAAGTGGAATTGAAACTCACTTGAAGTTTACTACGAAAACTTTGTTTCATGTATGACCAACAGAACCAAGAAGGTTTCTATGGGATTCTGAAAGTCTCTTTATAAAAGTGTATTTGTGCACTTATTAATTAAACTGCTGAGGCAATTTGTGTTGAACATAAATTCATGGCAGGCTATCTATTATAACCATCATTAAAAGTCCATTAAAATGTAAGGCATCTGTAATGCATTTTTGTCGATAGAGCAAGCAATAAAAAGTCTGTCTCATGCAGTTTAGCAGCCATGAAGTGATAATAAACAGCTTGTTATAAACTAATAAATTCAGATTTTGTGGTAAAAAGTGCTGTAACATCAGTTACTTTCAGTCACTGGAACACTGGTCAGATTATAACATTTTATTAGAGAAAAAGAAATTAATACATAAAGATCGATAGATAAGGTTAGATTTATCTTTACTGACTTTTAATGCAGAACTGTGTAAAGATCCATTTAAATGTGGAAAATCTCCAACATCATGATCATATCTACAGTTAAAATGATACTTTGTACTGCAACATCAGTATCAAGGATGTCTTCATCATCTGAATATGTTAGCATGTCTGAAAATCTGTAACTTTATCTCTTGTGGTCAGAATTCTTTTTCCCTTAAATTATAAAATAACATTTCTATTTCTCCCATAGATTTATCAGAGCTTTAGTCTTGAGACTTTTTGTCTTTGGAGGTTACCATGTAATCTTTAAAATGCTTTGTGGATAAGTGAACTGAAATAAAATGGAGTGAAATTTGAAAGAAATATCAATATTCCAGGCTGCAAGCACTAAATTAAAATTAGTAGAAAATAAAAGATCCTACAGCCTAGTTCTGTCCTTACTGAGTTGTTTATTTGCTACTTGTACATTTAGACTCTGAATCGAAAATTTGCCCCCATGACCCTACTTTATTTGATGGAGGGATGATGAGAATGAGAGAAGAATTTAAAGATAGTGGGGTTCAAAAGCTGGTCTATGTCGCGGTGAGGGAAGACTCGTGTAGCCATCCCTCCACAGGTCTACAACTTGAATTGAACTAAGATCCTGTAATAATATTGTTAGGATTATGACAAATAGAGCTGTGGGGTTTTTTAAACCAAGAGCAGAGTCTTGAAAATATACTTATTTAGCATATCACTAGTATGTTTTTTTTACTTTTTAAGGTTTTCTTTCTTAACTATATTGATTCTCAGGTGTATTGTTATCTAGAGGTAAGACCCATATGTGAAAACATGCCAATATACAGTAGCCAAAAAGAAGTGTGTATTTTGCAAGCCCAGAAATTGCTAATACTTGCAAAATCTTTATGTTTATGTTCACACAACAGCATAATCCTTTATAGAATATAATCTAGTGTTATCTTTGATTGAAATGTAAAAGTTTTTGGTAGCACTTCTGTCTTTCCCCTCCATTTCTCTCCAAGATGCTTATGAAAGACAGGAAGGGGAACTTGAAATATTTTACAGGTATGATGTTTAAGGCTGGTGTAGACTGTAATGCTTTCTAAATGGTTATTATCTTAAACAGACTGTATTTTTTATTACTAAAGCATTCCTGAAAAACCAAGTCACTCAATTTACTGTGGATATCAGCAGTATTTAAGGGAAATAGTAAGTTATTGATGATATATTTTTCTCGTGGTGCTTGGATAGTGTTAACACAGTGACATATGTGAAAATTCATGGTGTGAAATTCAAGAGCTTAAACTAGATTGCTTAAAAGGATTTCTATGCATCTGTAGGTGCTTATAGCATTGGAATTACCTGTCCAAATCTCACTGCTTGTGCATGGCATGGATATATTTGACTTGTTGATTCAACATGAACAGGGTAGAGCTTCAGCAATAAGGCACTTTAGAAAGAGAACTTGCCACGCAGGCAGGTGAGATGGAAGAGAAAACAAATGATTAAATGTGTGAGTTGTCATGCGCAAGTCCTGGGCAGGTATATGTAGTGAGATAAGGCAACAACCAGGTGCTGCTACTCACCAGGCAGTGGGTGTGAGCCTGCATTCAGCCCACCTGTGCCTGGTCAGGGCTGGCCCCAACTGCGCAGGGGCAGGATCAGGAGGCCAATAAAAGGCCTGGCCTCCAGCACAAGCTCAGCTCACTTGCAGAGCAGGCCAGAGGAGAGGTTGGTTGTGTTGGGAGCACCAGCACTGACCCAGACTGACTGACCCTGAAGGTATCAGCTTCTGCCAGAGCACCGCTCTGACTTCAGAGAGTCATACCTCAAGAAAGGCTCGTCTTGCTACATCTGGTGGAGAACGCGGGCATAGACCTCGGTCTAGCCCCTGCTCTTGATGAACCAGAAAAAAGAGAGCCAGTTTGGCGTGGATTAACATCAACAGAAAACCCAAGGAGTTGGGTGAGAAGATTCATTACCTTCTCTCTCTATCACTGACTCACCTGGAAAGAGAGGAAAGAAAGATGGGACTCTCATCTAGCACCCCTGCTAATGAAAAACCAGCAACATGGATGAAGGAGCAAGAACTCTCCTCCCTCCCATCTGCGGCAGCTGTGTGAGAACTTTGGCAGGAGGTCGGTGATCTGCTGGTTGGCCTCCGTACCCCAAGAAAGGTTCGTCTTGCTACAGGTATACACACCCAGAGAGCAAAACTGTTGACTAAGATGAAATGTTCCTTCGACACTGTGGAGATGGTTACTAAGTGTCCTACAGCTAGCCTTGAGGAACTCAGAAACTCAACACCTAAACCTTGCTTGCTTGCAATGAGTAATAAAAGGCATTTCTTCCCTTTTATTTTATATTCTATATATTCTAAATAGACTATTTTATAGCCTATTTCAATACAATTTTCTTTCTTTTAGCTTTCTAAACACTAGAGATCCCAGTTATGTACCCTGAAGTACAGATTAAGGTTGTCACCTGTTCAAAAACTACCAAACAATCAAATATATTTTATCATTTTACAAGGAAATAGCAAAAGTAGATGTGCTTTCTATTGCATGTTAAAACATGCTTTCGGTTGCATCACAAAATGAAACCCAGTACTGAACTTGTTTCCCATTTATAAACAAACTATCCAGTTTCTCTTATTAAAAAATAAGGATAAGGTTGAATGTTTTTCATCCTGCTGTCTTCAGGGTAGCAGGTATGAAAGGTTAACACTGAAATAACTTTCTAATAAAAAGATAAAATAGTCCAAAAAAATGGAAATCAGTGAAGGCCAGAACATACTGTGCTGGGTCAGTGTGATGGGCTCTGGTAGTAGGGAAGGGGTCATGGGGGTGGATCCTGGGGGAAGTTGCTGGAAAGTTCCCTGGTCCAAAACCAGACCCACCTCTGGCCAAGGCCAAGCCCGTCAGCAACACTGGATGCACCTTTATGATTAATGTATTTGAGAAGGGGAAAAAAGAAAGGAGGAGACCTACAGGGGAGAGAAGAGGGGGAGGTGAGAATAGCACCTATGTAGGTAAGAAGGTGGAGGAATAACATTTTTTTAAACATACAGTAAGAATAAGAAGAATGTATGAAAAATTTCGACCTTCATAAAAATGGAACAGTTGAGAGGTGTCAGAAAATTAGCAAGGATGGTGGCAATGCTAATTTATTTGTGCCACAGAACTACACAAGTTATTTATAGCCTTAAACTCCTAGTTTAACTTAAAGTTGCTGCTTAAAGAATTCTTAAGACAATCAAGCAGCTTCATCAGTTCGGTAACAAGGAGATTAATACTGCTGTAGTAAACCTTAAATAACAAAGCTATGCAACGTTTTTTTCCTTCCAGATACGTAAGAGGCAGAGAGAAGGAAAATGTTTCCACGTGAGTCTTAAGAGAAGGCTAGTGAACTTACAGAGTTTAGGTAATTTTGTCTGTGTGGCTGCTATTTATATAAAAAAATGAATAAAACAAAACAACCCACCCATTTACTGATTTATGTGAGAGTATCCTGAAAAATCTTCTGTTGCAGACCCTAGATTAGAGTGCCACAAATGAAGAAAATGCACCTTCATTTCCACACATGATAAAAACAGATATATATATATATATACACACACCCCTATTTATGCACACTGAGGGTGTAGAAAAGGTCTTTTAAAATTTCTTAGATTGCATCATCTTTGTCCTGTTTTGTCAGAACTTCTTCAGCCTCTGCATTAGTGCTTTGTGGGGATTTAGTACAAAGGTGTCGCAGTGCCTGAATCAGCAGGTTGTTTAGACTTCACAGAAAAAAGTGGGAGCAGTGTTGATCATTGTTCTGAATACCACCTTACAAGTTTCATGATTGATTGATTTATTTTAATTGAACCTGTGAAGCCTTGATGTAGTGTTGGTATATACCAGGAATATGCAGTATCTGGAGGAATGCTTCATGCATGTATAATTTTACTAGCCCACTGGGTTGTCTCACAACTGTTTTCTATGAAACTTTTCCTCTGACAGATTAATAGTAATGAAAGGTCATTGAAATATATTCTATTAACTCTAATGACAGTGTACAGGCTCATGGGTTTTTTAAGGAGGTGGCAACTTGTTTTCAACCCAAAAGCTAATTTAACAGAAAAGAATGACAGAAGGCTCTCTTTTAAGTCATAATAGGATATCCTTGCACATGCACCCAGACACTAAAAACTGAAACTATTTCAGAAAAGATGGGCTCTGAACCTCTTTGCTCTCACAGCACTGTGTGGCAGTCTGAGTTTATAAAGCTGAAAAGGTTGTGAAGCAAAAAGAATGCTCCAAATCCTCTATTAATCAACAGTATTATTTTATATTTCAAACTCTTTCAAGCAATGTCAGCGGTATATTGGATATTGCAATATTATCAACAATTTACCATTTTATGTATAATTATATACATTTTAATATTAGTTGTCAGCTATTTTCTCATCGATATTTTTATGAGATGTAGTTTGTGAATTGTTATGGGACCAGAAAACATTTCTCAATGCAAATCATATAATGCATGAAGGAAAAAAGCAGACTGCTTAAACTACTTAGCAAACCTGAGATGAGAAATATTGAACATATGTCTGTATTAAGATATTGGAGGAATCTTTGTATAATTCTGGATGAACTTGAAACCGTGTTTTAACCCAGTTTCTTATAAGTGCAATGATAATCAAAGAAGTAACATGGAGAAGTGGTTTACGTGTATTACTGAGGTTAGAAGAAAGGTAGGTGCAGGTAGAGATCTTCAGGAACTGCTCTGAAGATTTATTTGTATACAGTGACATCACAACTGTGTTAAGGGAGGATGGAGTGGGATAACACAGCCTGGAACACTGTAAGCATCTGCTACTGTTGAACTGTTCCAGGTTGAGGAAAAAGTCCTGGAGAAAGCTTAAATAAGACTTGGGATAGACTTTGTTCAGGTTTATTGCACACTCCTTAGATGTTTTTTAAATAATAGTCTGTCCAACCTTACCATCAGGAACCTCGTTTTTTCTCATGTTTTTTGACATTTTGAGATTTTCTCATGTTCAGTTTTAATCCAGATATACTTAAGAGGACATGTGTTACTTTTAAATTCTTGGCATAAGCAAATCTATATCAAGCCATGCTGAAAGGAAGGTATTACTACTCAAAGTCTGATAGGATAATATATTCCTGGGACTCCCTAAATTCATAGAAGAATGATGACAAATTTAATTTTTACAAAGCCAGGTTAAGTTTAATGAAAAAAGTAAGCAATATTGGCAATGCTCTTGGTAGTTTTCTTTTCTTGTTTGCTTTTAAAAAAAACATTAATTAAATTAATGAACAAATGGATGTGCTTAAATATCCGGTAAATTAGAATCAGAATACTCAATGCTAGCAATGCAATTCTATCTTCACTTACTTTCCACAAGTGGACAAGAAGAAAAACTTTCAAAATTGTCAAAGGAGTTGTCCTTTCAATTAAAACAGCATCACTCTGAATAATGTCAGACTTCAGCTTAAAAAGTTATGGAGACTTACAGGGGAAATTTTGAAAATATATAAACTCTGTCAATGAAGATCTTATGCAGCCATTTTGTTAGATCCCTTTATTTTTGCCGAACAAAATGGTCACTCAGCATTAATTCATCTGAATGACTTTATTTTGTATTTCTTTCTTTTTTCCTTTTTTTTTTTTTCTTTTTCTTTTTCTTTTTTTTTTTCACCTGATGTTTACAGTAGAGGTCTGGAAGTCTGCTGGCAGATCACAGGCATATTTTATTTGCTGGATAGGATACACTGTGTGAGAGATGTTTCTTGAAGCTGACAGCCAGGAGGATGTAAAGGGAATGGAAACATTCCTGATGTGTAAGGGTTAATTTAACAGAGGGGGAGCTGGTAAAAGGGGAATTTTAATTTGTGATACAACATGATAATCAACAGCTAGTCAGCAGCTGTAAAGCACATTCTGAGTTATAGCAGCTTCTAAATGGTACTACATTTTCAAATTTTGACATTAAGCTTTGAATTGGAGTGTCTGGATACCAAAGAAAAATTGCCTTTTTGTTCTTCTAGCTTTTAAATAGCTTAGTTCTATTAAATGCGTTGAAGAGTTTGATTTTGGATTCAGCACCTAATGACAAGATTTGGGTGGGTGACAAAGGAAATTGCTATTCTGCCTGTGGGAACGAAAGTGACTATTTATCCAAAGATAACTGTACCTCTCTAGGTGCAGTTTTCTCTGTTCTTATCATTTGTGATTTTTAATTTTCTCAAAATTTTACTATAATTATTAACTTTTTAAAATAACAGGAATTTCTGGCCTCTAGAATGCTTATTTTGTTTTGTGGGAAAATAACCTAAGCCATAATAATGTTTTCTTCTGCTGAGTACCTTAGCTATTAGATGTGGAGAGTGCTTGGCTCTTGAGAAGGCAAAAGTGTCTAATAATAGAAAGAAGGGATGTAGACTGTCTGCCAAAAAAAGGTGGAGTAGCTGGCAGCTGTGATGGATGACCTAGTAACAAAGATGAAGTCTTAGCAGGAGTGAATAGATAGAGAATAAAACAAAGGGCAAAAGAAGAGACAAAAGGGAGAAAATGGATCTGAAGTGGAAAATATGCATGGTTCAAAGGAGCAGGTAAAAAAAATCCCTTTATTTGCCACAAATCATAGGAAAGAAGACTTTTCTTAGGAAATTGCCAAGATTGTTTTAATATTTTTTCTCTAAGAAAAAAAATAAATTGTAATTAGGGAATTTCACTACCAAGGAAAATCCATTAATGAGAAATAAAATTAGCCTAGTTCACAAATCACAGACTGTATCTGATATGCATGCTGCTTTTTTGAGACTCTTAAAAGGACAGAAGATGTGCACCAAGTTTCATTGAGTTTAGCGAGATACTGTATTTAACTCTTCCATATGACTGCACAAAAAAGCTGTATTCTACCATTTTCATGGAAAAAAAAAGAATTTAAACAGAATAAGTTGTGGATAATAGTAATCTATACTTCTGAGGTGTACTGGATTGAAGTGTTACCCTTAAGAAATTATTTCCATATCTTTACAGATAAAATAGAGGACTGATTAACTACAGAGACTAAAACTCACCCACTCAACCATTATGGGGGAAAAAACGTATTGGTTGAACTTAAAAAAAATAAAAACAAAAAAATACCAAACAAACAACAAACCAAACCAAATCAAAATCATGTGGTTTTTTATGTGTGCAACATGATGATTGCTTAGCAGTAACCAAGGAAAAAAAAAAATTGTAGCGGATGAACATTTTGTTCTAGGCTACTTCTCCCCCAGCTTCCAGGAGAAAGAATATACATATATATATACAACATTGAGTGAAAGGAACCAAGGAATTTTAGCCTCTGTCCTTCTACCACTTCCCCACTGTTTGGTGCTTTATACACATGTGTATCAAAATGTTCTGCATTGGCCATGTGCGTGCTTGCCACTATATGTAAGGATGGGGTCCAATGCTGAAATATCTTTATACACTTCACTATCATGATCACTCACTTTTCCCCTATATAATTGTTTAACATTAATTCGTTCTCTATTCCATTACTTTTGGCAGCCTAGAATATGCATTCTTCAGAAAAACACTAACAGAAGTATATAAAAATATATTAGGTGATTAGAATTCCCTCACTTTAGTATTTCACTACCTCACTGTCATCTTACCTAGAAAAGCAGGATTACATTACTTGTTCTATTTCCTAGAGGAACCTAATGGTAGTTACTTGACCAAGACACCACACAAAAAGATCTGTAGGGTACGAAGGCAATGCAATCAAGACCCATATCAAGGGTCTCATCAAGGGACCCATCAAGGCCCCCACATAGTACTGCATGTGACTCCCACCAGGAGTTGACAATAGCATCAGAAACAAATTTAGGAGTAGGTAAATGTGAGCTGAATTTGGACATGAATCTGTAATAACTGAATCCCTGGGCTGTTTAACAAAATTTTGCCTTAGTTCAGGCAGATGGATGTTTGTACTATGTAGATAGCATAGCGCACAGTGTAGTGCTAAACCCTGCTAAAAAAGCAATGTTTACAAAGGTTCAGCTGTGCAGTAATGCATCCACACCACTACCAGTCAGCTCAAAATTTAAGCAGGACTGGATTCCATTCACTTGCAAAAATTTTCCTAAACATACATAATGATAAATGATGACCTTCTAGAGGCAGCTTCATGGGAGCTATGTGAAGCCTTTTCACAAGGGTTTTTGAGTTCCATAAGAGATGTAATCAGCCATGTTGCCTGTAAACTCCAAAAGCAGTGAACAAAGATGCTGAAAAAAGCCCACAGGCAACAGTTACCTTGTATAAACATAATTAGTCCTCCAACACAGAAAAAAATTTTTTGTTCTAGTTATCAAAGGGAAAATGGATGACTCAGAGCCTACCACACACTCTTGAATGTTCAGGCTATAAGATTTACCAAAGGTAGAACAAACCATAGTATTTTGGTCCTGAGTATTTCACTTAAGCAACTGTGTTATAAGTCTCGGTGAGTTTCATGACAGCACATCTACAAAACACAATTTAAAAATTCAAGAAATCTTCCACAGATTGTTAATGAGGTGTCTTCTTTAAAATCCAGTTTCGGAAAATGTTTTGATGAAAGCTAAACTTTTCTTTGAGATAAATATTAAGATTCTCACAAAGCCATAGGTCAAGGTTTAAAAAGTTCATCCAAATATGAGGAAATTCATAGCCAAATATAAAGAACTAGTAGGACTGTAAGAGATGAGTGTTCTAAAGACCTGGTGAGTTTTAAAGATTTAGGTGCCATCTTTAATTGGACCAGCTGATACTCCTTGATTTTAAAGTCTGGGGTTTTTTGTTTTGGTTTGGTTTTTTTTGTTTTTGTCATGTCTGCTAAAGTGGAAGAAAAGACTAAATTTGGAATATATACGATGTTAGTCTTGATAAAATCAGCTTATGATTGTATGCATTGATTATATGCATTGATTGAAGTCAAGCCTCATTGAAACTAAAAGTAAAATTTATGAAGACTTTTGTCATGGGAAGATATCATCAAGAAATTATATTGGGCTGTAAGAAAAAGAAATCTATTATATATATGATCTTAGTATCTTCTAGAATTAAGGATTCTAGCTGATAGTCTCACCTTGAGGAAGTATTTCAGTGCTGCTCGTTAAAGACAAGGTATACAAAGAATGAGAGAATGAAGTGACAGAAATGAAATGACAGAGTTCTTGAAAGCCTCATCACTAAGTCAGTGTACCTTTTTTGGAAACACAACAAACATTTTCCAGGAACCACAGAAACCGAACAACTTTCCTTCTCATGCACTGAAGGAATTACTCGCTTAAAGACCAACATCCCTTTGATTCCCTGGCACCAGGGATTACCAGATGTCTTTGTTAAGTAGTAACTGAATCCAGGGCTGTTTAGGACCCTGTGCTTTCCTCCTTCCTGGTCCTTATCCGGGCCCAGGAGAGCTGGATCTGGCACAGACCTGGGGTCTTTCCCCTGCCATTCTGATGTGTGCTGCTGCCATCCTCCATTGCAAGTCAAGCCAGCAGTGATGTTGAACTCCAGGTGGTAGATACACACAGAGGACACACAAACTGGCACAGGTACCTTCACCAGCACCACATAAAACCCCACAGCACTCACAAAAGCACGGACAGCTCAGTAATGATGCTCCTCTGTGTCTGAGGCTTGTCACTGAGAAGTGCAGACAGACTTGTTGTGTGGTTGCAACGCCTGCAGATTCACGGGGTCCTTAATTCTGACCTTAGGCTCTAGGTCCATGAGATTTCTAAGCCTGGGACCTGGCCCCCTCACCCAGTCACTGACTTTCACACCTTGGTCTTTCCAGATGTGGGCCTTACTAGTTAGTCCAGCCTGAAGTTCACAAGTGAGTTGCACACAAACCCCTTCCCCAAAAAGGACAGGGTTTCAGGAGGAGAGGGAAGAGTCTGGTCCTTCTTTTTGTTGGCTCTCAGACCCAGAAGCTTCTGTGAATCTCTCTGAACACCAGGGTGAAAGCCTGACCTTCCTCAAGCAGACCCAGCATAATCAGGTGTAAAAGTTTCTCTGAAATACCTTCGTCTTAATTCTGAAATAAAAACCATTGTCTTAGTACAGTCTGGGATGACTATGCAATGAGACTTACATTAGAACTGTTTCTTTCTAGAATCACATAGACTAAGAGAAAAAAAAAAATTATCTCCGTGGAATGTGAGGTTTTTTTCCATGGGATATTTGCTGTAGATTGCCAAGATCTCGTTATCTGACTTTTCTCTTACTTCATGCTGTTCTTACACTTTATATGAGACTACTTTTCTTTTCCTCTCTGCATTGTATTTTTTCCTGGTGGGATCAATCTCTGAGATGGCGATCATTGTCTGGACAAGAGTGTAAAAGCCTGTGGGAAATAAGACTAGTGGGGCTCTGTGGGAGACAAGTATGTGCTTGAACATTTAGATGTCTTGTTTTTAGATATGTACTGTCTCATCAATTTTGTAACAGTGAACAGTGTACAGATATATCAGTTTTTGAAAAATCAAAAGTATCCAAAAAGGTCTATGTATTATCTTCCAATATGCACTGTATATAAGAAAAACAGTACTTAAAGGCAAACTGATATCAGTTAGCAGTATACTGAAGTTCTATCATTTTGCCCCATGTGGCAAAAATAATAGCATTAATGGACAATCAGAAGACATATTCATTATAATGGCTGTATGAATATTATATTATCAAAATATAGGATCTGCTTTTTTCTGTTTTTCGTTTGTTGGTTGGGTTTAGTTTGTTTTTATTCTGTTTGGGGACTTAACCAAGGTACTTGTTAGAAGCCAACTTCCCCTATCTGCCTGAACAAAAGAGAGAGAATACAGAATCCTGTAAAAGGTGTTTCATATCTCCTACATTCTGTGCCTAAAAATTAGTCAATTTAGTCACATTAGTTTTGTTCATGCTTACTTTTTTGGATAAGCCATATTATTTATTCATGCAAAGTACATAGGAGTAGAAGTTTGCAGCCATCACTGTCTTAAAATCATAGAATCACTGAATGTTTTGTGTTGAAAGGACCCTAACAATCACCTGGTTCCAGTACTCTTGCATGGGCAGGGACACCTCCCACTATACCACGTTGCTCAAAGCCCCATCAACCCTGGCTTTGAACATTTCAGAGGAGACAGAAGCCACAACTTCCCTGGGCAACATGTTCCAGAATACTACCATCCTGACAGTAAAGCATTTCTTTCTAATATTTAATCTAAATACACTCTCAGTTTGAAACCATTACTTCTTGTCTTGTCACTACATGCCCTTGCAAAAAGTCCCTCTCCACCTTTCTTGTAGGCCCTCTTCAGCTACTGGAAGGCTGCTATAAGGTTTCCCTGAAGCCTTCTCTTTTCCAGGCTTAAAAACCCTAACTGTCTCAGCCTATCTTAATAGGGTAGGTTCTTCATCTCTCTGATCCTCTTTATGGCCCTCCTCTGACACCCTGCAAGAATTCCATCTCCTTCTTATGTTTGAGGCCACAATACTCCAGGTAGGGTCTCATGTGAGTGGAGCAGAGGGGGAGAATCACCTCCCTTGATCTGGTGGCCATGCTTCTTTTGATGCAGCCCAGGATATGGTTGCCTTTCTGGGCTTCAAGAGCACAGTGCCCACTCATGTTGAGCTATTCATTAACCAACACCCCTAAGTCATTCTCAGGGCTGCTCTTAAACCATTCTCTTCTTGGCCTGTGTTTATGCTTGGAGTTGCCCTGACCCATTTGTGGAACCTTGCACTTGGCCTTATTAAATATCATGTGGTTGCCTGTCTCTCAAACCTGTAAAGGTCCCTCTGGACTGAACAACACAGCTTGATGTCATCAGCAAACCTGGTGATGGTGGACATCAAGTCATTGACCCAAACTCTTCAAGTGTAACCAACCAGCCAATTCTTTATCTCCAAATAGTTCATCCATCAAGTCCTTGTGTCTCCGATTTAGAGATCTAAATTCAAGATATTACAATCTGTTAAAGTATGACAGAACTGAGGTTTTCTTCCTATGTTCCCTTTGTACAATTGTGTACTATGTTTCCCTTTCCTTCTCTTTAACTGGATGTGCAGAGTAGTTCTCTTATGTTAAAAATTCAGCATTATGCTCTGAAGAAAGCTGCTGATTGCAGGATTCTTGCTTGTTGCTGAATTTAGAAAAAGTGTAGCGAGTGACTAATGTGATTGCAAGCAGAGAGAAAAGGTCTCATTTCTCAAAGCAAATGGATGATTCTATGGAAAATTCCTATGTCAAATCAGTTAATCTGTCTCTTCACAGATGGCCACCATTATGTGTTTCTTATTTCCTGAATGTTCAGTTTGATGACCTGGTATCTAATTGATGGACATGTTACTCAGTCACAGTAACAAATGGCAGTTAGTGGGAGCTGAATTTTGTGTGCCATTTAGTGTGCCATTTAGTGCTGAGTTTTGCACAAAACAGGTACTAGACATGTCAAATTAGAGACCTGATGTTGCAGAACATTTTCACACTTATTTTACCCGTTCTTGTCTTCCAGTGGCAAAATAGAACTCTTGTCTTGACAGATAAGTTAGGATAAAAACTAACAAAGGTTTTCATTTTCAAATCCAGTGGTCATAGGTGCTGAAGAAAAAATCCAGAAGCAAAATTTTATTAAGTTACCATAGAATAAGGGATGGAAATGCATGTTGAATATAGAAGCTGCAAAATAAAGACATGCTGCTCTAAATATAGGATGCGATCATATTATTACAACTTTCACAGTGCACAAGCATCCCTGTATAGGCATTACCTAGCTTTTATTTTCTCAGCTCAGTGGTTTTAAACAGTTGACCCTAAGCATGAAGGGATGAATTCAGTATACAGCTCATTTTGCAGTTCTAAGAGAGGCAGTTTTCTAAAAATTACATTAAATTCTTCAGAAGTACTTTAGATTCCTACATATTTGGAGTGAGGAGCCAGCATATCTCACTGGTTTGTGTGTAAAGAATGTTTCTTCAAAACCAAGCTGCATTCTTAAGAGCGTAAACATGAATTTTGCATCCTAACTTCACAATTCTGTTATATCAGATCTTGACCATCATACATAAAGATGCAAAGCACAAAATACAGACATACATACAAGCATAATAAAAGTGTACAAATATTTAACTTTTAAAGATTCCTTTGAACAATAAAGCTGACAGGAAGCGTTCCCACACATGCCTTCAAAATGCAGTATCTATATTTGCATCTCAATTTAAAATAACTTTCTGCAATATTTCATCACCAGTGTAAATCTTGAGCTCAAACTCTCAAGTTCTTTCCTCAGGGGTGGCATAATTTTCCATGAATTGGAAGCAGATAAAGTAAAAAGGTCTCTAATTTTCCTTACCCTCACTTTCTCACAAAGCAATTCAGTGAAGTGGACAATGATCTATTTCCACACTTCACAGAACTGATCTATTCTTCATAGAGAGGAGTCATGATGAAAAAAAAAAAAAAAATCACTTAAATATAACTTTCTCTGTGTCCCTGTCTCTCTCAATATGCATTCTTGGATTCACACGCGCTATGTGTATATATAACATGTTTATTTATGAATATATGTCTTTATGAATATATTTTCAGAGAAACATACTTTTGCATTCTCTGTGGTTAAAAGATTCAAAACATTCTATTGTGTTAACCATGTGCCTTTACTTCCTGATCCTAATACCATATGAGATTTATTAATCTTGATGATCAGTATTTCCATCCTCTATGCCTAGATTCTGAAATAATAACTCAAAATCATAAGAAGCAGAGTTTAAAGATAAGGAATTGTCTGGTTGTCCACATCCAAACAGTTAATGGCTCAGTTTCCAAAAAGACATGACATCCCTTAGGAAGCTGTATTGAGACTGGCACTCCTCAGCACCTTTATTAATGACATAGAGAGGGAAATTGAGTAAACCCTCAGAAAAACTACAGATGGCACCAAGCTAAGTGCTATAGTTGATATGCTTGAAGGATGGGGTGCCACCCATAGGGCCCCTGACAAGCTTGAGTAGTGTGCCCATGTGAAACTCACGAGAATCAACAAGGACCAACTTCAAGGATCTACACCTAGGTCAGGGCAATCTCTAATAATAATACAGGCTGGGGAATTAATTGATTAAGGAGAAGAACCTGGGGATACTGGTGGATGAAATATTGGACATGAGAGAGCTATGTGTGCTTGTTGCCCCAAAATCCAATTGTATCCTGCTCTGCATTTTAAAAAAGGGTGACTACCAAATCCAGGGAGGTGATTCTCCTCCCTTGCTCATGTGAGATTCCATTTGGAGCACTGTGTCCAGGTCTGGGATCCTCAGCACAAGAAACTCATGGACCTATTGAAGTGAATCCAGAGAAGAGTAATAAAACTCAGAGAGCTGGAACACTGGAACACTTCTCCTGTGAAGAGAGGCTGAGAGAGTAGAGCCTGGAGAAGAGAAGTCTAGGCAGACATTATTGCACCCTTGGAACACCTAAAGTGGGCTTACAGGAAAGATGGAGAGAGCTTTTTTAGCAGGGCATTCATAGGTAGGACAAAAGACAACAGTTTTGAACTAAAAGAAAGTAGAGAGTGGCTTATACTGGATATGAGGAAAAATTTTGTTATCATGAGGGACTGTGGGATGCTGGAACATGTTGCTCAGAGATATTGTGGCTACCCCTTCCCTGGAAGTGTTCAAGACTGGTTTAGATGGGGCTTTGAACAGTCTGGTGCAGGGAGAGACTTCCCTGCTTCTATCAGAGGAGTTTGATGAGGTGATCTTTAAAGATCTCATCCAACCCAAACCATTCTATGAATATGTTTCTGATTTTATGAAATAGACTTCGTACAACAGTAGGGTACCTAGGACACCACAAAAGACACCCTTTAAGAGCAGTGCCAGTTATTGTGATGTTGAAATACAGAGTAGCAATTATACTGTGAAGTGTCTTAGTGAAACCTAAAAAATTCATCATTAGGTGGCTCCTTTTAGGAAAAAAAAGAAAAAGAAAAAAAAAAAAAACCAAACAAAAAAAACCAAGAAGAAAGACACTTGAACCATAGCAATTGCTACTATTTATTCAGAGAATCTGCTTAGTATGTGCTTTTATGTCATTCAGGTTTGCTTATACAGAGTTCACATAGCAGGTTTATAATTATGAGAATTATCCTCTCTGGTGTGTTTCCCCATTAGTCATTTTAGATCTTAAAAATTATGCATATTTCTATTTTCACTTGGGGGTTGTCATCACCATGTATCTGTGACAGAACTGGTCAGCAGGAGTTACCTTCTGCAAAGTCTTCCTTCTGCGTCTGCTGCCAACAGAGATAATTAACTAAACAATGTATTTAATGTCATAAACATTTGCTATGCTCACAATTTGCTAATGTTAACTTTCTAGAGACTGTAAAATTGCTATAATTTCTCCTGGGTTAAGCAAGTCTTGTCCTATTACTCCTGATTCTGGAAGGCTGTACAGATGAACTATAAAAGTGTGAGACCGTAAACCAGAACGTTTGAATTTCCCTTGGCAGATAAATGCCCTAATTGCTGGTCAGCCTTGCATGTTCTCTTGATCTCTGACATGTTCAAAGTTTTGTGGGTTTTTTTGCAAAGTGGAATGTCTTCAAAGGAAGGATGTAGAACTAACAGCATTCCTAGACTCTGAAAGGACTCCAGCTTTTGATTTCTGGTACTACCCAGTGAAGTGAAAACTAAGGTCTGGGCAATGGAGGCAAGAGTATAGGTCTTTCTTTAGACATGGAGGTGTTTGATAATAAGATGTAGGAGATTTTTAGGCTTGATCTGTCTCCATATTTCAAAGAAAACTTTTGGAAAAGTCCCGGTTATAAACCTGAGCATAAAGGAACCTTTCAAGGCTAAATAAAGTGCTGAGATTCAAGGGAGGTGCATTTATCCCCATGTTTTCAGTGAGTTACCTTAACAGGCTCTACTTTATGTAACTGGAACTTATTTTTGTGAGAGCTACTGGAGAAGCTTATGACTCAAAGCTAGAAATTGGGCCTCCAAGTTATACATTATTAAGCATGCACAGATTTTTATTCCTTTTTAACTTGGGGTCAGATCTGTCTTCATGGGAAGATATTCACTTAAATGTATTTACATGAGTTTGTGTCGCAGCTGTAATTTATGGATGAGATTTTCAAAGTTGTCACATTTGGTGTGGTGACTAGTGAAAGCACAAGGCTTGGTGGTCAATACTGCTTAAAAAAAAAAAAAATCTTATCTAAGTTTGATATAGTTCACTCTGTGGAAATCTTAGTCGTATTTCTGTCAAGAGTGTGTTTGCTATTGTCTTCAGTGAATCTAGTTCTTTCATCCAGACAAGCTTTCCTTTAAGATAATCAACCATGACAACTGAATAGAGGAGAGACTTGGAGTATTCTACTAATTATATTTCACATGTTTATTTTGCAACAAGTATAGTTCTGGCTGATATTTTAAAGAATAATACAATGACACTTTGAAGCTCCAAATGTCTTTTTTGTTTTAATGCACCTAAAAACCACAGACTTTGTCTCACAAAGGTGAAAGTTCCATACAGAGGGTATGGTGCATATAATGGAAGGATGTAATTCAGAAACTATAGGCATACAGAGGAAGGTATTTAGCTTTTAGAAAAACCAAGGACGTGTATAGCAGAGATGTTTTTAACAAATTATGCTTTAAAGTGTTTTAAGTAAATGGTCATAATGACTTCTGTGCCTAAAATTATTATTAAAAATGAGGTTCAATTTACCAGCAGAAGTGGCATCTGGAGTTGTAAGTAGCTCTAAATATTACTTCTTAATTAAGCTCCTGGTTTTAGTGCAGTTCATATTTGCAGTTCAAAACAAAAATTTCATGACTATGGAGACCTTTCAGTAAAAAGTTATTTCTCAACAAAAACTACCTGATACATAAATCTGAGCACATTTATAATCACATGCAATTTTATTAGTGAAACCTGCTCTGTTCCAGTCTCTAGAACTTTGATGCTTTCTAAATCTATTTTTTCCCAAGTTGTCAAGTTTTATTTACTAAATAGCGCTTTGACCAGTTGAAGAATTTCATTCTGTCACTCAGTAATTTTTCTGTAATGTATTCCTAGATCTATCATGTTTTATTGGAGCTTTTCAATTGCTGAGTCATGTAATGACTACAACAAAAGAAAATAAAGTGACTTTTAAGTGAGAAACATCCTCAAGGAAATGTTGGTTCTAGTTCAGCTGCACCCAGGTCCTTATAAAAAGCTTGGTTTCATCAGGACAAATTCATGTTTGAGAGTTTAAATATACCCAAATGTTGACTTTCATATGCCTTTCAATCCCACTCTACAGTACCAAACAGCAAAACTTATCTAACACGGTTTTTTCTTCCTTGAACAAGGCCAGCCACACAAACTTTGAAAATTAATCCACATCATGCTTGCAGTGTGCAGTGAAGTATGAAACATGCATGTCTATGTGAGGTTAACTAAAGCTATAATTCTGGAGCTGTATGTGGAGATCCTTTCTATTCAAAATCATATGGGCATAACACCTTGGTCAAGAGTAGGCATGTCTCAGGAAGACAGCTGAGTGTCTTCCCTTTGCTGAGTGTAGAAGTGTCAGAGGACACACTTTCAGGGCATTTTAATAGAGTAAAATGAATTTTGTCTTACATTTGAGTGCGTGCTTTGGTGATTCACATTTTTGGACATTCTTTTCCAACTGATCTTCTTAACTGTAGTCTTGGATTTTTTTAACTTTTAAGTTAATTAACAGTTAGTGGGGGGGTTTTGTGTGTTTTGATTGTTTTTATTTCTGAAGGGTGTAAAGCTATTGCAGTAATTGAGCAAGTTCTTTAATCCAGATTTCTTCCAGAATTTAGAAAGGTCTCTTAGTTACTGTTGAAGCTGTCAAGAAACATAAAATTGGCTTCTATGTACATATATACTTACAAAATAAAAGTTAAAATATTAAATATTCTTAAATATTAGATTTTAATTTTATTAAACATATTACCATTTTACCTGGATTTCATTGTTGCCAATCAAGTCCTTGGGAAAAAATTGTGACATCTTAGCAGGGCATTTCTGGGACATTTATCCTGCTGGTATAACAGGATATTATTCCTACCTATTTTGTAGACTGCTTCCTGTCAGCCTTCTCAGCTCTTGGTAATTGTCTGTCTTCTAAAACCAAATGTCACCTTTAAATTTCATATCCACAAATAACTAACTGAGATGCCTACACTTGAAACCCAGCCAAAGATGTTTCTTTCTAGCCAAAGGTGACAGCTGGCCATCTTCACAGAGAATTTCAGATCCTATACACTTAGTCTACACTGTCTATACAACAGATCTAAAAAGAAGTGATAGAGGTCATCTTCTGAGAGGCGCATGATTGCAATCGTAGACTGAAATAGTCCCTACAGATACAAGGAAGAAAAATCAAGCAATATTAAGAAATACATAGACCATAGGTGACAGAGCTGAAAGTCAAGATTAGTGGAGTATTGTGAAAAAAAAGTCACAAATTGTTTCCCCATTTTTACACGTCTTTGTTGTTTTGTTGTTTGGTTTTTTTCCTCAAAGCAGCTTTTGGCCATCGTCAAGGAGAGGATACCAGGCTGAAGAGACTGTGTGACCCAGCTTACCCATGTTCTTTAGTCTCAGGAAGAAGTAAGGCATGGGATATTTGTCAGAGGAATCACAGAATCTCATAATTTTTTAGGCTAGAAGGGATCATAAAGATCATCTACTCCAATATCCCTGACAGGGGCAGCGATGCCTCTCTTCTCTGGGCAATCTGTTCTCACCACTCTTGTACTGAAGAACTTCTTTCTAATAGCCAGTCTAAACCTATTCTTCTTCAGTTTAAAACCATTTCTCCTTGTCCTATCATTGGTCATTCTTATGAAAAGTCCCTCTCCAGCCTTCTTGTAAGTTCCCTTCAGGTATTTAAGTTCCTTTCACATATTCAAGAACAGCACTGGAGAGTTTTGATAGTGCACCAGCACATATTATGGTACTGAGAACAGATCGCTGTGTGAGAAGTTTCCCTTCAAGAAATCTAAGTCTAGTTTTACAATTATGCTGATGAAGGTATGACTTACACTGAACACACTTCAAATTACCTTCCTTTACTGCTTTTAATTCCTCTAAGGCACTCAGAACTTAAATAGATCTTGTCAGCCTGCCATCTGCTTCCAGTGGCAGCCAGAGGGCAGAGACATTTAAAACAGCAGTGAGGCTCAAAAATGACTTAAGTATTCATCATTAATTAGTAAAAAAGGCCCAATTGACAAAAAGAAACATTTTTGTTCTGAAAAAGGGTAGCTACTCTCCCCACATGAGTTTGGTGAAAAAAAAAAAAAAACAACAAAAAACAACAACAACAAAAATACTGGAAAATCATAGAATCATAGAATCATAGAATAGGCTGGGTTGGAAGGGACCTCAGAGATCATCGAGTCCAACCCAATGTTTAAGGCACCTTTGTTCATTGAACGAACAGGGCAGTGAAAAAATCTTGGAAAGCTTCAAGGTCACTTAGTCATGATTTGTTTCTGTCTGTATGTGTAGAAGATTGATGTGAAATACCATCCATGAGAAAATGTGAGGTTAACCCAAGGAGGAACAAAATAGCCACTGATCAAGGAAAGTTTAGGTAGAAATGAGGGTCATATAAGAATATTGCAACCTAAAAATACATTTAGGAGTTGGAAATTAGAATTTACATCCTTCAGTATGGTCTGAAATTCTATAAAAAAAGTGTCTTCCAGATATCCATTTAAAATTGATTAAATCTAATGGAGATTTATCCAGAAAGAAATACACTTCCCCCTTTCAAAAAAAAAAAAAAAAAAAAAAAAAAAAAATCACTTATAAACTGTAGACTGCCAGAGTGTTTAGGAGCTGAAGCTCATGTTTTCTACATCTTAGTTTAAAGAATGCACCGAACTGCACAGCAATAATTAAGTACTGAGAATATTGTGTGGAAAGTCCTGGAAACAGCATTCTTTCTATTAAATTCAGAAAGGCTTCATCTCTACACTGTGAGACCTGTTGTGTTGTTTCCTTATCTCTTAGCTAACAAGGATTACCTAAAATTTCATTTTTGCACCCATATTGAAATAAGAACTATTTTTTTAAAACATGAACAAACAGGAAAGTAAAATAAAGTAAAATTATTGGCAGTCCAAGGATATCTGCAAAAAAAAGTAAACATTTATTTTCTTCTTCAAAACAATCAGACATGTTTGCTTCTCTCATATTAGTTGGTACTGTCACCCAGACAGCAGAGAATTTATAGAATATTTAGCTCTTACCATCAAGAAATTACTACATAAATAATATGGCATAAAGTGCCATCTGCACAGAGATATTTACCTTTAGCTGACTCTTTTGATGTCTTCACCTTGTCCTATGATGAGTGCGCATAATATGTCTTCTGAAACTCTGGATGTTCTGGATAAAAGTAGACTTTGAGCAGCTGATGAGTCACACAGAAAACAAATACATGTAAATTTCTTAAAGCCCAAGAAGATACTTTTTTGTACCTGTCCTCCACAAGGAATATACTAAAGTTAAGTTTAAGGTGTTTTCCTAACATCTTTAGTCAAATATACAGAACCAAATTTCTCTGTTTCTGAGAGTGAGATTACAAACTTTTTATTTTTAATATTTAAAATTAAATAAATGAGGAGTGTTACCATATAATGATTAATCTAGAGATAGCTAAATAATAGGTAGGTAGGCATGTAGCTCCATAAATAAACTAATAGGTTTTTCAGGTATGAGTCATTTAATGCCATGTCATCTGAAATTACTTTCAAAAAAAGAAAAAAAAAGTCATAAGTATCAGCAAAAAATATCATAGAATAAGAGTCACAGAATGTTAGGGGTTGGAAGGGACCCCTAGAGATCATTAGTCCAACCCCCCTGCCAAAGCAAAATCACCCGGGCAGGTTTTGAAAGTCTCCAGAGAAGAATAGTCCAAAACCTCTCTGGGCAGCCTGTTCCAGTGTTCTGTCACACTCACAGTAAAGTTTCTCCTCATGTTGAGGTGGAACTTCCTATGGTCTAGTTTAAACCCATTATTCCTTGTCCTATTACTGGGCACCACTGAAAAAAGATTGGCCTTATTAGTATTTCATATTAATTTTCTGGATTCTGCTGAGGTTTTTAGAAGGTGCAGTTCTGGTTCTTTGACAGTATATGGTTCTGGTACTGAGGAATTAAATTTATTACACAGAAAATAACAGCATTATTGTCTTATCATTGTTTTGTTCAATTATCAGATTACATTTGTTTTCCTAAAGCAAAGTTGGTGAGAACAACAATTAATTTTAAACAAATAGTTAGATACCTGGAAAGAAAAAAAACACAAAACCCCACAAATCTGTTTGCATTTTATTTAAATATAAATATAGAAAATACTATAACATTACTAACATGTAATGCTTTTTTTTTCCTTAGAATTTAAAGCATTTTAAAGTTGCCTGTAATTGCAATACAACACATAGCAATGTAAATCTGCCTCAAGGTTACAAGACTCTTTAAAAATCTCAGTTGTACAAATTGTATGTCTTGCGTGTGGGTTTGGAAAGCACTCAAATTATGAGATAAAACAAGTTTCCTAGGAAATCAAGTAGTTTAGATGTAAGGTCTCCATTTGATGTCACAGTAAAGTATAGGGGATTGTATACAGATGCTTGGCATGGTAACTACTCACAGCAGGAAAAAAAATTCAGTTTTCAAACTCAAAAAGAAACACTTATTTCAAGTTAAAATAAAAGTATAAGCTGTTACTATAGTAGGAACAGTGGAGGATCCTGTAACCCCAGCAGTCTTTTGTCTAAGTTCCTAAAACGTTAAGATATGATCATACATAATATGTATGTGAGGGAAAAAACCTCAACAAACAAACCCAGCTGTTCTACCAGAATGACCACCAGTCCCAACAAGGATATGTTCTTCCCTATGAATTGGTGTATGTCTGCTACCATGCAGTGTTACTTCCAGAAATGCAATTACATATACCCTAGGTGTCAGAGGACATTTTGTTACACACAGGATAATTATAATTGGTTTTGATCTGCAGAACCACAAGGATTGATAGCAGGCAAAGCTTTTGTGCAACTTTACCATTCTGTCTGCCTCTTCAGTTTCCTGTTACTCATAAATCACGTACAAAAGGATTTAGTCCTGCAATTAGTGAAACTCAGAGACTGCTATCATTATGGGTTCGAAAGGCAAATGTCAAAGAAAGTAAAGGTATTGGATTTATGGAGTGTACCGAAATGATACCACATACTTTTGTTTTAACAAAGGAGAATTCCTCAATCTTTAAGGATATGAACCTGGTTAACCACAAAGACTATGGTTTGGTACCAGCCTGGGCTATAAGAAGCTCTGTGGAGAGATTTATTATGGCTTTTCAGGAAGTATTTGCAACTAGTTGAAGAAAGCTACTTCAGAGCATCCCTTCTAACTTTATGTTCCTGTGTCTATATTATGTGTTTATATGGGATAAACTACACTAAAGAACCTAGGGGCCCAGTTTACTATACATCTGAAAAAAGACCAACACAAAACTGCAATGCCATTTCAAAATCAATATAGAAATGGACCAGACAAGGTAAAAGAATGTCTTCAGCTGCCCTCATCATACTGTTTAGAGGAAGAACAAGATTTTGGTCATCCATGCAAATCAGTTTCTCCCTTCCAGCATCTAGATGACAGTATTTTATAGTGCTTTTGTGCTATTGCAGTTGGCCTACCACATGAACATTGATGTGGTAGATAGATATCTTGCCCTGCTTGCCTTTCAGTTTCTATTTCTGTCATATTCTTTATTGCACAGATGGGCTTATGTGGATAAGAAAAAACATGTCATGGCATGTAAATTATTCTGTATGCTATCTGAAGAACACATTTTCATTCTAAGCCTTCATTTTGTTGAAGGCAAAGCAAAGATGACAGTGTATTTCAACAGCATCCCCACTATAGTTTATGTTCACTGGTACAATCTGCTGGGGCTTTTTTGAAGTCTTTTTTACACGTAAATCCATAACATGAAATGGCACATCTAACAGTTTAAACACAGAAAAAAAAATCTACTGAAATAAAAAAGAAAAACTTAGAACCTAACAAATTAGGCTGCTGAATAAGACTGCAAATAAAATCTAGGCCTGAAAAAAAGAGCTGAATTATGAGTCCAGATATTTTACCTTTTGCTTTGCTTGTGACCGTGATCATTGCTTTTCTGTGGTACAGGATATTTTGTTGCATCACAGTAATACAATTCACTTCAGAAAAAAAAAGGAGGACTCCAAAGGTCTATTTAGGTGGAATTCAGAGACCTGTGAAGTGAAGTTTCAGGTAACACTTACAACTGCACTGCATGGCATGCTCATAAACCCTCTGCTTACGGCTGAGCTGACTTGTACACAGAAAGGAATTTTTTTTTTCCCTATGATGATTAAAGCATCTATTGTTATGTTTGCTCAGATATCCAGCTTATTTAGATGACACAGGTTTCCAGTGAGATGTATCCCTGCTAGCCGTGGCATGATGCAACATGAAATTGCCCCTTGTACTCACACTTAACAGATCAAACCCAAGCAGTTTCACACAAAGCCAGGGGGAGTATTTCTTCCCTTTGAACTAATGACCACTTGTCTTGACACAGGAGTGGCTCAGGACAGGGTGACCCAGATCCCAACGTGGTCATGCAATTCTGCTAAGAATGCACAACAAAAATCATTGGAAGGGATGACAATTGGAAGCAGATGAAACAGTGTTACAGAAGATGAAGAGGCAACAGGAAAAGTACAAAAAAACTGCAGAAGAGGAATAGAGTGTATTCTTTCACATAGTCAGAAACAGCACTGGAGAGTGCAAAGACTGTGTGCAAGCCAGTGACAGGAGGAAGGTCAAAAAAGCAGCAACAGAGAGGGAGGCTGTGACAAAGCAAATAGATCAGACTCCTCAACACTGAAAGCTTTCTCCAGGTATTCCTATGTGAATAGTCCCTGGAAGAGTTTCCTCCCCAAAACCGAGGAAGCTGGGTCTTTTCTATTCCCTGAAAGAGACTGCCCATTAATAGTCTCCTAAATCATTCCCAGGCACAGTACATAGCTATCATGGACAGAAGCCCACTCACAAGAGTCAGTTTTTTTACAACTATCCTTTTTTGAGGGCTACAGGAGTTTGCTGGCATAGATCTGGACTGTTACATCACTTGTTGGCCTCTGTCAGTCAACAGTCTGTGGGGTTTTCACTTTACTTGAGTAACTGTAGTCTACAGCTGTGAAGGACTTGGGTCATTTCACAGTACTGGGACTGTTTTTCCTAATCTATCTCAGACCAAAAAAATTCCCTATTTTGATACTGGTCCTAGAATTATACAGAATAATAGAACACAATAATAGTACAACAAGCTTATTGTTTAATTCAATAGTATAGCTATAACCATACAGTTCTTTATGATTCCTTATAAGCAATCTTTAATAATCATAATCAGAGACTACTTTCAGGACTAAGAAATCTACTTGTCCATATCTCTCTCTGATGTTATGATCACAACAGAAATGAACACCAAAGAAACATAGCTGTATGTCTGTCCTGTGCAGTTATATTTTTAAGATGTTCTCTTTCTCCAGGAAGCAAATTGTTCTTTCAAACTATGGAATCCAGCTTCTACACCAAAATCATCAATACTTTTCCATCCAGAGACTGAGTAGGATGCCAGGAGAATATTTTGTATGAGCAGACAAAATGCAAATGCAAACATTAAAGCCTATAACTACTTCAGTCAAGATTTATTTGGTTTCTCTGTAGCGGGTTCTTCTATTTAATTTGTGTTAGTTTTCACTGCACACTGTATGTGTTGATTCTGAATAATCTGCCACTTCTGCTCATTTTCTCTTATTTACAGATATCTGAAGAATCATGCTAAGATGCAAAACCCTGCTACTTAAAGACCAGATGCTTTTTCTTCATTGGGAAATGTCTCAGCAAAAAGAAGTATGACATAATGCCTAGGTATGTTCTAGTCATTGCTTAATTCACTTCTATGTCTGCACACATTTCCATTTTTTTGCTCGCTCTATCTGTCTTTAAAGAAAATAATGAATTTTCTTTTAGTTCATCCAGAAGGAGATTAAACATGCACAGACATAAGCATGTATACTTACATATATTTAATTCCACATAAAATATATAGAATATGTGATTGTGTTCCAGTACTAAATATGTTTTTTTGGTATAGCATTTTTTTTCCATATTCTCTTTTTCTGTTACAGATTTCTTTATATTAAAACCTATTTTTTAAGAACAAAGGTATTTAGTGAGAGAAATACTCTCTAATATTCAGAATAATATTTTCTTCAGGTTAATCACTCATTTGATACCTAACCCATTACATTCACTGTCCTTTTAAGTTGAATAATTTTTGCATTTGTTTAAAAATGGAATGTTATAACATTTTTCTTTATTTTAAGCACAAAACAGCAAACAGGAAAGCCAGTTGCTTTCTATTCCAGAGACAGAACTTTGCACTCTCCATCTATTATTATTTTGGTTGACAGAATCTGTTGCGTTTTGTATGAGATTTGAAGTATTATCCTTTACTTAACATTATCACTACTTAGAAGAGAAGCAAGTTCACCACTCAAAGCTAAGAAAAACTACTTGATGAATTTTAAATAATGATTATTGCATACAGACTTACACTGTAGTTTGTCCTTATGTTCTCGCTGTTGAAACTCTTTTCTGTCAATTAAGAGTTCATTTTATTCTCTTCTTTATATCCATCACCCTGAAATGTGAATGCTGGTGTTGACCTACTTTAATACGCTGATGTATGCTAGCACTAAAATAAAATGACATCTCTATTTTGATTTTTTTTTTTAAATTGTCACTCTCATGATGACTATTAGTATGTAATGATGCTTGGCTACTGTCACAAACAAAAAAAGTTGCCCTCTGCATTCCACTTCTCCTTTCTTCAGGGATTTTTTGATACCTCCGTTAAGGGTGGTAGATCTGTTAGCTTTAGGCATTTAGAAAGTAGATCTCTATGCATCGGTATGACATCTCAGTCTCCATTACATCAGATTAGCTAGGCATCTGGGGTTAGGATGCAATTATCTGAGCAAATGTATGTTTTGCATCACAGTGGAATGAATAAACCTCATGGAAATCATTGAGAAGGTCTCGACAGAATAAAATGAAGGTCTAGATCTTCTAACTGAAATGTTACACTGATGCTGGTGAACCCTTAAGGTAAGCAAGGTGATGCCACTCTGAATATCACAAAATTTAATTGCCAAATATTTTATCTCTTTGTAGATGTGCTAGTTCAGTGGGTCAGCAGCTACTATCTTTATAAATAAGTATTTAATATTTCATTCTATACAACATGATGCCATAATATTTAGTAAAAGTAATAATTTTTTTAGCATGCTTAGTTTTATATAAATTATTTATAATTTTGTTTTTACACCAGATTAAGTATTTGTCATCCATGCAATTTTATGCAATCCAAAGTTCTTGATTGCTACTTTGATGTGTTTATTAAAAGTTATTTTGAAGGTAGCAAACTTTTTTTTCATTAATGGGTTGAAATTAAGCTCTTTTTTAAGTTTCTTTCATGACACTGTCACAAAATACAACACTTCTCCACTTATTAAAATAAAAGGTTTAATGGGAAGAGCAGACATAGTTTCAATCCACAAGAGGGAGAAACCTTGACAAATCTTTTTTGCTGCCATTCATACAAATATTTTGTGTAAATAGGACTAATCATTAAATTTCTCTTTACACAATTTAAAGTAGCACAAAAATTCACAAATTCCAATTCCACATCTTACTAAAAGCATTGTTCTTTTCTTCCTGGTGCTGATAAAAAGTGTACACAATCTAGAGGTAAAAGGTAATCTGATTCATTCATTTACACATATACAGAATTACAAATGAAAAATAGTTCATGGTTTTGTAGAATAAATAAATACTGTATTTGGGAGGGATTACATATGTGAGTAGCTGTGCTTACATAATTTTAAAGATCTATGGAAAATTGAAATATTTATTCCTTTTCATTGTAATACTTAAAATATTACTATCAATTACACCGATGAGAAATTTTTAATATTTTAAGATATACAATGTCAGCAACATAAGGAACAGTGTATAACATACTTCTTTGTCAATTAATCCTACTCATTCCATTTTCTAAAATATATAAATTATACTAATGGTTGCAGTTTATGATCTACAACTTGGAAGTGGACATTTATGCTGTAAAGTTTAACATGACATGAACCGAGATGCTTATGTAAAATATTACATTTGTGCTATTAGAACTTTGATGTAAATGTATTTTGTTAATTTTATATAAAAAAATTTGTAAAATGACAGCTTATTATTTATTAATTTTCACATATCTTACTGCATTGGCCTTGTTTTGAAAAAGAAAAATTTGAAGGAAATATTAATTAGCTGTCAGAGGTATTCATCAAGAACTTTGTTCCCTAATATCTATTTAATCACAGCCGACTGTCAAGAACTAGATTTCTGTTAATCCCTTAGATTAAGTTACTCTATTTTTCTAGCACTGAATTTTATTGTCAGATTATGTTAAAATAATAGAAATATGTTGCTTTTTAATTCTAAGATACTTCTTAGATATTTTCTGCATTAAATATATTTAACAGTCATATAAGTCTGAATTTTCATTTTAGTAACCCGTCTTTTGTCAGCCATGTGTTTTTCATGGAATTCCATCAATGAAAGAATGATGTTCCCACCTCCATGTGGTACTCCAGATAGTGTCACACTCTAATCTCATTGAAAGAAATCTGACAGGTTCTACATCAATTCCAATCCACTGAGAGCACCACTGGAAAAACAGAAGAGTAAATCTGGAAATTTTATCTATGTCTCTTTTGGCTGCCCTCAGATCATAAATCTTTACTTAGTGGAAACAGGAACAGCTTTAGTGACAGAAGGGTCATTGTCCTTGAACTGTTGTTGGTCCAGCATATTGTGTCACTAAGAGTGGGTTCTGGAGCTTGCATACCAGCAAAAAGCAGGTACCATCTTTCCTTCTGAGCTGCAATGTTTGTCATCTTGAACTGTCTCCAGTTTTATAGCAGTTTCACACATATAATGCTGCAAATGAAGGAGGGCTGTCCACCTTGTGTATATGGTCACAAGTGGTACTCTAACGAGTACCAAATCCTGTGGTACTCAAATCCTGTGGATTTCCATTCAAGAGGTTTCAATTACAAGATAATCTTGTTGTAATCTGATAGGTTTCCAGTTAGCAGATTTTATAATCTATTGATCCCCTCTAATTGCATCACACTTCGAATTCATAAATGCAACACACTGAAAACAGCTTTGATATGATGGCTTCTTCATCTTGATCCCTGTTTCTCTGTCTTGATCAGAATTGCATAAGAATCCAAGCAGGGATATGAGCTTGGTCAGTAATTATTCTACAATATTTTGTAAATGCACCTTCAGATCATATTGTAAATTTTGCCAAAGATTTAACACTTTTTTTTTTCTTTTTCTAAGAAGGAAGGCAGAAAGACAAAAATCAGATATCATAGGGCTCTCTGGTGTCTTTGCTTAATATTCCACTGATGCAAAAAAGATTAAGACATATTTTTTAAATATTTCCTTTCTATAAGTTTTTTTTTAAAAAAAAACCCAAACAACCAGCCAAAAATCCAACCTCCCCCGAAAAAACAAACAAAAAAAACCCTACAAAAAAACGCCCAACCAAAACCCCACACAAATAAAGAAAATAACCCATCAGGGAATCTCAACCCTGTTGTAGTTGATAACAAACTTGTTTATATAAGAGTCAAGAAGGTTTCATCTACAATTTGATTTATATTCCCATTGTTTAATTTGCATTTATTTTTTTTGAAGTCAGTAAGAAAACTCTCAGTTATTAATTAGAGTAGCAGAAATGGCTTGAGAATTGTTAAAAGAGATTAAATCCTGTAATTCTCCTGAAAAAAAGAGAATTTCATTCCTCATTATAGTGATGTAGCACACCAAAGACCAGAGGAGATGACACTGATTTGTCATAACTATGTCTGTCAATGAAGTGTTAATTGTACTGGGTTTCATTGGATAGATTGTATACTCAAGACTGGATGTTTTCTGATTATAAGTGGAGTGTATAACTAGAACAGATCACCCAGTAACCCATATATGTATAAAGGATATAGAAGACCCATATCAAAAGGCCTTTTCCTCATCAAAGTTAGCAAACGAAAAGAAGAACCTTACTTCAGAAAAAATCAATATCCAAGGGGTTAGATGTCCCCTAAATAACACAAGTTCAGAAAAGGCTACTGGAATCAGGTGAAAATGTCCCACCACACCTACAGATCTCCAGAAAACCTGCTTAACCTTGATTACTCATGCCCACTTCTCACTAGCTACTCCTTTGCATAAATGGTAACCCTGAGTCTGCAAGACAGCTGCCTCTTCACTGGCAAGAATATTTGGTAACTACCAGGTCTTTTTGTACAATTTTGTGGAACCATGTTTAAATGGCTGTCTTTTATAATTTTTGCATCACAGAGGCTCAGACTTTCTAAGCTAGGACTCAAGACAACTTGCTTATTATTCAGCAGAACTTTTCTTTTAAAACGTGGATGATGGCAAACTAATTCTCAGATCTCTCACAGCTACTATAGCAATAAATACTTGTACAAGGAAATACAATTTTCACCTCTATAAATTTAGTTGCAACTTGGGTGGGAGGTGCTACTGGCTTAAAGAGTCCATTCTGACTGCATTATTCTGCTCCTTAATTTTTTGTGCCCTGTGCACCTGAAAGGTAAAGGCTTGCCACATTTAGTAACAGTAGAATTTCATCTCACAAGAATGTAATATGTCTGCAATACTATTCTAGAATATATTACAATTTAGGAGTATTAAGATAATATCATAAAGCATTTTCTTGGAGAAATTTCTTTTTGTTTTTCTCAAAACCCATTACTAAGTTTGATGACATTTTATACCCCCCTAGGAAGCTTTTTTTGCTTGCTTTCAGTTTTCTAGATTTTTTTTTGTTTTGCTTTCATTTTGTTTTCTTTGTTTTATTGTTATCCATTTTATTTTTGATGTTGCAGGTAATTATAAAAATGGTCAGAAGTGGGGATAAATACATTAACCTTCAGATTCTGTGGGTGTGCTTGAAACAATCCAAGCTGATGAAAACTATTCACTTTGATTAAAAGGTCATTTTTTTCACTCGTATCAATAAATGTCCTCATTAATTTCTTGTCTCTACTCTTATCTGCTATCATCCTGAACTGTAGAAGAAACTGCAGGCTTTCTCTTCACATCTTTACTCTGGACCCCAGGGAGGCAGCAAACCTCCCTAAGGAGTGGGTCAGGCCTGCATACTTGGTCTTATGTTCCTCTCAGGAAGGAGTCTCCTATGGCAGTGACCAATCTTCTTCTCTTCAGGGAAGTGGTTTTGAAACAAGGCATATGCTGATTTGTCCTTTCCGACACCTTCAACCTACATGAACCCTTATCCTCACCATTACAGCCTTGTACCCATTAAGAAAGGGCACCTAGGAAGGTGGAATCCCTGTTTGCAAGTTGAAATAGCTCATGGAAAAATTTCTCAAGAGTGGATGGCACATGTCTGATTTCCCTTTCTATCTGTTGCTCTCATAGACAACCTACCAAAAGCTGCAAACACAAATTTTTGGTAGTTTGCATGCTCCATCCCGCAGAAAACAGCTGCAGTTGCCAGGGAATGGCAGGAGAAGAAATAATATCCTATATTTAAGGCTGGGCCTGAGACTTGTATCCATATCTGTTATTACTCACAGAGGTAGATTTTATGATATTGCCATTTTAGATTTTTTTGGCTTAAGAACTTGATATGGTAGATCTTGTTTCTTCTTTTATCACTCCCCAGAGTGTCTCGGATATTACTTTATATTATTGATAGCAGACACAGACATAGTCTCTGTGGTATATGGGACATTTCTGGTGAAACTGCTATCATTTACTGTTAAATCTAATTTGAGGAAAAAAAAAAAGCCACCTCACACATTTTGTATGTATTCGAAAAATAAAGGAACCAAGCACTAATATCTCAAAATAATGGAAGTAGTAGGTTTCCTCCTGTGGAATCAGACTGTACAATTGCAAACCCTCTAAATTGTGCCGAAGCTCCCCAGGCACCAGGGGTCTTCCAAAGGTCCCATTGTGAATGGTCCCTTCAGTGAAACACAATAAGGTAATGTTCTAGAAAACAATGAAACCCATCTATTTTGAAATTTTTAACACGGTAATAAAAATACATTTAATTTAATTTATGGCTCAAGCATAGCTGTCACTGCCATAAAGAGACTCAGCCTGGAAGTCCATAACTAGTCTTATGTTCCGCTAGGGAAGCTTCTGCACTAAATCATATAAATTATCAACAGTAGGTGCATGCAAGCTTTTTTACTTCAAATTCTGAACTTTCATTCCTTCTAGTCTTTCAAAACCTATTAAAAGGTATCACAAGTGTTTGAATTCAATCTATTCTTGAATCACTTTTCTACAAAGACAATATTGACGAAAAATGTGTCAGTTTTTTATTATTGCCTTTTTCCAGTAAAAAAGCTGTTATCCTGATGATGAAAATTAGATATAAAGCAGATCAAATCTACATCCCTCAACACCACTTTAGTTTCATCTGTGGTTAGACCAAACCTATAATGAAGATCTGGAATATTCCTATAAAATTTTAATTTTAAGAAACAAATTTTGCTTGTGGGTTCCAGATGGAACTTCAAATGATGAGACACTAGCAGGGTTTGTTGCAGTGTTTCAGAACCGGAAGAACAGATCTAAATTTTCCATAAAAATGTCTTCAACAGTCTCCAGATTTGTTCTAAAACTCAAACTATTAAAAGAGTTCATCTGCGTTCTGCCTACTCATAAAAATTTACTACATTTAAATGAATGGAACCTAAACAAAGAACAATGATAGATTTACCTACTTTAATGAAAACCCATGTAAAATGTATTTTCAGTGGAACCAGGATGAAAAGAAAAAAAAAATGAGACGAGGAATACTAAGAAACCTGTGTGTGGGGAGAAGTGAGAATAGGAAAACAGTTTTAGTGAAAAAGTTCTTGTAAGATATTGGGAACTAAAATGCTCTGTCTGGTGGTGGTTGAAATCTGTATCAAGATTATTAAGACTTTTGGTGACTTTGGTAGCTTCTGGATCTCATTCTTAGTGAACAGGAATAAATAGAAATATAGAAAAGTACTACCATCTGCCTTGCAATCAGCCTGAAATTACTGAAAAAATGTGTTAAAAATCAAAAATGATACCAACATAGATTTTTGCCAAGACCAGTCTATCAGAAAGTTTAGCTCTTTAACTTTTCATCCTTAGTGGCATCAGTTACTGGAAGAATTTAAGCTTGAAAAGTCTAGCAATGGTGTACTTTATTGCATGGTCTGAGAATGAAGAACCTTATGAAAGTATGTGTATATCTTTCCACTTTCTTAAGTCAAGGAACTGAAAAATCCAGAAAAAGTCTATCAGGAGGTCTTTGTTGCCTTTGTGTGGTACAAAAACTACTTAAACAAAAGCAAAGATTTAAGCATGAATATAAATAAGCCAGAGTTAATTTGGTGCATGCAACCCTGTTAACCATTTTTAAAATGTGATAAAGCATTATACTCTGGTTGCAAATCAAGAAATGAACATGTAGCTTTTAAAATTCAGGGATGCTATGTTCCCAAGAAAACTTTATGAGGGCATAACTGTGTGATTTGCTCTTTGCAACTCCTAATTCTCTTCTTGCTTTGTCTAAAAACTGGTCTACCTTCCATTTGTTCTTTGTAACTTGAAATAATTAAAAATCTATTATACCCCTCTCTCTCCAATGACGGTACATAAATTAAGCCTCAGCAGTGTTGAAGCACATGCAAAAAGTGATATGACCCTTTCAGAGTGTCACTTATCTGCAATGCAAATTTCGCCTGGGTGATCAGAAATTCAGCAAATATTTTTCATTTAGAACTCAATCTTTTTACAGCTAAGACGTGTTCATTTGTTGATTCACAGTTCAGAAGTTACCAAGGTGTTTATTTTTGTAATCAAATGTGCACTTCTCTAGTTATTTTTAAACTCCATAACTCCCAGTAGTCATCCTCTCAGTGCCTCTCAACACTGACAGCTGCAGAAGTATGCAGCCAGTCTTTCACTTTAAAAAGAGTACATTTTCAGTAACCCAACAACTTATAACATGAAGACAATTCTGTATGTAGTATTTTCCTTTTTTTCCTCTCTTGTGTTTACATATTTATATTTTATATGTAGGAAAGAACAAGTCACCTTATCTGGTGCTCCTAAGACATCTTTGAATCAAACATAGTATCAGCTGATTGAATCAAACCTTGCAGTTGTGCAGTTGCACGAATTCAGGTCTCACAAAATGGAGAAAATACTTGTACTTATCCTAGGTCAGGTGTACATGTAACTTTGCAAGAATCTGACATTTATCTCTGTCCTCATTTGTGCTTTTCATTTTCAGTTCTATCCTGTGGGGAAAAAAATACATATATATTGTTCTTCTAAGGTTTTCTGAGGCTGCTATTTTATACTTGTCATTCTCAAAACCTGGCAAGTGCTACAAGGTATCTACTGAAAATACTCACAGAAATGTTGGTGGGAAGCATGTAGTCAAACCTCTTGCCTAGAGCACAATCAGGTCATACAGGGGTTTGCCCAGAGGTAGATAGAGCTGAACTTGTCCAGGGATTCAAAGAATAATAATAAAGCCTTCACAGGTATGCCAGTCGGAAAAGGAAGATCAAAGAACACATACCCCCTCTGATGAACATGACTGGGAAACAGCAGACGAGGAGAAAGCTGAAGTATTCAACAACTTTTTGCCTGTCTTAACTGGCAGCCTCTTTTCCTACAACTCTCAAGTGGATGGACCACAAGACAGATACTGGGGGAGCAAAGTCCCTCCCACTGTAAGAGAAGATAAGGTTTGTGACCACCTTGAGGGACCTGAATGGGTGTAAGTCTATAGGATCTGATGAGGTGCATCCCAGAGTCATGAGGGAATTGGCTGATGTTGCCAAGACACTCTCTGTGATATTTGAAAACTTCCTGATTACTAAAAATAGGGAAACTTTGCACCCCTTTTTAAAAAAGGGTAGAAAGGAGGACCCTGAAACTACTGACCCATAAGCCTCCCCTCTGTGACTCGGAGGATCATGGAACAAATCCTCCTAGAAGCTATGTTAAGGCACATGGAGGACAGGGAGGTGATTTGAGATAGTCAGCATGGTTTTTCACTAAGGGCAAGTCCTGCCTGACCTCGTGGCCATCGATGATGTCACGAGCGGATAATGGAAGAGCAATGGATGTCATCTATCTGTACATCTATAAGGCGTCTCCCAGAGTCTCCCACAACATTCTTCTCCCTTAATTGGAAAGAGATGGATTTGATGGATGGAATGTTTGGTGGATGGGGAATTGATTGGATGGTCATATCCAGAGAGTAATGGTCAATGGCTCACTGTCGAGATGGAGAGCAGTGTTGAGTGGTGCCCCTTCAGGGATTCATAGTAGGATCAGCTTAGTTTATTACCTTCATCAATAACATGATGACTAAAATATGATCAAAGGACTGAGAAAGCTACCATATAAGAAAAATCTGAGAGAACTGGGTTTGTTTGTCCTAGATAAAAGAAGGCCTGGGGGAGATCTCATCACCATGTTCCAGTAGAGTCTACAACAAATATGAAGACTGCCTTTTTACAAAGAGATACATGGAAAAGATGAGAACTAATGGGTACAAGTTAGTCCTGGAGAGATTTTGATTGAAATCAAAAGGAATATTTTTCATAATGAGAACAATAATTGGAATAATCTCTCCAGGGAAGTGGTTGATTACCAACCACTGGAAAATTTCAAGATTCGACTAGAGAGGGTGCTGGGCCACCTTGTCTTGATTGTGCTTTTACCAGGAAATTTTGGAACAGATGATACTTGAGGACCCTTCCAACCTGGTATTCTATAATTCTATGACTGAAAATCAGGTGCTAGCAGGCAGGGTCCCTTGCAGTCATACTGAAACATTTTATCATTCAACTGACTATGTCAAACCATTTTAAAATCGACAGCTTATGTGCTAGGGGTCTGGCACCCTTCTCAAGACCCCAGGTAGCCAGCTGGCTACCTGTACTCAAGACCAGACCTTCAGACTTCAGTCCTCCCCATCACTGCAGCCTTGCCAAGAACTTGTGGGCCCTGGGCTGGCCCCACTCACTCTCCCCTATCAGCCCCATGGCTAACCTTGCCTCCCACCAGTGGGAAACTGGCCCTCACAAATCCTAATGATCATCCCCAGTCTGTCTTTAAGAACTTACTGCATTTTTGTGAGCTAGAGAGAAGGTTGTATCTTTGTATACCTCATTGCCTTTCAAAGAATGTAGTAATTTTTCTGCTTTCTGGTGTTCCTGTATCCATAAAATCTGCTTTTCTATTCTCACCTAGTTTGAAGGCTACTGATTTTTTGTCCTCAGTCTACCTCACTATGCGATCCTTACCAGACTTCTTATCATTGCAGCTGCTATCTTCAGTGAATCACACTTTCAACTCAGTAAAAAAAAATGTTGAAAATATGCTAATTATGTGTGACTTATCTCTTTTGTATTTAATATGGAAAGCTTCTGGGAAAAACAGGAATCTGCAAAAGGAAAAAATAGGTAGAAAACCAAGGAATTGTCATTAAGAAAAAGGGAAAACTTTGAATGTTTGACTTCATTACTATAGACTATAACTTTGTTTTAGCTTTGTTTTGTGTTCTTGAAAATATGTGACCAAATTTATTTTAGCATGAAATGGAAACTTACAAGCAAGTCTTTTCTTTCCCTTATTTCTTTCAGTCATTGGCTTGAATCTTTCCCAAGGGTTGACTTGATTGAAATCTTCACATTAGTATCTGATGGCTTGAACTACTTGTGGTACTGATGTGCAGTGAGTTGAGTAGACACCAAGGGTAAATCAAAGAGGGTAGACATTCATTTCAGAGACACTCACATCACTGTTGTGACTCTGAATACATTCTGCTCATGTTTGGAAAGTTTGCTCCACATTCATTATAACAGTAAGAAGCCCTCTAGTTTAGTTTTTAAATAAATATTACATTCTATACAAGAATTCATTATTGCATTTATTATATGAATCATTAATGTTTTCACTCACCTTTTCACTTTTTAATACATCTACTATCTGGTCGCATAATATCTATTGTCTTGATGTATTTGTAAAGAACCCTTGGGCAACTTTCATTTATGCTCATTTACTTCTTGCTCTTCTGCTCTTTCTCTTTTTTTTTTTTTCTTTTTTTTTTTTTCTTTTTTTTTTTTTTCATGTTTTGACTGAGATACCAAATTAATCTGTGTTGTCTGAGCAGCTATGATGATGTTACTGGCTGTTTCAGCACCACAGGTAAGATTTACTTTTAATAAGGCTGATCACATTGTTCTTGTGTTCTCCTCTAAGTGGGACATACCACAGTGTCATCTAAAATCTAGCTCTATATTTTAATTTCCTTAAGGACTCTGTCTAGCTAAGTGAGTGAAGTAAGAACTTCCAGGTCATGATTAATCTTACTAACTAGCTAGATTAGATGAACAGAAGTCTAGAAGTGACTCCTTTTCTCCATTATCTATAGGAGAGCTGGAGACTCAGCACAACTTTATATATATTTTTTTATGAACAATTAAATGAAGGTTAGAAGAATCTTGAAAGAGATGAGTTAAATAGGAGTTACTTGAAGGAATGGAACCTGCATGTCTTAAAATTCAGATAAGATATAAGTGGAAAAGATAATAAAGATGTGTAAGCTTATATGCACACCCTTGTACTGGTACAGGGACACACTACACAGCTTTCTGGTATTCTTCCCTAGTGCCATGAGACTAAAAAGACTGTAAAAATGGCGTTCCTCTGTTTGTACATTGTATAATATGAAATAACCTTTCTTATGATGACTATGAGGAACAACACATAATTTGCTATGTCCTTGAGCAAGTCTTTCTTTCTAATACACTTCCAAATAGAGTTCTTCAGGGTGTCAATATGTTGAACAAGTAAAAATACCTTGTAAGTAGGGACAACGTGGATCTTACAATTTACCATGATACACTGCTCTGGGACACAGTTAACTTTATCTCTTTGGAAACTAGGACATTCTGAAACCTGGTGCAGGTGTGAGAAAGGAGGAAATTAGTCAGGATTTAGGTAAGTATCTGTATCAAGAAGACTAACCTGGGATGTCAGACAGCACTCATGGAGGGCCCAGTGACAGACTAGTCTACACTGCATGTCCTGGTTTGGGCCAGAAAAAAGGTAATTTTCTGGTTTGTACTTTTGCTTTCAGCTAAGTCTCTTGTAAGTAACTGCACTTGATGAAATTAACAGCAAGTTTCTCAGACACTGTCTGCTTCTGGGACTGATAACACTTGATGTTTACAGTAACAGCTGGAGACTGGTGTGCAGAGCCAAAGACACTGCTCAGCTCTCAGGAACATTTTGTCCTCCAGAAACAGAATAGGAGTAAAGAGGTCACACCTGAAGCTCTCCTTTGGGGAGTAACAGACAAGATAGATGCCAAAATTGACCAGAGTATTCCATCCCATACATGTCATATTCCGTATAAATTTGAGGGATCATGAGGGTCAAATCCCTTCCTGCTTCCCCTTCTTCACCTGTCCCTGTTTGCTTCAGCATCCTGAGAGGATTCCATCCATCCCTCTGCCTGTGGTCCTGATCCGTGCCAGCCTGAATCTGTGTGTTCCTGCCCCCAGCTCCCTACTGCTGCTGACCCCAGGATTCCAGCCTGGACTTTCCCAGGGCTGCCCTGCAGCCTCGGTGGGGACCTGAGAGTTACTGGGGAAAAGGGGGAGGAACGTGGTATCAATTTTCCTGTATATTTGTATATATTTCGTAATTTTTCCTATTTATCATTACTGTTTCATTAAAGCTGTGTAGTTCAGTTTCCAACCATAAGTCTCTCTTCCTTATTCTCTCTCCTTTCTTTATCAGGGAGGAGAGGGGGATTAATAGAGAGTATCTGTTATTCAGTTTAATTGCCAGGCCAGTGTTAAACCGTGACACTGCACTTTCTCACTTATCATTCAGTAAAAACACAAGGAAGCTCAAAAACTAAGGAAAAGGAGGGCAACAGGAGGGAGGGATAGTTCCTAACGGGGTTATAAATTGGTTTCTGTTTGCCAGTTTAAGTTCTTAACTTTGGGATTAAGGATAGAGAATTATTTTTCTCAGCCTTGGTTTAACAATTTTTGAAGTAGTGACAGGATGGTAGGAAGGGGATAAGGCAAAGTTTGTGAGATAATAAGTGCTACAAGGACTTCAGGAAGAAAGGACAGAAAAGAACTTCTAAATGTGAATGCTCCAGTGAGTATCAGAAAAAGATAGTACCCCAGCCCCCAGTTTTTCCAGCTGAAGGTATGAAGAGAGAGAAAAATATTTTCTTCACACAATTTCTTGGTTGTGTCTGGGACTTTATAGGAACTTGTCACATGTCCCAGTATATAATGCCAAGACTCACAGATATTTCTTTGTGCCTGTATAAAGCAGTTGTCTTCTGTGGAGAATAATCCAATTTTTCACTTTCAGAGCTATGTCTCTATAATTTGCTGCCTGCAGCCACCAGGTATCTCCAGAGAAATTATTTTAAGCAAACGATGGCAACGGACAAAATATCAACAAAAATAGAATCAGTAAAAGCAAACTCTGCATGCTACCCAAAATAAGTGTCCTTTTAGGCAATAAAAGAACCCCAGTCTTGAATTCCTATGGCTCCAATTCCTTTCTAAGTTGCCTTTTGCTTTTGTCTGCTTCTTTTCCTTACTGTGTGATTGTTCCCTACGTGCAGCTGTTAAAGATATTTTTAGGTACAGACAGAGATTGCCTGTAGCAGTGACTAAATGAGACTGTCACATAGGAAAGCTGTAAATGCACACAACTAATAAAGCAAAATCTAGGACTTTGTCTACCCCACTTGTTCCTAATATTCTCTCATGGCCCCTGGCAAAGAGAGAAACTGAAGATGAAACAATACTTTCAATTGCATAAGGGGGCTGTTTTACCTGGGTGGTGCAATAGAAAAGGTGTGTCACAGTAATCATTATCAGAAAAGATATAATGGGAATGCTGGACACTGTGAGAGCTCCCAGATAAAGCTTATAGAAAGCTGTGCAGCACCCTCCAAAGAGAAGTGCAAATGTTTGGCCTGTTTAAAACTGAAACTGTTCCCTGATACATTGTTGGAACAGGGAACTTGTAGGACTATGAATGGGGGAAGGCTTTACTGCTTCTGGGCCTGAGGGTCAGTCTGTGAGGGTACAGCTCAGACCTCTTGGTATAAGGATGTGTTGTTTTCTCACAAGAAAAGTTAAGGGCAGTCAAGTATCAAAACATCCGAAAACAAAAGAAGAGACCTTTTGTGAATTGTTATCCTTGGATGTTATTAGTAGAGACCCCTTCTTCTACCAGCTAGTGGCTGCTCTGCCCCGCTGGCCACTACTAGCTCTCCAGGACATTTCAGCAGTTCTGTGTGACTCGTGTCATATCAAGTGCAGATGCTTTTCCACTAGCCTCAGCTCTCTGGTCTAGAGTTTACATCCAGCTCTATTTTCTTAAAGGAACACAATCATTAGTGCCTGACAAGCTTGGTATGGTTTTTTCAGTCAAATTTCTTTATCTGAGGACATGGTGGCCATCAAATCTATCTAGTGTGCATTTTCTAATTAGTCAATTATCCTATTTGTATGCTGAATATGTGCATAAGCAGCAGTCATTAGTAGCACTCTATTCAGTACACATTATGTATCTTTTAATGACACATTTGAACATTTTACTCCACAAAACATCATAGGAGACTTGTGTAGAGCTTTGCTAGTCCTTAGAAAAACTACAGCTTGTTCATTAGATTGCTCTCCAACTATTTGAAAGTCACATTTTCAAAGTACTCAGCCATCATATTTTTCAGACCTTAGCACTTGGGTTTAGCACAGCTATTAAATGAGGGCAACAGGCAATTATTATTCATAGACTGTCCTTATCAGAAATTGCTGGCCGAGGACTGCAGCAGTATCTGAAACTCATTTATATGGTCTTCAGTGTTGAATTGTCCTAAGTTGAAATACCAGAGACTGATACCGATAAACTGTATTGCCTTGCTAGGCTTATGGCCTGGCAAGGCTTCCCTTAAAAGAAAAATATTTATATCTGAAACTGAAGGGGTGGGTCTGAGCACTCCAGCAAGCTGTGGACTACCACAGATGAGCTCTGGATGTGTGTCTCCTGAGGGCCAGCACATATCTGGGTTTAAACTCAGTGGGCTGCAGCTTGAGTCAGGATGTCTGAACCATACCCACATTACAACAGAGACATCCTGCCAGATGCCTTGCAGAGCATTTACTGGGCTTCTCCAGCAAAACATAAAGTACATTTCCCAAACCCATGAATGCACAGCACAAAAAAAGAGCTGTCACTCACAGCTGATTGAGCACCTCTTCAGAGATCAAACTCTCTCTTTTCTGACAAGCTTTGATGAACAGTGAAATAGTTAATGGTCTTGACATTTATAGATTCTCAAGAACAAGTATGCTCGCTAGAGCATACTACCTCGTGGTGAATCAAGTCAAGCCTTCATTGTCAGCTTCTACTTACAAGCCTATAATATGATAGCCCAAAAGGATTTTTATGAAATTAAAGAGAAGAACAAATGGTAATTTTAAATGCTGATGGCAGAAACATTTTGTACATGTAAATGTATAAGCTCTAGTTTTTTGTTATAGAGACAGGTATTGCTTTTTTTTTGTTTATTATATATTTCCCAGAGATTAATTCTTCTGTAATCACATTAAAAATATGAGCCATTAAGATTCAGTGAGCTCATCTAAAAAAAAAGGTCAAGTTCCCATGTTTCATAATCGTAAACATCTGCTAAGGCAAGAGCAAAACAAACAGCAGTATGTAATAGAAATAATTGGTACCTAAATAAAAAATGCATGAATGTGAGAAAAAGAGAGACAGAAACTTTTAACAACCCCACATCTGTTCATTCCTCCCCCAACAGTTAATTCTGGCCCTAAATCTCAGAATCAATATTGTTCTTTCCACCATGAATGTAGTAATTCAGTTCTTCCTTTAACTGTTTCTCATGTAGTGTCTATGATTCTTTAACATCAGTCCTAAGGGTGGAATGCTGGTCTGCAACCCAATCTTCTCTCTATTTTTGCAAGGTTTCTGTATATGAGCATTTATTGAGGGTCTGGATAGTTAGGCATCTCTCTGTGGCTGTCAGACAGATAAATGATGGAGGAACGAGTGGCATAGTCATGGCTTCTGCTTTATTTTTTCCCTTTTTCCTGTCAATGGAAGAAGGGAAGGGAGCTCATTTGACTTGTAATGTCCCAGATTGATTGCTCTTCACCAGAGGTGTGGTTTTAGAAGGGTCAAATACAAAACCAAAAACAATAAAAAAAAACAAGCAGACAAAGAAGATGACTTCTTCAGATGACACTGTATGAATGCATAATCTTCAGAAAGGAAGGAAGAGTACATTGTGTGAGATAGGTTATTCTGTGTATGGCTCACAAGTGCTGAAAATAATCAGCACTTTCCTGTGTAGGTTCAGGCAGTTATCCACTAATTTAAACTTCTGTTTTCAGAACTTCTGTAAAGGATGCTAATTTTCAAGCGAGGCCATTCAGCAAACTATAGTAGGCTTGTTGTTTGGTTGGTTGGGTTTTGGTGGTTTTTTGTTTCATTTTGTTGTTTTGTTTTTTTTTAAAGTCTTATCTAGGATAAGAGTTTAAATCTGTATAACTGCATGGATTGTGGTGATACTGACATTTGACATCTGAAAAAAAGGACACCTAATAATGCTGTTTTTTGTAGTCTGTGAAAGACAAATTAAGTGGGTCAAAATCTGCATGTTAATTGTTATGTCAGCACAGACTAATGTGGATATCCTTTAGTCATAAACAAAAAAGCATTGCAGCTGTTCAGATTTGTTTTGAAAAGTCATGAGGAATTTCAGCTGAGCACTAAAAGGGAAATACAAACCACATTTTGAAGCTTGTGTTTTGAAAGAGCATCATGTATTAATATTTAATTTCTAATATAACAGTTTTATAATCTGTATTTATATAAAGCAGTGAGATGTTACAGTAAAATAAAGAACTATGGCATATTTGTAATATAGTCTACTTTGGCTCATGAAGTTGCCTAAGAAATCACAATGCACATAGATTTTTCATGTCTTCAAAAGATGTATGGTGTTTTTTTAAAAAAGCAACACATATGTGGATCTTCACCTGCATATCTGAAAATATATCCATACATTTCTGAGCTTATATTTCGCCACAACAGCTTGCACACAAAAGTTTTCATTACCAGTGAAAATAGACAATATACAGACTAAAGGATGAATAAATGAACAATTAAAATGTTTTCCAAATGTAATTTAATTATTGTGCCATAGAGTCTTTCAATAGTATTAGGTAGAATTTTTCCCTTTTCTTTAATATTTTTTGTGTTTAGTAATATGAAATGTAGTGTATACCAATTACAGGAGCTAAATTATGTATTAAATGCAATTTATTACAAACATATGTGTTTGACTTTGTTGTCATTGATTTCCTTAGCTAAGTTAACTCCATGATATCAAAGCAGTTAAAGGATCAAGGGTGAATCTGTAGAAAATAAATTTTTAGCTAAATATATTTTCTTAAGACTCCTACAGACTTTTTCCCTTCAAGTAAGATTTTTAAGTAAAAAGCTCACACATTGTCTGCAGATAGAATACTATAGTTTCCATAATTTTGTGGAAGATACATATTGCAACCATTAAAGAAAAATAGAAACATTTTAAAATTGAAAAATGTATTTAAACTTTAATCCTGAATTATGCAATATTGATAGTTCTTGAGATGCAATTTGGACACTCATCTGTAATATATTTTATGAAAGGATAAGCTTAGAATTTTTTTTCAGTTCTTAAAAAGTGTCAGAGGAAATCTTCAGGTATTTTATAAGTAGCAAAAAGAGCTGAGCATCTTCTGAGGTCTTTTCTATCTTTGTATTTATGAAGATCCAGAAACACTGTGGGTATTTTTTCCAATAGTGGCAGACTAAGAAGATGTCATGGTAAACTTAAGTGAGTAAACGTGAGAAAATTCTATGTCTACCTAAAATTTTATCTGTGCCTTCTGTTCATATCAAAAGTAAAAACCTGAGTGATGAAAGTTTATTCTTTCTGCAGCTGCCCTGAAGGTAAAGAAATGAGATCTTGGCAGAGCAGCTCTAGATATCTTATCTGTCTTGGACACAAATTGTATTGTATTCTGTATCAGTCTTGGGCTATTTTTCTCCAATTTTTGATGATTCCTTCCAGCACCATGAAATTCTTGACCTTAGTAGCCTTTCTTCATATCCGATTGAGCTGATCAGAAAACCTCTCCAAGTGAGGAAGAATCTCATCACTCTCTGCCTGTCTAGAGGCCACCCTGACACTGCACTGCAGTGAACCCCTGCTCTGGTTGTCCACAAAGAGGACACTGGATGAGCTTTCTTGTCAGCCAGAGTTTATGCAGTGGAGATCTTGCTCAGCTTCAGAGAAGACTTTGATCTTCTGGGTCATCTTCATGAATCTCAGAAATGATGTAGGCTGGGGTTGGGGCATATACCAAGGCTCAGCCTAATGCCCTGGAAAGCACAAAAGTAGACAGCCCACTGGTGTCAAGTAGTTAACACTACATTGTTTTAATAATCAAGGGTCTTTTCACAAACTTTAGTATTCTCTGTGTGATTCTAAGCTATCTCATTTTATATCTACAAAGGATTCCTTGAAAAGAAATTCTTCTATAACAGTGTTTGAAATATCAATGTATCATTTTATGTTAGTAGTATAGGGTTTGCTGGGGTTTTGTTGGCTTTTCTGGTGGGGATTTTAGAAATGATTCAGAGATTATAAAGTAACATGGAGATAAAGACCAGCTTTGAAAGATAGAATATACGGCTCACTATGATTTGTATGAACTAATCTCCACTGCCTCCTTGGGAAAAAACATCAACTGAAGCTTATAGTCCACTGCATACATTAGCAATGACTACTTATTAATCTTATAACCTTTTCTAATTAACAGTGTAAATTATAAAATGAATACAAATTAAATGTATCCAGGGGTAAAATATATTCAGCTATGAAATGTGCCCTTATATTTGCTGAAATATCTATGAAGTAAGTGGTCTGTCACAGAAATAATCTATTCTTTTTCATTTTTGTTTGCTTACCGTCAATAAGGAAAGAAGTGTTAGCAGCTGGCACTTTGCAAGTAACACATCTGTGTCAATCTTATATATTATTATAGTCATGGCTAGTAAAATTTCATTGTTGTTGCCACTGTTGCCATTGCAGCTGCTGTTGTTTACTGTGTGCTACAGTTCTGTCTTCCAATTGTACGACCAATGAAAAGTGAAGAGAAATCTGAAGGGCAAATTTAGAATAAACATCATAAAGTCATAAAATACATTATAAAAGTTAATCCCTGTGATAGGTAATTCTTATTAAAAATGATGTAAGTATAAATTGACAGTGTATGGAAATTCATCTGTGAACATTCCACAAAATCCAGCTATGGACAAAAGACAGTGCACACAGGAACCATAATGATAAACAGAGGTACAAAGGCCGTGGCAAGATGAAGAAAAAAAAGTTATGATTAGATCCTAGCAGGAATCAAACTATATAGTTACATGAACAAGAAGCAAAAAATATACAGAGATTAGATCTAGTGGTAAACAAAATTTTAGGGTTTTGCTCTCTCGAGAAGGGGAAGAATTTATGTATAGTCCTCTAGAGACACGTGACTCTCATTTCACTATCTAAATATATAGGTAATACAGAAGGTGCATTAAAAGACCCAGATTGAATTGTTCTTTCTTATCCAAAACAGAGGAACCAAACAGTCTAGGTCTAGGAACGAAACAGAGGTCCTAGACTAAAGATGGTGCATTACTTCAGCTGGCAGCTATTTAGGCAAACTGAACTCTGGAATAGTAGTGTATATCTTTTTCATTTAGAGGAAAACAAATTGAATTCTGCAGAACCAGAATTAATATTATACTGGGGAAAATTACTTAGAGAAAATGGGACTCATGAAGCATAAGAATAAAATCAAAACTGGGTTTCATTTATACTCACCGTAACAAAAACTCTAATATATCCGGTTAAGAAAATTGTATCAGTTACAGTGATGCACCAAACAAGGTAAGTAGTAAGAGGCACGAATTTAAGAAAAGTAATTTCCAGTATATCTGTGTCATTAAATGTATATTTATTTATGTAAAATATATGCATACTGGCAGATAAGAGCCAGGCTCATTGTTGTGGTGGCCAGTGCCAGGACTAGAGGTGATGGGCACAAACTGAAACATAGGAGGCTCTAGCTGAGCCTCAGGAAACACTTTTCTGCTGTGAGGGTGAATGAACACTGGCACAGTTGTGCAGGGAGTTTGTACAGTCTCCATCCTTGGAGATCCTCAAATGCTATCCAAACTTAATCCTGTACAATCTGCTTGAGTCTGCATTGTACTAAGTAACCTCTAGAGGTCCCTTCCCACTTCAACCATTGTGTGATAGCATCATTAAATTATAAATGATCAAAATAAAAATCTATGACTTAATGAAGTTTTCTGTTTATGAGGATAAGAAACTTCCATAGTAATACCATAAAGCAAAATTAAGACTCCTTTGCACTTGAGTAAGCTTATTACAGAGATATATTGTTGATGTTAATACGTGGTTGTAACTAGATATTAAATATGCTGAGTCTTTTTGACACACACCCCAAAAGACATTCAGACACTAAAGTTCCCATGGACTGAAATTAATGAAATTATGATTAAATTGAAATTAACTTACTTTTCAGTACCTAAATCTCTCTGAGGTATTTCATTCTCTCTCTTCAACACGGAAGCATGCCAAATAGGAAAAGTCCATCACTACATAGTTGTCTTGGTACAAATCTTTTTTCTTGATCTTTGTGTTCTGTAAAATTAAGAAAATTAAAATTGATTTTGAATGGATTTTTCTTTTCTTACTACCTCCCCAAAATACATACAAATAATACTAATGGAATAACTTAAAGCAGTATAATAAATGTACATACAGTTTTATATTCATATTTTTCTTCAAGTAAGTCATCTTCCTTATAACCTTTCAATATTGTAAAGACAAAAACAGAACTGCCATACTAGAAAACATACTAGATAAACACATAAAACAAGAAAGACAACAAAAACAAAACAAGAAAGTAACATATGAGAGCTAAAAAAAAAAAAGTACAAAAAACACTTCCTTGAATTTTTACTGTAGCTGGGACCAGAATGCCAGAATATTCTGGGGTGTTTTTCTATCTTGTAAAGATTATATTGTATGTGTTATTGTATTACCATAGTTAGGTTAGCATGTCCACGAAGACCAACATTAATATCTACTTACCAACTCATAATAAAGATATAATCAGTGTTTTTAAATGAATTTCCATAAATTTAGAGTTGATATTCATTCATCAGAAGCATTTTTTTTTAAATTGTAAATTAACACACTGCATCCTACCACCTTGTCTGATAATATTTGACATAATTAAAGGAAGAGTCTCATATCAAGGTTGTTTGAGCTATGTAGATCTATTTAAAAATTGGTACTAATTTGCAACAGGAGAGAAGAAAGGAAACAGTTTTGGATGGTATGGAAAAGCTGTTAGACTTCTCAGTATCTATATTTTGCAATTTGCAATCCAAGCACACCAGCAAAAATCATATTCATTGCAGATGGGTGCTCCCTTGACTGAAAAAACAGAAACAACAAACAAAAACATCAAGCCTCTCAGAAGACTCATGTTTTGCACGCAGAATACAATACCTACTGAAAAGAAATAAAAAGATATTAAGTTATATTTTGAGCAATACTATAGCCAGGTTATTTGTTACTATTTTTACTAATAGGGTGATAGAAAGACATGGAGATACCAATGTAACCACTCTTCCTAGCAATTAATTACTAACTTGACATCAGAACATCTCCTTCCCAGCTAGAACTATAGCAGGGAACACCACATGGCACAAATGCACAAACTCTTTTTTTCTTTTTTTTTTTTTTTTTTTTTTTTAATCAAGTCTACTAGAAAGATCCGTGTTCTCATTTGGAGATTCTTACAAGCTGGATTTTTTGTGAAAAAGAAGCTTATTTTTTGGTGACAAGGAAATGTGGAAGGAGGAAATCCATGTTTCTGCAGTAACCTCTGGTTAGCTTCAGCTCCAGGGGTAGCAGAATCTGGTAGGCTTCAATCCCTGAATGAATTTGTTTACTGACTGGCAGTATCATTTTGGAAGTACGTATGTGGGTAAACACAATAATTATTCTGTGAATATAATCAAGTTCTAGCTCACTCAGACTTGTCTTGCTTTTCACAAGTTTTTGTAGCCACTGGAAATATGAGCTGTAACATCACAGGCATCTCCTGATGTTCAGGAAACAGATGACACAGGTGCTTAAATAGGATCAAAATATTGGAAACACTAGCAATATTCAAGCAGCCTGTTTCAGCAAATTCTCCCTTTGCAGTCTTCCATCAGTTTCTAGGCTACCACTCAAGATTCTTTTTTTTTTTTTTTAAACTCTTTACATTTTTCTCTGAAAAACCACAGATTACTAGTTTATATGCAAACTAGTACCTTGTGCATACAAATTCCTAGTAACTGTTGTGCATTTAGTTTGAGCATTGCAAGTGACAAACCATACAACTGACAAAAAAAGCCCCACAACTACATTTATTTGAAACATGTTGTCTTAATATTCTGTATATGATAAATCTTTTCTTCTTTCTTCTTCCTCAGTTTGTCATACAAGTATACAATTCCCACTGAGATAAAATATAAAGTAAAATTTGCATTCTATGCACAATGGTTTCCCCTTGGATGACTGGAAAATTATACTTCTCTGGATGGTATCTTTTATCAGAAAATCCAGTTTCCACTTAGGTTAATCTTACCACAAATGCAGTTGATGACAGTTACAACACAGCTGTCCTAGTGTTATGGGCTGAGTTCGTCCCACTGAAATAAGAAACTGTTTTTAAAGTTCTCATTCTCACAGATTTTATTCCACATTGTGCTTTTGAGCAAAAGAAAGATAAACACAACCCCCATCTTCTGTAGAGGGTTCCTGACCCACCACAGGTATGTTGTTGTGTATGTTACTATCCAAATTAATTTTGTCCCTTTGGGAAGAAAACGCAGCTGGCATGTAAAGTCTTATGTTTCAGGAAACATTTTGCTGTCTTCCTCAACAAGTACTTTTTCCTACTTTTTCTGTTCTCATTTTCAGATTTCTTTCATACTTTTTGTTAACTGAACTCCCTTCAAACATAGGATCAGTTTTATACAGCAATACATATACCCTCTACAATATATACCATGTCTGATTGGAATAACATGGCACTTCAAAGTCACCAGCTGTTAGAATGTGATTTCAAGGAATAACAGAGTCTGGCTACCTTCTGCTGGCCTGTTCCTTGTCACAGGAAAGCTCCAGTCTCCAGTACTTGGAGACCCTGCTGGTGAGAAATATTTTGGTCTCTTGCCAGGATGTAGGTGATACATAGCCAATGAAATCTTTTGCAAAATATTCCTTCTCCACTTGAGGAGGTGGCAGGCACAGTCATGGGAGAGGGTCATAGACATCAGCAACATCAGCAGATACCTTTTATAAGCAGTTTGCTGGTCAAAAGAAAAAAAATCCCTTTACCTCCAAAATCACATTCTCCTTCACTGTCTCCAATTCCTCTGCTCTTTACATGAGTTATCCCTTGAGCCACGTGAAGGATGAGACAGACATCCAAAAACAAGGAAAAGGGAATGACAGAATGGGCCAGAGATCTCTGGACCTGCCTGCTCCACTACTTGGGTGGCAGAGAGACAACAAAGCCCTCCCAGAAATACATATCTGTTGGAGAATGTGTTCAAAACTGAACTACTCCTGGGAAAAAAAAGAAAGAAAAAAGAGAGGAGGAAGGGCTGGAGAAGTGGGTGGATGTTGGAAGGACTAGAAGCCACAAGAATGCCTTTTAGCCTGAAGAAATGCTGCCAACTCAAGCTACTGATTACCCAAATGACAGAGTTGACAACGCCAGTTGTCACAGATAGAACAGCCAACACTGGGTTTCATTTGAAGAAAGAAAGAAAAAAAGGAAAAAGGGAAAAAAGAAAAAAAATTAAAAAAAAAAAAAAAGAAAAAAAAAAGGAAAAAAAAAAAAAAAAGGGAAAAGGAAAAAAAGAAAAGACCTAAACCTACAACTTTATCTTCTCTATTCATTTTTTAAGCCTGTATGACTGCATTAAGAAAAGATTTTGCCTTTTGGGGGAGCCTTGGTGCTGGCATAGGCAGTTCCAGTCTTCCTACTGCTACGTTTATAGGAATGGGATCATGCCCATCGGTCCCGAATTAATGGAAAAATATAAGTGGTATGTCATGATGCTTTGACTGATGGCAAATAAGCTTGTGGTGAGCCCTTGCAACACAGCATGGAAGATTAATTCTAAGTATCTCAGTACTGATATGGGCAGTAGATTGTATATATTAAACTGTTTTAAATAATATCAACAGACAAAAAATAATATTAGAATAAAATGGATGCAAAGAACTCATAAATGAACTTCAGAAGCTCTTTACAAGGTCATATGTATCCTAGTAACACAGAATAGTTACAGTTCAATTAAGAATTCGGACTTTTTGTTACAGTATTATAGCTAAAATCTTGCATTCCAACGCAGGCAAAAAACCCCAGAAAACTAAGAAAAAACTTCCTTCATGGTCACTTTTTTTCTCATCATTAGAAATCTCTAGTATATCTGATGAACTTCTTCAGGATGAAGAATACCGTTGGGTTTTATCTTGTGCCTTTTATGTAAGAGGCCCTTGTACACACTATAAATTCAAAGAAATGGATGTGGTGAAAGTACCACAGATGATAGAGACTGATTTCTTAGCTATGTGGTTTTGCTCTGCTTCTGTAATCTCATTCAAGAATCTGTTATCTAACACTGAGCTGAATGGGACCTATCTGTGCTATGGCAGTAACACAGTGCCCGGCTGAAAAGTTGACTGAAATGATAAAGGTTTCTTGAACACTGAAACAATGTTTGCTTCAAAAAGGCAGGCTCTACAGGAGCAGAGGGTAGGGAACGCTCACAGAGCGGTAATAAATATCCCTCCAAACCCCTCACACTTCAGCTGAGACAAAACTTCGTATTCATTGTAGAAGAAAAATCTAAGCTGGCTGAGAACTCTCTTTTTAAGCAATGTTGCATCACCAAAAAAATGTCGTATCTGGTAGCAGAACATATGGTATCTAGCTCTCAGACTTAAGTTACAGATAGCTGGGATTACTTGGCATTTGAAAACAGATCCTCCTCTAGTTATGAGTTGATATATGGATTTAAATCACTGATTTTAGGCACCAGATTTAAATCACTGATTTTAAGCACTGATTTTTAGGCACCTGATTTTAGGCACTTTCTTTTAACTTGCAATAACGCTTTCAGGGTATACATACAATACACACAAGCAGTGTTTTACAGAAAACACGGTAATGAAAAATGACTTTGCAGCAAAAGTGTTCTCATATTTTCTAGTAATGCAAGATAGCACTTTTTTTTTTCGTTTTTTTTCTTTTGTTTTTTGTAAAACCTAGTTTTCATTAAAATATGTTCAAATTTGTCGCAAAAAAAAAGAAAGAAAAAAGAAGGGAAAAAAAGGCTCAAAATTCCCTAATCTTAAAAAAACAGCTCTCTCAATAAAAGAGGTGGAGGAGAAAGCAAAAAGAAAAAAAGGGAAAGTAATAGCCAACTACTCTTTCCCAATTTCAGATGAGCAGTCTGCTTCACTACAGATAGTTCTTTGAAAATATTTTGATTGCTGGGAAATGTCTTCCACTGTGACTACATATCTCACAGTTTGAATCTAAACTAGTATGGCCAACATTTCAAAATTAATTTAAAATTTATATTCAATAACTAGCAATCATGACTTTACAAGTACCACACAACGTTGCGAAGCTTTCAATCACCTCCTGCAGCTAGAGCCTTTCATAGAAAAATATTTTTGTACTGCAGTTTAAAATCTCTTCTTTCTGTGAAGAAAAACTGCTTATGTTAAGAATTCACTTATGATCCTAGATTCCTAACACATAGCATGTATTTTTTTGTGTGCTGTATTTTGTTTGTAATATTCCAAAAAATGCTTCGTTCTGTGTGAAAGTGGTATTCTCTTTACCAATCTTTCATCTTACAGAAAGATGGGTGCATTTTTTCTTAGGGGATCATAATTAATGAGGAAGACCCATTGATAGCGTGGGTAAAATGAAGAACATATTGCCAATGTCACCTGTTCTGGTACTTTGCAGGAAGCAATTTAACAGCGATGGTGGAAAATGAGAACATAAAGGTTAACAGGGTAGAGATCATAACAATCATTTTAATGGAGTTTTAGAGATTCAAGTTATATGCTTTTCCTTTTTTTTTTTTTTTTTCCTTAATCCCCCAAAGGATATTCTGAAGGTTTTATATGGAAACCTCATGATGTGCATGCTTGTGCATGAAGACCTTTTTTACATCAGTACTCCAGAACTGAAAGCACAAGCAAGGAGACATTTTTGCATAATGTTAGTTGTCCATGTGTCTTTAGGATGAAAAAGTTAAAATATTTTATCTCGGAGCCATGGCAACACAGAGGTGCAAGATCAAGTACGTATTGAGTTCAAAGGATCTGATTGTCAAGCAACATTTCACATGAACTCAAGTCTGGCATAAATCTCCAGATACAGCTATGCAAGATAAACCAAGGCTTTTTATCTGTCAGTATTATTTAATCTTGATAATACAAGGACACTGAGAAAAGATGAGAACAGACAATGTAGTTGAATGGGCAGCATCACACAATTTAGTACCTCCTTTCAAGAGGATCTTAAAAATACATTAGTTTAAATAAATCAGACAAACCTTGGTTTATGGAAAGCTCAAAATTTCCTCTAAATTTTTTACTGTTTAGTGTTTAGGGGCTCCCAATGCATTGTGTCATCATGGAAGTATATTTGCATCATACACCCTTGAACAATAAGAAGACTATGTAGCCAGGGAAACCATGTAGTCCAAGTCTATGTGGCATACAAAGGATGATGGAATGTTCTATTTACTTTTTAGGACTGCTTTCTAGTCTGGTGAAAAGAATATTTTTGTTGATACCATGGCTTTATTTCTCTGATGTATTTGCTATTTTTTTTTTTGATGCTTTGATTCAAGTTATTCTTCCCCTCTGTCACATTCTAAAGACTGGAAACATGGAGGTTCTTGTTGGATCTCATCAGGACAAAATGAAGATAACACAGTATTGGGTGAAACTACACGTTTTTATTGAACACAGCATTAAAAACTATAGTTGTTGGTTTAGTCCTAGAGAAAGAGAGAGAAGAGAAAAAAGAAAGAATGAAGCACCATCCAAAAGTAGAGGGAGAGAGAGTGAAAGGGAAAGGCATGACCAAAGGATCTAGTGATTTCCCATTTGTCTCATGGCAGAGAACAAGGGGAGGTAGGGAGGGATGGGGAGGAAGGTGAAGGTGATCCAATCCTTGGAGCAGCAACAAGGAGTTAGAGTCTCTTTTCCTTTTATGCTATCCATTTCTTGCTGCTCCTCAGCCACTAACCAATTGTTGCTTGTCTGCCATCTGCTGTGTCAGCAGAATTAATGGTTTTTGGCTAGGTATCCTTCCCCTAATTGTCTCTCTTAATTAACAGCATCCGACCTTGGCCTGTCAATGAGCTGTTTTTTCTCAAACTTTATTACTTCCCTCTTATCTTTTCTCGGGCTGTCTCTTCTCAAGCTTTAAGGCCTCCCGTCCCATCTCTTCTCAAGGCCTTTGGACTGCTTGAGATAAATACATCATTCAGCCTGCTTGTTACAGAGAGAGAGAGAAAGATAAGAGCATCTCCACCTGCAGGATTCTGCATCATGGGGTGGTAGGCCAGTCCTAAGAAGAGTTCCAGGCAACATTTTTTCTCTTCCCCGTTACTTATTGTTGGAAAGGGAAGGGGAGCTGGGGGAGGAAGTTATTCCTTTCAGTTGCCAATCTGTCTTTGACCACTGGAACCTCACACCCTCACATTCTGGTTATTCTCTTTCTCAGCTTGAGTGCTATCTCTCCAGCAACAGCTATGCAACCCCCTTCTCTGTCCATATGCCCTTTGCTGCTTCCGTCTTAGTTTTCCTCTTAGGTCTGGAACACTTATAGAGGAATATCAATTAAGTGGATGATTTACAATCAATATCACTACACAGCTCTGAGTTTAGCAGTACTTCACCTGATAAAAGCATACTAAAAAAAAAAAAAAAAAAAAAAAAGAGAGAGAGAGAGAGAGAAGAGATAAAAAGGCTAACATTAAATTAAAATTATTTACCATTGTTTTATTAGAAGTGTCTACCAGTTAAGGGAGCTTAACTTCAGATTCACTTAATTGCATGGGTGTATCTTTTGAAGCAGTGATTAAAGCTTACTCTTGAACCTCATTCCCCCGCTTTCCTAAATTTCCACCTTGAATATCTCCAAATATCACTTTGTGATGTTGGCAACAGTGTTCATCTCTGCTTTAGAAAAATCTGTTGCTTCTTGATGATGAAAATGAACAAAATTGCAGTGGCATAAAGAGTCCTTTCATATACTGCACTTAGAAATAATTTCTGGCCAATCGTAGTGACAATTACAAAAAATCTCTTCAGTTCAAGACACATCAATCATCTGCCTTGTTCCTGGCTGGGCAAGACTATGAATGCGGAAGACATGAACTTGTAAACTGCTACTGGATTAGTAGTAGCCTACAGTGTGCTTGGGAATTAAAAAAAAAAAAAGAAAAAAAAAAAAAGAAAAAAGCATGAAAACCACCACCACAATTACCACACTGGTACTGGATGTTTATGCACTAACTTTTAGTGTGCTGCTGACTGTAATGCAGGAGGAGAGAAATTGCTAAGCAGAAGAATCACAGTCCTTGTACAGTGTAGTCCTTTGCATTGGTCATTGCATGCCTCCCCACTGGTATTATTCATCTCAGAGATACTGCTGCAAGTAGACATTGCATTATATATAATGTCAAATAAAATTAAAAGTTGGGGTTTGGAGACACTTTGCTAAAGTGCTTTTACATGTGAATCAGCAATCAAACAGAGAACAAAATACTCAGAAATCCTATGGGTTATATGTGTGAAAAAAATGGTTTCTGTTAGTAACATGACCACCTTTCAAATGATGGTATCTTTTTGACACATAATGCACCCAATATGGGCAATGGTATGTGTCCACGAATTGGTCAGCTATGAATTATTTACTTCTGAATAACTATTAAGTTAATGGATTTTCTTATTTTAACATAAAATTTGGTTAAATACTCTATTTGCTGTACTTTAGGATCTCACAATCAAGGTTTACAAGCACATGATGGTTGTCATATATTATAAAATGAGAACACAGGACAAAACTAGATGAAAAATATGGACAGATATTTCTGTGAAACTGAAATTAATCTTTCTGCTGAAATCAGGCTACTGACTTCTTAACTATTTGACACACATTTATTCCAATTAATTTCAATTATGCATAAACAAACGTAAATGGATACTGCAACATGGATAAAGAAAACATACTTGTTGTCTGTTTTCATCTAAACTGATTAGTGGAACCTGCTGACAGTCCACAAAAAATTGCAAATTATCTCTCCTAAAACATCAGTAACAGTTAGTAGGCTTCATAATATGACATTCCTTAAACAGATTAATATGCTTTGAATTTTCTAATGAATGTTGACATGTACATGTTACTTTTGTTATAAAAGTTAATAATGCATAAGAATGGAGAGTCTGATGCTTCAGCTCTGAATTCTCTTTTTCACTATTTTTTATTCTAGAAAGATTCACACCCTTAAACCATTAGAAATATCTACTTCTCCTTTAATCTTCTGAAGGAAGCCTTGCTGATTTCTGTATTGTGTTCTTTGAATTATGAATGGCTAGAAACAGAAACAACCAAGATCACAGCCCATTTAGACAGTTATCTGTGATTACCATCAGAGGAAATCTCCACCATTAGTTGTATATAGTGTTTCTTTTGGTATATTTCATAGAATCATAGAATGTCATCTTGGAAGAGACCTCAAGTGTCCAGCCTTTCAATTATTGTTTGTATAGTAAGTCTCAGCACCCTGTAAAGCTGAGACTTAAAACTTTCCAGAATGAGGGAACTTGACCAAAGATAAAATATTTTGAATGTAGGTGAAGTAAAGAATAACTTCTTCATCTCTAAAGCCAGTCATCATGGTTCTTAAACTAATATGTTTTATCTTGTCTATGTAACTGCTTGGTCTACAGTAACACTGACTGAAATAATCTGAATAATTTGGTGGAATCCCACTTAAATGTCTATTTCATTTTACTCAGGGCAAAAGAAAAGGCTTACTATAAATGCTGTTGATAATGCTGGAAGATATCCAGCACCTTCAAATCCACTGCTTCTGGATTGCTTATTCCTCTAAAATAAACCTTGAAAACTTCTATTTCAGCACATGGAAGGGGACCCTACATGTTTAATTTCATTATTTACAATTAACACAAATATGACCTTTCTCTAGAAACTTGCAAAGGTATTTACATTTCTACTCTATATATATTTATGAAAAGTGGATATCTAGAGGAACTCCCTCCACTGTGCACCACCCAATAATAGTGTTTCATAGGTGTATTTAATTTAACAGATCTTGTCTCATGCAAATGTAAGATTATAGGACAAACCAGGCATCTGCCTTTCACTACTCATTTCAGTGAGGAATATTTCTCTCTAATGCACTGTACACAGCAATAATTGTAAATGTGCTTACTTTTTCTGGGCTCAATTTTTTTTAATATTTCCCTCCCTATTTTGCTTTTAAAGGTCAGTGGACCTGACATACAGGAGTTTTTTATTTTTACTTTTTATGTCTCTGGCTACTTGTCTAATTCATATACTTCATGCTTGCATCCAGTTTTTCTATCTTTCAGTTTATTCCCTGCCCTGCCAACAGCATTTCATTTCTGTAGAGCCATAAGCCAGTAAGATGGTAGTTAAGTCTAAGCTTAGCTTGTTTCTAACTCCCTGTGAAAAACACTTCTTTTATTTTTTATTTAAATATTTCTGTCTTCTGTTTTTAACAGTGGAATGTAAGAGATTCAGTGTTGCTTCTTGTAACCCACATAAAAAGTGACATTTTCTTAGATGGATTGTAGATGAACCTCAGTGCCTGATTTATCTCCTCGGAAAGCTTTTCATTTTTCTGTTAGGCTTTTTTTTTTTTTTTTTTTTTAAGCCAGTACATTCTACATCATGATCTTTATGGTAAACAGTCTCCTAGTAACAGAAGTAATTGGCTGTGGAACTCACAAAAAAACCATTAGCTTCCATTGTCTTTCCAACAAAGACGCAAGCTTACAAATATCTGATGGATAGATATCTGGCCTGAAATTATGCACTGGGGAAGACTGAAAACATCTGGCATTTAAAACATAGAGGGGTCTTGTTTTAGAGCAAATTAAAGATCTTGACAGAAAGAGTAAAATTTTATACATGGCGCAGTCTGTATATCTTCTGTTGATTAAAACTCTCATGCAGAAAAGTTCCTGAACACAGTTTGGTTAAGAAGACAGCTAAATTGCAAGGCTGTGTTCAAATGCCTTGCTGAACTGGGATCTTTAAGCTTGTATGCTGACTTGTTGTGTACTCAGCTGTGAGTGAATACAGGATATTAAGAAATAAAATCCACTAAGGTGCTGCAACTAGTTTTATACCAAACATAATGAAGAGTAAACATTTTGAACTTAAGGAAAAAGCTCTAAAATATCTTTAGCAGATGGAGCCCAAAAATAATTTTTTCATGCATAATTCAGAACAATTTATTTGTTTGCTTGGCTGAGAAGTAGTTCTGAAATAACTAGAGGATGGGAAATGTACAGTATGCATACAACAGCAAAAAGGTCTTAACAAAGAAGATAAACACCCACTATACCAAAGACTGACATCTGTATATGGAAAGTCATGACTTTTCATACATTCAGTAGTATTCTTTGAGCTGAGTTCTTTCAACACAATCATAATTGATTTTAACAGAAAATGTAAATTGGCAAAGATCTTAATTTACCATTGGCAATATTCTATGCTTATTGAAATATTTCATTCTAGTAAAATAATTAAAATATTTGCCAAAAATTAATTAATATTATGTTAAAAACAAATTGCTTGACCTGTGTAATGATGATATTTCCTTTAAATACTTTTAATCAGTTACTTCTTCACTGATTTGCAGAGCATTGTAAAGACAAAATAACAGAAGGTCAGAGCCCCAAAGCAATCAAAAAACCAAGGAAACAAATCTTAGCCTTAAAAAAATTGTTTCAAGTGAAACTTAGATATTTGGTTGCAAAATTCTGCTTGTGAAAATTTCTAAATGGTTACTGTTGCAAGCATTTAAATTTCACACATGCCATGCTTTTTTAAGGAGTCCAGGAAGCAGAATTAGGATTCAGCTCCCTAAAGACAGATGTCTTGAGATTTGTGCTGTTTATACTGATTATCCAAGGCTTTGTTGTTTTGGGGTTTTTTTTGTTGGGGTTTTTTTTGTTTGTTTGTTTCTTTGTTGGTTGGTTGTTTTTTGTTGTTGTTGTTGTTGTTGTTTGTGGTGGTTTTTTTAATCTATGAAAAAGAAAAAAAAAACAAAACCACCAATATTCTTGGCATGACTGATATAATCTACACATAGCCTTACAAGCTAAACTAGACTTGGTTTTTGCTAGGTAGAAATGGAGGTGACCACAGCTCGAGATATCTTCTTTGTAGGTGTATAAACTTAAATAAGATAAATCTCAGACCTACAACTACACTTCTAGGTACAGTGATTTCTATATCCTTTTGGAGCCTGGGAATAGATGCTCTCTACAACATCTAAGGACTCAGATCCTGCTTTCAGAGCACTCCTGGCAATGCAAGCATTAGGCTTTTCCTGCACATGCACAGTTTTCTTTCAAACCCTGGGATCAACAGATTGCTCTTTCAAGCCTTCCTTCTTCAACATTTAGATGAGACATACATTTAAAACAAAGCAACTCTAAGCAGCTGTCTGGGTGTGAGAAGAGGGAAGATGATGCACAACACACTTTCTGCCCTTCCTGTACGAGCTTTGCTGCTCTGCAGGAAAGACTCCTAAACTCAGGTCAGGGAGCAAGTAACAGCGACAGAAAGTGACTTTGTAGCCACAAGCTATGTCCCTTTCTGCTCCAGAGGCGAGCTGTGTACCTCACAGGATAAAAAATACTTAATCAGTCTTGAAGTTTCATAACAAAGCTGTCATCATAACCCAGGTGAGTGCCCTTACCGCTAGGGAATATTGCCCTCTTCTTGTTCTCCGGATTTAAAATTGTTTACTACTCAGTATTGCAGTTTCAATCTGAAGATAAAGAGTGAGTTTTGTTCATTCCCAGTCTCTACTCTTTCCTAGATCTCGATTTCACCTTTCAACCTCCTGATAACATTCTTACTTCGTTTGACCTGTATTGCAGATGCGTGCTGTGATGAAATTAATATTCTTTAAAAAAAAAACAAAACCAAAACCAAAAGAATTACAACTCCATGTGGGGCTGACCTTGTCCATTTCATCTAGGGGTTCTGTAGCTTCTCCCCTAGCAGAGCAAGGCCAGCCTGTACAGAATAAGATTGTAGCTGTGACCCATAGCTGGTGTCAGAAGATGGGAAACATGCCCAAGGCCCCAGTCCATAAACATACTCCGCATCCACTAAAAGATTTCTTTATTTGACCTCTTTTCTGACTACATATTCCTCAGTCTTTTTCAGGCTAGTGTAGATACACAGGCTCCTTTCAGGAAAGCTGCAGGTTCAGCACACTGAGAATCAATTGGATAAAAGTTTAAGAGACAGCTTATGTTAAAGGGCTGGTGCCTTACAAGTCTCTGATCAGCAGAGGTTTACTAGTAGCAAGATTTCAGTGACTAGAAAAAAAACTGCTCCAGGTTGCATTCCTTTCAAGATATGAGGAACTTTGGTTTAATCAGATAGAAGTCCTGAAGAGGCTCCTATGACATTGTTCCCTTTCTCTGGGCTTACTTAAGACAGTTTTATGGATGCAAACTGTTTCTTTGCACAAAAAGAGGTTTTTATACCATTAGATGAAGGTGATTGTCCATTAAGATCCAGACCCTGACTTTAAGTTCTGCAGGCCAGAGTATGGATCTCAATGACTGATCCTCTTGATTCATCTTATGGTATAAAAACATTTTATGCAAAGAAAGCGTTACCATTTTCATATATCAGTCTTAGGTAAATTTGCCAAACCAGCTTTTTAAAGTGAAACTGCAAACTGCATCAAGATGGGTCTGGAGAGAAGAAAACACAGGAGATACCAGAAACTGAGAATGGATGGCATCTCCCTACACAGTATGGTAGTCCTTAACAACTGAAGGGCAAAACTAGGTGTCTGCAGTATTCATTTAGTGTACATTAATGCAGCTGCCTGAGCTCTAGCAAAAGACTTTTAACATTGTCATTAATGTCCAGAAAGGACAGAATGACATCTAGCTTCTAAAGATGGCCTCTCATCACTGAATTTCATTGAAATATAATTAAAAAGGGTTGTCATTCAGTAGCATAAATCTTACTATCAGAGAGGATTTCCTTAGTTTCAGAGAGAAGGATGGGGCATGAAGCAGCTCCTTTTGCAAAATAATATGCTGTTTAAAGGCTTGGTGAATGATGACAGATGACAGTCAACAGATGACTGTGCTTTTCATGGGTATCAGACAGGGAGGTGTTAGGATCTAAAATTCCTCTTCTAACAGTCTCCCTAGAGCTTAAATGCTTACCCAGACAGTGGAATTATTCAGGTACTTCCCAAAGCATCACATATGGGAGTATAAGGCTGACAATTAAAAACCAATCAGTACATTTTCCTAAACCTGAATATTATGTCAGTTTGGTAGGAGGTATAACATAAAAGATACAAAAAAAGGAAAAGATGAAATAACTTCTTGCATATCGTACAAACTTCTAGTTTTGTTTTTGTCACTATCAGCACAAGCAAACCTTTTTTAAACTTGGGACATTTTTTTTCTTCATAGTTTTGTGTTTTGTTTGTGAGCAGTGAAGACCATATCAAACCAAAGTTATTTTATTGCAGATCAAATTGAGTCCATAAAGCTTTTGAGATACTTTGTGTCTAATCTATTGTAATTAATATTGCTGTTCAAATCTACTTGATAACAAATTCTCTTAAAATAAGTGTCACAATTAAAAGCTAAGAGCTCTGCATTATCATTTCAAACACTTCACAGTATTTTTCATGTTACATACAAAAAGTGTTATCTACATCAAAAGGCTTTATTATTTGATAACTGTAACATAAACAAAGTTGAAGGGTTTTTTGTAATTGGGATGACCAAATATGCTGAATCTGTTCTATTCAAATGTAATTTTCTTTTTCAAGGAAAGTACCTGCAGTACCATTTTCCTGTTGATAAGAGTAACATTAATCTACATAGGGAATCTATCATGATTTATATTACAGCAATGTTTTTAAGTATTCAGGAGATGCTCTGCAAGGTCTATAATACACATCCTGGAAGGCTTGCAATGTTTCATAAATTTGACATTACAGTTAGAGCTGTGAGGATAATCAAACCAGTTTTTATCCTACTGGATGGATATCCTACTTCAGTGAAAGTCTGGAATTCAGAATTTCTCCATAAGCATAAGGAACCTTCAGTCAATGAACCTTTGGTTGGATCAAGCTCACTGCTCTCAGCACTAAACTAGCAGGTTAAAGCTGTTGTGGGTAGTAAGAAAAATCTGCAACATCCTTTGTTTGCAGTACAGATGAAGCTTTAAGACAATTCTTTCTGGTTTGGATGTAACAAAAAGCTACCAAGAACAACAAAATATGATCTACCAGTGTTTTAAGGACTCCCTGAATTATTTGCAGGTTTAACAGCCTGTAAAACCGGGACTCCCCAGAGCTTGTTTCAGGTCTTCTCATTTTCCAGGGAATAAAATGCTTGACTGCTACTGTTTTATACCCAGAGCTTCAGATTATGATCTATCACCTCCTGAGTGTTGATTTGGGTGTAGTGTTCTTGTTGTGTTTAATCTTAGGTAAGAGGTCCTCCATCCTGTGGGTCCCCAGAAAATTTCTACCTAGCAGTCTGACACTGAAGGATACTGCTGCAGAATACACTGCAGTCCTGACAGACCCAGAGGAACCAAAAATTCATCGGTCTGTTTTCAGGTTGGAGATAGAGCCCAGAAACCACTTGCTCCCTGGTGGTTCTCAGTGCAGAGTTTTGCTATGGCAGCTTTTTCCTCCTGCTCACACAGCTGCCCACTCTGCTTGGAATGTGCTTGAGCAAGGTGGGCTCCTCTTGAAAGTAGGCTCCTTGGAGCATATTTCAGATGCTGCACAGGAAGTGCCAGAAGGAAAAAAAAAATGTCATAGAAGATAAAAAGGTCTGGCTCGTGCACAGATGCATCAAATCCTAATGTAAGTCAAAACACCCTCTGTTTACTACATGTACTCTATTGGAATATTGGATTTTTGTATTTAAGCTTGCCATCTTTTTCTTCCTTGTTTTTCTTCAATGTCCGATCAAGTGACATTGTATGTGAATTTTTCAACCCTGTCCACACATCTGAACATCCATATCTCACATTACTACAATGTGAAATAAGCTATTGCTGGCAAGTGATGATTCTCACTGAGCTGTGAAGGATATAGAGCATGTTTACTTAGTCCTCTGAAAACTTTTAGTTGGATCTCCAAAGGGTCATATTTCCCTTTTTCTTTTTTTTTTTTTTTTTTCTTTTTTTTCTTCTTTTTCTGACACAGTAATCTGAGGCAATTCAGGACAACTCTATTTTTCAGAGCCAGGAGCCTGTGACGTCCAGTCCCCAAGATGGAAATAATATTTAAATAATTTCATGTAATCTCCTATGTCTGCTAAAAGAGAGAAAAAATCATCAGAAAAGTGTGATCAATGTCTTTTTTTCTGAATACCCAGTGTGCACCTCTTTTTAGACATCTGTTCTCTATCCTTTAGGCCCCAGTCCAACATGTGTTAACCAGTAAGGACAGAACCTATCTTCAGACCTTAAGTTAAGAGCATCTTATACCTCCTAGTACAGAAGGATCTTCTACATCTAATTTTCCAGCTCTTAAGCTATGTCTGCTGTAGCAAAGCAGACATGCTTGTGCCTTATTGACTCAAAACTTGCCTTTACCTGTTAACTGCTATCAGAATTTTTTGTTCTTTCAGTATTCCCAACAGTTAAAGAAATACTTTTATCCTTCTTTGGGTGCAGAAGAGAAACTGAGAAACAGATTTAAATTACTTGCTCTGGGCCATACAGGGACTCTGTGAAAAAATAAGATGTGATACTGTTGAATAACACTGTAGAGGAATACACCTTCCTCTGAATCTTAATTCCAGTTTTAAGTGACATATTCTACAAAGAGGCACCATGCTACAATACAGATGCTTGCTAACTGATAGATTGAAAGTCAGTCTCAATGTACTAGAGCAGCACACTCTCCTTGAGCCCTCCTTGTTAATAAATTGTGAATCACGTATATCCCATCAATAACCTGTTGTGAAAAACAACTTTTCCTTGTTAGATCAGGCAGTGCCACTACAAAAATGGTATACTGTGCTTTTCATTTTATTTTATTTTGCAGATAAACAAGACTTTAATTACCATCATTTGACATGCCATCTTCAGAGCAGAAGGTACAGTACTGAAAGGTATAATACATTTGCAATAGAGGGAAGGTTTATTTTAGGCACTAAATGAAATGGCACAAACATAGAGCATGAATAATACTGCCCTATTCTTAATAGAAACTTTCTTTAAGGAACAATTGTAAAAACAGATTTCATATTTCACTGCTTAAGTCAAAACATTAAATGTTGTACTAAATCATATTTTGGAAAACATGAAGCTTGTTCCACAAATGAGAAATAGCTTTCATTATTCAGTGTGTCTTGGGTGTGCTTTAATTTCTTATATTGCATACTGAAAAGTTTATCCTTAAGTAGGTAGAAGGTTAGCAGGGTCAAGGAGGCCTAAAGGTCAAAGCTTTTCACAAAGACCACATCTCATTTTCTCATTGATTAGGGCAAAATAGCCATCACAATCAATATGACAAGCAAACAGAAGGACTGAGTGGCAAAGAAATAGGTAGGAAAATATTTGAGGGGTGTGAACATTGTAAAGGAGAAGGCACCAGAAGCCACACAGGGTCTGAAAGAAATGCAAGAAGAAATCAGCACAGTAGCAAGTTATCATTTTTGATACCTCAGGCAGGCAGCACAGAACAGCTGCTGTGCCTAGCAGAACAAACAGATCTTGCACCTGCAGAAAGAAAAGAAATAATAGCAGCATAGCATCTTCCCAATGAAAAGAAGCAGATATAGATGTCCTTGAGAATATAAATTGAGATCCCTATTAAGGTCACAGCCCAGCAACTGTGGGAACAAGATAGATGCAATGACATCAAACACCTTGTCTGCACACCTAACACACAGCATACTTTCCCCCATATGCTTCTGCAGAAAAATCTGCTTGGAAAGTTTTGTGTGGGCTGCTGCAGAGCTGCGGAAGCTGGAGAAAGCATCCCCCCATGCTGTGGTGCTCAGTGCTGGGGTGCTCACAAGGGCACATTGCTGGATCATGGTTAACTTAGAATCATAGAATCATAGAATCATAGAATTGGCTGGGTTGGAAGGGACCTCTGAGATCATCAAGTCCAACCCTTGATCCGCTGCGGTTACCAGCCCATGGCACTGAGTGCCACATCCAGTCTCTTTTTAAATATCTCCAGGGATGGAGAATCCACTACTTCCCTGGACAGCCCATTCCAATGTCTGATCACCCTCTCCATAAAGAAATTCTTTCTAATATCCAACCTAAACTTCCCCTGGCACAACTTAAGTCCATGCCCTCTTGTCTAGTTGAAAGTTGCCTGGGAAAAGAGCCCAAACCCCCTGGCTCCAGCCTCCTTTCAGGGAGTTGTAGAGAGCGATGAGGTCTCCCCTGAGCCTCCTCTTCTCCAGGCTGAACACCCCCAGCTCCCTCAGCCTCTCCTCACAGGACTTGTGCTGGAGTCCCTTCACCAGCCTGGTTGCCCTCCTTTGGACCTGCTCCAGGACCTCAATCTCCTTCCTGAACTTCCTGTTCACTAGGACTCCTAAGTCTTCCCCTGCAGAGCTTTTTTCCATCAAGTCAACCTGTAACCTGTACTGGTGCATGGATTTGTTCCTCCCCATGTGCAGAACCCTGCACTTGCCCTCACTGAACTTTATTAGGTTCCTCTCCACCCAATTCTCCAGCCTGTCCAGGATTCCCTGAATGGCAGCACAGCCTTCTCATGTATCAGCCACTCCTCCCAGTCATGTATCATCAGTGAACTGGCAGTGTTCCTTCGTCCAGGTCACTGATGAATATGTTGAACAAGCCAGGAACCAGTACTGAACCCTTGGAGAATACCACTAGCTGCAGGCCTCTAACTAGACTCTGAGTGCTGATCACAACCCTTTGAGCTCTGACATTCAGCCAGTTCTTAATCCATCTCATGGTCCACTCAACCTACACTTCCTAAGCTTGCCTATGATGATGTTATAGGAGACAGTATCAAAAGCTTATTTGAAGTCAAGGTAGACAACATCCACTGCTCTCCTCTTATCTACCCTGCCAGTCATGCCATTGTAGAAGACTATTTAATTGGGCAAGCATGATTTCCCCTTGATGAATCCATGTTTACTACTCCTGATAACCTAATATTTCTTTCCAAGTTTATGTAGTACATTCAGAGATTAAATAAAGAACATAGGGAATTATGATGCATGAATGGACATCTGACACCTTTCCAGGCAAGACATAAATATTACTAAATGATATCGGGAAAATAAGTGAACAGACCAACTTTATCAGCATAAATAAGTGAACAGACCAACTTTATCAGCATACACAGGGCTTTGCTGCCTACTGAGAGCTTGCAGAACATATACGATCAAGAACATGAAGTAAAACATCAGAAATAGGATTTCAAGAAAAGAGTGCAACATCTCCCAGGACAGGCATTTAGATACTGATGAGAATGAAACTTTGAATGAAACTGTGGCAGAAAAATAAATAAAGCCTATGTTATACAGACAGAGAAATATACCATATTATACAATATATTTTTATAGGACAGATTTCAACAGCTCTCAAAAATCAGGTCACAAACTTAATGCTGGCTGACTCAAGCTATTGCATTACTATCACCACAGATCACTTTTGCATTAGTGGTGTGCTAATACCACCAGACGGATTTTAATACATTTTAATGTTGGAATTAACTAGTGTTTTCTGATAAGGAGCAAGTCACCTTCTATTATCAGATATCAAATCATTTTAGTATCTTGCTGATATGCTCTGTTCTGGTACAATCTACCAAAGAAAATAGTTTGCCTGCTTGTAGAGTGGAGAGAAAACACGCCTGAATAATACGCAGATAAAAATGGATGCAGAAATTAGCTTAAAGTACTTTCCCAATGTCTTGCTAAGAACTCAGAGACAATTATATTTGGCTTTAAGTGCTCAAGACCACATGTCTTCTCAGAGGATTATTAATCCTATTCTGAGATTTTAAATGATGCAAAAAGTATTTAGAGAAAGATCAGATTTTGGTTTTTTGTGATACTGCATTCACCAGTGGAAGAATAGGTCTGGCAGATATAGGTAGCAGAAGATATCTTTGTAGTATCATGTGAACTTGGAACTCAGATTCCAAATATGGAGCACATCTTTAATTTTAACAACTGGGCTAATGACCATGAGGGCGTGTCTATATCAGGGACTGAAGGGTTTTTTGGGGGGTTATGCATTTGTCTTGCATATAGAGAGAGATACAAACAGAGAGATACTTGTGTACACACTCAAGCACATAACCAGAGCACCTGTGGTTTCCTTTTGAGAGAAAGGTTGCTGTCATAGCTAGGAAGCGCCATTTTAACATGGAGGCAAGGTCTTCTACTACATAACTCTCTAGATTTTTATGGCACATGCAATGTTAGATTGTTTGCAATCTGTTTAATATTTCATATTTGTGATGCTTCTTGGTAGCAATGCTATTACAGGTCTATCTCTCAGTTATCAAACTATACTCACAGGTGGACCTTTCCACTATTATCTCCCTATTTTTAATTACTTAGTGCTGTGTCCTACTAATGGTGGATAGCACTTAGCAAAAGGGACAGGGAAGTGTGCATTTAGTGGTTGTAATTGACAGAAAGTAGGTAACTTTCTCGCTGTCTAAGAAAAAAAGCTGAAGATTGAGAAAATTGCTTCATCTAGGAAATGCCTACAGCCTACCCATTTGTAGGTAAGGATGGCAACACATGCTTCATACTGATTTTTGTATTATAAAGACAGAAAAGGTTATGTCTTGCCCCCCTTCTCTTGGCACATTTTCTTAATGTAAATTCTCTACTGCAATGATGCATTTCAAGACAGGTCCTCCCACATTACCAAACCTTCTGAAGGCCAGCACTGCTTACAGTGGTTCAAGTCAGCTACCCACACACTCTTGTTCTAGTTTCTGGAAGGGAATTGCAGCTTGTTCATCCTGAATGCCCCTCCAGCAGATGCCCTTCGGAGTCATAGTCACAGTAGCAAGACTCAGAGAGAGAGGAGCAGCAAAGCTGGAGCCACGGCTTCCAGAGCAAGTTGTTCCATGACAGCTGATCAGGGACAGCATCCAGTGATCTGGTGTGGTTGTCTACTGCTAGCTCTATCACCCTGAGGACTTCGTAGAAACGGCTCTCTGTTTCTGGAGTCAATGGGACTTTCTCTTCAGGGTCTCTGGAAAGATCAAAGAGCAGTGGGGGGTGATGCCGTGTGATGAATCCTTCATGGCAGAAGCAAACGTGAGAGTCATAGCAACCATTGGAGCCTTCAGGACTGAAATTTGGGGTGAAGAAGAAAACTTTCCAGACAGACTCACCTGCAATTTACAAACACAAAACAGCTGGTGATAAAATGAAAAACTAAAAGTACCCTAGCTTTATGAAACTCTGATTTACACCACAGGTAATCAGTCTTGTGGCACAATCTCACTCTGAGCAGGAATGGCAATGTACTTAAAGAATAAAACAAAATTGAGCAAAACAAAAAAAGCAAAACACAGTGATTTTCATGCTACAAATATTTATGAAATAAATATGATCATTTCAGTCCCTTGGAAGAATTCTGATTAACTAAATCATTGGAGACTTAAAAGAACCTTTCATTTTTACATTAGAAATGCTAAGAAGATTTGCATAAATATTTACAAAGACATTGCATTGTCTTCTTGAAGACTTATTAAACTGTACTTTGACCCTTTAAAGTTCTTCAGCCTTTTCTGCTTCTCATTTTGCTTAACAAAATAATATAATTTTTACCTTTTTCTCTCTTCCTTTTTTTGCTATATTAACCCACTGCCCTCTGATACATGTTTTCATTGCAAACACCTGGGGACAGAGTTTCATGTTTTATTAAATATACCATGAAAAGGTACAATGGACACTAAATTCTTATCTTAGGTTTTTAAATGCGTTGGGTTTTTTGGTTTGCTTTTTTTTTTTAATAAATAAGTGTTCCAGCAATGCAATTTTTAGGTGACACTCTGCTTTTTAAAATGCAAAGCAGCAGTCTTCATTTATAGATTGGTCATTCTCTCTCAGCTTAATTTCCTGTGTTCAGACTCTGAAAGTAGTAAACAAAAAATGACTGCTATTTTCCTCAAGTATCACAAAACAGACGGATAAGGCAGTAATAGGCAGGCACTTTCAGGGAACCACACTGTCATCCCCTAACTGGGGATGTATACAGTTCTCCAGAAATGGACCAGAAAATAATCAGAGTACAAAATTTATAGTTTATTCTTAATAAAAACAGGATATTATACAGCTGAGGTCTGTGATATCAGACTACCTACCCACTTGAGTGTATACAGACATCAGAAATACTTATCAGTAATTTATGCTCCTCAGTAGCCAATTGCATATAATATTTTTTGTATTACCTGATTTTTTTTAAATACAGGAGGAAAAACCCTTTTTTTGGTATTTTGTTGATGTTTGTTAAGTTAAGAGTTAAGAGAAAACTTGTTAATGTAGTAACAGATTGTCACAGATTTATGTGCTCTACGGTGGTTAATATTCATTAATGAATTAGTCAACACAACAGAATGGAAAGCACTAGAAAACATGGGAAGGGCAGAGATGAACTGGTACATGCCACACTGTATCCACATCAGACTCAATTAAAGAAAATACAGGTTATAAGAAAAAAATGTTTCAGTGAACTGAAGAGTCACAGGCTGCAGTCCCATTCTACAGCATGAATTTAAAGGACTGTAGATGACCTTGAGATTCTTTACAGCTTCTTCTATCCCACAGCATTTTTCGCATTATAGATTTTACCTTTAGGAACCAATTCAATGACAGAGCCTGGAAACTTCCAGTTCACTTAGTCTGCACTTAAATCAGGGAGGATTATGTTTGTAGGAGAGATGGTTATTTGTCTTGAGTTAGTGCAGTGGTGATTTGGAAGCGGGGGGGCACAGGGGTGGCTCCTGTGAGAAGCTTCTGGAAACTCCCATGGCTCTGATCCCGGCCCCACATGTGGCCAAGGCAAAGCAGATATGGAAAGCTGGATGTGCCTCTGGGAGTAAGATATTCAAGAAAGGGAAAATGAAACAGCAAAAAATATGAGAGAGACACCTGCAGAGTAGAGGAGAGGAGAGGAGGAGGTGAGAGAGCAATGCCAGAGAAAAGACACCAAGGTCAGTGAGGAAGAAGGGGGAAAGGTGCCCAAGCAGAGATTTCCCCACATCCCATGGTGAGATGGCAGCTGTGCCCCTGCAGTCCATGGAGCAGCACAGCAAAGCAGTCCCTGAAGGACCACGGTGGGGTAAATGTGGATTTGTAGCTCCTGAAGTGGGGGTTCATTATCTTTCCTATAACATTTTAAATGATTGTTTTGGTACTTGTATTCTTTCTTGTTTTCTAAGAATTAGAAAACAAAACAAAACAAAACCAACCAACCAACAAAAAGAACCCATACCACAAAATCTAACCCCATCCCCCTAAATCTCTGAATTTACGAACAAACATTTCACAGAGCATAAATACATTTCTCATTTACTCAGATTTAGAATTTACATTCTGGGAAGGTATGTAATTCTACACTAAACATTCCTTCAGGCTCTTTAAAAGTTTTTAATTGGCAAGACAGACAATGATGAACAGAAAAAGCCAAAGGGCTACATCAATCAGTGCACTCTGTGCCTTCACAGAACCTGCAATATTTGCCCCACCTGAGAATGTGATTCAAGGTCCTGTAATACCTTGATAGAGTAGCAGAAAAAAACGTATTTACCTATTAAATGTCAACTAAAAGAAATTCCAGGAAGACCATGCAGATTAGAGATTTGTGGTCAGGTTGTCTTACCACACATCTGTCTTGGATGGTACACTTGTGAATGACAGAAATAAAATTTTCAGTCAACTTTTTAGGTGGTGTGCCCAGGCCAGATCAGGGGCTTACAGTTAGCAATATCAAGTGGAAGATTCTTTGCTACTGACTAGTAGAAGCAGCTTATATAGGTAAGGCACGGGGTAAAGAAAGAAATAAGGAAGTTGTACTATGATTTTTTTTTCCCCCCACAGAATAAAGAAGTTTTTAGATTTGGTTATATAAAGAGCATACAGCAAAATGATGCATGGTGCTGGGGACAGGGCATGTGTGACATCAGGTCATGTCTGAATCACATTGCTAGTGCTTTGAAGAGCTGATGCTAGTTCATCAACTATGCAGATACACAGTGTCATGATCGTACCATGCAAAACACTGAGTTCTGGGAGAGTAAAATCTTCATGCAATGTTAATCTGTGGCACCTGCAGAGATGTTTCAGTGAGGATTTGGAACTTTGTGCTGGAAGAACAGCAGTGCAGACTCTTAACTGCCTGTTTTCTAAGCATTATAAAAACTCAAGCATATCTGTCAGTATCTTTGGCTGTGAAGCATCCAGTGTAATACACTAGGAGATATAAAGACCTGTCGGACTGTCGGACTTCTAATCAGTAAAGTTGATGAACTGTGTAAGGCTTGATATTAAAAGAGAGAGCTCTCTCCCAGTCTCAGTAGATATAAAAATCTCATTTTTTCAGAGGGTTAACTACAAGGATCAAATTAATCTCTCAGTAATTAACAATATCTTTGTTCTGCAAAGCATCTGGATAGTAAACTCTTTTTACATAAAAATATCACTGTATGTCTCTTATTCAGTGAAGTTAGGAGTAAAATTGTCAGGGCTCCCCCACAGTCAAGTATACCATGTCCTCTCTAAAACAGCAGGCAAGCTCTAAGCCTGAAGCACCCTTCAAGATCCTGTCCCAGTACTTCACAGCTACTTCATTTAGCATCCGTATTCCCTGCAATTCTCCAGCTCTCTGAACTGTCCAATAATTTCACCTTTTAGTTCTCAGAATACCTCTTTCCTTCACACACTAAGAAAAGCAAAAACTACAGAAGTTACATATACAAATAGTCACAAATTAAAATAGGTTGATATTAGTTCAAGAAAATCTGCTATGAACATAAGTATTCACAGTCTGATCTCCCTAACAGAATCCTCTTCCATTTTATTGTCCTTTCATTTAGCCTCTCATACAGAACTGTAGCTCCAAGAGACAGATAGCAGCTGTGAGACTAGATAAAAACTCTGAGTAAGATATATTGACATTTCTAAGATGAAGTGACACAATGGATAGGGATGTCATTGCTGTTACAATAGCACTGGTCTTAATCACTGATGGCTAAATGCTGTTTTCTGATAAGCCATTCTTGAAATGAATAGAAGCTATTGCTGTGCTACTGCCTGGACCTCATTTTCACTGCATTTAATCTATGACAGCAGTTTTACAGGTTTGCTGCTACTGTCATCTCCTTTGTTCATACTATTTTGTTTCTTCTTTCTGTAGAAGAAGAAGTTAAACAAGTCTATTCTTCCCTGTAAATTGGGGAACTGGTCGCTCCTTGACTTCAGATGCCTTTGAGCATAACCCTTTGGATGTAGTGTACTGATGTAAATTGCCCAGATTTCCAAATCTCAAGTGTGCTTTTATAGCCATTGTCAGCCTGCACACTCTAACTCACACCAGCTCTTCAACATTTCTGCAGAGTAGCAGATGAAAGCTGCAACTCACTTGAAGATTATTTTCTTTAGAAAACTCTTGTTATTGTTAGATTGAATCCCCTTTTTCCTTCTTTTTTAGAATCAGTCAGAATTGTTAGGTTCTCTGCTAATCTTTCATAAAGTAGATAACATATATGTATATACTCAGCTCTTCAGTGGTTTAAAAAATTAGATAAGGTTTCAGTTGCTAAATTATTGTACAAATAAATATAGAACAAAGACTGTTTATTACTTTAAAGAAAATATTCACATTATTTTTATTACTGTGTGCATTTCTCAAACAGCCAATAAAAATCTGCTATTTGAGTTTAAAAATTTGTAACTTTATTGTTCTTTCAGTGAAAAGTTCTATTTTTTTAGATACTTGTTACAAGTACTTATATATCCTACTATATTATATTGTTACATCAGTCAAAAGAAAGCACATTATGTCCCAGTATAGGTGGAGAATAACTGAGTGATATTCAAAGACATAGCTTATGAGAATTAGTTGTTTCTAGAAGAGACTTGCAGAAAGAACTGTACAGAACACAGAGTATTTGAGGACTAAGACAAACACAGACTTAAGAATTTAACAAAGCATAGACTCTGCCTAGGATCAAAAAAACCCCATAAAACCCAAAGAGCAACTTATTTGTGCTTTGCCTTTTGTTCTTTCTGTCCTTCAAAACTGCATTTTATTAACAGAAAATAGATTGAGGAGAACCATTATTCTCTTACATACAATGGAAACAATAATTCTGAGTGAAATGAACAGATCTTCAAGATTCAGACAGCAATCTTTCTCATAAAAAGCAAATGTATGAGACAAAGATGCGAAGGAACTCCTAAGCAATTTCTGGAAATATTTTCAGACATATGGGAATCAACAAAAACTAAATATTTCCCAGGAAATTTGTATAAGTTTTTTTCTCCAGACATTTTTCAAAATTAGGATGTCAGGAAACCACTTGATATATAGTATTCTAATGAAGCATTCCAAATAATTAATCTGAAAATTCAGAGTGCATTTAACCTTTAAACACCAAGAAGAACATCTGAAAACAAAGTAGGTATGCAAAGTTACCTTAGAAGTGAAAAGTAATAATCTTATAAATGCAGTAGCCTGGAATTTTGGGCACTTCCTAAGAATAATAAATATTCATTTTATTTTAAAAAGTTGAGGACAAAGGTAAATTATGTTTCCTTACAGATGTCTCAGATCCTTTAATTTGTTTTATTTATTTATGATTTATTTTTTTTATTTTAAAAAGCTACTAGAATACTTGGAAAATCTCCTGAAAAAATATTTTTGCTTTACTTTAAAACCTGAATAATTTAAGCAGAATGGCAATACAGCAAAGGTGTTCCTTTTGTCAGAGTAAAAAAAATAGGTGAAAGAAAGCATCTGTTTCTAAGTGATATGGTGCAAAAATCTGAGCTTCAGTCAGTCCTAAATATAAATGAAAACCTCTGAATGACAGAATTTTCTTTTTGTTGTAAAGGCTAAAGTATGTGCAATTTAGCATCTCAAATATATTACAATAGGCTTTGTCCCACTACTGGAAAGTGCATTCTTTACTTGAATACGAAACTAGCAGAAGATTACAAATAGTGGTAAACCGTGGGAAGAAGAGCTGAAAGTAAATTGGAATTTGAGTCCTTTGTTTTCCTTAGAAAGTTGGAAAAGACGTGTAGATACTATGCCAGTTAGAACTACAGTAAAGGATATTACCTTGATAGTTTGGGGGTGTGATAATATCCAGTGTTTCATCTGGAAAATAAATGCTAGGGGGCATTTCATTAATTTTCTTATGAGTCTATCACTTGGCACAAGTACATTTGAGGAAAAGGAAAGTAGTTTATTGAATGTGATGTAGAATAATGTGATTAATGAGGCTATGTTCAAACAACGCAAAAATCCCTCAAAATCCTGAATTAGACCAAAAGGCCATATCAGAGTATTCTCTTAAAGGTGATCAACAGGGACTCCTATGTAAATTTATTCCTAAGAAAATCTCTGTAAGTCCATTTTCTGCTTTCACATGGACCTGTTCAAGGTTACGGTATTTCAGGGAAATCCAGCAGTCTGCCAGTTTCAACCTCTGTGCAAAACCCACATTTAATTTCACAGTTCTCCAGTCAGCACAAATGCTTGAGTTTCAAGAGAAGAGTTTTAGGAAAGCAATGGAAATATGTTCTTGCCTTGGTAGTTAAGACAGATGCAGAGATCTTCAGCTGTTCTGTCAACAGTAGGGATGGAAAAGGGAAAGAACCTTGATTCTCTCCTCCTAATCTTGAGCTTTAAGAAATGTATGTATGCAGCATAGTGAAAAACAGGCTTTACCCTTTTGAAGTGGTGTAACTGGTTAAAATCTCCTTCCCACTAAAAACAAGAACAGAGAAGGAACTTCAGGGCTGCAAATGAAATTGATACATTTTAGTTGTTCCTTATGTAGGACTTAAACGAAGAGATCAGAATAATTTTGATGAAAGTTTACTTCAGGTCTGTCACTCAATTAATACAAAATAATTTTGGCTAGTAAACTCTGCTCAATCATGCATGAAGAAATAAAAATAAAGGTTTTTGGAGGGGTTTTGCAAATCAGAAAAGAAAAAGAGAAGGTCTATAGTTTATTTCAACTTAAGTAATTGGACAGAAAGTTGAGTTACTTTCTTACTACAGGTAGTAATAGGGTAAATACATTTTTTTAAAAGATCAGAATTTAATTAGGTTTTGGGGTTCTTTTCCCCTTTTTATTTCTCTGTTTCTGACAGTAACTAGGGGAATGCTAGCAGGGAGTAGAAGTGGAGGATAGCAATAAATAGATCTCCCTGAGCCTAACAATAAATCTGATGCCACTGTCACAGAGCAGAGCAGAGGCAAGAAAATACTGTACCAGTATTTGTCATGCTTGTCAGGAGAAACACTTTCCTACCTAAAATATTGTTAGCAGAAATGTGTATCAGCTGATTAGGTCAATTTTGTTGAGCTTGATATAAATAATTTTCTGTGGTCTGTTCAAGCTAGAAATACTCTTTGCCTCTTTGGCAGTTATGTTATTTCACACTTACCAAATAATACGCCCATATTGTGTCACATAAATTCAGCTGCAGCTGCTATGATATGAGGATGAAGATAGTAAATTAAAAAACTTAATGAGATAGTTTAGGTAAATGACACTTGATACTTGTTCTGCTTCTCCCAGATGTTGTGTTTGAAACAGTGGACCCAAACAAGGGATTTGGGAGACCATTTGGAATGCCTCCATGAAAAGGACAAGAATAGGTGTAGAATGAGAAAAGGCAAACCAAAGGAGCAAATGACCAGTGAACATGGTGTTCACAAACGAAGTTAGGAAGCAAAGAAATAAAATATCTTCAATAATAAAGTAGATTAAAAGATAGTGATGGACTTCAGCAAGAAACAGCAATAAGTGACTCAGACATTTGATAGAGTGCAAAAAGGCATGACTTCTTTATATTAGCAAAGAAGAAAACCAGGAAAAATAAAGAAGCACAAAAGAATTTACAAAAAAGCATCAGCCTTCCCCTACCCCCCAAACTACTTGTAAGATAAGAAACTTCTCTAGACAAAAGAATGGAAGGAACTTTTGAGGCTAAAAACCACAAATGGCAAATTGCAAGAAAACCCTTATGAGGGTCAGAGTTTATTACAGCCTCTGCAGCTGCAGAAATGAAGACTCACACCAGGATTTGATCAATTAAGAGGATCAAAAGGAGTTTCACACTCAGTGAGAACAGAAGCTCATAAAGAGAAAAAAACAAAACAAAACAAAAAAAACCCAAAAAAACAGAGTAGAAGGGCAGAGTTCAGAGGGGAGAAAGGAGCTGCTCTTTGACCAACAAAACTTTGAGGTAAGTAACTTAGAGACTCATTTTCTCCTGTGACCTACATATTCTGAATTAGATACTTGATACTACTTAAATCTTTCATGGGATTGTGTAGCTAAAGCAGTGGAGAACAGACATAAACACACATCATGCTGACACTTCAGTGTTTTTTCATGCATGGTGACTCTTAAAACCAGAAAAGTGCTCTGCAGCACTTGCCTTCTACTGTGGAGGAAAACCAACTTTGTTATAGACTATAACATGTAAATGTGTAAATATCAGTAAAAGATGTGCCTATGTATCTATGGAAACTTGTTACTTGCTGTTACAAATTTCTCTGCCATTTCTCTGACAGACTACATGGCCACTGCATTTTGCTGTTAAGATAAAGGCTGGTGGCAAGCAATCAGGTTTAACCAGACTTAAGTAAGTTTATAAAGCAATTTTGGAGAAGAACATCTATTATACCTACACACCAAGGGTTGCCCCAATCACAAAAAGCCCTCTTACCTATAATAAAGAATAAAAAGATTATCAGAGAGCTGATAGCTAAGACACAAAGAAAATGACTGTGTTAATCTTGTGTTATAATGGAAAATTGAACGAGCAAAGCAAGTGGAACTTTCTTAATTAGATTTAAAAGATCTTTATGCCAGTGTAACTCAAATCAGAATCTGTATCTCATACATGTTTTTCTTTTCTGACCATTCTTGTCAGATTTTTCACGACATTGATGCATGGAGAAAATGGCATTTTGTACGAGAAAAAAACAAATTCATTCTTTGTATTTTACTGCACGGTCAAGCCTGACTATCTTGTTTATTGCACATTTATAGACAGGCCCTTATTTGAACCTCTGCTTATTTAAAAGAAAAATTACACTTAATAAAAGACAAGATCCTGAAATTCTCAGTCAACTTCAAGAAACTCCCATAGACTGAAAGCAAAATATTACTTTTTTTCACATTGTGAAAAGGGTGGCAAAGCATTTCTAGTTTTAAATTCAAGGTACAGGGTAGGATTTATTGCTCATCACTGTGCTGCTGCTGTATGCAATTGGACAATCTGGTCACCTCTCATAATTCTGGATCACTGCAACATGGAAGTCTTTATGTAAGCTAGTTACAAATTTCTTTTGATCTGCATCTTACCTTTGTTAGAAATTTGCTTTAAGGTGAGAGGAATTCTGCTCATTTCAGTTTTGATGAGACTAATTAGCTCAGATCAGCTAAGGTTAGCTTAGCTGTAGGTGTCAACACAGTACACATCTATATGTTATCATCATCCTCAGAATTTGCTAAAAATCTGAAGTGTCAGGACCCTTGAGGGCCCTGAAGAGCATCACTGGCCCTGTCCAGCCCTGGGGTGGACCCCTATCCATGCAACCTGCCCATGGACCAGGATTTCCATTTCATCTCAGTCCAAGGCTATGAGTCCTTATGCACATGGTGCTGCAGGAGTGCCAGCTCTCAGCCCTGTCTCTGGATGACCCTAGGCTGCAAGCTTTCTCCCAGCTCTGTCTGGGCTCTTATTTCCTCTTGCTCCTGACTGGACTCTCTGGATGGACTGATTCACCAGTTTGCCTAGTTCGGGACTACTTGTGGGTCCAATTATCAGCATCCAGTTCTGCTTGCTCTGCTCAGGTGCTGGAAGATGTAGCTCTGCCAGTACGGGCACTACCAGTGTTGGGGTCACTTACAATTTTGTTGGACACTTTTAGAGTGAAGCATTAGAACTTCTTATCTCTCCAGCACTCTCTAGTCCATATTTAATTTTGCTTTCTAAGATCAAATATCTATCTGCAAGGTGCTGCTGCTTATGAAAGATTCCCACAGTGTTCACAGATAGTGGGGTATACTTATCCTTCTCCCATGGATATGTAAAACTTACATATTTAAATGATGCAGCCGGAAAATACAAAGAGAAGTCTGACTTCCTTGTCTGTACCTTACATTTCTATACTTTTTAAATGAGTCTTACTCATCCTTTACACATCCTTAAAAGTCCTTAATGACTTTTGAAATTTAATCACGAGCTACAGTACATCTGCATTTACTCTGCTTATGTGATGTTTCTTTCACATATTAATGCATGCAATTTCCTCTGAACCAGTTGTAGCAAATAAGAAGGAAAGATAATTTCAGATATTTCAAATGAATTTTCTTTTTGTCATCTAATTCATCCCCCTGCCATTGCACAATTGTTCTCTACAATGTATTTTTTAAGAGCTCTCTTGATGGATGGTGTCTTCCATTGTAACTTTTGTGCTACTATCATTCATTTCCTTTATTGCAGAAGAAAAAGACATTTTATTGGCACACTCCTTTCACTTAGTGTTTTATCTTCTAACTTTCTCAAATGCCTATCCTTCATGTACTTTTCTTGGAGTTCAAATAAAGATTTTGGTGTAGATGATTGTCTCAGAGTTCATTTGGGCTGCCCTATTCCTCAGTTACCTCTCATGCTTACCCTAAATTCCATTTCTGGAAACCATTTGTATAGTTGTGGATTACTAAAGTGAATGTTAAAATTCCTGTGAATTTACTATAACCTAGATCCTAACTTCAAACTGCTAGTTATTTTCATGGTCCATGAAAGGCAGGATTTTTGAGTTTATTTCTCTTAATACATGACTGGCAAAATGAATTATGGTTGTTTTTGTTTGTTTGTTTTGTTTTTTTTTTCTTCCTATTTCTGAATCACAGTTGAAGTATGGTAGGTAGATCAATGCTGTGAATAATGTCGTGGTAAAGATACCTATACAATTCAATCTCATAATTCTAGCATGCCTTTATATATTTTTGAAGAGGGCACTTAAGTCACAAACTTAACCCAACATTTATTTTTATTTACTGTGGGATTCTTATGGCTCTGTTACGCAAGGCAGTTACAAAGATGAGTTACACAAAACCAGCCTGATATGTGAGCATGAAATCCTACATTTTTTACTGGTCTTAGAGTATGTTCCCATAGATTATGGTTTAGTTTAATCACTTAAATGCATTATTTTGGAAGTAATATAAATAAATAGAACATAAAGCAGCTTGCAGTCTAAAGTCATTCAGTCACACATTGTACTTCCTCAAAACTACTGAGAATTTTTGGCATTACATGACAAGATACAAATTTTATATATAAACCACCCTTTCTCACTGAAGTTAAGAGTGATGACAGCACTCGAAGGATACTGTGAAATACAAACATCTTCATAGTGCTAGTTGTTTTTTGGCTTTTGAGTCTAACATACAAAATTTTTACTTGATCATTCTGAAAACTCCATCTTCCTCTCTCAATTTTACCTGGTTTCTTTGTGAAAATGCTCTTTAAAGCTCTGTGACAATAGCAACCATAACAGGAAACACCAGGGGATGTTTTCCTATTGTATTTTCTACTGAGGCTCCTTCCTCTATGCATTTTGATGCTGTTCTCCACAAGGCAAGTAACCATACACACATTTCTCATCTGTTGCAATAGAAAAAAATGGATTACACAAATGGTTTTCAACTGCAAAAGAGGTTTGTTTTAGCATTCAGCAGAAGTTTGCAGTAATCCATCTGCTTCATACTATAGTGCATTGCACACTCTCAGATGTTTACTGGCTCAGTCTAGTGATTAATTAAAACATATGAATGCAGGCAACATTTACATGGCTGCTTAACTTTCTCTTATACTTCCAAGGATATCTCTAACTAGCTGGCATTCACACTGAATGTGCTCAAGCATAAACTCTTTTTCTTTACTAACATTGAGTCAGTATTCCTAACTGAGGTCTTGGCACTTAGGCTGTGCAGACTTGAAGAGGAACCTGAAATTCAGTTAGGATTTGAGATTAAGAAACCTTCTGATCAAATTGCTTTCAAATGGAAGTCATCATGCAAATGGACTTGTTAAATTATTTTAATATTGCCCATATCATCACCTTCACTATAGAAGATTTTCCTGTCTTGCTGCATTTCCCAGGTCTGTCTAGTTTTTACTTCAGAACTTCAGATCACTATTTTCTCCTTGTCTTTCTAACATAAAAAGACCAAAAAATGTAAATGTAAAAAAGGTGGTCAGCTTCCACAACCACCTCCCTGAGAAGACACCAAAATTCATCAAAGGAAGAATCAGATGCCCCTATACAGACATGTTGCAAAATATGTAAATCCTCAGATAACTGAAGAATACAGATAATTTAAGTCTTCCTAAAGGATCCACTCTCCTTGCCTGAGACAAAATGTGTTTTCACACACCTTGTCAGAATATCTAGCAACTGAAATATAATAAATAGTGGTAAATTTAGTCCAAAAAACAAACATATTATTCTGAGATTGGTTAGTAAAGACTGAGTGTAAATGCCATGGCAAATTTTTATTGTGTGTCTAGGCACAGGTGGCATTGAAGAGCTCATCAAAAAACTGAGATTCACATGTTGATAAGGTACAAATCTGTTGCTGGCATTTCATGCCAAAGCAATAACCTTTTTCCATGAAAAAAAAAAAACAACCCAACATTTCTATTTATCAAGTTTGACAGTCTTGATAAATATGAAAAAATACTTCGTGGGGAATACTCAAGACAGTTGAGTATGCAGGCACTGTCTTGGCTCATACAAATTTGCCAACACCCTAAGTTTGAGAAGTACCCATTAAAGCAACACAGGAAGTTCAAGTGAAACATAAGGAGGAATTTCTTTACTGTAAGAGTAACAGAGCCCTGAAACAGGCTGCTCAGAGAGGCTGTGGAATCTTCATCTCTGGAGGCATTCAAAAGCCACCTGGACACCATCTTGTGCAACCTCTTCTAGATGAACCTGCTCTGACAGGTGCGTTGGACTAGATGGTCTCTAGAGGTCCCTTCTAAACCCTAATATTCTGTGATTTTTTTAATAACTCTTCGCAGCATTCATAGGATTTATACTTTTATGTTTTATTTGAATGTGAGATAACAATTTATAAAGTTTTTTGTGTTTAAGGTATGTTAGAGACAGTAATACGTTGGCTTTTGCATATTTTCAGTCTTCAAAATATGAACAATTCTCATGGTTAATTAAAATTGGATTATATGCTTTGAAAAGTATGCTTAAAAATATTATGTGTAACACAAGTATTACATTTAATTTTCATTATTTCAATCTGCTAGTTGCTAAATATTCAAATATACTTCTCAGAACTTAGTTCTACTTTTACAGAAAGGCTGAAAAAAAGAGAGGCCTTTGATAATGCTCCAGAGCCACAGGCATTGCATTTAGTATCAAGCTCCAAAATCCAGTTAAAACATTACTCAGCAGCTTTTCTTTATTATTACAGCCTCATGGTGAACACATTTCTGAGCCAGCCTTCTGTTGCCACCACATAGTCCAGGTGTTTAGAGCAACATGATATTCTTCAGATCCCCAGAATTTCTAAATAACCTAGCAGCTCAGCTAGGGCAGAGCTGAATGTAATGTAACAGATGAACAACCAACCTGTATTCTTTCTTTTGCAGCTCCCAGCTGCTTTCTCTCCACTGAATGATTATGTGTCCATCGACTAAGAAACTAAACTCACTTTTGTGTTTGGTACTTACTTTTGTTCTAGGAAAAACCTATTTCAAATATCATAATCTATTTTTCATAATGGATTTAATTTTATTCTAATCCATATTTCAAGTTGCATTATGCATTTTCTGCAACTAAAGATAAACTGAACATTACTAACCTTTTTTTCCACACTAGAAGGATAAAAACAGAGAGTGAAAATCAAAACAACGTATGGTCTCAAAGTTTTCCTTCAAAGTTTAAAAGTGACAATTGCAAGCAGGACTCCAAACATAATTCTATGGGCTTTCTGTATTTCTTTTTTTAAAAAAAAAAATATTCAAACTCTCAATTTCACCATGACACAAAAGCTACATTTTCCTCTCTCCATCATTCATTAATTCTAGCTTTAGTCATCTCCTGCTGACCAGCTCCTTTAGGATGAATTCTTCCAAATGATATTTAATTTTTTTTTCAAAAATGTCAAGCTTTTGTGGCAAAGCTTCCCCCATACAGCACAATTCATACCATCCTCATTTCTGCAAAACATATGCTTCTGCATATGCTTACGCATAAACACATGATTTTATGGCATACATACAAATAGTTGCTACTGATGAAACTGATTTTCACTGGAAAAAGAAAAAATTTTGTTTATCCTGGGCTTTTTTCTAAGTTGCTTTTCGAAAACTGACCTGTACAATCATGGGTTACAATCATTTCTGAATCTTAAAGATATATGGTCATAGAGCCTCTGAAAAATAGCTGAAAATTGGCTTTAGTAGCAAGTGCTTTGTTTTCAGAATTTAAAAACCATTTACAGCTATAAATACTACAAGCAATTTACCATCAGTATTATAGAACTCTCAGTGTCATCCTCTGTAGGTGCAACTCATAACTTTAAACTTTTATGTAACACTTCAGAGTCAAAATTAATTTTGGAGATAGGCTTTGAGAAAAAAATATATCAGTACACCTGATGCACATAAAATAATGGCAGAAGCTTTACTGCAAAAGGCATTGATTTACTTTCTACATTTGTTATATTGCATAGAATGGAGAGGGAATTCCATTTTTATGTAAATGCCTTAATATTCACACTCCTCATACCATAGGCAGGAATTGCGTTTTTCCTTAATACAACACAACCATGTCTAACATTTTCCACAGCATTCAAGAATTGAGGGAAAATGCATTCAAAGAAAACTTCACAGTGTTGAGATACCATTTTTAATGTACGAGTAATTCTTCACTAAGGTAGATTTATAGACTCGCCATGTCTTGTCTACCTCACACTTTTGTAAAGGCAGAGTCAAAATCTTCATGAGGCTATTTATACTTTGCTATTTTCTCTGTCTACTTAACTTTATGTATATGTAGCATGGCATGTTTTAGTAGCTCCACAAAATGATTGATTAACAACAATAGATATTGGAAGTTATCAAGTATTTAGAGTTTGGAAGAACTGGGGTGGTACTTCCTCTGTTCTTGAAAAAAAAACAAAAGTGAATAAACCCAAACCTTTCAAAATTATAATTCTCTAAGGAAGGTCTAGAATAGAGAATTACATTCAATTTGGAATCAGAAGCAGCAGAATAGATCAAGACATTGTTGATCCTGCATTATAAAGCTTTTCCTACATTATAAAGCTTTGATGGTTAAGTAGTTTTGCTATCAGAATATGAACTGATGCTGAAGTACCTATAATGCTTTTAGTTCTGAGATCAGTCTCCACTTATCACTGAACAGAATCATGTAAATGGATCAAAGCTACAAAGTGAAATCCTGCTTGTATATCACACTGTGGTGTTGAAGAGAGCCCAGATAATATAATTCAGTTAATCTTGAAGTCTCTAGTGGGTTTTAAGGATTCTACTTGTCTTACTGAGAAAGTGAGATGATTGAGAAGCTTGATTCTGTGACATCATAACCTTTAAAAATTAATGTACAACAGACAGGTAACTGGTTGTAAATGAAAAACTAGCACATACTTGGTAATGACAAAACTATCTTATGGAAGATTAACATTACCTAATACTAAAAGGGTCCGTCTTTCTTTAGTTCACTCATGATAATTCTAATTAATAAGATATCATGATCTTAATGTGTTTTTTTAAGGTCTTCCTGACTTTTAATGTTTGGATTTCTAGCTTCTCTCTCCTATTATGAATACTAACAACCTATTTTGCTTACAATGCCAGTGCTGAAGAACAGTGAGTGAGTGAGTCTCACACATATTGACAATAAAATCCATTATCTAGGAGAAGACAAATCAATAAAAATATAAGTATTATATTTATTATTCTGCTGCATATGACTGAACAGAAGCTGGAGAGTTACTTACAATAAATTGTAAATAAAGCTGAAAGTAAAGCTGGAAAATGTCATAATCTGTAGGAATTTTTTCTATACTACTTCATGGACTCTGCATAACTACTAAGATGCCATTGAAACCACTATGACAAAAATTACAAGTGACATGCAGCCTCATTCAGTTTCAGAAAGCTTTCACACAAATCCATCTACAAAGAAATTTTGTCTACTAAGAACAATCAAACAAGAAATTAATCTTAAGGATGTGTTTTTCTCCTGCCTTTTAGTTTTAGGAAAGTCTGGAGGTCTTAACAAAAGATACTTGAAAAATACAATGCACTATATGTCTTCTAATAGTTTGAGATTAAATAAAAAGTGTTCTAAAATCAACAGGAAAATCACTGTTTGTACTGGGAGGTGAGCTTTTCTCAAGCTGAGAACATTCCCACTAATTACTGAATATTTCTGGCTGTGTTGGCTTTCCAATGTAGTGATCAGGAGACTGATTTAGAAGCACCTACACAGCACAGACTGCACATCATCCACAGGTGCACACTGGCCTCCTGCATAACATTGTCCAAGTGCAGCCATTCATCTTCCAAGCACCCACTGTTTTCTTCTGTAATTATTCTGTCTGCTTTTCATGGCAAGGTCTTTTATGGCACGCTGAGAAGTCATCTTGCTCTTGACAGCCAGGTTTCCAGGGAATTTCTCTAATAAACAAATACTTTGCTTTATTTTCTAGTAGTAATAGGATGACAGAGGCACACACAATGCTTTATGTGGGTTGTGCATGCATTAACTACTTCCCTTGAAGAATACTGCTTAAAACAATGTATGCCATTTGAATTTGATTTTAAAATTAGGGTGAATCAGCTCTATGTTCTGAATCTAACACACAGAACGCTGTAGGCTCAAATTCAACAGTGAATTAAGGATATTTTTGGAAGTGTAATGCTCCAGAAATTGTTAAAGACCCACTTTTTGTGTTACTTCATAAACAGAAATTCATTTTTGAAAGCTGCGGTGCATTTTTATCTATTCTTTTATGTAGTTGTTATTATTTATATTTGTTTGACTACTGTGAACTTTATAAATAGATAAAAAATATCAAACATTTGCTCTAACTGATATTTTTTTCTCCTTAGTGTTAGCTGTGGAATACTCTGAAAAAAAATCCGTAAGATTTTTCTTTTGTACTGTCACAAGATCATGACACAATAGCTGACAGTAAGCCATTCAAGCTAAAGTTTAAATAATATTGAATTAGCTACTTTAAATGCCTTTGCCTTTATATGATCATTGAAATCTGTCAAACTTTTCCTGTTCACTAAGAACATTACTAATATAGGTCAGGATATCCTGGATTTAATAGACCAGTATGTAGTGATTTCTATTTTTATAAGGAGAAAAAGCACTATGATATGATCTCTGAGAGTTTGTGTGTATGTGAATATCAAAGGACATTTACCCTTTCACTCAGGGAATGGCTCTCTGAGACAGAAGTATTTCTACATCAATTTTACTATAACTAAACAAGTCTATTTTTTCCTAGCTAGAAAGGAACAAAATTGTGACAATAGGGAAATCTTACACTTTCAAATGCTTATCATGTTTATCTTTTCTTTCTTGCTTATCCTTTTCTATGTGTTCTTTTCTAAGAAACGATATTAGGTTTGTACAATATGATTTGATTAAAAAAAAAAAAAAATTCTTTGTAAGAAAACAAAATGTTTCCTTGACAGCAGCTATAGAAACATAGCAGTATTATCTCTCCTTTTGAAGACACTGCAGAAGAAGTTCCTGGATCAAACTTCTATTAAATTTACCTTCCTTTGTATTGCTAAACAATGAAAGCATGTACCTATAACTGCTGACATTCTCAGGGTCAACATGAATCCTTACTAATCTGTAATAGCATCCTCTAAGTCCTTTGTTCACCACAGAGAAAGCAAGTAAACCATAAATGGCAAAATTTCCTCAGGGAAGAAAGCGGAAGAAGAGGAAAAAGCCAGGCAAGGGTATGGGTTCTGCCAGTGGGTCTACTGGGTACGACAAGCACATCCTATAATTTACATATGAAGTTACCACAACATTTGTACACTGTGTGGCAAAGAATACAATGAAAAAATTGCTCCTCTATTAATAAGAATATGAGAAAATAATGAAAGGAGGATGGAAAACTTAGGAGGCTTCAGAGAATGTATGAACTGAAATTTCTTGTTTACAGAGAAAGTAGAAGAAATATTAAGAGATATCTCCAACATACCAAATATTTAGTGATAGCTCTAATACTTTGTACTTTAGCAAATATTCTCTCACATTCTACTTTAGAGAAAACAGAACTGTTAATTTATTTTGTTGATATGTGAATTATTATTTTCTTTAAATCTTCTAATAGAACTGAACAAGAAAGAGCTGGCATTTTCAAACAGAAGTATATTGTCACCACTTATACTCTAAACTATGTCTCTCAGATAAATTAATGCAATTCCATTTAATACTGAAAACCACCAGCCTTACCTACCCTTACACTGAGAACTTGGCTGTAGGGAAAAAAAAAAAAAAAAAAAATGCTTCTGTAGAGATTCATAGAGGTTTCCACATTTTTGCTGCCTTGTTGCCTGCCTAGACTCTTTTCTGCACCTTCTCTTAGAACAATACTATGTTCAGAAGTTAGAAATCTTAAAGCATATGCAGTTTACAGTTTTTAAGTATTAAGACTCAATGTAATATGACTGAAAATGAAGCTGAGAATGATACAGCAAGCCATCTTAATTAATATGGTAACCCGTATTACTCCTTATGGTATTCATATCATAGACCTTTTAAAAGGTAAGAAAAAGTGTCAGGAATTCCTCTTCTTACTTTCATTTCTTCAGATACATGCCATTTTTTAATTTCATTTCACAAGAAAGTTCATGGGTGTCCAAAGCCACTGTTACAAAATGGCCCATGTGAGCAGGTGTTTCCTGCTTTGTCCTCTCTTTATTATTATGACTAATGTCTTTAGCCAAACAGAACATGGAGGAACTGCTCAAAGAAAAACCCTGTTCTGTAAATTTATCCTACATATCCAGTCTGAAAGCTGTGTAAAAGAAAATATTCCTCTCTCATTCTCTTTTTGTTTATTTTCAACCTGTAACAGCTGATACTGCAAACATTAAATGGAAAGTCCCCTCATCCTTACTGGAATAACAAAATATCTCTCATGAAATACTGTAGTTTGATGATGGAGGACACTGCAACAGCCAGGAATCACAATAGCTATGAATTTTGCAATAATAAAGAAAAAAATCCCTGATTGGTGAATTTGATTGAACTATTTTCAGTAATTGCAGTAGATTACAACACTCAAGAAATTTTGAATTAACAAAAATTGAAATGTAGCCAATTTGTTAAGTAAGGCAAAGTGAAAAATTTCTATGTAAAGTTTTTCAGTGAAATTCTGCTGTCTTTAAAAGTCATTATATTTCCATGATGAGCTAGTTTGAATCTATTATCTACTCTGCTTCCATTTAAATGGCTATATTAAGTCTTCTTTTCTTTTGTTTACTAGATGACATTTTCCACTGGATAATGAAATCTATTTCAAACCAGAAAAAGTGAAGTGCTGCCGGCAAAGTCACCCTAGTATTTATCAGATATATTAGTATATTTTTATTGATACCAAAATATGGTTTACAGGCTGTATTGCATTACATTTTTCAATGTTTATTACACAGGATTACAGTACATTTCTTCCTTATCAAGTGAACATTTTGTACACAACCAGAGGAGCCTGAAAGATGCTGTAGTTCCATTCAACTGCATATTTGCTCCATATCTGATTAATTCTTTCCTTATAATTAAGTTGTCATAGCAATGCATTTCTAATAGTACTGTTTCATATGCCCATAAGGATCTGGAGACACAGCTATTGACAGTTTTTTTAGAATTCAGATATGCTAAATTATAACTTTATCAAATACACAAGTATTGGTATACTTGCACTAGCAGAACACTATGTGAGCAGAGATAAATTAGGCCAAAGCATAATCTGACATACACAACTAACACAAAGCTACTAAAATTTTCGGTGGCTAAGCTCAGGGAAGAAAAGGCAAAACCTACAACTGCTTTGTTTTAAATGTAAATGTTTGATGATTAAAAATCCTAAATTATTACACCTTATGAGGCAGGAAAAAACATTTGGGGAATTTTTTTTTCTTTTTATATAGGTGTTTCTTTGTTGGTATTTATATGGCACACCAGGTAGCTGTGGACAATAAGCACTGATACCAAGAAATCATAGTATTTCACTGACTCTGTTTAGCATGTCTTCCTCCATAATTTTAACAAATTAATTAAATTACACATACTTCTAAGGTCTCAAAATAACAGGAAGACATCCCCCAGCAGCCAGAACCAAGTTGTGGTTGTTTCCAAGGCACTGATAACAAGTGTCAACCTGCATGACTCTGTGAGAGTGAGACATCAATCAAGAGCAAAGAAAATTGCCTGATATTTCATTCCCTTTTAAGTTCAGAATGTGAAGATTAATGTGCATTATTTTTTAGTACCAGGAAAAATGTAAGTGCATCAGAGACAAAGAAGAAAATGGTGTTAGCTTATTTTCTATGGATGAGAAAAAGAAGTAGGTTAGAGGAATGAGAGATTCTTTTCATCACATCTCTGGAAAGGATAAGCCTCAAACTTTGGGGTTTATGCACGGCATAGCACACATCCTCTAAAGGGTGTGTGCACCCTTTCAAAGGGTTGATGAAGGCGAAAGTATAATGTGAATGCAGTAACTGACCTAATATGTCTTAATGAAGATGTGCATTGATTTGGTTATGAGGAACACTTAGCCTCTAAGTATATAAATGTAAAATGGTTATTGTTCATTCTAAAGTTTCTGACCTTCTTTAAATGATGTGAGAAATACACCTCCTTAAGTCAGAGTTCAGAAGCCTGAAAACAAAGGAAAGTTGTGCAAGTACTATGAATTTCAGATACTCTACATTTACCTGTTTCATGTATCTAGCCTAAAAGTGAAAAATTCATCTTGTTTTGTTTTGTTTTGTTTTGTTTTTCAATGAAGCACAGTGGAAATCTAACAATGGCAAAAGCAGTTATCAAGGGAACTGTGGAGTACTGGAAGTAACAAGGTACCAAATGACTAAGCAAGACTTTTAGTTCCCTCTCACTTCCTGATACATGCATTTTTCCTTAGAATCACAGAATTACAGACTCATCATGGTTGGAAAGGACCTTCAAGATCATAATTTTCAACCATCAGTCCTACACCACCTTGGCCACTAAATCATCTTCCAGAGTGCTACATGGGAGTCTGGGCAGCTTGTTTCAATGCTTCACCACTTTGGTGAAGAAATTTTTCATAATATCTAATCTTAACCTCCCCTGGCACAAATTTAACCCATTACCTCCTGTCCTGTTGCTAGTCACTGGGGTAACTAACACACACCTCATTACCACCTCCTTTCAGGTAGTTGTAGAGGGCAAAAAGTTCTCCCCTCGAGCTCCTTTTTTCCAGGCTGAACAGCCCCAGCTCCTTCAGCCTCCCCTCATAAGATCTGCTCTCCAGACCCCTAATCAGCTTGGTTGCCCTCCTCTGTACCCTCCCCAGCACCTCCATGTTCTTTCTATAAACACGGTGCACAAAACTGCAGACAGTAGTCAAGGTGCTGCCTTACCAAGGGTGAGTACAAGGGTAAGATCACCTCCCTGGTCTGCTGGTCACACTGTTCCTGATACAGGACAGGATGCTGTCTGCCTTCTTGGCAACCTGGGCTGACTGTTCTCTCATGTTCAGCCGGCTGTTAGTCAGACCCCGAGTCCCTCTCTGCTGGGGGAGCAGCTCTCCAGCTACTCCTCCCCAAGCCAGTAGTACTCTGGTGAGGGTTGTTGTGGCCAAAGTTCAGGAGCCAACATTTGGCCTTTCTGAAACTCATACTATTTGCTGTGGCCCATCAATCAGACCTATCTAGATCCCTCAGCAAAGACTCCCTACCCTCAGGGAGATCATCACTTCTACCCAGTTTAGTGTCATCTGCAAACTTACAGAGAGTGCACTCTATTCCTTCGTCCACACCATCAATAAAGATGTTAAACAGGAGCAGCCCCAGCACCCCTCAGGACTGTCTGCCAGATGGATTTAACTCCATTGACCAAAACTTTTTGGACCCAACTATACAATCAGGTTGTTATCTGTTGAAGGGTGTGTACATCTAGGCCATGAGCAGACAGATTCTCCATGAAAAAGCTGTGTGAAACTATGTCAAAAGCCTTGCTAAAGTCGAGGTAGATAAAATATACAGCCATTACCTCATCCAATAATGGGGTGGGTCATGAGTGGGTCACCCCTACATAGAAGGAGATCAGGTTATTCAAACATCTGCCCTTCATGAACCCATGCTGACTGGGCATGATCACTTGGTTGTTTTACATGTACCAAATAATGGTATTTAGGATGATCTGCTTCATCAGTTTCCCAGGTACTGAAGTCAAACTAAGAGGCCTGTAATTTTCCAGATCATCCCTCCATCCTTCTTGTATATGGGGGTTACGTTGGATGATTTCCATTCTGCTGGTACCTCTCCAGGCAGCCAGGACTGCTGGTAAAGGATGGCAAGTGGCATTTGGCTGAAACATACAGGTAGCTGGTATGTTTTTTATACAATTCCAAAACTAACTATCTGGGGAACACATACCAAGAGCGACACGAGTCTTTCCTGGTATAAAACTTTATTTGCATATACAGAAAGAAACAACTGTTCCTTGATGACATTTTTCTCAAGAATTACCCGATTTGTCTTACATAAGGAATATCACTATTTTAAGAGTATCCATAAGAATATTAAGTATCTGCTTCTGGTTTCCCCCTATAAATTCTATTTGCAGAATATCTATTCTACAGTCACTGACAAAGTGCACATAAAAGGTGAGAGATCCTACAGTCGTTTCTAGACACTGGAATATGTTTGTGTTCATGGAGGAATGTGGTACTAATTTAGGCTACAAAGTGTTTTAGATATGGAATACACGTAGAGTTAAAAATGGTGATCAGTTTATACCCAACCCTTGAAGACTTACAGTCTTGTAACTGATAATAGTAGCATACTGAGATTACATGAAAGCTGCACAATTTTCCATCTTTCTAATCTGTCTTAAACTTAACATGGCCTCATTCACTTTCTTGAATGCATTCCTAAGTATAAGGAATGAACTGTTGCTATAGGATACTTCTAATTTAGCTCTTTGCTGCTAGGCAAAAGCTCTGAAATATTTTGATTTAAGTGTTTGAAAGAATTGCTTTTTCAGTTAAAAAAAAAAAAAAGAATTTTTCTACTTCTGGATTCTACTTCTGCTTTACTTGTGTTCACTTATACGTACTAAAATATCACTTAATAGTAGCAGAAATAGTGACTATGGGTGGACTATGAGATTAGCTGTAAAGAGTGAGTCATGATGGGAGGCCAGAAGGCAATAATGCTGTAACTAGTAAAATAATGCATTTTGAACTTATCAGTTGCTTCATAAAGTGTTGCTGAAATATCAGAAGAAAACCAGCTGTATTCATTTTTCCACAAATACCCACGACAACACAGATAGCATCAGGTGTGTACAGCTGTAGTTCAAGCATATTTATCTCTTTACAACAATAGCATATGAGAGAGAGATAAACAGGGGCAAACCTTTAGCTGACTGCAACAGATATCTTTACAAATATGATTGCATTGTCTAAATGGAAAAGGCATTTTTGAATATCTGAGATTGGACAAATAAGAAAGAAGTTGTTGAGCACTCCCAGGGAATCAGTGAAAAAGAGAGCAGAGAAGAACATTCAGCTTTTTCCTACTCTGACACTACAATTTAGTCTCACAAGGCAGTATACAAAAAAATCCCTTGCATACAAAAATCATAAAACTTTTATGAAAATGTTATTGCCAGGTTCTGAGTGGTCTTGCTCTTTTTATTGTTGTGGAGAAAAGATAAATAGAGAACCACAATTGACATAGTTGCCCCTTAGATAAATGCAACACACTAGTTCCTCATCATTGCTCCCCTTCATTTCCTATTAAACAAACTCCCCTTCAGCTTGCAAGTACAAGGCATACTCCATCTTGTAAATGCACATATTTGAGAAAAACAGCTTCTTTGCCCGACTGCAGTTCTGCCTACTCTCCTTGTAATGCAGAATAATTTCATCCAACCTCAGATATAAAATCATTCTAGATAGCTACATCTTGCTTGGCTCTTCCTCATGATTATTTATTAAATTCAAGTTTCACAGGCAAAGTAGTGACAAATAAATGTTATACATAATATTTTCCCTTTTTCTATTTTAAAGTCCAAGACAGGTAGAGAGTCAGCATACAAGTGATCAAGAAGACAAAGTTTCCAACTCATTTTAGGTTTGCATATTATCTACTAAGAAAACCGTTTTCTAAGGTACTTAAACCAAAAAATGATACACCAAAACATTTCTTGATTCATCATTTTGAATCTGTAACACAAGTTGTCACTTCAAATGTCAGCTGAGATGAGACAAATGTTTGTTTGACTTCACTCTGTACTAAAATTGTTATAGAAAAAGGCTTTGGATAATGTGGAAGCTGCTAACAGAAACAGTGACCTGTTATCTAAAAAGGAGCAAATCAGTGGGAAAGCTTTTTTTCCCTTGGCCTTCAAAGTGGAATCATATCATTCATAAGAAGCACAAAAAGAGATCCTGTAATATTGTGTTTATTTATTGGATAACTATGGCTTTGACTCTTACACTTTGCTATCTCAATAATAAAAAAAGGCCAGGCTGATATAATACTTGTGCTACTATTCAGCAAGTCATCCTATTACCTGTACATTTTTAGAAAGATGTAATAGTTACCCTTGACAACTTCATTCTGTAACACAGACTCTCTCAGACAAGTTAAAAAAAAAACAAAAAACAAAAAACCCCAACAGTTTCATATAACATAGATCTCATTCTAGTATCAATATGTAACATTAATGCATACCAACAAACTAATGACCAACAGTAAAATGGTGAACAGGTGAGTTTTAGCAAAAAGAAAAGTGAAAAAGAAGGTAAAGGGCTAGATATTTTAAACAATTTATATGTTATTTTAGCCCAAGGCTTTTCCTGATTCTTTTCAAGCTGCAATAAAAATTATATGAAATATTTAATATGTGAACAGGCAAGTTTACTTACTGTTTCCTGGATGCCAGCGCACTGCATTTAAATATGCATTACAGTAATGGAAAAGAAATTCATGCTTGGATCGGGCAACTTTTCCTTGAAGTAAGGGCATCAGATCATGTCCATCAATAATTCTGAGTAAGAAAGAATTTCAAAATCAGAACAGTAACCCAAATCTCAATTTGCTAAGAAGATATTATAACTGCATTTCCACTGATTTAAAAAAAAAAAAGAATGGCTGCCTCCAGTTGGTGAATTCAGAGGACAGCCTTCAGGTGCTTTTCCCCTTTGTTTTGTACATTATTTAAGGAAATGTTAATTTTTCATTTTTCCACTAGGAATGGTTGTTTCCTCAACTCATATTTATCTTTTTTCTTTTCTGAGAACATGGCCAGACACATGTGACTAACTTGCTACAACACATACGTGACTAACTTGCTCCAGATATACCAACTCAAGCAGGGGCTAAAGTAACCCAGAAACAAGAGAAATATATGCTGTGCTGTGTTAGCATTCCTGGAAGTAATGATAAAAACTCGGTCCAGCAAATTTTGTATGCCAGAATGTAAGAAAGATGTAGTCATTTGAAAACTTAAAACGAACTCTGTTCAAATATGTTTATCAACTACATATGCACACACAGATGTATATATATATGTAAATTCTCCAAATGCTGCTGGACAATCATGTTTTGGGGGAGCTTGTAATTTACAAGCAAAAGGAGTTATAAAATAAGCAAGGCCTCTAATTGTTTCCATAAATTAAGCCTTTGAATTGATGGAATTAGCTGGTGCAGGAACTGGTGTAAATTAAAAATTTTACAAGAACTTTTGTAGGAAATTACTTATTGATGACATACAGATCAGCAGGTAATTCTGTTTTAAATGTCTAGATAACACCTCATTAAAAATCTTGAAATTTTAAAAACTATTAAAAATATCTATGTTAATTTTCATTACCATGTAAAATTCTTTTCACATTAGTATAACCACTGCAAGAGAGGTACACAATTTACTTTTTTAAGCCATGAACTACATGTGACTATGAAGTTCTTGGCAGCAACTGTATGCAATAGCACCCTTCTGAGTAGGGCTCCTCTCAAAGGATGGGCAGTAAATCAACCTGGAATCTTGTTATGTAGTTCTGCCTGAGTAATGCACACTTGTCTCACCCCTTGCTCACTGTCAAGGACCAGGACAGATGGGTGTCTGTTGTAGACTTTCTGCTTTATAGCCTGTTGATGGGAAAAAGGCTGTCTGGTAATGTTCCCAGTACTGCTGGTTTCAGGGTGTTATTTGAGACTTTTCTTTCTCATTACTTATTTTTCTCTAACTAGGAGCAACTCCTCATTTCCTCTTTAACTTGCTTCCTCCCAGTGACTTAATCATAGCTGTAGTAATTTCTCTTAGTTCTTGGGAAGAATTCAGTGGAGTGATAGGAATTCAGCTGCTGGATCAAAGAATGCTTCAAGGTAATACATAAAAAAAAGCAGTAATTATACATATAGTCTACAGAGACAAATCAGAGTGGATCAACTTGCAAGTGGAAGTTACACAAGTATATTGGGATTTCTATCAAGGAGATGACAAGAAAACATTGTTGCTTAGCCTTCAAGCAAGCAGTATGAAAACAAGTGGATAGAGATCTGGCCACATTAAGAACAATTTTAAGTGCTTAGTTTTGAGAGAGTTACCACTTGTAAGGGATCTCTCAAGACTTGTCTGAGTAATTTTTCATGTCTTAAATGTCCTGCCCTTCCATTTCCTTCAAGCACTCAAACAAACATTATCTGAGTGTCTCTGCCCACTGCAGGTTTTCCCCACGTGGTGCTCAAAAGCTGTTTGTGCATGGTAGATGTATTCAAAGCACATACATATAAGCAGTTTCTCCCCTTAGTGGATTGGGATGGTAACAGTTTAGGTGGAGGCACCTTGTTGCTGAGACTGGGTATCTCCTGAACAAGACAAGGCACAGGGATGTAGGACTGTCAATAAAGCATCTCATGAAATTTAGAAGTCAAGTGAATTTTCTTATTTTCTTATCAGGCTGAAAAGCTCTGTAAGAGATTATTTGCACTAACTTGGAAGAGGACAAAAAAACTATGAAAAAAACCTAGCTGGCATTTGATGTGTTGCTATAGCAAGCAGGCCAAAGTTGAGCTTTTAAGTTAAGTGAAGTTTAAAATAAAGTTGCTGTTCCTTTTTCTACCATGTTCTCTCATGCAGAACAAAGTCTTTTTTGAGACATTAATTTTTGCTTTTCATAAATAATTCTAGGCCTAATTTGTCAGTATGTTGCTCTTAGTAGTATTCTCTTCTTAGTGTCTTGATGCTTGTTTTGCAAGTTATGCTGTATTTACATAAGTTTCTGTAAATTATATCAGTGTGTCAATATAAATGGAAATGCTGTAGTAGTGTATGTAATGATAAAAACGTGCTTTTAAAATCTAGGTTTTTAATTTCCATTCTCACCTCTATTTTAATAGAAATCACCAGAATGTAAAAAACACTCATGAGAGTTTCTCTAAAATAGAAATAACAACAGAGCATACCTGCCAGCAGGTAGCTGTGCCTTGGCAAGTTTGACTATGGTAGGAAATATATCCATGTTACTTGTTGGCTCATCAATAGAGACACCAGCCTGTAACACTCCAGGCCAACGGAGAAGCCCTGGCACACGAATACCTCCTTCCCAGTTTGTTGATTTTCCACCTGCAATGAAAGTTTGTTTGCTCAGAAATCAGTTTCTTCTCAAAATAATACCCCCCTCCAAGAGACTGACTTTCCAAATATTAAACATTCTGTGTAGCTTGAATTTTTAATTAAGTGTATTTAACTTATTTTTAACTTGCTAGGTTTAAGATTTCCACCTTCAAAGAGCACGTTTCTCACAGTACATCTACTACTGTTTATTACACAGAGCTTTTCAAGTTCATTTTATTTACAAACAAAATAATACTATGAGCCTGATTTTTCTGTATCTCCTTTTTCAAATAAATCACCAGAAAAAGAACAAAATTTTACAACAAAGAACAACAATTCTGTCTCCTCAGCATCTTAGACCTTTAAAACACCACATAGTTATAGTGTAAAGCCCACAGCTTGCCATACATGGTGCATGCCTTACTGACTCTTTTCTATTTTTGCACTGGAGGATTCAGCATCCACCTGTTTTTCTGCAGGTTTTAACTTTTTAGAAAGGCAAGTGAAAACTTCAAGCAAGAAAACTCTTTTTGAATAGATCTTTATATATATAAATATATGTAGTACTGTGGCTGAAAAGAAAATGTAGCTCATGATTCCTTCTTACATCAGATTTTTGCTTACTTTTTTATGGGCTTCATAAGAATTCACAATATTGAATAGTCAGGGGCATATAGGTATCTAGTCTGTTATCAGAAAACTTAAACACTCTAATATAAAACATTATGTCCAGAAAAAATCTTTGCTTAAGATGTTTTTGCAAAGCAGTGACAAATTTGGATCTCAACAGGACTATGTCTTTTAGAACATTCTTAAAAATTTACACTTGTAACATACTGCATCAAATGCAATTCTGGTTTCAGAATACATCACATGGCTACCAATTCTGAAACTCACAAACAAAAAGCATGGATTAGTTTTGTTTACATTCTTGTAAAAAAATATTTTCAAAATAAAAATCTAAAGAAAATGTAGATTTAAGTTTACATGGCTGCTACTTGGTGATCTTTAAAAAGCTTGCTATCTAGCAGAAGGAAGCATTCATGAAAGTTTGCTGGTCAGTGGTTCCTATGGTTGGATTGAGACCAATGTAGATGCCAGTAAACTGTGTGCATCTTCTGCAGAAAAGATAGTTTTATCCATATCTATCAGTCATTCGTATTTTCAAAATGTGGTGGGGATTATCAGCTACTTATCAGAAAAGTGTCCAGATTAATACCTTGAATAATATTATGGTTAAAGAAAATCCTGTTGAGCAGGACCAGTTAATTCTGAATGACAATACAAGAAAAGTATACAGACATAATCTTCAAGTATACAGACAGATATCTTCAAATTAAAATATTTTTCAATGACGAGTTATACTGCGGAGATGATTTAGTTCATATGCTGGATCCTGGTTCTGCACAGCAGCTTGTCCAGATGATATGGACATAAAGAAAGCTCTAACTAGTCTATATAGATGTTAGCTTTAAGTGTAAGGTTACTTTTATTTCTGTATCCCTGTCTCAACCTATTAATAGTGCTAGATAGACTGGATTGCTTAAATAAATTATCATTTTACTGTTGCCTCCAGTGTAATCAGAAGAGTAGGAAATTCCATATTAAGTGGTGAAGGCCATTCACACATGGTACAATTCTTAAAATCTAGACATTGGACTGCTTTCACAGGTCCTAGGTTCACAGTACAATTTTCTCAAATCACTACAGAATAGGACAGAAAACTTGCACATTACCCAAGCACAAAGGGAGCGCTCGGCAAACTCTGCCTCCCTGCTGTTAGGTACAAAAAGCAAAATGTACTCCACAGCAGAGCTATCTCCTCACTTAGCCTATGAAGAATTGACTGCTGTTTTCCTTTCAAAAGACTAATTGGAGCATAATTTTTTGATAAGTCTGCAGGTTAGAAATAGCAGGGCAGGAATTACAGATCATTGCAGAAGACAGTCTCCTGTTATGTATGCCTACATGTTATTCAACTTTATTAGAAATATCTTTAGTGACATCACTAGTTGCTTAATGCCATTATATATTTAGAAATCCCTTGATACACACTGTCTTTAGCTGCTAAACACTGTTCAATCTATTTGCATTCTTTTGTCATTAAAAAATAAATCAAAGTTTCACTAGTAATACTAGAAACACGAAGCAAGAATCCAAATGGCTAACTTATTTCAGAATATTTCAGGATCAGACTCATTAGTTTTGTGTTTTGCTTGGACTTGACAACACTGAAACAGAAAAAGCAGCAACCTAGTAGTCCTCATACAAGGAAAACTCCAGACAGACTACCTATATATTTTTTTGTTCTCCTAAATTCTTCTAAAAAGGGTTTTAAAACAGTATAAAGCACCCCAGGCTGTATTTTTATGCCTATCTATCTATGCTTTCTCAGTAGTTGCACTCTTCAGCATTATATTGAACAATAGGCTACCTAGACCTTTCCTGAAAAATTGGCAGCAGCAGGCAAAGTACAGACATAACTCTCTGTAGTCATCCACAACATGGTTTCAAATTTCAATTTTAACCTCATTTTGAATCTTAGCTAAAGGAATATATCTTTTTTTTCCTCCCTCTGTTTTAAATTGACTGCTATTACCTAACACTGGGAATAAAGCTTTTAAAAAGGATGATGTATAAAGGGGAACTCTGTGGTATATCACTATTATCTTGAATGATGAATAATGAAAACTATTTAAAATATCTTTCTTAGATCAGGTTGGATTATAAAGCATACTACTCTTTCCTTCCTTATATATATTTAAAAAATTAAAGCTTCAAAACCAAATTTATTGTATTGAATAATAGAGAAATACAAGGAAATTTATTATTCCATCTATTAGTAGAGGATTTTGTGCTATAAATACTGACAATCAAAACTCGTTACTATTGCTTACCTTATATAATTATCAAAAGCAATTTATTATGATTCCAAGCTCACCTTTTTAAGTTTGTTGGTTTTTTTTTTGCATTGTTGTTATATAAAAAATATTGTATTTGGTTTTACATACTCTTAATTTTCAACCTGAGCTGTTCCTGTAATAGGTGATTGTAATAGACTTATTTGGACATTTTCACTTATGATCTTTCTTCCAATCAAATGAAGTGGTGTCTCAGGATATTTTCTGTTTCAGTCAAAATTACAAGATGATTTTAAAATCTGGATCACTTCAGACAGAATATAAAAGTACAGTACATTTCAAAAAAGGTTAGTTCCTCTTCTCACTAAATCCAAAATAGAACTCCAACTAGTACCACTAGATATGCAACAGCATAGTACCTGCGCCTAAAGTAATGGGCAGCTTGATTTTTCTGTGGTTTAAAGATAAGAAAAGGCTTACTAATAGCTTCAAGATACACTGCTGAATGAATTTGTATCAAAATAATAAATTTCAATAAAATATTGGATAATTGATCCTCCCAGCCATTGTTTAGATCTCACAGACCTGTAGTAGATTTTAAAAATTGGGTCTACATTCTTAAGAAACAGTAATTTTTATTTTCATTGATAGTACCAAAGTAACTATGAATATACCTATTTCTAAGGCAGAAAGCACTTAAAATGAAATGTTGTTCAAATGATTTGCTATTATCAGCATTTACTCTATTTCCTTTAGCAGCAGAACTCATGACCCACTCTAGCAGCATGACAGTAGCCAAGTCCCTGCATGCTTTGTGCTAAACAGTTCAAAATACAAAGACAGACAATGTTTTGAATTTGCAGGTCCAAAGTACAGGGAAAATGTAGATAACTATGCAAAAGAAGCTGACAGTATGAGTATTAAGAGATAAAAGGAGATTCCACAGAAAATCCTGGTTGTTACAGAGTCATACAGAAACCAGCAAGTGATAATGAGGGGGGAACCCCCACTGTCTGCATATGCAGGAATTAGGATAGTGAGAAAAAGTGTGGAGAAATGTTTTTAATGCCTTCACTGCTCTAAAGCATGTAGCAGAAGAAAAATATTTTGTAACACACTGAATCTAATTCAAGAGACAAGTCACTAAACAACTAAATAAAAATTATAAAGAAATAATTAGATTCAGTATCTCAGAGTACCAAAGAATATAATGGCATCCAGTTCTCTTAAACTGCTTGTTTATTCAACTTCAACAAGAATCTATTAATCTATTTATTCTTATTATCTTATTCTAAAGTAGAGCTCTCAATATTTCAGAAAAACTAACCTTATTTTTGTTCCGTAGAAATGCTAAGATGACAGCTCGAATGGACACACTTAAATTGTAGATGTCATACTAGTGAGAAAGCTAGAGACAAACACCTAAGCAGAACTATGTGCAGATATGCTGGACAGTGCATACAAAACCAGTATATATTAAAGTTCCATGAATTTTAACTTGGAAATGTCACAGAATAAAGAAAAAAAAATCTTGAAAAATTATATAGAAAAAAGAGTCTCTAGTAAAACACAATAGTTTCCATGTTTCAGTCAGAAAATATTAATATCATGAGATAAAAATGATATAATTTATATGTTATAATTCATAATAAATTATATTTTATAAATAACTTAGAGTTTATAAATTTGAGACTCAAATTAAACTTAGAGTTTATAAATACATATATATACATATATGTATATTTGACTTATATGACAATATATGAAAATCACAGAGTGAGCTGGTTTGAAAGATAAAGATTTCAATAGGGAAATATATAGACACAAATATTTTAAAACACAATATATAATCAACTGGAAGTTTCCAAAGGAATTAATAGTCCCTAAGGACCCTTTGGCCCAGCAAGCTCACAGGAACTACTAGGTTTCTGAGTGAAACTGATCATTTCTTTGACAAGTTGCTGGTGAAGACACTGGCAAACCAGGAAAAATACATCATGTATGCACCCAGAAGTCCTTCTAAAAGGTCTTGAGTTGCTGGAAAGAAATTCTTGCTAAAATTGCCATTGTTTTTTGTGGTTAGAGGCTGTATCTAGATTTAAACCTTTGAAAGATCTTTGACAAGGAACTTCAGGAAAAGGTTTCTGCAACATTAAAAAGAGACAAAAAGTTGTCCTGAATCAAAATCTGACTAACAGGCAGGAAAAAAAAAAAAAAAAAAAAAAAAAGATAAAATAGCCTCTGACACTTTGAAAAAAAAAAAAGATAACAATAATGGCTTACCTTCATGATACTCTGTATTAAGTGCCTTACTATTTTAATTTATTTACTTCATTTGGGGAAGCTAAGTGAGATGTGGAATTGAAAAAGCCACGTTCGACACAAAGTATGACAGAATGATCTAACTCAGAAGATAATGAACCTCATCCCAAGTTAGATAAACAGGAAACAGGATCAAGTTCTGAAAAGTATTTGCAGTACAATGAACATCTGAGAAAAAAAAATAACTGAACTTGAGTCCATGGTCTTGATTATTCCTGTCATAATCTTCATACTTAAGTAAAAGGATCTATGCAAAGGCTAATGCTTAATGCACATCTGCAAGCAGTCATGATCCTATAGGATGAAATGGAAAATATTAAAAAAGTAAGTGTACAAACATACTTCATAGCAAAACCTGAAAGGCAATGCTTTTAAAGTAATTTGAAAATAATATATTGCACAATCAGAAATAGTTCACAAGAGAAAAAAAAAAACAAAACCAAACCAAAACAAGACAATAGGGACAAGGAAAACTCATCAGTTAAGACTGATGAGAGACACTGATGAGATGGGCTTTTTTCTGTTTGAGGTATTAAAGAGAAAGAAGCACAATAGAAGGATGTAAAACAAAGCTAAGCTAGGGAAGACATAATATGTTTTTACTCCTTTATACCATATCAATGAGGAATCTATTAAACTTCAAGATGTGCCATTAAATCTGCAACTGCCCCACTTCAAAACAGTAAATGGAAGCATTGTGTTTTCTGTATTGCAGATTTCATCTTCAAAGTATGCAGGCAATGCTAAGAATTTAGAAAGACTCAAAGTTGAATTTCATCTTTATATGATAAAATTTTGTATAATTGATGCCCACACTCTTTGTAGAATCAGAATTGTCAGGATTCTCATCTGAAACCAAGGCCATGATACCTAAGATTAGGTGGGGATCTTAGGGATCTTTATTCATGGCAGAGGACCTACCTCATCTTTTAAAGCTTCTGACCCAGCCAACTGTCAGAAAAAGGCCACTGGAAGGAGATCCCATAGTTTTGATTTATCACTTCATTATTCACAGAATCAGAGAATTATTTAGGATAGAAAAAACCTTTGAGGTTGTCAAATCCAACCATTAACATAGCACTGCCACATGCACAACTAAACCATGATTCTAAGTACCTCGTCTACGTCTTTGAAATACCTCCAGGGATGGGGACTCTACCACTTCCCTGGCAGGGGACAATCACTTCCCTAATTCTGCTGGCCACACTATTTCTGATACAAGCCAGGATGCTATTGACTTTGTTGACCACCTGGACACACTGCTGGCTCTTATTCAGATGGCTGTGGACCCATCCATTGAGGTCCTTTTCCTCTGGGCAAACATCCAGCCACTCTTCCCCAAGCCCCAACATGGGGTTGTTGTGACCTGAGAGTAGGATCTGGGCATTTGGCCTCATTGAAATTCATACAATTAGTTTGGCCCACTGATCCAGCCTGTCCAGGTCCCCCTGCAGACCCTTTCTACCCTAAAGCAGATCAACACTCCTACCGAACTTGGTGTCCTCTGAAAACTTACTTAAGGTGCACTCCATCTCCTTGTACAGATGAAGATATTAAACAGGACTGGCCTCAACACTGAGCCCTGGTGACTGGCCCCACAACTGGATTCTACTCCATTCACCACACCTCTTTGGGCCTGGCCATCCAGGCAGTTTCTCACCCAGTGAAGGTTATGCCCACCCAGGCCATAAGAAGTCAGTGTCTCTAGCAGAATACTGTAGGAAACTGTGTAAGGTTTTACTGAAGTCCTGGTAAACTACATCCACAGTCCTCATCCACTATATCGTTCACCTTGTCATAGAAGGAGATCAGGTTAGTGTGTATTATTACTATTACTTCTCCTAGAGAATGATACTGAAGAGATAAACCAGACTGTATATGACAGCAACTAGTTAAATATGAGCTCTGGTCTATAATTTCTAGGGCTGTTCAAATTTGCAGTGAGTGTTCCACAGTCAGAGTTCAGAGTAATAAAACCTTCAAATAGTAATTCCTTTTTTTCTTTTTTTTTTTTTTTTCATTCAGTCTTGCAGTACTAGCCTAACTCTCCAAATTCCTCTTAAATTTGATTAATGATGCTCATTTGGCTGGATATCAAAATGATCACAGATCAAGAAGATCTGTTGAGAGCTTTTGCTTTTATAGCAGAACCAATTATTACTGAGCATACTGCTCAAGCTCTGACAAGAGGGTTAAGTGACTTGATTCATATTTGCATTCATGTAGCACTCATATACAAAAAGTTAAGTAGCAGAGATTGTCTAGCACAGACAGGGATGCATGGACATGCATGTCTCCCAGTTTTGTTAACTACTGATTGGGTGAAAAGTGCTCATATGAGTACAAGCAACACAAAATTTGTCCTTTTGCTTTGTGAGGCACATTGCTACATCAGTGTTTGAGACTTAATGCTCCACAGACCTGGTTTTCATTAAATCTGCCAGAGATGTACAGATCTGCAACACATTTCATTGCACATAATTATTAATATGAATACATTTTAATTCATGAAAATTGCTAGTTAGACAATTAATTGATCACTTCCACTTTTGGCCTTTTGAAAATTATGCATAAATATATCTGTTAAATTGAGGACTCATATGGAGAGAGTGAAAGACCAAACAGTTTTTATTGTATTTTAAAAAGGTAAAAGTATACTCAACTGACTGCATCTGTCTTTTATTTTCTTTTTTTCTTAGTAAGATTATGTCTTACACAATAATTATTTTGTTTCTTATAAAGTGATTATTTTCTTTCCCATAGTATATTACATTTGCCAGCATAACATAGATGTTAACTGTAACAGTAAACAAAACAATTAATTTTAAAACCAAGAAGTCCTACCACTCCCCAGTAACCCAATCCATCAGATTTTTTATTAATTCAGGTAAGATCTATTTAAAATTGTTCTCTGTTCTGTAAGTACACATCCAAAATTTTGCAAGGCTTGATAAAAAAGACTCTATTCAATCAAAGTTCTTCAGGAAGGCATATTCCCCTGTGTATTTGTCTTTTTTTTTCCTCCTTGTCATTTATCCTGTAGTTTATTTCTGCCCTTGTAGAAAGCAAATATTTTCTAGAGCTTCTAAAACACCTCAGGCTGTGCCTACAGCTACAGATCTGTAACCATATGGTTGCCTTAATTACTTCAATCACTATGTAAGGCCTAAGTGCTAATGTTCAAGATACATTTCACTCAAGTGCTATCCCGAGGGGACTCATCTGATAGTTTGTAACCTCATGATTTTGGCATCACTTGTTTTGCTTGTGTAGCATTTCTTCTGTAGCTCTCTTAAAATATAGAGGTCATTTCTTAGACAGATACCTCCTAACTAAAAACTATGGACTTCCCTCACTTGAAAACCTCACTGTCCTGTTATTGTATTGTAAAGACCTGTGTATGTCCACCTTTCTGCAAAAAAAATAGCAGAGGCAGCTAACCTGCTGATGGCTGTGCTGCCTTCCAGAAGGACCTCAACATGCTGGAGAAATGGGCCAGTAGGAACCTCATGAAGTTCAGCAAAGGAAAATACCAATGGTGCAGGCAATTAAACACTGGAACAAGTTGCCCAGAGAGGTGGCAGAATCTCTCTCACTGGATATTTACATAAATGGGATGGACACAGCCCTGAGCAACCTGGTCAAGGGTCTAGATGATCTTGCTCTACAGAGACTGGGACGACATACCTTGGGAGGTGCCTTACAGACTCAGTTACTACATGATTTTGTAATTCTGTAACACTACTTTTTAAAAAAAATTGTACCTAAAAGCAATTTATTTCTATCTCTCTACAACTAAAAGTTTTAGGTTTGGTAAATGACTTTCCAAAAACTGCTGGATTTCTTTAATCTTGTTCTATGAAACATGAGAGGAAAATAGATTACAAAGGCACTTCCTAGTGAATTAATGGAAAGAACTTGAGCTCTGGCAAAAGGACAAAAATAATCACTGTATCTTATGAAAAATAATAAAATGAAACATTACTACACTATTTTATAAGACTGAATATTATTTAAAATGTTTTGACATTCATTTTCCTGCTGTTGTGTTGTCAGCATCTTGCACACATCTGTACTTTGTCAGAGGGAATCCTTTACTTCCTATTTGACAGTGTTTTCTATTATCCAGTGTTGCATTACATTCCTGCTGACTGAAGGGATCACCATGCCCAGAATGAGACAAAATGAGAAAGGCTGCTTACTAAACTAGAATTTTTCTTTCTACAAGATCACCATACTGCAGCAAATCAGCAACTTACAGTACTGTTGTGTGGTATCACCAGGAGAAAGTATATTACAATAAGGTAGACTTTGAACACATTTTACATATCCAGAGAATAAAGAGATTTTGGACGAGTCATCTTCGCAAGACTTGCATTAAAACAATACAACTAAACTCTATCCTTTTTAACTAAAATCTCTTAATTTCCAAATCAGTCTTCAATTTAGTAAGTCAGTTATGAATTATTCTCAAAACTCTTTTCCAGATAAAACATTTTTGCTTGAAATATGTCCTCTTGCTGTTATGGAACTTGCCCATCACAAATTTAACCCAGCTCTTCATTTTTTGTTTTTCCTTTCCTTTTCTGCTTTATTATAAGGAATACACTGTACTCTCTTGCAGGTTCTCTCATCTCTCTTCTGTATCTTCTCTTTGTGTGATACTCCATGATATTTAGATCTCCTTTATGATTCCCTTTGTATTCTGTTATTCATCCATCATAGAAAATTGCTATGAAATTACACCCTTCAAAGCTGCATCTTGGGTCAATTCAAGAATATATTATCTAGTCTTAAAACTCTAGAGATCTGAGCATCCACTCTAATTGAGCTGCTACATTTGACAAGTCAAGCCCTTATATTACCACCTATGGTTGAATTTAGAATGAAAGCCATGAAAAGCCTGCTATTAAAGAATCAAGTTTTGACCTTCTTGGACATAGAGTAGATTACATTTTTGGAGCAAAACCAAGGTGAGAGTTTCTGACAAAATTTGTAAAAATAGTTTGAAAATGTTCACCTTTATATATGCCATTGTATCCTCCATGGACTTCTCCAGAACTAGAGATTTCCTCAACATGAGCCCCTTGGTCAGATGTGAAGTACACAAGAGTTTTATCACTCAGCTCATATTTCTCCAGCACATCCAGAACCTGCCCTAAAAATATAAGAAAACAACAGCTTTAATGTTTTCAAGTATCTTTTTCATTAGCCTTGGTACATACAAATATTTTTATTCTTTTGCCTCTTTAAAATTACTTTCCATGTAAACATTATTATAGACAGCAATTGGCATCATGCAGCATAGAGTAGGGGACAATTGCACAAGGCTTGTTGAGATCAAGACCATGGTTCAACTGCTGCAGGGTTTCTTGAAGTATAAAATGAGAGAATTTGTGCACATGAGAGAAAAGGGCTGACCTACAGAAAGACAGTGGACTTTGGAAGCAGTTGTTCTCAATCAAGGAAACCCCACAGTAAGAAGATTCAAACTGCTCAGGACACCTGAAAGAGTCTCAACATACAGAACAGAGCTTATGGTTTAGGGGTAAAGCTTTGCTGCCTAGCAACCTATAGAGGCAGCACAGCAAAATAAGATGTTCTAAGAAAAAAAACAAAATTAATGTATTGAGTGCCTCTGGAGGCCACGTGGTTTCATTATCAAACCTACTAATTGGTCCCTAATTTCTCATCACATAATAGACACCAACTGAACTTAAAGTGTGCGAGGTAATAAAGAGGTGTGCATGTATTTAAAAGAGGAAACCAAACGGATATGCTCTGAAACTTCAAGACATATTGGGTTCATGTCTAATTTTCACAAAAGGCTCCTCACATTAACTTGGCATTGTGGAGAGATCTGCAGTGCACATAAATTACAATCAAACCTATTCTGAGTTCTTTAAATAGGATTTCTGTATGAATGGGATTAAAGCTGCTCTTTGTAACTTGCTCCAGTGAATTTTATAATGATTAGAAATCTAAAATTATTGGTTCTGGAAACTGACCAAAGTTTAAGAACATCCTTCTTCACATCATACTGCAAATGATCTTTAACCTTGTCCTTTAGGAATCCCAGGGCATATAAAGATAATTCTGTCTTCACAATCATTTTATCTTTATTCTTTATTCAAACATCTAAGAATGGTCCAATTTAAAAGTTAATTTTGATTTGCTCACCTGTCCAGTAAGAATTAATTCATCAGTTGATGCACAATTACTGCGTCAAACAAGGTAAGAGCTTTGAAATACTGAGTCGTCTTTAACTATTTTCAGATCATAATTACTGTTGCTATGTTCTTTTTCTGAATAAGGAGTGGATACCTTACCTTATTACTTCTATTTCTACTAGTCTGTTAATGTTACAGCATTCTAAGAATGTTAAAAAGGTTGACTCTCTTCATTTCTTAACAGCTCACATGAGCGGGTCATACATAAAGGAACATCAGCAGTTAAATAAGTGATACCTCTTCGTCACATTTGTAAATTAGAAGAAAATAAGAAATGTAAGAGTAGGAGAATTTGTTTATGTAAATTTTGAAATCTTGTGGGAGTTGAAATTTTCCAACAAATATGAGAAAAATCTGTTACAAAGGCTGACATTTTAAAGGCGGTGGGTTGAGGGAAAACCATGCAGATCCATCTGACAAGCCATTTGCTTGCTGCAGGAGATAGACTTAGTGCCAGGAAAGAATAAGGCAATTTCCCATTGGCTTTTGAGATTGTTTAGAGAATGTACTTGCTAAGTAATTATAATAACCCTTGGAAAGCTGGCAAAGATGATAAAAAAGTGTAGTAAATAGATAATTTAGGACATTATGTGTGGGTATTCAGCCACGTGACCTCTAAAGTTTCCTTCCAACTTGAATTAATCTATGATTTTATGATTCAATGGCAATAATAATAAATTGGATTGCACAAAGAAATATATGTGCAATGATATGCATCAATGCTTTTTTTTTTTTTTTCCTTCACAGCTTTCTTTGATGAAATTGGAATTTCAGATTCATTCTGTGTATAAAACAAAATGAAAATAAAACAAGGATTCTACTCAGTACATCACATTATATGATCTCTGATGATTAGAGACACCTGCTGTCATTAATTTTTCCCAATGAATCTGGGAAAAAAAGACAAGCAATGTAAACTGTGCTATCACAATTGCATAAACAAAACAGTCATCCTTATGATTTTTTTATTTTTTTTTTAAACACGGCTTGGCAACTTGACTTGGTCTGAAAAGAAAGTTAATATTCTGACACACATTACCCATTTTAGAAAAAAAACCACCCCAATAATTGAAACACCCCAATGCATAGAAAACTTAATCTAAAGTTTGATGATCTCAGTGGTAAAACTTCCATTTCCTTAAACCCAAAGAGGATTGGTTACATTAGGGTTAATTAACATGTTAAAATGACTTTTAGCAGGAATATTTTTCAGTATATGTGATCTAGCAGTGGCAATTCAAATAATCCTGTTCTCAGAGAATGGCAATCACAATGCAACTGAAGAAATAAAGCAAAACTACCGTTCCTATTTTAATCTTGAAAACTGACATCTTCTAGAATAACAACTGTAAAGAAGCAATGAAGTGTGTGCTCCCAGAAGATAAGCCCCATTAAAGTACATTCATTAACACAAGAAACACATTTACTTATTAGCATTTCTAAATAGTAACTAATACAGACTAAAAATGCTAAAAATGCATTGCAGATCTCTATGAACAGATATATTTCACATGCAGTATTACATTAATTTTGGAAGCAAATTACGAGTACTACAAAGTAGGCAAAATATACCCCTTACTGTTTTCTTGTAACAAATTAATTTCTTTTTTTACTTCAACCCCTCCACTCTTACTATTTCTGTAGATTTCACAGAGACTTTAGAATTAAGTTAAAACTGATGCATAAACATCCCCAGGAAGTACAGTTAATGAGCAAGGAGGTGTTCATCTAACCTATGCCTCATTTAGTAAGAGGTGCATCACAGTTACAAAAAGATCTTTTATACCTATTGCAAAAAAAATCGAAGACAGGCAGTTAGCTCAAAGGTAAATACATAATGTTAGACATTAATAATTAATAATAATGTTAGACATTAAGGACAGTAAGATAACTCCTACCCAAAATGTTAGATATGCACCTACATGAGCAACCCACTTTAATAAGCATGTTGAACAGATGAATGATGTCTCAATAAGACAAGATGGTAAAACTGCATTTCTTCACCCATAAAGTACAACTGGAATGGTATCATATGGCATGTGCTCTTGAATTACAAGAATGGGGCTTCAGCTGGTTTAGTATCCCCTTTGAGTCCCATTGCTGGCTACAGAAAGCAATACAAATTTTAAAAGACTTTCTGGAAGTAAAGAGTTTATACAGAATATAAATCTGTAGCGTAAATAAGACAAAACACTGGGAAAACAGTAGCTCATTTTAAGCAACAACAACTTGCCATCTCCAGTGTAGGATATTATCAATAAAAATTGAAGTATTCTTGATTGAAAAGACTCACTTGAAAACCATGTTCTAAAAAATTAACCTCTGTACTAATCTCTGTGGATGCTACCGTTCAAATTTTCTTTGATTTGAACAGAATAGATTTGGAAAGACAACACTTCCGAACAACAAAATCAATCTAACTCTGTAAGAGCTGCATAATTTTTGAAGCTATTTAACAACTAGAATTTCATATCAAGCTTCTTCTACTATTTTCATTCAAGGAATGCATACCTCAATGTACACAGCTAACACAGTAGCAGAGAAAAACATTAGATCTTTGGATGCTTTTCTTTAATTTGTATCTTTTTAAGATAAAGGACAGCATTAAGATGTTACTTGTAGTAGGTACATCAATTAAGAAAATTCAGTTCCAAAATTCAAATAAAGCTTCCTCTAAAGCCTATTGAGGACTGTTCTCTACATCCTGCTTTCCACTCTTGCTTCAAGTTCTGTTAAAAGAGTTGTTTGATTCTTTAAGTGAAAATATCCATTTCAGTGGAGTGCTAGCAATTTTAAGAGCAACTTATTGTCCTGTGGAAGGAAACTGAGAGTGCCATACCACTATTCAACTTCTCTAACACATCATTAATTGTAGGTGAACTAGCCTCTCTACTGATGAAATTACTGAAGTTTTGAACTACGTAAAACTACTACTGTATTAATCTATATTAAGGTATAGGACTTATAAAAAGTACTATCAATTAAAAAAGAAAAGGTACAAAAATTGAAAAACAACAGCATGTTTACAAATGTGTTACTGATTGGAAAATTGATCAAAGTTTTAGCCAAGCAAGCATATAAACAAATGCATTTAATTCATAAATTAGCTTACTATCATTGAAGTCAATAGGACTGAAATGTTATTTGTATTAATTTGGAATAATTTAGTCTTGTTGAAATTATGAATAAAAAGGTCTATAATACAGAATGATTTGTGTAACCTAGGCATTAGGATAACCTAGTCTATTTGTGAGGAAAGCTTTAAGGCAGTCTACCAAAGTAACAATAGGATTCAGAAGAAGGATAAAGGATCTGTCTCAGGAGAAGACAATGGACAATAAAGGGACTTTCTGTGTATGTAACATTCTTTTCCCACTCTGGATTTGGGAAGATCAGCCATCACAACTCTGATTGTTTTGGTTTTGTTGGGGGTTTTTTTGATTTCGTTTGTTTGTTTGTTGGGTTTTTTTAATTTCCAGTTTCAGAATTGCCTGATAACACAAACATTTGTTTTTTAATAGCATTATTAACCAGAATCAAAACTCATATGTAGTCAGGTGAAGACATTCACCTTTGTGAATGGCAAGCCAGGACATTGGATACATGCATAAACTACTACAACTTAACTACTACATGCACAAGTATCTGGAAGCTCCCAGAAAAGAGATCGATGCCTTCAGCTACATAGCCACCACACAGTAAACCTCTTGGGACACACTTCCTCCTACAGGAGTTAAATTAAGGTAATTCCACAGTTCATCATCCCTTCAGAACTCAAAGGTTAAGATTTTCACCTTATGAAAACTTTCTGTTTCAACAGTTTTAATCTCTATGTTGATTTTGTGTGATGAAAAAAGATACTTCATTCTTTAATACACTAGTCTGATTACAAAATCCACAACTACAACCTTTGTATAAAAACAAGCTTAGTAAATAAGATCAAGACATCCCTATTTTAATTTTAGTGCTTGTACATTTCAGGTTATAAATAAGCAAATGTTTCTGTGGTATGCTCACAGCCATACAATTTTCCCTTGATAAATATGTAAATGTTTGTCTCTTCAGTGGGGAAGTAATTATCATTTTCAGACCTCTTCATTGAGCACAACACTTCGTAAAGATGGAGAATAATAAAAACATTTACAGCAACACAAGAAGTGGCTGCACATATGGTGAACTGTACATAAACTCTGCATGCAACTGGTTTAACATTCAGAGCTAGAACCCAACCACTGTAAAGCTGACATTCCGGGCTGAAGCAGTAAGTTGGTGTAACAGTACATTATCCACCCGAAAAGACAAGTGATTCTGTATAAGGGGAGCATTAGAACATGAACCTCAAAGGTGAGACTGGACACTACTTAGTATAACTGTATGACTAGAACAGAATATAAATGCATAACTAATCACCAAATGTGCAATAACTCTTGCAGGAATAAAGTGGAGTGCAAATGCAGTTCAAAGTCTTGAAACAGTACCACTGTGCTGCCATTATTTTTAGAGTTATGCTATGGAAACAGCCCACACAGTGAAGTCTTCTCCAAAGAACAAAGCCGGAGTCTCAAATATTCTAAGTTCTTACTTGATAGGCTAGTGAGTTTTTCAATGTTAACAGGACATTCTGTGAAACAAGTAGCATCTGGTTCTGAAAAAAAACACATCTATATAAGCGTTTAAATTTGAATCAGGATTGCATATTTACAGGTAATCCAGTCTTGGGCAGTTAATATATGTTTGCAGTGTAAAGCCCTTTGTGACCTGGACTCCTTTCAAACTAAACTAAACTTGAAGATGGACTCCAGGAATGTACCTAAGGCACTTGCACTGCTGATGAGCATTGAATCTTCTGGACCACAGCAGGGCTGGGCTGAAGTGGTTTTCCTGCTGGTGATCTGACAATTTTTCTCAAACTGAAAGACAGCTCGGTCCTGATGTTGTTGGCAGTTCCAAATATGGTGGGACTGAGGAATTCTACATTGAAACCCTGGTGCTAGCACAATCAAGCTCCACCTATACATATTGTACATACAGAGAGTAGGATTTACAGATTGTACACAGCTACATCTGACTTATTCTAAACGCTTTTTAAATATAATGAAGCAAAGAAAGCACTTTCCTACACAGCTCATATCTCTTTAGATGAATTAATTTGACAAGTAAAATAAAATAAAAAAAAACAACAACAAAGCAACATTGATGTGGGTTGGCTAAGCTATCAGTCTAAATCTTTCTGTTTGGGTTTGGATTGCCATGTAATTGTAAACTTGTAATTGGCTTGTAACTGTTTATACAGTCTTATAAGTATAATGTGTCTTTCAGGCCCTCAGGATACGTTTTAAGCATAGTGCATGGCAAACTAGGTCTGTGCTGCTTGGCAGCTATGAATAAATCAACCAAATTTTGACTTATAATCATGCATAGATAATTTTTTCCAAGAGATGAGTACCACAAATCCTATTTTTTTTATTCACATAGGTTTCAAAGTACTTTAGAAATGTGAAAGTTGGAACGATACTTTACATATATAGGCATACAAATATATGTGGACAATACAGCACAGAGTTCAGATTTGGTTATATAAGTTGTAAAGACCTGTAAGTATAGCTGCAATATAGACAATGCACGATGAAAAGGTTTTGATACTTTCATTGGTACTACAACACTAATGATGGATCATTAAATGTCAAAAGAGCAACTGCTTGGTGGCTATCTCCTTATTAGTATTTAAATTAGCTAATAAATGCATTGCTTGAAATTAACTTTTAGACCTTACATCTGTTGAACATAAGGCTATGTATCTCTGATGTAAATCTTAATTTTACATTCTACATTTACAATCTAATTAGAATGCTAAAATATGAGAGATGGTCATGACATTTTTGGAGGGTCCATTGCATTTGCATTTTGCATGACAGCTGTGAGAACTTTCTGGGTAAATTTGTATCTCCATTCTGCACACATCTGAGAAGAAGATGCCATTTCACACACAGAACTAAGATGCATAATGCTAAGTACACTGCCTAGTTCCTCACTCTGAGCTCTTCCATATTTTCTTTCAAATATTGGAAGGGATTTCTTTAGGTAGGACCTAGACAAACTGTAATGACAACCAAAGTATGCTATTCATTTTTGAATTAGACTGACAGGTAAAGTTAAGATTTCAGCTATTTGATCATTCCAATATATGCTGATGGTGACTGATTGAATAACCGTGGAGTGATAAATGAATCTCTTCTCTCTATCTTCAAAGGTTTAAACATTTATTAAAGTCAGACTCAGTTTTCAGCTGAATATGTATATGCTCTTAGATCCAAATGAATAATGCCAACATTTGCCAGATAAAAGTATGAAGAATTATAAAGAATTTCAAACAGGGTAAGTAATTTAACCCCATGGTTTAATCCTCGGGACTTTTCTGAGAATTTCAGTATTTTTCAGTGTGTTTGTTTCTTTTTTTACAACTTCTATTAAATAAAATTGCAACTGTGATAAAATTGGTTGACATTAAAGTCTAAGCATTGCTTGTCTTTTAGCAGCCAAATTTGCTAATCTTTGCTGAATTTGTGCAGATTGTAAACATTTTCTGTAAATCATATATCATAAAGTTAAGAGGACTTTTATTAAGATTTAATTCATATCCCTCATGAAATCTTTTCATTTCCTAGTTCTCGGATTTTAATTGTGTGAATCTAATCTCCCACAAAAGTAGCTATGTATTTACTCACCTGCAAAACACAAGATGCCTTTTTATTTTCCCCTTGACATGACCATCAACATGCACACTTGCTAATTCACCTTCTTCTGTAATGGCTTTTGGGTAGCTCTTTGGCTTTTGTGTCTAAGTACTAAAGCCCACAGTGTAATCACCATCTCTAAACCACACTAGCTGGGAATGAATCCCTGTACAGACACTGCTAATACCAATAATAAAGCAAGCCTGACATTGAAAATTGTACTCAAGGGAATTTTCCACTAATAAATGTAAGCTCCAATATGTCTTCTCTAGATCACATTCTGAACTTAGAAAAAAGCAACAAACAAATTGAAACCACAAATCTTGCTTTATGATTTAGCTTTTTTTTTCTTTTTTTCCCCCCTCTGGTATGTGTGTGTCTTCAATATGATGATGTTTATGTTGATTTAAACTACAGAGGATCCTTTCATACATGAAGGTAGGTCATCCTTGTGATCACAGATGACCAACTCAGAAGACTGCTCACTACCTTATGAAATGGGACACTGAGTCCCTAATACACCTGAATCATGTTGAAGAAATACTCCCAGCCTATTTGGAAAGAGTAGTTTCAGGAGTATTCCTCTGAATCACATCACAGCAGATGCCTACCTGTTCCTGGTCTGAGGCCTAGAAAGAGAAGTATGTCACTCCTGTCTTATATTGGTTTGGAAATACCTGAAGTCTCTGTTTAGGCTGAGCTGTATCTGATGACCCCCAAGACATGGTGGGGGCAGGAGATCATGGAAGGGCCTGACATCACCAGGGGAATTTCTTTGCTTTTTCTTTACCTAACTCCTACTCATGAATAAAGCAAGTATATGACATGTTAAATTAATAGCAAAGTGAGTAATCTGAATTTACAAAGGCTCAACAATATGAACCCTGTGTGTCATTTGGTTTGAAAGGGGAAGTTACAAAAAACTTTGGATGAGTTATGAGACTTTCTTGCTGAAAGAAAAACAGAATTCTGTAGACCTGTGGTTTGCATACTAAGATCACAGTAAAATGTATAAATCTGAAGGCTAAATCTGTGATGAGAAAGGATAATTCAGATAGCAACACCACAGATCAGCTGAAATTTTAATATAGATACAAGGAACAAATAAATCTAAATTGAAATATAGTATAAGAAGACAGATAGTAGATAGTAGATAGATAGTAGAAGAAGGCAGGGGTTATTAACAAGGCAAGCTCCTCAAAGCACAGATGGCAAATAACCACAGGAATACCCCAGACAGAACATTTCTTATGTACAGGAATAGCACTATTCCTATAGATACAAAGGCATGTACAGGCTTATTTCCTATCTATTAATGTATTTTTTAGAAAAAAATAGTTCCTTCTGAACCTCTAACATCAAATCTTGTATATAGATAAACTAACTTGGACAGGAAAGGTTTCATATCTCTGCAGTTCACATGGATACTTTCATAACAGACTGGTGTTTCAGTATTACATAAAGAGAGACATAAGTTCACAACAGCAAAAAGATTTCTGCTCCTAAAGGCACTGGAAAAGCATGGATAAGTATATTCAGGAACTGACTGTACTTTTATGAAGATTCAACAATTAAATCTGACAACAGTAAGATAAAACATTTGCATATGTTTCCTGATAGTGTATTAATTAGACCAGTGACTCCAACTAAAACAATAATTTTCTACTTTCTTACTGTGCATTCATAAATATAGCATGGAACAAAAGAAGTAATTGAATGTCACATCAAAAAATGAGTTTATTTTCTGAGAGAGGGATGTGGTGTTATTCTCTAGTATTTTTTGCCAAGGAAATCCTCAAAGCTCTTTAACTTGGCCATCTCCTTTTTATGAGTAGCACCTGGGGGTTTTTGCAACAATTGGTTGATGGACTACAACAGAATTACATAAAAGTTGAAATGTGAAGGGACTGAGAAATTTGTGATATGGGACTTCACTGTCTCAACTCCAAATCTGCAAGAACATTTAGAATATGTCTCATAGGAATGTTTTAGGGATTTTTTTTTAAGAACAGTTGTCAATTTTGTATCCTATTAAAATAATATTGGTAAAATAAATTCCATTTAAGATGTCCAAAGTTTTCCCTAAAGGATGTGCTGTGGTGGATACAAAGGAACTTACATTATGTTTCAATCATTCTGAATCACAGGTTTTTATGCTGTTGGAAACTGTGGACCCAGTCAGGATTTCATGAGACAGATGGGACATTTCACTGCACTTTCAGTTGCACAGACACCATCCTTTCCTTTGGCTTTGGTTTCCCCTCTGCTTTCCTGATATGGGTCATTTGACATTTGTATGATGTTTCTCTATGCCTATAAACTCCTGGCAGCCACCTCTGCTCTCCTATTCTGCTTTGCCAGATATTGCTAGCCACATACACAGCTCTGTCTTACCCATCTTAGCAAGACAGACCATTTGTTCTGACGTTATGTTAAACTCTGAAACTATATATTCACTTCTATTACAAGATTTTCACATTTTTTTTCCGTTTCATTGAAAACTAATCACCATAAAATACAGATTGTTTGAAAGGTGGTGATGCCATTTTTTTAATGTCCCCACAACCTTTCCATACAACATCCATGGCTGTTGACTTCAAGATAACCCAGTTCTGACTTCAGTGAGGTTACATCACCCTATGCAAACAAAAAACCTATCACATCATGGTTAAAAAGAAAAGAAAATATATCAGGATATTTACCATCTTACACAGTTGAGTAACTCCAACAAAGTTCTTAAAAAAACACCTATTCTTGAAAAACAGAAGTATGTTGAGGGACCTGGCTATCTTCCAACTAGAAACGCTTCTATATTGCTACATAAGGATCCTGATCTTCTTAATTTAATCTCATTCTCTTTAGATTTAGAAATATGTATTCTTCAGATCTTCGAGAAGAATAAGTAGCATATGAGTTCCATGGAACTTAGAAATGTTTATATATAAAAATTTAAATTAAATAAAAAAGTTCTGTTAGCTAACCATCCCAAAAGGATGTGTAAAATTAAAGTATGACAGATAGATATAACCTTTTTTTATCTCAATCTGTCTTCACAGGAGAGGTGCTCCAGCCCTCTGATCATCTTTGTAACCCTTCTCTAGACTTTCCCCAACAGCTCCATGACTTTGTTCTGCTGGGAGTTCCAGAACTGGATGTAGCACCCAGGTGGGGTCACCTGGAATCAGAATAGAAGGCAAGATTTACCTCCCTCAACCTGCAGGCTGCACTTGTTTTGATGAAGTCCAAGGTACAGTGAGTTTTTGGAGCTGCAATAGCATGTTGCTGGCTCACACCCAACTTCTCATGCCCTCAACTGAATAGATAAATTATTTCTGTTCAAATTGTAAACAAAGAAAAAACGTATTTCTTTATTACTTGCTTAATGTGAGCTCTGCATTTTTTTTTTTATGCCAAAGTCAACTGCACTCTGGATTAGAAGCACTTGCATAACTTTCACACAGCCATATACACTGTACTATATTTTTCACAGTCAAAAATAGTTTCTTCCTTGACTTTGCTAGAAATGTTGAGACATCCTGAGCTCTCATTTATTTCAAACATTCAGGACTAGGTGTTCATTGGGTTTGCAGGATGACAAAAGTCATATCGTTTTTCTGAGGCAGGCCATTCTTTTCTTTAAAATTAAAGAACATTTACATTTCTATTATTCCTTTATTTTATTTTTTTAAAATTTATTTCCTTATTTTAAAATTCCAGTCTGATTGAGAAATGGAAGTAAAATCAATTTCTAATAGTCAAATCTATCATACACTGAAATATTGTATGAGCCTAAATCCTTTATGCTCGTAACACAGAAATGGTAGTAGTATTTATAAAGATGTAAAACTAAGCACCTAAGGGCCAATTTAATCACACAAATCTAGGCAAACTAAGTGTGACTTCACTGATGAGTCCATCTAGTAGTTTGCTAAAAGATTTCCTGCTGAAAGAGGAAGGTGCTTCTGCTTCTCCCCCTTTCTGCTTTCCAAAGCTGTTTAGGAAAAAGGAGGCAAGGGAGGTATTGGTGCTCTGCCTCCCCTCTTTTAGTAGCAGCAAACTGCAAGATCCACCAAAGCTGCAGAACATAACTTCATGCTGGTCTAGGGCAGGGATTTGATTATTCTGAAGTCTCTTTTATCATCTCAAGTAACAGAGCCCTTAGGGGTCAGATGTTCCTTTGGATACTGAGCTTATTACTCTAACATGGAGTTAAAATCTGTTGGGTTCTCTCAGGGTTACTACTATGGCCTCTTTATGAGGAAATGTTATAGAGACACTTCCAGTGGTGCACAGGGAGAGGGAAGGATTTAAAAAGAGAAGTGTCTATTCAAAACACAATTAATTAAAAGAGAAAAAAGGCATCCAATTTAGTAAAAAATACCTTGAGCACAATAAATGCTTTATTTTACAATTAAGTAGTGAAAGGAAAAGCTGGAGAAGAGCACAGTTACCACATCATCACCCGCCTGCAGCTCACTAATCACAGCATCATTGATATAGTGCTTTCCTTAATTTTAAAAATTTCACTGCTTATCTGCTGGTGTAGTAAAAAAGCTTTTCATAATGCAAAGTACACAATTTTTTTTTTACTTTTTTTTTTTTTTTTTTACTTAAGAATACGATCTTTGGTAGTATTTCCAGCCTATTATGTTGTGTGATTGTTTTAGCAGTCAGCTGTACCATTGGAAAAAAAAAAACCACAACAGCCGTGGTCAACACTGTTCTACCAAGCTAATCAGTAAGGGCTTACTACCACCTGTAACTGAGCCTTGTGATTCAGCAGTGTGAAATTTCTTCATGGCAACTCACTATTAGGAACAAGCCTGCTGATAAACAGTATTTTACCACACAGAATAGATGGTCTCATAAACTTTGTTGCATGATTACTGTTTTCATCGAGAACCAGTTCTCCTCTTTTTGAATATTATAGTCTCAAAATAATTAACATCGCAAAAGAAGCATGAAAAGGTTTCATGTGTCTCCCTAAGAAACAGCAGGGATGGTTTTAAAAGAACCATAATGATTCTCAGTATCATAACCAAAGCTGAAATGTCAGGTTAGTTTTGTGGGTTTTTTTTTTCTACAGTTAAATGAGATGCAGTCAGCTATGAATAAAATGTAGAAGGCTAGACAACATTTCCCATTTCATCACAGAAACTGTTTATGTAATTGTAGTCCATATATAGGTGAAGATATTAAATTATCTTTTAGAAATACCAATTAATTCCCAAGACCAAAACAAAACCTGAGTTCCTGAGTCCAGGTGCACAACCTAACCATTTCCTACCTCTAACATGGATCAAGACTTTGAAGGGTAAATGGTTTTCCCTATTCCCATGACAATTGAATTAAAGCCCTAATGCTTTATTATAGATCCAGAGCTGGATTAGTGGGTGACTGGCAGCAAATGTTACCCCAGTAGATAAATCTGAACAGCATCTCCATGCCCTAGAGTTTTTCTTCTGAGAAAGAGTAATGTGATCCCTCTAGCTTACCAAGACTGAAAATGCATATTTGTGAATCTATACTCTAGCAAAGTAATGCCACAGGAACTATGAAATCTGTCTCCAAAACAGAACTTCAATAGTGTGTGTTAAACCCGAGTTCATATTCATAGGAGGAATACACCTAAGTAATCACTCATGGAAAAGATACTTTGTGATGAGACAGGATTCCAAGAGGGAAAGAAATGTCATGCAAACATATGCTTTAAAACTGTACCAACTGTACCTGTAAGTATAGGAAGATTTATTTTTCCTGGTTTTGAGCAGCTGACTTTATAGACTTACAATGTTCACTTGTGCCCTCTCTGTCTTTCCATCAATGTGTAATTATTCACAGACTGTATCAGTTACATTAAGGTATAGGGTAATCCACTACAATGCTGAAGGTATAAAGAAAGGCATTGTAGGAAGGTTTAAAAGCCCAGATGAAAAATCCTTAACATCTTTAGTTTCTCTGCTCCTTTGTATCACACTTAGTCTTCTTTCATAGAGATGTAACTTCCACCAGCAACATCCTTCACCTACTAGCTGAGCTGCATCCTTTATTAAAAACCATGATTACAAGATCTATAAATACACTGACAGATATTGCTTTTAGTGTCCAAGTGTTGAAGAAAAAGGCTGGCAAAATCACGTTCATAACTCAGTGCTGCAGTTTTCAGGTTCACAACAGGGACACTTTTGCCAAAGAGAGCGAAGAGAGCTGTAAATCATGCCTCTCTCATCCATCCTGATCCCTTGCTCTGGGTTACTGAATTCCTATACAGTTTCTTTGGGACAGGGCAAACATAATTGCTCTTAACAGCTTCACAGTTTCTGTGCTAAAATGTTGCTATACAGAGTCACTCCAGCAGCAAAGTCTGTAGTGGCCTCTTTTAAACTGCTTTCCCAGTCTGTATATTGGAGGTCATCTACAATTAGGACACAGGTGACCTGCTTTTTGTTACAACCTTCATCCAAGCATATGTAGAAATTCCTGCAAGACGATTGTGGTTTAAAAATCTATACTGTGTTAATCCCACCAATAATTACTTTCCCCACCCACCTTAAGCAAGGAGTAAAATTCAGCCATACCACTAATATGTGAAATTAAACTTCAGGACAAAAGTTAGACAAAAGGTTGGTAGTACATTACATTACAGAACTTCCTATACTCATTGCTTGGAGAATCACTGGGATTCTCTTAAACTTAGTTTATCCAAAAGAAGCTTAAAAATTTCTCCCACCAATGCAAATCATCTTGTCTCAAGAGCAATGCTATTTTTTTCACTGATCAGAGCATTTTTATCACAATGTTAAATGTCATTTCACTGTTTTGTATTAGAATAAATTTTCAGAGGTTCACCGTTAACAGATTCTAAAATTTTGAAAGTTTCATGTGTAAAGTGCACACTGCACTAATACATTTTGTGCTGACAATTTAACTCCTAAAATATCAGATGCAAATGGAATCTGTTCAGCAGTTGGCAGCAAATTTTGAACAACACAGCATTACTACCAAAAGCTGCATTACACTGAAGTTTTCATGGAGTGCATGATACAGCAACATTATTTAAAACTGATTTTAAAAATGCTATAGGAATGGATGTTTATGATGTGTTTTGTAATCTTGTAAATAATGTTCTAAGAAGGAGCTTTGCTGTGTACAAAGAGGTAATATAGAAAAAGGATACTGTATTTAAGGAGGATTAGGTAGCTCAGCAGGCTTATCATAATAGAACTGGGAGTCTTTCATCACTTAGTCACCTCTTAAATTCAGTCCCATTCAGTAGTGACTGAATGTCATTGCTGCTTAGTGACATATGAAATGAGTTTGGGTTTTAGCCCAGATCGTAACTGGAAAGCATCCACATCATAAAAGGCAGAACCACAAATGTCTTTAATCTGCACCCTTTTGACAATTTTCCCAGATCAGACCTAAAGAGTGAATGTTCTTCAAGAGCTTAACTACTGTCTTAGTTGAAGAAACAGTCTCCTAATGGTAGGGTAAGAGCAGGATAGCAGAACAGGGTGGGAAAATGCTATTCTAGTCACAGAGTACCTGTAGTGCCAGAATACCTTCTTCCTCAGAGATGCTGGCTGAACATCTTTCAGCATAGTAAAAACAGCTTAAAAATAAACTTAGACTTGACCCATGTACCATTATAAATTCAGGAAAGCAAGGTCAAGGAATGCACCATTAGCATCAGACATCACTCTTCAGATTTTCAGTTCCATCGTTATGTTTTCAGGCTCAGCTAAGTTTATGTTACATTCATAATAGCTGGATAAAACTCTCTAACCCTGATCATTCACCACATCTGACAATGCAGCATCATTCTGTTTTGCTTATCTTTTAAATCAACTTTGTCATGTTACAAATAACTACATCAGGTGAAAAGCCATGATAAATTAGGCTTGTCTCTGTGTAGATTCTTTTTCTGAAAAAAAAAATTTAAAAAATGGATAGCTCATTCATTTTTTCTTTCTCTAAGCAACAGGATTTTTATCCTTTTCATAAAATATTAATGATTATTTTGATTTTTTGGCGTAATTCATAATTCTCCAAAGATTTGTGGTAGATTTTGAGATTGATTGTAACAGAGCAGGATTCTAAACAGAGGCTGAAAGCATACAAACACTGTAAGAGTAAAGATAGAATTCACAGTAGCAGCCACAAACAAGTATAAGAAGAGACAGATTTCAGATGAAACTCACCAATGCTATGTTGTTTCCCCAGGAGGAGAATGGTTACTGCTCAGTATATGAAAGAACATTAAAAAAACCCAAATGTCAAGGAAGAATAACTTGAAATAAGTATCAGAAGAACATTTTAATTACTTTGTAATTAAAAACAATAAGTCAAGTTTAGGAGAAATGCTTCTACTAAGAAGCATTTAGAAATTTAGAAATAATTAGAAATTTAGAAATAATTTAGAGATGCTTCTACTAAGAAACTCAAGACAGATCACATGTTATTATGAAGGAATATAAAAACTGAAAAGCTGAATGTTACCCTGCCAAGCCTCCCTGCTCAACCAGGGCCTCTTTGAGCCCAGGATCACATACAGAAGCTTTTGAATATCTCCAAGAAGGCATACTCCACCATTTCCTTGGGCAACCTGTGCCACTGCTTTGGTTCCCCTCAGACTAAAAAAGTTCTTCCTGAAGTTCAGAGGCCTCCTGTGTCTCTGTTTGTGCCCATTCCTTCTTGTCACTGAGCCTAACCTCATCATCTTAGCATTTACCCTTCAGGTATTTATATACACCAATAAGATTCTCCCTCAACTTCATCTTCTCCAGGATAAGCATAGCTCTAGTCTGAGATGTCTCAGTATTTCCTCATAGCAGAGATTCTAGATTCCCCTAATCTTCTTCATGACCTTTTGCTGGATACTGTTGAGTAGCTCCATATTTCTCTTGTAGTGGGGAGACACAGGACTACTCTCAACATATGAAATCCTACCAGAGTTTTAAACATGTCTGAAACCAAGTTACACGTAATACGCATTGGGATTTATTTCCACTCTTTTTCTTCTTATCAACTAACATCAGGTGATTACAGTATTTTCTTGGCATAACTTGATCCTAAGACAGGTCAAAAGATCATGGCAGAGAGGTTGGTTTTCTTTCAGCTTGCAGGTCATTCACCTAATAAAGATACATAGACAATACCCCCACACTGCAGTTACCTAGCTTGCACAAGATTACAATTTCTGAGACTTTTTTATACTTAAACCACAGCTGTGACTGTTCCACACAGATTAAGAAGTGACATGTAGCTTTGCTACTGCTAATAGAAAAGTAAACAGCCATTTGCAAAACTGGTGTTGAATTAGTGTGCCTTCACACAACCTGCATACAAGTCCACAGGGGGCTCCAAAACTCTGCAGTGATCTGTTTTGTATTAAATTAGTGTAATGCAATTTACATCAAAAACTATTTCTAAACATGTCCATTTCTCTTCCCACGCTCAGTCGGGAATGAAGGAATTAAGGAAGGAAAGAAGGGAGGAAGGAAGAAAAATTTAATATTACATTCATTCATTCATCATTTCTTTTTCCATTTTTAGACTGTAAGATTATTTCATCTGCTCTCATAAGAATTGTAATTAATAGAATTAATAGGGTGCTTAGGCTACATTGAAACAAAATTAATGTTATTAGGCAGAGAATAACTCTCTAATCATGTCACATACAGTGACAGAAACTCAAAAGCTAAAACCCAAAGATAATCCAGACACTTTGTATTTTGTACTTTTGACATGGACTGTAACCGTACTCCTCGGTATGGTTTTAACAAGTCACAAACATGAAATATTTAAAGAAGTATTTTACCCATGTGTCCTATAGGTTTTTCTCCTCCTACCACAGACATCACTTCATAACTGAATAAATGTCCAAATAGTTCATTGATGCTCAAAAAATTAACAAATGAAAATGGAGAAATGCCTTTTATTGAGAATTCTCAGTCTGAGTGGAATTCTCTGTCTTACTAGAAAGGCAGTGGCTTTTTCTCTTGCAAATGGCTGCTCAAGTCTTCGTTCTGATCCTTGGTGATCTCTCAAATCAGGAACAATATTTCATCTGCATTTTGTTGTTCAATCTTCACATTACTTCATTACTTTTTCATCACCAGTACCTGACAGTCTGAACTTCTGTATTGTTTTTTATTATTTTTTTTATTCATCCACAAGGGTTTACCACAATATTTACCACTCAGCAGATAACACATCGTGCATTTCTTTTAGAATTGAGATGAAATTGATGTTTCTTTTCCTACCAGATGCCAAACATTTCTGATGTTGTGCTTTTATGCAGTTTTCCATACACTAACTTTTTCTTCCTATGTTTGTGTTGTCTTTAATTATAAAGTTTTTGAAGAATATTGTTATTTCTGTGCAATTTTGTTCTTACTGCTCCTGCAAGTTAAATTCATCTAAGCATAAACACTATTTTCTCTCTAGTGAATGAACTTCTCTTTGTGGAAAGCTTATGGTTTTCACATTTTAAGCTTTTTCATACAATTCTGTGTAACTTTTCGACTGTTACATTTTCAGAGGCTTTCCAAGAAAACAAAGGTTACTAACATCAGCACTGCAATGAATAAATATACTTAGTTGATGCATTAAGATTAAAAAGTTCAGTGGAGGTTAATGGAAATTAGTGGTCGCTTTGATTGAAACCCTCCCCCCTCCCCAAAAATAAACCCATTAATAAACCCAAATAAACCCTTATATTATTCCTTCAGACTCCTTTAGAAATGTCAGCCATAACTTTTTTCCTATTGTTCTAATAGTAGGGGAGAGAGTAACAGGAAATAAACATATTTTCTACCACCTGAAGCAAAAATAAGTCAAGTCTTACAAGACACAGGGGAAACCATGTAATCAGACCCCCAGCTCAAACAAAATTTGATGCTTGTATACTAGCTTCTGACAGATGAGGATCTGTTTTGTGATTAAGCTAGTTCCACTGTGTCTGATGAAATACATCATGTATCTCATGTATCTCATATCCCAGCTTCTATTCCTCTCTGAATTTGTTCAAAATTACTGTTATCACCACTGGATTTGTATCTACAGTTTTGTCCTGCAGTTTGGTTTCTTTGACACATTTTCTAAGACCCTGTGGTTATTCTGTAACAGAGTGGTGGTTTTCAATTTTTTACCAGCTCTGAATGTTTAAAGAACTGAATCAGTAGCATGTCAGCTGCCTTGGTTTCCAGCTTGCTGTTTAAACCCTGAAGCCACTCTCCTGAAGGAGGCAGCAAGAGGTAATGAGAGCAGCAAGTGATCAAGGAGGCTGGGATAAGGTAGCTATCACAGAACAGAAAACAAAGCAGTGAAATCAAGCACAGATGGTAAGACAAGCACCAGTGTTCAGAAGCTGACTATAATGTGTCTGCAAACAGAAATGACAGCACATGCATACATTTGCCTAATACAAGCACTTGATTGACTAAATGCTGGTGCCCATTGACAGATGTGATAAAGATTCAGGAATAAAAGCCACTCTCTCATGACAAAACCTAACTCACAAAAATGTGTGGTTTTTGTTTAATAAATTTACCTTTCACATTGAAAACGCTTCCTAGTAAGTGTATCACAGCTTCTCACTTTCCCTATTTTTGGAAGTATTGCAACAACACATTACACGTAAAGGTACATGATGCCTTTTTTCCCCTAACTTCTACAACTGGACCTCTTGATACAAAATTCAAAGGAATACATATTATGTTTAACTACACATGCTTGCATAGTTTAAAAGTGTGTATGCACCAAAGCTGAGTATCTGTTTATAGCAATTTAACATAGAAGTAGCATTTTCATGAAGAAAGACAGCTTGCACTGAATGGTACTGAGAACAGAATCAGTTTGGGCTAGATGGGAAGGAGGAATGTAAGCTCATCTTTAGCTCCTAATACTGCTTTTCCCAATATGATTCTTCTAAAATATGACCTGTTCGTTGCTTTCACATGTAATTATCTCTGGATTCCGAGTTACTCCAGTTCATCCAGAGATAAGGGAATCCTGTTGAAAGATTTAATGAACAATGGCTCTCCAGCCTCAGAGGGAATGAAAGGCTCTGAAGGGCGATTTTGTTGGATTTTGGCTATTCTTCTTGAACAGAACTCCTCACCTGAGTGATTTCACTAATTCAGAGAGTACGCTAAAATAATTAGCAAATTACTTTTGCTATTAACATATAATATAGTCTCTTTATTTGAAAATGCTTTTATATCAGTATCACACAGTCTCTTTTCAGGTTGGTATATTGCTTTTATGAGGACAACCTGCAGAGGCTGGATACCACTCTGAAGCTCAGGAGATTGGATTTAACTACTTTGCTTCAAGTGTACACATTTGAGGTGTCCATACCTCTGCCAGTTCCATGCTGCATCGACTACCTTCACAGTCAAAGAAGAGAGCAGGCATTTGTAGGACAGACTACATTTGATCATAAAGTAGAAATTACAAGAGCTCAGATTATTGTGGCTGTTAAATTACTATTTTTCCTCCTAAGCATAAAGGATAGGTATGTCATACATACTGTAGACATCCAAATTCCTTAAGTCTGCTTTTGCTAGACATGAATAAAAGTTTTCTATGAATTTCCTTGATGTTAAAAGCAGATGCAACATACCTACACTCCAGTCCATTTCCTCCACTGCATCCCCATATAAACCATGCTTGCTCTTTCCTCTGAAAGTTTTTGAAGCGTATAGAGCAGTATGGACATGAAGATAAGACAGGACAAGAAGAAATGGTGCATCAGTGTTCCTGGAACAAAACAAAACAAAAAGCAAACTATCAAACACTTTGTATTTTTTATAACAAAATTTCCACAGAGGAATCTTTCTACAATACATCTAAAGAAACCAAGCCAAACCAAAACAACGATCTTGAACACACACAGAGTATAATTGTCTTTCTGGACTATATATTGAACTGAAAACAGAAATAAGAAACAAAATGGAATTACTGTTTGCTATATATATTAAAAGAGGACTTCCTTAAAGCCAAGAACCTTGCAGTTTCTGGCTACAAAAACATGTCTCTTCATTTACAAGTACATATTTAAAATCCCATATGCAACTGATGTTCAAAACCACACTACATATATATGTGAAACAAAATTATCTTCTTCACAATGTTGTATGGAAGCTGACTAACTAGATTATTATGAGGATCAGGGTCAAACATACCAGAATGTCACTAAATTAAATCAGCTATACTATTACTTTACCTCCTTTATCCTGCACTAAGATATATAACCAAATCTTCTGTCAGTTTGTGTGTTTTTGCATGTGATCAATATAACACTACAAAAATGTTGTACCAAAGAATATGTAATGTCAAAGTAGATACTAATAGAAACAAATACTTTCCTCTCATAGTAATGAACAGTCTCCATTGTCTTCAGTCTATTTCCTGAACAGATACAAAAGATAGACCCTCATTTTAATGGTATTTATAATCAGTTCGAGCAGGCTGTGCATTCACAGCTCAAGTAAGAACTTTTTCTTATGCATTATTTATAGAGCCTTACTTAAAATTGTGCAGTACTATCCAAATTTACTGCTATACACTTGAACAGCATTTGTAGTACATGATGCATGTGGTAAATATCAGTTGAGTCACAAAAGCACTCTCCAGAACCTTGTCTGCATCTCACTTAAAAACACACAGCTAATTACAAAGTATTTTTAGCTTTTATTTAAACATATTTTCCCTCACCAATCTGTAGTGGATAGTACTTTTGATTCACATCAACAGCAGTTAATTATTTCACATTTTGACAGAATCACAGAATTATTGAGGCTGGAAAAGACCACTGAGATCATCACATCCAGCCCTAACACTGTCACACATGGCACTGAGTCACACATCCAGACTTTCCTTAAACACATCCAGGGATGGTGACTCCATCACATCCCTGGGCAGTCCATTCCAATGTCTGATCACCCTCTCCATGAGGAATTGCTTTCTGATATCCAACCTGAACCTCCCCTGATGCAGCTTCAGGCTCTGCCCTCTCATCCTCTCACTCACTGCCTGGGAGAAGAGCCCGACCCCACCTGACTACACCCTCCCTTCAGGCATTTGCAGAGAGTGATAAGATCCCCCCTGAGTCTCCTCCTCTCCAGGCTAAACAACCCCAGATTCCTCAGCCTCTCCTCATAAGAGTTTCCCCCTAGTCCCTTCACCAGACTCCTTGCTCTCCTCTGGACCAGTTCCAGCATCTCAATATCCTTCTTGAAGTGAGGGTGCCAGAACTGGACACAGTACTTGAGGTGTGGCCAAACCAGCGCTGAGTGCAGGGGGAGAATTCCATCCCTGGTGCTGCTGGCCGCAGTGTTCCTGACACAAGCCAGGATGCCATGGGTCTTTTGGGCCACCTGGGCACCCTGCTGGTTCATGTTCAGCTGGTTGCCAACCAGTACTCCCAGGTCCCTCTCTGCTGGGCTGCTCTCCAGCCTCTCTTCCTCCAGTCTGTAGCACTGCATGGGGTTACTGCAGCCAAAGTGTAGGACCCTGCACTTGGTCTTGTTGAACTTCATGGCCCTGGCCTTGGCCCATCGACCCAGCCTGTCCAGGTCCCTCTGCAGCCTCTTCCTACCCTCCGTGAATCAGTATCTTTTCAATACACTGACTAGCTAGAAAGATTACACACATTTGACGTAAGATTCTCCTTAATGTATGCTCAACTGATCTTGGAAACCTGGGAATTCATCACATTGCTGATAGCTCCTCTGCACTGCATAATATTTGGTTCTTTATTTATGGATAGGAGCCTTTATATTACTCAAGGATTTGGATCAGGCTTGAGATGTAAAACAGTGCTTTAAATGGGTGATAGTAAAGCACAAGTGATCTTTGTACTTCAGATGAGTTTTCTTTCCTCCAATTTTGCTTTAAATATTTGCTGCACTGAAAACTCCTTGGGTGCTTCTGTTTGCTTTTCTGTATATCTATGTTAACCTAAGACCACTCCAGCAGAGCAAGAGGTGGGTCTCCAGAATTTTTGTCTTGAAGTTGTTGAATCAAATGGAGATTTCAAGTTTGATTCTATAAAGGAAATGAGGTGGGAACATGACATAAAAGGGTTTTGGTTTACTTTTTCACAATAAATACCAAATTAACATTTAAAATATTGGACAAGTACATCTTTATGAACAACTTTTTTTTGCTAGGTGTGAAACTATCCTCCCATTCTAGCATAAACTATTTGAAATAGATACTTTGTCCTACAAGCTAGATTTTATTTTGTTCTGATTATTAACAGTGCCGAAAAGTTTGTTAGTATAAATTAATCTATCAATAGATATTTCTTACTCTTTTAAAAGACACTCTTTAAACCACAAATCTTATATTTCAAAATCTTTCAAAAACAGAAAAATGAACTATAGGCTACCTGGGGATAACTTATCAAAACCAGAAAAGGTGTTGAATATGAAATGAGAAACGTAAATTTAAAAAAAAATGGAAAAACTAACTCTTTCCGGAAGTTATTAAAAGTGGGATGTGTTTCTACTGTACCTCCATCTGTGAAATGATTCTTCCATGCAAATAGCCAAGATACATCTTTAATTTCATGCCTATTTCATCCTTTAATTGCTTAGATATACAATTCATATGTGCTTTTATTTCTTTGGTATATAACATTTTTTCTCCCTTTAAAAAGTGGACTCCTCTAAGCATAAGAAAAAGAAGAAATTTCTCACCTACTACAGATCAAATCCCTCTCTGCCACAAAACTTTGGAGCCCAGTTTACAGATCTACTGCTTCTACATTCATTACGTGAATATAAGGACACAGAAACTCTTCCCCATAATTTGTGCTTTGTTGTAAATTATGAAGACTCTTCTTGTAGGTTTCATAAACCCACTTGATTTTAGAACTCTGACTCCAGTGCAACGTGCCAACTACCTGCTCTGGAGACCTAATATATGTGGAAAACTCCAAACCACAGCCTGCTGGATTAGATGAAAATTAATATAAATATGTGTTTCAAGGACTGAAATAGAATAGAACAGATGAAAAGAAAATAAAGAATTTATAAACTATCATCAAAAAAATGTGAACATTATGGCTATAAGATCTATGACTGAAAAAAATAAATCTGCATGAAAATTATTCATCATCTTTAGCATAGCTTTTGAATACAACCATGTTTGTATGCAAATTCTGTTTTTAAGAAGTTATATTTCATTAGTATTTATTTTTCAAAACATTAATTGTGATCAGCCATCAACTATTGTCAGAGAGGTACTCTATAAGATAGAGTGGTACTTTTCTCTTGTTAATTTATGATATGTTAAAAACAGGTCTTAGGCATTTTCCAAATTTGGATTTTCTGTGCAGCTGGTCATTAAAGGACACACTGAAGACACATGAGTGACAAGCACATTGAATTTGACATGAAATAATTAGCATCCATTTGACTTTCAAATATATTGTAATGTCTAGAGTGTTCTGCTAGGTTTGTAATATTACACACTTGCTCTTGGGAAAAAGTAATTAAAATTAACATACATTGATCTTACCTGCCCACTAGTAATTAGGGTGAGTGCCTAAATTAGCATTTATTTTCACACACTGGATCTGACACTCTGTAACTGTACATTGTATATATTCTTTTCTAGTGCCATACACTCTTAAATTGTATATGGTATATATTCTTTTCCAGTGTCATTACCAAGCATTAAATATTGTATCTGCTCTTTATCAATCTGCCTAGGAACAAATGAAAACACTAATGCACATACCATAGACTAAGGAAGAAGAAATACAATATCACCACTCCAAAAAACAGAGCAAAGTACAACAGCAAATATTTATATGTTATGAAGAATCAAAGAATTGTCACAATTGGAAAAGACCCCTAAGATCAACAAGTCCAACCATCAAGAAGAAATTACAAGACTTGAAAATATAAAAATCTTATTATTATATACATGGTAAGAAGTCATAGCAGACAATACTGCGAAATAGCTAGAAAAGAGAATAATGTCAGGAAGTCCATTGCACAAACTCTGAAGAATTTTATAAAGTTAATACAGATAATTTTTATATTAAACTTAATTAAATAAAATTATGGTGGAAATGGTTTATATATATATGCATTCATGCATATTACATAAATAGAGGATAAAAGGGCTATATAGGAAATTCTATATCTAGTTATTTTTAATTTGATGATAAAAGGTATTAAGAATCAGTTATGGTGAAGTACTCTTAGTTCTTCAGAGTTGTTTGAACTCCAGTATATTTGTGCAGAGGGATATCTGGTGTATAGGACTAAGCTTGCTACAAATTGTATTTTCTAAACAAAAAAAATCCTGTGTAATAAATCAAGGTTTGAGTCAAATGTGTAGCTAAAGGATGGTTTAGGGAGACTCCTTGCATGACAAGAATGCTGTGAAGCCACTGTGGCCTCCAAAAACCAGGTGGTCCTTCACTTAGGAGTGGCAAATGTCTCACTGCTGTTGCATCCTGGGTTCCTCTTGATAACCATTCCCCTAAAAATGGTCAGGGCCATCTGACTAGTCATAAAACCAATGCTCTATTGGTACACTGGAGTTGACAGGTATAAACCAGATAGTGTCAGAACCAGGACACTAATATACGGAACAGATGAGATCAGTGAATATTAATCTTATTACTCCTGTCCCCAGGAGCAAGCTTTAGAGTCATAAACTTTGCATGTGACTTCACTACAGGGCATAGTTAGCATTGTTCAAAAGCCCTAATTGCTTCTCAATACTTTAACGTGCTTGGATATTCTTTAATTTAACATTGGCTCTGAGTTGTCTGGGTTATAATTCTAACTGTAAGTTCAGCATTCCTGTTACAAAGTTTATTGTAAATTATGAATATGTGCTATTGAACCTTGTCTTAATTTAACATAACTTTTGTCTGGAAACTACAGAGAGAGAACTGGGGCCAAGTGCCCAGCTGATGTAAAGCCACTTACCTCCAGTGGTGTCAACAAAGCTACAATGACTTACATGATACATTGTTTTGCCATCTTTAAACACTAAGCTGTAAAATAACACTGCGTACATTAATAATATTAATAGAGTTAAAAGAGTTACTAGTATTCTAGCTCTGATTTCTAATAATGAATTCAACTGCTCTAGGGCTATGATTAAACTATTATTGCATCAAAATCAATGAAGCATTCAGAGATATTAAAAAAAAAGAGTAATGAATCACTATAGGCTTATTGCATACTTGTAAATCTCAGAAGAACCTGACAGCATATAGTTAATGTACTTAAGATTCTTTCTAAATCACCAAGCACTTGGTGACAAAGCAAATAACCCCAGAATAATTTTCAAAGGAGGGGGGAGGGTGTGTGTATCTCTAGTAAACAAAGTACTTCACTGTTACCTACACTACTGATGAGACAACATCTTTACATCTATCAAGAGCACCAACAGGAAATAAAGATGCTTCAGTTTACTTATAAACACTCATGAGAATGCTGATTGTTGGGAAGACTGACTTAAAGAAATTTGAAATGAAAACATTTCATTTTGATATGAGGAATAGAGATGGCCACATTAAGTATTTATAATGATAGAAACAATAGAAAAATAGCTGTATGACATCAAGATTTTAGGTAAACATTTTTTCTTGATAACAGTCTTGATGATTACTGTATGCAGTCCTTGAGTTTTAAGTCTTAGAACATGCTCTTACTTTTGTTTTTTTTACTTTTACTGTTGTTTTTAGAAGTGGTGCAACCTGTTTCAAAGGCGACCACAAAAAATACTTGGGCATATTTTTCTCAAATACATTGATTTATATTCAAATATGAAAATCTATACTTTATTATTTGATACAAATAAAAGCCCTGTGGTGAAAATTACACCAAAGTATCTAAATTTGCAAAATATGAAGAATGATTTAGGATGATTCTGTACTTCCAGTCTCTAGGTCACCCAATGTGATGGCTGTTAAAAAGTCATTGCTTTCAAAAAAGAAAACCATATACTTCCCCATTTTTGTATATCAAATATTTTCAAAATGAATCTGACATAAAAGTGGAGGCAAGCAACTTGTCAGTATTTTACATCAGCCTTATGAATACCACTTGATAGATGCATTCAATGATGAACAGTTCTCCATTACAGAAAAGTCATGGGTTATGACTCTGCACTGTACTTTCATATAATTAAGTTAAATCACATAACATTTTTTATATTTCAAGTTACATGACATTCTCAAGAATGAAAGCCCTAAAAATGTTAGGTCTTTTTTCAAGTTTCTTCTAAAGAATGTAAACACAAATAGATTCTATTAATTTCTATTATATACCAGATAGAAAAAAACAGTCACTTCCACTAAAAAGCTTAACTTCAGTCATCGTTTAAGGAAAAACAAAAACAGATAATGTCCACCAGTTGTTTTTATTTCCATTTTTTCAAAACCATCATTGTGAAACACCACACCTGAGGTAGAAACCTACCTTGCTATAAATTGAACAGCTTCCTTTGTCAGTCTCTGAGTAAGGTTGTCATAGGATAGTGGTTGCTGGATAATCTGATGATCCCTCATTAAGAAGCAGTTCAAGTATCGAAAATGGTAAAAGAAAAAGATCAAAACTGCAAGTGAAAGAGTGGTTATTACCAAGCAGTAACCCAATGCTTGGAAAGGTACTTTGAGCAGGTGAATGTACTGCACGATTGCCAAACAGACCAGGGTGATTCCAGCAATTTGGATTGGGATCACAAGGGATTTCTGAACCCCTTTTAAAAATACGCTGCCTTGGCCAGGTCTGCAGTCTCTAAGATTGGTCACGGGGAGCCCATAAAAGTAATCAAATCCATGACTGAGGGGGTGGTGACAGAAGTCATTATTGCTTTCACAGTTCATCCCAAGATGCCACTTTCCTACAAAGAGACAAGGACAGGGAGTATTTTTGTAGTTAAATCATCAAATTTATAATGTGTGCTATTCCAAACATGAAACTGTCACTATCTGACTGATACCACCAGCACCAGCATTTATTGTGCAGATCCCTATTTTCTATCTAATCTTTCTTTATGCTTTCATCAAAGAATTTGTTTTGTGTCTGCCTATTTTTAGTTAGAAATAGTTTGGCACAGCTCCTGATGGAGACCATTAAACTCTGAGTAGGCTACCAGGTTATTGAAGAGCAACAGAGTCCTAAGAGATAACTCTGAAAAAGAAGCCTTTGTGAATGTGTAGTTAAGTAGTCATAAAAAACACCATTTTGTAGAGGCTGCTGCTTTCCTAGGAAGAGACAATATGGAGTTACAAAACATCTTTTCTGAATTTTTTCTGGCAAATTACTCACACTGGACTAGCTAAAAAAAAACAAAAACAAAAACAACCAACAAACCAACCAGTAGCAAACAGGAAATAAACCAAGAATAGTGAAATAACCAAGGAATTTAATATTTATGTGATTGCAAATCCTCTGAAATTGCAGATTTCTCTCACTGTATGCATATTTAGCAGTTGAGATTATTTTTTATTTATATCTATTTAAGAAAAAAAGTAAATTACTGCTAAATACTATCACCCACAGAATTTTGTCTCACAAGGAAGTCATTCTAATTCTGAAATAATGTTGGACACTGACTGGAACAAGAAAACAGTGAGTCTGATTTGCATTATAGCAGCTTAAGCTATGTTCATGCTGATTACAGTACTAAGATAATTTGTTCTTTGACTCAGGTACAACCCCTTACCATATGGTTATGCATCCCTTACTGCAACAAACCTATTTGGTACATGTTATTTAAATTCACATGCATAATTAAAAGAAAAGAAAAAAAATCACATTCAGTAAAGCCTATTAAAAACAATATGGCTAGGGCTACAGTCTTTGGTCTGAGCAACAAAATGTGTTTAATATTTGACAAAACACGTCACCCTTGACAAAACAGATGATATTAAATATTGCTGGACTAAACTTTCTTCGTTTATTCTGAATCAAACACATAATAATGACACTATAATCAGAAAAACCCAGGAACCCACTAGTCCTCAACCTCATCACGAAGCCCAAAGGAATTTGAAATATCCTCTTCCAGAGGATTCACAATACCCGTGATAGAAATACATGGAAGGAAAAGAGCATACGTAGAATTTTCCCCTTTCCAGGGGAAAGCTTTTGCACATCTGTAAGAAAGACCTTTGATGCAGGCAGTCCTGAGTATCTTCTGTATCTGGACACCAGCATATACACCCTGGATTTCTGCCTTTGGCAATGAAAATTTCAGATACCACAGTACCAAACAGGGTGAAGATAGGGTGTCAGTTCTAATTTTTTTAAATAACAAATGGGCTCAGTTTCATTATTTCTCTTTCACAAATGACAGAACTAAGATATGAGATGGGAACGTTGTGTGTCTAAGAAAAGGAGGAGAAAAATATCACAGCAATCTTGAGCCTAACTTGATGCTTAGTTGGGTCTAGTTCTCCTCATACCTGTGTTGATGGTCTTAGGCTAGAAATATCTTTTACAAAAACAGCAATGCAGATCACCATGTTGAATTTTTAAATGTTATAACGGTAATATAAAGGGCTAAGTAAGACTGCAACTGTGAAATTGCATTCTCAACAAGCAAAGATACAGTTTACGGAAAATCAATGCTTCAGTGTTTTCTTTTAAAAGTCATAAAATAAGAATGTCTTTATGGAATAGTCATAAAGCTAGATGTGTAGCAAGGTGAGTATGAAACAACGTTCATCAAATTAGATAACTGAAATAAATGTAGCAGTAGTAATCACAATTAATTATAAATTATTTAAAAGCTCTAGTTTTAAAATTTTGCTCTTATTTGTCAATCTGAAAGCACCTATAATTCAGTGGAAAAATATGAGAAAGAAACTAAAAAAGTTAAATATACGTTCACGTTTATTTATTATGACATAGAAAAGTTTGTTTAAACTGGATCTCAATAGAACTAGACACTGCAAGCCAGGACAGAAGAGCCAGGGAAAACACAGGACCTATTTTTATCAAAAGAATTTTAGCAAGCACAACAAATTGCTCAATGTCAAGATGAACTTGAGCCTCAAAAAAAGTTATGTTCAGAAACAACTTAAGAAAAAAAAAAAGTAGACAGCAAGTTAGTTGTGAAAAAGCAATAGAAGCACTGGTAGAAGCACTGGTTCACACTACATGTATTACTGTAAAGGAAGGACATGATTGCCAGTCTCAAATGGCTGCCAAGGCAGAGGACTTTGATCCGGTGCTATTCTGAAAAAAGCAAGTAATGATTGGGTCTACAACATGTGTTTTGTTTCCTTCCTGTGTCAATAACCCTTGCCTTAAGCTAGAGTTTCAACAGGTTACTGTAATGTTCTGTACACTCTGGGACCCTTCTGAATTGGAGAGCAGTGCAAAACGATCTCTCTTTTGCCAAGTGAAGCTTCACAGTATGGATACTTCACACAGCATCTTAAGCATTTCAGCAGATCCTACATAGCTTTTGAGTTTAATTTATGCTGTTAATTGTAAATTATTAGCACCTTAATATTTTGAGACCTCGGCTTTTTATCCCCCCCTCTACTTTGGTGACAAGTAAGATTTCTGCAGGGCAAAAGCAATGCAATGAAAGGCAAGTGGAACAGAGTTAGTCTCATTCAGGCAACAAACATCATCAGAAATTCAGAACCTGGAATACTGGAAAGGCTCCAAAAATCCATGTTTCACCTCTGCTTTTCCCTCAGACAGTAGAAAAGGGAGTAATATGAAGACTGAGTTGTATATAATGATATATATCTTTTGGTATGATTTTGTGTTCTTCAGACAAATGAAAGTACAATGAAAGATGCAGAGCAAGATGCAAACAACTGTTTTATGTGCTAAAAGAAGTATATATATTTTAAGTACATTGCAACAGTAATATATATGCATAGACTATTAATATCATCAGATTTTAAGCTGTTCTATTAATAACCATTCTATTAATCCTACTTCATAGAGCAGCACATCTTGAATTCGACACATTACTACTGTGGTGTCCAAATAATCAAACACATACTATAAGAATATGTATATACTTCTGTAGGAAGTATATAAGTCCCAGTTTGTCCCTTAGTGTATTCAACTTTGGAGATACATAAGGATTTTAAACTTATCTGGATGTGAGACAACACAATGGATAAAAGCAGTGAGTGAGGAAATGTTGACCTTTACTCAACTGTAATTTAGTATAGCAGTAGTTAAAATAGTACCCACCTACTCTGAGTAAAATTTTTACTTTATGAACAGCCATTTTCTACAAAACATTGATGATATTTCTTGATACTCTCCTGAATCCTTAACAGATGAAATATTACATATTAGATGAATCTAGGTTTTTTGAGAAAATGTGGTTTTGTTGCAGATATTCTGACTGTATCTCTTCCTATCAGATCTTTTGGATGTCACCTTCTTTGTGTAACAGGGGAAAAACAACGAGGTAAAAAGTGCATAAGTGAATTAGATTAATAGCTAAAATATATTTAGGGAAGTATCAAGCAAGAGGAAGCATATATTCAGATGAGGGGGGAAAATATGCAGTTAGGGAAAAAAAATGTCAGGAGAAAAGAGGAAAGAAATTTGGCCAAAAAATCCCCGAAGTGACATTATAGGTTTGAGGAACTGAAAGGCTTCAAATTACCCTTATGCCAATCCATCACTGGTGCAGGATTTGACTATTAATTGTTTGGGAACTGCTGAGTTAGATTGAATGAAGCAAAGACTCCCTGACCTAGACCAATATGATGTGATAAGAATATCAGCAGAGGCAGAAAATGGGCTGACTGGGAATCAGAGCCTGCCTATCTAGTCTTCAAATCTACATAATTTTTCTTTTTGTCATTTACATGTGCTTTATCCTTAATTTTAAAGCACTTCTTGATTTTTGGAAACCTTCATTATACTCTAAGGATATGGTAATATTACATCTTACAGTTTCCTAGCAATCATTCAGACCACTTGGAAGAATTGTTCATTAAGCATCATGGAGATAACTTCTAGAGATCTAAGTGGCAAGCTGTCATGTTGCAGTGAAAGTAGTTAAAAAAAGAACATTAACTAGGTCAGGCCCAGAATATGAGTTGCATGACAGTGCTTGTTATAAACAGAGAAATTATTTTTTTTTCAGTCTCAAACTGAATATGGAAAAATAGGAACTAACTCTATGATAAACATAACCAATTGCAAATGGCTTTTTTGCACTATGGCTTAAATACACATGCACTAAATATACTTCTGCTAAATTTTATGGGTTTCTGTTTTGAGGACATCAGGGCTTTTTACACTTTATAAGACTGGGGTATAGTTAAGTAGGATTTTTAGTTAGGAATATTGACATTGGTTACATAATGCAGGTATTTTTTGGACAGTGGTGTGAATTGTTAGCCTTGCTAAACAGCCCATTTCAATCAAAAACTACTCCCAAATTTTCCAGTTTTTGTTACATTTAAACATATTGTGTGTATCCACCACCTAAATAACAATTAGTAGTAACTAATATTAACTAGTAGCAATATACCAGTATGTGGTCCTCTGAACAACTATTTCCTGTCAATACCAGTACAGAAATACATTGTGTAATACAAGCTGTATTTCAGAAAAAAATATTTTAAAATGCAAGCAGTGTGGAATAACTCAATGGCCAAATTTGAAAAAAAAAAAAAAAAAAAAAAATCACATTATTTAAATGTTATACCTTCATGATATTAATTCCAATTCTGTTCAACATTCATCTAGTGGGATTCCTTTTACGTATCACTGGATATCTACACTGCAGTTAGTTGTATGAACTACCTTGATAATGAGAGAGAAATATATTTTTATATTAAACTTCTTTTATATTTCCTAGAAATGCCCATTTCTGTCTGATGACTAAGAAGAGAATCTACACAGTTAGCCGAGGCCTTATATTATACACTCTGTGATATTTGAAGACTGATGAAATGAATCCCACAGCTGTGCTGACTTATCCCCTGACATTGATCCCTCATCATCTCTCTGTTCTAATCACACTCTTATTTATATGGCAAACTTTTCAAGTGCTTGACCAATATTCAATTTGTTCATCATGCTCCTTCAGTACCTTACACAATGAGATTATAACTATGCAAGTGAATCAGACATACTTACCTGATTAGTGTTTCCTGTATGCATAGGAATGGCCTCAGATTTGTGCCAGAAAAATAAACTCATTACGCTGTGGGGGAAGAAAGCTTAGTGCAGACCCTTAGGATCCTGTAAGGAAATATGATGTTTTTGGTTGAAATGAATTAAAAATAATGCTGTATATATATGAAGTTTTACCTATTAGGGCTGTTGCGTAACCTCTCTGCTTCAGGAGTTTGGAAAAAGTGATTTCTTCAGAAGGAAGTCCCCCAGATGAGGCAGAAAACAAGAAGACACCAACTCGAGAGAAGGCAGCCATTCCTACAGGCAGTGAAAAATGAATGAGAATTGGATAACATAGTGTGACGACTTCCATCCATTATTTTCACATGCACTTTTTTGCTTTAGGTAATATCACTTAAATGACATATTATTAAATGTTGCAAATGGAAGATACAAATACCTAGTTAGCTGAGTGAAGTATTTTCTGTATTGACACCAGAAGCTGAGAAGTGTAGAAAAAAATATCAGCTTATAAAACCAAGGACAGCCATCACAAAAACAGGTGCAGCCCTTTCTGTAGATGTTCTAAGGTATAAGACATCTGAAAGAAGTTGAACCTGCATAATTCATTTTTCTTGTACACAGGGAAGGTTCTGCTCTCAGAACTTCCACTTTCTTCATCTGTGGTTTTCTCTGAGCCTTTAAGCCTGTAAGGTTATTTGAGAGGAAACAATTGAGGCAGCAAAGTCTAACAACTGGGGATGTAAATATTATGAGTCAAAAAAGAGAGCAAGAGTCTCATACTGGAAATAGAGTGGCTATTATAAACTCCTCTCAGGATGAGGAACTTGAAAGCTTAAGTTCATGAAAATTAGATCACTAAGATTCCAGATAAGAGCTGGGTCTGAGTATAGACAGACAGAACACAGCATATCTATGTAAATCTGTGCAGATGTATCTCCAGGAAGTCTGAATTATGCACCTGGATGATTGCAGTACCAAAGTTATATGACTGATGAAGACAACCAAAATCTTTCCTCAGGTATTCTTTGTGGTAAGATGAAACAAAGATGTGTAAGACTGGTTTATTAAAGAAAGCTCAAACCACACTTCAGATGTTAGCTTCAGTTTTTCATCCCAGATAGCTTCACTGATCAACAGTTCAGGAAGTTTCAGCCATCAATACAAATCTATACTTTATTTATATTTATTATATAACTGTAATCAGTGTAATTGCCCTAAGTTACCAGGATGAAAGTACAGACATGTCATTTATTTATTGTTTTGGGCTTGTTTTCCACAGTTACCTTTCTGCACAAATACCACATTTTGAATATTTTTCTTTAGCTCTATTAGTAAAAGTTTTAAAGTTCTAGCATTTTCTCCCACATCATTATTCTGGTATCTTCTAAAATAAATCTTTACTAGGTCTTCACTGATTTTTGTAAGAAGTCTATATTCAGTAATTTCATAATTTAAGACAAAGTTCAATTTTTGCACCTATATGGAAATAATTAGGTATGACTGAGAGCAGAGCAGTTAAAAAACAAAACAAAACAGAAACAGCCCAAATGCTAATTTTTCAGAAATAAGAACAAGGATCATAATGGAAAGTGACCTGTGGCTTTACCTGCAGTAAATATTAATAGCTATATAGCTGCAAGAGGTTTATAAAATTTTCCTGTGCAGCTGAATGAAATGGAAAATTTAGCAAGTTATATTAGCTGGCACTTTTGCAGAAGCTTGTTACTTGATTTGAATGAGCATGAACATATCAAGTAGGCTCCAGAGTCTTGCTTTGCTTTCATTCCCAGAAGCAAGGACAGGATGTTTTATCACTAATGAACAAGTGATCTGATTAATGTATAATGATCCTTGCTAAAAATGATGTTAAGGGAATGTTAAAGTTGCATGGCTAAGCACTGAGGAGCTCAGTCCCAGCACACTAAAATAAACAGAATGGATCTTCACTGATTCAAATGGGCTTTGGATCAGGTATTTTATGAAAGTAAGAGAAGTTATTAAATGCACGTATTCATAGGGTAATTGACACTGTGTATGGGTAGATATAGAACAAAAACACTTAGAAGGAAGGGAGGTTTTTATTTCTTCTCAGTTTTAGGGACTGTCTGAATTCCTCTATAAACTGTACTTCATGTCCTCCTCCTCCTTCCTCTGCTTAAAAAATGAAATTTTTTCTAAAACAAAATGTTTTTTTAAAACAGAAATACATGAGGATGTACAAGAAGTTCTACTACTGTGTCATTCTAGACTCACTTCTGTGGTGTTCCACCAACATCCTGGAGCAAACTGAATGCAACTGAGGAGGCACAGTAAATGCCTTTGGACAGGGTAAGAGTAAGATCTGGACAGTGGAGGAAGTCAGTGGCATTTGTCTGTTCCTTACATTAAAAAATCACAATCTGATTGTTCTCTCTTGTTCCCTCAAGATTTTTTTTTAATATTTTTCTCAGTAAAAAAGCTTTTTTTAGTTGCTTTTTTTGTCTTTTGTTTCTTTCCATATATAGGGAATATTTCAAATGTTGACCAACTTTGCTTGAGCTGATTAGTCAGTGAAAGCAGTACCTAACCTGATAATGATAAGGGTATCACAACTTATTTTACCTGATCGGATAGGATATCGCCCTGTCAGGAAAGCTGCCCTGCTTGGAGTACAAAGTGGGGATGCTGCTATATGCTGAGTAAGTGTCACTCCTTCCTCTGCCAGTCTGTCAATATTGGGAGTTCTACAGAAATACAAGCAGGAAAAAAAAAAAAAAAAAAGTCAAAAGAATACACAAATAAGATTATTTCAAAATGGGTTGAGTGAGATCAAGGCATCTGAGGCAAAACTTAACAGGAAAACCTAGTTAAGACCATATGCAAACTATCAAATCCATTGTGGTGTTGCAATTCTAAATACTATTGTGCCAAATGTTGTTACAGCAGGTGTCATCACTAGTAACTTTCCTACTTACTTGTCCTTTCTGCTACACCAACAGGGAGAGAAGAGACTGGAGAAAGGCTGTGCTCATTTACTCCCTACTTAGTTCCTCTTTTGTCTTTCCTCAGGAAAAGTTTCTTGCAATGTTGTGTGGTGGTATCAGTTATCAGGGTAGATTTAAATAGTTACAACTCTATAAATAATGTTTACATGTCTGACAGGACCACGTCTGCAAAATTAGATGCAGAAGCACATCCAAGTTTCCATACTGGCATGGGAAACTTGTCTGCGACCTGTCTTATCAGGTAGATTAAAACTGCTTCCTGCAGGGAAATATCCTCTGCCCTTGGTTCTACAGGAATAAACTAGGAATGAAGACTGGCCAGGGGGTGCAGCATGCTTTAACAGGTCTCTGATTTGGGAAATTAATGGCAATGACCTGAAGGGACACTATGTTTTCCATTATCTAAGTCTGAATAATCAGAAAAAATAATTTTCCAACATTTACAAACATCAATTCTTTGCCTCGGATAACATCACCTACTGATAAGCAGTACAGTGAAATTTCTTCATATTCCAAGGATGTAATTCCCATATGAGAGAACATAGAACTTGGAGCAGTTTAAGTCCTTGTGAGGGGACTGATCCAAGCATCAGTGTTGTATATACTTCTTTTCTGTTTAAACTAGAAGCTGGAACTTGAGAGGTATGGGGGGATTTTTTGAGTTTCAGTTGCAAGGAGTTTTTACTTGTAACTAATATCAGCAGGCATAAAATTATTTAACATTTGACAGGAAAGTACCTTTCGTCTGAATGGTTTTTTTAAACTTGATCAAAGACTTTTCACCACTAAAACAATGCCTAGGTATAATTTGTTCTATTTATACAACCGTTACTGGTAGTAAGGATCATACTGGGGAACACTACTGCATTACTGAGATAAATGAATGCTTGCATAGATGATTTTATTTGCTACAGCCTGAACATAAATGAAGAAAATCTGCACCTTATTTCCAATTGGTTACTGACTAGCTTGTTTTGAATCACGAGTGGCTTAATTCATAGTATTTGTGTCACATATATTTCAGAAGACAGATGATTATACTTTATTTCTCTAGACCTACTATTCTTTGGTTGATTGGTCAGTTCCTGTGATGCAACTTCTCAGTGGGATAAACACATCAGAGAAGTCTTATTTTCTTATTGAGTAAAGAAAGATCAAATATTGTATTCTCTGGAAAGGTTATTAATTTTGGTTACTTATAAAGAAAGTAATTAAATTTCTCAATGTTTGTGGGTTTTTAGCTTTACAAATCCATAGAAAAAACTCCAAAGCTACTCTTCCAAATGCATTAGCATACCTTAAGGTTCTGTTCCCATAACATCCTAGGTCTCCAATACCAAGATCATCAGCCATCAGTAAAATGACATTGGGATTTGAAGCACTGTGTGTTTTGAAACTGTTTATGGTGCACTGGTAAATTATTAGAAATAAAAGGACTCTCATCTTCTTCCTGGTGTGTAAGAACAGGCAGAGAACAATAACAAGTAGGCTTTTTAAATTTGACTGTTGATATAAAATAATCATAGAAAAAGAAAATTAGATTGCATACTTTTCTTTGGCTTTTTTTTTTTTTTTTTCTCATGAGAAGTTTTTTTAACATTATTTTATCTCTCATATTTCTTAAAAATACAAAGGCATCTTTTAGTACATAGCTCATTTTTTCTCCCATCCCTTTACACAGATAAAACTTTTAAGTAAAGATAAAAAAAGAACTAGTTACAATCACAGTGACCATACTTTTGCATACACAGATGCAACAATAAATCAAGAGAGCATATAAGGCATTTTGGTTTGTTTCTTAAGGTATTAATATGATTTGAGGAACACAGAAACTGAAATAATTTAGGACCAAAATTTCCCAGGTTCATTGCAGAAAAAAAGTACATCAATTCTGGTATTGAAGTAAATGACTTGTGATTTCTCTTCAAAAATAGTAAAGAGTTTTTTTGACAGGAATAAGTAATATGGAAAGAGATGCTGTATCAAATTATTGAAATGAATGGTTAAGAGAAAGCTCTTCACAAAAGCTGTAAATATCAGGGTCTACAGCAAAATTATGCAAAAATATTTGACAGTATTCTATAAGCAATACTCATTAACTTAAAACAGGATGAAGAACATATTGTACAGAATATTAGGTAACATTTTATGCTTTTATCATAAAAGCACGGTCTATTTGCAAATGTGCATCCTATGAATGCTAATTTACCTAAACAGGGACTTATCATATCTGTTTTAAACTGCATTGACTAGGTCTTTGCTGAAACTGAGTGTCTCTAGACTGTGATGGACTGTGCCAAGTACACAGCAAAAAAGAACAGAAACTCTCTTTACCCCTAGTGATACTCCCATCTCGTCTGGATGCAGGCAGGCTTTTTCAAATGGAGATGAGGCATGAGTCACACCTACACTGGATTATGCTGGGACAAGAAGGAAAGCAGAGGAAATCAGGACTGAAGTAGAAATTTTAAAGTGAGCAGTAAGAAAAGAAACTAGAAATGAGACTTTCCAGAGAGAGTGGGGACAGCAGGTCAAGAAATAAAAAACCTGTAAATCGGTGAGCTATGATAGATAAAGAAACTGGAGAGAAAATAAAGAAGTCAGAACTGGAAAAGCTGGTGCAAAGAGACTTTACATCAAGGGAGACAAATCAATGGGGTATGGTGGCTAAAAGCATCTGTACTGAAGACAAAGTAGTCAGAACTGTAAGATCTTTCACTGACTTGAATGCAAGAGCAAGAAGGGAAGTTTGAGACCCAACTGGGATGAGAATTGCATATTGAAACAAAAAGAAATGGTAGAGGGTTTAAGAAACTGGAAGGGATAGCACAACAAGAGGAGAGCAAAACAAATTGAGAAAAAGAGGGGAAGAGAACTGAGTGTGTCAGGGATGAAAGAGCTCAGGTGATATGATTAAGGCAGAAAAGGAGAACTGAATTGGAAAGAGCCTGGGCAGATAAGACTTGTGACTGAGACAAGTCAGAAGAGATCAAAAATAGTAGGGAACAATCACCTTGGTCAAATTTTAAAAATCTTTTGCTGTATGTGTTATGCAGACTCGTCATACTATATTTAAAATAAATCTACCTAGCAAAGTTAACAATAAATATGTCCAGTATTGACTGGATCATTGTCATTTGCAAAGTGGCTGAAAATCTTACTGTCTTATTCCTGCCGAAGTTAGCCTCACTTAGTTCCCCCATTTTTTATTTTGCAAATCAACAACAGCAAAACATTATTGAAAGATGTCTCTGATACAACATTGCTGGATACTTCTCCATTCTGAAGGGATATCTGTAGACACACTCACACACTGGGCTATGTGCCCCCACCCGATATAATGTCTCTGAAGGGAATTCAACAAGGAAACAGAAAACCAAAATTAATCCCAACAATTCCTGATTTCTCTGGTGTACTCTCTCTGCTGCAGATTTTAATGCACCTTGAAAGGATATGCTTGGAAAGGAAGCAAAAATGGATGGATTATATTGAGTGAAATGGACAACAGTAAAAAAATTCAGAGCCCTAAACAGGGAAGGATGTGAGAAGAATAAAGCTCTGAGAATGCTGAAGCTTGTCTGGGTTACACCAGGTTTTTCATGGTGAAAAGACAGGCATGTGATGACCTAACATGAAAATAATAATACAGATTAGATGAAGCTTCCACTTAATGTAGTATTTGGTCTCCAAGAGCAGCTAATCCAAATACTTAAGGAAAGATTGTAAAAAAGTTGGTGACTATGTTTTTTCTCTGGTGCATCCTTCTAGTTTTTGGCAGTCAGTAGTTAGCATATTTTGGACAGGAGAGCACTGTACTCAGTAGCCCCCCATGAATCTTTTTATTTTTATTGATTTAAGTGCATTTTGAATTTTGTTTTGGGGGTTTTTTTGCACTGAAACAATTTTTTTTTTTTTTTTTTGTAACCCCACAACATCCTTTAAATTATGCTGCAATAGGCTATAACTTTGAAGGCTTATCTTTTAAATTCAGGACACCATTTTTCCTTACTTGCATGTAGGACTCAAGTGTAATTTTTAATCTCTTCTTCATTTTCCTTGTAATATAATAAGACAACTAATATCTTCTTGCTTCCTAAGGTGGTTAAGTTGAACAGATTTAAGAGGTGTTTAATTTCCTACAAGAGCCATATGAGATGTTGGATTTCATACACACTATTTCACATGGCAATACTTTAATCATTGTATATGAACCTGTATACATGCATACCTACATAGAGGTGTCAATATACCCATTTGCACACATTTGTGGGTGTATATATGCATAGCCTACCCTTCCTACATACCTTCAAGTTACATTTCCAGCATCCTAATACATTTTTTCTTTTTGTATAACAACAAATTACAGACAAATTAGTAACAGATATAATATACTATTTGTTGATATGGATTTACCAAACACTTCTTTTAGGTTTTGGTTTTCTGCATTAAAAAATGCTGACAGACTATTTAGAAGCAAGACTTGTCTTCCACCCTTCCAGCCCCCTAGGATAACTGGCGCACAATGATTAGTTGTTTCAACCTTATCTTGATTACTAGAGACACATACATTTCTTACAAGAATTATCATATGAAACTCTTTCAACTCCTCTTCCCAACTGAATCATCCCAGTATTTTTATTCAGTTCAATTAAGGAATTTATCTTTACACTACTCTTTTAATGTAACAGAACCCTTTGAGAAAAAGCTTCATAAACTTTATTCTTGAAGGTATAGTATTTTCTGATGAAACAAGCAACATTTAAAGATATTCACCTTATTAAAAAGTGCTGTGTTGCTAACCATAAGCAGCATGCAAAAAACAAACAACCCAATAAAACCAAACAAAACCAACTTTACCTTAATTAACTGAATTCCAGAATTTGAAATGTCTTTAAGAGTCAGAAATATCACATGGCAAACCAACTATAAAATAACTCCTCCTTCCATAAGATTCTGCAAAGATAACATTCCTAAGCTTCGTGAAAAACAAAAAAATGAAGTTTTAAAATTGTAACAAATTGTTCAGTAATATTGTATACTATTAATAAAATTCTGACATTAGCTTCAAAGCTGTCCAAATCTCTCAATGAATTCCTTTTAAAAGTCAATCATATCTGTTTTGTCTTTTATGTCATATGACTGTGAAAAGGGAAATAAGCCCACACTTCTGGCCTGCTCCTAATACTAATTCATTTAGACAAGCATCGCTTTGCATTTGCAACAAGCTAAGACCATGCAAAAGTCAGTTACAGCATTCTAATTGATCACTGCTAACCCAATCTCAGTAATATGATTGCTTCTGATATTTATTTTTATAGGGTAAACTCATTTTTGCTTACTACTGGTTTTTCAATATTGCATTATTTCTCATCTTCCCTCTCATCCTCTCAGAACCCTCTCCAGTCCTCAGAGCCAGGTGTGCTCCTCCTGTTTCCTAAAGCACAATAGTATCTGATTGATGTGCTTTTTAGTTGTTGGGGTTTTCTTTCCAGAAAACCCTATGTGGTATAGGAATCTTCCACATTACCTATTGGTTGGGTGCTTTGGATTCAGCACCAGATTATAGGACAACAGTTTGCTTTCCAGGTTGGAACTGATTTGCACTCAGCCCTCATGGTATGGGCCTGGATCTGTCTGTATCTGTAAACTGCTACCTGTGTCTGTAAAAAAGCTGGGATGCTTTTATGAAAACTGCCACGAGATTTCATCACACATCTTCATAAATAAAAAACCTGTATTTAATTTAATAAAAGATGCCTTATTGTAAGACAGAAATTTCACTTAACATGAGCTGGGAAAAACACCAGAACAAAGAAACATGTTTCTTGCTGAAGCATGACTAATTGCTTAGTCTGAATCAAACAGAGATTAAGCCACCAAGCCTCCATCAGCTACAAGTTTAATTTAGGTATCTCTTTAAAACAGTTTCTCATCAATTTTCTAGTTTCACCTCAACTAAATTATAGAACTTCATGTAGTTATAAATAACAGACATTATTTATGGTACTAAATTATAACCTGAATGAAAAAATAAGATTTTTTTTTAATATAACGCTATTATTTTATTTGTAATAATTACATACAAATATCAGAGCATATAATCTTCCATTATTACCAATTCACAGTATTCCTTCTGTTAGACTTCTAAATACGGACTCTGGTCAGCTATATAATAAAAGAGAACCACAAGATAATAAACGTAGTCATTCTATTTGCCAGCTAGGAGAAAGAAAAATATTTTAATTTTTTTAAAAAAAGCAAGCTAATATTGAGTAACTATTAGCGACTGTGTCATGTAACATCCTGGAAATCAGAGATGTGTTCTAAACAATTAAAAGGAAACTTTCAAATGTGGTAATTACAAATTACTAAAATGTGTGTACATGCATGAAGGATGCAACTTGTCTCTGTCTTTACTATTCACCACTTCACAAGTATTTTAGGTCTGTATCTCTGTATTTTTTGTTTCTTTTGTGTTTAGCATAAATATATAATAAATTACTGTTAGACATTGATGAAAAAGAAGGACAAGATGACAAAGCTTAACGTCTGACATCCATATCAACTTTAGTAAATATTACATGATGCTGACTGACAACACATGTAAAGATGTTGACATATGCTAATATTAAGTATTAGCTTTAAAGTATATGCTTACTGGTATAAACATTTCATAATGCCTTATTAATCAATGTGCTATCATGCTTACATACAGAGAGGGCTTAGCTAAACTCATCCATGGTATCTACCTCAGTCAACAGTTTTGAAATCTGTTGAGTCAGAATTTTTTTAACATATCAGAGCTAGATAATGTGTGAAATTACTAGCTCTGATACTGCCCTTTTCAAGAGTTTCCAATGGACGTGAAGAAGACAATGCGTTACCAAAACTTTACATTTCTGCTTTTTATGGTAAGTAAACAGAAAAAACCCTGCACAGCTGTGCATGACTGTACATCCTTACACATGGGCTTAACAGAAGAGCTATGTTATGTCCATTGGAATTGCACCAATATATGAATTTAACTTCATCCCTGCTTACAGTTATCTTTACCCACACCCAGCTATAGCCAAACCTGTCTCTTCTGAGTTCCATTCATATTTAATGTAATCATCCACAAAATATTTTAAAAAGGGAAAAAAAAAATCCTAATTACACATAATATGGGACTGCATCAACAAACTCTACCAATACTTTGCCTTCACAAAGATATCTGACAGATCTGAAGATTGGTAACTAAGTGCTGCTGTAACTCCTTGGAGAAATAGTAAGACAAATGGCCAACCACTGTAGACTGGATTTTATTTTAATTCATTTGAAAGCAGTTTATAAGTTTTTTGGACTAAAACTAGAATTTTTAAATGCCTGTCAGAGGGAAACATGAAACCTAAAGGATCTAAAAAAACCCAACCAAAATCAATACCTAAAATCCCCCATCTCTGTCCCCTGAGTTGCTCACAGGGATCTGTAAATCTGTCAAGATGAAAGCTTTGGACTTTTTAACATAGTATTATTACATTTACCTCTATTCTGTATTTTCTATTCTATATTTACCACTTTTCTAGTCACAGAGGTTTAGCAGAGAAATTGTTGTGAAATAACCAGGTAATTTTTCTTTGCTACATGAAGATAGCAAGTAGCACATCAATAAAATGATACAGCAAGTCATATTATTTCCAAAAAGATGTTTCATTCAAGGAAAAGTGAGGTTGCATTTGCATTCATTTGTTCTCAAAGTGTGGGATTATTTTTAGAACAGGTCTAATGCTATTTATACTTCACTTAGACTCAAAGGTTCCAAATACAGCTGATTGTACCAGAAAGAAAAGTTGAGAAAAGGTTGCTTTCAGGCAATATTAATTTTATCCCTTTAGAAGTTAAATGCCTACATGGCCCATAACAACTAGGAGCTCACAATGCAAGCCAATCTATCTGAATTTATTCATCTTAAAGTTATGCATTTAGCCTGAGCTAATTATCTAGGCTTCCTCTCTAATTAATAGGAAGAGACAGGGACATTAAGAGGACAATCTATCTCTTTTTAAGATTGGTCTAATGAAAAGTTGGAAGTGATGCTCATGGTCTTTTTTTTTTTTTTGCGCAGACTAAAAAGAGAACTTTTAGAACATTTAGTTTAGACCAGATGTATATAAAAAAAAAAATAAAGTTACATGAAATAAATCTCACCTTAAGAGTGGCTTGCCTGTGTGTGCTCAGCACAAAATATGATAAAACAACTTTGTGCAATAAATACACTATATTTTTCAATTAGTATAAGGTGCTCCACCAAGCTTACTTGTATACACAGTATCTTACTCTGTGAGTAATTACAAAGAATTATGACAACTAAGGATAACTTTTCATGAGTTTTAGTTGCAAAATTTTGCTCCAAAGGATGCACAAGTATTTTTCCTTTCTAGACTGTAGAGCAATCTAATGAATATTCCATATTAAATATTTTATTATTTCATTACTCTCAAAAAAATTAAATTTAACACAAGAGTGATTGCATCCACCAGCAAGGATTATTTTATAGAAATGTTGCTAATTCTCCCATTGAAGGCAGCTACAGCCAACCCTGTGTTCAGGTTACAATGACAAGTCTGATCAGACAAATAAATTTTATCTCTGACAGAGTTCTGACACAATGGAAATTACATTCCTCACTGTTACTCAAGCCAGATGCTATTTCAGAGATCCATTGTCAGAGGTGACTAATCAACACACTGAAGCCTCAGACTGTGTTTCACAGCCTACTCCCTGCTGCCCTTTTGCTTAAGGGCCACACACACAGAAACCCAACCTGCCTGAGTGGACAGTCATTACTAGTTCCTATTACCTTCTTTCATGAGATCTTTGTCACAGGAGGAGAAACACTTTAGCTCCTAACATATGACAAGAAAGTCTGCTAATATGCATAGGCACTGTCCAGTGATTCACATGCACAGGGTACATATTGGTCTTGTCACTGGAATGCACCTCATGCTCAAGTATCACACACATTCCCCTGAGCCCTATTACACCATGGCCACTCCTTCATTCTCCTCATGGGACTGGGACAGAGAGACAGAGAGAAGAGAGAGTAATGTACTTGCCAGATGATACAGTATGGTGTGTATATATCTATATCTATATATGATACTCAACCATTTGATGGAGAAAAGGGTACTGCGAGCAGCCCTCTCAATTGTCCACAAGGAGCTGTGCAATCCATCCCACTGCAAAGACTGAGAATGGCTACAGTAGAAAGCAGATAAACTAACAGAGAAAATGATTGTGTCTAGACTATTACTTATGTCCAACTTTTGCTTTCTTTCCCAGAAACACTACTAGAAAGAACACATATTTTAAAAAGTGCTCGAGCATAAGAAAATGCCTCCCAGCTTAAGATGGACACTGCTAAGACTATCAGATGAGGCAGTGGCTCCTTGAGAATTTAACAAAGAGAAAAAAATACCAGGGGGGAAAGGACACAGAGACAAGGGGGGTGGGGGCAGATAGAGAGAAGGAGGAGGGAACAAGGCCAGAGCAGTCGGAGGTGCCCAAAGAGACTTCATCCCACACCAGAGGACAGAAAAAACAGTGAGGAACACGGAGTGGCAGAGGGAACTGGCTAAGCAATGACTTTGTCCTCCTGAGCTACCCATTGCCTCACTGGAGGGACTGAGTGCAGATGCCTGTGGTGAAGACATGAAGTAGAGACTTGGAAGGTGGAGGAGAGGAATCTTAAGCTGTGCTGGGGACAATGTGAGGAAAGGTGTTTTTCCTGCATGTTTAAATGTTTATGCTGTTTTGTTGTATCCTCACACTCCAACCAGTAATTAAATATTAAAATTAATTTAAATTACCCAGGTCATTTTACAGCACTTGGGAAGTGACTTCCTTGTCTTTATTTCAACCCATGACTCTTCTCATCCATTTTCCTACTTTTTCCCCAGTGCACTGGGGAGAGGAGGGAAGGAAGTGAGAGAGAGACTCTGTGGGTGCTTGGCTTTTAGCCAGAGCCAACCTGCTGCACTTAAAATGAAAAGGGATGATTGGATCCAATAGCAAATTACTTTCATTGATTACCATTAGCCAAAGGTTTCTTTGCTGTGATCCAATCTATCCAGGTTCTTAATGTGAGCCTGCTACCATGGATAGAAATGGAAGAGCTTTTTAAGTGAAAAATAATTCAATTGGAGGTCAGCTGACTTATGGTGTTGGTGAAAGCAGGAGGCTCAGAAGACATAAAATAGCTTCTCCTTCTACTTCATTTGCACAAGCCTGAGTGATTTAAAATAAATAACCATAGCTGCTTATTGAAGACCAAATTTCTTCTCTATAGTTTCTAAAAAAAAGGAAACTGGGTTTTTTGTTACTTCTGTCACACAACTAATACTCAGGGAATGGTATGGCCTCACTCTGCAGATACTCATGAATATGTTTCATGGAAGATTGTTTGGAATTATTTTTTTTAATATTTCTATGGGGGAAAAATATCTTTTTTTTTTTTTTTTTTTTTTGTTCTCTTTTATATCTATTGTTCTCTTTTAATTTTACACTGAGAAACAGACTGTTTAGCTTTTACAAGGTGAAACCAAGACACTTGTGTCATTCCTTTGGGCAGAGAAATATTTCTACTACATTATTTTGAACAGGGTTACACGAGTACTCCTCAAATCTCCCATTTTTTAATACCTAATAGTAAACTATTCTCTAACCAGCTCTAATGCAGAGATACTTCACTAGCTTTATTCATAGTAAAAACTAAAAGTACAAAATGGTTTTAAAAACAGTTATTGAAGAACGGACTTGGAAACAAATTACATGGATCATGAAATAAGGAGATCTTATAAAGCACAAAAATATTTACCCTGGAAAGAACAATTATACAGTAATTTTATTAGTAAAAGAAGGATTATGAGTTTCATAGTGGTTATATATCTGTCTCACTACAAACTACATATATCATAATCTTAAAAAAAAATTGCAATCCACAAGGCAAAGATATTTACAAAACAGGCATAAAAACTAGCCAATTTTATCCCAATTCCAAAATATATGCATTTCGGTAAGCATGCAAAAGAATAGCCGACTTACTCCTCTATCAAGAAAACAAAACAAAACATATGGTATATATTTAGCTTGGAGAAATATATGACAGATAGAATTTAAACATCATAGGATTAGGCAACAATCAAAATTAAATTCTTAAAATCAAAGATATTTAAAACAGAAAATAAATCTAAGACCAAAAATATATGCCTATAGTACAAGAAGGTACTAAGTGGGTCTGACAGAAAAAAAAGTATCTCGAGCTAACGGTGTAGAAATGCACATATTGTATTACAGCAACACAGGAAAACCAGCAATTTAAGCCACAAGGTACACAGGTTCCTTCTGTACTGTAAGAGTAGAAAACTCCTGCTCTTTCTCTCCCCTTCCTCTCTTTCCCTTTCTTTTATCTAGTTCATTCTTTTTCTTCCATAGGGACTTGTAAATTCTAGCTGAGAACACCATTCCTTTGCATGCAGGAGTAAAGAGGCAAAATCTCAACTCAAAATGAATGCAACTTATAATTAGCTCAAGACTATTGTAACTCACTTGATTTTCACCTTATTTTGCATGACATTTCGAGAGTATAAGTAAATGTAAAAAGTATTTTTTCCATTTTCCTGTAGTACACATTTTCTTGTTCGACATCAGTATTGATTTCTTTTTTAACATTTGAACAGTTTGTCTGTTATAGCTCCATAGGTCTCATTGTCTTCTGGCCTGGACTGGAGAGTGATGCAACTATATTTGGAACTAATAATATGCCTTTTCAATCAAAGAAAAATGTCTTTAAAGAAAGACATTTTTCTTCACTCTGTGCCAAAACACATTGTTATGTTTTTAAAGAACAGATTCTTTAAATCTTTTTCATCAGTGAAAAAAAATTATACTTCTTCTGTTCAACATGAGTTTCTCAGAACTAATACTTTAGTGCTGCTATTAGACAAGTGCTATAATAGACAAAATATTCAGTTGTCTATTACAATAACTTATATGAACTGGAGACATGATGCTTCTTGCATAGCTAAGCAACTTTTGTAAATGACTCAACCATGTCACCAGCTTCTGATTTTCTTCATCACAGTTTGCCAGTTCTGTCAGCAATGCAGAAAAAACATTACAAAAAAAAAAAAAAAAAAAAAAAAAAAAAAAAGTAGCCATCCAGTTTATTAACACTTTGTCTTTGAATTAAATACGTTTTTTAATACTAGGGATTCCTGTATGTTCACAGGAAAACATGTCTGTTTGTGGCCTGTGCCCTTTAAGATTTCCCTGTAAGTATACCTGATCAACTGATTCTTTATCATGGTAGAAAAAAAGACCATTTTTACACCATTACCTTTTAACTTAAAACTTTTCTTCAGGTAGCTCTCCTTACTAGGTACTGCTGTTTTCACTACCATTCTACCACTCTTCATGTTGCTGCATTTCTCTGCTTACCTTCCTCACGACTCCTCTCCCCACACCATGCACTCCTCCACCAGCAAGTAGTATTCAACACTCCTTATTGATGACTGTGGCTCTCCTGGCATTAAAACAGCCTCAGCTGCTAGTCTGACAGGCATTTAACACCTAGATACAGGTCTTCACTTAGTAAAATCCACCTGGAGAGAACCCTGAGGCCAGAAGCAAATATATGTTTGTGAGAAAACAGGTTGTATGGAATCCATATTATTAGCAAGTCATTACAAAATTGCATAGCAAGTAGAGCAAGTAGTATTTGTGGTCAGATTTTGCTCAGCACTTGTTTTGGCTTCTCCTCTGTCACTCTCCTTCTTCTTGTCTCAGAGTGGCTGTCTAGCTGCAGTCTTTCTGTATAATCCTGGCAGATACAACCTATTCAGAAGTGATTCTTTTTTTCCTTATCTTTGCGTTTTCTCTATTATTACTTCCCATCCCATCTCAGTGATTCCTCTTACAGACACAGTCCTCTCAGAAGCTGTGTTTACCCCCCATTAGCAGGTTGGATATGTAAAAGAAAATTAAGGGTTTTGATTTATTAAATATTCCTTAAAAAGTTACAATTAATTTTGTAGGCTTCCACCTTTGAATCAAACAGATTTTGTCACATTACATACACTGCATACAAACCAGAATCACTTCAAAACTACAATCTTACCTTAGAACCTAGCTTCTTCTAAAACTACTTAACAATTTATTTCCATTTAATTTTTGAAACAGGTCTGTAATCAAAATTACATAAACTTTCAACATTACTTTTTAAACAACCATAAGTGGTAAGAGAAAAAGCACCACCATTGCACAGCTGAAAAATGTTCTTGTTCACAAACATCCTTCTTTCATTTTTGTTGAAAATATTTTCACATTCAAGTAAAACTTACACACTTTTTAACTTGTTGCAGGCAGGGAATGTTCTGCTTCAATATTTCTAATACTGAAGTGCATTTTGTTACAAAATAATTTGCCACAAGAGTTGATAGTATCTTACAAACAAGAACAATGTTAACATCAGTTTCGTCTTCTTTCTTACCTAAAACACTGCATTAAGTTAATTAGAAAAAGACAACACTGTATCTATTAATACTTCTCAAAATCACTGATTTCTGACCATGAAAAATTTGCTTTATCTGTGAAAGAATATGAACTCCAACTATATATAACCACAGTGTTTACAATTAAAAGTTACAAAATTAAATTAAAACTAGATATAAATGACAGGCTTTGGAACAGGAGGGGCATTTTTACCTTGCATCAGGGAATTGTTTCAGTTTCTGCCTCTAGCTTTCAAACCAGAGACCTGTGCATTTATTAGCAGGAAATGAGTACAACTTCCAGTCACAGATGAACTGAAACAGAAAGTTGGAGAGGCAGAAAGAAGGGCAATGCTGAAACAACTTCTTGTTACACAACACCAGAAGTATTTCTTAATAATAAATATAGATAAGACACTACTTTGCTTGTGGGAAACAATTTCAACGTGTTCTTGCAGAATATCTACATAGCAGCTTCTAAGAAACTGCATTAAAACACCTTTTTTGAGCACCTCAGTTTATTAATTTTTCACAGGGAAACTTGTGAGAGATGTATGTGACAACCAATGCCAATGAAACTTAACAGAAGCAAAGTCTTATACTCTTAAATATAAAATGTTACTTTTTTTTTCTTTTTTTTTTTTTTTTTTTTTTTTTTTTTTTTTTTTTTTTTTGTTTTTTTTGGTTTTTCTTTTTCCCTAGATAAAATACTGAAACTAATGATAACTGGGAGGGATAAAACTGAACCAAGGTGCTTAAACTTGTCTAAATGCAAACGTTCAATCACGTTTTGTTCAGAGCTTTTCTTGTGTGTTTTTCCTCCCTCTACATTAAAATAACACTGTACTGTAATAGCTTGGAAACAACTTCAAATTGCTAGTCTTTTCTGTCTCATAGTTGAATAGGAAATACTAGCTCTACCTTAAACCTCTGAATCACTCTGTACCTGTTACCTTAGAGTTGTTGAAAAAAATTAACAAAAAAAATTATCAATTAGTAAATCTTTTAAAAAACCCTTGCCGACCTCCTTGTATGTTAGAAGTTACTGACAAAAAAAATCTTTCATATAGACACAAGAAGCAGTATGAGATGCAACAGATGAGATGCAACATCCATTGGCAAAACACAAAAATATTTGTACTTAACCAAGTTTCTTATGTATATATTCTACAACTTTTCAGAAATGCTTAATAATAACTATTTACTAACAAAAAAATTATTTAAACAAATTATTATTAGGCAACATTAATTAAAAAACTTGTAATCATGTAAAGGACAAGAAATTAGTGACAAACCAAGGATACATATGAAAAAAAATAGATGCATTGAATGAAGAGTTGTCTGTGCTAGTTATTGTGACAGTTCAAGGCATTTCATATGTAAAATCAAAATGCAGAGTAAAAAGGTCTATTCATTCAAACCAAAACAGTATGAAAAAAAATATGATGAGTTAATGAATGAAAAAAAAATATACCCCTCCCCTCTCCTATACAAATCTGCAAACTGAACAAAGACTGAAATTAGGGGTTTTCTTTGTTTGGGTTCCTTCCCCATGCTTGATTAGAAATCACTAAAGGATGATAAAGTGACAATGACTCAATGGCTTCAAAGCATAAGCAGGACAGAAAACTGAAGAGGTAAGAGGGAGGCTGCATGAAGGCTCTGGTAAATAGGGTACTACATTACCCAGTACTGTATTCTCCCATGATATGGAATAAAGTCATGTTGTTTAATAGAATACATTACCTACTTTGACCACATATCTGCTTTTGTGGATTGGTGGTTTTTTTCCAACATGGATATAAATACAGAATCTAACATTGTTTTTTCTTTCTCACTTTGCTAGAAACATTGCTTTTAAGTTACTTTGGTCTTCTGGACACCAAGTAGGAGATAGCATCTACTTATTTATGTATAAACATTCATAGGTAAAATAGAAGTCAACTCACTGAACTGGTAAAGGAAATAATTTTTAAACAGCGTTTGGGAAGTAAATAGGAGGATGTATGATCAGGATTTGCTTAATCTGGTGGAAGGGCACAGGTTCTGATTACCAAACAATATTGTCTAAGCTTTTTAGGAAGGACAAGAAGAGGAGAAGACCAGCTGGAGTCCATGGAGCTTTGCCTAGGGATGGATGAGGAGCTGAAGGAGAGTTCACCTGTCAGCACTAAGGGGAAGTCAGGGGTAGGTGACAGCAGTAGGGTCTGCTATGGGACACTTGGCAGGGATGACTGAGTAGATGAGGTCCCCTACAGGCAGGTAGAAGCAGCCTCCCATTCACAGATCCTGGTCCTCATGGGGAATTTCAACACCCTGACACCTGCTGGAGAGACAACACAGCAAGGCTCCAGCAATTCAGGAGGTTCCTGGAATGCATTGGTAACAATTTCCTTCCCAAGTGGTGGAGAAACCAACTAGAAAAGGCACTGTGCTGGACCTTGTTCTCACTAAGGATGGACAGATGGACACGAAGCTTAAGGTTAGCACTGGCTGCAGTGATCACAAAAGGGTGGAATTCAGGATCCTTAGGGCAACAAGGAGGGTGCACAGCAAGCTTACTTTCCTGGATTCAGGACACTTTGACCTCTTCTGGGATCTTGTTGGTAGGGAGGGCATCATGGGATAAAATCCTAGAGGGAGGAGTATCCCAAGGAGGCTGGTCAATATTCAAGGATCGCAAATGAAGTTGCAAAGTTGTTTTCCATCATATTTGAGAAGTCATGACAGTCTGGTGAAGTTCCCACTGACTAGAAAAGGGAACACATGATGCCCATTTTCAAAAAAGGAGAAAAAAGGAAGGGGCCAGAGAACTATAGGCCAGTCAGTCTCACCTCTGTGCCAGGCAAGATCATGGAGCAGATCCTCCTGGAAATTATGCTAAGGTACACAGAAAATATAAAGGTGGCTGGTGGCAACTGAAGTGGCCTCATCAAAGGCAAATCACACCTGGCAAATCTGTAGGCCTTTTATGATGGGGTCACTGAATCAGGGGACAAAGGTAGGGCAATTGACATCCTTTACCTGAACTTGTGCAAAGCTTTGACAGTGTCCTGCGTGACATCCCAGTCTCCAAAGTGGAAAGGTAGACTTCATGAATAAAATATCTGGATGGTCATACTCAAATAGTGGTCAATGGCTTGATGGCCAAATGGAGAACAGTGACAAGTGGGGTCAATACCAGGGCCCCAGGGGTCAGTGCTTTTTAACATCTTTGTCAGTGACATGGACAGTGGAATTGAGTGCACTCTCAGCAAGTTCACTGATGATACCAAGCTGTGTGGTGCAGTCAGTACAGTGGGCAGAAAGGAAGCCACCCAGAGGGACCTTGACAGGCTGGAGAGGTGGGCATATGCCAGCCTCATGAAGTTCAACAAGGCCAAGTGAACAGTTATGCACCTGGGTCAGGGCAATCCCAAACACAAATACAGGGTGGGTGGAAACTGGACGGAAAACAACTCTGAGGAGGACTTGGAGGTTAACACGAGCAGACAATCTGCACTTGCAGCACAGAAAGCCAACTCTGTTCTGGGCTACATCAAACGAATAGTGGCCAGCAGGTCAAGGGAGGTGATTCTCCCTCTCTACTTAACTCTGGTGAGACCTCACCTGGAATACTGTGCCCAGTTCTGGAGCCCCCAGAAGGACATAGAGCTCTTGGAGTTAGTCCAGAGCAGGGCCACAAAGATCATAGTATCATAGAATCAATCATAGAATCATAGAATCGGATGGGTTGGAAGGGACCTCTGAGATCACCAAGTCCAACCCTTGAGATGAAGATTATCCAAAGACTAGAATACCTCCCCAATGAAGACAGGCAGCAAAAGCTGCAGTTGTTCAGCCTGGAGGAAGACCCAGAATGATCTTATAGTAGCTTTACAGTGGCTTTTTATAGTTTTTATAGTGGCTTTTACCTGAAGAGGATATATAAGAAGCCTGGAGAAAGACCTTCGTAAGGACAGGTAGTGATAGTGATAGGACAAAGGGCTTTTAACTGGAACGAGGTAGATTAGGTTAGGCATTACTAAGAAATTCTTCACTATGATAGGTAGTAAGACACTGAAACAGGTTTCTCAGCAAGCTTGTTGATGCCCTCTCCCTGGAAGTATTCAAGGCCAGGATGGACAGAGCTTTGAGGAATCTATCTAATGGTGGGGTCCCTGCACATGCAGGGAGACTGGAACTAGAATATCTTTAAATTCCCTTCCAACCAAAACCATTCTAAAATTCTATGATGAATCTTTCAGTGTCACTGTTAGTAGTCATTCACCTTGCAGAACCCCTCCCAAAAAAGTGTCTTGCTCACTCGACAGCACTAGAATTACAATGCTTCATTCTAGGTATCCCTAATACCAGATTGTATTAGTATTTCCACATGGTTATTTCTTGCTTTACAAATGTTTAAAGAAAACAAGAATCTGTTGCTAAGAAAATCTTCTGCTAAGAAAACTTTATATCAAAGTATAAAACATAATTAAGACTTGTTTTCTCGTATATTTTTATTACAACACATTTATCTTCCTCAAGGTATGTAAACACATGCTTAACTTAAAGTGGGTGGACCACATATATGGAACAAAATGGAATGATAACTTGGTTGAGAGGTACAATAACTCCTGCAACCAAGGAAAAGTCCCAACTCCCCTAGTTAAGAACAACCTATGTATCTAATACACCTCAGCTGCAATAGGGATTCAAGAAGCAGGTGACTAACTATGCTTAGTACCCTCTCCATCTCATCTCCATTTCTGCTTCCTGGTCAGTTGCTGCTTTGTATGTTCCAGCACAGTGTTATGACTTCTCTGGCTAGGAAGATCTAGACACTCAGACTGACAGAATGACTGGAAAACCAGAAAGGTTGTGGTATTGTACAACAACAGGCCTCCAGAAGTCTCCCTGCACTACCTAGGCTGATATTATGTTTGGGACATTCTGGGACAGTTGTCAACAAGCTCATGTACCTCTGCTTAGGTCTTCTGGGTAGATGCTAAAGTGAAAGAGCATGGCCCAAAAAACAGGCAGAATCTCTGAGCTTCATTCAACTCTCCACGTTGCTGCATGCTGAGTGGAGAACACATATAAAACCTGAATTTGGAGCATTGCAGATCACTGGCTTAGACCTTGTGACCCTGAGAATCACAGTATCTTCTTTCTCTTTTACACCTGAAAATATAATTACTGCAGCCTTTGAAGAGGTTGAGTTTAGGAAGTCAAGACTTCAAGGAATCACTGGAAGGGTGACTGCATTCAGTTCCACCTCTATTGTTGCAACCAAGTGATTGATGTTCTTGCTCAGGAAGGCTGACAGAAAATGTATTCCACATGGCACTAGAAATACTGATTCCTTTCCTATAATCTGTAACAATCAAACTGTATTAAAATGAAAAAATGTAGCCATAAAATTCATATGCAGACAAGAGAACCTAGAGAAGAACCATTATAAGCTCCTGCAACAATGGAAAGTCAGATAAATAAAGCTGCAAATGATCCTGCAACAATGGAAGCCCGTATCACAAAGACAAAACAAAAGATACACTTCAGATCTTACCTGGGGATGTGATCACTTCTGCCCTAAGCTTTCTGATAATTTAAGGCTGAGGAACACACCCATTAGGCACATCAGGATTTCAACTACAATGACACTGCTAATCACCTAAGAATTTTGCCTACAGCCAATATTTTACTGGAAGACCAAAACTGATGTCAAAAAGCTAATTCACAAGCCACAGAGAAAGTGATTTTCAGACTTTAATGGAAACAAAAAAGGTCCTGAAGCATGGCATTAAGGCTTCATTTCCCAGCTTCAGAAACTGTCTGTTCTGTTGAACAATTCCATCAATAAGTACAGCAATTGACATCTAAAAATATCTAAGATCCTTTGTTCCCTCCGGTGTGCTTGGTTGGCTTTTCTAGAATTTCACCCCTCATTGCTGCCTAAGAACCTTTTCATAGAGCCTCATCTGAATTTATAGATGACCAACATATATCTTCTTTACTTTATTCTCCCAAAGCACAGCGTATCATCTTTCGTGCCTTTGTGACTATCCCACTTGTAATTGGTGGCAAATATAAAAAAACAGAAAATGGATGGCTCTCCTCCTCCTACCTGCTTGGCTGCAAAAAGGCTCATATAATTTATTAAAGAGGATATACTCCTTTTTGACTTATGTAATTAGTAAAACTTGACTTAGATGTATGGCATCATTTAATTGCCTTAAGATACATGCTCATTTTCCTTTTTGCAACCATATAAACATCAACTGAAACAAAACAAAACAAGTATCACTTAATTTATATTCTTACAGTGGAAAGCTATTGTATCCAGCACTAGGAGGGGTTTCATTTTCATTTTCTGAGGGCTTATAGGCTCAACTTTAACAACTGTTGTGAATCTCAGCTTATACCCGAATTAAATTATATTTAACTCTAAATCTTTAAAAGTAATTTGTTACTAATAGTGGGTTTAACAGTAAATTGTTGTGAAAGCTTCTAAATTACTAGACTTACTCAAGTCTTCATATTTAGAAAAAAATTATTCAGTGAAAGGGCTGTCAGTGACTGAAACAGGCTGGCCAGGGAAGTGGCTGTGTTATTATCCCTGAAGGTATTGAAAAGACCTGAAGTTGTGGTGCTCAGGACAGGGTTCAGTGGTGGACCTGGCAGTTTGCTAGGTTAAAGGTTGGGCTTGATGAGGTTGGGCTTCCCAATCAAAACAATTCTATGATTCTGTTTTTAAATTTTATTCAAATCAAAATGAATTCGCTTTTTATCCTCTTTGCCAAGGCACCTGCAGATCAAGAAAAATAGTATGTCATTTCCAATTGAAACACATGGTGCATGATGCAACTATCAATTGTATTAAAATATAAGGGAATCCATGTTTTGAGAAAAGTATAAAGTAGTGAAATAAGAAACTTCAATTTTTTAGTCAAGTGTATTACCTAAGAAAACACTTAGGAATATTCTGAAGCTTGCACTCTCTAGGAACTTAGTAAATTAAGTTTCAGTGATGTGGAAAATGCTATAGTTCCAAGGTAAAGAAAATCCAAACATACCAAGTAGGTAAAACACTATGTTGCATACTTAACCCCGTGGATAGGCACCTGAAGATTTTCACCTTATTTCACAAGCAAGAACTATAAAAATATAGTGTTTTAGACATCTTATTACAAAGCCAGATAAAACAGACTTTTTGGGGGTAAGAAGGGATGGCTATCTTTAGGCAGCTAAATTACAGTCATTCAAAAACCTGGACGTCTAGCATATATATGTACCATGTAACACCAAAAAACTTATAACTCAAGAAGAATTCATCTGCTCTGGCATATGCCCAGATAGAAAGTTAAACTAATTTTAAAATGCAAATTAATTTAACCTTGTTCTTCAGACTTTGCAGGATTCACTACTTGCATGATTAGATCTTAGTAACCCAAGTTCACCTTTCTCAATATGCATGCATAAGGTTCACAGGAATATAATCCACTATTGGTTTTCATGGTTAATGTGTGTTTACTACAGTATGCTTCCCACAAATTCAGAGTTCATTTTAATAAAGTCCTCATTACTTGAAAAAGGCTTAAATTAATTTAAAAAGTAGCAAAAAACATTAAAAAAAATCAACTGCACAATTCTCAATCTCAACTTTTCACTCCTTCTTAAAGAAAAAAAAAAACAAACCAAAAAAGAAACACAAATACTAGTCCTGAGACCTTTGAGACAAATATTTAAGACTTCTCTGGATCAGCATTTTCACTTACATGCACATCTAGAAAACTATGGTCCACCATGAATTAAAAGTTCTACTTAGACTTCCATCCTATCTCACTCTCTTAATAAGATCTTCCTGTGTAGGAATGTAGCTTTGAAAAATCAAGTAAGCTAACATTACACTTATTATCACAGATGAGCCAGAGTAAAGCAAAACAAATTGAGGTCATCAGCCAGTAAGGTAACCTGACTGTCTTGAAATGTGCACAGTAAGATTTGTAACATGAACCACTTGGCCCTAAAGAGGTCCATCTTGTCCATTACACTTTAATTTTGCAGGCTTTTTTCATAAAGGTTGTCTTCAGGATCTACTTCCACTTCAAATACTCTCAAGTTTTGCATAAGCCTTCTGTTTTCTGATATGAACTGGTGGTTTGCACATTAAAAATAGTAAATAACTCTCTTTTTGAGGGGTGTAGAGGAGGTGTGTCTTTTATCAAAATACTTACACTTTTCTTAATTAGAACAATGACTGAAGATACCTTACTGATGTAGCTTTTTCTTGGTGAGTACCTACCATGCCAGCAAATACAAGGTTTCGGGTTTTTTTAAGAATATTTGATAATTAGAAAGTGGATCAATCCATCTCAAGTACAGGTGCCATAACAACCCCATTACTCACCCTTTGGAAATTTTTGGCACAATAACATACACTCTTCCACTAGAAACACATTCTTTGTTAGGAAATCAGAACAGTACCATTCTAAGTATTGAAACTACTATAATGATTTTAAAAATCCTTTTAACAGAATAATGGTTTTGGACATACTGTATTTAAGACTGGACTGTTCTACTGATTCTAGCTATATTCCCACTTAAGATTAACTACTAAGGAAGCTAACGCATTTGCTGTTCAAAAAAAGCTGGAGCATTGACTTACTGCAATGTTTACTGCACAAAGAAAACAGCTGCAAGCATTCTTAACTATGATATTGTAACAGATTTACAGCACTGTGCACAGTGTTTTTCCTAGCCTCAGAGGAAGGCCTAAGCAGCATTATTAAACACAACCATTACAAAAAGAGTCAAGCTTAGGAAAAAAAACCAAAAAAACCGAATACCAAGCAAATCAAAAATCCTAGAAAATCAACCCCAAACTCAAAAACTTTGTTTGAAAATTGTTTTATTATTAAAAAAAGGTCAAGGATCTTTTGTCTTCTTATATTCAAGGTAGGAGGATGTATTAGAACTTGTGTGTTTATGGTATTTCTCACAAATGTAGGGTGAGGGGCTTTTTAAGGGGTAGGTTTTGGGGGTAGACAAGATATGTAAGTGGCTCCAAATCCAAGCATGATTGTATGACACCTACAGTTAGGGTGTTAAAACACACCACTAACTTGCTAAAATGCTGAAGTATGGATGATTCAGTTGAAGACAACGTCATGAATTGAATTCATGAAACGCATTCATAAAAATGAATTAGAGAGAAAAGAGACAGGACTTCCCTTACGCAAATCCACAACTAACCATTGTCTTCACACAGAACTGCCAAGTGGTACAAATCTTCCAAGCCAGTATGTCAACTTGGGAACCTGACACTTTTCATTTCTACTTTTGCAACTGTTATTTCAATGATCTTGATGCCCAGCGTTGAGTTACCTGCATGAAAAAATACAAAAAGAGGGAAGACTGATGAGGAAAGTTACCTCTTTCAGAGCTGCCCAGCCAACATCGGATGATGGCCCCAGGTAGCAAAACTCTGCTTTATCTCGCCAACACTGCCTTATTCCTTGAATTTCAGAACTTATTGGATGTTTCAGAAAGCGAAACAACACCCAAACCAGCACATAATTAACTATTCTCTCATTCAGCAGTCCTTAAGAGACAAGCTTACACACCGGTATTTTACACTTTCTTCACATTTCTACAAAAAGGAAAAAGACGCAAAATATGATCCATAGGTACTGCTATCCTTGGAAACCCCTGCAGAGGCACGCAAAAAAAAAAAAAAAAAAAAAAAAAAGTTTTGCACGGAAACGCTGTCCAAAAAGACAAGGGGCGAGCAGCTGTCCCAGTCTGTCCCAGTCTGTCCCGTAAGCGGTACCGAGCGAGATTTAAGAAGAAAAGTCCTCCGCCAGAACTGACCCACCCAGAGAGACAGAATTTGCTTTATAACCAACCAAAAAGCCACAAAAAAAACACAAATATAAAATGTCCCTCGGCCAAACGGCAAGAACAACCGCTGGCAATCACCACACGGCTCCGGCGCCCCCGCACCCGGCCTTACCCCGCGGCGTTACCGCTCCCCTTGGCTCCTGCCGCCCCGGCGGTTCGCGCTTGCGCCGCCGCTGCCAAGCGGGCTCCCGGCTGCCCCGGCCTCGCCATGTCCGCTCCTTCCTCCTCCTCCTCCTCCGCCGCGTTGCGGCCGGTCACTCACCTGATCTTTGACATGGACGGGCTCCTACTGGGTGTGTAATCTTCGCCTCTCTCCCCTGACGCAGCCACCCCGGAGCTGCCCTGCCCGGTCCCACTGTGCAGTGACGACCGGCCCGGCTCGGCTCGGTCCACCCGTCCGGGCGGCGAGGGTCTGTATCTAGCGGCGGGTAACCGCCTCGCCGCACCGCCCCTCCGCCGAGGCGCCTGCCGGGGCCCGGGAGAGCGGGTCAGGCCGGTCTGCCGCCTCCGGCTGCTCCTCCGGGGCCTCTTCCCTCTAGGCGGGCAGCTCCGGTGCCTGGGGCGGTGTGCTGGAAACCCGGCTAAAAGGGATTAAAGCAGGAAACGATTTGTTTCCTTCTTCCCACCCCAAACCTCCCTCACCCCACCCGTCGCTTGCAGTAGGTGAGCAAATTTCGCCTGAATGAGAAGATCCGAGGCTGGGACTGAACAGGGCGCTTAGCCTGAAGCGGTGGAGAACTGAATGAGGTTAGGGAGGCTGTATGGAGGGAGGAGAGGGTAAACTGAGGTTAAAAAAGCCACGGAAAGAGGGGATGGAGAGGGGCTTTGCAGTTTACATGAACGCAGCACTGTCCCGGCGTCTGCGGGGTGGGTGGGTTGGGGGGGACGAACACGGACGGTCCCTACCCCTATCGTTATCCTTATCCTTAACCCTATCCTGACCCTTACCCCTAACCCTTACCCCTAACCCTTACCCCTAACCCTTACCCCTAACCTTTACCCCTATCCCTACCCTTATCCTTATCCCTACCCCTATCGTTATCCTTATCCCTAACCCTATCCTGACCCTTACCCCTAACCCTTACCCCTAACCCTTACCCCTAACCTTTACCCCTATCCCTACCCTTATCCTTATCCCTACCCCTATCGTTATCCTTATCCCTAACCCTATCCTAACCCTTACCCCTAACCCTACCCCTTGCCCCTACCCCTTGCCCCTACCCCTTATCCCTACCCTTACCCTTTACCCCTTACCCTTTACCCCTTACCCTTTACCCCTTACCCTTTACCCCTTACCCTTTACCCCTTACCCTTTACCCCTTACCCTTTACCCCTTACCCTTTACCCCTTATCCCTACCCCCTATCCCTACCCCCTATCCCTACCCCCTATCCCTACCCCCTATCCCTACCCCCTATCCCTACCCCCTATCCCTACCCCCTATCCCTACCCCCTATCCCTACCCCTATCCCTACCCCTATCCCTACCCCTATCCCTACCCCTATCCCTAACCTTGCCCCTATCCCTTCCCCTATCCCTACCCCTGTCCTGGGGGTTGTGTGTATGGTGATGGGTGCAGGAGAGAGATTTGAAACATTTAGAGTTGTATGAAGAAGCCTGGCTGAGACGTTTGGGTACCACTGTGGTACTCATCTCCCAACTTTTGTATCGGTAGACTTCCAGCTCTGGAGGGTTGTTCTGAAAGCTGTCACCTCCTGGGCTACAGAGAAGTTGGTGCTGGAAGAGTCGGTATGACTACAAGAGTATTCAGGTCTGCTTTAAACACTGCTCAGGCAGGGCCTTTTGCTGCGTGTCTCCTGTAAAGGTTTATTTTGGTTTGTGACTTGGTTTTTGAAATAGTCCACGTGGATTATTGCACAGGAAGAGGCTTTGGCTGTGGGTGAACACTTGAGTTGTGTGACTTCCTGCTGCAAAACTCTAGTTGCAGTTTCTGGAAAGACTTCTGTGAAGCCTAATGAATTACTCTGCTTTCAAGAAGTGGGCACTTGTCGTGTCTTCATGCCTGTAACAAAGGCAATTCGGTTATCATGGTTTAAAGGAAAAGTGGCTTTACTCACATGAAATTCAGAGCCTTTAGTTTGTGTTTATTTCGTTTATTTAGTGTTTATTTAGTTTGTCCGCACTCAGAATTCCTAAACAGTTATTATTTCAGTGCCATTTTCACTTTCATCAGGGGAGTCTCAAGTAGCCTGGGCTTATATTGTTTGCATTTGATTTTATTTTATTAAATCCAGAACAAGTTATTTTAATTTTTTTCTTGTTTAGAAGTTTCAGTAAAACTATTTTAGTTAATACTGCTTTCTAGCAGAATTTGAAAATCTGCTTCACACTGAATTCTCACATGAACAGGGCACTCTACATAAGCAGTATAAATACTTATGCATTGTGATAGGGATACGTAAGATATCTCTGTCAGATATAGGTGAATTTATTATGCACAGCTATTTACAGGCCAGGTACTTCAGCTTTGTCCAGTGTTCCAGGAACTAAAGACATGCTATTCTGTCTACATTTAGAAAATGCCTTTCTGTAATGTTCCACACACGCAAGACCAATACAAATCGAGGTTCTGACATATGCTTTGAAGTTCATATAGTGAAGAAGTTCTAAAAGTACTCTAGCTTATGAACTGTACTTCATACTGAGAAAGTAATTATAAAGGATCTATAATTCTTGGACCTATGTTTGCTGGGATTGAGACACTCAAAGTATAAGCCCACTGCTTGCTGTTACTAAATTTATCAGTTGTAATATGCAGCTCCACAGAAATATTTTGTCCCTTTGTGGATTCGGATGAAATAGCAGATATAAATTACGTAATTTTGTGGGCTTATCTATAAAATAAACTTATATGATAAGTTTATGCATGCTGGTATAATTTATTTTTATCTCTCTATATAAGGCATTCTTTTCGCTGATAAAAGTTTGTGTTGTTTCCACCCCTGGAGTTACTATTATGCTACAACTTGAATGTGATTTCTTCTATTAAAAAAGGCATAGAAAGGCCCTGTTGCATTTCAGTAAGCTTTTAGAGAGCTATAATTATGTATAGAGTTGAACTAAAAATAGTCTTTAGTGTTTTCCAGTACAGAGGGATAAAAGGGATGCTGCCTTGATTTTCGTACTGCATACTTCCTTTCAGGGGGCTTGTACAATATTTTGTTCACTAAATATTTTGAGTTCATTAACGTAATTTCTGGTGAACCTGATGAGTTGTGACCATTAGGAGACAAAATTGTAGTCAAGAGACTCCTTGGACTTGCCCAAGATTCCTAAATGAAGACATTTAGAATACTTTTGTAGAAGGCATGAAATAAGGGGCACACAGGCCCAACCTGTCTACTGTAAATCTTCTGAATGACACGAACGGTTATATTGCTCTAAGCCTGCTTTTGATTGGAAGATTTCTGATAAGGAATACATGATAAAATTATGCGTGTAAAATCACTAAGTGAGGTCTAAGGAGCTTCCAAGTTTTTGCCTTTGGAAACAATCCAAGTGTAACCCATATACTTCAGTGGCTGAGGCTAGGCTATCTGAAAGTGTTAGAGACTAATCTGTGACTTTCACTCTCCTCACCTGTTTAACATAATTGAGACTGATTAAGTCGTCCTTGGGTCCAACCTTGATATATCAGTTTGCTTTCAATAGTGAAGTTCTTGCCCCTGAATTGCCAGTGGAACTATTTTATCCCTTTCATTTAAAATCCTTCTGTATCATTATTTGAAGTGTTACCTAACACCCCTTTTTTGCAGCACTTCTAATCAATGCAGCTCACTGTTCTCCAGGGTTTTTCTCCTTTTGGATTACCTTCTTCCCTTTGAGCTGTTGTTCCAGTTGCCAAGAAATTAGAGAACTAGAAAGTAATGCTCTCACTTAGTGAGTAAAATAGGTGAACACTATCTCTAGACAGCTTGTTACTTAATAAGTAAAACTAATTGAAGAAGTTTTTTATAGGTAACTCCAGCTGTAGTAGAAAAAAGTCTTTATGCTAGTGAACTGCCGTTACATCCTGCTTTATTATACATACACAGCAAGATGAGTTAACATAGTTCATAATTTGTGCTCATCTAACTGTGTAGCATAAAACAGAGGAAAATGAATAACTGCATTTAAATTTTTGATGTCCTGATGTACTTTTTAAAATATTTTTTTAACACCAACACTTTTGTAGTGTTAAACTTCTACTTCCTTTCCTTCAGCATATCCTAATGATAAATGCTCATAACTTGTAGATTATTTCCTAAACTGCTTCAATCTTTTCTTACAGAAAACTACTGTTCTAATTGCTACTATGTTATGTAATATAATTAAAAAAAAAAAAAAAAAAAGGAAAAAGGAAAAAGAAAAAAGGCCAGAACAGATGCTAGAGATCTTTGATACCTAAATAAATGCTTTTGTTCTAGTTGTAGTGCTTCATATCTGATCCTGGCATTTTAGTGTATTCTAAAACCATACCAAACCAATTCTAAAGATACAGAAGGAAAAATCTATTGAATTTGTACAAAAAAGCACAACTAGAGCAATTTCCCCTAGGATCTAACTTCTCAGTTTACTGCATAGATTGTATTTTCAGCTGTTACAAGTACTTTTGTTGTGTGATTGTAACCAGTAGCTACCCCAGCACCAGAACACAGATAGGATTGTTTGTAGCCTTTCTTGATCTGTGCCTAAATTTGTAGGGGGCTGAAAATACTTTAAATAAGAAACTTAAATTCTCTACAAGCTGCATGTATAGCATTAACCTTTCCTAAGTGACAAGTGAACGAAGGAAAACTGCTGCAAAGATAAGATGTTTTTTAGTATCATGCTTACAATTTAACTAAACCTCATTTAACATATGGAGAACATATGTTAGTATAGGAAGTTTAGTTATGTATTTATTTTGGTATAAAATTCTATTAGTTCTGCTAGTGACTTTTATGTAAACTACTATCTTTGCCTTTGTCCCTTGCTGTTGTGAGAGCATCTTTATGTAAGTCAGTATATTCAGTATCAAGTAGGTCTAAAAGAAAAATGGTTTCTAAAGCAGCGTAGTTTTGCAAGATGCCTTCACCACAAACTGCACAGGTGCATTATCTTGTTTTGACCACAGAAGGGCAAGAAGTAGTTGGGGCAGCTGGGATCAGAAGTTGCTGCTTTTACAGCCACTGTCTCCTTTGTGTGTAGAAGACTACTGGATTTTTGTTTGCCATTTGTAAGCAATTCATGCATGGCTAGGCATACAGGGAATCTCATTTATAGTGTAGAAGAAATTAACTTGCCTTTAAATCCAATACAGTGTTGGGCAATTCACAAGAGTTTTGGCATGTTTTCTTTCTCCCCAGTGTTACCTACCCATTGTCACAAGGTCAGAAGTCAAATGTCTTTTTCCTTTCATTTTGTTGCACATGTTGCCTAGGAGATCAATGCTACAAGAAAACTGGTAAAGACTTCCATGCTGCAGTTCACATATGTGGGTACTGGCTTTTATTACATGGTGTGAATAAGAGGTTAAAATAGCTTCCTCTTTCTTCTGAATCAAAGCAAATAGCACCAAGACAACTAAATATCAGTCTTCTCTAGATTTCCATCTATTATGATTTAAGTGCAGGAGTTAATCTTCTTAAACTATATTATACACTAGCAAATTTGTAAACCCATTTACTGCTTCTAGGTAGTGGAAGCTTAGTTTCTTGACGTTCTCCATTTCCATCTGGTTTGGGGAACAAAGGAAAACAAAAATATTGTCTTGCCCTATGTTCTGTACTTGTATTTGGTTGCAAAACCAAAGAGACTAAAGATACTATTTGATTAAAATACCTCATAGATGCTTCATGAGCAAGTTTTGAAGATAAGTAAAGCAGCAAAGTTAAGTAAGTTAAGAATTAAAGCAGTAAGTTAAGAATTAACTTACCATAAGTAGTGTAAATAAGAATTGTCATGTGTTTTAAAGCTAACGTTTTAGTTGAACAGCAAAGAAAATTTTGGCAAAGTCATAACAAACACACTAACCTGAAGTCTAACTTCTAATATTCACATGAGTGATTTGCAGATTATCCATCCAACTAGTTTCCTGTTGTTTGTGGTTAAAATAATCTGGAACAGGAGTTTAGTTCAGTATCTATACAACAGGGTTTTTTAATTTCTGTAGTGGTTACCACATCTCAAAATGCTATGGGCAGCATTAGGAATGATCTTTTTTTCTCTGTGGGGATTTAACAGGGGCACGCTCCCAAGTGGAAAGAGGCATGAATTTAATATTGCACATAAGTTACACACAAATGCAATGTATTAGTTCTTATTTTTTTTATATATTTGTTGGACCACAGCCAAAGCATTAGTTTTAAAAGAAAAAAAATGAACAAAACTACATGCTAAATAAATTAATCCCAAGAGATTTCAGATTAGCACTGTTGATTGTATGGCTTTAATTTTCTGGCTGTTACACACACTCAATTTTATAGAGCACCTTTAGCAAGTAGAGAAGTATATCTAGAGAATGCTGGAAGTCTTAAGATTCTGTTCAGTGATTTTAAAGATGCACAGAGCAGTCTGTCCATTTATAAAAATTAGTCTCTTTCTGTGGCTAAATGCATATTTTCAAATCTGTTTATTGGTGATAAGGTTTTATATTTGTTGGCTACGTATAGTGTTTTGTGTAAAAAGCTCAAATTTGGCTTTGAATTTAAGTAATATGTCATAAATGGACCAGAATTTCACACAGAGAAAAGGTGCATTGAATTTCTCCATATAATAACACTATTTCCAGCTGCTGCATTACAATTTTCTTTTTACTTAAGAAGAAAATCAGCATTAACAACCCTGGATTTATTCTGCATACTGGCAGAAGTTACACTGCATGCCAGCTTGGGCTCAGCTCTTGTTCTGAGTAGTTCCATATCATTCACGTAGCCTTATTGTGAGTTGACTAACTGAACTCTTGACAGTGAAATTTTAAAGGACACCCTAATTTGTCTGAGCAGGAAAATTTACCAGCAAAGTTCTGTACTGTGACATTTGCTGGTCTGTTTTCTCTCTGAGATAATCTTATTCTTGTATACTGACATTTTCACTTCTGATGTTGAGGGAGGAAGGGTGCTGGGTTTTGTTATTATTTGTAACTATTTTTTGTTTCTTTTGTTTGTTCGGGTTTTTATTGGCAACAGACCTTAATGGTGTTGATAATTTTTGCCCTGTGATCACTGCTCTTTAAAGACCAGGCACTGGGTTCACTGACAGAAAAGCATTTAAGATAAATATCTTCTCCTTTCAACCTTGATACTTACTGCCTTTATTATGAACATCTGATTTTCTTGTTCACCATGTACAGACTGCTAGTGGTTGTTGCTTCTTCTGCTACATGTTTCTGTACCTCTCTGTATTGATCCTTGTTACTTTTACAAGACTACTAGGGAGTATTTAACCAAGATTATTTTTGTATCTGCTAAGGCTTCTGTCAGTGATGCCTAACGCTGATTTATCCTTCATCTTCTTTAATAATAATAATGATCAAATCAGTGTTCTGTCCCAAAGTTCACTGAGGTATTGCCAACTTTTATCAAGAATTTTTGTGGTACTTCAGACAGGAAAAAACATCCTGTTTTATTTATCTCACTTTTAACTTCCTTTCCTTCAATAACCAGTGAAATTCTTTGCTCGTCCCTTTTTTTTTTTGGCAGTATTTTGCTTCTGGAAAGGTTACATACCTATTGGCAGGATAAGAGTTTCCTGTCCCTGCATATGTTTTCATCTTCAACCTTTAATAATTTTTGATTCCTTGTGTAATAAATACAATTTTCCATATTTATAAATCTGATGCTGTAATTTGGAAAAACTTGCATCTAGGTGGACACTGCTCTTTGCAGAGTATGGTTTTGATGTTGATATATATAATAGATGGCTTCTTTTTAAAACCTATTCTTACTTTTCTTCTATCTTTCCCTGTGAGTTGTAAGAAGTACTTTTTTTAGTCATCAAGTAAGTTCCACTTCTAGTAGCACTAGAGATGTACTAGTGGGTCTCTGATGAAGCAGGTTTATTCCTAGTTCTTCAAAGCTTTCCTCTGATCACCAGTTATGTATCAGCACTCAATATATTTCTTTTTTCCTCAGCTCTTAGCTTTCACCTCTGCTGGGCCTCTGTGTGGTTCTTTGTAAAAGTTTTGTGTATGGTTTGTCTCAGGATAACCCAGTGCAACTAAGAGGAAAGCTCTGCTCAGTATTTGTCATCCCACTCTTTTTATCTAACATCTGTAGGAATTTACTCGTGACCTTTGTCACTGTACAATATCTATGGCTTTATACAGTGTCTCATTCTCCCAGCTCATTAATAAGTGTTCTGTGACCTGGTGTAATAGTTCTATCAGCCCCTGTGTAACCTTGCCTCTCCTAAGGACAGATTGTGCTACTCCTTTGCTCCAGCCCTGTGCCTGTGGGTGCTGAACTCATCAGGTTTGCTGCCAAGCAGCTCAGCCCTCTGGTTCACTCTTGTTCACTCCTGGGCATTGATTGTCTGCTGTGCATAAATACTGGCTCACTCAGGTTCCCTTTCACAGTTGTCACCATGTACTGCAATTCCTCCTTCATGTTGGGGCATCTTTTTGAGCATTATGTTTTTAAAAATAATGTTCTGCTTTAATTGATCCATTTGGGTGCAGTTTAAACAGGCACATAATATGTATTCAGACCAATAGATCCTTATTTACTTATGGATCAGTCACAAGAGGAAGTATCTTTGTTAAATTTGGGTGTTTTATGGGGTTTGCGCTGCTACTTTTCTTTTGGGAACAGTCCTAGGGAAAAAAAAAAGGAAAAAAATTGCACTTATATGGGAAAAAGAATGGAATGCAAGTGTTTAAAGGAAGTAAATGCAAGTGCAAGTGTTTAAAGGAAAAAATTTGGATTATACTGTATCAGAAGGGCTGAAGTGGGAGAGGTTAGTGGGTTAAGGGTAGAGCATGAGTATACTGAGCCATAATTGCTTTTAAATAAATAACTTGATGATAAAGGTTTTTTTATGGTTTTGTAGTTTATATACAGGAAGTTCTTTTGACCTGTCTCTTCAGACCAAAAGAATAGAGCCACATCCACCAGTGAAGTGGCATAATCCTGGCTATTGTCATCAGCCTGCTACAAAGACTTTACTGCAAAAAACTACACCATGTGAAATGGTGAATCTTTTAATGCTAGGACTGAATCATCTCTATAGCATTATATTATTATTGCACTAACAAAATGTTCTTTGCTTTGTTGCTCAGGGGAGATAGAGCCACAAAGAGAATATCACAGTGCAATAAATTTCTAGCCTTTAAAAATTAAAAACATTGTTTCATGGGGAATGTATCTCAGGAAAATGAAAATATTTGAGCCACTAAGGTGTTGTAGTGTATCTAATTGCTATTCTGCTGCCTAATAACTTGCATTGTTATTATTGTTGTAGATCATATTTTTATGATATGTATCCTTCTCCCATTTTTAATTTGAATTTCATTTTTCATGAATGAAGACATCTAAGTAAAGAACAAGAAGTAGTGTTGCTATTCTAATTTTATGTGTTCTAGAACTTTAAACTTTTTTGTGTCATTGGATTGCAAATGGTACAGTATTGTAAAACTGAGTTTCTTAAAATGTTTAATTCGCTGTTGACTTTTCATAGTTCATGGGTTTATCATGCGTTTGGCCTTTTTCAAAAAAAGAAGTGAACTATGTCACTTCTCTTTTGGAGCTTGTTACAGGGAGCAGGTAATCAGCATGTGCACTTGGATACACTGTGGAATAGCAAGGCAAAATTGAAGGTCTGGATCCTAAGGGTTAGGTTTACAAAAAAAAGGTTTTTCATCTTTATACTTCTACTAATGCCAGCTCTACCTGTTTTTAGGTTGCTTTGGTTTTTTGGGTTTTTTTTTTTGTTGTTGTTTTTTGCTTGGGTTTTTTTGTGTTTTTGTTTCTGGGGATTTTTTTTTTCTTTTTTTTTTGTAATTAAAAAACTCTAGTTCTCTGTTACAAATTAAAAAGAAAAAAATTTTATCTGCTAATTATATTCAGAGTTTTAGCTGTCTATTACCTGAGTCTTCATACCTTTAGAAACAGCTGCATTTCCTGAACACCTCACACCACTGCAGTATTTCTGGGTGTCTGTGATCTGTCACACACAACCTTCACTGTCCATGTTGGTCCCTGAAGTACCATTAGAGGAGAGCTTTCTGGAGTCTGCTGTAGCACCATTACTGCAGTCCAGACCATTTATTTTTTTTTCTCTGTGGTGAGCAGCACAGTGAAGAGAGAGAAGGCAATCTGTAGATATGTTAAGAAAAGATGTAAAAAAACATTTGGCCTGAGTGCATCAAAGTTGCAGAGCTTAAAAATAGCCCGTGAGTTCCAAAATGTATATGTTCAACCTACAGAAGTAACTGTTTTAATGGCAGTCTTAACGATTAAAGAATTAGTAATTAATAAGTAATTAATTATTAATGGCAGTGTTAACAACATATAAGAATTTATTCCAATTTTTACGCATCTATGCAAACGCATAGCAGTCTTCCTGGGTCATCTTGGTCTCTCAAAAACTGAGGTTTTATGGCATCTTTGGAAATGTAGCATAAGGAATTTTCTTTTTGTTGTTAAGATTTTTTAAGACTATGCTCTAATTCTGCAGTGATCATTTCTTGGATATCATTCCTTGGATATATTACCTTAGGATCACTTTTATCTCAAATATATTTCATAAACAGAAGAAAGCCTGTAAAGTGTTGTTTATTAGACTTCTGTATATGCACTACCTTTTTACTTCATAATCTTTGAAATATTTTTCCTCCTATTTGGAAATTTCTAGTGCTCAAAAAACTCTGCAATTACTGGATAAAGTTTTATTGATTCAGGGAATGTCTTTTTTCCATTTAAAATAACTATTAAAATAATGAGTGGCTTTTCAGTAACTGAAGTTTTCAAAGAAAAATTCCTTAAAAACATGTCAACATTTTCTGGAAGTTGTATCTTTGCCTTATGGAGAGTCAACAATAAAACTGGATTGTATGGTTTATGAAATAACTAGTCCCTGGTTTTGCCCCAATCAAAGCTCTTGGTTGTAAGAGTTGGCACTTCAGGACGTATAGCTCATACCTGTCTGCTTTGTACTGGTTAAATCTAGTCTCATAAATATTTCTGTGTTGTCCCTCTGCCTCTCCCTCAAGCAAATAGTATAGGATGATTAAATTGTGTACTGGTATGGGTTTTCTTTCCTCATTGCCCTGGTTAAATGAGAAATGCCTACATGTTCTTTGAAATTTCTACTAAGAGGGGAAAAAAGGTAAACTGTATTTTAAGATTTATAGCATTATTCTCTTCTTCATCTGTTCTGCTTCCTAATACTGTAGTTCAACATGGAATTCATTATTGTTTTTGTTCTTTCCTTGTTATATTATCAGATTTTAGGGGATAAAACCAAATATTCCTGTTTGACCCAATGTTTTTGTATTTGTATATAAAGAAAAGTAAGACACAATACTTCATTCCTGTGTATACTCTTCTGTAGATATTTAATTTACCTTTATCTTCATGGTAGCTTTCATGCTGAAATTGAGCTTCAGTTCTCTGATTTAAATTCCAATTGTATGTACAAGAAAGTATATTTCATTCATGTTCTAACATTATTCCTAATCAATAGATTTCCTCTCTCAAAAGAGTTACAGTAATTACAATAATAAGTTACAGTACTTCCAGTACTTATTCATTTTTTTAAATTGGATCCTATATTTGCCTTTCATCTCTTCTCCTGTTTCTTTAAAGTATTCTTCTGCTGTGAATTAAAAACAGGCTTGTTTTTGACAAAAAAACCCCCCAGCCTTTAAGTTTAGACTCAACTGATATTTGATCTAACTTTCCTAGAAACGGAAAGTCTTGAAATCCTCATCTTAACTCAGCAGCTGAATTGGTAGTGGTTAATAACTTTTCCCCAGAACCCCGTTTTCCCATGCCATGTTTTTTTTTTTTTTTTGGTTGGTTGGTTGGTTTGTTTTGTTGTGTTTTTTTGGATTTTTTTTTTTGGAGATAAGTGGAGCATGGAAATACATGATTCAGAAAGATTGCATTTGTACTTGTGAGTGATTGCAGGGTGCCCAATACATAGGTGTCATGCCATATCAGAGGTGTAATAAAATGCTCCTTACAGTTATTGCTCTCTCCTTGCATGGAAGTAAAGGAGTTGGCACAGATGTTGCAAGATTCTACAGGTATGCTTAAATAACAATACCTACTTCTTTCTTCCAAGTTATGAAAATTTTTATTGATAATATAGACCCAGAAGCACAAATCAAATATCCACCAAAACAGTTTACAAAGGTCAGTGAATACAATATACTGTATAATTGTCCTTAGTGATAGCCCAAGTTTGAAAAATATTACCTACTTTGCTTGACTTTGAGATGATTACAGACTACCAAGGAAGTTATTTTTTCAGGGTGATGATGATGCAATTTAATGGTTTAAATATTGACACTGTAGATGCTTTCCAGTTCAAGACCTATTTAAGCTCATCTGACAGTCCAAACAAGGGAGTTAAGTTCTCAATAGGCTTGGTAGATTTTCTGTAATTAGTAGAAAGGTAGCAGGTACTGTCAGAAGAAATCCCTTTCCTGAGTAAAACAGCTTTTAATACTTGTACAGTGTCATTTTATTTGTTTGGTACTGACAAAGTATGACAATCTTATGACAAGTTCAGTTACTTAAGCTGCCCTTTACATTTTGTAGAGTAGACCAGAGCCATGTCCAACAGTGTTCAGCTCTGTTTTCTTTGATTGCAACATTTCGTACAACTGGATTCTTATATTAATAGTTAGATTTGCTCTTCAGACAACATGAAAAAAAGAAGGCTTTTCTGCTTGTTGATGGAATACAGTTTTGCATTTTTGTGCAAATTTTTCAATCTTTTTGAAAACTACTGTCTGGAGGCAATTAGAAAGATATGTCCTGTGGTACATTTGACTTTCCAGAACAGAAAAGTGACCAGCTGTTTATTATTATTGCAACATGTAAGCCTTGTAATTCTTGTTTTCTTACATTCAGGAAACATGTAAATTACACTTTTTGACTGGATATACAGTTCTAGTTTTATACGTAAGACAGGACACATTAGTCCTAAATATTTCAACAGAGTGGGTCAAAACTTATAGCTTTAGGAACTGATCTTTTTGTCTACAAGTCATTTAAGTTCCAGTTAGTCAGAGAGACTAACATTTTTCGTAATTTCCTTAAAGTTTCCCCTTTCTAACTATGCAAAGTGCTAGAAAATTGTTTCTGTTAAGCAGAGAATTATTTTTTCAAAATCTAATTTGAGGTTAGTTACTGTGGAATTAGAAACGCGTCCCGTAACAAACGTGTTTATGTTCAGAATCTATGAGCTTGATTATTGTCTCTTGCTTGTACAATTGTCACTTAATTGATTTCATTAGATTTGTACGTAATACTGAACCACAAGAGAGAGGCTGCTGGATTTTATTATTTTTGTTTTTCTTTAGGTCTTGGATGGAGAGAGGCAAGTTTGGGTTTTGTTTTTGGTTTTTTTTATTATATATAAATAAAGTAGAAAATCTCTTATGTACTTAATAGAGCATATACTTTGCCAGCTTCTCTTTGTGTCTCATGTGAACTTTGACCTCAGTTTGCACTAGAAAGGAAGAAAGATTGAGTGGAAGCATTCACAATAGCTGCTTATATTTTTAGTACATTAATCACATGGGAAAATGAAATGATGGACTGAAGTTTCTCACACTCTTTGTATCTCTGAGCACATAATTTTTATTTCATCCAGTAGGATACACAGTGGTGTTTCTTGTAACTCAAAGCTGTCACACTGAAACTAGTGTTACATTTCCATTATACCTGAACCAATCTCCAGCAAATAATATTCAGTGTCTCCTCTTTGAGGTAGCTGAAGATAGTAGGTTAATACCTACTGTCAGAGTGTCTTCTTCCAGCTTTTTATTTCTCCTGTGGTCCTCATATGAATTGGATTCATTGGTGTGTGAGAGTCTCTGTCTGAACCTTTGTGTAATTACTGTATTCTTGCAGCATTGTGCTGCAGGCAAATTTGATGTCTTTTGATAGAGCATCCCTGTGTCACGACCCACAGGGTGGGTGCAGCACTGTCATGTCTCACAAACGTCCCACGGAGTGGCCACAGTTAGAGTTCCCCAGAGTGGGGGTCGACCCAGGGAGATTCTGACTGGACCTCCTTGCTTTCTAAACTCCTTCAGAGAGGAGCCTCAGTGCTTCTGGGCCCAGTCCTCTTCATTTAATCTCTTTTTAACAGCCCATTCGGTGAGATTAAGTTCATGAATTCTCTGTGTGGTACTCTAAGATTATTTCCCAGGAGGTTTGTACAAAGACACAACTTTACTTAAAAGTGAGTAACATTATAAAGCATGTCAGATTACAACAACTAGCAGAATTAGAAATGCTGGTACTTGGAAAGCAATGGATTACAAATAGCAGAATTTAATGAAATGGTACTTTCAAAGCAGTGGATTATAATTTAGCAAAACTTAAGGAAGTTGTCAAAACAACAGGTTACAACCAACAAAACTTAACAACGTTAGAAACTATGTTAGCCTTCTGTGCCAAGATATAGTAAGAAAGGGAGACAGAGAGAGATAAGAGATAGGAACGATATCACCACCCTTGGATCCAGCAACGATCAAGATAGGAAGTTGTCCTTCAATGGCGGGGCACATCCAGCATTTTGAGTGTGCCTTATGTCACCTGACTCCACCATTTCAGAGGAGGTTTTGGCATATCTCACACAGCCAGGTGTTCACCTGGGCCCCTCCAGATGGGATGACACACCAATAACCCTTATTTCTGGGCATGTGCCCTCCCCAGTATCTTTACCCGGGGCACACACAAGATGTGACTCTGCCTCCGCAGGGTGCAGGTTGCCTGCCCCTGTCCCTTATCGAGTAAGGACAGTGTCCTGCCTGTCAGGGTGGCCATCAAAGAAGGAATCCCATTGCAAGGGCAGTGTTCGGCTGATTGGCTACTCTTGTGAAAACAGGACTCATCAGGATGCCCACCAAAATGAGGGCCTCTCTTATCAAGAACAGGGCCCCATTTATCAGGGTGGTTACCCAAATGTGGGCATCCCCAGGTGAGAGCAGAGTCCGGGGGGTTTCTCGAATGTGGACGCCACCCAAGCACAATGTCCCATTTTGTCAGGGTGGCTGTTTTGAGACAAATACTCCTTTTGGGATTCTACACCCTGGTACTGTTTTGTTATTATTCCCTTGTTTTAAGAAGGAGGTAGTAGTATTTAGGTTAAATGTTTTTTGATGTTTGAAGGTTTTATTCTAGTTTAGAATTGCCTTCATGCTTAAATAGTAATAGGTCAGTTTGATCCAAGTGAAGGATTTAAGGTGCAGATCTGTTCTCGGTCACTTCCTCTCTGCCAAGAAATGGGGCTCTTAGAAGTTTTAAAAGCTAAAATGTCTTGCTTAAAAGTTGGCACTGGGTCCAGTACATTCACTTTTAGAACTTGACATGTGCCAGATTTTTAAGTGTTCTTTATAGCACTTCAGCTAAAAAGCAATTATTTTTGTGTGTGCTAAAAAAAATGATGTGTTTGTTTTTTTTTTTTTGTCGAAATGGAAGTTACAGGGGTGGTCTCAAACTGAGATGGTTTCAAACCCTTTCACAGGCACTTTGCATCAAATGTTTAGTTTTAAATGTTTCCTCTTTTTCTTACAGTAACAGTTGATGTCTTGTTTTTCAGGCTTTCTAATCAGGCTGCATCTGCAATATTAAGTAGAGACTTCATGAAGGGAGGTAGAATTCTTGCACATATCACACAACCTTATACAACAATTTTCACAACAGAAACCTAGTTCAAAAAATGCAAATAAGATTTTTTGGTTAATAAAGGCTAACATAATCTCTATGTCTAGTGTTATTGTATATAATCCGTGCAGGGAGGCCAAAGACTTTCAGCAAAGTTTCAAGTACATAACGGGAGGAAACATTAACAGCTTTTCATCAGCAGAGCTGAGAATTAATTTGCAAATACTCATGGAGAAAATAAAAGGAATCCTATTAAACAATTGTTATTACATACAGAACTCTGTAATTGGCAGTTTACTGGGGAATAATAATACAAAGATCTAGTACTAATACATTTGAGTAGCAGGTGACTTAATTTCATGGGAACAGCAAAAGTTCCTTTTGCCATATGTGGTGTCCTCAGCATGTAGCACCTGCTGTTTAGGAGCTGGAGTTGGAAGTCCCTGGTATTGGTATCTACACCATGGGTTTTGCAGCTTTCAAACACATGGTGATTACAGCTCATAAAACATAATTTTCCGTTTGCTGTATCACATTTGCCACCTGAATCTCAAAGATCTGATTCTCTTTTATATTTCAGTTTCTAGTTAAGATCAGAAGTTCTTGGTATTAAAGAGATAGGGTCATCAGGTCTTGCAGTATTCCTAACACTCTCTTTCCCCTGTGGATGATCATCCATGATGAATTGTTCTGCTCAGAATATCAAACACATTGATGATGTTAGTTTTTCTCTTCTTAGTGCTGCCACCACAGAGAAATTACTCCATCCGCAGATTTACTTTAAAAATTTTAGGTACTATTAAGTGGACAGAGGATATTAGCTTTATTAATCTGTAGCTTTTTACACATCCTTTGTAGCAGTATGTTTGATACATTTCTGCAATTAAGTTTAGAACATTGTCAGCAACCACACTGAAAAAATACAATTTTTCTTTTCTGCTAAAGCCAGTCTGTCGTTTGAAATGTTTCCAGTGTTTAGTAAACTGACATTTCAGAAAGTATTGCAGAAAATGATTTAGAAACATGTGGCACTGGAAGTCAAACAACTTGAGTTAGCAGCTCGCCTGAGTCTTTATATGTATGTAGTCTCATAGGCAAGCAAAACTTTTGTTGGATAGTTATGCTTAATAAGTACAGTTTTAAAACGTTTTGAATTAAGTCATATGGATTGCCCACTATTTCAAGGTTTCCAGAACTGAAATACAGGCTTCTTTTTACTATTTTATGAGCTGTTTTGTGTCAGTGGTGAAGTATTTATTATAGCCCCACATCAGGTGAGTGTTTGCATGGTTTATTGTTAAACTGATTCTTTCAGTTCCCTGTGACATTAAAAAGAAGGATAACGTACACATGTGAATACAAAATAGCATTAAGATATGTCTGCTCTATTAATGTAAACAGCCTTTTGAATTTGTTCAGAAGCTGCTTCCACCAGTAGAAGTAAAATGCTTCCTTGCATATAAAATTAAAAAGTGGCTTCCTCTGTAGCTGCCATTGAAGAATTCTGCCAGTACCACAAGCCCCGGAGGGCTTGTGTGATACTCATTTGGGAACTGTTCTATGCAGCTGTTATTTTTTGGGCACCAAACTTGCTTTCCTTTTAAGCCCGTTAGCAATAACTTGAATTTGTGGTAGGATGTCTCCTCAGAGAAGGGCAAATAGGATGACAGCACTTGGAGTTAGCCCGTGGCAGTGGGTTTCTCTGGACTTTGTGAAGTAATCACTGTATAGCATATTTTTATGTCTTGTATTTTTTAATATTCTAGTGCAACAGAAAAAAAAAATATGCTGCAAAAATTAAAGCTCCAGAACAGTCTTTTATCTGCTCCCTACTAAAACAAAAAATAAATCATTTAAGCTTATTTTTTTTAGACGCTAATCAAAAATACAATCATCTACAAGTCATTACTTAATTAAATTTGAGGCAGTAATTTTGTTTTGGCAATTATAGTAATTTTATCTTTGGAAGCTACAGTTTATCAATCACATAAAATGGATTTACTCTCTTTAACTAGCTTATAATTTGTAAGTAGCCATTACTTGGTGCTGGCTATTATTTTAATAGAGGCTTTATCTTCCTTTAACCTATGGGTAACAGTCAGATGAACTTAAATGGTACTGGTTATGAGAGTGCATCAGTCAAAAGGTACAAGACATAAACACTGCATTCCTTTGACCAGTTTGATGGGCCAGACTACATTTAAGTTAAGCCTGCCTGGGTGGGTACATCAGTATTACATGGCTTGACATTTAGGCATGGCTTAAATATTTTGATTGAGCATGCATAAAAGCAGTGTTTGTTTCCTCCTGTGACAGTGACTGGTGTATAGTTGCTAGTCTTTTGTATTGCTTGCACTGGTTTTGTCTGTCTTGTTTGACTACTGGTAACTTAAAAGGAAAATCTCATATTCTCACTGAAATAAATGATAAGGTTAGTAAAAGAACGGGGAACAAGTTATGAACCATGCTTTATTCAGTGGCATAGTCTGTTGCTCTCTTTTTTAAATAAGGCTGTTTTATATTTATGTTTCAGTAGTTTGTCACAATGCATTGTTCCATGTGTGGAGAGCAATATCTTGAATTATGCTTTGGGCTGAGGGGATGCTCCTTGTTCCATTCTAAGTTTGCTGGTCAGAGGCCATTGGTTACCTGCTCTTTTCTTCCTTCATTCTTATCAGAACCACCATCAGGATCTTGCAAGTTTTGTAGATATTTATGTGGGATTTATCTTGGCAATGGTGTTTCTTAAACATTGCAATATCATTTTGAAATGTGAGTATGCCACTGTTTGATATCCATATCCTCAGTTATAAGGATATTTTAAGAATTTGTTTACTTGTATAATTGAAAAAGCTAAGAACATGTACTGCCTGTGGTGAGACATGTTGTAGAGTGGCAGGCTTGATGGTGGATCTCTTTGAAGCCTTAGTGAGAGAAATCCATTTCCTGGCTTTCATGCAGTCAAGTATGGGTGCGTGAAGCTTGGAGCACCATTGACTGAGTTTTGCATGTGATATTCAGGATAATCCAAGTTAGTCTTTCTCATGGGAAGTTTATCATTATTTTGTTTTTACACTGTTCAGTTGATGTAATGGTAGAATAAACACACAGAGGCCTGTATTACATGTACATGTAATCCAGAAATGAGAGAAAATATGAATGCCATTAGTGTAACTCCATGAGTAAAAGACACATCTAATGTTCTCTGGAATGTTGATTGCCCCCACAGTTTCAATGCTTGCCTAGATTAATTTTCAAGCTAACACTGTATGCTGTGCTAAATGCCACTGATTGAGTTGCAAAAAGAAAAGTAAAAAAATTTCCACTTCTATAATGCTGTTCTGGCTTATAATTATATTTCTCTCTTGTACCTCAGATGAGCATTTATGTAATGTGTATGTCATCTTATACTGGAGCAGACCCTAAACAGATTAAAGGAATATTGTGAAGGACTGATAGGAAAGCAATATCATAGAAATATGTGTTTTCTCAGTCTTGGGACAAAATCTTGGTAAAAATTACTAGCTGTGTTTGAATTTGGCTAAATGGAACACTGAATATATTTCTCTTATACATAATGGACATAAATTTGCCTCACAGGTATGGACACAAGAAACCTATTCCTTGAGTTAAAATTCTTCCCTGTAACCATTTACCTATCCCCTATCAAAATAAAACTCTTGCAAAGATTACGTCTCCAGGGATGTGATTTTGACTTACTGAAATATATTGAAGTACAAAGTTAAAATTCTCTTAAGACTCCTAGCAGAAGGGTAAATTAAAGGCGTGTTTCATTTGTGAAGCTTGATGCAAAGGGGGGGAAGAGTTATTCAAACAAAGAACTTGGAACCAATGGTTAAGATAAGCTATGGCTAAAATGAGCTTCCATGCCTACCTACCTTCTCTCCTTGATAAACTAGAGGTTACTTTAGATTTACAATAAAATTTCAATACATTCAGAAGTTTTGTAACCTTCTGAAAAAAATCAAGTTAATTCATGAATTTGTAATCTTCTGTCTTGATCTGTCTTCATGTCTAAATGGTTGACAAAGACGAGGTTTAGATACTGTATTGATACTTGCTGTACCCCTAACCTAAGTAGATCTGCACTTCTAATTCTGACTCTGCAGTGATTTGAGCAGATCATACACTCCAGTTAGGCACTGTGTTCTGATGCCAAGTGACCTGTAGGCTTGTCTGAATATGCATCAGCATATTTTTTTGCCAGATCACAAATTGAGTAACCCAGTGCCTCTGTCATCCTTGTCACATTATTTGTATTTATTGTTACTGGCATTTGCACACTGTTAACTGTACCAGTGAAGTTGACTGTGCTTTTTATATAGAAGGGTTGCTGTAAAAATGACTGGAAGGTGATATGTGGCTAGGGAATAAATATTACTCATTCCCTGTGAAATGGAGTGAGCTGATGGACAGTACATACTGCTGATAGTGTCCATGTAAAATATATATCAAGGGAAGAGATCTAGAAAAAGTAAAAGTATTTTGAAAGGCAGAAGAGGATGAAGCTGAGGTTATACATTTACTGTAGATTGAAGGAGCTAATGAATCTTGCTTTTCTTCCCCCTTTAGATACCACTGACATGTGTGTCCTGGTGTGCTCTAAGATTTTATCCCTGATAGGAGCTAGCAGCTGGGACTAGATTCCCTTGACAAAATGTATGTGTTTACTACCACTTGGGATGCTGTAGGTCATCTGGCTGTTCTTTTTTTTTTTTTTTTTTCTTTAATTTCAGTTGTTTGTGGATGTCTTGAACATGCTAGGTTGTCTAAGATACCTGCAGGTGCCTATATTTAGATACTTGAATTGAACTCCTAATTCCTCTTGCTTGTTTTATTTCACTGATGTATTATGTTCATGGTGTGAGTTAGATTAGTTTCTTACTGCATTGCAGATTTGTAGTAGTTTGAAATTATGATTCATTGCTGTACTTAAACTCTGATCAATCAGTTTTGCTATGGTTTATTTCTTGTTAAAGTGGTAAAAAAGCTTTCCTACTTTGCATTTGTTAAGCCCTTCTTTGAGATCCCTTCAGTAGAATAAGAAATCTTGAAGTTGTATTGTTATTTGTTATTTATTTACTGTCATGTAACTGTAAGGGGCACACACAGGTTTTGCTGTGTTCAGTCAAAAGGAACAAATGCCCTTACCTGTTATACATCTATGTAGAAAATTGAGCTTTTTCAGCAGTGGTGGCCTCAGATCCTAACTGGAGATTTTGCAGTGCCTGTGTGTGCTTGTATGTATGTAATTTTTTTCCCTCATATTTCGGTTTTTATTCATATGCATGTAGTGAAGCATGTCTATTCGAGCAATAAAATATCCCTATCTATGCTTTTGTCATGCTATCATGAGAATTAAAATCATGTTTCTCAAGTACTGTAGATACCTAGAATCTTAAAAGAGGTCATGAATCTTGAGATGATGATAATTTTTATTGCAACCAAGTTTTTGTCCAGGGTACATGTGCTATCACTTCAGGCAGAGGAAAAGTGATCTTTTTGGAATAAAAGTTGGAGGTTCTATAAGCCAATTCTTTTAAAGAATAATTAATGAGAGGAAAGGAAATAAGACTTTCTTACATCCTGCTTGTTTAAGCATTTATGTTGCTTTAAAAACTTTAGTACCATGTGAGACTAGCATACATTTAAATAAAACTTAGGCAGTGATGAGTGGTGGTATGTTGACCAGTTTTGGGGTTTTGTTTATTTTGTATTTTTGTTTCTCAGCACTGAGAAAACTAATTTCTAACACAACACAAATAAGATAGTTTCTGACTTAAACACGTTCATGAGTGCTCTTCAGTTGGCAAACTGCAACATTGCATAACAGATTATTTTTAGGGCTGCAATCTGGACGTGATCAAGCATTTATTTAAGAAGAAAAAGAAAATTTTGTTCACAAGTCTGCTACATTTAAAATGCAGGATGCTATTAAATTGAATATCTTTAGCTGTAGAGTTGAGTCTGTCAAACAGACTAACTAATGGAATTATTGTAAAGATCCATAGGAAAATTTTCACATTCTACAATCATTCTTCATTGATTCCTTGCTTTGTTTTATTTCTACTCAGTTTGCTATGTATTACTTAATAGGATGATTAATTTTCAATTTCAGTTTGAAATTTAGGGTAAGATTTTTGTATCTATCACCTGGTTTGTCTGACATATAGAAGATAAAATAGTGTATCAGAAGAAAAAAAGGAAGGAGAGAGCTGTGGAGTTTTAAACACGTTATTTTTAATTTAAGTTTAGACAATACCACCTGGAAGATTTTTTTTGATGATTCTTTTTTCCTTACCAGTGTTAGCTAGCGTCACATTTTTCAAAGCCCAGTTGCTCTTATTTTTGCTGTCGTGCATTTTCTGTGTGTTTTATGGGCCTCCAAGATTACTCTTAATTATTTTTTTTTTCTGTAAATTTTATTGTTTAAAAAGCATTTGCAAAAAACAAAACAAGTGATTTTTTTTTTTTTTTTTCCTTTAATTTTTAATTTAAGAGATTCTTGTGGACCATTTGCTGCCCTGTTAAGCAGAATAGAGAAGTATGCTGGGTCTTTAGCTGACCTTTTATCTCTGTGTCCCTTCTAGTTACTGAAAGGGAACATGGTGAGGAGTGCTGGGTGGGCAGCAGTCTGTCTGCTCCACTGCTGTCAGTTAACATCAGCTACTTCCCTATTTTATTATCCCCATAAAAATATTTTTGAATGGCAAAGGACATATTCATAAGTGAAGTCCCAAATTTCTCTAAATAAATCTCATAAGAGCAAGACAATTCTTCCTTGCTTTTGGTTTGCATTGTTAAAGTGGTTGTAGTAAGCATACCATTAGACTTACGGAAAGCAAAGGTCTGCATAAGAAGGAAATTAAAGCCTGGTTAACAGCAATAGCTGGTAGTTCAGGGGACACTATATAAAAAGATAAACAGACTGGTATAAAAGCCAGTGTTCAGGGTTTTGCTGGAAAGAAGCCAAGAGTTGAAAAGACTTTTCTTCCCTGTTTTAGTGTTAAATTAAATGTTACCGACCTTCTTTTTCAAAGATTTGTCTGAGGGGAAAGATGGGAAGGATTGTTTGCCTTTATTTATTAAAAAAAAAAAACAAAAAAACCCAAAAAGTTTGAAAACTAAAACCACTTTTGACATAGAAGCTGTAAGTCTGACTGGCAAAACTTCAGCCTGAAGTTTACTCTTGCCAGATACCCCCTGGAAGTATAAGTGGGTTTGTTCCACTTGAGTAATCACATGTAAATGCAAAGGTGCCAGCAGCACTATAATAATGACTGTAGTGTCTTTGAAGGCACTCTGAAGCTTCTGTTCAAAGACTCTCTTAAATAATTAAATCTTTTTTTTTTTCTTATGTCAATTTACATGGAATATGTAATTACATCCCCAAGTACTAGATTTCCTTCCTTTCTTTTCTTTCTCATGCAAAGAATAAATAAAGTATTTTAATTATGGCGCTATTTGCTAAACTCTAAAGTAAAAAAGGGTGATAAAAGAACAGGTCTATATTGTTCTTTGTTGTAACCTTTTCCTAACATACAAATGACAGTTTGTAAAACCTGTGTACCTCTAGTGATCTTAGAAGTCTGGCTTCTCCTCTGCATACAGAGGCAATTTTGTCTACTTTGATACATCCTCTGGCAGCTCACTCTGTGTCTGTTTATTGTGGTCTTTCTTGTATGATTGGCTGCTCAGCTAGCTGTACATAGTTTTAATCTTTTTTTAATTATTTTTTGGCAGATACTGAGCGTCTGTATACAGTAGTGTTTGAGGACATCTGTGGGCGTTTTGGAAAAGCGTATACCTGGGATGTGAAAGCCTTGGTCATGGGTAAAAAAGCCCTAGAAGGGGCAGAGATTATTCGAGATACTCTAGATCTTCCAATAACCAAAGAAGAGTTACTACATGAAAGTAAAATGAAGCAGGAGAAGTTATTCCCTACTGCTGAACTAATGCCGGGTATGTTTCTCTTCAATATTTATGAACTCTTTATGGAATTACTTAAATACTAACCAAGATAGAAGTTTTTAGTCTGCCTTCCAGGAAGTTTCTCTTATGGAATCAGTTTCATCACTCTTGTTTTAGCAAGTTTTACTAAAAAAAGGGTACTGAAAACTTTTTTTTTTTCTTGTTTGCTTGGAGGACAGCTTTTTTCCTGTGTTTTAAAAGAAGAAAAAAGACAAGGTGAACATGAACGGATTTTGTTTGTAATCCAGACATTCTTTATAACTGTTGGAGCTGTGTAACTCAGCAAGTTGGTTTTCTTTGTCTACAAGTGTAGTGTATTTGTTGAGCTCAAATACAATTTTAAACGTGCAGGCAAGTGTGTAAGCTCCTGGCCTCTTTCAGCTGGGATTGATTTTGCCTAACCTGCACACTGGAACTTGATCTTGGTGTGTGAGCCAGCTGCGTGTCAATGGAGAAGGAGGGTTTCTCAGATCATCCCGAGACTGGGAAGTTTCCTCACCTTTTGAAGCTACGTGTCTTTTACAGTGATCGTGCAGGCATCACAAATGAGTAGCTTAAACCAGGTACCTCAAGATAAGCAAGAGGATGAATCTTATCCTGAGTGTGAACTTACATTTTTATATTCCATTACATTTGCTTTTGAAGTGGTTAGAGAAAAATCCTCAGGCATGCAAGACAAGCAGTACCTAATGTTAGGATTTCTGTTAATTTTCTGTACAGTGCTAGGCTTCCTGGGGCAAATATGAATAATTTATGAAGATGTAAAAAAAAAAAAAAAAAAAAAAAGGAAGGAGAAGAGGGGGAAAGATAAAAAAAAAGTATTAGAAGTTAAATAACTGCAAGCCACTATAACAAGTCTAACTGTTCTAATCTTTTCTCTTTGAAAATGTGCTTATTTGTTCTGATAACACCTACAGTGCCTTGATGATGTTTTAATTTTTAGAGACTTTTTATACCTAGTTTCATAATGCATTAAGAATATGAAAGTTAAAAATGTGATATAAATAACAGCAAAAGGTGTAAACTTTTTTAGACAGTTTCAAAACATAAAATATTTTGCGCAACAAACTTACTTAATTGTCTGTCTTTTATATGCAAGATTTTTCCAATTGCATCTCTGTCACTTACAGAACCACCTAAAAGTGTAAGCTTCAATAAACTGTCCAGAAAAACAAGAAAGATGGAAAGATGTGTTTTTCATTTTTCATGTCAAACTTCTGGGACTAACTTTGCAGCTGTATCTTTTTCAAGGCAAACAAAAAAACCCTGGTCTGGCCTTAGGAAGTGCTGTGTGGACAGAGTGCGTGAAATGTTTGGAGGCACAGAGAAGCTCACAAGTAGTAGATATCTATAAGTGTATTGATATAGTAAGTGGATGTTCTGTGCCTGCTGAGGGTTGTGATAATGTAGCTGAGCTGGACTGAAAATGGTTGCAGAGAGATGTTGGAGCAGATTAGCTGAACGAAGCATGAAGTTTTGCAGTGTTTCTGCCTGCAAAAAGTGAATGCTGGTCTTGCTGAGGCTGGGCTATAGATAAAACAAGCAAAATTCTTATTGGGACAAGCAAGTAAACATTTTTATAATTACCAGAATTTTCCAGCTGATATCTTTTCAGTTCAACTAAGTACATGTGGTAACTTCCTTCAGGCTATTTTCTAAAGCAGAATTGATGTGAACTTAAATAGTTTATGCTCACTGGCCATTACTGGAGTAAATGCATCTTTGGTCAGTGAAGTAATGGGATCTGTATTTTATTTGGTAGCAGCACATGCAAAACAAGCTGAATTGCTATAAATTCTGAGAAAACAAGGTTGATGTCAGCTAAGAATTGAGAAAGAAGAGGCTCCAGATACTTAATACTTAGTTTCTTTAAGGACTAGTTCTTCAATCTGATGATCAGGGGATTGTATTCTGATAGGGTTTTTTTCTGTCGTTGTTATCTTCTGGTTTATTAATCTAATCCTTGTGTATTCTGTAGCCTCTCAATGTTCTTTAAGTACCAATGGACTTGATGCCAGTGTTGTGTAAGATGTAATATTGTGGTCACATTTTGAATTTATAATGTTCTCTGCCTAAACTGATCTTTCAGATAGTTACATGTAAATACAGGAAAGCGAAAGTCAATTTACAAATTTCTTAATGAATCTGATGTGCTGAGTGTCTGGCCATCTTTTGACAGTTAGCAGGCAGGTGAGGTTCTGTTTTTCAATCAATTTTATACAGTTTTTCCAAAAAACAGGTTTCAAATTTAGTTTAGGGGAGAGCTGTCATAAATGATGAGCAGTAATGTTTGAAAAAGAGACTCAAGCAGAGCAGCACTTGTTTCTGGACATGACTAGACACATGGGTTTGTCAGCAATGATAATGGTTTTAATTCCAAAATCAGATAATTGACAAGTGGGTTAGTGATGGTTAAGGATGGTGTGGAAGTTGTATGAATATCCAGTTCGCAAAGCTGTTCTTTGCCTGACAGGCTGTATCACAGCTATGCCACTTACTGTGCCAAAGTTCTGAGACATCAGTGGCTGAAGACAGAATTTTGACTATTTCAGTATGGCTGAACTGACTGACAACCTTCAGTACATCAGGCTGTGGTCAAAATACAGATTTCATCTGTGAAGGGGATAAATCCATTTCTAACATGGAATTTTCCAGTTATTACTTGAGAGTTTTTCACAGGTCTATTTTTAGTTCTGAAGAAATCTTAGGGAAGGCTGGTTTTGATTCAGTGGAGGATGGAATTAATCCAAGACAATACTGACAAAATGACAGGACTGCCACTGGTGCTACTTTTCTAAATATTTCTGTCACAGTACAGACATTGTTATCTGCAAAAGTAACACAGTCTTTCTGTTTCTGCAAATGCAGTACTACCTTTTAGGGAAATGGATCATCAGAAGAATAAAGAATGACAAATGGAGAAGAAAACCACGCATATGTATGTTGACCTACACATGTATAGGTGTGCTTTTGCTTGGCAAAACCCAGAATATACTCAGAGCCAGAAAGAAACTAACTCCAGGTTCCACAGCTGCCTATAGTTACTGTAAACATGTCAGGGTTTTGAAATTAATGCTATCCTTTCATAGCAACCTCTCTTTTTTTGGTATTTGATCATCACAAAGCACATATCCTTAAGGACTGTGTGTTCATATGTACCTTTCAGACATTTTCCATCCCTGGAGTATTTTCATGATAAGTAGGATTTCTTCTCTGGTCAGCCAGTACAGAGTGTCATGTGCAAGCTATCTGCCAGTTCAAGTATGGTTGACTGTCTCTTGCATACTGTATAGAGGTAATTTCATGGTTTAGTTTTAGTAACAGTGAAGCCAGTCAGAAAAGAGAAGAAAGAAAAACAGTTCAAGTTCCAACTTGATGAAGTTGTGCCCTTAACAGTTAAACAGACTTCATATCATGTTATCTTTGCTGTGCTTTGCTTTGCTGTTATTGTTTTTGTAGTAGAAAATTCTTGTGAGTCCATGCTGGGTTCAGGGAGCCTGTGGCCTGTAAAGATCAGCCAGTTATCTGCAAACTTGGAATGATGCAGTCTTTTTGCTGTATTTCAAACATTTGGCCTTTGTATTAAGTCCTACAGGACTACAAACCAAAAATGCTTTTATCAGGTATTCAGCAACACAGTTGACAGAGGTTCTGAATTTAGTACTTATATTTTTTCCATAGCCACGTATGTGTCAGTTTGTCCAGATCAAAATGAGATCATCAATTTTGTGAACAGGGATTTTCTGCCATCGGAAGGATTTCTGGTACTTTTTAGAGAGTAAGTATATGAGAAGGTGGAATTCCTTATTAGAAGCCAATTACCTTCCAAAGTTGGGAATATGTTGTTCGTTTCCACCTCCACTTTTGTAGCTCTGTGAAAGGATAGCATACCATTGCAGGTTGCAGATTTAAACAATGCCTCAGACCAAAAAAAAGGAACAAGTGGATCTGAGAGTTGTTTTCATAGCCTCATGAGACTCAGGAATGAAATGAAATAGAATATGAAATAAGATTTCAGTTGGAAGGGACATGCAGCAATCATCTTGTCCAACTGCCTGATCAACTCAGGCCTAACAAAATGTTACAATATTCTTGACAATTACACCAAGTGGTGGATAGCCCCATCTCTATCAAACTTTCACCTTCACAGCAGCAATGCTGCCTTCACCTTAGGATTGAGAGGAAGTGTAGATGATGAGTAGCACTGAGCTAATGGACTTGCAGCCTTTCTAGCACACCACACTGCACAAAATATATTTTATATCTGTGACTTTAGTTTGTGTACAGACAGCTGCTTCTTGTTCTGAGATTATTTTACTTTTTCGTTGTTGGATGCTTTAAGGTTTTAGAGGCTACTGAGTTTTTTACCATTTTTTTTTTTCTTAATTTAAAGGATTATCATTGAATTGGCTAAAAGTCTAAATCTAATCAGATTGACAAAGCTCTGAATGGTAATGTAAGCTTTTCTTTGATTAAAGGGAGTGATGAAATCTTAAAGAGCTTTAAGTTCAGTGTGATATCACACTCGATGTAAGAACTGTAAATTATTTTGAAAAAGAGGAGCAGTCTTTTCATAGAGAAGCTATAGTTTAAGTTTTAAGATTTCCATTTGTGCACAACCAGACATAAATCATCAAGACATGCATAATAAATGTTCACTGTTAATTTAAACAATGCATGGAACACTTTGGTTTCCTTTAGTCTTTTTCTCAGCAGTAAATCTTTTCTTCCAAATACAGGCTGAACATTCTTGGACAGCTCATTTTGTGTAACATTAACCACAAAATGAAGTGATCTTGAATGTGGATGTCTAAAGAGCCTTTAATTTTGTGCCCCAGAGGTCAGATGTCCTCTGTTCTCATGCTGTTCATATGAGCAGAAAGCCAGCTTTGTCTGCACAGTAGTGAATGAAGAGCAAATGCTGTGATAGGTGTATATGAACATCTTGAAGTGTTCAAAAAAGAGTGTGAAGTTGTATTTGAGCTCATGATTTGTGTGCAAGAAAAAGGATGGTAGCAAGTATAGTTCTTCCAACAAAAAAATCAGTGCACTGTGCAAAAAGTCTGATGAAGGCAGTGTTCTGGGGGGGTTGGACTAGATGATCTTTCGAGGTCCCTTCCAACCCCTAGGATTCTATGATTCTATGATTCTCTAAAAAGGTTTGTAGCCATGCTGTGTCTTCTGCAGAATATGCTGAGACAAGACTTAGCAAGTATAGGTGTATTAGCGTGTGGTATGTAGTGTAGACAAGCTCCCAAAGTATAGCAGAGAAAGAGAAACAAAATACATATACTAGTGAAGGAACAGGGAAACAGGGTAATATACATAGTAGATTAGCAGGCTAGTCAAACATGGTACAAAAAAGAGAAGCAAAAATTTTGGGGGCATGAAAGATTAAATAAATAAATAACCTAAACATTTATGTTTCCCCCCGGGCCCCTGATAAGACTCAGTTAACACAGATACAACAAAATATACATAGCAAAAAATTTGTTTGCCCATGATATACAAGGTTTTTTCTCCATTAAGGAGAACTTTGTAGCATGTTTCAATACCCCACTCTATTTTGTAAGGAACCACATTTCTTTTCATAAAAGCTTAAGGAGAGGTTTGTTCCTTTGGCTTATAATTGCAGACGACAATAAAATAAATGTGTCTGACTAATAGTACTCATGATTAAATTATCAAATAAGAGTGGCCTGTATACCTTATTGAAGTCAGGAGAATGTGTATCTTTTCAACACTTAAAATTAATTGGATACTAAATTACATTTTGTGATTAAAAAATACAGACAAAAATAGAACACTATAGGGTTTAACTGAATAAATAATTGAATAACCAGAATCCAATGGGATAAGTTAGTTAAATATGTCCTACATACAATAATGTCGTAAATAAGTTGCTTTTCCTGCAGTGTTTACTTAGTCCCCAGAACTATGGCAAAGGATACAAAGCATTTGTAGATAGCAGAGATGGTTTTACTATAATGACTTGAGGACTAGAGTGACAGTATTAAATGAGAAGTAATGTCTTTTATTAAACTAATTGAACTGCAGAGAAGCTTTTGGGTATGCAAAGTAATCTTCATATCCTTTTTAAAATACCCATTTGCTAGTTTGGGATTTTTTAAGACTTCACATGTGTTTGTATTGTAAAAAAGCAAGTATGGAGAGGAAGACACTAAAAATTTTAAGTCTGTTGGAATCTTTTATCATGTTTGTATGTGCAACGTTTAGCTTTCTGTAACAATTTAGCTTGACCTTTCACTTGAATCTGAAAATGAGCAGACAGAATCTATTGAAAGTCCACAAAGTAAGCTGATTTAATTGGCTACTTGCATTGGATGCTTACATTTAATTGGTGTAAGGACTATGCAGTATATATGATGTTTTGGTTTGGGTTTTTTTCCATTATTTAATGTCTTGAACTAAAGTAAGCCTACATTATACTAGTTTTCTGATTAGCAGATGTCCAACACTATAATTTTTTGAGTGTGGACAACACCCTTGTGGAAGAATATAAGGTATTAATGCATATGATGGCTCTTTTTCCCAGTTTGCTCAAAATATTCTTAAATACATTAACACCATGGCTAAATTACAGAATCGTTGTATCACCACAGTTGGAAAAGACCTTGAAGATCATCGCCTCCAACTGTTAGCATCCCCTCTGAATAAAATACGTGTATCACTGTCTGTATCTATATCATGTATCACCCACTAGAGCATGTCCCAAAGTGCCTCATCTACACGGTCTTTCAATACTTCCAGAGTTGGTGACTCCACCGCTTCCCTGGGCAGCCCATTCCAATGCCTAACTACTCTTTCAATAAAGAAATTCTTCCTCAGATCTAGCCTAAACTTCCCTAGGTGAAATTTCAGGCCATTTCCTCTAGTCCTATCATTATTCACTTGAGAGATGAGGCCAGCACCCACCTCACTACAATCTCCTTTCAGGTACTTGTAGAGAGCAATAAAGTATTCTCTCAGCCTCCTCTTCTCCAAACTAAACATTCCCAATGCTCTCAGCTTCTCCTCACAGGACTTGTTCTCCAGACCTTCACCAGCCTGGTTGCCTTTCTCTGAACTTTATCCATCAGCTCAATGTCTGTCTTATAGCAAAGGGCCCACAACTGCAGACAGTACTCAAGGTGTGGCCCTCACCAATGCCAAGTACAGAGATGTGATCACTTTGCTCTCTTGGTGGCCACATTATTCCCAATACAAGCCAGGGTGCTGCTGGCCTTCTTGCCCACCTGGGCACACTGCTGGCTCATATTCAGCTGGGTTCCAATCAGCACCTCCAGGTCCTTTTCTGCTTGGCAGCTTTCCAGTCACTCCTCCCCAGGTCTCTTAATTTTGCATGAGGTGGTTGTGACCAAAGAGCAGGACCTGGCACTTGGCTTTGTTAAACCTCATTTAACAGAGCTTGTCCCACTGGTACAGCCTGCCCAGGTCCCTTTGCAAAGCCCTCCTACCCTCAAGCAGATCAACACTCCCACCCAACTTGGTGTTGTCTGCAAATTTACTAAGGAAACTCTCAATCACCTTATCTAGATCATTAATGAAGATACTGAACAGGACCAATCCCAAAACTGATCCCTGTGGAACACCACTGGTGACTGCTCACCACCTGGATTTAACTCTGTTGACTACAACTCTCTGGGCCCTGCCAGGTTCAAACCCAAGGAAGAGTCTATGTGTCTATGCCATGAGCTGACAGCTTCTCAAGGAAAATGCTTTGGGAGATGGTGTCAAAGGCTTTACTGAAGTCCAGGTAGACAGCATCCACAGCCTTCACCTCATCCACTAGTTATAGAATGAGACCATCTTGGTCAGGCAGGACTTGCCTTTCCTGAACCTGTCCCTGACTGTCCTGCACTTGTCATGTGCATTCAATATGAACTGCTCCATAATTTTTCCAGGCACTGAGGTCAGGCTGACAGGCCTGTAGCTTCCTGGATCCTGCTTCCAGCCCTTCTTAGAGATGGGCATCACATCAGCAAGCCTCCAGTTAGAAGCTATACAGAAATATTATCTATGGTGGTTGGTGCAGAACTGAAAGCCCTGTGACCTGTTTGGGTTTTGTTTGAGGATGGGAAAAATGGGGATGTGTCTGCTAAATGTCCTTCCTAGCACAACATGATAGGTTTCAAATAAGAAATTTTAAATAAAACTTACACTCACTTCTCTATTGCCCACTTATTTCCTGTTTCTCTTCCTGGTATTGCAAAATGGTTAAAATACTATTAATAAGAAATTAGATTTCATTAGTACATAGGTGACCCCCAAGGGAGATCTAAAGAAATACCAGTGAGTTGTGGTACATTGTGACATTCATGAAAGGATTCACCACTCATGATGTCACTGTTTGTTCATTTGAGGCCTTCTCATCCAGATAGAGGCTCCTGTAATGTAATTTTAAAGCTTAACTTTCATTAAAACTGCCTTGTAAATTTTAGGATACTGAGTTCCTGTGGTCCCATTTATAACGTATGCTTTTGCTTAAAAGAAAGTTTTTTGGGGGTTCTGTTCATTTTTCAAGGGCTTTTTCTTATGTAGCTTATGTCATCCTTTTAGGATGGAAAAAGACATAGGGAAAGACAGTGACAACTGTCTGCATAGGCCTGGGCATTTGTGTGACCTTGTTCTTGTATTTTGTGATGGCGGTACACAAGCCAGCTGTTTTCTTGTTGCCATAATACTGTAAGACTTTGTGCTTGTGAGAATATCAAATAGTGGATTTGGTACTGGTACATTAAGGTACCAGTGTGCTTTGTGTGTAATTGTCTGCCTGATGGTACAGTTATGCAAGTGAGAAAAAAAAATGTAGAAAAAATGTATGTGTTCACCATTCTGCAGTATTCTGTATGATGCGGAGTTCACATCTGTATGAAGTAAATACAAATTCCCTTTGTTTTCTATTGATTTTAATTAGCTCTTAGGATTTATTTCATTAATTTTACCTTCATAGGAGTTGATACCATTTGATTATAAAATGTGATAAATGAAAAGAAAAAGATCATGTAGCAGAGTTGTAATCACATATAAATAATTAGGTAGGGATTACTGTTAAATTATTTTAGTGTAGCATTATTTAGTTTCCTCGACCCTTACTGTACATGCTTGTATTAGTCAATTAAAAAGAAAATGCAAGATAGCCCAAGGGTTTTTTTGTTCACTGTAAGTCAATTTTAGTTGTTAATTTTAGTTTGTCAGTTGACAATCAAGAGAACAAATGCAGCATCAGAAGAAGTCTAAGGAAGAAATAATATTTCCTTTTTAAAACAAAAAATATTATATCTATTATATATATTTTTCTGCAACTTCCAGAACAAAAGTGATGATTTCTTCCTTTAAAATACATCCATGATCTCAGAAGAAGTAATTCCTTTCTGTTGATTTAGTTAGTTTTTCCTTTCTCAAAGTTATTAACTTCATTAACATTTGTGATTAATCGGGTTTTAAAGATGCTGACATTTAAAGTTCATCCTTCTGTCAACTAATCTCAGTTTACTATTCTTTTCACCTATTTTCCTTACCTTTCGCTACAAGTAACAAGTCAGCGAGTTCACAGGGATTTTTGTCATGATTCTTCACAGTTCATGAGTCTCTACTTAGTTGCTTTTGATGTAACTGAAGTCTTAATTTGATTTTAAAATCTATATAGCCATAGGGGTTATAATTACCAAGTATATGCCAGAGGAAGTTTCTTTCATATCTTTAAAGCAGTTCCTCAGTTCTCCTTCTGTTCATATTTTCTGTAAAAAAAAAAATACTAATAAAGATACTATCTTCCTAATAAAGAATTATATGATGAATTAGTACAATAATGGGGTCAGTAATTTGATGTGGTGGAAAAGTGTCTAGAGCTATAATGGTGGTAATTGATGAAAGCAAAAATGGATTTTGTTTATCTATAGCTTTTAGAAAGGAATTGCAAACCTGTAATGGAACTATTTTTTTCAACTGTTACTGTCTTCAGCTTGTGTTATTCTAGCTGTTCTTCCGTATGCAATTTAATTGTTTTTCCACACAACTGATTCTCCCATTGTATTTTTGTATCTTGCTATGTTTACACATATGCAAATATTTTTTAAATGGCATGTTTTTATTAAAGTGCGTTTTCTGGAAAATGTAGATCTTTACTCTCTATAAGGGACAGCTCCATTATAGCTCACTTGTAGTGTGGGAAACCAAAAAGAGAAAACACACTCACATTAACACACTGAAATCATGACATGCTGTGGGAATATAGGAGAGAACTCTGAAGAAATAACCTTTCTGCAGCAGTGTTTTTCTGTAGCTGGTTACCTCCAGTAGCAATGTAGAATAAACATACCCTGTGAAAGATGAAAAGTTGTGACTCAGCGTGAGATAAATTAGCTATTTGAAAAGAGCACAACTTTAGACACAACCAATTATATGCAAACTAAACCTATTCAAGGACATAGGAGATAGGAAGGGTCTTATTACTTGTGTAATCTTTAGACTTCTTTATGTTAATACACACACAATATGCTGGCCTTGCTAAATATTGCTTATTATTTTTTAAAAAATCTTTTGAAGCAATGCATTGTAGTTTAAAAAGAAACATTTAGGCTACTACTTTAAATTAAGAGATCTTAGTCCTTCAATTAATTTAATGTAGACTTCACATATCTCAGAATGAACATGTAATTTTAATCTGGAATAAAAATTTAAGCTCTAGTTAGCATCATATTTCAATGAGAGGACAGAGTATCATCATTTGGGGAGAATACACTTGCTTATTAGTAGTATAACCATTTAAGAGGTGATAGGAAGTCTTTTAAATAGATGATGCATTTGCATTGGAGGAGGAATAATGCTGTTATTTCTGTCCAGCTGGAATGTCACATCATGAAAATGGATATATTTATAGTTTAATGGCTGTCTTCAAACACATCTGTGGAATTGGAAATGTTAGTTATTAATTTGTTGATTGGGTTCTGTAGAAGAAATGTGTGGAGGGATGCATCTACAGGTCATATTTTCAGATAGATGGGTTAATTAATGCAGCTATAAACTAATCTACACACTTCAAAAATACTAATTATTAATACTAATTATACCTACTTAAAGTTGGGCATGTGACTATGCTTGGGAAAAATGTATTATAGATAAAATTGTTGTTTGTAAAATTGTCAAAATAGAGCAGAAAGGCTGGATTGCATGAAAAATACAAATCAGGGTTGCTGTGGTTGCAAATGAAAGAATTAAATGGACATAAGGAGTAGGAATGTTTAGGGGGAAGAGGGACCAGTCATAAGTATGTCAGTGAATCAAAAGGAAATCAGATTGCTTTTGTATAGCCAGGCATGAATATTAGGATAAGAATTCATGCAGTTGGAAGATGAAAACAAAGAGTTGTTCTCTGAAGCTGAGGGAGGCAGAGGTCAAATGGAAGCATATCTACCTGAAGCAAATACCTTTTGTGCCAGCACACTTTGGTTTCCTGCCAAGAAGCAGAGATGAAATGATTATGCAGATACAGAGTATTTTTTTTTGTGGATTGGTAAAGGCCAATAGTCCACTCTCATTCTCCATTAGGCACTGCTAATTGTTTCGTCTGGGAGAGGTGCCCAGCACTTAGCATGCTGTAGGGATGGAGCATTGAAAACCCTGCAAAACTTGTACCAAAGTATGTTTCCCTTTTCCACAGCTTGCTGTGGTTTTGGTTTTTGCTGCATTAACCTTTCCTAGAAGACTGGATTGGCATGAAGTTTCTACCCATTATGCTTGAACTGTTCATTACTCACAGCATCACTAGATAAAGCTCTGGTATTAACAACAGTGACTGACAGGTCCTCTCCTCTGCCCAGTGTTACTTGCTTTAATAATTGCAAAAGAAAGAAACTGAGCTGTCTTAGGGGCTGGTTTAAGCCAGTTGGATACATGCTTCAGAAATTAAAACTATACCAATCAGCAAGAGAAGTATATTTCTTACAATTTAATTTTTTTTTTCCAGGAGCATAACTGTACATACATATACCTGTGTGTTTTTCTCTCACAGAGAGCTTGAAACAATAAATATATATATAATGTTGGGAACATTGCTTAAAATGAAATGATGTACCCTTTTTTGTCATATTTTGAGAAAAGCATAATTTGATAACAGAACAAGTGTTTCATGATTTTTGTACAGGAATATTTCAGATATAGCAATAATTTTGTTTTACACTAATAGAAATAGATTTTTTTAACAAGTAAGATAACTCTGTTGAAATTATGCCAAATATATTGTAAGTATAGGAATACATTTACTTACATTTATATATATATAATAAAATTTATATATTTTTCTTCCAGGGGTTGATAAGCTGATCCGTCATTTACACAAACACAACATACCCATAGCTGTTGCCACCAGTTCAGCTGAAGCGACATTTCGTATGAAAACAGCCAGACACAAAGCCTTTTTTAGTCTTTTTCATCATATTGTCTTGGGAGATGACCCTGAGGTCAAGTGTGGCAAGCCACATCCTGATGCATTTTTAGTTTGTGCAAAGAGGTTTCACCCTCCTCCACCTCCAGACAAGGTAAGAAATGAAAAGAGCAAATTAACCAAAAAGTTAGGAATATACTGCTCAGGCTGTATTTTGATTGTTTTTTAACAGAGTAAATAGATTAAGATTTAAAGTAATCATTATAAAAATCAGCATCCTTTGCTTTCAAAGGAGTTTATCCTGTTGAAGCAAGAGATTGGTGGAAAACATAAATTCACCCCTCTGTGTATAGTGTTTGTAATGCAGGTTTCTCTGATTTACTACATGGTAATGTGCTGTAATAGGGCAGTCTAATTATTTTCCACTCTATGCATAAATCTGCAAGTTTAACTTCACTACTCAAAGTTTGGAAACAGATCTTTGAACATAGATCAGTTTGATTTTTTACATTCATGGATGATTTACCTCTTAAGTGTCTAAACATTAAAGATACTTCTTTGTAAAAAGGACATATTTTTCTTAAGCTTTCTTTTCCCTCCTGCATTCTGAATCTCTGAGGTCATAATTCTTGTTATCTGATGTAAAACCAATCACTAAGCAATCTTTCTCAAATAGTAGAGTTGTGTAGTTTCTCTCTCATAAATAACTTTCCAAAGTTCATTATGAAATAGGAATTTGCAGGGAAAACATTTGAAAAGTAGATCGGGAGTTTGTTAAAATAATATCTTCACTTTAAATTCAATTGCCTTTCTCCTTAAAATATATTTCTCACTTCTTGTCTATTCTGAGGAGAACTTAAGTTCTGAATTTTGGGAGTTTTATCACTGCAGAAAAATGCATTGCATACTTTCTTTTAAGCAAAAATTTTAGGTGGATTAGACTGTGGTTACTGTTTTTTCAGTGAGATTATTGAGGAAAAAATGCTTAACCAAGTGCTTACGGAATGATTAGCTAAGATTCTTCAGCCTTTCATACTTCCACTTCTTACCCAGAGTCTTAAGTGGTAGTTGTGTTGCCTGGGAGTACAAAGTGGAGCAAGTTTGATGCAATGTGGCATTCTATTAATAGTGCTAACCAAAGTTACTATGGTGGGTTTTGCTGTTGTCTTTTTCCTGTTGCAAGTTGTCTTTACATTGTGTGTATGTGCACCAACTCCGTTTGGAAACTTGAACATCCAGAACAGATAACACCAAATGTACGTAATCCTATCCATGTAGGTGGTATTTGTATGGACATATTAGGTACTTGGGTGAGTAGGACTTGTATGTATGTTATTTTCCAAGTGTTGAAGAATCTGATCAGCAAAGCTGTAAATCTTACCTTCGAGTCAAGTAGTGATGAATTTTGAACATGTTAATACTCATTTGAGATCAAATATTGGGATGCAGCCCAACCAGTGTTTTGGAGGGACTAAGAGAGGTAATGAAAATGTTGCTTTCATATGAAATTGTTCTTTCTTGCTTAACTAGAGAGCGAAAAATTAGGGCACGTTCCTGTAATGTTTTATGGTGGTGTGTTTGTGGAATGGGAAGAGAGGTATCTAATGCATGCTTTTCTATTGGATAGAGGTGTGGCTGTAAACAGTTATATAATTCTGAAAGTCAAAGAGCAGAAAGTATTGAGAATTTATATAATGCTGGGGTGTAAATGGTACTCTATCTAAACAAGAGATAAGGATATTGAATGTCAGCTGTGTTAATGAAAAATTAAACTATTACATAATGTGAGGAGAGTAATAGTACATTCAGAGGGACAGCTTTGACAAAACTCAGTTTATTTGTCTCTATTTCAAAGAAGGCAAAGGGTGGTAATGATTTAAAAGGGCAAAACCATTTTAAAACAACCAACAACAAAACAAACAAAAAAACAGTGAGACTGTACTGTAGGTATTTTTATTTATTCATCAGTTAGTAATCTAAGCTGTGTTAACACTGACAAAATATTTGAAGATAATAGTAGCATCTATATTACACTTAAAAATGTTAAACTTTGAAAATATCTCTAGTGCTCTTTTAGGGTGTTCATGGTAGTTCTGTATAGTTATTTTCTTTAACCTTTCTTTGAAGATCATAAATGTCTGAACTCATTCTTTTCCTTCACATGACATTTAAGATCTTTCAGAATTCTGTTAGTGCAGATAAATCAGCTGAATTTTTTTTTAAATCATATCTACAAAAGTAACAGACGTTTAAGTGTCCTATGTACATGTCAATTATTTACCTACTTGAGAGATTTTGGTTGTTTTGCCTGCAGCTGTTCTATAAAATAAAGGACCTTATTAGTAGTATAATTAAAAAAACCTAAATATCTATATCCATTATTTAAGAAAAGGAAAAGATTGTAGTAGTAAAAGTGGTCATAATTCTCTTACAAAGAATCAGTCTATTCTATTAAAAAATTTCCAAGTAATGTAAATCATTTAAAATTATTTCTTTGCAGTTTCTTCAATTTCTAATTAATTAATTCAACCCATAGTTACAAATAATCTCTGTATCAAATCTAGTGAGAATGTATTAAAATTTTTCAGATTGATTAAATGGCATTAGGATTTATGAGCCTCAGTGGAATTTTATGTCATAGAAAAGAGTAGTTCAAAGAGAAATTTTCAGGGGCTGTTTTGCTACAAAAGATGTGTCGATTTAGAACATTATAGACCATTTTGTAATTTTAGTTGGTATTATACAAGGAAAACAGAGGGTGAGGAATGTTGATTTAGCACGTAGCACTTAATGTGACCATTATTACTGTGAGCTTGTGTAAAAAGGATGCCCAAGCCTTTTTTTTGTTACCCACCCCATTTTTTTATTTCTTCTTTTTTCTCCCCCTTCAGCTACACTATTTTTGTTGTATTCATTTAATGTATGTATTTTACTTACTATGGTTTTCAGATAAGCAGTTTTTTTATTAGTGATGTTTCTGTTATTCCTTATTTATAGGGGGCTGAATTTATTAGGAGTACTTTAAATAGAGTACAGAAATTACAAAGGCTCAATTCTAGGTAGTGTTCTGAGCTGTAAATTGGAATCCCTGCTGTTGAAATCATGTAATTTAGACATCATGAATCTCACCTTTTTCTATTTTATGAATTGACGTACAGCCTTTCCTTAATGTTTACAATTCACAAATCAGACATTTTATTTTAGAAATAACAAAAGCGTTAAATGTAAAAGTGAATTGACATTTTTCAGCTTAGTTCCAACCTACATCAACTCTTGTCTCTTCAACTCTAGTCTGTCCTTTGAATAGGCCTATATTACCAATTTCTGATCAGCTTATCACTCCTCTAAACAGCTGGTATAAACTATTCTAACTCACCCATGCTCTGCTGCCTTATCTTCTTGCACTCACCATTTTTACCAGTTACTTTAGCATATTGCTAGATATTGCCTTCTTCCAGTGGTAGAGCCTGTGATTGTAATGCTTATAGTACACCTGACTTGTAAAGCATTAAGCTGCAGTCAGTGGGACAGGTGAAAAAGGGGTTGTAGCATATTCAGTGTTGTTCATGTGTGCTGTGGTGTGTGCAGAAGTGGATGCAGGATGTGGCCAGTGGCTGCTCAATGTGTGCAGAGGGATCAGTGTTGCTCCACAGTTCTTTCTAGCTGCCGGTGAGTTTTGATGTAGAAGGCAGAATTTGGACCTTCTTTTTGGAAACCACTTGACTTTCTTGCTTGGACTGGTGTATTGCAGTTCATTAATTAATTCCAATTAGGCAGTTGATGGTTTAGAACCAAAAAAGAGCTTCCTGTGTTGTCTGATGTGTTGGGGCCAGCTCCTGTGTGGCCAGGCAGTTCGTACGCTGATTGGAAGGTCTGGGATATTTGAGTGTTTCTGGTGAGTGTGGTTTCTTGTTGCATTCTTTTGGAAAAAAACTTCTTTATTGCTAGAACAGAGTGCTCCTTCAGATTCCCCTATCTGCCAGGTTGTGCTCTCTCAGTGTTCTTGTTAGCCTCACATTCTGTTCTGCACAGTGACCAGCTTCCAAAGAGAGCAGAGAAGGCTTTCCTGTGGTGGCAGTGTGTTTTGTGGTGGGGTGGTGCTCCCCAGGAAGTGGTGGGACTTCTGAGCAACATCTTCAGTGCCACGAAAGCTTGACACTGCTGCTTCTGTGTACACACTACTTACTTAAGTTGGCAGCAAAAGCAGAGTAAAGGCAGATTTTACCCTTACTGTACACGGGGTGATTGGGAGGTGAATGAAGTATGTCACGTAATTTCTGTGTACCCAGATGAGGTTATTTATTTGACACAGGCATGCCCTTAAGCATCGAGAGTGGATAACAAGAAATCTAAAAGCGTGCATCTGTTGGCTAGAGAACAGGACATTTCCACTTGTCTGCTTTCTAGTCAAGATGAGGTTCAAGTTCAGCAGGGACTTGCCTTTCTAAATTCCTAGGTTTTTGAGAATCAAGGTTTTTCTTTCATGCATGCATTTGAAATTCCCCAGTCTTAAGAACTTGTCTATTTCTCAGGAACTAAACATCTCTCAAAATAAATCTTATGTAAAGCAAATAGTACCAGCACATTCCTAAAATGTCAAGAGACATAAAAGCAATCTGGTACTTTTGTTTTCTTTTTAAAGCAGTTCAGAAGAGAGGGTTATCCTTATATTGTCCACTACGTGGAATACTTCCTCAGAAAATTGGGATAAACCTGAGGAGTTCAGTCTTCCAATTTCTGGATTTGTTTGGGGATTGTCCTAGTTCCCACACAATATACCAGCTTTTTGGTCCAGAAGGTTCTTTACTAGAACTTTTTCTTAAGCTTGTAAAACCTTTTCTTGCTCTGCAGTGAAGGAATAAAGCACTTTGGCAGAAAAGAAACCCCCTTTTTTACAAGCTAACCCTTAGATTTTAAAGAGCTGGGAGTGGCTGGACTTCTGAGCAATAGCCATTTTTTTAAAATAGTCTGTTCATGCCCAGTCTTGTACTGGAATGTCACAGGTCCAGATGCACTACTAACACTACACTATCCATCCAGTCATGCTTGTCATGAACTATAACTGCCACACTTAGAGTTCAATAAAAATCTCTCATGGCCAGATTAATGAATAGTGTAATTTATTGAAGCAACAGTGCACCAGCTCTTTGGATTGCTGGTGATAAAATCACTGTCAGCAAAGCGTATTCAAATACCTACATTATAAGTAATATAGCCTGTCCAAAAATGCATAAAGAAAGTGACTCTATAGATTTACACTATTCCCCAGGGAGACACTTGGTACATTCGGGTGTTCAAATCTTATCCAAAGTCATTCCAGTGCAGAGGAAGAGAGGCCCAGCCCATCAACTGGTCCCAGAGGTCAGGGGTATGGGGACATCCCTGCGATGGTATCTTCCCCCCATTGGCTACTTTTATACTATTTTACCCTGAAGGTGGAGCTTGAGTGACTCTGGTCACACAGACCTTTGTCATGGCTGGTGCAAAGTTCTCTCACTTCGCATTTGAAGGTGTCAACTGCAGAAAATCCAGAACACAAGCTCAATATGGGGTGGTTACACCTTAGAGATGGGTAGCTTTTGGGCACAGAGGTATGTTTTGCTATTACAAGGAGATTTTAATGAGCAAAGGTTACTTAAAGGACAGCATTTTGTCAAAATGTGGCAGGTTGTTGGCTCAGGGTATCAAAAACACAGCTGGTTGATCCCGTATTACTTTCAGACCCCCTTGTTTCCACAGAGCATGGGTGAAGTGTCTCCACTTGTTCCACCTTCCATGCAATTTCTCTGGGAGTTAGCACATGTAAATTCCAAAATCTGGAGTTGCTATGGTATGAACCTGTTGTACATTGGCTGCATTCTACCTGCTTCAATGCTGTACCATTCCTTAAAACGCGAATATGATTTCGAATTTATAAGTCACCTCTAGGAATTATTGCAATTATTCCACATGTAGACTTACTGAAGACTTATTTCTAGATGCAAGTTATAATTTGAGTATTTAATATGCGTTGCTGACCTAGCTGCTGCTGAGAGCACTGCAAAATAATAAACAGTGTAACATTTTTAATGTTTCCCTCTGCTCCCCCTGCTGGAGAAACTCATGATTTAACATACACAAAAAATTTAAAGGAATAAATTATTAATAAATTATACCTTTAAATTGCCTATTGGCCATTGCCTAATTTGCCTACTAGGCAATTTAAAGTAAGTAGGTATTGAACCATCTAGATTTATGTGTTAAGACCTTCATCTTGAAATACTGCTAGAAGGCTATACCTTGACACGCAAAGATCCTAGTGCTCTGACAAAATGTACTTTTTATATGATGCTGCTGGGCAGTCCATTGACTGAATCCTGCACCACTCTCAGCCTCTAAGTTAGCCTTAAGCATGTAGCCCTTTGTTTGTATCTCCCAGGCTGAATTATGAAGTGTGTGATTATAAGGCTCATCTTCCAGCTTAAGTGTTATGGGTATGGCTGTAGAGAGGACAAAGTGAGATGTTTCATCACACCTTACAATCCAGGACTTTGGAAGAGCTGCTCTGCACATGCACCTTTTTCCTAAATTCATATTAGGACACAACTTTAAATTTACAAGACAATTAGATGAAGTTTTAGTTGTTTTGTTTTGTTTGTCATCTCACTCTCAGTTCACATGGCTGATTTGCTTCTCTCTTTTCTCCTGAGGCTTGTGTGCACACACCCCTCCCATGCCGGCATTCTTTCTTACATATTTGTGAAAGAAAAATGAGATGTTGCATGGCTTGAAAGTAATTTAGCTCTTAAGTGTTCCAGACTTTGCCCTTGTCACTGCAGTGCATGTTTATTTATGGATGCATTTGTCCTATGGAGATGAAAAAAAGTCATTGAAAACGCATACAAAAAATATCCTGGTCAAGGTTTGCTTTCACTTAATGTATCTGATTGGAAGAGGAAGGAAGGATTGTAATTGGTTCTTTGAGGTACCCTACTTGAGGGGTGGGGAGACAGGATTTTTTTTTTCTTTGCATTTGTCTTGATAATGTATCAAGTAGCTGCTGAGGGACTTGATAAAATGTGATGAAGAATAATAAATTATGTTCTGCAGCCTGCTTTGCTTCTATGTGAGGTGAGTGTGTAAACACAAAGAGACTGATACACCTACAAATTCTAAAAGTATTATATTCAGATTAGCAGGTCACTGGAGATGCATTTCTAATTGTTTTAGGGAACTCAATTACGGATATTATCACATGTTAATTATGCATGCTAAGTAGTAAAAAAGAGGAGGGAAAATCCTTCTTTTATGATAAATTGCTCGCTGTGTTATCTCTTCTTTTTCTCAAGACCTTGAGCATTTTTTTAGAGATGCCAAACAGAGCAGTCATTGAATAATTAGACTTTAATTAACAAGAAATTTCAAAAAAATTATTTTAATGTCTTTAAGGTATAGCAAGTGATAATAAATACTCTTTTTAAAAGACCCAGTGCACTGATCCTCTGTATCTTGTTACCTTTGTAATTATCCCAGAAATTATAACAGTTCTTTTCAACAGTTTCAGAACAAAGAATGAAGACTGAAACACGGAGTCGTGTGGTTAACAGTGTTTTTTAGTTGCTTTTTTGTAAATTACTGTCATGAGGAGATCTCTGGAGACCTTTGAAAGACTAAGGTCAACTATGTTTTAATGCACTAAGGCTTTGAGGGGGAGACTTAATGTCATTGTAGGTAATTTTTCTTGTGTGGTAATGAATTTGTAAGAGTCTGTTTTTGGCAGAGTTGCAGAAAACCTACATAGAGGACCATCAATTAACTGGCAAATTATTTATAGTGTAAACAAGACAAAGCATTTTGTCCAGGCTGATTGCTGTACTACAAAATAAGTGCACTTACAAGGTGATTACAAAATATACTCCATAGACCGATGTTTGAGAAATTTTTTTTTATTATTATAGTGACAGACTGGTGGTGTAAAAAGACCTTGTAGCACCCACAAGAGCTAAAGAAGTGACAGCTTTATCTGATAAAAAGGATGCTTAACAGTTCCATTTCAGTATCTCTTTATCTTAGAATAATAACATGATTCAAAGCCAAGAAGGAAACAGTTCAAGTTAAGCTTTAATAAGACCAAAGTGATTTTGCTTTAGAGAAAAAACAATTCCAGGCAGTGGTAGAAATGCTGTCCTCTTATTGCATAAAAAAAGCATTTCTTTTTTGTCTAGATAGTAATGAATATAGGAAAAGCTGTTCATGCTCAAATTCATTGTCCAGCTTACTTGTTACCATCTCTGATGACATCTAGTAGCAGAGGCTTAGTAATCACCCTTTTACTACAGAGGGTACATTTATCCATTTCAATTCTGTTGATCCTATATGAAACAATAGAGGGCTTTTTTAAAACAAAAATAAAAACTTATTAAAAAACTGCTTTAGTAAGCCTTTGACAGTATTCATTTTATTTCTCAATGCTGATGGCTACGTGGAAAAACTAATTCTGTAGATCTTTTGTGTATATTCTGAACATCTTACCTTTTAACTGCTAGCTTTTTTGTTTGTTACAGGTGAGGAAGATACGAAGTAATTGACATTACATTGCAATAATTAACATTATTGCATCCTGCAACTTCAGACTGGAGAGTGGAAACATTAGAGTTTTCAGTCTGTTTTTCTTGAGCTTCAGAGCTATTCCAGACTGGAAATATTACTGATTAAAAAAAGCACTATGAGCAAAAACATAATAGTATGTAACTTATCTTGCTGTTTTCCACTTTCAATAATGCAGCTATCCTAACAGAATACCAATGGAACCTTTTATTCTACAAAAAATGATCATTTCTCTTAGGTAGAATGCATTTTAGTTTTAAGATGAGCTGTGATGCATCCTTTGAGTACTGCTTTCAGTTGTGAGCTTCTCAGGCAGAAAATTTTCAATGAGGTTTTTTTTTTCTTAAACTTCAGCAAAAAGGGTTTGCAATTATTTTAATATTTTCCTCAGAAGATAATATTTTCTAATTATAGTAATAACTAGTACAATGGTCACATGATAACTTCCATGAAGATTTTATTGTGTAGAGCAAGTGTTTGAAGTTTGGGAAGCTGGTAGTCTTGCAGTCAGGTGCTCTAGGAATCAGGAATAGTGCTATGATTCTACCATACTGTGACCATTCTGAGACCTGGGAATGCTCCTGGGTTTCCTGATGTTTGTGTACCAGGGCTGCTCTGTGGATGGAGGCACTGTGGACATCATATTTATATTTAAGTGCACATTAAACCCTGAGAGGAAAAAAGCCTGAAACCATGTACACTGGATCATAGTCGTGGAGCCTTCTCTGGAAAACTCTTAACCATGAAATATATATAAACTATGAAATATATATAAACATCTAAGACTAAACAAAGTATAGACGTAGCTTGTAGAAAGTAGAAAACCCATGCACACCAATTGGCATTTGTTCAATGAATGTTGTGATTTTTCTAGTGTTCGTGGTTCCAAGTTCCTACTTTAGGTAACAAGGAAGTCCCTCAATTGAAGAAGTCAATCAACTAGCTCTGCATTAGCTTTCAGCTATGTTTTCTGCTACCCTGGTTCAGCAAGGAGCAAAAATCATTTAAGCAAAACAATTTTCACCTAGTAGCTCAGCAGTAAGAAGAGGAGGAAGCAAAGAATGTTCTTGAAAGAGTGTGTTTTTAAGATACTTCTGAAGAAGGGTGAAAAGTGTAAGTGTGGAGATTTTACAAAGCACAGAGGTCAGCATGATATAAGACATAGAGTTGAAAGTGGGAGAAAGAGATAAAGAAGGCAATTAAGTGAAAGGATAGAAGATGTCTAGGGAGTAGAAGGAAATAAAAGCAAGACACAGTAATTGTGGGTCAGATAATATAGAACCTTGAAGGTGAAAATGAAAACTTGAATTTGTGACTGCATTAAGTAATCTATATAGCTTCGTTATAAATTATGAAGACTTCATAGTGTCTAGTAGCCCATTTCTCCTTAAAACTTTCCCAAATGTTTTTTAGGGAGTGTAGATGCAGAGTCAGGGAACAGTAGAGAAGTTAATGATGTATATACTGCAATAGTAGAAGCATTTACTTTTTTGAGGCTAAGCATTCTGTCTCAGGAGGATTTGTAGATGATGTGACAGAGCTAACATTACAGCAAAAACTCTTCAAACATTTAGGATGCTATAAATCTACATTTAAAGTCTCATGCAGATAATGGAAAGAGTCAGCAGCAAATGTGTGCTTTGGCATGTCTCTTAAAGTAAAGAGGTTTTCTTTAGAAACACTGAAGTCTTTTCATATTCTGTTTTGGATTAAATAGTAATTCTGAGGCATTTGGACAATTTATTACAGTCCCTTTCTCCTATCACTTGATTTTTTTTTCTTACTCTCTTAATCAGTTGAAGAGCAAGTATACGTGAAATATGGTGGTTGAGTAGACTGGTAGAAGACTTATACTGGTATCTTATTATTTACAGCTCTTCTTTATAGCTGTTTTGTCAGTACGTGACAGCCTTAAATTTCTTTAAGATCATCAATATTCAGTGAAATAGCTTTCTTCTTATTTTCTGATGTTTTGGGGAACTGAATTTAATAACATGAAGTTAATGAAGAATGAATAAAATGTTTTATATGCCAATTATTCAGAAAAGGCCTTCAGTGTAGTTTCTGTCAGCAATTTTGAAGTGTATCCATTCTTTGGAGGAACAATACAGGTTCACCAGCTTTCACACAATTTTTTAAAATCTGTGAATTGAGTTCTTAGATTCTCTGAGTTGAGTATGTGATCTGACTTTCTGTAAAGTGATTACTAGTAAGAGCTTCAGGCTCAATGTCAGTTCAAGGATGAAGAAATCCATCACAGAATGCTGTATTTTAATAAAAGGATTTCAGTTACTCTACAGTATAAAGACATAATAATGCTTGTGACATGCTGTGCTGTATTGCTTTAGGATCAGCCTGAACATTGGAATAACAGCAGCATCGAGAAGAAAGAAAAAATGGGACGTCTGATTTGAGCATCTCTTTTTCTCCTATTGATTTCTATATTTAGCATAGTGTATGGTATGCCAGGCCCTTGATATAAAGACCTGTGAAAGAAACCAGTTGTATTCCTGGTCGTGCATGTTTAGAAATCAAGCAGCATGCTATGCATGAACTTGCACAGAATTGGATGTATGGTAAGGAAAATCCTCACAGAGCAGTTAGGTTTCTCTGCACACCCACAAAGGAGCTCAAGAGAGGCAACAGCAGGTGGGGGATCCCTCTCCCTCCTGCCCGTCTGCTCCCAGGCCCAACACAGGAGCAATCAGCCCATCACGGGCTCATCTTCACAAGGCCAGGGGAGCACAGAGTGATGAAGGCAGATGGGAGCCCAAATTAAAGACTTGGAGGGAATCCAGTCCCGTCCAGACTCTGCCAGAGCTGTCTCAGGAGAGCCATCAAAGGGTATCATCCAGCCATGAGACTCATAAATCAAGGCCGAATCAGAGCCAGATCCCATTTTGGACTGAGAGGAAATGCTGCCTGGAATGTGGCACTCAGGATAGCATGCAAAGAAAGAGAATTTTGGCCCTCCTGAGGTGTTCTCTAGGCTGAACAAGGCAAGCTCTCTTCCAGAATTGCCTTGCAGGCAAGTTGCTACAAACTCAACCATCTTAGAGGCCTTCTCTGCTGGACTTCCTGAAGTTTTTAATTGTCCATTTATTTTCCTCTTTTGTAATTTTAAATTACTAATGAATTTTTCAAACATAATCCTTGCATATTTGAGAATTATGATACAAAGTAGTAACAGAATTTCATAGACAAGTTTCCTCTCAGTGGATACTGTTAGTTTAAATTATGATCCAAATAGCCTCCAACAAGTATTGAGATTTCTTGGATCTGTTGTTTGTGTTTAAATGTGAAGAGCATATAGAAAACTGACACTGCTTTTAGCTATAACTCATGGCTGGGAAGTGCATAACACAAAGTTGAGCAGTTTGATTTCCCTTTCCCCTCTCATCCATGTTGCTCAAATGTGGGCAGTGCTCTACATCATCTCCTGGATTTACTGTAGAAGTCTGTTTTAATTTCTGATTTTTTATGCTTTTTGTATTTTTCTATAAATAAGTTAGTGAATATTTCTTTCTTTTTCACTTAGGATTTCTTTCTTTACCGTGCTTTCCTTCAGAGAGAAGAAAAGGGACACATTGTTTTAAGGAGAATGTGGATTTTCTGTTTACAGAGCAATAAATGTTCTAAAATGAACTGCAATTTTGTATGTTGTAAAATTGCTTTTGTTTGACAGGTTAATAAATCTCAGTCAAAGGTCTGAATGACCAGAGATATTAAAAGCTTGTGTTGCCTGACAAAAACAAACCAACCAACCACCTTTTTGCATTTCTTTATAAGTACAGCAAAGGGATCAGTGCTACTCTGTTTAACTGTGGCTCTCATTTGATGTGCAAATGCCTTTATTTATGGGCCTTCTGCACAGTTGGGGTTTTTTGGTTTTTGTTTTGTTTTTTTTTTCTGGTTGTTTGGGGTTTTTTTGGAGAGCAAAACCAAAAATAACCGTAATTGTCAAAAAGTTTAAAATGCCACGGTCTTTCAACAAGTACACATTTGTGGTGCAAACAATGCAGTACCAAACCTTCTGTTGACTTCATTAGCTTTTACTAGTATCAATAAGCTTATGAATTTTAAAGAATTTAAATCTGTTTTTAAACCTACACCTTTATTGATCTTGTGGCTTCATCTGTTTTGTTGCTTTCATGCACAGTCATGCAAGATATCTATTATTTATTCCAACTGCAACAGCAGTTGACCAGGTTATCTTCTAATAAAAGGTTGGGGAAGCAGTATTGTAAAATTATTTAGGGCTTGGCTATTGATGTCACAATAAACTTAAAAAATGGAAAAAATATTTGTTAGTTGTTTAGGAACAGATTTTTAGTAGAATGCAGAAGGTCACCGAAACAAATTAAAACAAAAATCTGTAAATTTTTCCTTTATGCATTCTTCAGATTCAGCAGCAGTTTCTGAGGTGGAAGCAATTGGAGAAAAGAAGTTGTACCCAGGAAACTGGGTTTAAATATTAGTGCTAAACTGTACTGTTTCAAATACATAATTCAGTCATGTTGGAGATACTGTAATATGTATCAGCAGTGTCACATGGAGGTGTGGGACATGAAATACTGCTTATTTTGCTTAATCAATTTATTAGTGCCTTCCCAAAACATGTTTCATTCTGTCCTCATGGTACTTTTATATTGAATAGTTTAGTTCCTGCCAAATCCTCATCATTCTGGGGGATTGGTTCAGTCCTGACAAAATATCATGGAAGTCATTTTTTTCTCTCCAGCAATTCCTGAAATACAGTACTTCACGTTTCACTGCATTTGATGTTAGCTTTATAAATGCATGCAGTTCTAAATACAGGGTTATATCTGTATAGATATATACAGGTACATATTTTAAACTATATATCTTGCTGATCAGAATGAAGGTCTATTAGTGTAAAACATAGAGATATGTGCAATGAGGATCCCTCCAGCATCTGGATTTAGGCACTCAGCCCTCCCTAGATCCCAGTCTCCCCAGTTGTTGGCACCTGGAGGCATAAACCCCCAAGGCCACAGCCCCACTCTTAGCCCTCGGTGTACATCCTTCTCCACCTCTCCCCCTTCATCCCACCCACACAGTGGAAGACTTAGACACGGCCCATCTGGTGGTTCTGAATCCTTGTACTCACCCCCATTGCCTCCCACAGAGTCTCATCTACACTCGGATGTGTCTCTTAGGCATCCTCAGATGCCACCTGTTTCTACAGCAGCTGGCCAGGGATACCTGTGCCTACCCTCTCCCTCCAAGAGCCAGTGCCACCTGTGCTCTTGCCTGGCCACCAGGCCACTTCACCTGCTGGTTAGCGAGTCCAGTGCACCCTTCAGTAGTGCTTGCACACTCACTTGAGCACCCACCCTCGCTGCTGGTGCTGCATTCTGAGCACACGCTGAGAGCTCCACACACACACACGTGCATGCACCATGGTGAGTCCTTGCCCTGGAAGACCATTGGAAATGGAGTTTAATTAGAGGAGACAGGACAGTCTGTGCTGGCTGGCACAGGCATGGCCAAGTATATGGACTGATGCTCCCTGCTCACACCACACCAGACCCTTCTGTCCCTATTTCCACAGGGTGCTCTGACTTGTGAAGCCTCTGTTGCTCATGCATTCAGATGGGTTCAGTTCTGCCCTGGGGTCCTGTGGCACCAGGAGTGGCTGGGGAGGGGGCTCCACTGGCCTCTAATCTGCCCTTATTGCTCCTGCTGTGCTGCTTCCTGTATGTAAGGACAAATACTTCCAACACATAAGCTAGCACATGTGCCTGTATGTGTGTGTATGCATATATGTATTTCTAGATAGGAAAGTGTTCACCCTCTCCATAGAACCATACTTTCCAATTGTAAGTGCTAATGCATCTACAGATGCTATTTGGATTTGTTAATAATGTGACGTTTCATAACCGCACACAACTCAGAAGAAAAGATTCATAGATTCATATTCATTAAAAGCTACCTACCTAAGCTGTGTCCCTTTTCTCTAAGGAGCATATTTAGGAAGGCACACAAAGCAGAGAGAAAAACATTTTTAGTTGATAGGGAAGTAGGAGAACACGTGGGAGTGAAGAACCTTGCATCCTGCAGCACTGTCACTGCTGAGCACCAGAACGTCTGATTGAGAAAAGCAATTGGAATATCATAAGCAATGTTTTTGATATCCCATCTAGATGTAAGGTGCTGGTAGTCTGAAGAAGCTCAAAATTACAATTTTCACTTGGTTTTGTTTTTCTTCGTATTTCTTTTGCCAATAATGTTAAAACTTTACTTGGTTGAGATTGTAGTTAATTGTAGTGTTCTAGATCAACTGTTTCTTACTGGTTTTAACCCTTTATCTCTCGATACTCTGTAGAACTCCTTGTTGAATCACTCCTTTACTTGTCAATGAAGAGACTGTTCTCTATGGCTTTGAAAGTATTAAAGTGTTTTATCTGCAGATACATGATCAATGGTGAAAATGGAAGTTTTTGTGTCTTTTCTCACATTGTTTTCCTTGCTAAGAACAGAACTTACAGACCTTTGAAGAATACAAAGCACATCTGTTTATTTACATCTTAGAGACCTGCAAAACCGAACAAATACCCTCAAGTCAATTTTCAAGTACAGATAAAAAATTTCAGTCCTCGATTTTTAGACAGATTTGCCCTCTGTTTTATAAATTTTATCTATAATGAGTTTTAATTCTATAATGAGTTTTAATCCGAATCTCACTAGTAGTTGAGATCAGTTAGTAAAGTTTTTAAATATAATAGAAAAAATTGTGACATCTAATCAGAAAAAAGGGAGAAAAAATTACTTGGGTTATTTCCTGTATCATGAACCATGATATCATGGTGTTTGAGACTATCTGTTGCTTCTTCACCTGACCACCTGTCCTCCTTTTTTAACTGTTTGTTTGGTTTGGGGGGTTTTCTGGCACTTGCAGCAGAACATATCTCTCAGTGGATTGTGTGGCAGTGGTACTTTGTCACCTTGAAATACCTCCTGCAATTTGATTTCCCCAGGGAATACATATATACTGTCTGGGAGCTGAAGCTTCCAAATTATGAGCAAAATGCTCCTCATAGCACTCAACTGCCAGTCAATTTATCCAGATTCTTGGCAGTACCTGTGGCGGTGCCTATTTCTGAACTGATTGTGTTGCTGTACTAGAGGTGGTTTCTTTCAGGTCATGTATTATGATGGTTACAGCAATGTAAAATCACTGTTTGCAGTATGACATGGTAATTTTAATAATACAAAAATACAAATAATTTTATTTTAAAAGACAAGAGAGGTGGCCTGTGTTTGGACAGAGCAACTTAAGTTTTTTTCTCAAAATGTGTCATGAGCCCATTAACTCTCATTCAGGTGGCTGTTTGTAAGTTGAGTACAAACATATGTAGAAAAGTCATTTTGCCTTTGACTTAACTGTGAAGTACTGTTTTTATGTGAGGAGACACTCCCTAATGGAGTGGTTTTTATGCTTATTGTAGATTCTCTAATGGTCACTTAGCAATATGTTTTGTCTGGGTTTTTTTGCACATTTGTCCTTCAAACCTTTAAATTTAGAAGTACCATTACAGTGCCATCTGTCTCTGCACCAGTGAGTGTGTCTGCACACTTCTTAACAGGAAAGAAAAGATATTTGATTCCATATTCTGAGGTATGGAAGTATGGAAGAAAGATAACTGTGGTGGCTGGTGGACACCAAGTTGTGACATTAGAAACCTAGAATCATAGCATGTAGACGTTGATAAGATCTCCCCTCAGCCTTCTCTTCTGCAGGCTAAAGAGTCCCAGCTTTCTCAGCCTTTCCTCATAAGAGAGATGCTCCAATTCCCAGTCAGCTTTGTTGCCCTCCACTGGGCTCTCTCCAGTAGTTCCCTGTCTCTCTTGAAGTGAGGAGCCCAGAACTGGATGCAGTATTCCAGCTGTGGCCTCACCAGGGCAGAGTAGAGGGGGAGGATGCCCACCCTTGACCTACCACTGGTCACAGTCTTTATGCAACCTAGGATTCCATTGGCCTTTCTGGCAACAAGGACACACTGCTGGCTCGTGGGTAATGTACTATCTATCAGGATCCTTCTCCTCAGAACTATTCTCCAGCAGATCCACCCCTAATTCTTCCTCCCCAGGTGCAGGACCCTACACTTGCCCTTGCTGAAGCTCATTGGGCTCTTCTCTGCCCAGCTCTCCAGCCTGTCCAGGTCACACTGGATGGTAGCACAGCCCTCATGAGTACCATCCACATCTCCCAGTTTTGTATCATCAGTAAACTTGATGAGGATACACTCTGTCCCCTCGCTGATGAATATGTTGAACAAGACTGGATCAAGTATTGACCCCTGGGGGACACTGCTGGTTACAGGACTAAAAATGTTCACTTACATCTTCCTCTCTCTGCAAATGACCTGTTATTCTGCCTGTAAGCATGCTTGAGTCAATATAAAAACTGATAGCCTCTGGGTTAGGCTACTAGTAGCATTCTCAAACTGGTGTAATGGAAAAATAGACACAGCTTGGTAACTGTGAGACATCAATGCATTTTAAAATAAAACTGTTTCCATGCAGTATTTTAGATACCTAAATGATATTAATAGGGGAATTTGCACAGAAGTGTTTTGAAATACATTGCAACTGGAGAGTAAGACTTAAATAACTTTCTAGATGTGAATCCAGTTCAAGAGTGTATTAATTTTCATATAGAAATATTTTAGCTTGGAGTCTACAGTGGAAAGAAATTTTTGAGAGTAGTACACTGTTTGAATGGTTGATTTACATAAAACTGCTTAGATATTAACTGGATTTCCATCTTACATTTTTCATAGCTTGAAATACCTGGATAATTATTATGTCCCTGAAATAAACAAAGCAAGCTAAAAACAGCAAGCTAGAGATTAATGTGAGATTACTTCTCTAATCAGCTGTTCAATAATTTTTGCTATTTTTTTTCTAGCTTTCTCGTCTTAATCCTTGTTTTTAACCAATAATAATTGTATTGATCTAGTAAGCCATGTTTATCTTAATCCCTCATTGAGGATTAGTAGTCTACTCTCCATTGAATTATTTATTTCTCCTAAGAAATAATTTTAAAGTGTTGTATTATATATAGAAATATTGTGTTTATTATTAGGGCTGTTACTTTTGGAGTAGATATCATGATCTTTAGAAATACTGTATTTAGCACACAGAAATGCTTTCTCAGGTAGAGAAAATGTTCTAAGAAATTTTGATTTCTGAGTTCTTTTTACCTGCACAACCAAAGCATCTTTGCCAACTAGAGGCAAAGAGGCTGATAAATCATCTTTTGAAATCACGAGGGCAAATAGATCTTATTATCAACATAATGAGGCATTTGATTTCAGATGTGAAATTTTTAGATTGTTATGGAAAAAAAGAAATTTGGAATTGCAACATTCATAACCGTAACCCCATACTCACGGTTGGGCTTGTGTTGGAAGAGCAGATTCTGCAAAGCTTTGCACAGACATTTTGGGATTTTACACATACAGTCTGCTTTAAGCAAAGGCAAGGCATGCCAGGAATAAGGCTGTAGTTTGAAGAGACAAACCCCTCTTCAGTCTTTCTGCTTGCTCCCAGCTGTTACGTGGTTGTTCTCCAGTTTATGAGCCTAATAGGGGAATAGGTTTTTTTTGAGGGTACAGAGCTGATTCACAGAATAGCACACAAACACAACGCCCATAGCTAGGAGACACATTGGAATCATACACTGGTTAACAGGAGATTAAAGAAAGAAAGAATAACCTTTCGTTGGAAGCAAACCATTAGTTTGGCTCAGCTGATTTTGAAACTACCTCCTAGGAACAGGTTAAGAGTCTGATTAAGAGAAAATTGTTTATACTGTTCACCTCTGCTTTTATCTTAAACATGTACATGGAATTTAATCCAATGGTATATTATGGAAATACATTAAATATGAGTGTAAATTATCCTTGCATACTTGCTACAGACTAATTTTATAACAATTATTATTAATAGTAATTGCTCTTTTACAAGTTCATATTTTAGTGGAAATAGTACTTTCAGTATCAATGAGTTCAAAAGAAAACACTAAGTAATTCTGTTTTAGCAAACATCCCCCAAAATGACCCAGGGTCAAACCACTGAACAACTGTGTTTCCAAATATGAAGCTTTACAAGTTTCTGTTTCTTTATTATGCTAGTTTCTTTCCTTTTTCAAAATAGTGTATTTCAGATTCTGATAGTTCTTACTGGTGTTGATTATCTTAGGCTTATTCCTCTTCTTTGGCTCTTCTGTTTCTTTAACCCTCTTATGAGGTGTTAGTCTCTCCAAGATACTACATTTTTAAAAGATTTTAGAAGTTGCTCTTGGTTTTGGTGTGTACTGGTGTAAAACCTGCTTTCAATTTTGTTTTGTGTGAAACCCATGCTATTATGTTATTCTTACAAGCAATGTCATAAGAAGTATTGATTTGGGTTTTTTTCTCCTAAAGTCACAAAAAGGTGTTCACCTAAATACCACAAATTAGGACTTAATATTTTTCCATCTTAGTTTTGCACTCATTGTCCACCTTCCTATCAGAAAATCTATATTGAGAAGAGAGAACTGCCATTTTTAATATACGTATTTGTTTCCTGTAGTTGAAATATGTAAATTTAATAAGAATTTTATTAGTGTTTTATTTGTTTCACTTAAAGGTGCTAGTTTATGGCTATGTACCATAGCCATAGCTTTTTGCTAGTAATCTTATGTTCTATGAAAGATAACTTTAAGTTATTTGAATTTTGAAAGAAAACCCCTTTTCCTTCAGGTCATGAAGAGTTAAAGTGTACACAGCTACATCTCAGCAAGTTAATCCAGAGCAGTGACACTGACCTATAGGGTCCAGTGAGAAGCTTGTACTGAATAGAAAAAAAAAAGACCTTTTCCATTACTTTTTTTCACTCCTAATGAAAACCTGCTTAAAGGTGAATGCCTTTTCTCACCCTTCCTTTCCTTACTAAAGAAATTAGCAAATCGTGTCTGAACCATTTGTGGGTTGTTGTTAACACTTCTGTCAAAGATTATAAAATAATTAAGATGATTAGATCAGATTTAAGTACATTTTGGTATGCAAAGGTAACACTTGTCAATGAGACGTTATAGAACCAAAAGAAACTATTACCAAAAATTATGGTACTAGAAAAAAATTGGATTGCTCTGTCAGGATCATCTGCCTTCTGCAGCACCTGCTGGGTTGCTTATTGGCAAGTGGTGATGTGCAGTTACACAAAGTAGGCCAAGTACCTGCCTGCTGTGCTGCACTTCAACCTTTGTAGACGTTCCCTGTGGCAAACAGGATGTTGCATTTATTTAGGAAATATTTTTGATACCTACTTCAAGTTTCAGTCTGTGACTTAGAATTTGTATTCATCAAAACAGCTTCTCCTTTGGGTGTACCTGGTTTATATCTCTGATGTGCTTTCTCAGGAGATGGAGCCAGCCTCTTCTCTAAGGTGCAGAGTGATCATTCAATAGGCAACAGGCACAAGCTGGAATACACATTCCTGCTAGATGTTCAAAAAACACTTTAACCACAGGGGTGGTGAAATATGGGAACAGGTTACCCAAGAGGTGTGTGGAATCTGTATCCTTGAAGATACTCAAAGCTCACCTGGTCGAGGATCTAAGCAGCCAAGTCTGGCTGGCTATGACTGAGTAGGAAAGTTTGTAAATTACCTGTAGTTCTGAGCTCCGCAGGCAAGGTACACTGACTGGAACGTGTTGTTGTTGAACATCAAGAAACTCAGTAGTTTGATGTGTTCTTACTGGTAAGGGTACTTCTGTGTGGATGGGAAGGCATCACAAATTAACTATTTTATTGCACAAAATTCCTTTTTAGTCCACTTTCAGAGATAAGTGGCATAAAACCCCAGCATTTTACGCAGTATGAGTAGCCTCAGTAGAGAGCATCTTGGGCATTTGCCTTGTGTTCTCCATCAAAGAACAATACTCTACTATGGCTAATCCAAGCTGCAGTTGATTGAGTTAGATTTCTGCTGCTGGGATAATTGGACACTGTTTCAGAAACGCCTGGGAATTTCTTGAGGCCTGTAACACAAGTTGCCATACAAAGTTCCCAGTGTGCTGTCCTCTAAACACACAGTCCTCTGTGAAAAGAGTGCTCCAGCCATCCGGAATGATCAGAGTAACCCCGCATGTAAATGTGACCTTCTCCCTGCCTCACAGAGCCTCTGTGTCTGGCTCCAGCTGTCACTCACAGCAGCACTTTCGTTCACTTGATTGAGTCTTGAAAACAAGCAAGAAACTTGAAATTTCTCCTCCTCCTTCCCCATCCAAACCATTTTCCTCTTTCTCACCCACCATAAGGTAACATCCTGTGAGCTGGTTTGTGAGAGAGTAGCTGCTGGTGTAAGCTAAAATGTAAAGTGGCATTTATGCAAGAAGTGAAAATGCGGTGGTGCTTTTATTAGCAGGTGTAGCACCCTTCCTTTGTTAAAACTTTTTTTTTTTTTTTTAATTATGCTTGTGATTTTTTTATTTCATTTTAAAAGTCTTCTGATACTTGATACTTGCAGTGGTCTGCAACATACTGCTAGTAGTGAATTAATAAACATATGAATTAAAAAGTGTATGTGCATACAATTTCCAAATAGTTCTTAGTATGAATAATTGAATCATAAAGCATGGTGGGTGGTAGTATTTTGGTACTCTGATGCTTAATTCGTTTGTTTATAAGTTTCCATCTTGTTTGTTCATTCGCTACAGCATTTTAAAATATCATGGCTTACTCCTAATTTTCCTTAATAAAACTAACTTGTGGGGCTGTAAGCTACATGACTTTCCCGAACAGCAAATTTAATATGATTGTTATCCCTGGATAGTCTACTTGGCATATGTCTTTAAAATAAATTAAAAAAAAAAACACGTGTAATTTATTGTTGTTAGTGCTGCTTTTCCTGACTATTTCTGTAAATAGTCTAAGTCAAAAAATACTAATTAATATTAAGTTATTACGTGATTAATTGTTATTAATTAAGTTATTTCATTGGGGGTTTTTTGTTTATTCTTTAGAGACTTAACACAGTTGGAGGCCAAATACTGCAGCTGCTTAAAATGCATTTATTCAATAATGTTTAAGTAACTCTGGTGGTAAATGGGTCACCCAGAAATACATTTTTCATTTTTCCCTAGATACTTCGTATATCAAAGCATAGGAAAAAAGAATACACTGGTTAACAAAAAATCAGCCCAGCATCTGTGTTATTACTGTGAAGTTGTTGGTGTTTCCTTTCCCTTTTTGTGAATTTCCGCTGCTTCCCACAAATGATGAACAGAAAGGCCGGAGGGCTGGGTGAGGAGAAATTTGATGAAACACAAGGGCAAGTGTAAAGCCTTACATCTGGGAAAGAACAGCCCCAGGTACCAGTATAGGCTGGGGCCTGAGCTGCTAGAGGGGAGTGTAGAGGAAAGGAAGCTGCGGGTATCACCATGAGCCAGCAGTGTGCCCTTGTGGCCAAGAAGGCCAATGGCATAGAATCACAGAATCGGCTGGGTTGGAAGGGACCTCAGAGATCATCAAGTCCAATCCTTGATCGACTGCCCCCGTGGTTACCAGACCATGGCACTGAGTGCCACATCCCGTCTCTTTTTAAATACCTCCAGGGATGGAGAATCCACCACCTCACCGGGCAGCCCATTCCAGTGCCTGATCACTCTCTCTGTAAAGAAATTCTTTCTAATATCCAACCTAAACTTCCCCTGACACAACTTAAGACCATGCCCTCTTGTCTTGCTGATAGTTGCCTGGGAGAAGAGCCCAACCCCCCCTGGCTCCAGCCTCCTTTCAGGGAGTTGTAGAGAGCGATGAGGTCTCCCCTGAGCCTCCTCTTCTCCAGGCTGAACACCCCCAGCTCCCTCAGCCTCTCCTCACAGGACTTGTGCTGGAGTCCCTTCACCAGCCTGGTTGCCCTCCTTTGGACCTGCTCCAGGACCTCAATCTCCTTCCTGAACTGAGGGGCCCAGAACTGGACACAGGACTCGAGCTGTGGCCTCACCAGGGCTGAGTACAGGGGCAGAATCCCTTCCCTGGACCTGCTGGCCACGCTGTTCCTGATCCAGGCCAGGATGCCATTGGCCTTCTTGGCCACCTGGGCACACTGCTGGCTCCTGTTCAGCTTCCTGTCAATCCAGACTCCCAGGTCCCTCTATGCCTGGCTGCTCTCAGCCACTCTGTGCCCAGCCTGGAGCTCCCCATGGGGTTGTTGTGGCCAAAGTGCAGGACCCGGCACTTGGCCGTGTTGAACCTCATCCCATTGGAATCAGCCCAACTCTCCAGTCAGTCCAGGTCCCCCCTCTGATGGGGGATGGTCAGTAGGTCGAGAGAGGTTCTCCTCCCCATCTACTCTGCCCTGGTGAGGCCGCATCTGGAATATTGTGTCCAGTTCTGGGCCTCTCAGTTCAAGAAGGACAGGGAACTGCTTGAAAGAGTCCAGCACAGAGCTACAAAGATGACTGAGGGAATGGAACATCCCTCAAGGCTGTGGGAGCTGGGTCTTTTTAGCTTGGAGAAGAGGAGACTGAGGGGTGACCTCTTTAATGTTTATAAATATGTAAAGGGCAAGTGTCAGGAAGATGGAGCCAGGCTCATCTCAGTGATGTCCAGTGGTAGGACAAGGAGCAATGGGTACAAGCTGGAGCATAGGAGGATCTGTGTAAACATAAGGAAAAACTTTTTCACTGTGGAGGTGATAGAACACTGGAGCAGGCTGCCCAGTGGGGTTCTGGAATTTCCTTCTCTGGAAACATTCAAAACCTGCCTGGACGTGTTCCTGTGTGACCTGCACTAGTTGATCCTGCTCTGACAGAGTAGGTGGACTTAATCTTTCAAGGTGCCTTCCAGCCCCTAACATTCTATTGTTCTTTAATCTAATCATTTCATAAGGGGTGTGGGTGGGTCTGTGTTGTATTCTGAATTATAGTATGGTTCTTGAAAATTCTTGGGTTACTCACACTAGTAACAGTAGTCAATAATGGAATGATTTTGAAAATCTGAATAAAAAGAGTCAGTAAGGAAAAAGACATCATAAGTTTTTTAGCAAAACAAAAACCACAATTTCAGTACTAGTATCTTTCAGACTGATAAATTATTTCTTAGCTATGAATTAGTTTTGAATTATGACCACAGAACATATGCTAGTTTTGCACAATGAAAAAAGTAAAAATACTTTTGGAAGTGGAAAGTCAACAAGTTACCTGTAGAAATGACTCTTGACCACCTTCTGGTTCACAGAGATGAACAACACCATTCTGAAATCATCATGAGCTGGTTGTACTTGCTTGCTTTCATACTGCAGCCTGTTTTGGAGATCACTTTTTATGCCTGTTGAAATCATTGGAGATTTTTTTAGTAACATGATGGAATTTGAATTAGACTTTAAATCACAGAATCATAGAATTGTCAGGGTTGGAAGGGACCATCTAGTTCCAACCTGCCTTCCATGGGTAAGGACACCTCCCACTGGATCAGTTTACTCAAAGCCTCATCCAGCCTGGCCTTAAAAACTTCCAGGGATGGAGCTTCCAATGTCTTACCACCCTCATGGCAAAGAACTTTTTTCTAACATCTAATCTGAATTTACCAACCTCTCGTATCATTCCCCCTAGTCCTCTCACTACACAAAATCCTAAAGAGTCCCTCACCAGCTTTCTTGTAGGCCCCTTTAAGATACTGGAATACTTATAGGTGACTGCATTGTGCATGTGTTTGTAAGTTAATGTATAAGGTTATCAAGTATTTTCAGAGTGCAAGTGTTATATTTTGCTTATGACCAGTTCATTTGATCGTGAAGGAGACAAGTCAATAATGAATAAAGAATTTACACAAATATAATATGCAATCTATAAGAAGTCCAACCATAATGTATCACATTGAGATACTAAATGTTGCTGTGTCATTTAAGACAGAAAAATACAATTATCTGCTACTATGTTTTCTCAGTGCTCCTGTTCAAAAGCTGGAGAATGAACATAGGGATAAACTCTCAGGAGTCTTACCAGCCCTTTTGAACCTGTGATTTTAAGGCTCAATATTCCACTGTTGTCCCATTTTTTGCTTTTATTCAGCAGTAGGGAAGTATAAAATTAATTATTTTTCTTAATCTTTTTATCCTTTTACCCACTTTTTCCCCCGTATGGTCTTTTTTTTTTTTTTTTTTGCATGGTAGGGAATTCATTCTGTAGGTAGTTCCTACTAGACAGGGTCATTTAACTTAGTTCTGTATAAGACTCAATAGGTTTTTTTAAGTATATTTTGTCCAGTGTTGGCTTCAGTTTGAACAAACCACAGGGTAAATGTTACAGTGATGGATGACAGGGAAAAAAAAAAAAAAAAAAAAAAAAAATAAAAGAAAACTGAAGTTCTATATTTTCTCATTAATTCAATAGCAGTTGTTTCCTGTGGAGTACATGGGGAATACAATGTAAAAATAATATTTATAGAAAATGTTTCAGAAGGAAAAAGAAGAGATTAGCAAATACTCAGTTCTTTTTCTTCTCACTCTTTTTATCAAAGCGAATTAAATACTCTTCCCAGTAAAACTAGTTCAAACGAAAAATGCTAAAATGTGTTGTTTAGTTCCAGTGTCTGCAAATATTCTCACTGAGATTAAGGTTCACACCAGACCAGACCATAACCAGAAAATGGAAGATTTTTCTAATACAATATAAACCAATTTGGGGCTATATTCACCCATTTTAAAGACAATGAAAATCATTATTTCTTTATAGAACAGTATATGGTAGTGTTTAATTTGTAAATGCAGTCTATGTGTTAATACTACACCATCTCTAGTCTCATCTTTCTCTCTGTTTTAGAACTGCTACAGTAGTGCTGTGTGTTGTCAAGGATATCTGTTCAGTAAGCACTCCCTGTGCATATTTGTATCTTCATATGTTTTCCAAATCTTAACTTCAAAACTGTCCTTCCAGACTTTTTAATTAACACAAGATTTGAAAATCTTAGTAACACTTATAGATAGCCCTCTTAGGCCTTTGGCACGTACAGCTGGCCCTTTCCAACTTGTATAGTGTAAATGTCTGGATGGAATATTTATATAACTAACTGTCTGTTCTTATGTTCTTAAACTTCATGTAGGAAGATGGTGTAATGAGGTGCTGCAGTGATTTTCTTATTTCTTCCTTCAGTTAAGTGATTGATTTTTTTTTTTTTCTAGATTCACATTCTTTTCCTAGATTCACATAAATTAATATGCTTTACTACTTTACTTTTTTAAGAATCTAGTTCATTCCAAAGTGAAAACTGTCCTGTATTAGTATGACCTTTTGAGCAATCACATAGCAGTAGTATTGATCAGTGACACAAGTTTCAGAAATAATGCAGAGAATCAGCCAGAATTTCATCTGAAGTCTTTATAAACCTCATCTGTCTCTCTCAGTTGGAGTGATGCTGATGTTGCAATACTTATGCAAAATGGGGAAGAACTTGGCTGCTTTCGTATCTCTAAATTTAGTATGTGGGTGGGCCAGGACGGTGAACAGTTTATAACATCTCAGTGAGGCAGTTAATAAATCCATTTTGTGTAGGAATCTCTGTAAACCTTTTGTCCATTAAAAATGCTGCTGTGCTGTTGACAATAAGTGTCAGTAGCAAGAAAGGCTGGAGGAAGAGCTAGTACACTTATTTCCTGTAACATTAAAGCCACTGTAATTATGGGTCATTTGCCTGGCTTCTTTGGTAATTAAGAGTTTTAATTGCTTCTAGTTCCAGGGAATTAGTTAAGCTTTTCATTATGCATATTGCCTTCCATAATCATCAGCTCTGCTCATACAGGAAGCTTAGTGACATCATGGAAGTCAATTAGGTCTTTCAAGGAAGAGCAGTGAAGTATATTTTTTAATATGGGCTGGTTCAGAAAAGGTTTCTGAAAGGCTGTGATAATGCTGTTCTGGGCAACATTTAAGCTTACTCTTCAAAAGGCAAAGCCTGTCAGGGTTTCATTTACTGTCCTCAGAGTGCTTAGGGTCACAAACTGAGGTATTGTTAAGAAGAAAACCTACAGGCAGAACCTGCGCTTTAGATCCAATAGCAATTGTTCCAAGCTTTGCAGGATCATCTGGTTACGTGTTTGTACTTAGTAATAGTGATAATGATCCACATTTGAAAATATTGCATTTTTTAAACTGGAATTCAGTGACGGCATAAAGGAAATTAGCACAAAACAAGAGTGGTGAGATTCCACTGACTTAATAAAAGCAGTTAATTTTACTTTATTATATGCAAGGTAGAAAGCATCTCTTACTTTCTCCTGGCAGCCTCCAAGTGATTGCTGGCATGTTTACAGCTAAGAATCAGTGTTTTTAAATTAAAAATTTTTAAAAAGCCAGAAACAAAGTGTTTGTTTTCCACAATCTGTGATACAGATTCGTCTAAATAGTGCAGACATTTAATACATCTTGAAAAAATGTTTTCTTTGCTCATAATAAAGTTTTTGCAGGTTGCAACTTGGTTCTCTTAGAGCACAGCGAGAACAGACAAGTCTTGTGCATCCCTGCATCTTCCATGGGGAAACAGTTGTGTGCTAGAGAACCTGAAAGACACAGTATGGTGTTGTATGTTCTCCTAGTGTGTCATATCTGCACCCAGTCAAAAATTAAAGTTTAGCAAATCATTACTCTTAGCTATTCAGTATTAGTTGCCACAGTCTATAGTGTTGTGAAAAAAGGGATAAGAGAATCCATTCTGAGTATGTAGGAAGGGATTTGGTACATCGATAATGACTGTCGAGAAAGGCTTAATGCATAAGAGAGACATTTGTGATAAGGCAGATGTGCACTTTTGGAGTGTGTGAAGAAAATTGCACTAATGTTCCCAACATCTGTATTGAATTACTGAAACTACTTGTAGCAGTAATTTTGGTATTATTATTAGTAGCAGTGCTAATAATATTGCTAGTAAATGTCATTTGAATTGCAGGAGTATAAGAAACCACTTGTTGGTGTAGGTCAGAATTTTTTGATTATTGAATTCCAAAGGTTGCTTTGGGTTGTCCATGACCAAAAATTCATACTCAAGACTGGATAATGTCAGGAAGAGATAGATCACTATATACATTTGCCAATGAACTTTATTTGTCAATGAGCATTATCTTGTGTTATATAAAAGTTCAGACTAGGTTTTTTTTAAATTTAATTTATTTTTATTTAGCATTCTGGTGTTAAATTACCAAATTAACATCAATAATGTGTTGATTGTTTTCAACAACTTGGCTTCCAAACTGCAATCTTGAATGATTGCGACTATTGTAAGACATGGAACTTTACAGAATAAATTGTCTGTTCTCTAAAAGTAACCTTCCAACATAATTGCTGATTTTCTTTCTCACCGTTGCTTTGAAGGAATTAAGCAAACAGAGCATGAATTTAACAGCACTCTTCCGACAAGTGACCTCTGGTTTCCTCTCCACTCATTAAAAGTCCCAATATTGACCTAGGTAGTGTAGTCCTCCTCCTCTTGTGTATGTAGGAAATACTACATCTGTAACTGAAAGCTTTTGCCATTTTGCAGGTTGTAAAGTTGGTCCTGAAGAGTTAAGGTATTTAAGCACTTGCTTAACTTTAAGCTTGTGCTTAAATCCATTCCTATAAAACAAATCACTTAGGAACATCTGGATAAACATTTGTTAGGATTTAAGTATCCATGTTGATGGGTTTTTTGACTTGAAATGTGTTTAAGGTTAATTACCATGCAGATGTTCAAATTGAGAGGTTTGCCCTTGTTCTAATTAGGGATGTCAAAACCAGGAATAGAATTTAGCTTTCCAACTAAGTTTTGTGTGGGATAGTTCTCTTTGTTTAAAAAATATATTACAAGTTATTATTTTTTAATTATTCTTTAATTAATTTTTTCCTCTCACCATCTTGTTTCTTAGTGTCTTGTGTTTGAAGATTCACCACTTGGAGTTAAAGGAGCCCTGGCAGCAGGAATGCAGGTGGTTATGATTCCAGATGAAAAATTAAATCCAGATCTTAAAAAGGAAGCAACACTACTGCTGAAGTCCATGGAGGATTTCAAACCAGAACTGTTTGGTTTACCAGCATATGATTAATGTCTATGAACATGCACTTGACTAGAGAGCAGGAAAGTAGAATGAAATTTTGTTATGGTTTATGATTCTTTTTCATCTTTTCCTCTCTTTCCTCAAAATCAAAGCACAAAAACCCTTTTATGACTAAGTGTTGCACACAGTACCTTTGAAAGCTGACTGGAATGTTTATGATTTGTCCTTGTGATAAATGCTAAATTAAAGCATCTTTTCATCTTATGAAGTGAATTTAGCCTTGTTCTCTGCACATCATGTTTTCCGGGAATATTATGAAACTATTTAGACAATTTATTGTAATTGCATTGGAAGCTTCTTGCTCTGTTTCCACTTGAATGATGTACTGTGTAGATCTTAACCAGAAATCTGTTCTGAATTGGCTTTTATCCCATTACATTGTTTTTGATGCAATTATCGCTATCAACATGTTTATCCATTTCCTCATCCTGTACTTCCCCATCTATTCTCCTTTGTATCTTGTTTTTGGAGTGGGTTTTTTTGCAGTTGTTTTCAGGGGCTGTGTTGTACTTTTTATTGGGGTTTTTTATTTTGTTTTCTTCTTGGGATTTGAATGAGATGACTTCTAGAGGTCCCTCGGAATCTCCGTTACTCTATAACTGTCATAATCTTTTTTGCCACAGTGAATCCCCTACCAGGAGCTATTTGTATAGCTCCTTGTCATGTGATCCAGAAGTTTAACCAAAATGCTTTGCAACTTCCTTTTTTTTTTTTTTTTTCTTTTTTTTTATTCTCATTTGCCATGTTGCCATAGAATCATACCATGTAGTGTTTGCTTTCTTGTGAAATGAATAGAGCCTGTCTCTCTGCTTCAATTTTGTTATAGTTATGGCCTTAACTCCTTCATCTCTAAATAGGGTATCTTTCTGTAGGTCCTCCTTACTTTTCCATTCTTACCTCTTTCTTGAGCTCTTTTCTTGCCAAGTTCCCTAAAGAGAGTTTTGCTATCTATTTTTAAAATACAGAAATTGTAGGTTTGATTTATTGAAATACTTAGATTGTATTTCTCTGGCTACAAAAATTTCTACAAAATGTCCCTCTTAGTTCTCCCTGTTTCTAGTGAGCATTTCTCAGGACAAGGGTGAGCATTTCTTAAAAAAAAGGACAGACATGTGAACAGGTTCCGGTGGAATCAACAAGTACATGTATGACATGGAGTATAGCTTACTTTATCTAAGCTATGTTTTGTGGGGTTTATAAAATGAATTATTGTATTCAACATTTAAAAAGGTAAATTTCTAAGTGAGGGCCCATAACGTACTCCAAAATCTTGGTAAAATATAAAACTCCATAAAGACAAGGAGAATGAAATATGTCATAAGAGAATCTCCACGTAGTATGAGAAAATTTCTCTGACCTAATTTTTTTTTTTTTTAATATCATCTGTTTATCTGTGATCTTCCTCACCAAAATAATTTCTGGGCATTTCTGGTGCTTAACTGTTTTAGATTTAAGGTTTTTTCATCAGGGACAAATACCAATGAATCAGGTTGTTCAGTATTCAGGGTGAGTTTCTTTAGTTTTTTTTCCTCCTGGATTTTAAAAAGAAAATGCACCAAATGTTTGCATCTTTTATGTAAACATAATTTTATGTAAACATAATAATATCATATATTTTATGACGGTTATTTTCTGTTACTGTAACCTGTTCATACCTCAAAAATTAACACTTTTTTTTTTTAATGGTAAATATTTGGCTTATGTAACATAACATGAAGTGTTATTTTAAATCAGTAACTCTGAGATTTCAAGTGCAAAACAGGTGCCTGTTTGGATCATAATTATTGAATTTCAACAGGGAAGTTACTATGTGGAGCAAGCTTTAATAAGCTATGATTAGTAACCTTTTTTATATTATACATATATTTAATTTAACTGGTGAGTTTTACCAAAAAATAAAAATGGAGCATGTGACAGTTAATTTTCTTTGAATGAACTGTTATTGAAGTCCTGAATTATCTTTTTTAAGATGTAGAGACATGAATTAATGTATCACTTACAAAATCAGAATTATTTCATTGTGAGCACCACAATGAGATCAGTATATCCTGCAATTCTTTTGCTAAGCATACAGAGTCACAAAACTATCACTTCTTAACAGTAAGTCATATCCCATACATGCTTTTCTTCTATGCTTTTATTATCCCATCTGACTGTTGTCAGTCAGATTATCGCCTCAAAGTGTAATCTGTGAACCTGAGTTATATGGCATAATCTTCCATTCCTCTTAGTAAAATTCCCACGACTGCTTCCTGTTGACCAGCTTCCTGATCCTGTACTATTTCACTATTATTAAAGTACCAGTGTCATGGCTAGTTTTTCTCTTGACGGAATGAGAAATCAAAAAGTACACCAAATTGAATTCTTTGGTTATAGCAAACTTAAGAATACCAAATATCAACAAAAAAAATATTTGTATATATGTCTTTACCCACTTTTTGGTTGGATTTGCAGCTCTTGTAGCTCAATCATCCAAACAACATCTGTTCCAAAATAAAAAAAAAAAAAAAAAGAGTAAAAACTTGGATCCCTTCCCTTTCTTCCATCTGCTTCTTTCCAGATTAAAGTTCTGACTGAGCTAAAAAAAATCTGTACTAGATCCTGGCTGCAGATCATGAGGACATTAGAGCAATCAGAACATTTGGATGCCCTGTCTGGGTTTGTATGAAGAAGACTGTTAAAAACTAATCCAAAAACTCTATCCTCTAACTCAGCACGCAAACTTCAGTCCCAACTAATACTTCAGAGCATGCTCAATAAATTTTTATATATCATAGAAAGCAAACACATTCTTAATTTTAAAGTCACATTTGGGTTTATTTGGCATAATATGGAACATGTGCTTCAGATATATCCTGAGAATAATTCCAGCCTCCACAAAATAAGGGCAAAACCTCATGACCAAGTTTTTACCATTGGAAAATAGGATAAGTGCAGCAAAAGAGAGTTAAATTCATCCATGAAATCAGATTTAAAAAAAAAATAAAATAATAAAACAGGTTAGTGATGTCTGAAATACTGTACTGGAACTTACTCTTTCTGCCTCACAAGTGAATTAGCTTTACATTTTACTGGAAGTTCAGTGGGGTTAATCTTGGTAGAATTTCCAGGTTGCCAGATATACATAAACAGGAGTTTCACTGAATACATTCAGGTGAAAATGCATCGCATTGGAACAAGATTAATTTCAAAATGCAGTATGACTTCTATGGAGCTTGGCATTTACCTACTACCAATAAAGATCTGAAAAAGCTGATATGTTCATTCCTCATTTGTATTAGATGTCTTTCTTAAGAAAGCTATAGTTAAATCATAGAAACCTCTGCCCAGAATCCACCTCATGTTGCATCTATTCAGAAAAATGTCTTCAGCAGAAGCAAACTATATAAAATAGAAAATATTGCAAGAAGATCCATAGAAGACATGAAAAATTGTTTTAATATTTTAATAGTAGAAAAATATTAAACAAAAAATAAAAAAATTAAAAATAGAAAGCTTTTTTGAAATTAATTTGTTTCCATTTGTTTTATTTTAATTTACCATTTTGTAGCTTTGCTGAACTTTCTGTGTTTTGACATTGAGAAGATAGAACTTTTTTTTGCCACATCAGTGGAAATGAAAGACTGTAGTGGAGGAAAAGAAGCTCTCTGTGAACACGTCTCCTTCGCAAGAGAAAAATGCTTGTCATCAACACTTTGTGTTAGTTAACGTACCCTTTGGCTGACACTTCACAAATTGTGGGCTAATCACCTTATTATTGAAGTGATCAGACATTGGAATGGGCTGCCCAGGGAAGCAGTGGATTCTCCATCCCTGGAGATATTTAAAAAGAGACTGGATGTGGCACTCAGTGCCATGGTCTGGTAACTGCAGCGGTAGTGGTCAAGGGTTGGACTTGATGATCTCTGAGGTCCCTTCCAACCCAGCCAATTCTATGATTCTATGATTCTAAGTGGAGAACAGAAGGAGGACAAGAACTTGAGCTCATCCCAGGATTTCCAAGAGCTGATGAGCCTGTCCCAGCAGCAGGGCTCACTGAGTGTGCTGGTGGCTGTGTCAGCACCAGGTAGCTTAATGCAGGGTGCAGGGAATAGTGTGAGAAAGGGTATTGATTTCTTCTCTTCTTCAGCCCATTGATCTATGGGCTCTAAGCCATCATATTCCAAGTGTTAGGACTTAGCTTGCTCTCAAGATTAAAACAAGCCTCAGCAGGGGGAAATTGTTTCATCTAACACCCCTCTCTGGAGGTCTTTGCTCAGAAGATCTACAATGTGAAACTGAGACATGAAGTGAAATATTAGCAAAATCAAAGATTACTTTGATTTAAAAAAAAAAATGCAGCAAATAATTGCATCATTTAATGGAGAAAAGCAAAATGGTAGAAGAAAGGAGCTGAAGACAAAGCAGCAACCATGATATAAACCATCTAAAACCAAACATTCCGTGAGATACAGGAAGAGGAAACAGAAGAGTCAAGTCTTCCATTTGTCCATAGCAAAAATGTAAAACCAGTAATTGTGGAGGGAAAATCTTTGCTTTAAGAGAAGCAAAGCCAGGTAAAAAATATAATCAAAGATTTTGTATTATGAAGCTCTGAGATTTATAGTTAAGAGTCAGGTTCCTGAAGCACTTTCCTTGAAATCAACGAAAATTAAGTAGATGGAATCCAAAAGCAAAGATGATATGTGAGTCAACTTTTATGAATATCAGAGCACAAATGATTGTAGAAAATGTGTCTGTAGGTGCCTCAATTTAGATACTCATAAGATTCTGAATTTGCTTCAGTCTTGACTTCAAAATTTTGTAATTGTCAAGCAACCACAAAATGTCATCAGCTTGAAGACAACTGCTAAATACCATTTTTCTCCATTATCTTTAGCTTAAGCTGCATATTGATTGAGTGAATTTTTCATTTCTTTGAAATCAAGAGCACCCATATAGCAACCAAAGCAATATTTTCATGGAAGGGGATATTGAAAAGTGTATCGCGATGGTGTTTACTCCTCATTTCACAAAGAGCAATAACACTGTGTAGCCAGCAACTCTTCATTTAGAGAACAGAAGTTGGAAGTTGGAGAACAGAGATTTAATTAAGTTCCTGTAGATTTGACAAAGCAATTTCCACTGTGTCACCTTCATGTCTTGCTACTAATCTAATTGATTACTGTTATCTACATACCTAGGGTGTGGGCAGTGTGCCTAATAGTAACAAAATCCAATCCAAATTACTGTATGACTGAAGTTGAAACTGATATCTTAAACTCCTATGTGATCAAATAAATTGTGAACTTCAGACTAGAATTTCATTGTCCAGATTATCCTACTGTCTGTGAAAAGAAAATGTTTAGTAGCAGATCCTGCAACTGATAGTCTGAAAAGCACACTTACCATGGACTTCTCATACCAAGATGCAGCTTTTTTGAGGGTAAAATTAAAAATTATAGTTTCACAAAATAGTTTCATTACTAATGACTTTTTCCAAAGGCGGAGTGGAAACATGCAGGGGCAAGAGGGAGACAAACTCAGACCAATAATTCTGAGCTGCTCTGTTTTGATTCTCGCAGAGGAGGTGCCTTGGACTAAGAAAAGGAGTTCTAGCTGTTAACCAGAATATTGCTTTAGCATAACAAATTCAGATACACAAGTACATCTCTGTTCTCACGGTTTTCTGTTTTGCAAATGAACTTCGTAGGTAAATAAAAATGTGAAATGCAGTTATGCTTCAGTTGCAGAATTTTCTCTGTTTATGTTGCCATTGATGCAAACAAGTACTGCTGCGACATACCAGTGCAACCACTGTTCTCTGTGGTTGCTCCAGCTGCAACTTTTCATGCTCTTTAGTCAGCTGAGACACTTGGCACCTCAGGCACTGGACCGTGGTAGGTAAACTCAAGAAAGAAAAAAAAAAAAAAAAAAGAAAGGAAAAAGGAATCTCTTCTATCTTCAGAAAACACTGGAAATCATTCAGTAGTGTTGAGACTTGTGAAAGGTCTTTTTGCTATAGCAGAATGTGATTTCATCAAACAGTAGTTTTATTACATACGAATATTTCACACATTTAACCAGCTGCAGAATATTCATATTGAAAAGGATGTCATAGGTCAGATTTAAGTAGGGAGGTGCATTAGAGAGAGACTGCAGTAACAAAACAGGGAGAGGAATGGGGTATACATGATGGGGGAAACCAAGTGTTAATCTTTGCTAAAATACCATCTTGATTTAAGAATTGTGAAGACTGTGCAAACTGTATCAAATAATTTTATTACTGTGTCTTCATCACTTGGATATGATCCAGAAGTGCTATATTTCCCCTGAAAAATTGGAAAGCTGATTAAGTCAAAATGGATTTCCTGGTGGCCTATAACTGCAGCCTTGTAAACTTATTGATTATGGCCCTCAACATTGTTCTTATTGATGTCCGCATCTGAAACATAAAACTCATGGCATTCACTTTCTTCAGACTAAGCACATTAGGAAAGTGACTTTTTGATTTTAAGTGCAACATAAAGAAGGAAAACATGGTGGAGGTTTTCCCTTCTTTAAGGTAAATTTTACTGTAAGGAAATTTATTAATCATTTAATTTCATCCTGTAATGATGTAATGATTTATGATGTAATAATTTCCTTAGCTTATGTTATATAACTCCACTTAACTATGATTTTTATTGCAGGTACAGAGCACATAATGTAACTGAAATTTGAGGCTGGAAATTAATTTATTTGTCTGGAGTGCAATAAACATCTTCCATGGCTCTCTTACCAAATTATTGTTAGGTTTGGGGGGGCATGGTTGAAGTGAAGTGGTTTGTGAAAGTATATATGAGACATAGGTCATTTCAACTCTTAATTTTCTAGTAAAGATTCAACTGTATTAGGAAGAATCTGTAAACCTGATAACAAAAGACTTTTTGATATATGGATAAAAGGAACTGGCACACAGATGTCATCTGCACTTCTTAAAACCATTGCTGTATCTGTTACGAAATTAATACTCTTTATAAAAACTCAGTGGAGACTGCTTTATCTTTAGTGAAGGTGAAATTTCTGAAATTTTGCTAAAAGGAACAAATGTAGCAGGCAGGAGGGAGGGAGCTGAATGCCACTCTGCTCGGTAAGTGGACTCCAAGCCTTCTTGGTCAACTGAATCTTAAGTCTGGATGTGGAAGACATCTATTTGACTCTTCTAAGATGAGACTCCACAGGCTTCTAAGATAGAGAATCATTCTCAATTATGTTTCCTTATGTTATCAACCTTCTCCAGGACATGGAAGTAAAACCTTACCACCATAAATTCTGCTTTAAAGGGAGAATCTACTTAAAGGACTGAACAGTCCCTATGAGCACTGTACAGGGAAGTTTATATTCCATTTTCCAGTCATACTGAACCAGGTGTGGACTACCCTCTTCCTACCTCGTTCAGTGGTAATGATAAGACAGAGAGGGTGCTACATAACATTTCTGGTCTGACTGTGTTGGCTAAAAGGAAAGAAAAATAGCTTTCCCAAGAAGCACAGGTGGCTACAGGTCGTAAACCCCTCTGTTAAATGGACTATAAATAACAAAAGTATATGCAGGCAATTTTCTTCTAGCTGATCTCTCTATTCCTTGTTACCTTCTTCCTCTTTCCCTGCCACAAATAAACACTGGGGTTTAGCATGTGTTGAAAGTTAAATACTAAGATTAAATTAGTTTTAAATTCCTTATAGTATATCAGTATTTTTGACATGATTGAACACTATAGCTTGGATGAATTAATCCTTGAAGGTAAGAAGTCATTAGCATATGACTTACATATAGGAGAAATGCTGCCTGCAAGCGTATGAATTTTCACCTGGATAAATATCCTACCTGCCTTAATAATTAAGAAAACATTCAACTATTCTTGCCACATTGTACTGTTTTAATATTCTGTGTTTGTATAAATTGTTTAAAAGTTTTAGAAAACTGTTTTTATTATTATTATTATTCAATAACTCATTTTTTTCTCAATAGCACGTCCAAAGAAACATATGATAAAATTTTAGTCAATCTATTAAAAGCTAAATATTTCAATAATTCCAAGTAAATACAGTTGTTTGCACATATGTATTAGAGAGAGATCTTGTCTTTGATATCAGATTAAGATCTAGGAAGTACCTGGGGAAAACACAAGCCATCTCAAATGCAAAAAAGGAAAAAGTACATCCTGCTAATTAAATGGAAAACAACCTGAGATTTATTCATCAAAATGTAAAATTTGTCACCTCATCAAGAGGTCTTTTGAGGAAACACTGCCTAGATCTTTGTTTTCAAGGAATCTGATCCCCAGATTTCTAGGTTTACAGCCTAGCATGATGCAGAGTTATCCCTGGTGATCTGAACCCAAATCACTTTTGACGTTGAAAATTAAAACTCATACACTCGACTTCAGGAAATACAAACCCATCCTAATGCATGGGCCACATCTGCCATGCACAATCAGGGTGCATAACTAGACTGCCATACGTAGAAGACTTTCTATGTGATAGAACAGCTGCCATCTTCCCTGAAAGTTTTTAACAACTGTAAGTAAAATGTGCATAAAATCTATTATCAACTGATGATGCAAGATGGCCAGATGGTGGTTCAGACCACCATTCTGCTTGTATTCAGTGTACAAATCTCCTTGCACTATCCAAAATGCTTGAATAATTGTCACTATTGCAGAACTACAGCCCTTTCTGAAGTTGAAAGCATAGCCATGAACTCTGCTTATAGTTCACTAATGCTGGCACAGTACTTTGCCCCTCTTGTCCTTGGGGTTGTTGGTTTTGGTTTTTTTTTTGGAAGTGCTTGTAAACTACTTGAAATATGCAACTCCTTTAGTTGTCTGGTTGCACAGATGATTACAGATATAAACAATCAGCAGACATAAGTTTTGCAGACACAGTTAATCACAAAATACATACACAAAATAAAATACTTCATTGCAAAAGTAAAATCTTGTAAGCCAGAATGCAAAAATGCTTAGATAATAATGAAATACTGGGAAAATATTAGTGATACATTTGAATTTTTTAACAGGTAATTTCCTTTAATATTATTAAATATTTTTTTAAGGCAATAGTTTGTAATTATTTTTTTATAAGACCATTGATGTCAGGAATATTGTAACCATAACTGCACAACCTAATCACCATTGAAAGGAAAATGTCAAATTTACCCAAATACTGTATTTTACCCATATTCTAAATAATTTCATGTTTAATTATAGCTACAAATTTTAGAGAGACCTCTGACTAAGATTCAAAAGTAATATAAAATAAAGTAAAAACTGTAATAGTTAACAAAAAAAATGGCTCCTAGATCTAGAATACACATAAATCCCTAGCTGTCCTTACTCACTTAAAAAGAGAAGAGATAGCTCTTTTATTTCTTTTTTTCTTATCCCTCTTTCTCTTTTATCCCTTCAAATATGAAACTTAATCACCCGGGATTACTATGTGTACTTCCTCTGAGCAACACTATAAGAATTTAGCATCCTAGAAAAATAAAAAGTATTAAAGTCTGAGGGAAAAAAACCATAAATTTTGTTGTGTATGTAAAGCTGGGTGAACTGGAAGCAATGCAGTTGAGCTGTCTTTCCACTCTGTATAGCAGTAATGCATACTTCAGGTCTAGGGTGGATGATGAAGGGTTAAGATGCCCATCAAGTGGGTTTCATCTAGAGAGTTGCTTCATTTGCTTTTTCAATTTTGTTCCTGGGCAAATGTGACCAACCACAATGTAAAAATAAAGAAATAATGAAGTGAGCTGAATGTAATTTCAACCCTTCAGCTGCTTAGTGAAATGAGTGTTACTGTGCCTTGGCCTGTTATGTGTTGGCTCTGGGCTCTGTGTGACTCTGGAGCTTCAGCAGACCTCCCGGGAATGCTCTGATCCATGTCCACCATGCAAAGATGATTCGTGGACCCAAAGCTTCCAGGGTAGAAAATCAGAAAGTATGTGGCTAATTTTCTGACTGGAACATGGCTTCTTTGAGTTTGAAGATAGAATAAATCAAAATATAATGTAGCTACAATGATTGTCGTTGGACCAAGGAAGGTTTCCTTCAGTATTTCTGTTCTCTTTTTGGGAAACATCCTGATAATGTGGTGCCATCATAGTCAATGATTTAAAAAAAAAAACAACACCTTACAAAAGTTATTCTGAAGGTTGTTAAACTCTTTCTCCCTCTCACTTGGATGTACTCTCAGTATGCCTCTGTAATTTGCATCAATGAATTCGAACAGAACTGCCAGAGGTGTTCTCTGCACTGTCAAGGCTGATTTTCAAAAGTATTGAAACATGGAGGACATTCAGAAAACACATGGAACTAAAAAGAATGTTGTGTCAATATTAGAAAAAATAATAAATAGGATGAGCTATTTAGTTAGAAACTTGTCATCATAAAATCAGTCTGAATTATAAAAGTGAAATACCTAATAGGGGATTCAATTTCTAAATAATTAAAAGAATTTAACTAATGCTAATAAACACAAGTTTCTGGAAAGTTGATCTTATCAAAGTGGTTTTTTGTTTGTGTGTTGTTTTTTTTTTGTTTTTTTGTGGGGTTTTTTTGACATACACAACTTGAAAATGTACTGTTGTAAAATTTTTTAATTTCTTTTCTGACCAAATGTGGCACAATATCTTGATAAATAATGTGAAATAATCAGAAAATCAACAAGCTATATATACAGTCTATTAAAATTTACCTAAATGTTCAGTGTAATTATAAGCAGAACTCAAGTGGCTACAGAGGTTGATTCAAAGGGATCGATTTTGGGATTCTAAGCTATTTAAAGATGTTCTATCATCTTTGTCAAGTATCTGGACAAGAGGATTGTGTGCACCCTCAGTAAACTGGCAAACGATACCAGGCTGGGTGGGAGCATTGATATGTTTGAGAGTAGGGAGGCTCTACAGACAGATCTGGACAAGCTGGATCAATGGACTTAGGCCAGGTGTATGAAATTCAACAAGAGTGGGTGCAGGACCCTGCACTTGGGTCACAAGAAGCCCATGCAACATTCCAGGCTTGTGGAACAGTGGTTGGAAAGCTACCCAGAGTAAAAGGACCCCGGGGGTGTTTGTCAATAGCCAGCTGAATGTGAGCCAGCAGTGTTCTCAGGTGGCCAAGAAGGTCAACAGCATCCTGGCTTGTACCAGGAACAGTGACCAGCAAGACAAAGGACAGGACTGCACCCCTGTACTCAGCACTGATGTGGTCACACCTCGAGTACTGCATTCAGTTTTGGGACCCTCACTACAAGGACATCGAATTGCTGGAGCATGTCCAGAGCAGAAAGTCCTATGAGGATTGGCTGAGGGAGCTGGGGTTGTTTAGTCTGAAGAAGAGGAGGCTGAGGGGAGACCTCATTGCTCTCTACAACTCCCTGAAAAGTGGGTGTAGTGAGGTGGGGTTGGCATCTTATAGGAAAAGAGGAAATGACCTCAAGTTCTGCCAGGGGACTGGACATTAGTAAAAAATTATTTACTCAGAGTCTTGTCAGCCAATGGAACAGGCTGCCCAGGGAAATTGTTGAGTCACCATCCCTAAAGGTATTTTAAAAATATGTAGATGTATAATTTAGTAGATGGACTTGACAGTGTGCTAGGTTAACAGTTGGACTTGATGATTTCCAACCTAAATAGTTTTCTGATTCTATGAATGATAATCTTGTATTCTTCAAATTATTCATGAAAGCAAGCATCCTAAATTTTGATTATTTTTTGTCTGAACGATTATACAAGCACCATATGAAGGAAGCAATGCACGTTTACAAATAAACTTATTGTAATTATATGAGTTTGCGTTTATAGTTATTATTCTTCAATATTTCCTTAGAAAAGAAACTTTACGGCCAAATTTGGTTGAAGATGTGGACTTTGAAAGGGGAAAGGAAAAAAAAATATGCTGTGAAGCTTTTTTAATAATGTAGAAAAGATAAACCACTGTTTGAGGTGTTCTTAGGAGAAAAATTTCCTTTTAGTATTTTCAACAAAAACTAAACTAAGGTATGAAAGTAATTTTTTCTGGAAAGATAAATGAAATTAGTTTTTCACTATGCCCAAGCTTAAAGAAATACAATGAAAAAAAAAAAAACCAAAAACCTAAAATAAATTATACAAGTATACTTTATTTGGAAGATGGAAGATATCTGGTAAAATATATTCTTCAATGCACAAAAGGGATGATTTTTCTTGGTACATCTTGTCTTGTTAATGAGGCAGATAAGGATACACACTTTTGTATACATACTACTTATCTTTAATGATAGTCTTTTAGTTTTCATGGTCCTTTTTCCCTTCACCACATGTCTGAAGATAACGTCAGGCTAAAGTCAGACAAATGTGCAGCTCTTTAGACTTGCCCATAATATTTTGCATCCTTAACTTTGTACCTTTTAGACATTTTCTGAAAACAGTTGTTATGAATCAGATAACCATTGTGTGAGAAGCCAAGTGTCCTTCTCAACATAGTTATTTTTGACCTGGAAATTAATGCAAGTGATTCACTTACTAGTCTCATGCCTGCTAAAGGTTTTGTGCCTGCAAGTTTCCAGGAGCTACTTAGGCAATTTTGTTGGAGTAATAAATGCATGAATAGGTTCAGCTTCCTCTGAGATTATAACATGTCATTCCTAAAGGAGGTATTTTTAAGGTATGCTCTTGGAAGTATCACACTTCCATAAAGACGTCCCAAACATTTTCTTTATTTTTTAAGGTGCATGTTTTCCCTGTCACTTATTAGAGAAAGCAACTATTGCCATCTTTCTTTTTGCCTTACATGAACAATGATTCAAGAAGGCAACACAAGGGTAAATCATAGTACATCCACTTATGTAATACTTGTAACTGAGCTGTTCCGTCTTGGCTTATGTTAGCTATGCATGAGATCTGCAACTTTTTCATCAAGTGATTAACAGTCTGACTATAACTGGGCTGACAAAAATTCTCACATGTTTTTGATTCTTAAGCAATGAGATGAATGAAAGGAAATGAGCTGTTGCTCTTTAGAAGTTCACAGCAATATCCTCTTCATGTTTCTATGCACTGGGGCTGGTATTACCCTTCAAACTCATGTACAGGAAACACTCCACCATCTGCTATGGTGTTGGTGTGATTTACAGTAGTTGGGGATAATATCCTTTTGAGTCTACCTTACAAAGGGCAATGCAGACAAACTGAAAGGACTAAAGATTGCAAACTGCACAAACTTAAAATAACTGTAGGGTTTTTTTCCATAAAACTAAAAAAGAAAACACGATGCCAGAAGTATATGTATTTCTTCTGACATATTTTTTTGTTTTCCCCCTCATCACATCCTCCTATTTTCACATCCTGTCTGGAAAAATGATAGGCAGATTTCACAACAAAGGACAGATAAATCTGAATATGGTTCCTTCCACTCTGTTTCAGAGACTTTCTTTCTTTGACAGAGAATTTAAGGAATCAAAGTAATTGCTTCCACTCCAGATATTCTAATCTAATTTAAGAAGAAAAATTGAGTGAAGTGTGGGCCTTGAAAGTGGAACAAAAAGACTATCTTACATATTGTGACCAGGAGTGAAATAAAAAGGAAAGAAAGTTGTGCTTACTGTGCTTACACTGAATTAATTATCCAGAGAATCTTAACTTCTAATTCTGGTCAATAGCTACAGTTTCAATGTGAGGCTTTATCCATAAATATATATCTAAAAAGAAAAGCCAAAATGATGGCTATGATAGCAACATACACCCATAAAAGATCTTTTTTTTTTTTTGTAATATATTGCCTTTAGGAATTACTGCTTTCCTGTCTGTTAAAATTATTCATCACATGCATCTGTGTGTATTAAGGAAGCAGCAATACCACTATCCTGAGAGAAAGGGGCATTGCAGTTATGATAACTGATATCAATCCTGCATACATTTCAGTGCAAGGGAAATAAAGAGATGCAACTGCATGAAGAATTGCTTGCATACAAAAAAAAATGCACAATATCACTAAAAACTTCACTGTTGTTGCAAAAATCATGAAAGACAAAATTCTCGACGGACACATATAGTACTGCCTATAAAGCAACCTACAGTCGTGCACTGAATATTAAGAAGTCAATCTAAGAATCAGGGAAAAGGCATTAAAGAACAATCTTATATTTTACTAAAGAGTAAGGAATACAGCAGCTGTTGCATTAGCCACCTGTCATAAAAGGAGTCTGAATCTAGTGAGGACTATCTCTATTGGGATTGAAAAGGAAACAAACCAAAACCAAACCCACCTGTAAAGGGGTCAAAAGTAGTTCTTGTTCACTGTAGACCTGTGATAAGAGGTCTATTAGATAAAATAAATTACATGCTACCAAAAGAATGTCTTCCTGCTCTGAAGACATAAGGGACATTTCATTTCTTCTTGTGTGCTTGTATGGATGAGAAAAGGAGGGTGGGCATGACTCATTCTGACAAACAAAACCTATTCCCAGAATAAATTTGCAGGCTCTAAAAATATCAAGGGAAACAAACCAAATATGTAAAGAGAAAAAGGAGAAAACATCTTACAAAAATAAAGGAGGTGAAAGTACAGATACTGATCAGAGATATCAGTTAATATAATGTATTGGTATTCAAGCAGGGAAAAGCATTCATTCAGAGCTTAATGTCTTCTGCCATTAATATCATGTATGCATAAGTTGTCTCTTACAATATTGCTTCTAAAAATATCACATTTTTGTCTTATGCAATTTAGAAAAAAGAAATGCACTTCAAAACCATTAGCCACATCTCATTTTTGTGATAGATTCTCTGTTGATATAAACCACTGTGACTTCATCTGTGCCAATGGAGCTTTTTATATTAATTTAAACTCTTCATCTTTTCTTTAGATGTTCTGCAAAATGTGGAATTGTATGCAATTAGCAAAGTTGTTGAACACAAAATGTTTTTAGTATTTATTAAAATCCAAATAATATTCACAACAAAGCTTCCACAATCACAACATCTAAACCTGTCTGCTTTACAGGCCACTTGTGGAAAAGTTCCTCCCTCATTTCTGTCTCTGGTATAGCTCCCTTTAGGCTATGTATTACAATATCTATTTTTCATCCAACAGCATTCCTCAGTTCTTATACTGGCCACAGGATCATTAATGGGGAGAAACATTCACCTGTCATAGACATAACATAGTATTTATGTCTCATAAATCCTTGATTAGTTTAGAAGACCCAGAATCCTCTAGGGACTGTAGCAAATTCAAAAGCTGTTCTTATATGACTGAGTAGATCCTTGAGTTTCTGACCTGCCTAGCTACTAGGCAATAAAAAATAATACAGGCAGAAAACAGTTTGTTATATGGAACATATATTTGCCAACTCAACATCAGGGCTAACATGCCCAAACTTTGCATCCATGGTTTACAAAATGTAATCCAATAGGTGGTTGCCATTATAGGGGTTTGTGTGAGGATTAAGGTCTTGAAATCACTGAAAAACAATGATTTTTTTCTTCTAATTATTTTTTTTTTTTTAGATTAAGGCTACAACAATAAAGAATGGTTTTGGTTAGAAGGGACCTTAAAGACCATCTAGTTTCAACCTACCCAGGCAGAGATACCTCGCATTATACCAGGTTTCTCAGAATCCTATCCAGCCCAGCCTTGAACACTACCAGGGAAGGAGCATCCACAACTCCCCTGAGCAACCTGTTCCAGTGTCTCACCACCCTCATTAGTGAAGAACTTCTTCCTAATGTCTATCCTAATCTATCCCCTTCTGGTTTAAAGCCACTGTCCCTTGTCCCATCACTACACGTCTTTATAAAGGTCTGTCTCCAGCTTTCTTTTAAGTCCCCTTCAGGTACTGGAAGGCTGCTATAAGATCTCCCCAGAGCCTTTTCTTTGGGCTGAATGACCCCAGATCTCTCAGGCTATCTTCATAGGAGAGATGGTCCAGATGCTCCAGCCCTCTGATCATCCTGATGGCCTTCCTCTGAATTCACTCCAGCAGGTCTATGTCCTGCTTGTACTGGGGCCTCCAGAGCTGGACATAGTACTCCAGGATCTTCATGTGTGTCTTGTTCAGTGTTTAGAAGATTTTGAAATATCCTTGACACGAAGAGAGATGTGTAGAGACAATCTACTCACAGTGCCCACCCTATGCTTTTTTTATTTAACATTTATTTCTGCAGTGATAGTGATTCTGATTTCCAGTTTTTGGAGGCTACTAGTATTTAGCAACTTACTGGAAGATGGCCAAGGGAAATTTCAGTTTGATTTATTGTTTTAGAAGCAGTGCCTTGGATTAAAAATTATTTGGCTCTCAGGCTGGGGGAGCAGTACTAAGTGAAAATGTTAATTTTCAGTTAATTTTTCTAGTGGCCACTTAACATAGAAGTCCTCCGTTTCAAAGAGCGATCCCTGATGTGCCACAAGGAGTTTCACCATTTCACAGTGCTACCATTCCTATGAGATTTCCATCAGCAAAATTATATTAGAGGATGGCTAAAAGTATGTTGCTCTCCTATTATTAATTTTCCATGTAAGCAGTGGCTGTAGTTGCCATAGGAATATTATACAGTTGCATATTTGATTATTGAACAGGAAGAAGTCAGCATTATGAAGTATTCAGAAGACCTTTGAAAGACTTAAAGGAGTTTTTAGAACTGCTTGGAATGGAATATAAATGGTTAATAATAGTTTCACAATTTAATTATTGGACAGATACATGTGATGTACAATATCATTATTGTAATGCATTATCTTCTGTTATCCTGAAAAAGAAATAAGCATGTTGGAAATATGCATTTGCAGATGGAGAAGAATCTATCATTGCTTCTACAACATCTAGCATGGATCTAGCCAAAAGAAAGACATGATAGATCCCAGACCATCAAAGTTAAGAAAAGTTGAAAAAAATTAGATTCATGGCTTATTTTCCTAGTGACTATGAGTGTAGCAATATTAAAATAAAATAGCCACATCTTTTTCTATGGCCTCGGTACTTCCCAGTTGAAGTCTGTGCAACTAAACTCTTGTGTTTCCACGTGGTCTGCTGTTTGGGAAGTGTCTCTGGCTTGAGCACGACTCAGGCTAGGGTTAATTGGCACAAGCCACAACCATGCCTGAAAGCAATCTAGCAGAGATGCTCTTATGCCTGTACTACAGATTATGCCTTGGCCATACTTAATTTACTAGTACAGATGTAACTAACAATGAACTGTGGTGACAGTGAGTTTCATCAATATACTGCAGGACTGGACTTCATAAGAACAGCAAGGAGGATTTTTTTTTTTTTATTTTTATTTTTTATTTTTTTTGGTGATTAGACTATGTCTCAGCTCTTCAAATCAGAGCAGATGAGCAGATGATGCCATACTGTGCTGACTTCAGCTTAGTGCTGCCAACATCAGCCCCACCTGCTGAATCATCTCATTGCACCCTGCTTTTAGGCCAGGGATTGATCCAGATGACATCCAAATATTTTTTCTACAAATCTAAATAAATTATTGCTACTGCCTAGGACAGTGTGGGTGGATCCTGAGCAATGCCTTAGTTGTCTCCATAGTTAGATCTGATATAATACAATGTAGAAACATGATAGCTGAATGAAAACTTGGTTTTCAGGTTTAACAATTCATGTTTTGGTGGTGTGCTTGAAAGTCCCCCTCCTCCTGCACAATCCCCAGGGAAGTTTGGAGGGAAAGTAATGATGAGTATGCTGCCACTTTCTCATCTTGTCTTTTTTGACTGGAACAACAAATTTTGAATGCAAACAGAACTGCAGTGCCAGAGTTAACACTGCCTGTGTCACCAGCTTAATGAATAGAGCAAAGAAATCCTGGCACAATGCACAGCACAGAACTGGAGCAAAGTCACTCCTAGCTAATGTCTCCAGTAATGGAAAATACACTAATGATTTCCGAGACTGTGGGTTGTTCCACTGGCTTTATTCCAGATGCTGTAATCCCAAGAATGATGCATGCAAGATCTCAGAAGTTTTGTGATCAAATTTGTGTGACCTTTTATGATATTGGTTCCCAGCAGATACCCTATCTGACAGTGTCTTATGGGTGATGCTTGTTTTAAAAGGTGTCTGCTGTGTTTCGTTATCGTAGAATCATAGAACAGTTGGAAGGACCTTAAAGCTTTAAAGGTCATTCTTCCAGCCCCCTGCATGGGCAAGGACACCTCCCACTAGACCATGTTGCTCAAAGCCCCATTCAATCTGACCCTGAACTCTAGCATTTTGCAGAATCATCCATATAGAGTAAGTACTGTAGTCCAAGAAAGTCAATGTGGAAACAATAAAAATATAATCACCCCAAAAAATAAAAATGTCCAATTTTTGATACTTCAGGTGGTAAGACTGATGGTCACATGAGGTCCTAAATGTGTCTCTTGAATTTTCTTAAAACAGTATCCATAGTCTTGCAGTATTAATATTTTTTTTAAAATAAATCTCTCTGAAGATGCCAGAGAAAAAAAATATACTTATCTATTTTTGTTTCATTGCTTTGAAACAATGCTCTTACAGTACCAAAAGAGGACATAAAACCCCTCAAACCAACAACACCTCTTCAACAAAGTTACACTGTACCATTCTCTTATGTGAACGAATTAACAAAATCTTAACATATATCTTTAATGTTTCAATTGATTTATGTCTGACATTTAATGTCTTCTTTCAGGTAAGAGAATTATAGAGACCTTTGCCTTGCTAGCAACATCAATAAGATCCAAGGAAGTATGAGATGTATAAACAAAGATTATGTCCTCCAAATATACCCATTTATTTGTTTATTTTTGTATCTTTCAAGCTCTCAAGCTCACTGTTGACAAAATAATTGAAATATTGTGAATAAATAATTTCACTTGTATGAAAACTGACTCTGCTACAGTAGTAAGACAGCTCAGGGCAGTATCCCAGTACATTTTGTAGGCAGAAAACGGAGAATTAAAAAACAGAAATTTAAAGAGGTTAAAATTATTTTTTATCCCAGATAAATAAAATTATTTTATTCATCCCAGAATAAAAGATATTTAAAATTATTCATAATTTATATTGATTAATTAGAAAAAAATACATGCAAAGTTACATATTGGGTTTTTTGTTATTCAGTCTTCTACATTCAAATGTAATTCAGTATTTGCTACCTGCAAATCTGAAAGTATCTCTTTTGGAACTTGTGGGTTTCTTTAAATTAGTGAAGGCAAAATGTGTAAGGCTTTTGTGATGAATTTAACTTAAATTTAAAATTCTAAATTCATTCTTTTGTTCTGCTCTTCAATCTGATACTTTTCCAAAATGCAAATTAATTTTTGATTCTATGCAGATAATTAGCAGGGGAAAAAAAAATTTTTAGGAAATGACCATAGCTATCTCCATACCTGGGGACTCATTGCAGAAAACAGAGACTTTAATCCTAAATTCAGTTTTATGAAATGCATAGAGATATCTGCTTTATATCTATTGTTTATATACCATAGGCATGTGTTGGGGCTTTACATAGAACTAACTGTGGTTGTTACCTCTTAGCTTAAACAAAATACACTGTGTATTTGCAGTGTTAGGACAGGCCATAAAAGACAGACTATGAATTATTGATGGAAAATCATACCAGAGCAATTGGCAGCAAGTAACTCTTTCTAACAAAGTAATAGAGGAAGCTGAAATGGACACTGTTTAGAAAAAAATAAAAATATATATATAAAAAAATTATTTTCCAGAGAAGAAGTCTTCAGAGTAATCAGCAAGAGAGAATTTGCAAAGCTTGTGTCTGCAATATCCACAGCATCAGTTTGCATGTTCAGTCATACCCTTGAATCTGTGAGTGAAAAAACATCAAATTATTATTCCAGTTTGTTAAGTCATCATCTATGTTTTTAAATCAGATGTGGTAAAAATACTTTCCTCATGGCTGCATTCTTCTCTTAATCAATTCTGACTTTTGTTAGGATATTCTTCCCTCATGTGTCTAAGAACTTCAGAAGGCAGTTACAAATTACATTTTTGAGTAGTATTCCAAACCTCAAAGAAGAAAAGGAACATCCTGCTGGACTAAGTATTCATGTTATGGTAAATTTAAATAAATCTCCCACATGTGTGGCTTTGAAAGATGTAAGACTGATGTAAAGGAACTGATATTTTTCATTTAATGAAAATGCTTGTTTTGAAGCAAAATAATAAGTAATATTTGGGTCATTATCTTAAAATGGTCATAATTTCTTGGTTTTATTTCTTCGTTTTGAAGTATTTAAATACAACTTCTGGAGATAGGATTTTCAGCAACTACATCACTTTACCTTTATATACACATATGTAAAAATTAATTCTTATTTGCCCTCCTGCTAGAAGATAGTTCAGTTTTCCTCAGTTGCTAGTTACTGGTGGAATGAGAAAATAGCAGATAAAATAAGATTTTCTCCATGGAAATGGACAGTTGTTTTTCTTAAAAGTATTGTGAAATTTTGCATTTGTCAATGACAAAAAAGAAAATTACTAAGGAAATTAACTAAAACAAAACAGAAATGGTGCCACAGACTTCTAAAATAAAACAAACAAGTGGAAAATCCTATTAAAATTCCAGTTAGAGTCTGCCTAGGGGAAGAGAGAAATGCCAAGAAGTCTTTGAGCGATTACAGCCTTCACCCTGCACAGCATCTGAGAAAGGCACGGTGCTAAGCTTGCCCGATTTACAAGCTCACTGTGGGGAACAAACAGGGTTATAATGGAAGATGACATTAATAATATTTAATTGGGGTTCACAAGTGTCAACAGACAGTTACTGTTTTCAGAATTCAGGCAACAAGCTGAATGAGAATGATTGTCATTTCAAAAATATTTCCCCTTTCACTGACAACTGAAAAAAAACTTTTTAAAAAAATGTCAATTATTTTTTTATTCAGATTTGTTTTATTTGGCTTTTACATCTTGTTACCTTCAAGTAGTTTGGAACAGTATTTTGCCTTCCTGCTTCTCTGCATTCCTCGAATATTTCCAATAAAATTTTCTCTCCTATTCTCATGCTAATTAATCCACAGCAGAGTAGTATATTCTGCAGTCTATATCTGCATTACTGCTACTAACAGTTTTTTACTTCTCTCAGTAATTAGCACGAAAGGATGAAACGAGACATTTTTTGCCAGTGAACTTTCATACAGCACTTTGAACATGTAAGGCCCCATCGAAAGATGAAGTGAAGTGTTTCAAGTTCTTTCCCTCAAGCTCTAAATCTCTGTTCATCTGGCTTCATCTTTTCTTCTCTGGGTAAAATCTTTCATTTACATGTTGGATTTAAGTGATGATAAAATTAAAAGACTGAGAACATGGAAACTTTAAACTTGGTATTCAGAGGACACACCCGTATGAAAAATCAAAAATAGGATTGATTTGCTATATATATTTCCAATTCAGACTAAAATAGCTTGGGGGGGGGGGGGCAACAATGATGATCTAATCCTAGTACTAGGTAGAATAAATAAAAAACCCCAAGCTTTTAAGTATAATAAAAAATATAAGAAATATTTTATTTTTAAAAAAGCAGAATTTTTTTTAAGTAGGTTTCAATTATTGACTAGACCTAAACTGGTGAAATTTGATGATACATTTCTGAAATTAGGCTAAATTGATGGATTCAGATTGTATAGATGACATGCTGTGCTCCTTTACAGATGCCTATAATTTTTTCAAATACAAAAGCAACTAGGATTTCTTGCTTCTCAGCTGAAGATATTTCATGTTCTAGAGAGTGTCGACTACTTCTCTGGTATAAAAATATATTCAATTTTTTCCTCAGTTTGGATACCTAAAAGTAGTTGTACAGTTTTTTTCTTAGGTTCCTTCTATTTGAAATTTACAGTAGTCTTCTCAGAAGATGTTGTTTCTTTATTAAGTTTATCCTAACTATTTTTCTCTACAAAACTGAAAATTTAGGTTTGGTTAACAGGGTTTTTTTTTTTTGTTTTTTTTTCCCCAAAACAATAAAATATGATGGATGTTGAAACATAGGCACAGTTCCTTAAAATGTAATAATTGTGACACAATAAAAAGAAAGTTGGATCTATGGTAGGACAGAAACTTAAATAAGCTATTTTCTGTCTGAGAAGAAACATTAGCAGGGACTGTTTTTCAAGAAAATGTAGTTAAGTAATTTAGTTCAGTTTCTTTTGTTTTACTGCTTGTTATTGCAAAATATGAATTTTGAGCATTTCAGCAGTATGCACTTGTGGAAAGAAAATAAAAACAAATTAAACAAATTCTTAATCCATATTCCAGTACTGTGATTTAAAAGACTATTGTTTCAGAAGTGGATTTCGTTACAGGACTGTCTGCTTCCTTATTGTTATATCTGCCAATTTGATAGAGTTAAACATTTTAAATACTCTTAAATTATCCTAGCAATAATAATACCTGTCAGCCTACATTGTATAAATTCATAGTTCTCTTGAAGTCAAGAGAATTTGTGCATGTTTATTTTCAATATTGTTTCACTGAACTTCTCTGAATGGTCATGTTCTTAGCAGTGTTCCACATGATGTAAGCATTCTACCAAATTTATGGACACCTTGACTTACTAAATACAGTTTTGTGTTCCTGACACGATGGGAAACCTTTGGGGTTTTACCCTATAGCGTATATTGGTAATCTCTCAGTCTCACAGAATTCCACTGCAGCTTCTCTTAACACTGAGCACACGTCAGCTCTTAGAATATCCTGATCAATTATGATGCTTTAACTGCAGGATATCTCTGTAATTTTCAATGCAAGAAAATAAAATTTGAATTAAATATTCTACATGAGGTTTTAGTATTCTCTTGTAAGAGAAGAAAGTATTTACTTCAGTTTATGCAATGGATAGCTGAATAGTTTCTCTGGTATGGGGCATCTGCGGAAAATATTATAGTTCATGTATCATGGAAGATACTAAAATTTTTCCCTACATTTTACCTTCATTTGCGATAGTCTACTGATCAGCACAAATGTGATATAGTATGTATTTTCTTTTTTTTATCTTTCAGTTATTATACTGTTGGCTCCCATAAGCCTCATACTTAGCAGTATCATCTGAATATTATCTTCCTTTTCTTACTACGATTAGACTTCCTTTCTTGAATACTCATTCTTATCTGAAGGAACCGATCTAGAAATATGGGATGATTCTAATCTTACCAACAATGATTAACCCTGGCATTATCCCTATAGCCATTTCCTACTCAGATGTTACATTTTTGCTTTTTTGTTTGTTTGTTTAGGTTTTTTGAGGTTTGTTTTGGTTTGTTTGGTTTGGGTTTTTGGTTGGTTGGTTTGGTTTTTTTGTTGTTGTTGTTGTTTGTTTTGTTTTGTGTTAGGTTTTTTATGATATTTTTATTAGTATGTTAATTTATTTTTTTACCTGAATTTGTGAATGCTTCCTTCAGCTTCTGAGAGTCATTCCACCTATCTTCTCATCTGCAGCCTAATTTTATGTAATTAATATCAATTGTAACGTAAGTCTTCTGAAATAAGTCAATTTTATGTATATCAGGAGAATGTACTGCAAACTTTTTAACTGCCATTGTATTAGCAATATGTTGGAATCTGGCTAAAGCAACCCTGCGGTCTTGATGGGAAACATTTTATAGTTATAAGTAAAGTAGCTAATTTTTTTCTGTGATTCATCGAAACGTAAAAAGAGGCAGCACCAGGATTTTCTTGGATAAAATAATAATAACTCTTCCTCTGAGCTAGCAAGATCAGAATAAGAGTTCTCTTATTATGTGACTAAGATGGCATAGGGAAGTTTTATTGCTTAATTCCTATTCTGTTCACACTAAGCGATGCATTAATAAACTGTTTTCAAGATTTACAGGTGGATATGACATGGTCTTTTTCTGTGACCATGAAGCTCTTCTCTTCTGCTTTATCTCAAGGGATCTTTTAAAGTCCTTTTTTTCTGTTGGACCCTTGTGTTTGTCAGAACCCTATTTATTTATTTATTTATTTATTTTCTGTTGAGGCTTGATCTTTTCTGTCCTTTCATTAGTTCAGGACTCATAGTTTCTTCTGAATTTTCTTCCCGTGTCTCAGATATCTTCAGCATGACCCATAGTCTAAGTAAGAATTCTATGCAGTTCTAAAGCTTTTTTATTTCCTTCTTCAGTATGTCCTTCAAGTTTTGTTCATACCCTTCTGTCTACATCATGTTCTGGCTACATAATTCCTCCTCAGGTAATGTTTCATAGGCTGACGTATTTTGTTCTGTTGTTTTTAAAGAATTTTTAAATCATTATTTGTTTTTTTCACTCAGTCTTACGTTACCTTTACATTAAGTTTCACTTTAATGTTTCTGATATGGTAACAGTTGGTAAATTTTGCCTCCATTTATATAATTCATCATCTGTATGTTTTATTTTAATATTTTTATTTAGAGTCTTTCTATGTGTTAGTGATTACCAGTAGCTGATCTAGCAAAAACCTGGTTTAGCACAGTGTATTAGTTATTACAGCTGCATCAAGAATAGCTAAGCGAGACAGAGGAACTTTTTTATAAGCTTAATAGCTCCCATGTTGCTTAATAAGCTGGATGGGATGTTTTTACCCTCAAAAACCATCATAGAAAAACATTGGAAGCTTTTTGGAAAAACAAAATTTTCTATTTTAAATATAAACCTTCCTATGCAAAAAACAAATAAACAAACAATCAAAAAGAACACATCAAAAATCCAGCTCCACCTTTACCCCAAAAGGTAATTTATCTCCTCATTTTGAGACAATTCCAATATGGCCAGGATGTCCCTTACAGAAACTCATATGACTTTTTTTAAATTATACTGATTCTGCAGCTTATAAAACAGCCTGCTCAGATTTTTAACTATCCTTAGAGCTAGAAGCGTGTTTTCCTGATCTATTCAAAATTTTATTTGCTGTAAATTAAGCTGAATACTTAATGCACTGCACTCAGGGGACATAAAGAATAACTGATCATGCTCATTAATACCAGCCTTTTTTATTGGAAAATTCAGTTGCAGTCTCTTCCAATTAGAGGCAAAATCCTTTAACCTATCTTCACAGTCAAATTCTCTAATTTTTTTAGGGATTTCAGTGGTGTCATTTTGAGTCTACTTTTTCCTAAGTGCCACTGTGAAATCAATGTGTATTACCCAGCAGAGGCCTTTCCATTGCAACCAGTGCTCACTTGCTACCTCGTAGTGCAACCTTGTTCTCCTGATTATCATGGGAAACTGCAAAGATCATTTTGTCCTCTTATGCTGTCTTCTCAAGGGCCCGAGTCCCCTTCCTGAGCAGTGTCATTTTAACACTTTCTCAGGTTATTAATGAAGCTACTGAGCACTAATAAGACCTAGAAAATATTGTATATGCAGGAGTCCCTAGATTATGCTCTGTGATCTGGCTACTGAAATACCACTTTTAGTAGATTCCATAATTGTTCATGACTAATGTCATCTACTTGCTTATGGGAACAGTGTAATTGTAAATAAAACCAAAAGCAATAAAAGAAAAAAGAAAGAAAAAAGTAGACATTGAAGCTTTAAGCGTTACTATTTCTTACCTTCCTCTTTTCATAGAAGTGCATTGAATTGCTACACATTGTTTAGAAAATTACATTTTAATAGGATATCAGTGGGGCTCCTCCCTAAGTCACCTTCTGCAGGTATCTGAGGTGTTACCTGTTTTGCATGAATTGTCAATGTCTTAATATTCAATGATTCCTTTAAGTTTTTTTAGACCACATTTCATCATATAATATCCTTGCTGCTGTTAGACAAAGGCCAATAAAGAACTCAGTCTATACTCTTTTTCATTCTTTTGTAATACCAAAAAAGGAGAAAAAAGACCTTTCTAGCAGTAACCAAAACACTTGGAAATTGTTATTAGAATTACAATTCTAGGTCAATATTATCTTGTACCAGGCGTTTGGCAAAAAGAATTGCTTTTTTTTTTTGTTTTTGGAGAGAAGAGGTGTCTTAGACTACTTACTAAAATAAGATGTTGGATGGAGGAATGTCATTCTCATCTTCTATTCTGTTTTTCCTGAGCACTATTTTCTGTACAATAGGACTCTGTAACTAGACCTGTAACTTCCCTGCATCCTACTTGGTATGTAAGCAGAAACTGGATACCACTTGGGTTTCTTAGGACCCTCTCAGATGATAACCAGTGAAAGAAAAACAAGCCTATATGTACTGAGGAAATCTGTAATGATTTGTCCCAGACTTCTGACAGATTCACACAAAATTCATGAACTTTCATGTTCCCTGGGGGAACATAATAGTTATATTAAAGGAATTCTGCAGTAATTTCTGAGATAGTTCTCTTTCCTGTATTATGAATACCTGTCTAGTTTCACACTCCATTAAAGAGAATAAGTCTGAATCATTGAGGTACCCTAAGGCACCCTCCTGATTAGAGTTTTGGGCTTATTTTTAAAAAGTTTGTCTCATCATCATGCTTTTCTTGAATGAGATGCTGATTTTTTTTGGCAGATAGCTTCAACCTAGACAGTGTCTTTTATCACAGTTTCTGACATACCAAACAGCCCTATGAAAGTAAAAGGGAAGCTTACTTTCAAGTGATAGTAGATTAAATGTATTTTAATATCAGATCATGTCTAGAGATAACATTTAAAGATGTTCCTTCTCTCAGGTCAGCTCCAGGAAGTTTTCAAATAAATTCAAAGAGGTACCGTGTTCTGAATAAACATTTTTTTTATGTCTGCATTTAAATTAGTTTCATGGGACAAACCCTTTTTACAATAATACATATAGACAGAGTTGTTGACTATAAAGGTAATAAATGATTTACATGTCTTGGGAATACACTGATATAGATGTTAGTTAGTAAAACTAAAGAAAGAAAGTAAACCAAAGTGGACCATAAGAACTTAAAAACCAAGTGTCTTGAGATCCATTCACTGCCATGGAAAAAATGCAAAATACAGTAAGATTAGAGAAGGTACCTTTTGCAGACACTGTGTTGGAGCATTTAATACCCATGCAAAAATACAGAGTAGTGCTGAATCATTACACCCATGGTTAGCAACCAAACACTGAAGAAAGGCTGGGATATGGTGAGCTCTGGTACATTATTCAGATTATATTAAAATCTGTTTATTTGTCACAACATTTGAAGGCTGCTGACTGGTCTGGTGTCTAGCTGAGCTCAGCACATAGCTGAAGAAGAGTTAATTGGAACTAAATCCAAGTAAGAAAGAGGTTATGCCTGCAGGCAGAATAAAACCCCTAGGGAGCTTTCCATCATATTCACTTCTTCATTTGAAGACATGTAGCACAAATCTTCAAAAGAGCCTTTGGTTTCCAGACTCCCCTCTGAACTTGGACATATAAATAGAAACCTATAAATGAAGACCAGGACTAAGAGATTTCTTCTCATTTTTTGTTTGGTGATGAAATGACCTTAATCATGTATACCTTCCTTATCTCATGAATTAATTATCACGATGAAACTTACTGAAGCCTGAACACAGTAAGTACCTACACCCACTGTTCTGCTCTTGGCATTAGCTCCTTATAGAAAGAACACTGAGTCACATTTAATGTTTCATCTAGTGTTTTCCAGCCTCTGACTGAGCAGGGCCAGGGTTACTTTGACCTTCAGAATTTAACTACCTAACTCCATGTGAAAGGAGGTAAGTCATCCTGTTTTGGGGATTAGAGTAAAATAATGGGATTCCCTGCTTGGAGGAACCGAGAAAGACCATAAAATGAATAATTTTCTCACCCAAATGCAAAGCCCAGTACTTTGAAGTTTCTAATAATAAAACAATTTGAAGATACATCAACATTGAAGCAAAATTGACCTTAAAATATCAGATTTTAAATATTCTAATTTTAAAGGAAAATAATGGATTTTTTCCCCCCTCTGGAAAATGAAAATTATGATTGCTGGTGATAGGAGTTAGGCTTATGGTAGGAATTTTCATAAAGAGCTCAGTAGAATGTAAGAGAAAAAAAGGGTCAGTTCAGATTCACTCCAAACTTTGCTTCTTGATCATCATCTCATTTAAAAGTTAATGATTTATATCATGGGGGTTTTTTTGTGTTTTTTGGGTTTTGTTTTTTTGGTTTTTGTTTCATTTTTTGGTTTGGTTTGGTTTGGTTTGTTGTTGTTGTTTTAGTTGTTTTTGTTTTGTTTTGTTTTGTTTTTCTCTGCAGTCATTTCTAGGAAAAGCAAAATTTAGGTCCACATGGTTAAGTTTTAATTCACTAGACCCTATGTCATACCAGAAAAATGGAGCTGATCTCCCTTTCAGCTTCCAACCAAGTCTCTCCCTATTAGACTGGGATATTGCAGACACAGTGGAGAGGCGACATTTCTCTCTTGTTACTGAGGCCGCCTTCTTCCTTACAGCAACTACCAATTAGGCAGTAGGAGTTGCTTGCATAGCTTATGCTGAAACTGATATACTTCATATAAAGATGCTTACAGGCTAATATTAAAAGAAATCATTGAGACTGTGAGAAAAGTTGGTCAAAGGATCTCTTTTGAATTAGGTAAGTGGAGAAGATGAGACTAGATTTCTTAATTAGGTTTCCTAGGGATACTTCTGTTCATCAAAGTTATTTCACTTCTATGTGAATGAAAATGTCTTTTGAAAATACCAAAATGAGCTATTTCAGCATTTCATTTTTTACCCTTTTAACTTTTAGTCATCTAAAACTGTTGCTTGAATTCTTCATAGCCAGTAGGGTTGTGTTGTGTTCTCTTTTTAATTTTTTTTTTAAATTATTTTTAATAATTTTTCCATTATAAACTCTGTCAACAAATAATTCTGATGACTACGCTCAAGGGGTTTCTGAGTCTCAGTTCTAGTGGTTCTTCAGAATGATCTTCAATACTTTTGAGGTAAAGCCTTCCAAAATGCTACCCCAAACACTGTTTTCTACTGTGGAAGAGGTAAATTAGCACCCCTGGTTTTATGATGTCAAGATCAGAAAAAGAGCAAGATTTTTCTTCACTCATTTTCCAGCCATTTTTCTTCTCTGAAAAAAGGAAGGTCATAATGAGTAAATATCCAGTTTTACTTAAAATGCATAGTCCAGACCATTATGGAGCCTGATTTAGAGGCTCTGTGAACCTTAAATAGATGTAGGTAGATTTCAATTTTATTTATTTCCTGTCTGAACCCAAAGAAGAATTTTAAAGGAAGGAATATCTCACAAGACCATTCATGTAGTATCTCATATATTATATGAGGCCATAAAGGAACAAGAGAAGAGTGTGTGGTCATATTTTCACCACCATATTTTCAGAAACCTGAGGAATTTAATGGACAGGGGAAGAAATGTAAATTTCCCAAATGGAAAGGAAGCTTAACTTAAAAGAAATGCTTTTAGCTTTATCCTCATTGGGAACGCTTGTGAGTAAAACCCTGCTCATGCCCCCAAAACCAGCAGAGAGCTGTGGGAAGCATGCCCAGGACACAAAGGCCCCAGTGCTCACTACAGCCATAAATAGTCAGTTAATACTTTTGACAGCAACGTGGTGGTTATTCCCTCTTGTTAGCCTTTTAAACCAGCCTTTGGGCAAGAGAAAAAAAAAATTAAAAAAAAAAAAAAAAAAAAAAAAAAGTCTAAAAGTTCTGAGATCTTGCTAGAGACCCAAATTCCGATTTTAAGGGAAGGAAAGTAGAATTTTCTGGTGTGGAAAAGGCTCTGAATACCATTAGCTTCAGGAATTTGTATACACTGACAAGTGCTGTAGAGGTTAACAAGTTTCTCTTTATCCTCTCTCTCTAGCTGTTGCAAGAGTGAGTGTTCAGGTCACCTGTTTCAGTCTTGCTGAATCAGTGACCCACAGACTTAACACCTCCTCCAGGGTGAAAAAGGCATAAGCTTGTTCTTTAATGCAGATCCTTAGGTTACATGTTACTTTAAGCCTATTTGCTGCCTATTAACATTAGCAAAGATTGCTATAGCATTTCCCATTAAAAAAAAAAAAAAAAAAAAAAAAAGAGTATAACCATGTGCAAGTGAAAGCATACAGATAATCAGTGTAGACCTCATAATATTTTAATTTATTGAGAAGGTAAATCTCACTGGGCACTCTGAGTACACTTGCAACACACCCTGAGTTTGGGGCAGTTCTTATGTTGGAATAATTCATGTTAATTTCATAATGTCAAAATCCCAACCATCCTGTGATTTTTCTAAAAAAATCACTATCTGATTCAGCTGGTTTATGAACTACCCTGTTTTGACTTCTTTAATATCCTACTTGGGTGTATGGTACTAGGAAGTATGCCACATAACTCTCAAGTCAATTTTAGATGTTCTGCTTTGGAACTTACAATTTTGTGACGTTACCAGTGTATTTAGAAAGTCTACCCTTCCATTCACCAAATCATTTTTTGAGTCATCATATCAAGTATATAGCTGCAATGAAAAATCAGTAAAGAATTCTGTGCAGTGCTTGAAGATGACTGTGGGTCTTTAGAGACTTTTATGTCCCCAGGTCCTGTCATTTTCAGGAGAGACTGCTGCTGTTTCAAAGTCACTGATTTGTACTTTCTGCCTGACTTAATTCATATGGAGACACTCACATACACAATAAAAGTTTTTTCTGAGGACAAAATAAAACCAGGGAAACAAAGCTTGTGTCTAAATACCTTAAAATCAGAAGTATCTCACAAAGTTCATTTCATTTTGACACAATGAAAGGCATAATGCTAAATCAACTAACTTTAAGATTTATTGACTTCATTTTCTGCCAGCTCCAGATTAATAGTACTGATCTACTTTTGAACTTAGACATTGTCTTTTTTCCTATTTCTTAATGTTAAAGAGCCATAAACATACAGGTTGACTGGTTGTCAGAATTTAACAGCTGAGAATACTATTAAATGCAGCATTAAAAACTGAATGGTGTCTGTTCAATTTTGTCATTCCTCTAATCCTTCACTACACATTCTTTGTCTTCCTAAACCAATATGTTTCCATCCAGTTTTGAGGCAAAATATTTTAAAATTTGTTGCCAATAATTTTAAAAGAGGAATTCATTGATCACCTGACTGAAAATAGGAAACAGAACCATGAAACAGCAGTGCTTAATTAGATGATATGCAAATACCATGTATTGTGTAAATTGAGACGTTTCTACTCTGTAATTTTACCAGTTCCCAGTTAAGCAAACCAACAAAAAACCAAAACAACCAACTAAACAAGAAAAAACACAACTCGAACATTTCCTTTACATCTATTTATTAACCAGCAGTTCCTGAGGTTTACATCAAAGAGTGATGCAAAAGCAAGGTTTAAATGATAAGAAAAATTTTAGTAAGTTTCAACATTCTGTCAGATCTGCATAATTCATTGTGTATGTTGGAACCAACAGCCAGAACAGAGTAGAAAATATGTATGAATATCTTTGCTTTTGCAGAGGGCAATCTTTTCTTTTAAAAAACAAAGCCCCTAAAATTGCAGACCTGTCAGAAAAGAAGGTTCATTGCTTTCTCTATTGCCTGTAAAATGCCAGGAGAGTTTGAAGCAAATAGCAATAAATGTGAAGAAGGGCTACTGTTCAACACCAGAATATACAGATTTTATATTTGAGTAGAGGGGGAGTACCTTTGAACAAAAAGAACTGTAGACATACCTTAGCTGCAAAACCAGGTAGAATGATAGAGACTTTAGAAACATTTCAAATAAGCAGCTGTTCCATTTTTCAGGCAGAGTGAAATTTATGACCCATGGAGGTCACAGAGCATATTTCTGAACCATATTTTGGAGAATATCATAACAAAGGTTTCAGGCATCAGAAACTTCAATGGACATGGTAATTTCCCATGCTCCCAGATGAAGCTCAGAATTTCACTGCAATACATACCTAAAGAAAACAAGTAATCTAGGGGAATTAATATTGTAGATCCAGGTCAATGAAGGCATTTTGGCTTTGTAATACCCACTTCCTGGGTGTCTTGTTGCCACGAGATATGTGTCTTAGCCAAAATTTTTCAGAAGGCAACTCCTTTACGCAAGTCAGGGTTGAACTACAGGCACAGAAAAGGTCTGTCTCTGGTTAGTCAGAAATCCTGCCTTGTTTTCACAGTTGTAGTGGAAAACTATTCAGGTCTAGACAAATAACTTTTCTGGAGTAATGCATTCAGAGGTTTGGCAGTGCTTTAGGAAGAATCTTTCTTGAGGGGTATTTAATATCTGTTATTGATTCAAGCCACTGACAAGACTGATTTGGAGGACTAAGTTTCTGGTTGAGATGAGCTCTGAGATATTTACTGAATGGAAGGCAGCACTCTCTGCATATGGCAGAATAAACATGGCTTTAATCATTGGCACTGATTATAGGGACTGTGGTAGATACTTCAGTTTTATATAGGCATATACTGAGTATGTTTGAGATTTTAGCCTGCAGGGGAGTATTTTTTTTTTAATATGGTGGGTTTTGACACTTCTAGTGACTTGAGTGAGATTGCTGCAGTTTGTGAGATTGTTGTCTTATTCAGTGAATATGTTGATTTAATTAATCCACTTAGGGAACAGCCAAATATTTTATAGAAGTACTGATTTATTTAACAGTCAGTTTTGTTGCCTTTCTTGTAAAGGATGCAACTTTTATGAAATGTATACTTAGAAGACAAAAAAATCAGACTAATTTGGTACACCAGAAAAATCCTTCTAATATCACACAAAGAAAGGGAAGGGAAAGGAAGGGAAGGAAAAGGGGAAAAGGTTGTGTGAAGCAGCTACAATTTACTGTCAACACCTGGGGGAAAATCAAGATGTTTTCAGACTTAGCTGCTAAACTTCAGGGACAGCTATCCAAAGATGAGGAACATCACTGTGGTTCTTTATAGAACAGTGATCATAAGCCCTGAAGCCCAGGACATGGTAATCTTGCTACATATCCCACATGCAGCTTAAGATAAAAATTCGCACAACTGTTGTGCTTAAATGCAATTTCCACTCGAAAAGAACACACTTGCAGGTTAAGTCAATGGTATCTTTAAAATACTTGATTTCATGCTTAGGTGTTTAAGAAGTGAGGAAAAATAACAGTGATTTCTATTTACTCTGGGCAGCAGCCTATAACTTTCTGCCTTTTAAGAATGTGTTTCAGAAGTATGCCAACAACTCACTCCAGATATCAAGCTTTTCTCTCTCAGTTCATGACTAGGGAGTTTTTCTGTCTCATTTTTTTTCCAAGTGATGGCTTGATGGCATACTCTATACAAGTAAATTGTTCTCCCAATCAAGAACCTCATTTGGAAATCAAACATTTGCTTCCTGGTGTTGTCTCTCTCCAGGCCAGGGATCAGTTGGGTTTCTTTTGCCCTCTCTGAGGCACTTGGGTGGATTTATTGCTCAGCAAGCAGCTGGATCTATTTTCTCTAAAATTACTAAGTGTCACAATATCCTGGTAATGTATTTTGTGAAATACACAACAGTCTCATAGGGTATTGTCACGGTTTAACCCTGGCCCGGCCGAATAACAGATTTAAACCGAATAACAGATTTATATATTAATCTCTCTCTCCTCACTGATAAAGAAAAGAGAGAGAATAAGGAAGAGAGACTTATGGGTTGGAAACTAAACTACACAACTTTAATGAAACAGTAATGATAAATAGGAAAAAATTACTAAATATATACAAATATACAGAAAAATTGATACCACGTTCCTCCCCCCTTTCCCCAATAACTCTCACGTCACCACCGAGGCTGCAGGGCAGCCCTGGGAAAGTCCAGGCTGGAATCCTGGGGTCAGCAGCAGAGGGGAGCTGGGGGCAGGAACACACAGATTCAGGCTGGCAGGGATCAGGACCACAGGCAGAGGGATGGATGGAATCCTCCCAGGATGCCGAAGGAAGCAGGGAGGAAGCAGGAAGGAAGAAGTAGTTTAACCCTTGTGATCCCTCAAATTTATACCGAGTATGACGTGTATGGGATGGAATACTCTATTTGGTCAGTTCTGACATCTATCTTGTCCGGTCCTCCCCAGAGGAGGGTTTCAGGTGCGACCTCGTTACTCCTTCTGGAGGGTAAAATGTTCCTCAGAGATGAGCAGTGTCCTTGGCTCTGCATGCCAGTCTCTGGCTGTAACTATAAACATCGAGTGTTATCAGTCCCAGCAGCAGACACTGTCTGAGAAACTTGCTGTTAATTTCAGCAAGTGCAACTACTTACACGAGACTTAGCTGAAAGCAAAAGTATGAGCCAGAAAATCACCTTTATCCTGGCCTAAACCAGGACATTCCACCCTTTATTCCATACCATTTGTGTCATGCTCCAATCATTACTACCTCTTTCTCTAAAACTATCTATACACAAATTATTACTAACTTTCTGTACTAACATTCACTAAGTAATTCAGTCTGTAATTGCAGATGTTTGTCTATTGTAGCAGATTCTTAAAACAAGGAGCAATCTTTGCAGTCCATGTCCATGGTCCACAAGTTGCAGGTTGCAGATGTTAACTTCAAGGAAGTTACTGGATGCCAGTCGATGAACCTAGTTCTGGTTTCATCACCACAAAATCATCCTGAAAAACACTCACAGAACACTGTTGGTTTATGCTTACACAAGACTTAGCTGAAAGGGGCATCAGCAAGAGGTAAAAGGAGGTGAGCACCTGAGGGTCCACCCTGGAGATAAACATCCTGCAGAGAAGAGTCAAGAGGGAAGCAGGGCCAGAGAGAGGATGGAAAACATGCAATCCAGTCACAAGGCTGGGGCAGGGACTGATGACTCCTGATCAGGCTGAAAGAGGGCTCCTGGGCTTAGGGGGGGGTAGGAAGCTGTTGGGTCTGCTCAGGGATAAGACCTGGTAGTGCCCTCAGGGACCTTATGGTGTATGTTTAAAGATTAATATACAATGTCTATGGATAAATGTATACGGATACATACCTCATGGCAACAGGAGACAGGCACCTAGATAAGGCTCAGGTAAATCCATATGCTTGCTAGAGAGTCACCTAGGCTAGCTGCTAGGAAATACCATGGGCAGAGCCTAACTGATTAGTGCAATAACTTGACATCTAACTTTTAGCGAGAATGTTTTATTTCTGTCTGCATAACAGTATTCCCGCTTTGGTCACTGGATAGTCTTGCCAGACATTTCTCCTAATTAAGAGTTTTGTTTCCCATATTCTATTGATTTTAATATTCATTTCAGCTATGTGAAACATGCTCTTATGCATGACTTGAATCTATATGTCTCTTTGAGGTATTTTATGGAGTGGTAAAGCCTTTCTTGTTAAACTTCTCTGCAGTGAGGAGGATGTTAATGAGGATCTGGAACCCTGGTGATTGTGCTAATCATCTGTCCACAGAGTCATTGTTATTTTCTGGCTAAGCAAATACTTTAGCATGCATAAAGTAGACCAGAGTAAGAATAAATAAGTTGCTGCCTGTTCTGCATTACCTACAAGGAAGGAAGATGTGAGAAACTGAAGAACAAATTCATACTCAAGATGAAAGATTAAAGAAAAGAATTTCATCTGATCTTTCATATTTCATATACAATGCTAATTACTTATTGAGAAGTAGTTTCTTGGCATTATTTATGCACATTCAGAAACTCTGAGCATGCCCTCTGAATCAGAGTATGTAGGAAAGTGAAATAATAAGTATATTTTTTTGCAAACGAGTCCCAGACTTAGCAATAAACTAAGCATAAAACCTGTTCAATCATTCACTCCATGAACAGAAATTTAGGGTTGCAGGTGGCAAGTAAGTTGGATTTTATAATTGCCAGTGGCACCTAACAAGACAAATACACATCCAAGTCCACTTTGAAAATTTTGCCCTTTGCACCTTTCTAGTTTTTTCAGCATTGCCAGTGAAACAATAGCTACTGTCACCAATCTAATTTATAATCAATCTAGAGGTGTAGATTTGCTTGAATGAACAAGAAGGTTAGTTTTAATCTAAAGTGAGACTAAAAATAGCAGCATAAGGTTGCTGCTAAATTGCCTCTACAACTCCAATCAAGTAATTGCAGTTAAAAAAACCCCAACTTTTTTCAAAAGGCTTTTGGAACCAATTGAAGTGCACAGATGTTGAAGTCATACAATGCTGATCAGCTAGAACCTAGGCATTGAGGTTTAAAAGTGTAAAACCCTTTTGCTCTTAGTGATTATTGGGCAGCGCATCTGGCTCACAAAAGAAAAATTAAGTTTTATATAGTATGAAAGACATAATGGATTGCCATTAATTAGCTGCATTATTACTGAGGAGGCTGTAGTTATAGACTACAGTTCCTCTGTGCACTTTTCTAGACACACTAAAATACAGAACAGATGCTACCATCACTTCCAAAATAACTGACTCTCTGTGTATATCATAGCCAAAACAGCTTTTTCACTTCTTCTGGAAGTAAGAACTGATCCTATTTGATACACAGTTGAAGGGAAAGCTGAGATGACTTTTCTTTAGGTTCTCAAGGCCAACTACTGCAATTCTTCACCTCTAAAATCAGTTAAGCAGAAAAGACAGAAAGATGAATTCTTTTACATTTGTAATTTTTAAACTCTTCCTCCATCAGTCTATTTTTCCATTCCTTGTGTATAACTTTTTCTCCTTCTCCTTCCTGAGAAATGAATTATTTTACGAGTCATTATCTAGTGAAAATAATTTCATTAATTATACGGATATCAAAAAAGTGTATACTTAAGTATCACAAAGAGGGGGCACTTTTGGAGCTATTATTGTCACAGATATAAATAGGCCAGTAAGTACTCTTCACTTCCTGTTCTGTCCAAAAATATTAATAATTATTGTACCTAGAAAAAAGGAGTTGTGTGTTAGTAGAATTATGTTATCTGCTGGTAAAGCCAGAGTGGTCACCTTCTTTCTGTCAGCCTGTAGTAGCTCTTCCTTCTACAAATACATTTTTTCAAATTTATGTACATTTTTTATGTCAACATCTTCCAGTTTATTTGAGCTCTATGCTTCTTGTGCCATATAGGTATGCTCTACAGCTGTTTCTGTTTGTTACTATTCCAAGGATTTGTGACCTCTGATTCTGAAAACTAAATAATAAACCCCCTATATTTTGTTCATGAATTTTATAACTTCAGCCACTGAGCTAATTAGAAACCTTTGCAGAATACAGAATAGAATGAATAGAGAGTTTCAAGCCATAATTTTATGGTTCTCCTAATCACGGGCAGGAAAAAGCTATCTACTTTTTATTTTGATAAATGGAAGAAGAAAAAAGGCAGTCTTGTGAGCATTTAAATGGAAGGAAGGAAGGAAGGAAGGAAGGAAGGAAGGAAGGAAGGAAGGAAGGAAGGAAGGAAGGAAGGAAGGAAGGAAGTCAGTCTATGGAGGGTGGCCAAAGTCAATCCACCATAGGAACAAAAGTACCTTAATTTAGTTGAAAGCTGTGGAACACTATTTATATGAATTTTTACAATTAAATTCTCAATCTGTGCAGATTCCTAATTGGAATAGAGCTATGTCTACTGCTGTAATCAAATCACGGGCACAGAAAATTTGAGCATTAATTTCTTCATTCAGATTTAAGCTTATATTTTGGCAATTTCTAGTTGTATTCATTCAAACTTATTCTCCTGTTGTCTACATCCTGTGTCATATGGAGATCTGCAAAACGTAGCTGTTAACCCTTCCCAATCAACCATTTCCTTATATTTTCTCATTTTGAAGACTTTCTGAGATTGTAGTGAAGTTTTTTTGGAAGCCATCCAAAAACATTATATCAGGAATATTCACCTTTTTTTTAAAGTTATATACTTTAAAACAAAGCTGTTGTTCTACTCTATGCTTTCTTTATACTAATTACACTGCTATTGCTGTGAAAGTAATTTTGCTGGTGCTAAGTGGGGGGAAGAAAATGTGTATGGTAAATTTTATAGTCACAGAAATGGGTGTCCTGATTGAAAGTCACTGTTTTCATCTTTCCAAGGATAGCTCACAGTCTGATCCTTTGGGATTTCGTGCTCTTCATGTGTAACAAAAACCATCACACTCAAATTGTTCCAAGTGGGAATGATCCAGCCACATGTGGGAAATACTTAACACAACCTCAGGCATCTCTCATAGGCTTCACCAAAACTGATTGATCTGTGCAGAGCAAGATGGAAGTAAATGCCTTTCTTCTCAGAGCAGAGGCACTCCTCTGATTCTTCCTGGGCCACTGGTTCGGGTAACTTCAGGTTAAATTGTGGTCTCTAAAGAAATCAAGATTTACAAGACATGAACAGTCCTGGAAAATGGGAATGAATGGGACTTAAGCATTCATAGGGTATAAGCATACACTACATTTGAAGGTGTTGCCTCACACTTCAGGTACTTACCTGTATCACTCAAGAGTCCAAGAAACAATGTCAGATTTGTTTTATTTTACAATATTCTCAGAAAGTTCCCTGACAATTTTAACATTGCATGTAATTTTCTCTCAAATGTTTTCTACTTTAAAATCTTAAGTGCTTTCAGAAATGTCTTCCAGTAATATTGGATACTCACACGTTTGTCAAAATAGCTTCTCTTCTTTTACAAGAAAATCAATACAATGGATTTTCATCCTAAGTGTGAAACATCAGCAAGATTGTTTTAATCAGTGTTTCCATCAGGGTAGAGTAGTGGTCCTTTGTCATTATAGTTCATGTTTCCCAGTATTGAATATTTGTTGATATTTTACATGAGAAGTCAACAGGTCCTTAACACTGCAATAATGGTTATAATTATGGCTAGGACTTAAAAACTGCATAGAACACAGGGCAAAATTAATTTTCGCTGCAGTTCAGTTTGATTTGGTTTTTACTCACCTGTGCAAAAGAAACAAACAATCCAAAAAAAGTCCATTTCATTATTTGCTGCGTGATTGCGCAACATTCCATGCATGTGCCAGATGCTGCATGTAAAAGTACAGGTTTGGCCATCTGGAATCTATTTGTTCAATTGCCTTGTGAACCTTGGGACGAGGCTGTAATTCCCTCAGCAGACCTGTGCAGTCAAGGGGCTGAAAGACCTGACTGTCTCTGCCTGCCAGACTTACTGCAGTTGCAGCAGGAGCTGTGCCGAGAGCTGCTCCCCGGGGTGCTCATCGAGGTGGAGAGGCTGCAGTTCTCTGCAGGTGCATTGCAAAGTAAGTGGCAAAACGGGAATAGCTGGGAATTAAACTGTGATTTTTTTTTTTGTCACCAACTCTCTGCAGTTTGTTACAAACTGAAAATGGAACCCTAAGCATTTAAAGAGTCAAATAGAGACTTTGAAGTTAAAATCCTATTCAGATGAAAGACGTCCACACCTCTGCAGGTGTTATATTGTTCAGTCTGGCTTGACTGCAGAGTGAACAAGACAGAAATCTATTGATTTAAGGAATGAGGGCTATTTCCACAGCCAAAGGGTGTTAGAATTTATTTTTACATGAAAGTACATTCTGAGAAAAACAGTAAAAAGATGTTTATTTACTACATCACTGCTGCTTTCAGTGAATATTGACTCAGTATTCAGTGCTTTAAAATACAGAGCTTGCACAGACTGTTTCAAAGGGTTCCATGAGAAATTATAAACAAACCCAAAATTATAAACGTGGACAGAACTCTGAAACTGTGTACAACTCTATTAGCAGGGAGGGAGGTCAGAAAGGAGGGTGAACAAGACATTTTTCCTGGTACTTGTTGGTGATTATTTAAATGACCTTTAAGACCTTCCACTCCTACCTGCAACAGCTTCTTACTTGAAGTCCATATTATTTTACCTTCTTTCTTGAAGGTAAATACTTTTATCCCCTAAATAAGAGATAAATATTTAACTTAACTTCTTTATTTAACTTAGTCTCTTAATTAAGAGATAAAATATTTTGGTTTTGTCAGTTGTTGGGAGCCTGGAAACCACACAATAATGAGAAGCGTAGTGTATATGGTCCATCACTTTCTGAGAAATTGTCACTTTCAAAGCCAAATCAAACATTAATCATTTTAAACTGTTGTGGTCTTACTACTAGTTTCTTGCAGTCTTAATGCTTTCTCCTCTTGGCATAGTTCTTCAGACCACGAAAAAACAGTTTCTTAGACCTTAATACTTCTAATATTTGTCAGTTGCGTTTTCTGTATCAAAATGAATTAAAAATATTAAGTAGCAAAAAATTGCTGGAAAATTGAAAATATTCAGTTGACTTTATAAAAGGATTCCACTTAGGTATATTTAAAATAGGTTTGTTTTGGCAAGTTTTAAATTATTTGTTTTGATTTTGTCAACACAATGATTTAATTATAGTATTTTAGAAGTCAAAATGATCTATTTCTTTGACCTTATTGAGATGATTAATTTATACAGTTCTTCAATAGGAGTGTCAATGAAATAGATATTCTTGCGAAATGGGTTGATTTTGCTGAATTGGCATTTTCCAGTGGAAAATATTACAGCAGGAGAAAAAATCAGCCATTTTTCAGTTCTGACACATGCTATTTGTAAAATTGTGTCATTTCAGTTCAGTGCACCAGTATCTCAGTGCCCACAGCATTCACCCTAGGGAATAATCTTAGTGATGAAATTTAGAAGCCTGAATAACCCTAATTCAGGTCTGTGCTCTCAATACTTCTACATTTTTTGCTCTACATGCAGGAACTGATACCTTGAAAATGCCAGAAATAATCACGACTTGTTTCACCTTAACCTCATGGTAAAATGAGATTTTACCCCACACTGTCCTTCTTTAATTCTATTATCTGATTTCCTCAGAAACTCTTCTCTGTATATCAGCTGCCACATTTAGGCTAGGTCTCTGCTCCGAGTAGCTGGAGAGATGCTCTGTAGAGACATTTCCCTTGTGTGTGAGTGAGGCACAGATTTCTAGACTATCTGCTGCCAGCATGGAACAGGCAGCTGGAGTGAGAACTGAGAGGAGTTTCCAGACTCCCAGCTCTGCAGCCTTTGAAGTACTCTGCTCTGTGAAGCAGGGCAGAATCACAGACCAGGCAGCTTTGCTACAAAAAAAGGGCACAGAGAATAAGCTTGAGTACACATGCTCTTTTTACCTGCACAGTTCAGCTGTCATTTTATTTCCTGGTGCCCTTTAGGTCTGCTTTGAATAGATCTTGCAAATGCAGTTCCTAGGTGTGGTCCTGTGGGTCTGCACTCTTGAGACGTACAGGCAGGTAGTGAGCTCTGCAAGGGAAAGAGAATGGGAAATTGAGGCTGACATCAAAGCAGGTAGGGCAGCAGGTTTGGGAAGAGCCTACTTCCACAGCACCCATGCAACAAAAGCTTGGCAATAATATACAGGGCCAGCCATAGTCCATTGATTCCCTTACAAGTCTTTAGCAACAAAGCATATCTGAGGATAAAGGATGTTGAGTTGGTGAGTTAGAGCAGGGGTAGCAAGGTGCACATACAACGTAGCTAATGCAAGCACCCATGGCTCAAATGCACATCCTGAGCCAAACTGAAGGTGCAGGCCCTGCTGAGGCATCTTAAAGGACTTTCTGCCCTATCTCCATCTCAGCAGTTGCCCTGAGCACAGGCATCCAGAGCCTGAGGAAAAGGAAGGCAGGCAGAGATTTTGGCCTTGGTGGTGGTGCAGTTTTGGCCTTGATACAAATCTCAAAAGGCAAAACTGACAAAGGGCCACCAGTCTTAGCTTTTTCACTCTTAATGCTCCAGCTTGGTCTCAGAAGCTTTGTGTGCTCAAGCAATCCATAGAGCCTTATGCCCCCCATTACCAGAAAAAGATTCTAATTTTTTCAAATAGAGCACAAAGGAGCCAGAGGAGACTGAAGGCAAAAGTGTGTTTCAGCACATGCACAGGAAATTTGCTTTACATAAGACTCACTTTAACTAACATGAATAAGAATCAGTTCTTGCCACTTTTTTTCTGTGTCACAGTTCAGTCCTATTCTATTTAGCAAAATTGACTAGGTCTGCTTCTTTAGTAGTGTGACACATGAGCTGGCATAAAAAAGGAAAGCCCCTTCAGAAGTTTTTAATAATTGATATTGTTTTGCTGAAATTTTTTATATTAAAAAAAAAAATTCTGATTCATCAGAAAACAAAACTGGATGAAATTTTTACTCTTTTGACAATTGCAGAACTTCAGTGGAATCTGAAATTAGTTATCTATCATTACAGCAGCATGATATAACTTTTCATAGCATGCATTGTCTTTAATTCATTTGCCTCTATGAGTTCACCATGCTTCTTTTACATCCATCTGAAAAAAACCACATCTAAGATAATCTCTGTGTTGCAAGCCCAAAGACTTTACTGGCAATGGTATTGATGGTATAATTCTATTCTTTCCTGTCAGTTTATGTCAAATAAGATGGATTACTGGATGTGTATTACAAGGGCAGTAGACAACTTTATTTCATTATTACTACATGTCTAAATCAGAACTACTTTTTGAGTGATGAGTATTGTTAAAACATAAATGGAAATTTCAGTTTTCTAGGCCAGAGACCTATTGGATTCCAGCAGAGATTATTTTATAGTGGATGGACAAAGGTCATGTTTCTTTTTTTTTTTCTTAGTTCTTCAGACATCTTGTGATATTATAAGCACATAGAGTGCTAATTCCTTCATATTCTGACTGCAAGACTTCAAATTGTCTTTGATTTTCAGTTTACAACCTGTAAGAACATGACTGAAAGTAATTTGAGTTACTTGATTAAGTGTTGCTAGTTGCCCAAACACCCTAAACCAACAAAATAAATTTCTAAGATACATTCGTCCCTAAATGTCTGATCACTTATAATGAAACATTTTTTCATCTCAGAAAGACATCAGCTTCAGGTACACATATTTGTTTATTTAAACATGATAGCTGCATGAATCAGTCTGAAATTCTTTACTACTGACTCTCTTGTCTACAACAGATAAGGACAATGAGATGATAATGTTTTACTGATATATTCTCCCAGTCTTCAGCAATTTGTAACAGCAGTGAGAGTTGGAAGTGGGAGGTACTGCTTTTGTCTTTAATAATCCTCATGAATTTCTGCTGTGACTTTGTCCACCCATAAAGATTTTACTTCTGCAGCTTCCTATAATAAAAATATAAGTTAGCTATTCAGTGTGTGAAGAAATTGTGAACTCTTTCATGTTTTAAATATAAAATAAAATAGTTTAATTTGATATTCCTGGATCTTTGATTAGAAAAGACAGAATGATTTTCCTCTGTTAGCTGTTCTCTGTGACACTGAACATGCTATACTCTACGTGCTCAGTATTGATTTACTTCTATTCTCAGTGAGACTACCAAGAACGGATTTGATGAAAATAGAATTAGATCAAAATCAGGAACTTCTGAAATTTCAATTTTATTTTTAATTCTTTTCTCTTCCTACTTCTGAAAAGTGTATACCTTCAAAATTATTTTTCATTGTCATCTTGCACACTACTTCACCTTTCCCCTCATTCTTTCTTCTTTAACATTATGAATTATGTTGTATGTTTATATGCCAGAAACATATATTGAAACCTGGCACTAACAACCAGGGACCTTTCTTCTTTTTCAGAAGAAATCTGTACTGAGAAAGTAATAAACATGACAATCAAAATTGGTTAGTTATTCCTTCTCATAAAGAACTCCATGTGTTTGCCAGGTAATGTATAAAAGAAACACACAGAGTTTGTCTTTGTACCTGCAGTTACCAATGATTTTCAAGTGGACAGACATTGTTCATTTTCCTCTAGTAGCAAAAAACAGCAATGGTGTAACAAACTAACTAACCTAATTACCTCTAATTTAGTATATTAGACTTTAGAAGAAAAAAATAAAGTGTGAATTCAAAACAAAAACAAGAACAAAAAGATTAATGAGATCCCTTTTATAATGAACATTAAATCTATATATTTTCCCCTAAGATCATTCAATTTACTTTGCAGTGATTTGGCTTGCCTCTGGTTAAAGGTTTTTCCAATCATCCCAAATTCAATCTAACACTTCAGTGTTAGTTTAGCCATTCATCAGTTACAGAAGATGAGCTACCTCTCCATTTAATGAATACCAAACACCACTTAGTGAGTGGTACTGCTTAAAGATTACCATGTTTTTTTCTTTTTCAACTCCTTTAGAATGATGCTTTTCATATTATCACCGTTAACTGTAAAATCTTCAGTAATTATTTTTCCTTTTAACTAAGCTTAATTTAATTTTGACTCCACTGCTAATTTTCAGTTAAATTTAATCAGTTAAAAGAGACTTTTCTTTATTGGGAACAAATAATTTATAAATCAAAGAAGTTTATCTTTTAACATGAATCAATAATATATGAGATACATAAAAATCAGGGCAAAGAGAGAAAGGAACTAGAAATATGAGCCAGTCCAATGATAGGGTTAATGCTACTGTACTATTAGATTATTGGTAGGTGTCTGTAGGAACATTTGGTTTTGTATTTCCCATGCATGTTGATACATTAGTATGCATGTAGCTGTGCTAAGCATATGGAAAACCATCTTAACTAGCTGTACAGACAAAGCAAACAAGGCTACATGCATTTAACAGTTAATGTGGGAAAAGGGAAAGAGATTTGTTATTTGATAGGCTTTAGTACATTAAAGGGAGATCTTTGGAGTGTAGATAGCAGACAGCTGTCAGAGTGAACCATTTACAAATGCTGACTTATGCTCCTGCTCTCACTATTGCATTGTAATTAGCACTCCCTGAAATAGTTCACCAGAGATTTGAAGACTGCCAAGCTCTATACTTCTTGCCCTGGCCTAGTTTAGATAGCTTTTCAAGGCAATGATGGAGAGAGGTTAATACAGAAGATTCTGCTCATTAGAAATGCTAGAAATATTAAGGGACTTGTATTTTGTAGTACCCACTGTAACTGTGAAGAAACACATTCAGATTTCTCTGTTTCAAAGAATGAAAAAATGTGATGTTAAAAGCAGAAATAAATAAAAAGGCATTCTACCAACTCTCATTTGCTCATGATTTTTTATTGGTTGTTTTAGGGAGGATTGGTTTATATGTGAAGTCCTGCTCTTTCAATGTGATGGCTAATGTATATCCTTTCTTTGATACAGTGTCCCACTGGCTTCTGTAAAAAAAATTCAAATGATCTGTGTACTTAAATAAAAACAAAGGACTGGTTGCAGTAAAAGATAAAAATCAAAGAATAAACTTATGGGATCTGCTATGGGCAAAATCAGAAAATAAGGAAGCCTACATTTATTTTTATTTTGTGTGTGATTCTTTCGAGGGATGGAAGATTTTTTTGAGATTCTAGTTCTTTTTTAAAATGTTAGGAAAAATTCTACATCTATTCAGTTGAGAAGATAACTAACAAATATAAAAAATTTACGTATTTTACTATTTGGAACATATAAAAAAATGACCTGAAATACTCTGTTAGTTTCTTTTGATTTATCCTGCATATTGGACATACCCTGGATAATCACACCTCACTGCCAAGGCCCTTCCAGGGATGGTGAATCTCTGGGGTCCAGGAGCTTTGAAGACTCCTTGTGGGTCTCAGGGCAGGGCCTGGCAGCCAGGGCTTCTCCCAATCCCCGCCAGGAGCAGGGAAAGTCCCGGGGGGCATTGGGGAAGCCTCAGACCAGGGCATCAGGTATCTCCTTGGGGATGAGGATAGGGTCAGGCTGAGGATGGGCAGGGATGTGGGCTCACAGATGGGTCCAGGTTTGAGGGCTATGGGGGAGCTGAAGATCATCCTGCTGCTGTGTTGCTGGGGCCCTCAGGGATGTAATACACACCTTGCAACTTAAAGGTTGAACCCCACTGGCTTCAGGTTAATTGTCTAGAATCTTCTATAAAGTAGAGCTGCAGTTTCATAAATTCCCATTTGGTGATGGACTGTGTGCCACAGAATTGCATGAGAACCTTGAAGCTTGACTGCCTACAGTGACCATTTTGATCATTATAAAAAATTGAGGATGAATTACATTACAAGTTTAGGTTCGAAACTTACTAGTAAATATTCAAAATGTTATATAGTAGTGAACACAACCATGCATTTTTGCTGTGCAAAAGGTCATGACTAACTGTTTGTTATGTGTTTATCACTTTTATCCTCAAGACAGAGAGTTGTGGGCTCCAAGATGTTTAATCTTCCCCCCCCCTCTTCCCTGCAATGCTGTCTAAAGCAGTGATAAGTGCTAATTGGGAAGACTTTCTTATCAGTTCTCAAGGAAGCATATTAATTCTTGGCCTACTTAGGAAGCAGATTATCCCCCTAAAAAGGCAAAGCAAGTGGGGGCCTCCCCCATCACCCCTGAAGAGCAGAGGGTTTTGTCTCAGGCTCAGAGATAGGGCAAGGCTGCTTTTTAGCTGGAAGGATCCAGATGATTAGTGTCTGGGTAGCACTGAGCTGAGCTGGTAAGTGTCTTGCATGAAGAGCTCTCTACTGTGCTCCATCCAATGAAGTATATACGTACATATATAAAGATTAAGTATTTCATATACTGTTTCAATAGTACTTTTTAAAGTTAGCTTGCATAAATGTTTGTAGAAGTTTGTAGAAAAAGAGTCATTGGGGTTTAAAGTCGACAACTGTTAAACTGCTAAGAGAGTTCAGATTATTTAAGACTAGTAGACCTCTGTTTTCAGACTTAGATTGTAAATTAGTAGGAGTCCAGATCAACCTGATTTGATCAGCCCCAGCCCTGGTGAGGCCACAGCTCGAGTCCTGTGTCCAGTTCTGGGCCCCTCAGTTCAGGAAGGAGATTGAGGTCCTGGAGCAGGTCCAAAGGAGGGCAACCAGGCTGGTGAAGGGACTCCAGCACAAGTCCTGTGAGGAGAGGCTGAGGGAGCTGGGGGTGTTCAGCCTGGAGAAGAGGAGGCTCAGGGGAGACCTCATCGCTCTCTACAACTCCCTGAAAGGAGGCTGGAGCCAGGGGGGGGTTGGGCTCTTCTCCCAGACAACTTTCAACAAGACAAGAGGACACGGTCTTAAGTTGTGCCAGGGGAGGTTTAGGTTGGATATTAGAAAAAAATCTTTAAGAGAGGGTGATCAGACATTGGAATGGGCTGCCCAGGGAAGTAGTGGATTCTCCGCCCCAGGAGATATTTAAAAAGAGACTGGATGTGGCACTCAGTGCCATGGGCTGGTAACCGCAGGGGTAGTGGATCAAGGGTTGGACTTGATGATCTCAGAGGTCCCTTCCAACCCAGCCAATTCTATGATTCTATGATTTGAAAAAGTGGAAGAAAAGACAGAAATAATGCCATAAAAATAGTTTGAAAAATTTCCCATAAATTCCACTTACATTATGTCAGAAGAGCAGACCAAAAGAAAGGGTGTAGGAGTCTATCATAGTACTAATTAGGGCAACACTAAGAATTCCTAATGTCATCAGAATGTAGTCTGTATTGTAGATAGGATAATAGTTTAGCATGGAACAAAAATGTAGGTACAGATTAATGCTAAATAGTGTCAATCAGCACTCAAAGACACAGCTCTACTTCAAACATAATTTGGGAAAGGCAGATCTCTTTGTTTAGACTGTCTCATGTTTCTCTCTCTTCCTTTTTCTATTGTATCCCACAGTAGAACAAAAAAATGATCTTTAAAGGTGCCTTTAAAATTTAAGTCATCTTTAAAGCTCAGCTTTCTTTTCACTAGTTTAGATAAAAGGGGTGGGTCCAGAAGTGACTTATCCATTTTTATTTGTCTTCTGTAATGTTCATGAAATTGATCTATTGAGCATTAGCAACCAAGACAACAGTTTCACTCAGCAGTAGCCATTCAGACAGTCACTGAGAAGGTGATCCATCTTCTCACTGTACCTCTTTACTAGATGGCTTTTGCTATTTATCTGAAAAAAAGAATAATTTTGGTTTAGTTCCTATCTGATTGTTTGAAAAAAAAAAATAGTGCTTTTGTATGAAAGAACAGCAGGAAGCGTTTTTCTTTTTCTCTGAAATGACTTCACCTTTTTCATTTGCAGCAGCATTAAATGCTGGGAAAAGGTCAGAAGATACTTCTTTGTGTTTCCTTCCCTCCCCCCGCCCCCCTTCTTTCACTCTTCTTAAATATTGTATTACCTGAAACCTTCTGAAACAAAGTTTTCAGGGGAAAAAGCAAAAATAAAACAATGGAAAAAAAAATAATTCACCTATGTTTTCATAACATCTCTCTTCCTGTGCAAGCTTTTTGTTTAATATAGACCCAATGGCTCTTCCAGCAAAGTCCTTTTGACTCTGGAGAGCCCCTACACCTTCCCAGAGCTTCTCTTCATGCATGTCCAGACTGACACTAGTGTAGGTCTCAAAACCTTGGTGTTATGTGCTAGATAAGTGTGATTCCCTGCGGGAGCATTTTAATGGAGTCTCCAACCACGTCAAATAGGAGCTACTATTTCTGACTTCTCCCAGTGTCATTGCAGTCTAATACCTAAGTCTCCCTAATTAGTGGAATCTAGTGCAGGCAGAGCAGCTTCTGTACATTCCCAATTTGTCTGATTTTGAGCTTTTTGACCAAAAGACCCGTCCTATTTATATTTCTAAAAAGTAGGATACCAGGCTATATAAATGACAGCTAGTGAAAGACATTAAATGAAGCAATGAAATGATATGTGTTCTTAATTCTGAAATCTAATCTCACTAAGAAACAGAAAAAGAGTAATGAATTAATTTCTAATTTGTTTCTGATTTTCCTTCCTCCTTTTTTTCTCACTACTTGCATACTACCACTAATAAAACAGAGAAGGCGAGAAGCATAAGACATACTACATATCTATACTGAAAACCAGTTTTCAGATAATGTAGTACAGAAATCTCTGCAATCTTAAAAAACTGTTGCACTTTTGTCATTTTCCCTACAGTATTTCAGTATGAAATAAAAATTATGACTGATCAAGTAATGCTTATTATAAGTAGTAAAAAACTATGTATAACTATAAAAATTAGTCATAATTATTGATACACCTGCTCTCATGGTACAGTTCTACAGCATTCAAAATATTTTATCCATAAAATGCATTTATTTGTTGCACTCAGTTCTTCTATGTTGCATAGCGGAGGAACTTTAGTAACCAGGATAAATCTTTTCAACACTCAAAATGTGAATTCAGATTACACTGGGTATGCAGAATCTAGCACCAAATGAGCAGATGGTATGTTTTCTCTCTACAGCTAGCTACAGTTTTTCTGTCCTGGATTGGTTTTGGTTTTTCTCTGGATTTCAAATTTTCCACTTAAAAACAATACAAAAAATATACCAGACATTGTAGTATCTTTAAAAAAACTGCCCGGTTTCTTACTGCCTGTCTCTGCGCCATATTTATAAGAAGTGGCAAAAGGAAAGAACAGAATCATTACAAGAACTAGGCAGAAGGTATTATGATGGAGAAGCTGAATCCTATAGTGCTGTAATGCAATTTGTGTGATTTGGACTTGACCTACTTAATATCCTCTCTTGTGGATAATTAGAAAGTTCCCACTGGAATGTTAATGAGACGGTGTTCGTTATCACCACTTAGTCACAAATTAATCTCACTTTGACATATTGGTTTTTTTGTTTGTTTTGGTTTGTTCAGGTTTTTTTAAGACTTCAGGTTTGATAGCAAACATTCAACTTAACTTTTGACTGGTGCAAACAGCGTTTTTTTTCAGGTCTTACCACAACTGAAATTTTTTGCTTTTACTTTTCTTGATGGAAATATTTTAATAATTGGGGAATATAACTCCATTCATAAATAGAAAATCCACTACAAAACTATCTGCTCAATAAAGTAATGCCTATTCTAACTATAACAGGGGGGTGGTATTTTTTGCTCTCATTTTTCTTTTTCCTCATTGACCTTCCATATAGTAGTCATGGCTGCTGAGCACAAAGAAAACAAACATTGTCAGAGCAAACAGTGATTGCTTTTTAATTTTGCTTTAATCTGAAACCTCTATCCTTTTGGTGAATTCTCATGTAATAGATCTAGTGGTTTCATGCATACATTCAAAAGTTGCAATGACAGCCTCAGCAATAAGAACTGATGCATCAGACAGAAGGTGTCATAGGAATGAGATCTTGAGAAACCAGTACCCACCTACAATTTCAGAGCATTGACAGAGGACCCAGAAAGCCTTACTGTGAAGCGTGGTCTCTTTTCTATCATACATTTTTAATGCAATATCTTTACGAATTTTACAGGTACTCATCAAGTACAGAGATTCAAATATTTTTATTAATGCTGAATAAAGCATCTGAATGAAAACTCTTTTCCCCATTATCAGTTAGTTTCTGCGACATGATAACTTGATAATATACACAGGACTTAACTCACCCCTCTTTAAATGTCTTGGAATGTTTTTTCTTGCTTTAATAGGAATCAAATTAAATTTGTAATATGCGCTAATTCTATTTTTTAAATAAATTATTTTAAAACCCCCCTTTTTTTTAGAACTTTGTAGGATATTCTTGCAAGTACTGTGCAAAGAGACACTTGCAAAGATATGTGGAGTTGTGGTTTTTATGGACAGCACAGCCTTTTGACCTCAGCATTGGACTGTGGCACACAGCAATAATCTGACTGGGTTCTATAAATTCTGTGTTATAATAGGTTAAGATATCTGTTTGTTCCATAAAGTTTTCAGAGCTATTATTCATTCTTTCAACCAAAAAACTCTGCTTCATCTGTGTCCTTCTCATTTTACAGAAACATCACAATTTTGCTAGATAGTTTTGGTATGTTGTGTTGCTGTCATCAACTTTGGAGGAAAAAGCAAACAGTTATCGCCTATACCTTTAATGAGAAACTTCCTGCATAACATCAAGACTAATTTGGATGAACTCTGCAGGTATCCACAGAGCACAAGCAATATCTTTTGCAAAGAACTACCATAAAAAAGTCTTTGGGGAAGATATAATCTGCCTTGTACAGAAATAAAGCCAATTCTATTTCCCACTCTCCCTTAAATGTAAGCAGCTTAGTGGGGTATATCAAAAAAAGGATAAAATCTAGAGATTAAAAAGTCATATGACACATAAATCAAAAGAACAGAAGGGACTGAGAATGAGTTTGTAAAGAAGTAATTTTTAGCATTCACTATAATTGGTCTGCTGCAATACTTATCCATTATCTGCTTTTTTTAGTTATCCACATTTTTCTGGAACATGGTGGATAATTGTACTTAGGAATTTGAAAGTAAAATGTGGCATTTGCATAAAGAATTCATTTTTAACTCAATTTCACCTTTGCACTTTTTAGACTCATCTTGTTCGAAAAAGGCACCTGAAAAGCAAAGTTAGTTTCCATAAGAACATATCTTATATTGCTACAAATCATGGGACCTTTTGACTTCTGAAAGATAGCTTCTTACTCTATACAAGATTTCTGTCCTCTGTATCACTATGACAGCAACCTCAATTTGATCCTATCATGTAACTGAGTAGAGAAGCTGGCACAGTATCTTTGAGGATTCAAATAAAGGAAAGAGTATCACTTCAAGAATATGTTCAGTGTTTCTGAAGAATGTGAGGGAATAAAGCAGAAAACAAAATGTCAGCTTCTAAATACTACCAACTGCTGAAATATGCGCATCACACATTTAATCAACAATAAAAGCTCTTTTGGTGGAAGCAATTTATCATCAGGTAGACATGGATTATGATAGATGATGGGACACAGGAGACCCTGTTTCTCTGCCTGAATCTGAACACATATCTGCTCAGATGAAACATTGAGGTTTCTATACTTGGGAGAGTTAATAAAGGATTAAGTAGGGCATATCTGATCTTGGATTATGCTTCCCTTTTTATCATTTGTATATACAGGCACTCACAAATGTGCCCCTGCTAAATGCTCTTGCCTCTACTCTTCTGACAAAGGCAGACACCTTTTTGGCCCATTCCGGTTTTCCCCCATTCACTGTTCTGCTTTCCATTGTGCACCTTCATGTGCTCACCTGTAGCATGTTCAGTTCCTTCAGAGTCAGTAGGAATTATTTCTTTTTGATTTAACCTTTAAAAAGTAGTCCTTCTAGTAAAATAGAAAAGCAACTGGGTATGAAGTAAAATGAAAACTTAATTTCCATGCAGATAGTTGAATTTCTTTATCTCTCAGACAATTCCCTTTGTGTTGCTAGAATAATTTCTTTAAAATACATCAGTAACATTCCTTTCTCATGGTGCTTTGATTATGAATAGATTTTTGTTATACTTATTCTTGCATCTGAAAATTGAGGGTTTTTTTTCCCTACACTTATTTTGCTTTCCACCTGTGGTCATTCCTCCTTTTTTAGGGCTGTAGAGAAATCTTCTAAAGACTTAAACTGGATTACTCAAAAAAGTAGGGAATTTTGCATATACGGAGGAAAGGAAAACTTTGTGTCGTTTTGCACCTGGACACAAGAAGTGTGTTAACACATAAGAAATCATATTTCAAATGTAAAAAAATACCTCCAAAATGACCTGGAAATTGCTCTAAGCCTACCTCCAGAGTGAGACATTTAACTAAAAATACATTTACGTTAAATTTACCATGTTTCAAATAACTTTCTCCAAATTCACTGATTTCTTGTTGAATGCTCCTTCCACTATCTATCTCATTTCAGATTTATGCCTTCAGCTTTGCCTCTCGTTTATATGTTCAAAGCTTTCAGCTTTTTTGTCAAGCACTGCTACAGTTATTTGCAGATCTTGTTCTAGCATGAATTTAAAGATGCATGTTGGGAGTCATCTTGCCTAGTCTGACTGCCCCAAGATGAGATGAATGAGTCTTGGTCCTTCAGATTCTGTTAAAATACACTACAACTACACAGGATTACATTAATTTCATTTTAAGAAAGAAAAAGACACATTAACTTATACACAGAGATCCAACTTTTAGGTGCTTCATTGTCAGGGATTTTACCTCTAATTTCCCTTTTATTTCATTTTAGTTTTATTTTTCATACACCACTTTAAAGGTTGTTTTTTAAGTACGTCTAAGATGAGATGTGAGGTATCAGTTTTGAAAACACTCTTCTACTTCTGGATAGAAGTTCCTTAGAAAGATATATGTAAAGTGACTCAGACTTCAATCTTTCCTCCATATTTCTAGTAGTTTTTTTCATACATATTTCCTTTTTTTTGTCCCTAACTTTATGTTCCTGTCCCTTGATTCCAGAGTTTGTATTGTTGCAGAAGAGCACAGATGTCAGTTTTCAAATCAAAACTCAGTCTTTAACATAGCAGTGTCTCAGTCCATTAATATACATAACACTAAGAAAAATGTGTTTCTCAGTGACAAGAACAATGAGCAACAGTGCTCAAGATGTGGAGTGAATATGTATATGTGCACATGTATCTGTGTATCCAACAGTAACAGGTTTGCGGGGGATTTTCAGCTGACTAGGCTGACTTTCAAAAGGACTTGTCATGTAGATCCTCAGTCATCTGGAATATTTTTGAAAACACTTCATTCTTTTCCCCTGAAGCTTGCTCCCAGACTTTCATTCATCAGTGCCTTCTGGCATGAGCCTGTGTGGGATCTGCGGTCCACTAAACCTACACAGCCAGAAAAGTTAACACACGTCAGGGGCACAACATTTTGGAAATTGCCTATTCTCCTTTTCTCAGTAGAGTCAGTCTTTTACCCATTTAGCTGCCATGTTCAGAAGTCAAATGCCTTTATTATGATTGTTCTTTGCCAACAATGTGCTCTGCACTGTGCAATATATAACACTGAGGGTAGGGGTTTCTCTAGGGACTAAATATGTTGTTCTCTAGCTAATGCCAGGCAGTGAGACTGTAGGGATTTTGAAGGCAAAAATATCTTCTTGGGCTTTACAGCCACAAGAAAAAGATCAAAGTCTTTTGAACAAGACAGTGCAATCCTCACAGCTCCCCATTATAGCAGTGCTTTTGTTTTAGATGTTTGGAAGCAATTCTGGACACTTTCTCAAAATAAGTCAATAATTACCTTACACTTTGACATTGTTTGTTTGAAGAGGAAGCCACTCTCTTTCTGTGTATTTTAAAATGGAAAGGAGATTCTCAGAGAAGAAATAACATGCTCTTTATCATGTCATATGTCAGTGACAGAAAAAGAATATGTGCTATATGTTTATGTACACTATCTGTATCCAGAAGCTTCATCCTTTCTAATGATAGTGCTTTGGAAGCAATGTAAATTGAAGCAGTTTATGCAGTCATGAAGTGCCATATTAAAGGTGTCCTGTATACATATTAATGCAACTGCATCATTTAATGAACTCAAAAAGTCTACTGAAAAACATGCTAAAACTCAGAAGTTGTATTGTCCAGGTCTTACAAAGACTGGGAAAATCCTATGATCTTGAAACTGAACAACCTTCTCTTAGTATTTTATAGGGTGTTACAATTATCTTTGATGAAGTTTTAACAAAATAGTAGCCAAAATATGAGATAACAAAATTGAAATTGTATTACAGAGATGTTAAAAATAATCAACATCATATGCATTTTGTTTTCCTTGGAAATACTGTTTGCTTTAGAACTGTCATTAATTTTTTTTTCCTATTACAATAAGATCACTATGTCCTGCTCAATGAAGAAGTGATAAGGTAAGAAGCATGGAGGAGAAAAAAAAAAGTGGAAAACTGTTGGACCATTGACGATACTCTTCTCTGCAACAGCTGGTAACTATGTCAAAGAATAGTCAGTCATGCACTTAGCCTCTTCTGCTCAATACAATCTTATTCCTTTGAGTTTTAAAGACCCCTGCAGCTCTTTTCATCTCTGGATCCAATTTGGGAGATGAGCTACTGTCACTGGCAGTAATACTAGGCTTAGTCAGAGCTTGAGCGTTGTTTGTAGAGGGATTCTTTTATTAGAGATGTAGCATTAAAAGTTAGTATGAAAAAAGAAAAAAAAGACAAAGAAGAGGAATATTAGGCTGCAGAGTTTATTTCATCACTGACAAATTTAGAACTCGGTGCTAAGAGCTACTAATACTGGATGGTGTTAAATCATCTGATTTGGCTTGTAGCTTGCAAAGTTTACTGAATTACCTTGCTAGAGCATCCCATTGCAATACTTTTCTAATCCTTTCTTTCTCATCTGAACTGGAACCTCTCTATAGTACACCACCTTCATTGGGGAAACTCTTTAACTAGCAACAATTCCAAATGAGCTGTCCCCAGTATTGATTTATCTTAAAGAAGTATGTGTCTTTTCCTGCTGCTGCATTTCTTTTTATAAATTAATTCTTCACATTTGTAAAATTTCAGCTGTGGAGAACAATCATTCGGTACTCCATGCCATAGCCCTGCCAAGATATGATTTGTTTCAACAATGTATATTCATGACATTTCCAAGACCTTTTTTTTTTTTCTTTTTTTTTTTTTTTCTTTTTTTTTTTTTTAACAAATAACATCTTAATGCATAAATAAGGTTTTCTGTTTGAACTTGTTTTCTATGTTTAAAATCTGGTGAAAATGGTGAATGTAAGACCTAAGTTCTGAGACTATTTGTACTTGTAGGGATGAAAGTTGCTATGTAACAGTGCTTGAGGGAAAAGGACAAACAAATATTTTTCTGATGAGTCCCTGTGAACATTCTTTTGATTTCTGATTGGCTAATTCCCTGTCAACCTCCAAAAAATCGTTTTGAACCTTAGAGCACAGAAGAGATTTTCTGTACTATTTTCACGCATTGTCTGCAATTTATGAATGTTTCTACATGGGCCCAAAATCCATATATATAGCTTCAGGGATATTGTTTTTAACTATGTTTTAGCTTAAGTAACCAAAGAGAGGCATCTGTTTCTACAAATAATTACCAAGTTTCTGCCTAGTTGATAAAACAAAATAATATAATTTCTCATCTACACAACTAGACAGAGCCTGCTCTAAAATGTAGAAATGTAAGACATTTTAATCTCATTGATTAAAACTAAATTTTTATTTCAACAGTGTTTAGAACACCACTATTCTTTCAGGAGCTAAAGGTCATGAATTTTATTTCAATAATTTTCTTTAAGCTTTTTTCACTTTAAAGAAAATCTCTGCAATTTGTCTTGAAAGCTATAGGCATAGTCAGATTATTTGTATTTTATACCCAGTGAGGCTTATCTTTCCGTTTAGGTAATTGCTTTTGGAGTCTGTACTTTGGGGTAAACTTCAGACCTCTTCTTCTTTCACTGCGGAAAGCAGGGAGAAATTCAGAGTCAAAACTATTCAGCTGCAGAAACTTACACAATTGCAAATTTTATGGTGAATTTAACCTATGCTACAGCTGATTGCACAGCTGCTACATGTTTACACTATCATGGGTTCCAGTTTTCCTTGAAACCCAAGCCCCAGTCACCGATATTCTGATACATCAGCTGACATTCAGATTCTACTCTCAAGTGCGCCAGCTGGCTTCCCTGGCAGGAAAATAAGGCATCACATTCAAGTATTTTCCCTGCAGACTATATGATGACCAGAAACATACTGATTAAAACCAGTTCACAGTGATCCTATCATGACTTCCCATGCCATCCAGCCCAAACCGTATTATTTACGCTGTCTTGACCTTGGCTTTTTACTGCAAGGTGGAGTGCAAGACAACTCTCTCATTTCTGCATAAGTTTTTTATGTAATTCTTATGTAAGGAGGAGGATTTTTATAACAGAGAAAAGTCCTTATCCTACTTTGAATGTGCCCACAGCTGAGTGTAAAGCTGGTGTGAATTCTGTGGCAAGGAAAGAAGGTAATCTTCTAGTTTTTCCTGTGTCTTATCCAGCAGGGAAGCTCCACAGATTTATTTTTTATTTATTATTTTTTTTAAATAGACTCAGGAGTGTTTATTCTCTGCCATATTCTACTGTGTCTGTGAGAACTGCACAAAATGTATAGCAGGGAGGCTACGACTGGGAAATCTCACTTCTGATTTATATTTCAAGAGAAGTCCCAGCTCAAGCCTCAGTGAACGGGAGTCCCAGAATCCAAAGATTGAAAATTAAATCTTTTTCACCCAACTTGGTCCTGTTAGAGATAATTCTCAGGAAACTAAGAATTAATTCCTCAAGAGGTCCTTCAGGACCATGCTCATTTCTCCTTTAGTCTACATAAATACGATGCTATGTATAACAGTTCTGATATGCTGAACAGATAGATATATGGGCTCTGGCTAGTAGAAACATGTGACAAGGTACTGACTGGTTTGCAGGACCTGTCTTCTAGGTCATAAGACCTAGGGTCATTAGATGCATTAAGAGATTCATAAGTCCTCAGCATAATGGTATCTTCATAATACATAAGACCATGTAAAGCTAGGTTAAATTGTTAAGTTTAATTGAGGTAATCTACTATGATGGTTGAACATATCTCAGATAAATTCCTTTTTTTTTTTTTTTTTTTAATTGTCTATAGTTTGTTGTCATTTGTTTTGATGCAAATATTTTAAATTTTTTTTTGCTGTAGTTTACCAAGCTGTAAAACTATGGCACTGTTTTTCCTTTCTATGACAATGTCTAATGAATTAAATACTATGCAATATCGTACTCTGGACTATTGCTTTAAAGAATACTACTCGATTTATATAATCTTTGTAACTGCTGTTAAGAACCTTTTGTACTGAAATAATATCAAACGTTTCTTATTTTGTTGTTCCTGAATCTTACATTTGCTGAGTATGCAGTATCTGTGATATTTTAAGACTGCTGAATAAGCTTCTACTGCCCACAGAAAGACCAGAAAATGTGTAAATTATATATTTTTAAATTGCTCATACTTGCAGTTTGCAAAAAACTTCCGGTTTTGCCTAAGACCAGTGGAAGACTAAAGGAACATCTTACCCCAGATTTTTGTTCCAAGGGTTTGAAAAAACTTCCCATAAATTTTAGTCTCAAATGTTTAGTCCAAAATGAATTTATTTTCTTTGTTTATGCTTCTCAAAGCTTTTTTGTAGTATCTTCCGTCCAGAGAACCCATCATAAAGTGTAGGTGATTCTCAGCATGGGGCTGAAAATCCCAGTGTCCTGGTTTAACATTGCAGTTCTGTTAGATTCACCTAGATCTACCCAGAACAAGACCAAATTTTTATTTAAAAGTTTGTCAGGTCAACAGGATTTTTCTAAACGGGGATACCATTTATTATCGCTAAATAGATTAAAAAGAAGACTTTAACTCAGAAACTCATGTTATATATTGTCATGTATAGAGCAGAAAAGATTTTTAAAAATCACTAAATATTTCTTTTGAAATATTATTTTTCTCCAATACATTTCACTTTCATTCATTCATATCTGTATTCATGTAAAAGTCTTGAATCCAAGTACTAAAATGATGAGTGTAGATGCCTCATGTTATCTGGGACACAACTCTTCTGCAGTGAAGCTTCTTCCTCTTGAGGAAATTTTTTCTGGCCTTAAATAAACTCTAAAAGAATTACCTTTTTTTTTTTTTTTTAAATAGAATTAATTTCTGTGACAATATAAGCAATGACAAGAACATATCTACCTGAAGATAAAAAGGCAGTATTTTATCTACTATAAAATTGTTATTCAGGTAATTCATTACTATCTTATGGGCAAGACTGCAACCTTAACAACCTTAACCAAGCTGTTCATAATATGTTCAACTAAGTTGCCTTTATCTCATCTTTAATTTTTTGTTACTGTCTTACTCAGACACTTTAACTTTGCTATATATTCAGTTTCCTTGCAAAAACCAGACCACCATGAGCAGAGCTGCCTATTCCCTGAGGTTTTTGTTCACAGTGCTGAGCAATAGCAGTCTGCCAATCAGCATCCAGTAGGTCTGCCAAAAAGCTGATGGTGTAGAAGTGTTCTTTGGCCAGTTGTCCCTGTTTCACCACCCTGGCAGTATGTCATGCAGCTGAGGAGATATTCAGAATTAGCCTTGCATTGTTCCCTGTCCATCATTGACTGAAGTACTAGCATCAAGTTGGAGATTTTCTCCTCCTCTAATGTTTTTTTTCTTGTCATAGTCTTTGCTTAAAACTTGCTTCTTTTTTTTTTTTTTTTCTCTTCTCTTTTTTTTTTTTTTTTTCAGGTGAATATGTCCTAAAAGACAGGACCACAAGTTATGTATAAACAAGCAGCTAGATGATAGAAAAGTGACCTTTAAAATATGTAATCGCAGAAAACATTGTATATAAACTCTTAAAATTTCATTAAATAACTGATATTGCTAAGAAATAAATTCCGTTATTTTAGTAAACCCACAGTTACGGGGAAATGCACTCTGCATTTGGAATTTGCCTTTGTATTACAGATACTATTTTGTTTCTATTTTAGGTTAAAATATTAGCAATACAAAGTTAGAGTATTCAAAATGACTTATTTTTAGAAACCAGTAATAATGCTATGAGAAAGAGAAAATCAATTTCTTGCTTCAATTGCAATTGAAAACTTTTGGAAAAAGGAAGGGAACCGAACTTAAAAGAAAGACCAACATAATTTCCATTAAACTATCTAAGTAACCTGGTCTGACCTTGAGATGACCTTACTTGGAGCAGAAGGGAGGACTAAGTGACTTCTGGGGTCATTCCAACCTGAATTATCCTACAAACTTATGATTTAGATATTAATTTCCATAGACTTCAAAGAGAGTTAAGACATTCTTTTATCTGCTGGACCACTTCTCAATTGCTAGTCTATATTCTATATTTATATTCTATAAATACCTTATAAGTTTGCCATTAAAGGTGGTGTTTAGGATTAACAGCGTACCAAAATGCAATACTATTTCACACTTTTTTCTGAGCATCCTTGAAAGACCTCATTAAAATGTTCATGAATGTCTGTGGTCTATGGCTTAGGGAAGCACTAAGATCTGAAACCCAGAGTAATCCCAATGAGTAAAGGGGGTTTACTTGTTCTGCATCGAGTTGAATTGAAATATGGTCTCCTGTTTTGGCTGCCCAGTAGACGACTGGAATATTTGTGCCAGGAAGTAATAACAGTCAAAACAATCACCTCTCTAGTAAATCTTCCTGTCTCTATCACAACATAGATTTATGAGCGACCTCTATACCAATCGATAAATTGGGTTAATGTTGACCCACACCACCCAATCAGTCTAAGCACTGTCCATGTCCAAGCACCTCTTGAGAAGGTGATAAATAGTCCAGACCAAAAAATATTCTGGAAATGGTGCTAAAAAATTGATAATCTGGACATCCATTTGGCAGTATCTGGGGATGCCACATGTCCACATTAAGTGTACAAGTATAGATAATGATGGAGTTCCAACCTATTCAATGATTAGGCATTAATATCCTTATACTTAGAGCAAACATAATTCATGAGGAGTATCAAGAACTTTATAAATTTTTAAAAACAACTTAAAAGAAAAAGCTGTAGAGATAAATATTAAGCATTATAACAACAATAGGCTCTTAAAACCAACTCTACAAGAGCTGTGAAACAGTCAAAATAGGAAACCAGCTTTATTAACTACTCTTCAAAAAAAAAGAAACTAAATTAGGATAGTGAGTCAGAAGGTATGTATGTAACAATTGTTTAAATGTGATTAAAGTCTAAAAATAGAACATAGCTGGCAGAAAGAAAAAAGATCATAATTCAAACAATAATGCAGGAAACAGGAGGTGGAACAGTTGGCTGAAGCTGAAATTTTTGAACGTCTCTGATCACTTACCTCTGTTCTTAGTCACAATATTTGGGCATTTGGGTTTAGATCCAAATAGTTCCAGAGCTCAGCTGTGTCAGTGAGTGAAAAGCTTTAAATGGAAACTCTGTTATGTATCTCTCAGAGAACTGGGTGTGGCAGTTTCAGCTTTATAAATAGCTGTTAGCAAAAGACGTGTTCGTTTTGTAAGACTGAAATAAACACCTAGGTACTTCAAGGCAACTGGTAATCGCTAGAATTGTTTCCAAAATCTGTCTCTGATAGTACCAACTCAGCAGACTTTAATTATCAAGTATACTTTTTAGACGAAAGAAGGAGAACCTTACCAGTTTCAAGCAAAAAATGGGATTTGGAGGTCTGTTTCTATCAATGTGACCACTGGGTTAAGGGATGGGTAATGGTTGGATGATTTCTTATGTCCTTGCTCCAGAAAGAGAAGAAGTGGAAAGAGACACAACACCTCCATCGGGGCTATAAAAGAAAACCAAACCAAACCAAACCAAACCAAACCAAACCAAACCAAACCAAACCAAACCAAACCAACACTTTATCACTTGAAAATATTTTTAAAAATTATCTTAATGTCCACTCATTTCAGTCACCTTCTTTACACATTTCCATGAATGTATTCTTACTTATTCCAAATCTTCTGACTGCTTCAGGTATTACAGATGTCCACTTTTAAAACTCAGCTTGTTTCACCTTACTAGAAAAAAAATTCCTCTTTCTTACATTAATTTTCTATAAACTAATTCTTTTTTTCCCCAGTGTTATTATGTTTGATCAGCAATGATTCCTTTTCCTTGATTGCTGCTGAAATAATAAAAATTTTAAAAAATTTAGGCAAACTCATCTGAGTGACAAAAAATTTCTTGGCAGCAAGGAGATCAAGTATATGTTAAAGGCTTGACTTAATGTTAATTTGCTTGACTTAATGTTAAATTGCTTGACTTAATGATTTCTCTAATGATCTTAATACAGCTACTAAAATAGTGAGACACAAATCAGGTCTTCATGGATCTTATGTTTAAGAAGTCTAAATTATGCTAAACAATTGATTGTAAATAAAATACAGAATTAGTAAAAACTATAACCTGGAAAAGAGTTTTTTCTCAATAACCAGTTGTCATGATCCACAAGGTGGGTGTGACACTGTCACATCTCACAACTCAAGCATGGCTTTCCAGGGGTGAGGCTCAAACTGAATCTCACATCCACAAAGTGGGCTATGTCCCACAGAGTGTGCACAGGTAGTTCCCTATAGTGAGGATCAAGACAGAGATCTGGACTGGACCCACTTGGTTTCTAAACTCCTTCAGAGAGGAGCCTAGGTGTGGCTGGGCCCAATTCCTCCTCCTCTAATTAATCTGTTTTAACAACCCATTTGGTGAGATTAAGTTTGGGAACACTCTGCGTGGTATGCTAGGAGTAATTATTACCCAGGAAGTTTGTATAAAAACACAACTTGAAAGTGAGTAAGATTATAAAGCATGTCAGATTACAACTAGCAGGATTAGAAATGATGGTGCTTTAAAAGCAATGGATTACAATTTTGCAGATCTTAAGGAAATTGTCAAAACAACAATTTACAAACAACAAAACTTAACAAAGCAATGGGTAGTAAAACTTAAAGTTAGAAACTCGTATCCTTACATGTCAAGATAAGGTTAGAAAAAGAGACAGAGAGAGAGAGAGAGAGAAAGATAAAGAAGAGATAAGAAAGATATCACCACTTTTGGATCCAGCAATGATCTTGGTAGCAAGGTTTGGTCCTTCAGTGGAGGGCATCCATCATTCTGAGTGTGCCTCTTTTATGTCACCTGACTCCACATTTTTAAGGGGGAGCTTGGGCATATCTTGCAAATCATATATACACAGAATCAGACAGGTTGGAAAGTACCTCTGAGATCGTCAAGTCCAACCCTTGATCCACTATCACTGTAGTTCCCAGACCATGGCACTGAGTGCCACATCCAGTCTCTTCTTAAAAAATTCCAGGGACTGAGAATCCACCACCTCCCTGAGCAGTCCATTCCAATGCTTGATCACTCTCAAGCCAGGTGTTCACTTGGGCCCCTCCAGATGGGATGACACACCAATAACCCTTATGATTCTATGACCCTCTATGATTCTAATAACCCTCTATGATTCTATGATTCTATGATTTCTGTTCATGTGCCCTCTCCAGTGTCTTTACCCGGGGCACACACAAGATGTGACTCTGCCTCCGCAGGGTGCAGGTTGCCTGCCCCTGTCCCTTATCAAGTAAGGACAGTGTCCTGCCTGTCAGGGTGGCCATCAGACAGAGCTCCCCTTGCAAGGACAGTGTTCAGCTGATCGGGACAGACATTAAAGGAGGGGCTGCTCTTGCAAGAATAGGGCCCCATTTATCAGGGTGGTTACCCAAATAGGGTCTCTCCTTGAGAGAAAAGAGCCCAGATAGCTATCGAATGGGGCCTACACCTGAGCACAATGCCCATTTTGTCAGGGTGCCTGTTTTGAGGCAGATATTCTTTTTGGGATTCTACACCAGTTTTAATCTTTAAGCAGCTATACGTAAAAAGATATGTTAATTATTTTATTTAAGAAAAATTATTTTCATCATTTTATTTATCAGATTCAAAAAATAAAAGGTGCTTTACTGGGAAAACTAATATATTTTTGTTAAACTATTTTGTAACCTCAGTATTTCTTACAGCTTCTTATTTTATTTTGTTATATTGTAGCAAATATAATACACAAATTAAAAATATTTGAATTTAATAGTAGGATTCCAACATATTATTTATTTCTGCTTTATTATTATACTCCCCTGAATATGGTACTAGATTAAAGCATTGTATAAATAGAGTTTGTCTCAGTACATGTGATTTTTAAACCATTAGACTTAGTCCAAGCTTACTGTTACTTTTCTCTAAGATGACACTGAATTTTATGGTGTCAGCATAGAAATTATTGAAGTGCAGAAATATATGAATTTCACATTGATTTTGAGACTTAACTCATACACCTTTGGGAATTCCTAACATAGTAAAATATTTTAGCTTTAGCTTGTTAGCAACATACTAGCAATGCTTGTCACTACTTTTCTTCAACTTTAAATCTCTTGCCATTTTGAAGTCAACAAGTTGCTTGATACATTATTATTACTATTTTTATTTGTCTTTAGAAAGAGAGATTCTAAAAAGGAAAAGAAATAGTGCAATTCAATATCTGAAATGAACGATAAATTGTGTGGGATCAGCCACTTGGCAAAATCTAATGGAAATAAGTAGAAATATGTCTGGTAGCACAAATTATGGAAATGAATTCTGAATCTGTGTTAATCCCTTGTTCCAAAAGTCCAAAAAATAATTTGTCTGCCTAAGTGGTCTGGGAATTTTGGAAAAACAATCTCTCTGAATATTTGCATCTGATTTGCTTTAAGTCAGTCCAAAATTGGTAGTAAAGAACATGGGAATAACTTTTTACTTGATTAAGTTTCTTTAGTCCTTTAAAATATTAAGGACTGATATATAAATTATGGAAAAAGTATATACATTGGGGTTTCATTTGAACAAGCAATTGTCACCAAGGTCTTGATGTTAGATAACGTGGCATATATTTCCATAGTGTGCCTCCCCCATTCTTACTTGATTATAAGGTAGGAAAATACACTTTAATACTTTAAAAGATTAGGCTTTCAGAAACCAGAAATTTCCCTTGCAACAAGTGACAAAACCAAACAAAAACCAATTAAAAAACCTCAACATCTCAAACTAAAACAATCCCTGTTGTGGCTGAATTCAGGTAAAATCCACAGGGGTAACATTTGTAGTACGCTCATATGATTATTTCTTCTTCATTTCAAAGGACAAGAGGGAGTGGAAAGGATTTTGGCAATGGGACAGAAGGTGGAGACTAGGGTGTACCTGGGCTTTCATTCCTTTCAGAGAATCTTGAGAGATTCAGAGATGCTTGTGGTTGGAAGGAACTTCTGGAAGTCATCTGGCCAACCCCCTTCTCAATCATGGCCACTTGCCCAGGACCATGTCCAGAGAGCTTTTGAATGTTTCCAAGGATGGAGACTCTACAACCTTCCTGGAAAACCTGAGCCAGTGCTCGCAAATCCTCACAATAAAAAGTATTTCCTGATGCTCAGACAGAGCCTCTTGTGTTTCACCTTGAGTCCATTGCCACTGGTCCTGTCACTGGGCACCACTGAAGAGCCTGGGTCCATCTCCTTTACACCCTCCCTTCAGGTATTTATATACACACTGATGAGATCTTACCTGAGCCTTCTCCTTTTCAGGCTAGACAATCCCAGCTGTCTCAGCCTTTCATCATAAGAGAGGTGTTCCATTTTCCTAACCAGATCTGTAGCCCTTTGTCAGATTCTCTTCTATATGTCTGTTGTGCTGGTGAGCTCAGAACTGGATTGAGCTTTTTGTTCCGTGGCCTTCTCTCAGATGCTCTTCTCAGCTGCTGTAAAGGATGCTGCCTTCAGGTATGTTTCAAGTGTGGTCCCTCTCCCATCTGCCTTTTGTACTGGTGATGGCTTCTTTCACTGTACTGCTTTGGAGAGGAAGGGAAAATCCTGAGTGAATGTCAAGAAGAAGAAAAGAAGATATAAAGGAAAAGTATTCAAGCCACAGGAAAAACAGGCTCTCTCAGTTTAGATTCCAGGACCTAAACTAGCTTGACTGCCAAATAGCAATGAGCTGTAACTGATAAAAATTCATAGCAGGCTCCATTACATAAGTTGCTTTTTCAGAATTCGGAGGGGCCCTCTAAACCTCTGCAGACAGTTTAGAAAATAAATAAAAAAACCCCAACAGGTTAATATTTGCAGAATGGAGAAAGTCTCCCAGCCTTTATCTAAAAGACAGAACTATTTTAGCTGATCTTTAAAACATCATCATAAGCATTAATCAGCCATCAGCTAAAGTTGAGCAAAATTAAAAGAAGATGAAAACACATCATATGATGTTAAAAACTAGCTAATTTTGACAGGCATCACTAGCATACCAGGCTATAATGTTATGAACCTTAGTGTTTTGAGGATATTGTTTAGTGTCTCTTTACTGAACACTTTTCTAACAGTGTAGATTACTGATGAGTTACAATATCAGGAAAATCACAGTTGGAAAAGAGATAATTATGAATAATTTAGCCATGTCTGTGCACTGAACTAGTATCAAGTACATTTAGATGATTCCGGAAGACATTTATCTAACCTCTTTTTAATAACTTTTTAAGAAGGTACAACCTCTGCAACAGTCTAATACCTCTTATATACCAGATGTATTCTTAATTTTCTTAAAAAGGAAAAAAAAGGACAATGTTCTTCTTAGTCCGACCTCTATTAACATGAAAAAACCTCACAGTTATGTCTCTGTATATTATTTAACAAGTGGAAAACTATTATCCTATCCCTGGTCTTTAATATTTGCATATTTAAACTTAACAAGGTGTTGTGGTTTAACCTGGCAGGCAACTAAACACCACACAGCCGTTCACTCATTCCCTCCCAGTGGGATGGGAAAGAGGATTAAAACTCATGGGTTGAGATAAAGACAGTTTAATAGGACAGAAAAGGAAGCAAAATAATAACACTGATAAAAGAATCCACAAAACAAGTGATGAGCAGTGCAATAGCTCACCACCACCTGACCAGTCCCTAAGCAGCCACCACAGCACTCCAGCCAACTCTACCCAGTTTTATTGCTCAGCATGTTCAGCACAAACACCCTATGGAATATGTCTTTGGCCAGTTTGGGTGAGCTATCTTGTGTGTCTTCTCCCAGCTGCTTGTGCATCCTAAGCTTACTCATTGGGAGGGCAACATAAGAAGCTGTAAAGTCCTTGACTTATTGTAAACAACAACTAAAACTTCAGTGTCTTCGTCAACATTCTTCTCCTCCTTCATCCAAAACACTGTATTATATCAGCTAGTAGGAGAAAAAATAAATCTGTCTCAGTCAAAAGCAGGACACAAGTCCAGTTCTTTCATCTTCTTAGCTATTTTTTTCTTGTCCATGACTAGACACTAGTTTGTTCAAACTCCTGAAACATGATGCCCAAATTTAGATGCATTATTTCTTTAGAGCCTCCATTATTGATATACAAGATGACATAACTGCTTTTTATTTCTTTTAGATGAGGTTGGTAATTTTTTTCCCCAGTAGAATCACAGTTGTGTCTTCAAGTACTACTCGTAGTTTATTAACCATGTACTGAGGTAACATTTTGTAATTATATTCAGCTCTCCATCACTGAAGTCATTACTGGGAATATCGAATTATTCTGACTCTTTGGAGAGTTCAGTATAATTACCTGTCCACTTGATAAAAAAAAAAAGTGAGTACCATATATTCAAGCAGTCATGCATTTAATTTCTGGTGATTTTAGTCAGACAATACATTTTAGAATGACTATGTAAAATAACCTGTAAGTTAGCCCTTCCAAAAGTCAAGGTATATCCATCACATCTGATATTTCCCTGTTTGCAGGCCAGTTACTTAACGGATCAAAAGAAGAAAACCAGATATTTTATATGATTTCTTCAGAAACATAGGGTGGCTACTCTTATTACTATATACAAAAAAATATTAGCCATTGTTTGGTTGCTTATACTGCAAGTATAGCAATTTATTCAAGTATTTCCACCTTTTCTATTTGTACATGGAAAATAAAATCTGTTGCCATTCATCTAGACATCTGTGGACAAATATGAGGATGGGAGAGGTTGTGGAAAAATATATCTTCACTTTCACTTCAGATGGTATGAATCAGAAGCTGAAATCTCTGTATCTCATTGTGCGTTGAATTTTTAACCATTAACATTGTCTGAAGAATATCAATGTCAACACTTAAAATAGAATTTTAAAAGAGAGAACTAGTTACCAGATTAAAATACAGACATTGATGATAAACAAAAGACTGCTTTAATTTCTTTTAAATTCCAGCATATAGGACAGGTTGAAAGTCAAATTAAAAGAAAGGAAAGATTGTCGCTGTGGCCCTCCTCTGGGCTTGCTTCAAGAGCTCTACATCTTTCCTGCCTTGGGGGCTTCAGAACTGGACACAATACTCCAAGTGGAGTATCACGAGAGTGGAGTAGAAGGGGAGAATCTCCTCCCTTGACTGAGTGGCCTGTAGTTCCCTGGATCTTCTTTCCTTCCCTTTCAAAAATGGTTATGTTTCCCCTTTTCCAGTCACTGGGAACTTCCCCAGACTGCCATAACTTTTCTAATATAATGGAAAGTGGCTTTGCAACTTCATCTGCCAGTTTGCTTAGGATCCGTGAATGGATCTTGTAAAGATTTGATAACAATAGCATGTATCCAAGATATATTGTGACAATAGCAAAGAGAAAAAAGCCAGTAAAAAAATTTCAGATGTCAAATACAGAAAACATGGGAAAGCTAGAGATAGAAAAAAACACCCTGGAAATGCTGTGTTTATATATGTATATTGTGATTTTGGTTATTTGGTTATTTCTTGCAATGTTATATTTTCAAATGCATTACATTTTAAAAATTTTTCTACACAAATAATTTTTTGAATTCTATAAATTGTTGACATTTTTTCTGATACTTTTTTTCATGATATTTTTGAACAAGATTTTAGGTTAAGATAGGAACAGAAAATAGCGGAGATAAGTGGTAGCATAATTGTACATTGTATTACTGCCATGTGTAATCTTAAATATGATGGGTTTTTTGTAATTTATGTTGCTTTCTGTAGGTTAGCTAGCAAGTCTTTTATAGTTTTACCTGGTTGCTTATACGTGTTACAATAACATAGTTGAAGACTAATAATACTCTGTGGCAACAGGTGATGTTGTAGTACAACTGTGTTAGTTCATAGTTGTGTTCTCACTATGTTTCAATAAGTTGGCATTATGCTAATTGTTCACTTGTCTATGTTCTCTTTTCTTATTAGTGTTTTTTGGGGGGGGGTTTTGGGGGTTTGTATTTTTTTTCCCCATAACTATTACCTTATATAAAAAATCGTAAATGAAGTAGCAGAATAAAAGGTAATTATAATGTAATTTCAGCTAATGAATCAGAAGTAGAAAGGTGTTGTCAGTCTAGATAATCTCCTTCTTTCTGAAGTGCATGTTTAATTGTTTGGAACTGGTTTTGAGTTTTAAACTGCAAGCAGTTTTGGGATTTAATTTAATAAGAATACTTTTAATAATGCTGTGGAAAAAAAGGTGTTATTATAAAATAGTTGTTATTTCAGAAGTAGTTTTTAGTTACTGGTTTCTACAGTTTACAGTAGGAGAAAGGAAATTAGAAAAATCATGTCTTGTCATTTCTTCTTCCTACTCAATTGGAAAGACTCACAAAAAAATTTAAGATCCCCTAATGTGATAAAACACGATAAAATGTAACATTTTTTCTCAATGTATTTTGTTTTTTGAATAAACTGTATGTAATGTAGTGATTATTCAGTATAGTTTGCAAAGCTTATACCTCCAGAATTACTATAGAAGGAACCTCAAAAACAGAGACTGGTGCTTCAGATAGTTCAAGTCAGATACCCCAATGAAATTTGCTGACTTGAGTCCTAGTGAATATGCTTCCCTTTGATATTTTCTCTACCTTTAGCATAGTCTGAAACTGAACTAATTCACACAACAATGTGATGTATTCCAACAGTGAAAACAATGTGTGACTTTCACTGGGTTAATTAATAAAAGTTTAATAATAATATGTTATTTTATAACTAATAAATGTTTTTTACAGTGCTGAAACAATAATTATGTAGCAAGATGGTCACTTTAAGGAATTGTACAGGGGGTGTGCAATGTACAGATATTTAAATTCTATCAAAACTAAAATTGTCCTTGACATGCTGTATTGGAAAAACAGTTTTAGAAATATCACCAGAAACAAGAGATCTTATTTCAGTTAACATTTCAAGAACTGAAACAAATCAAAGACTGATATCAGAAGAGATACACAGAGAAGGAATTTGGCAGCTCTCTCCATCTTTGTTCATTAGACTCTAATTTTCTTTGACTCCCATTTTTAAAAGGAATTCTCAGTTACCCAGATAAACATCCCATATATAATTTCCCAGCACGTATCTTCATCTCTTTCTCCAGTAATACTTAATATTACTGGCTTTTTTTTTCCAATAATACCGTAATAATGGAAGTCTACCATAAAAACCAAGCTCTTAAAATGGGTACTGATAGTGAGTGGTCTAAACAAGTGTCAGTGAGGGACCAAAAAGGCAACAGTCTCTTTGCTTCCTGAACTACAGCATTTTGCCCTACATAGTGTCAACTATCCATCATCACTTTAAAATAAATACACTGAAGAGCTACAGTTCATTTTCAGCACTTTTCCTTGAGAATAAAACTTTTTGAAGTCAGTGAGTTTCTAGATGATAAGAAAAAAAGCCATTCCATGATTATAGTAATAGATTGCAGTGTGACCTCTGCCTGGTTATTCCACCTGTCATCAGTGCTTTTCCAGACGGCAGGTCAGAATAGCTGATGACATGGGGCTTAGAATCTGATTTTCAAGTCACTGCTCTTGTTCTTAAAGCCAAGATGATTTCAGTTTTGGTAAAACATTTCACTTAATGCCTTTAAGTCTGCAAAGCACTTATGCAAATGTTTAATTTAAAACATGTGAATAGTACTATTAACTCTGATGGGACCTAAAGCTAAGGACATGCTTAAGTGCTTTGCTAATAGCAGTGAAAGAGGGAGAAAGAATACCCATGACCTCCATTTATGTTATTGCTTCATTATTTTTTTTTATTTATAGACTCCCTTGGGGCATTCGTCATCACAATATTGGAGCAAACCAAGAATATTAATGTTGCCATTCATTTGTCTTTGCTTGACAATCGTTCTGCTTCACAAAAAAAAGATTCTTTGAAACACTGGATGGCTTCTGTAGGAACACTGACTAGTTCTTAAGCCAATTAAAAAAAAAATTAAAAAAAAAAATTGACTGTGTCAAACCAGAGACTCTTAAAATGATACAGAATCAAACTTCAATGTGCTCTATGTTTTTCCACAGTCTTCATTTTCCCTTTTTTTTTTTTTTTTTTTTTTTTTTTTTTATTAATAAAAAACATGACAACAACAATAACAACAAGCAAACTGAGCAAACTGAAGACCACACAAAAAAACCACACCCAAGCGAAGGAAATCCTTTCTGGAAAACAAAAAAAACTTCTAACCTCTTTTTTTTTTTTTTTTTTTCCTTTTTTTTTCTTTTCTTTATAATTAAGCAAACCAAAGGGAGATGCTATGTTTTACAATATATTTTCTTAGAATCTACTAATCTACTAATCACTATGTGCTTACTTCCTTTGCTGTACCACAGGTGGTATGTTATAGGTCCAACCCTGAGAAATATCTCTAGTGTTGAGTATAAAACCCATGCATCTAATTCAGGAAATTCATATTGCAAAAATATTAGCAAGATATAATAACAGTCCTTCAGAGAAAATCATAGCCATGCCAGGTGGAATAAATTCTGAAATCTAGACTTCTGTGCTCTGTTTTGGTTTTCTTTGCTCCTTTAGCTAACACTGGAAATGTAAGTTCTAATGGCTGAGAGTGCTACAGGCTGATGAATGTGAGAACTAGAGGTTTGAATAAAAAGTAATGCCCAACCTCTCAGGTGGAACTGCTGATTCTCTTGGGTGCTCTCCCTGAGTCTGTCCCCAATTTATTACTGACAGAAAAGATTACTTAAATGTGCTTTTTACAAATGTTTCGAACTATAATAAACAAAAATGAAATATGACATAATTAATCACTTAGACAGGATAGTTAAAAAATCTATCAAGCTAATTGAAAACTAAGTTATATAGTTATCAAGCTAATACTGTTTAGCAGAAACATTTGGGATAGATTTTAAGTTATGGTCGATATTTCCTTGTAAGATTTGAGTTCCTGGCATTTTTTGTTGAAGACAATATCCAGTTACTTAGACAGATATTCCAGAGAATAGACCCTATCCTTAGGTTTTTGACCAGCTGTTGTGAACAGATCCGTGTTTCAGCTTTGCTCTGCCATACATGTGGACTCTGGTCAAAGAGTTGTACCATGATTTACCTGGTAAATGGTGATCCCCATTACATCCTATCAATGCTTTGTGAGCTGCAGCTCAGTTATGGGCAGAGCTTGACAGAACAGGCAAAATTAGCAAGATGTACTTAGATGTGTTTATGAACACATGAAGGTCAAGTTTTCTATCTCTTTCATTATGAATTTTAATCTGGTTTATAACATGGATAGATAAAACTGAGTTTGATATTCCAGTACTGGAGAAAATCTAAAAGGTGCAGTATTAAGCCTCAGTCATCATTCATTGATATAAGGTTAAATTTTTGGAAATTTTATTGTTTAATAGTTACAACTGGATTGTGTTATAGAATTCCTAATTATTTTACTGATTAGTGCCTGTATTAAATCATAAAGAGAAAGTTTTAAGCTACTGTGTATCAGTTCTACCTAGAAGGAAACAGTGAAAAAAACATGTTATATTCCATGTTATCGTATAATCCGCGTTATATATATTAATGTATTTTTATTTATTTCAACAGCTTTGGCTTCAAAGACTTTTTGTTGTATATAATGTTAAAATATATACACACTCTGAAATGGTTGCTAAGAATAAACAGTGGGTTTTTCCAATCTGGTTTAATTCTAAATTTGTGCAGCATTATATTTCTAGGGTGATTCTGATGTGAAACTCCAGCAAATGGAACACTTTGCATGTTACCCTATTAGAAAGTGTTATGAGTTGAAGCAAAAGGTCAGTCTTATCACAGTTTGTGTAATACAGCATGCTACACTGCATTAGGAGTTGGAATATATCAAGGGCTATTACGTTAACACATGCTTTTTCCTCAATAGAAAGACAAAAATCTAGAAGCTTTACATAATCAGGGTTAAAGGGTTCTGTAAAAGCTTAAAATTATGCAAAAATATTCATTTTAAACACTTAAACCTGCAATTTGAGGTGTATCTAAGACATACAACTGTGATCGTGAAACTAAGAGAAACTGGGGCATGTGTTTAGAGCAGAGATTTTAATAAAGGACTTTTATTTATCTCAGTGTGTTTTAGCACAAGTAGAGGTTAGAAACAAAATTTAAAACTTGTTTGTTTATATCGGTTCATCTCCTGGTCAGCTCTGAGGATGAATATTTGAATAATATCTTCTTTTAGATCCTCTTCCAATTTTAATTTCTTCCAGATAATGTCCACAGAACTCTGTTTCAGTAAGTCTTTTTACCATTGAATAGCTCACAACGGTGTGTATCCAATTCCCTTTCAAAGTAATTTTACTGGTTTAAATAGGTTATACAAGCTGAAATACTTTGGTCCAAGGTCTTCCATTCCCAACAGTTTCTTATTAACATTGTGGCTTTTACTCAGAAAGTGGTTCAGTAATATCAGAAAGTTCTGTCATGGAAACCTGGGACTCTACAGGTATTAGCTTACAATTTAAGGGGTTTTTTCATTGTCAGTATTTACTACAAAGCTCATTTTTGTCATTTTGACCCCAGTTTCTGATGTATAACATGGAATTTAAGAACACTGGGTATATAATATCTGTATCTATCTATCTATCTATTGACATTGTATATATAATTTCTTTTTTACCACTGTTAGGCTTTTTAAACAGTACTGAGTGGTGTTCTAGTCAACTGAATCTTATAACAACCAATATTATAATGTCTCAAAGTGGTTTTCAGAAATATGTACAATGTTTAATGAGCATGATATTCATTATGCTGGAAATATAAGTTCAGACAAAAGCCTAAGTTTTATTAAAAGCAAAATTCTTGCAGAAACAGAAATCTTAAGTAATAATTTGCTCAGGAAAATCAGTACAGCAAATCACAATAAAGCGTGCTCTATCCATTTTAGAAGTAAGCTACTTGCCAAATAATGCCATTATTGTGACTTTCTGGAATGTCATGCATGTGTATTTGTTTCTGCTGCCAATTTTAGATTCACAGATAGTATGTAATAGTATCTAGGCCATACTATGTTCAGAATGAGTTCACATTCACAGTTCTTTATTTGTATACTTTGTAGAAACAAAGTGGCTAAAATACAAGATTACAGTTATTCCAAACTACTAAAGGTCATCCCTTTTCAGATTAAACTCATTCAAGACTTGACTTCATACATCAAAATAGTTCTTTTTTTTTTTATTTTCATTGATTTTTTTGCTCTTTATGGTCTCAAGATACAGAATATTTATCCCACACAGAGCTGAAAAGTTATTGTATTTCTTATAATGAGAAAAAAATATTCCTGAAATGATTTTATGCTGTTTCTCCCCCAAATTTCTTTGTATTATGAATAATCAACATTTCTATTTGAAGTAATCCCTATACTGTCTGAAAACCCTAGCATTACGAACATTTATTAGTGAAAAACTTAAAACAAGGGATCTGTAGAACAAAATTATTATTATGCAAATTTTAGTATTGTACAGAAATTAGAAATTATGCTACTGAAACTTCATGCCTTAGCTTGTCTATTAGTTTTGTGAATTTGATAAATATACAAAGAACTGAAACAGTAACAGTTTATTCTTGAAAATTTCATTAAAATGTCGAGCATAGACAGCAATGGTTTAAGAACAGGGTTAATCAGAACAAGATTTGTACAACTGTGTTATGGTTTTTATCAATGAACTGAAAGGATGAAAACAGATGATGAAAAAAAGTGGTAAATACACTGGCAGGAGCGATAGCAGTTTGACATACTTTCTTTCAAGACTATAAATCTATTTTTAAATACCTTTCTCATAATATAAACTGACCTTGACTTTAGTAGTGTACCTAGCTTATTCTTGAAAGAGATGCCTCATATATTAAAGATAACAATCCTTGGATGATAAATACTGTGGTCAAGCAAATGTATGATCTCCTTAAAGAACACCATGTATATTTTCAAGATTGTTTCTGCATGATGTCATGCAGTTGACATTAATAATGCTTTTCATGTTTAATTCCAGAGATATATGTAGACCATATTATCTTTCCTATGATTTTGTTCAACATCCATGTCAATTTTCCAACGTATGTTCTCTAGAACTTGTGAACTATTCTACATTTTCTTCTGTTGACACTGATTTCTAAAAGAGACTTTCAATCTGTTCTTTAAAAATAAAAAGTGCTTCCAAACTAATTTAACATATTTTTAAAGCTTTTGTTTTCTAACTTTCCACGGTGATCTACTTGTGAAAAACTTGTTATAAACTACAAGCTCTGAATATACCTTTGGGGCTAGAAAGAAGAAATATTCATCAAATACTATTTAACTTTTGTATACCTTTACCACTCTTATTTACTAAAATGTCTGAATGAGTTTTAAGAATTCTCTTGTTCCTGGTGTATATTTTTTTAAAATATTTACTGTAAATTTAAATGGCATTGAAATAGAAAAGCTAAGAGATCCTAGATTTTTTATCTTTTCAATAATAATAGAATCATAGAATGGTTTGCGTTGGAAGGGACCTAGATCCAAACCTCCTGCCATAAGCAGGGATACCTACCATGAGATCAGGTTGTTCAAGATCCCATCCATCCTAGCCTTGAATACTTCCAGGGAGGGGAAATCGACAGCTTCCCTGGACAATTTTTTGAGAGTGACCATTAAGTTTATGGATTTAGTACTGTTAATAAATAAAACAATCTGTCAAGCACAATTTATATGCTTTCCATAAGAAAACACAGCAAGGTGAGACACTACATAAAGGTTACCCATGAGGTTTTGTGTAGACATCTTAATTTATGGTAAAATATCTATTAAAAAAGCAATGAGAAATGGTATGTTTGAAATTTGAGTTCTAAAAGCATGTTTGCAGATCATCTGCTATAGTGATCAAAGAGCTGCTAAGTGAACCCAAAGCATGCTCAGTCCTTGAGCCAAATTATGTCAATCAGCAAGGGAATATAATTTTCTGTTGGCAAAGGTTACCTTTTACAAGATGCTGTAGTCAATGGTTCAGAATGTTGGTGTCTTTAGATGGAAAAATAGATGGAGGTGGAGATGGGGACAGGAGGTTTTAATCTATGAAACTGGAACATAAATCAAGTTATGTTATACTAAAGCATCAATATTTCAGTGTGAGTGCTGAAGAAAAAGATGAGTGTCACCAGCACATGCCTATAATTTATAATTTCTCCTCAAAAAATTGTATTCAAGACCACAAAGTAATATGACATGAAAAATTGTTACAAATGGGACTGAGAATTGTTCCAGATCTAACTTACTTACAAATAAAAAAAAAAAAAAAAAGCATGTCAAAACTCATGGCAATGCCAGCATCTGAAATATAGTAAGACAACTATAAATGCCTCTCTATTTCAACTTTAAAAAGCACAACAGAACGAAAAAACCCATACCATAGTTGAACATTTACTAGAATGAAAGACCCCCTGGAATTCCTGAGACCCTGACCCATGACCTATAATTTGTTAAGGATAAAGTTTTGCCTGACGTTTCTCAGATGTGGTAAGTTTTCTTCTAAGGTGAAGTGCTATTGACTATCTACTTTTGAAGAGTTACATACAGTCTTCATCTTAAAATAATGGGCCATATAAAAAAATAGCCATATGTTTCCACTGAATGCTTTGAGTTGCAGGTTGCATTAGGCCATTAGGATATAATCTTACTATTTTCAGTGATACTGAGATAAAAAGTACAAGCTGCCTGTTCAAATTATGTTGTCTGTCATTGTTTTCAAAAGTAGCAGTAACAGCAATTACCCTGAATGAGTTAACCAAAGGAAAGTAACAACTTATAATTTTTTTCTGCCTGGATATAGCACTCAGATTTCATGAAATATTGCCTAAATAGTTCAAAACTGAAAACTTACCAGACATCATCTATATAGCAATAATTGTGTTTCATCTACGAATACAAAATACAGAATAAAAATACACCTACTGGCATTCCATGTCTAAGTTTTCTTTCAGTACTTATTCTCCACAGGAAAACGGAAAGATGACAGACATAAAATCCCTGTGAACAATGCTAACTGTGTAGTAGCAACCAATAGATGATATTTTATTAATGCTAAGGACTTGGCATTTGCCAGCTGCTGCTTTTGAATTAATTGCTGTGGTAACAGATTGTTAAACTGAGTTCAAAGGTTCAGGTGCAGCTGCACTCAGAGGTAGTGATAGTAAGGAAAAAAAAGTGGTTAGAAAGTCTGCCTTATGATTTGGAAAAATGTTAATTTTTGCTGCCTTTTCCTGGGTAAAAGACTATCTTGTAAATTTTCAAGTATTTCCTATCTTCTAAGTTTATGAAGACATCTTGTGAAGTGACAAATCAGGACTGACATGATATTTTTATCACCGAAAGCAAGAATCTGGAGAAATATTGAAAGAAAAGCAGCCTGAGACTAGAGGCCCCATGTTAGAGTGAGCTGAAATGGAGTAGCCTTAGATGAATCCACTCCAAAAGTACAAGAAGTTTTGGCATTAATATTAGCACACTGATCTCCCAAAGGCAGCAGTGGGCTTTGAAAAAAAGAATTAGCAGAGCAAATCTGACAGTCAAACTGCAAGAAGAGCTAGAGTCTGAGTCATTGGTTTTAGCCTACATCTAACAGTGTGAGCATGCTATAAGTTTACATTTCTGTTCAAGAAGAAAAGGTTATCATTACATGTATATACCATCCTTTAATTTTGTAACATAAAATTGAAATTACAGCGCATTAGTCCAACAGAGAGATAGTCTCTGTTAATTAATAGTCAAATGTATTTTTCTTGTTGGAGCAGGTATTTGTTTTGAGTCATGAAAGTGCACTTCCAAGTACAAAATATATAGCTAAAGACACAGTGATATGTTCTGAACGAGTAACAAAACCAGACAATGTTTTAGGACATTATTCAAAGTCTTTATGATTCTATTTCAAGGTGTTTGAAAGAACAATAAATATTGAATAAAAAAAATTAATTTTTTTCTGAATCTTTCTGTTTCACAAGTGTAAGGATGTCCAATAACCTTTTCTGTCTAGAGTAACAGAGACACAAGTATGCCATGCATTGTGCCTGCTGCATCCTTAAAATTGTTTTCTCCCTTGTGTGCATTCAGACTTACAAGCACTTTGCATGTCAGTTTAAATTTGAGAATGTGAGAGTTGTAACTTGAAATAATGCAAGACAGTGGTGACTTAATATTGTCTTCCTGAAAATCAGAAGAAAATCTCTTCTTAGAAGAAAATGTCTACTTTTTTTTAAATTTATTTATTTTAATTAGAACATCTCATCAGCAAAAAAATGAAAAACCACTCCAACCCATCAACTTGCAAAGCTGTGTTTATCATCAGAGAGGATAAAAGCTCTGTAATTACAGCTTCTTATCATTATGACACAGAGAACTTAATGAAATGGGACGTGGTTGAGCTATGATGTACATCTGCATTATATCTTGTAAATTCAGATGAACAACTGGATAATGTCCACTGCAAAGACTGTCATGAAACTGTTGGCAACTATACCTTAAGAAATTCAGTGTCTGAAAATTGTTCTCTATAGTTTAATAACTAAAATAAGACTAGCAATTTATTATGTGTCTGTGAAATCTTTGGATCCTAGATATTCTCAGAAAGAAAATTGAGTATAGAATTATAATGTCATAGAATTGTAGGGATTGGAAGGGACTTCCTCACAGAAAGAACATAGAGGAATTACAAATTTGTGACAAATCTTAGAAATTCCAGGCAAGAACTAATAGCTAGAAAGTGCTATGAATCATATATTGAACTTTGTAAATCAAGGACTTTATTTGGTAACAGACAGAAATCCTAAATTTCAGTATATTAATTTGTCAACAAATTTCCTCATAGGTGACCAGTTTATCAGATTTTATCATTACAATGTCAGTTTCCTTATTCTTGAGTTTACATAACTAAACAAAGTCCACTAACACCTACACCCACAACAGTATACATTCCAAGGATGGGAAGATTGGCATTAAAAAAAATAAATTGTAAATTGTCATTAATTTAGAGCAAATTGCAGACTTTCAGTTATAGGATTCTTAACTTAATGAAACTCAAGGTTAGCCTTAACTGAGACACAAAAGTCTTTACTATATAAGGATCAGTGCTGTAATCTGTCCTGGCTAATGATAGAGAAGGAAGTGGAAACTACAGCTTTGTGCATCAGAAAAAGAGAAGAGAGACTACAGTTTTATTGCAGAAAATGCTTGATATCTATCCCTCTGTTACTTCAGATTTTTGCTTAATGTGAATATCTTTGGAGAGAAGCTAAAGCTGAATGTAATTGTTGGAGTAATCTTTGAGAAATTTCAGTAGGTATTTGTCCTTTAAGATTGTTCATATATTAACTCAGACTGATGCAAATAGAAAGTTACATTTTCTTCCTCTTTTTTTTTTTTTTTTTTTTTTTTTTTTTTTTTTTTTTTTTTTCCCTGAACTATTTTTATAGGATTCTTTCATGAATAAAATTACAAGCGATAGGTGTGATCAGTAATATTTACCCATATTTGTGAGGTGATAAGTGAATACACTTTGCATTTTGGTGAATGCTTTCTAGGTCAGTTTCACCTTTTTAGATAAACATTATTTCTTTACTTGTGGATTAGAACTATTTCTTTACTTGAGGAACTCATAGAAATTTTTTTAAAATGCTAGACAGCATAGACTGCAAACAATCATTCAACAGAATCAAATGTTTAAGCATACCTTCATCTTGAACTGTATTTTTAAATGCTCTGCTGATATAGATAGAGTTGTGATGAATTAATACTTTTTGTTTGTTTGTTAGGTTTTTTTTTTTAAGACAAGTGTATAGATTTTAGCCAAATGGCTTTGGCTACAAATAAAAATCACTCAGCTTCATAATCATCTGTAATGCATTCTTTTATACAAAGAGCAAATTCAGTGGCATTTACAATCTACCCAAAGTCTTACTAATAAATTAGGTCAAATTAAGAGTTGATGTTATGCATACCGACATAAGTGAAATTACATTAAAGATTAATTTGGCTTAAAATTTGGTTTTGAACCTCTAGGGTTAGAGAATTTGCATTAGGAATAACTGATTCTGCATTAAGGTTACTTTTGAGTAAGTATGTGTGTTCTGAAGTCTGATTCACAGCTCAGATATATAAATAGATGGATTGATCCATTTTGAAAAGGTCAAACAATAATTATAATATTAATATTTATTAATAATAATAATAATCATCATCACTGTGAAACAGTGCCTCATTTTCAAACTGTCTGTTTTTTCTTCTTTGGATGTTTTGTAACAGCCTAACTTGTTACACACAACCCTAAAGTATGAAGAACATGAGAGGCGAAATGCAGTTCGAGACAGACTGTAAATTGAACTCTAAGGTGATTATGTATGGGGGAGTGAGCATTGGAGAATCTTCCTTGATATTAACATGATCTGTGAAAGCATCTTTTTATCTAAGATGGGCTATGGTCTGACTAGACGATCCACTAGATAAATGAAAAACTGATCTTAGAGTTACAAGAGAGGTACTTGGGAGCTGGGCTAATATTCAAAGAGAAATTGACAAGCTGGAGAAAACTTTTAAATTCAACAAAGATATGCTGAAGAATTTGGAATACTAAATATATTCTTGAACTTCACTAAATTCTGATAAATATTTACACATAAAATAATTGAAGTTGAAAAAATTTCAATACTTATGAAGTATTAAACTATTTTTATTGTTTATCTAAATAATAACTAAATATTTGTTTATCCTTTAAATAGAATACTAAAAGAAATACTAAAACATAATGAACAATAAGGAAAGCAGGATAAAAAGCTGGGTCACCTTTCCAACTCACATGAGTGACAATGGGAAGTATGTTACTTCAGAAAATATCTTAGGCTTAAGTTACATTTTGGTTCACAGTTTGATCCAGATGCAGTCACTTCAATTCATGCATCTGCACTATAGATTGTATGTGTCATTCTAGTGTCTTTTTCTCCCATCACAGTCAATGGAGATCTCTGGTGGTCTCCATTTCATCTTGGATTGTGTGAGTTGGCCTATCTTAACTTCATAACTGATTTCAGAAAAGCACAATTTTCCCACATATTTTATGTCTGCCACTACTGTCTAAATATCTCAAATACCTAACTACATCCTCAGTGGCACTACCTACCAAGGTTAAATCCACTGAGCTCAAACTGTACCAAATTATAACTGATTCATAGAAAACCATTAATCTGATAAAATGTAGATACTCACCTCTTCATGACATAATAGCTTTCCATATTCTTCTGATTAGATCTTCACTAGTTCCACTCACATAATAACTGCAGATAGACACCTTTTGTTATTGACTTATGCTTTTACATTACGTTGCTCTTCAACTGTTCCATTACAGAGATAATCTCATCCATGATGTTGTAGATAATACAAAAAAAAATCTCTATTGTCTGTAAAGGTTTGTCAAATTACCAACCAAATGGAAAGCTAACTAAATGAGGATGTAAAGCCTTCACAGAAAACCTTTTCATTGATTATTATAGTAGTCAGAAAATCATCCATCTCAAGCACAATTACATCCATGAAATAACTTCATGTACTACTACGATTTTCTCCTAATAAACCATAAGATCCACAATGTAGCTAATTATGCGAGTTAGAAGAAGAATCACTCTTTATACATGAATTCTTCCAGTGTAAAATGAGTCAAAAAAATATAGCTAGAGCAGCATTAAGCGATGACAAAGTCTTACAAATAAAATGGCTGCTCAGGTAGTATTACTTTCCAGTAACCAGTGCAATCATCACACGTGTGTTGGTGCTCAAAAAGTGCCATTACTTATTCTATGCATTGTTATCTAGAACACACTTTTCTCAGATCTGGTCTTATTCTAATCATCCATGATTATTCATATCCTACCGGTTCATTATGTGGCAATCTAATTGCACAGACTTAAAACCCTTCCCATACGGCCATGAATTCACAAACCCATTAAGGTACATGTTGTGGAATCTGAGGTGTATAGAGGTGAAGTGAAATTAGCATATACATAATCCCCACTGAAACGTTAAAACTTTTGGATAACTTAACCACATCTGAATTGTTAATACTTTGAGAAGAGTACTGGAAGGTTAGTCTTGATCAGCACTCAGCAGGTTTTGGAAAAGACATTTTGAATACAGAGATATGAAGATAAAGTTATGGGTACAGTTTGTTAACATGATATCACATGCTGTAAAATAAATATTTAACAATATTCTGTGAGACTGAATATTCTGTTCTGACCTGAGCCAAGGAGAGGTTTCATGGCAAAAAAAATGGTACAATTACCCGTGTCTGAAATTTTGTTTATATTTACTGTTTCTTAGGTCAAAAGCCCTCTGAATATCTGTTTGAATTTTTGTTACTGAAAAAAATTCTTTATGTATATGGGATACGGTCAGTTTTTTGAATTCCAGTTATCCATAACACATTTGACACACAAACGTGTGTTTATGAATATAACCCCATATCTACTTGGCAAAAGATATCCACATCGGAGATAAAAAATATATTTATAACATATTAATTTGTCAAGAATAGAAACATGTTTTGTCAAGTTTCTCTTTGCTACTGTTAAGATAAGTTCTCTTTGGAGGTATGAGGCACATAGATAATTTTGAAATCCATTGTCAAAAGTCTGTGGCTGCGATGCCATTCAGAGGGACTCAGACAGAATTGAGAGTTGGGCAAGGAGAAATTCCATGTATTACAACAAGGCCAAGAGTAAAGTCTTACATCTGGGAAAGAACAACCCCAAGTACCAGTATAGTTTGGGGACTGAGGTGTTGGAGAGCAGCACAGGGGAAAGGGACCTGGGGGTGCTGGTGGATGGAAGGATGACAACAATGTGTCCTTGTGGCCAAGAAGGCCAATGGCATCCTGGGGTGCATGAGAAGGGGGTGGCTAGTAGGTTGAGAAAGGTTCTCCTCCCCCTCTACTCTGCCCTGGTGGGGCCACATCTGGAATATTGTGTCCAGTTCTGGGCACTTCAGTTCGAGAAGGACCGGGAACTGCTTGAAAGAGTCCAGCATGGAGTGATCAAGATGATTAAGGGAGTGGAACATCTTCCTTATGAGGAAAGGCTGAGGAAGCTGGGTCTCTTCTGCTTGGAGGAGAATGAGGGGTGACCTCACCAATGTTTATAAATATGTAAAGGGCAAGTGCCAGGACGATGGAATAAAACTTTTCTCAGGGGTGACCAACAGCAGGACAAGGGGCAATGGTTATAAACTGGAGCATAGGCAGTTCCATATAAATATTAGGCTGAAATTTTTCACTGCGAAGGTGACAGGGCACTGGAACAGGCTGCCCAGTGAGGTTGTGGAGTCTCCTTCCCTGGAGATATTCAAAGTCCCCCTGGATGGTTTTCTATGTGACCTGCTATAGGTGACCCTTCTTTGGCAGGGGAGCTTGGGTAGATGACCTTTTGAGGTCCCCTCCAACCCATAACTTTCTATGTTTCTATGATTCTATGAAGTTATATTGCTTCTGGGAGGCACCTTATTTTGTTCTCTCACCTACAGACCATACTACATATTTGAGTAACTGACCAGGTTTAGCAGAAGCTGAATTTAAGCTGAAATGTGCAAGAATTAAATTGGTTCAGGGGTACCTGATTTTATCATCCCAATTTTGCTAAAAGCATCACTTTATTAAGAGAAGCTAGGCACAGACATAAATGTCTGTGAGGCAGGGGTTTTGGGGAAAATTTTTAATGGAAAAACATTTAAACTGTAGTGAACACTAAGACTAATATCAGCAAACAATTCAGAGACATATATATAATGATAATCTTATTTTCTGCTCCATATAATATTTATTCCTGTGTTTGTATGTATCAAAGCAATTTTAGATCTCTGAAAAAGCTTTTCTTCTATCAAAACTTTTTCTAAAGTAACACCTGTAATATTTAAAGCACAAACATTTCTGTAAACTCTGGTAATGAGATTCTGAAACAGAAGAGATGAAGGATAAAGTATAATTGCTTTTTGGCTCCAGAGAGTCTTGAATAAATTTTAACATCTGGCACTACACTATATCCCAAAAGACCTACAAACTTCATTGGAGAAGCACTGTTGTGTGTTTGTAAGACCAGGTCATGCCTTTAACATCTGACTTATTTTGAGGAGCTTTATTTCTGTTAAAATGAGGTACATTTTTGTTTTAGATCAATACTTCTGCTATCCTAAACACATTCAAAGTTTATACACTTTCCCTGTTCCTGTAAAAGGAAAATGTAAAACTTGCTGAAAAGAATAATTTTAGAAAATTAATTGTTGGTAATGCCTGGTAATCTGTCCTCTGAAACCCCTGTCCTGGGAGTGGTCTACTACTTTCAGAAAAAGTAGGTTTTTATATTAGGTGCTAGTTCTTATATAATTTTATAGATACATTGGCTGGTAATGTTAAATTTGGAAAATAATTATTACTCACAACTTGAAAGTTGTGTTGCTTATCTTTTTTTTCCTTTTATGGTTAAATCATCTCTCTCCAACAAGTCACGAACTATTACATCTTCCCTTCATATTAAAACATATCATATCAACATTAATATTACAAGATTAGTTAATTATAGTTAGGTTTTGTTGTCATTTACCTATAATCTCAGTATTCTCAGTTATTCTTTGGTAATACATTATCTTAATATAAACCTCTGATTATTCTAAATTTCAGTCAGTTATGAAAATTAACCTGTGATAGAAATTAATTTTCTCTGAATCATCCAGAACTACATATTCATTCATTAGGGGACAGGTTTATTTTTGTAACAGAATAAAATAAGTATTTTGGTGTTTAAAAGAGTCCAGCACAGAGCCTCCAAGATGATTAAGGGAATGGAACATCTCCCTTATGAGGAAAGGCTGAGGGAGCTGGGTCTCTTCAGCCTGGGGAAGAGGAGACTGAGAGGTGACCTCATAAATGTTTATAAATATGTAAAGGTCAAGTGCCAGGAGGCCAGTGCCAGCCTGAAAATAGGAGGTTCCACATAAATATAAGTAAAAAAAGAGCACTGGCATAGGCTGCCCAGGGAAGTTGTGGTGTCTCCTTCTCTGGAAACATTCAAAACCTGCCTGGATGTGTTTTGATGTGACCTGCTATAGCTGACCCTGCTCTGGCAGGGGGCTTGGACTAGATGATCTTTTGAGGCCCCTTCCAACCCCTATCTTTCTGTGATTTCTGTGATACCAATATTTCTGAATTGGATAATCTGCTATTTCCAATCACTTCTTTTTTGGACTCTATGACTTTCCAAGTAATTCTTTTTTTCTCTTTTCACTCTGTTTTCACACTCCTATTTCTTGAACCTTTCTAAGAATATGAGGACTCCTTGGTGACTGGTGTGATTTAATGCTTTGGAAAATGTGATGCTTATGGACATATCTCAAGAACACAGATCACAGTTCTTATCTGCTGAGTTTCTTATGAGATGTGTTATGAGACATTTCAAATATCTTTTTTTTCTACTACCCACATTGTAAAAAATGTCTTCCTTATATTTAATCTAAATATACTCTTAGTTTAAAACCATCACCCTTGGTACTGTTGCAATAGGCCCCACTAAAAAAAAAAAAATTCCACATCTTTCTTATAGTCCTCCTTTAAATATTGAAAGGCTATAATATGGTCCTTCCAAAGCCTTCTCTTCTTCAGGCTAAACAATCCCAACTCTCTCAGCCTTTCTTCATAGGAGAGACACTTCTGCCCTCTGATCATCTTTGTGGTTCTTTGGATCTGCTCCAACAAATCCAAGCCTTTATTGTGCTGAGGACTCCAGAACTGAACATAACACTCCAGGTTGTGTCTCACTAGAGCAGAGTGGAGGGGCAAAATCACCAACCTCAACACCCTGGCCATGTTTCTTCTCCAGCCCAGTGAGGTTTTATCAAATAATATCTTCGAGCAATTAAATTTTTTGTCCCCACAGTCTTGCATATAGGCTGTTACAGTCTGAGTAACATTAAAATTTTGCTTTGTTTTGAATCCGCGAAACAAAGTCCAACCATAGAAAGGGTTGGGTGAAAGCAGATTTATTTGACAATTGACACAGGCAAAAATATAGAGCCAGGCAAAAGAGGGAGAGAGGAAAAGAAGATATAAGAGAAAGAGAGGAAAAGTGGTAAGAAAGTGGTAAGAAAGAATGAGAAAGAAAAGTGAAGAAATAAAGGGTAAGAAAGTGTGAAGAACGAGAGAGAGAGAGAGAGAGAGAGAGATTGAGAGAGAGAAAGTCACCACCAGGGGTCCGGCTGCCCAGGGAGTTTCTTCAGGATGGCACTGATTCTGGACAGGGCATGATGCAGAAATGGCAGTGGGTCAAAAGACAACAAAACCAAAGCGTGGACAGCCATAGATATATCCCTTTTGTTCCGAAGGGGCAGCTGTCAGTCAGCCAGGTTCATTAGAAGACAGGCTGCCTGGAGGGAAGCAGGAAGTCCTCCACCCAGTCATCAATTCTTATCTTCTTCCAGGTGCCACCCCTCCTCTGTTCCAACCACTGTAGCCAGGCACATAATCCTATTTCCAGGGGTGTCCCAGCATTGAAGGTTCGCCCTCAGGAAAGGGGAGTAATCTCCACCCAATCATCAGGTTTTATATTCTTCCAGGTATTATTCTTACTCTGTTCCAGCCCCCTTAGCCAGGTACTTCACAAATACAATCAAGGTGCCTCAATGGTGCCTGGAGAGACCACCCAGCATTGCAGGCTGGTGCTCAGAGAAGAGGAGCAGTCTCTACCCAGTAGGTCTTATCACATCCTGAGGTGTCACCCCCTGCTCAGCTCTGGCCAGCCAAGTTCTCCACCCTAGCCAGGGCTATTAATTTTAAAATTGTTCCTTTGAGACAATTGCAAATTTGTGAGGTCAAATCCACACATAGGCTCATCTGAAAACTGTAAATATTTTTATATTTCTGTCTGGAAATATACTCATAATCAATTTATAGCTGTTTGTATTACACCAGCATTAATTTCAATTTAATTAGTTCTTTTTCACTTCTTCCAAAGCCCCAAATGTTTAGTTTAACAAAAATAAATGACTCCTTATAAGAATAAGTTAAGTCCTTTAACCTCTTTTCATAAGCTTGGTTTTCCATTACAGTAATTATTTTGGCATATCTCTGAAGCTGTTTCAATTTAAGTTCATTAATTGTAGGTAACCAAAACTGTACATCACATTGTATATGAGGTCTTAACTCTAATTTTTAGAGTGTTATGAATAGGAAATGAGGGTGTTTTTTGTTTTTTTTCCAATGTCTTTTCTGTTGCTTCCTAGAAGTGTGATGTTTTTTTTAAAACTGCATTGATATCTCAAAACTATCTTGTAGGATTTGAGATAGGAAAAGAAGTAGTGGTCTTAAACTGAAGCAAAGGAGTTCTAGGTTCACTAAAGAAAACTCTCCAATGTAACATCAGAAAAAAGGGTTTGAGGAGGTTGTGGAGAGAAGAATTTTAAGAACACCTTAGACAAATATCTGTCAGGAACGCTTTAAGTTCAATTCATCTGCCTCTTAATGGGAGCATAGACTACATGACCTCTTAAAAACCTTTTCATTGTTACAGCTCTGTAATGAAATATATTTCTATGCCAGCCATCATAGTTTAATCCCAGCCAGCAACTAAACACTGTTGTTTGCTCACTGCCCGCAGTGGGATGAGGGAGAGAATAGGAAGGGTAAAAGTGACAAAACTCATGAATTGACATAAGGACAGTTTAATGAGTAAAACAGAAGCTGTGCACACAAACAAGACAAAACAAGGAATTCATGCACTGTTTCCCCTTGACGGGCAGGCGTTAGCCATCCTGAGAAAGCCAGGCTTCACAATGTTTAACCATTACTTGGGAAGGCAAAACACTGTCACTATGCACATCCCACTCTTCCTCTTTCTTCTCCCAGTTTTTACTGCTGATCATGATGTCATATGCTGTGGAATATCCCTTTGAGTCAGCTGGAGTCTGACTCTGTATTAGTGCTGCTCAGCAATAATGAAAACATCTCTGAATTATCAATACTGTTTTCAGCCCGGATCCAAAACTCAACCCCACATCATCTACTATGAAGAAAATTAACTCTATCAAAGCTAAAACAAATACACTACATCAGTAACTGTTTATGAATCATATGTTTTATTATGTACAGTACCAAATACTATTCTTAATTTTGCAGTGAATTCTATTGCAAATTACTACAGTCCTTGAGAAACTGTGGTGAAATTACCTATACTTAGTCTGAAAGATAAACTGTGGGAGATTCCCACAACTATATTTTAGTTATGAATATAATAATCAGATTCCTGACTTTGTATGACTTTTCCATCCATGTCTGTTTTTAATATATTTGACATAATCTACCTGGACTTATGCAGTGTTAGATACTGTCCCTCAAGACACTCTGGTCTCTAAACTGGAAAGGTATCGATTCAGTGGATGGTTGAGGAATTCAACCACCATCAACTCAGTGGTTGAGGAATTGACTGGATGGTCACACTCTAAGACTGGTGGTCAGTGGCTTGATGTCTAAATTGAGACCAGTAACCAGTGGAGCTCCTCAGGAGTCAGAGCTGCTTAATATCTAATCAGCTCCTAAAAACACTTTTGAAGGAATTTGTAGTTATGCACAATTTTGGAGTGGGAGTCTTTACAAGCACCACTAAAGTTACTTTTAATTATCTTTTTCCTCTGATTCCCCCCCCTGTCCAACTGCATGGGTTAACTGGAGATTCTAAAAGGTATGACCCTACCTACTCCCGTTAGCATCTGTTCATGGACTTGTCAATAACCTGCTCATATGATCTTTCTCCACAGCCTCCTGTGGTAACAAGTTCTGGAAGTTCACTGCCCACTGGGAAGAAAAAAATAATATTTCCGCTGTTTCTTCTGAACTGGTGTCTAACACGTTTCAGTAAGTACAATAATTTATAATATTGTATGTTTTGATAAATTATAATTCTGGATGCTGCCTATCCACCACCTTCATATTTTTATGTCTTGATCCCCCAGTCTCCTTTTCTCAAACTTAAGAATATCAGATATTTATTCTCTTGTGTAAAGAGGTGCTTCCATTCCCTTATTTGATTCTCACCTCTTCACCTTCTGCAGTTCCACTCTGCTCCATTCCACCCCTCTTGAGATGCACAGGTCAAACCTGTACACAATACCCAACACACAGTCCACCAAGCTATTTTTATGGTGTAACTTGAAGCCTTCTCTTTTGTTGTCTCCTTCTGATGATGCACAACATTTGCTACCTTTCTTTGCTAGCATGCGTGTTAACACAATCAATCATTTCAAAGATCTTACCTGTGCTGTAACTACAGCCGTAACTGACAGAGTTCTTTGAGATAATGGAATCCACATTTTGTAGCAGGGTTATACAGTGGTTTTGGATTGCAGGAAAGACCATGTGCAGGAAAAAAAAAAAAAAAAGGTTGATGTTAATTGATAAACAGAGCTTAAATAATCTCTTTCAGGCATTCTTAGAACTAGTTAACAAATGTTATTACTCTAAGTACTGCTTTAGACTTCTATTTCCTGGTGCTTTCCTAGGTGATCTGTTTGCTAAAGCATAATTTCAAGGGGGGGAAATATATATGTATATAAATCTAATGAATCTAATGGTAAGAGAAGATGAGCACTGTGACCTGTGTGTCTGAATATGCATTCTTGTGTGTAAGTGTATGAGGATCACATAAGGATATTTTAAGGTTTATAAGGATCTGCTGTTAAAACTTTAATAAAATGAGTCTGGAAAGATCATGCATCATTAAGGACATCTGTCATATATTGTGCATGTGAAATTCCTGCTGAGTGGCATGCTGGAAATGAAATACATCAGCGATGTCTTCCAGAAACTAAAAATGGGATGTAAGCCAAGTGAAATGGGGGATACAGACAGAAAAGGACACTTCTGCAATATCTGGAAAGTGAAATGTGGAGAATTGGTACTGTGAAATAGAAGTTTCCTATAGATTTATTCTCCGATAATCTAATGTTTAGAGTTAAAAAGAAGTATTCGCTTTTACTGATTTGTATTATGTGGAAGAAGAAGGACTAATTCAGCTAAAAGAAAAAGCTATGGAATATTATTATATCAGGTAACCATTTTTACGAGTTATTTTTTCCCAAAACAAATTATAAATAAATGAAATTTAAAATTATGTTTAGTTTTATAGACATTCAGAAAATGTTCCAGAAAATTAAATCTTTACAAAACATTTTTTCTCCTAGAAAAATGTTAGAAAAATTTTAGATCAACTTCTAGTATATTGAATGTATGTGAGACAGCAATATGTGCTTTCATCCCGTAAGAAGCATTCCCAGAAGGTCAGCAGCTGGACTTGATGACCTTAAAGGTCTTTTACAACCAAAATGGTTCTACACTTCTATGATTCTGCTCTGGTGAGACCACGCTTGGACTACTGCATCCAGCTCATGCTGTACATGTCTGTACAAGACAGACATGTATCTGTTGGAGTGGGTCCAAAGGAGGGCCACCAAATTGATGAGAGACATGGAACAAATCTCCTCTAAAGAAACTCTAAGAAAGTTGAAGTTTTTCAGCTTGAAGAAAAGAAGGCTTCAGGGAGACCTTAGCATTAACTTTCAATACATAATTGAGGCTTACAAGAGATAAAGTGAGGTCTGTAGGGACAGGGCAAGGGGCAATGGATTTAAACTGAAAGAGTGAATTTGGGATGGACATAAGGAAGAAAGTTTTTATAGTGAGGTTGATGAGAAACTGGAATAGGTTTTCAATGGAAGATATGGAAGCTGGGAAGATGGGGATTTGAAGAACCCAATCTAGTGACAGATGCCTTTGCCCACAGCATGGTGGCTGGACTAGATGATCTTTGGAGGTTCCTTCCAGCCCAAAGAGTTCTCTAAAGCATAAATTAAGAAGGGACTGTGCAGAAAATTTTGAGTAAAATTTTTGGGACAACTACTGGAACTTTAAAGCATTTCTGACTAGCTGAAGCAATGATGAATGCGAAATCGTTAAAAATAATAATCTTGAAGCAGTTCTAAATAAGATAGAACTGAAATTTATCCCTTGTTTTGTGGGATACAGTGATTACATACCCATGGTGAAGTATTGTATATTTCAGTGACATCCAGTACTGGCAAAGTATTGATCTGATAGTCAGGAGACCTAACATATGGAATATGAAGTATAGATTACTGAAGCTTGGGGATAAACAAGAGGTTTGTGATCAAACTTGATTGATAGAGACAACATTCTGATAAAAGTACAAAATCAATTAGTATGAATGTAGACTTAAGGAATTATTTTCACTTGACAGCATGCCAGCCGGAAATCAAGAGACAAGCTCATGCCAAATTGATTGTCCCTTCATTCTGACACAGGGAAATAGGAAATAAAGAGTACTAAAAAACCTGAGGTTAACCAAGAGGTAGGTTTTTTTGTTTTTTTACTTGCTCTGTTTTGTTTTGTAAGATACTCAGATGTGTCTCTCCATTTCACTGTGGTACTCGTATTCACAAATCAGAAAAATTTCCTTTATTTTAACAGAAGAAAAACTAGTGTTATACAACAGAAAATGTAGAATCTACAAATAAGAAATGTATTAATATGGACAAAAAGAATCACTGTCAAAGTAGAGCAAAATACTTTAAAATATTGGAATATTATCTGCCAAAATGTTGAGCACTATAGAATGGATTGTACAGGAGAAATGTTGCTGTATGTATGAAGCAGATAGGGAATTAGAATACAAATGGAGTGCACATACAAATGTACATCCATGAAATATTCTTTAAGTTATGTCTATTGTGTAAAATAAAAAGAACCTATGTGGTTTCCTGGCTTTGATATCAAGAAGTCTGTATTTGTTTACATCAACACTGTGTTCCTTTAGTGGTAGACATTGAATTTGTTGAGACGTAGACCCAGGATTTTCATTGTCATTAAAGTCAAAGGACTGAATTGCAAAGCAAACCAACATTTTGCTTGTGTTTGCCTGTTTCTTTCTCCACACAGTTTTTATTTGGAAGCACAAAACTCTCTTATCATTGCTGTCAGACTTCCATTTGTTATGGCAGATGGGAGGTGTTGTTGAAGACAAAGACATTTGGAGAACTGCTTCATGACCCAAATATGACTCAAAGTCTCTTGTTGCATATAAAGATATGGCCACATATGACAGCTTTTTAAAAGTATGGCCTTATCTCTTCACACATGCTACATCACTTACTGTCATTTTTTCCCCCCTATGTTCTTTATATTCTACTGGTGTCCCAAAATAGCCATCATTAATGACAATGTCATTCAGTGCGACTGGTTAAATCAAAGTAAGAGGAGAATTTGAGCTTTTTTCTGTGCTTCGTGTTTGCAGTATACTGGTTTCAGAAACACAAAAAAAGCAAAACAACCATAAACAGCAAAAAGTACAATTTTCTTTTTGTTCTTAGAGATATTTTTAATATATAGTCAGGACAGATGTGGTTACTAGCAAAAACTCCAATCTGTATTCCTATGTTCTGATACATTTATGAGTGTTAGCAGTTATGCAGGAAATATTATTTCACTGTTTCAGACTCATAGGTCTATTTGTCCCTTCAATCATATTAAAATTTCTCAGTTTGGAAGGGAAGTGAACTTGTAACATTTACAATTGTACAACTTTTCTGCTTTCATTAGCAGAAAGATTTTTTTAAGTATAGACCTGTATATTAGGTAATCTCTTGAGAAAAAGGTGACTCCCACCTACAAGAAGGGCCAGAAGGAGGATCCAGGACACTAAAGGCCTGTCAGGGAAACCTATGGACCTTGAGTCTCATCATGTGGCACATGAAAGAACCAGGAGCTTAGGCTCAGTCAGCATGGGCTCATGAAAGACAGGTCCTGCTCTGACAACTGAACTTCTTCCCTTAGAAGGTGACCCACTTAGTGGATGAGAGAATGGCTGTGGATGTTGTTTACCTCAACATTAATTAAGCCTTTGAAACATTCTCACAGTGTTCCAAAATGTCTTCACATGGCTTGGATGGGTATATGCTTCACTGGGTAAAAAAGCTGGCTGGCTGCCAGGCTCAAAGAGTTGTGGTGAATGGACTTAAGTACAGCTGGCAGCCAGTCACAAGCAGTGTTTTGCAAGGCTCGGTCTTGGGGCCAGTTCTGTTTAATGTCTTATTGATTATTTGGATAAGGAGATAAGTACACCTTCAATAGGGTGGCAGCTGACACCAAGTTGGGTGGGAGTGCTTCCTATCTACTTGAGGATAGGATCTGCAGAGGGATCTGGGCAGGCTGGATTGATGGGCCAGTGCCAATTGCATAAGCCAGTAGTGTGTCTATGTGGCCAATAGCATCCTGGTTTATATCAAGAATAGTGTGACCAGTAAGAGAAGGAAAGTGTTTGTCCCTATGTTTGAGCCACTGGTGAGGGCTCACTTCAAATAGTGTGTTCAGTTTTGGACCTTTCACTACAAGAAGGACAGTTTGGTTCTTGAGCATGACCACAGAACATCAGTAAATGTGGTGAAGGGTTTGGAGCATAAGCCCTATGAGGAGTAGCTGACAGAACTGGCATTGTTTATCCCAGAGAAAAGGAAACTGAGGAGAGATCTTATTGATGTGTACAACTTCCTGAAAGGTGATTGTAGAGAGGTGGGGATCTTCCTCTTCTCCCACGTAGGTAACAAGCAATAGAACAAGAGAAAAGAGCCTCAAATGGTGCCCTGAGAAGTTTAGGTTAGATAATAGGAAAAATATCTTTACTGAAAGCATTGTCAAGCACTAGAACAGGCTGCCCAGGAATCTGGTTGAGTCACCACTCCTGGAGATACTTTAAAGAGGTGTAAACATGGCATTTAGGGTAAATTTGGTAGTGTGCTAGATTAACAGTTGGACTTGGTGATCTTGAAGATATTTTTCAATCAAAATGATTCTATGAATCTATAGTAACCTGACGTTTAAAGAGGATGGGAAACTGAAAATTTAAGTATATTGTGAGAATAATTTTCTGAGCAGCTGTCTGAGAAAAACCAAACCAAACAAACCCAACAAAAACCAAACCAAACAAAACCCACTTGATTACTTCTAAATGAAAGAACATGGTGAAGATTATATTATCAGACAAGAATGTCATTGTTTTCAACAGAAGCAATAAAGTATCTCCCACAAAGAAATGTTAATCAACAGGGAAGAACACTTGTCCCTCATTGGAAAATAGAACTGCAGCTTTTTTATAAACTGATTAAATTAGATTTGAGAAAATGTATATCCCTTGTGTATCACTTGCCTAAAATGCATTATGCTTTAATTAATTACTAACATCTAAGGAGGAACATTTCTGGTTTGGAATATGCCACCAAAATAGAGAAAGGTACTTATTTTGTCTTCAATTATGCCTGTACTGGTGCAGATACAACTTCTGTTCTGCTTCTCATGGTAAACTAATACGTGCTCCACTTTGGTCCTACATCTAGACTGTTCCTAGTCCCTAAGATGGCACATTGATAACAAGTTTCAGTGTGCTTGTGCTGCACTGAAATTCGTTCTGCAGAAGGCATCGTCCTCTATGGCAGAAGAGATCTGACCCAGACAAGAAGGTCTAAATCCAACAGAGAATATATTAGCAGAACCTGAGGATAACTGCAACCAGAATTCAAAGCAGGAGATTGAAGTGTGTGGTATCATCAGGACCTAGCCTCCTGTTCATTTTTTTAAACTACATTTGTGAGGGTTACACAGAATCCTGGGTTCTGTCTGCCTCTGTAGGAACAACAGCCTCCATTTTGATCCCAGCAAGTTCATGGAAGACTGGTTAAAAATATCAGGTTGCTGTTAGATTCTTCAAAGAAATGGGCTGGAGCACAACCAGGTTAAGAACCCAGTCTGAGAAGCACTGTAAAATACGAGTGCTTCATCAGTAAAAAAGAAAATTTGGGAACTGCCTAGATAGCTAATACAGAGGCTATGGTGACATCATCAACCGAAGATGATCTGATGATGGTACTAATGGCAAGGGAACCTGTGTGGTTACATGAAAATCTAGTTTGGATTAGCTGTATATGCAGTTGTCTCTGCAATTTTTTCAGTCATGTGGTGTGTGATTAGCACTAGTAACTATTGTAGCTTTCCTTGCTAGTAAATATGCAATTATTGTACATGATGTTAGAATCAAAATGGATCTAACACTAATCTAACACTTCTTATTCCTTCTTCGTGTTGCACCATTCAGAAACATAAATTTAATCAATGAGGAGATAATAACAAATTGTATCATCTAAGGAAATAAGAAACCAAAACAAAGAGAAATCTGAACAGAGACCCAATAGCCAAAGGAATAGTGATTTTGATTATACAGATGAGTAAGAGAAGTGATGGTCAGTAAATTTGCTGCCAATCTTAGCTCTTTATTTAATAATATGAAAGTATGCGGAAAAGTTCTAGGAAGAAGTATAATCCTTAATAAATAATCAATATTAGGAATCAGTTGATGTGATGAAGACTAATGGACAGATTTATTTCACTTAATTTTAGGAATCAATTGATTTTCCAAACTATCTGTATCTAGTGCCATTGAAGGACCCTGTTTTCTGAAACTAGCATCTTTGGACTTGTAGACTTGACGTAGGAACCACCTTGCCCTTCTGAGTCAGCACCTGAAGGTCGGCATGCAGGGGCACCAAAGTTAATACTAGATCAATTACTCATGTTTCTGCATCTGACTTGTGCATTGGGTGGCAATGGATGACACTCATGCATTTAAGCATTTATAATATAGTCATCAGTACATGTTTTTTAAGTATTATATAAGTATTATGAGTACTCACAAGTATTGTAAGAGCTAGGTACCTGCAAACCCACTGCTGTTATTGCAGATCTAGTCAATATAGTGACCTATTACTTTTGTCCCTCATAAATATTCACCTTGCCATTTGTGCAAGCACCCAAAGGTGCCCAAGACACCTGTCAAGAGGTGGCAGAAATAACAAGGTGGTTAACTAAAGAGCTAGTAGATTACATGAAGATGCCTTAAAGAGAAGCAGCAAATCTTTCATTCACAAAAATGAATAATGTAGAGTGGAGTCTGAAGATTATTCAGGTGAAGAAAAGCATTTTAGATGTTACTGGAAGTATTTCCATGTATGAAGATATAATCTCTTTACATACTGAAAGTAGAAATAGAAGATAAAAGTAAGGTAGAATTCTATAGGACCTCTGTAGACTAAAAGGAGCTCTGGAAAGCAAGGTCCAATAGCAAAGAAGTCTAAGGAATAATGTGTTTCAGAGAAGTGATGATTTCTTAACAAAACAGTATTAAGGACACAAAGAATTTTTGTGAAGAAGGGTAATAGGAAGTGTAATGAGATTAAACAGAGTAAAATCTAGGATGACTAGGATGAAATCTTGCATGACTGAAAAATTTAAATTAATTTTTTTTTTTTTTTTTTAACTAAAATATTGAAGTACACAAAAATTAGATACTAGGTTCCCTAGAGGAATAAAATTGCTAAATGGAAGACTAAAATTTACTAATTGAACAGTTGCAAAATAATAGAAAAATGGCATTTTCATTTCAAAAAGAAAGAGACATAAAATGAGGTAAATCACAAGAGAACCAAAATGGCATTATTAGTGGTTTAGAATAAAAAAAAACCAAACAAACAATAACAAGGGAGAATGATTTACACAGTGAAGAAACAAATCTGTTGAAGTTTATGCTTAATGACTGAAATGCTGAATGAGTTTTTATTTCTTAAGACTACTTTCAGCTATGATCAGACAGCTAAAACAGAGATGGGTCTGGGATACACATTTAAAAAAATTATTAAGTGCTCTGGGAGGTTTAAAGATCTCAAATCATCTTAGCATGGTTAATTCACCATTAGGTACTAAGAACTAAAAAAAAAATGCAATTATCAGGCAGAAATCAAATTTTAAAAAGGGGTACAGAAGAAAAACTTAGTGCCTATTTTAGAAAAGATGTAAATGACAGATAATAAGAGCATAAGTAAAGTAAAAAATGTCAGGCTTACTTTCCTCCTACAAATGACACAACAGGAGTTTCAGGAAAATAGAAGAAATGCTTAATTTATATTTTGAGTTTATTGAAATTCTGATGGTGTTTCTTGTACATAATGTAAGATATGGAATTTCCAGAAACATATTTTAGATAGAACTTCTGAAAGGATATAAAATTTGGTGACTTCTCAGGGTAGTTATCACTGAGATTTTGCCAGGGTCTTTCTAATAGAAAGCAATCTACTGTTTATAGTCAGTTGCAGCTTAAGCAATACCAGCCTGCTCTGAAGAAATAAATATTTAGGTGACATATACATTTACAAATGCAAATAGATCCTATATCAAAATTGGACTGAATATGTGAAGAAGGTGGAGGGCCAATAACTTAAAATTGTCTTCAGGAAACCAAAAAGAATGACCAACAGAAGCTTATGAAAGCAAAGACCAAAATAAGACCAAATGGATTTTAAGTAAATAAAATCGCTGTTAAAAGAGGAGGAATTATTTTCTGTGTTCAAAAAATATTTAAGTTGCTGTTGAAATCAACCACTCCAAGAGTTTTGACATTTAAGTGGTATCTCTGAATCAAATTAAACTAATCAGCAAACGAGGTCACTCAGAGATGTAGAGTATCCTGCAAGAGACATGCATATATAATAAAACAGAACAGAATTTTGCAATAGTTCACATGTATCTCATAGTGAATTTAGAGCCAGAGATGCACCCTAAAACTCAGAATTCTTCATGCATTATTTTCCATTGTCTGTCCCTGCAAAACAGATTTTCTTATGTGTCTCAGTTCACCTTAAGTAATTGGGTGTAACAAGATTTACTGAAGCAATGTTACAGAGATGAATTTTATGTTGGTAAACTTCTTTGACACCTCAGATGAAAACTGCTGCATAAGGGCAAAATATTACATTGTATTACTAACTCCATATATCACAGACATTTTGGAATGAAAGCAAACTGTAAACAAGGTCATCAGACTGATAATCTTTGCAGACCTTTCTCCACTCTGTCAGCCTTATTTAGAATTTGCTCCGTGTGTGCATTTGGAACTGCTGAGTTTCAAAAACAGTTCAAAATAATCTTGCTGCTCCACAGTAGGTGTTTGTTGCACTGCAATGTTTCTTAAATGTTATTGAAGAAAAGGACAAAGGTTTGTCTATTTGAGTGTCAGATTTTCTACTGAAGATTAGCTGCTTCCAAAAATGGATTAAAACAAAATACAAAATAAAAATTAGCATCACTGAGAATAAAAATATAGCTAGTTCTCTAATAACTACTGACCCAATCAAAGCTACACGAGTGTAGACAATAATCTTTATTCATGTGTCTGATAGGTGACACAGAATAATGAAAAATATCATAACAGAAATCTTACTTGAGAATATCCTAATGGAAAATATTCTATGTTCATTCTCCACAATACTGTAGAAAGAAGATAATTTTTTAGTACTTTCCTGGCAATATTTTTGGTTTTAAATTGGACATACAAATCCAATACAAATGGTAACAGGTGGAGGAGAAAGTTGCTATGACCTCAGAGAAGAAAGTAATGTAGTAAAGAAAAAATGGCTGTAAGATGCTTTTCACCCAGTGTATCTCCAACACATAGTTGTCTCCAAAACACATGATCCTATCAGTCTACACTAACAGCTGTGCAGATTGTATTCTTCAACAGAGGACAAATTCTGATAATTAAGTTCTCAACCAAAAGTAAAGCATACCTTTTCTTTACACAAATATTATTGCTAAATATTACTCATGTTAAAAAAAAAAAATCACCAGTTATTCAGTCTTCTAATGGTAATTTTCTCCTTTCTTTAAATGTGTTTCCATAAAATATATCATCCCATATAGAGGCTGCATTACACATAGTTGTAAAATATTTTGATTTTTACCAAAATGCCTCAATTACTTTTTTTTTTTTTTTTTTTTTTTTCCTGAAATATGAGAATGACAGCTTCCAGTTTTATGTTCTTTGAAGTGACAAAAAAAGTCATGTTGCATAACTGGATATCACTTTAGTGTCATAATTAAACTTCCCAGAATTTCCCTTTACAGACTTACCACTAAATTGTTAATAATAACTGAAGGTCTGGGAGTATATCCTAAGATCTTTATGGACGGCTGGAATTTCATGTTGTTTTTTTTTACAGCTGCATATATGCAAAAAAAATTCAAAGCCTTTCTCATCGAAGAATTAGATGGCAACTCACTTCTCTGGGATTTTTATATGTTTTATTCTGGTGGGACAGCTTCTAACTTTCAATAATTGGTGTCCTGTTTTTTTAAGTTTTAAAAAAAATATTAAATAATTTATGAAGTGGTCAGAGTAATATAGTGAGTACAGTTATTGGTGTGCAGTGCCATATTGTTTTTCACTGGATTTTTTATGGGAAAGTATAATACTAAAATCAAGATGGATGTTTAGCAACTATTACATATATATGCAATTTTGTTACCACTAAAAAAAAAAACACCACACAAATCCTTGTGTTTTTCAAAACTCTGATATTACACATGATTCTTCTATCCCAGAAACAAGTCTCATTTTCCACCAAACAAGATCTATTTTGATCAGAACTGAGTGTCCATTCTGTTTCTACTCCTGCCAGCACTCTCACTGACTGCCTTTCTGATCTGTCAGACAAAGTGGTTACCACACAGGCTGTTGAATGATGGTTTACATTTTAAACCTTCAAACACTAACAAAGACAAGGAAGCAATTGTGGCAGATTTTCATGTGCATTGACTTTTCTTTTCTGATGTCTTATTACAATGCTTATCATTTTTAGATATACTTGCACTTTTCTTTTTTTTTTTTTTTTTTTTTTTTTTTTAAATTATTTTAGACATCCATGAAAGCCATTTATTGTTTTATGAAATTTTTAGTAACAAACTGGTAATAGTAACTCAGTGAAACTCAAAGACCAATGGTATCACACAGGTCCTGGGTAATAATACTGAAAATTTATCTGAAAATTTACATTTAGAAAGAGAAACTCCTTGTAGCGAAAATCTTTGATAGAGAACTGGGTTATTGGGATGGATGAGGTGGCTCATTTTTTCTGGAAATTTTAAAAGTTATGATCTTCTAGCTCCTGACACAATGGTCAGATCATCTCTGAGACATGGTTAGAATAATTGCTATGCTATCATATTGATACTGCCAAAATCTTACCTCAAAACGATTCCCAAACACCTTTATTGTGTCATTTCAATATTCATATGTATAAAATCTATATTTAAGAATACTGACTTTTGATTTGAGCAAATGTCTTACAGTTGAACTTGTTCTAACTGTGGAGAGATGCAGTGTTTATAAACTCTTGATAGTACATTATTGTCTTGAGATTTTTCTGTGTTTCTTATCTCATACATGAAACAGAATATAAAAGAATCAAATTATCACAACCATTATAATTTATTTGTGCTTTTTAATTTATTTTCTTCATAACCTGATCTTAATATTCTTTCAACTGAAAAAAGTTCTAGTGCTTCAAATTACAATGCCTTTAAACACTTTATTTTACCCTTACCACACTGTGAATTTAACACTGAGACAAAGCAAATAATGCAATATTTTTCACTTTAGTAAATTAAGCTTTTATATTGAAATTGTGAGCCCCTGAAGCTTGCAAATGGTGCTTTTAATAGAACTATTTTGCATAAAAACAGTACTGTACAATTCAATTTGTTTCAGGAGAGGAATTACTGAAATTTTAATTTTAATTTAAATGTGAAACATTTGACTCTATTGTCAAAACCTGTGCTCATTATCATCATAAGTAGTAGTCTTTTTTTTTTCTCTTTTAGGATAGCTGTTTATGATAGCAATGACTTGGCAAAGACCTTCCTATAATCTCTCAGGTTTGTCGCAAAATCATAATACTACTTTGCAATGTAAAGTCAACTTGATTTGGAGAAAAAATAAATTCAGGGTAGGGTATAAGAAAATGGTTCTTTGCTTGGAGTTTCTTATGATACCTCTGAATATAATAAGATCTCTGAATATAATATTTAATTGCTTTGGAAGGTATTTTGAGATCTTTTGTTTTAAACTGTGGAAGGATGGATTTGTGCTAACTTGCAGAAGAAAATGAGGTTTTTAACACCTGTAAAATAAGGAAAACATTTCTTTGACCATAGTTTTTTGTGATGTTCAGCCATTGCAGAGGAGATTAAAAAAAATCTTTGAAGTCAGAAAGAGGTAAAACAAGAACATATCTTTTCCTTCGGAAAAAAAATTTTTTTGAATGGGTGTCTCACAACTATACATACTTTGAACAACTTCTTTTTCTTCTTAAAACAAATATTTTAATTAGAACTACTGAGACATTAAATAACAGTCTCCATGTTTGTTTGGTTTGTTTGTTCATTTACTGTCTGAAGCCTAAAACACAAGCTATTCCATGACACATATATGTTAGACTGTCTGAAAGGCATAACAAAGATAATACATGAGGAAAAGTTGTGCAGAAAGAACAGCTTGATCACTAGTAAGGAAAAAAGAGCTGAGAGGATTCTTGGAGAAAACAAGCTTGAGGGATATAGCAGAGACCGGTGATCATTCTAGTGGTGGGGAAAGGGAAATATCAGTGTGGTAAAGTGATAAAGAGGCATAAATGAAAGATAGGCAAGATAGCAAGTGAAGGCTAATTATGAAAACAATCAAATAAACAAAACATTTAGAGGAGCTATATGCTGAAACTTCAATAGAGCTTACATTTAACATGTAAGATACACTAAATTATGAAACTAGGGGTGTGATGAGAGTAAGAATTCTGAAATCAGTGGCTCTTGGATAAATTTGAAGAGGAAGATGTGTAGAAAATTACCAATAGTCCATCGTAACAGTCACACTATAGAGAAATGTGGAGTTCTTTATGTCAATTTGTATACTGAAGAAATTAAAACTTGATGCTAAAACTTGTAGGTAGGAGTTTTTAAGCATTAAGAGTTTCACAAATTTAAGCTTCCAAAATTCTTGAATCACATAAATAATGAGATTTTAGTGGATAGCTAACCTGAACCTTATCTTGAGAAATTCTGTGAAACACCCATGCTAATATACAGGAGCCAAAAGTATGGCTCTTCTGCTTAAAATGATAACTTCTTTTTTTAAAGATTATTGTGTGACCTCTTTTCCACACTGCCTTTTAAATCTTTCACCATTTTCAGGCTGTTTTGTAGTTTTAACTTCTCATCTTTCTCTAATATTCTTCAATAATCCAGGTTTTAGTTATGATACTTTTACCACCATCAACAAGTTCAAGAATCTCTACAGTTTCAATCCATTTTAGATGTAGAATTTCTATTATTACTCTAACTTTCCTATGACACACAGGTGTCAAAGAAACAGCTGAGCCTCAAAAATTACATAAATAGAGCCTGAATAGCCCTAACCTGATTAATCAGCCCTGGGAGGATCAGCATAAAGGCATGGTAATGCTTCATAGTCCAGTAAATGAAGACCACTTGTCTCAGAGGAATTTGACAACACTAATTCAGGTGTGACATGTAAATTATGTGTCTATGCTCCTATTGCAGTCAGGAGACCTAGGGAAAGATTCAATCTTTTTATATTTTACAGGTGTCTGAACTGGTCAACAGTCAAGACCAAAGAGCTCTGTAAGCCTCATATCCTCATATCTAAGCCAGATGTCATCTGTGCAGATGCCTTAGACTCCATAGAGCATTTCAGATTATAATATTTAGGCACCTAAATTCCTTTCCTAACCAATAAAGTCTATGGAGAGGAATTGGTAACACATCTTTTTTTAATGCTATTGTCCACAAATCTGTGTCTAGAGCTAGGTCATACAGTGTCCAGGACATCTACACAAGGCTGTCAGATATGACATAAAACTGGTGGGAGATACACTTTTCTTTGGTAGCACCTGAAGAGTTGACAAGATACTTTAGGCAACTCAGATTTCTGTATTTCAAGACTAGACTACTATGCATGGGCAACTGAAGTGAGTCTCTAATGGCTGAACTGGGCTCTAAACTCAATTAAATGTATTGCTTAGGTGTCCTTTAACTTTACTAGGTGCTTAGACATGCTTGCATGTAAACATCCAAACTTTAATATGTTTATCTTCCATTGAACTTTTAGTCTTTCTGCTATTTTCATTCCATTAAATGATTCTATGATAAATCCATTTAGTAGCAAAGAGAACATATCACTTCACAAGAAATGTTTTCTGTATGCATTTAAAAGCATCTGTTTAGAGGAGGTTACAAAGGGGTTTTAGGCAGGAAAAAAAGAAAATATATTTTAATAATTAGTTTCATTTTTAAATATTGACCTTTTAGTTTAAAAGTGAAAAGACAGTCCCTTAACAGTCCTGTACTTTGGTTTGTCACCAGCTGGTTTTGAAAATCCGTGGTGTACAATAAGAAAATTTCTCAAATCTCAGGACTCTGCCATGAACAGTGAAAACATTTTCCCACCCAGTTCCTTTATAGATTATCTGTCTATAATGTTCTGAAACAACTTAGTTACGGATCTGGAAGGTTGGAGTTCTTTAAGCCTAAGTCCTCAATGACAAGAATGACACCTTTATCATAACCCCACAGAGAAAAAAAGGAGATAGTGGAAATACTGTTTCTAAAAGGCAAAAAGAAATATTTTCAATCACTGGAAGTACCCAGAGTTCTAATTTATATCCCAATACATGTGTATTTATAAATGGTCCCTGATATAAATGACCAGTATATGCTAATGTCAGTGATCTGTTGTTTTTTGGTTTTTTTTTTCCTCTACTCCCTCTTTCTCTGCCTCCCTGTTTATCTCTGCATGATTGAAGAATAGCATTACTTTAAATGAGTTTCCATATACTTATTCTTCTGGGACCTAATCAAACAGCCCATGCTTTAGGCTCAAACAGTAAATCTCTACTAGTGTTGTTGGAGCACTGACTTCACCATCAGTCAAGCTCACGGCTTTGGAATCATAAGATGTGGGTAAACAGCACTGCTGGGCTGCAGAGGACTTCACTGCGAGTGAACCTGCCACAGAATTGGAAGGAGGAAATATAATTTGTATGCACCTGGCTGCACCTGATAGGAAGGCAGGATGAGGGGCCTTGTGATTTTAAAAAAGTAAAGGGAGTTAACAAGAATAGGACCCTTCTTCTTTCTCAGAAACACAAGTAATTGACTGCTAGAGCTGCTTCAGTTGCGGGTATTGATCAGTGACAGTTAAGAGATGTACTTTACAACCACTCGTCCTGTGAGGCCTAATTAACAAAGGCTGGCTTGCTGAATTAGATAAAACTCAATGTCCACTGAAATTAATGTGATTCTGTCTAAGCGTCCTTCAACTATTAAGGGAAAATCAAGTTTAAGTAGAAGAAACGAGGGTAGTCCTGTTAAGGGCTAAAACAATTGTGACTGGAAAAGTGGATTAAGACAACAGTTTTGCAAGGGCAATGCAGAGGCACAAAGACACTTTCTTTAAGAAAGATGTCTCTTCTTTTTATCTTTTAAATTTATTACCTATGTTTATGCTGCTTTCTACCAGGGAAATAATCTTAGGAATCACTCAATTTCAAAATAAGTAGACATGAAGAAATTAGAGTTTTTAAAAATGAAACCTTTCTTATTGGTTTCTGGAATATCTCTGGATATTACTTTGCTGGGCAGTCAAAAATCTAGGGTTCAATATTTTGCACTTTACTGTAAAAGTAAAACAAGTAATTGTAACAGAAGGTACATGACTGATGAAAGGATGACTCTGGAGCAAGATAAGTGGGTATCATGGAGACACAGAGAACAGTTTACTTCACTTCTGTCCAATCATAGTATGGAGTCCTTTGCTTTTTTATAATGAGATAAAATACTTGACTCAGGTTTTCATGAAACCACCAACACTAGAGCCTTAAGGTCAGTGTCTTGGATTCAGAACAGAATCAGGAGACTGCATTTTAATAGATACATTAGTATGGCTGTGAGCTCTGCAGCCATGCCTCTTGGATCATTTAAGTGGAGGGACTCTAGCCCTGTGGTTTAATTTAGCTTCAGCACATATTTAACCAAACATACATTATTCTGTATTCCCAGGTGTTTTTTTGTTTTTTTGTTTTTTTTTTTACTCTTTTCCCAACAAAGGGAAGTATACATTTATATTTACATGAAAAATCAGTAGGAACAACTTCAACTATGTAGTGAGAGCAGAAGTTTTTATTGTACTCCAACCCAGGGGATACTGTTTGGGAGAATGACCCAAAATCTCGTGCTTTCAGAAGTCAGGACTTTTGAGGAGTAGACCCAAAGTCTATCAGCTCTAAACTAGACTCTGCTTTTCCGTGTTTGCATTTGGTGACAGCTAATGAAATCAGAAATATTTTAAATGATACTCCATCTGCCAATTTACAGTGGTTGCTCACCAGCAGTGAGAAACTTTAAGAGAGGAAGGAATTAATGTCCCATCATTTTCAGGATATAATAAATTAAAAGTAATACAATATGGAAATTTAAATCTGTTGCAATTAGCCACTATAAATATCTTTATTTCTGTTTGTAACCATTGTGCATTCATGTGTAAAATCATTAAAGCTTAATTTGGTGGAAAATATTTGCCTCTGTGACAGAATACTAGAAATCACAGAGCTGAGAATTTCAGTTCCTTCAGCCCTATTACAACATTGTGAGAGAAGGACCCCAGCACTGATGGTAAGATAAGCTTTGAGTCTAAGAAATTGATTATGAACTATAGCACAAGAATCACTCCAGTAGATCTCTGTTTCTGATAGGGTCAATGACATAGGCTATGAGGTTACACATGTCAATGCACATCAGTTTTCTTAACATCCACACACATTCCAACAGCAACTACTATTTCAGTTTGAAAAATTATCTTCTCTGTTCTGTAAGTATGGGAATAATATAGGTACTAGCTGTGAAATGACAGCAATTTACGCATTCTCTTCCTTTTACACTATCACTTTTCAGAATCAGGATTTAGTTATACATAAAGTAGTTTAGATCAATAGCTCAAAATCAGCTTGTAGTGCATTGATTTGCTGAGCAGATTGTGTATGAAGAAGACACGGAGTTATGGCTGACACAGAACAATCTCTGCTTACTTAATAGATTTAATACTTTATGGTAAATTCTGTGAATTTAACAGAGTATCAGAAGTATTTTTAAATATTCTTAGGGTACATTCAGTGACAATCAAATAGCTCTGGAGAGGTTGAACTACAACCGTTAGCATTAGAACATACTTTCTATCCTTTAATCATCATTTAGTAAACAGTAAGTCAACGATGTGCAGAAAGCCAGTAAGTCAAAGATGTGCAGAAAACTAGTTTGTGATTTGGGAATATTTTTTATTCAAGTATGTGGCTAAATAACAAATAGAGAAAGAAAATCATCAAAGAAACCAGTAATTAAGAGTCCTATAGCAAACATATGATAAATTACAGGAAAATGAGACTGTGAAGCATAACACTTTATTTGTGATACAGTATCTAACCTCTGGTTTTTCACCTTTGCTTATTCACAAAACTGTATATATTCTCAGCTCACAGCAGGTGAATAAAGTATGGCATGTAAAATTAAGACTATTTTTCTTCTCATTCTTATCTTTCCATTGTTTTTTGGTTTTGTTTTGTTTTGTTTTGTTTTGTCTCCCTGCTTGACATAAATGTATAGAAAGTTACATGAACAGAATTAATTAGAATATTCCTCATATTTTCCTAAAATATATGATTTATTTTTAAAAAAAATACTGTGCTACTTTTCCATGGTCTAACCAATATGATGTATGAGAATAAGGGAGTAGAGAATGGGATGTCTTAGATGTTTCTGGTCATGCTTTTCATGTCACATTTAGGAGCACAAACTGTTCAGAAAAGGGACTTCATCTTCTACCTGTTTAGGGAAAAAAAATAAAAAAGGAAAAATACTTGAAACAATAAAATTCTTGAACATACAGAAAGTAAAATACTCCAGAGCCAAAGGCATCAATTAAAAGAAAATAAATTTTTTTAAAAAGTCAAAATTTGAGTTTAATTGGCACTTATGTTCCCTGTGTTAGTGACTGTAAGTAAGTATTCAGAAATTATGTTTTCAAGCTGTTCTGATGTAGGAAAACAAATCAAAAAAGGTATGCAATGAGATTTTTATTCATTGTGTAGGTATTATTATGCACTAATGGAAGCCTGAAGGTGGCTTTACAGAGATGTGTCACAATATTACAGGAGAGCATCATACTTTATCAATTAGATATAATGAAACATTGCTATAAAAAAATTATACCTTCTTGATATGTATGAGATGACTGTACTGGATGACAGCGGAAAAATGAGCCTAAATGACAATTGTATAGTCAACACATGCTAATTTATGTTATTAAGTTATAAATATATTTATAGTTTTAATTAATCATATTCATACCCATCTAATTGCTGCAGCTGTTTTTTATTTGTTATCTATGTGATGAATTGAGTTTCCAGATCAGGTGATTAGACCAGTCCTGGTCCTGGAGAACACAAACATTGGTTTTATGTGGATTGGTCTTGTCTCACTCCTGTGTCACAGGCATATGTGTCACTGATGGGTGACCTGGGTTTCTCCTGCCTCACACTAAGTAAATTTCATCTGGTTCCTCCTGATACAAGCAAGCTCTTCTGTTCTAACTGGATCAAGCATAGATCAGACAGCTACCTATTACAAAGCATCAAAAATAGGTCAAATATAGAGTGAAAAAACAGGTTCTCATGGGTTTATAATACTATTTTCTGAATCTGCAGTTTATATCCACTTTTAGAAACTGCATTGAATAAGTATGATGTAGGCTTGGCACTGCCTCTAAAATTAAATATTTTCCTCACAGCACTTCAAAAGCCTCATTTAGGATACTGAAAGAAAGACACGTAATTTTAACTCACATTAAACAGAAGTTAAATATGTTTATTTAAGAGTTCAAATGCAAGCTGACAGGTGGATGAGCAAACAGTCTGTCCTCATAACTTTTGTTTAATCTTTTTTTAGATAGCACACATTGACTATCTAAGTTAAAAGTACCTCGTAGAAAATATTTCTGGTATATATGTCAGATGTTTAACTAGTACAGCAATGTTTCAAAATTTTTGATAAGGAAATTTGGATAGTTTGACCAAAATTAAACACAAGTTATAAGCCACTAGACTCACCTCAGAATTGTCTTCCCTTCATTTTTATACAGAAAGTATTTTTCTTCAGCTGGTTGGATATTTGATTTATTTCACAGTGACTGCAAGGCCCACATATAACCTGTAGCTTCTCTCTAAACAGTTTTCAAGAATAAAAGGGGAACAATAAAAATAAACAAAGATTTAAGAGTATTAATTTTTTCTTATATGTGGTCCTCTCACTTCTTTTATAAGTATTTTTGAAATAAGAGTTCAGTAACAAACAGTGTATGATGTGCGCTATGTTGCAAAAATGCAAAAATACAATTTCATTGATATCTAATTTTCTCTAATATCCTGGGGTTATGAAGTAGAAGTTAAGTACATACATGCTCTCTGTTTTCTGCCATTAAAAAAAAAAAGTCAGAAATTATAATTGTGTAACAAATAATCACTGATATATGTTCAATTATATCACTATTTAGAGATGCACAAAATTACACAGCAAAACTTTCAATAGCATGTAGCAACAAGTATGTATGCAGTGAAACAATGATAAGAGGAGAGGGAGAAAGGAGAAGTGGAAGAAAGGAGAAGTATACAAATGCGACAAACGGCAGGACAGACTAGGAAGACATAAGGGAAGAAAGGGAAACAAAAACCAAAAAAGTTGGAGTTTAAGGAGTATGAACTAATAGAGAATATGTACAGTGGTTTTATTGTGAATAAAACATCCTTTAAAAACTTTCCCTCACAGGTTATTGCTTTTACATACATATGTATGTATCTGTGTTTATATATATTTCATTAATTGGAAGTAAGTAGCTGGTGAATCTCCTCGGAAAGGAGAAACTTTTAACATCTTTTAAAAGGAACTTGCATAGTTTCATTTCTAAGGGCAGCTTGGATCCTCTCCACTTCTACGTTCCTTATTATTTACTTAACTTTGGAATTAATGAGTGACAGCTTTAGCATCTGTAATAGGATCTTTCATCAAATGTAAGAAGATCTCTGCTATTCAGAGCCAAATCACCAAGGAATATGTTTCACAGCACTCAGTGTCTGAATGGTCATAGAAATCAGAGGATAGATGAAGCAGGAAGGGACCTCCAGAGGTCTCTAGAGAACTGCTCACCAGGTCAACATCAGCTCTGGGGTCAGATGGGATGTTCACAGCTTGTGTCACTCAGTGCTTTCTCCAAGGACAGAAATAGCAGAAAATCTTGGAGCAACCTGCTCCACTATCTCATTGTACTGATGAGGAAAATGTATTTCTTATTCCAAGTGTGAAACTCTTTTGCTGCAACTTGAGCCAACTATCTCTTAACATCCTCTGTGAAGAAACCTGTGTGTGATACAACACTTGCCACATGAATTTTATGACAAAAATTTATGATGAATTAAAACAGTCTAGATAGTCCCTCTGAATGCTTAATTTCTCATGTTATACTGTCTCATTCTGTCCTTGATAGATTAGTGGACTTCAGAAATCTCCCGTCACCAAATTAAAAGCTGTTCCACCATATATTCATCAAGTAGTTCAACATAATGAAATAGTTTAATAATCTGGTTGAGTGTTCTTTTTTAGGGCATCTCCCCACATAAACAGGCTGGTTCCTTTGAAACAGTGGCTGAAAGCAAAAGTGATGATATCTACAAGGATGACTGACACAAGATATCTTTCCTTTTTTTTTTTTTTTTTTTTTTTTTTTTCACCCTTTCATTTTGAACTGTGTAGTAATGACAGGTAATGACAGGTAAGTCATTTTGAATTACATCATAAACCTGAAACTTTTCTTAAAGACAATTTCTAGTACTATATGATGTGTCCACAAGATCATCATCTGTTTGAAAATACAAATTTGTGATAACAGATTTTGAAGGAGTCAAATACTAAACACTACAGATTAGTTCCTTAGCATAAAAATTGGAACTTTTTAAAATAGTGACTTTCAAATATTCAATAAATATTTTGTACTATTTCTAAATATTTTCTGTACTACAGAGACAGATCAAACAGAATAAGCTAAGCGTAGATGACCAATAAAATCTAAGGTATAACATGCTATCCAATTTAAGCATCATCTTTTTTAACTTTTCTCCGTGCAGAATAAACAAAAAGTAGCCTTAGATTCTGCCAGCAGTTTTAATGACAGACTTTTCTCTGCAGAAAAGACATATATGTAGTTAAAACACCTTTGTTCTAATTGCCAGTCAATTGAACATGGATAAAACTTAGCTTTGGTATCATTATCTAAGAACTACTCTTCCTCTTCTAGTACCGATGAGCGTTTTTCAGTGTAACACTTGGACTGAGAAAGGATGGTATAAAATGTAGTTCTTGTATCTTACTCATAAGAATGTAAGAAAGCATTTAAAAAAAAATTATATGTATTTACATTTTCTCCTAGTTCTTAAAACCTTTGCCATGTTCTGTTTCAAACCAAGTGAAGAAAAATACATTAAAATTAGCAATAGTTACTTTCAAGGAAATAATTCCAATCATACATTTACTTTCATCCATATAAAAAGGATACATATTATGAGATTCTAAAAAAAAGTTTTCAAGAGCTTATTAGAATACATCTTTAGAATGAATTCTTTTTTTCAGAACAACACAAAACTTCACATTGATTTAAAATATTTTAGTTGCTTTGCTTGTATCATTAATTCCATTTAAATAAGTTTTATATATTTTGTCCACAAAATTATTAAATAATTAAAATTTAAAATGGAAATTGATATTTAACTGTAGAAATATCTCATTAAATTGTACTTCTCTTTTATGGATTAATACAAAAAATAAGCACTAAAGTTAGTGAAATACAAAGATTTTCATCTGAGGGACAGAAAAATCTTTGAAATACATTCTTTGATCTCTATTTACACAGTTCATTTTCTCATACACAGATACCCAGGGACACCTGAGATACTCTGGAGTCCAGCTCCCTCCAATGCCACAGCTGAGATGCTTTGGGGAGGAGGTATCCACATCCCCCCATAGCAGTCTATGCTGAGGAGCTGAACCACTACTGAGCAATACTTCTTCTTTTCCTTGGCCATGCATACAGCCTAAATTACTAACTGAAAATGGGGGCTTAAGTTCCTGTATTAATAAAGTTGTATGAGAGGAGTGGCACCATCTTTTTTTTTTTTTTTTTTTTTGGTGCTTCACTTGACCGTCCTACCTCACAGAAATAGATGAGGAAAAATTCCCTACAAGTCCTGGAGCTGTGGTAGTGATGAGTGCAGCATAAATGCTTGTGTGAAGGGAGAATGGGAGACAGATGTCAGATTAAAATTGAACACTTAAATTCAGATATATGTATTTAGTGATGAAAATTACTTGCTAAACTTTAAAAAGAAAGGCATTTTCTGTTACCGTTTTCCAAATATACATTTTCCTCTGGAGCTTGGTCTAGTAGGTTACTTAAATAATATGAATATGTGAAACCATTCACACTGCTCAAAGAAACTGTACTACTTTGATGAGCAAGTGACACTTGATTTTAACATTTGCATTTGCAAATGAGGGTGTGGTTGTATTTACAGTGCAAATATGTGTTCTCCCCGGCTCTATAATATTTTGACCAACTCACTGCAATACATCTATTAAGTGAGCCTCAAACGTTAATGACCATGCTGGATTTATTTTTTAATAATAGTTTCCCTTTTTCCAAAGTTTTATATGTTAAAATGAATCAAAGTACTCTAACTTTCAGCTAATATAAACACAATATAAACTCATGCCTGTTAAAGATGTGAACTCACTATAAAAGAGGGCAAGATAAGAGGGCATGGCCTTAAATTGTGACAGGGAAGGTTTAGGTTAGATATTAGAAAGAATTTCTTTACGGAGAGGGTGATCAGACATTGGAATGGGCTGCCCAGGGAAGTAGTGGATTCTCCGTCCCTGGAGATATTCAAAAAGAGACTGGATGTGGCACTCAGTGCCATGGGCTGGTAACCACAGCGGTAGTGGTCAAGGGTTGGACTTTATGATCTCTGAGGTCCCTTCCAACCCAGCCAATTCTATGATTCTATGATTCTATGATTCTATGATTCTATGATTCTATGATTGATTCTATGATTCTATGACTCTATGATCTGAGACTATGAACAGTTATTTTATTAATATTCTTGGGGACTTCTGGGCTATTCCAGACAGTAATTAATGTCATTGTATTGTAGACACTAGAAATATGCAAGGAGAATCATATTTTTTAATGGTTTGTTCCAGTTGCCTGAAAATGGGCATCAGACTATGAAAGAGAAAAAAAAGTACACACAGATGTTGATGAAAGTGAACTAGTGGTTGTCACACATAGACAAGGTATCAAACAAAAAACAGTTCTACCTGAATATTTCTAAATTTATTTTTTTTTTCATCTGGGGAATGTTGATTTCCCTCATAGCACACTAGCTGGCACCACAGCATGACCCCAGGGATTGAAAAAGGAGTCCCTTTCCCATTAAGCTAGACACAGAGATCTGCTCCAGAGCTGTTCCTAAAAACCTCTAACCACTAAAATGTACTGACTGTAAGGACAAGCCTTGAAACAACCTAGAGTAAAATTGTAGAAATTCATATAATATTTTGCATATATATTGTTTTGTCAAGTCCACAACACCAGCCATTTTCTTGTACAGATTTTCTTCCAATATGGTGTCCTGATTGTAACATTGTAAACATAACCCTTAAGATCTAGGTCATATTATAATGAGTTAGACATATGGTGTATAGTGCTGTAAGTCACAGAATTCATTTGTTTGTTACATTCATTGTTATGTTCACTCAAGGAATTTTCTTTCTTCAAATTTTCTTTTCAAATAATTTTTCCATTCTATTTCCTTGCTGCACAAAAGCACTCACACACAAAAATCTATGGAAGTGTATTTATGTATTTATTTAACAAACTCATAAAAAGTTCATTTCTATCTCTTAATAAAAAACAATATTTTGATTCTCTATTGTAAAAATATGTTATTGAAAAAAAATCATTTACAACCGAATGCTTGCATATCCACCAGGAATTGCTCTTCAGCACATTGCTGCAACTTTAAAACAGAGTGGGTAGTAGAGTTAGCAGCAGACACATAATTTGTGGTAAAATGTAGTAGCAACATTAAAACAATTCTTCTTAATTTTTTCAGTGGGAACTTTTTCTCCATATTTACATTAATTCTAATATCTCCCTCTATTTTCCTCACAATGTCTCTTCTCAAACTCTTCTTATATTACAGTGTCTGAAGATGGATAAGCAGTGACATACAAAAACTAGAGGCAAACCATGCACCACTGGCATGCTAAGTACTCAGCATTAATACAGCAGTTGATTCAGAGAGACTTTTAAAGTGGAATGTAAGAGAAAGGTGTTTGCTGATGTGGAAATATCATTTTCATATCCTACACATATAATAAAATAGATTTTTTATCAGACCTTGTGATTGTTGTAAGTGCAGGATTTAATAACAGTTGTGAAATAACCACTTATGGAAATAGTCCTCCTCCATTATTTCTGCTTGAATTTGCTTGTGAGTTTATTCCAATCTCCCTCATCTCAATTTTTGCTGGTTGTTTGGGAAATTGCTTTGGTTTGATATTTTTTCCCCAGCGAGGGTGTTAATGCCTTTCATGCAGCAATGCAAATAATTTAGAATTCATGAAAGGGAATTTCGTAAAATTAAGAGCAAAATTAATGGGGCAGTGAGAGGAACTAATACAAGTTATGAGTCTGGAGACAGACTGAAAGAACTTGTTAGGAGTACCTAATGGAGCAAAGATAAAACAATCTACAGTACCCCAAAACAGAAAAATGTAGTGGACAAGAACAAAGTTCTGCTAAACAAGAAAGTGGATCTGAAACCTAAAAGAAATATTTTTACCTTACATTTGTGGCAACAAAAATAAGGATCAGGGTTTTCATTATGTCAATATGTTTAAGATAGAATATGAAAAATGTCCAGACAATGTAGTTATATTTTTAGAACATCTAATGACAAAGTTCTACATAGCTATAGTAACAGTCTGAAAAACAAAGACTTAAATATGCAAGAAAGTCAAACATGAAGAGATATTAAGTAGAGACAAACAATAGAGTAAGGTTTAAGACCCTTATAACCCCAGTCATTAAACTATTTTAACTTTTTCCAAGGCTAAACATTCTAGGGCAAGTGAAAGTCAAGAAAAAATAACTGACATGGAAAAAATAATTTTAAAAAAAATCAGACCATAACTACAAATATAAATTTCTGATTTTATTTTTTTCCAAAGCTGAAGAATAATAAGAGAAACTTATCCATGCCAAAACTTTTTGTTTGTTTGTTTGTTTTGTCTTTTTTTTTTTCAAAAATTTATCAGAAAATATGTAGAGAGAAGAATTTATTTGTAAGACTCCAGATATAATAACTTCAAATTATTTTTAAAATATTTTTCAGATTAGGCAAAACGACACAAGGGAAAATCTCAGGGAAGCTCCATTGTTACATGGGACAAGATTTGTAGGAAATAATTGTACTGGAGATGGGCTCAGTATATTTTTGAACATATTTTCCATGATTTCACACAGCTTTGGGTATTGTTAGCATGTAAGATTTTTTCCTCAAGCCAAGGAAAACTGTTACTTATGTTCTATAGATATTTTCTGCTTAAAAGATCACACTGGAGTAACCACCAGCGAAATATTTTTTTTTTTTTAGTTGCATATGGATTTATAGACTGTTCAGTACTTCATTTCTGACTTAAGAAACAAATAAGAAATATTGACAGTACTTATTCTTCTCTTTCAAATACTCAGTCTGTCAGGAGAAAGATAACATAATTAAATATGAAGTCTTTTTTTCTAATAGTAGTGATAACCATCATGACTTCAGTGCCTGTGGGTCTCAGTGGCGCCTAATCAAACATTACTGAAGGAACTACAAGACAAATGATAACACAGTTCGGTAAATTTCAGAACCCTTAAGAAAAATGAAGGAAAAAGCAAAAACACCATACTTAAATGACACAAATCAATTATTCAGTGAAGAAAATTCTTATTTTTTAATCATTAGCAATGTGTTATGACCAATTAATGTGCTATGCTCTCGATCCCTTTAGAAGTGGAAAATACACCACATGGATTTCCAAGATGGGGATATGATTTGATAGATATTTCTTTTAAGATGAATCCCGGTATAACCTGTACAATGTCGTAGATTTATAACAATGAAATAGTTCATTTCACTTTTGAGAATTTTTCAGCAAGTGTTTTGCATCCAAGTGTATTGGTTATGAAATGCCTTTTTTTTTTTTTTTTTTCATAATCATTGTTTGTCCCTGTATCTGGTGCAAATTCAACCTTTGATATCTACATTCTGCTTACAGAACTTTACTGTAGCTTTAAATTGGATAAAGTATCATGTCAGTGTTACTCTATGTTACTTCCAGTCATGCAATCTACTGCTAACCAGCTGGTGTGCTACGCTAAAGAACTCACTAGAATGCTGTGACAAATGAGATGAGCATTAACTATATGGAGGAAATTCTGTGAAGCTTGACATTGCTCCTGTAATGTTTTCAAAATGGGCAGGAACAGACTATTCACGCAACTTTAGCGTTTATGTCATATACATATTTCATAGTTTCATGGTACTGTACAAAAATTTAATTATCTGTAGAGTGTTACTTCACAAACAAATTTACATTATAATTATTTTAGATAATAATTTAGGTCACAGAACTGCATAACTGTTATTGCTATTCCCTTCTCCTACAGCTTGTTTTCATTCTTAAATAATGATCTTGAAAATATTCTTTTTGAAACCTGAAGAACTCTATACCTCAAAAAGAAAATACACAAATACACAGTGCATGAGAACCAGTTATAATTTATGCTATAAAATATTAGTTTCAAAACACACTAGTATGCAAAAATTAACAGCCTTCAGTATCAACTATACAGTAATTTCAGCCTTTTCTCTGTATGAGGTTTCTGGGTTATGGTGGGTTTCTGACATGTTTTGTTTTTCATATAGAGGCTAAAATAAAAATATTTTATTTCTCTTTAGGATGGAAGGATCTCCCACAGGAGTTGGGAATGTCATGATATTTATTTTTCCTTTCTAGGGGAACATAAATAATTCAACTAGAATCTGGATTTCTTCTGTACAAGTTAGCTAAGTATTTTGTTCCTTAATCTTCAGATTGTGAGTAATTTCTTCACATGATACTATTCCTAAATCATATGAGTTTTTATATGTTCCTATTGCCTTTGGGTGCCCTTTCCTCCCTTTATGAATGTCTGGGAGTGTCATGCTTGCAATATCTCAGGAAACTGAGCCCAGAGGTTTTAGGAGATACAAATGAAGCTGCTGCTTCATCACTTGGATGTGACCACATCTTACTACAGAGCAATCCCCGAGTTCCCAATAAAATAGATATGAATGCAGTGTAAATCAACAGCTCAAACTTGTGTGATTGATTTTTCCTCTTTTTTTTTTTTTTTTTCTTTTTTTTTTCCCCCCTCTTTCTTTTTCTTCCTACCTCTCCCCTTTTGTTTTAGACTTATAATCAGCCATTTCTAGTCTACTGACCTGTGCAGAGCAGGTTTTAGATAATAGTAGCAACCTAGCATTCTGAGGTTAATGTTACCCGTGTGACACAGGGACTTCAAAAGCAGTATGAAAACATTCAGAGTGACAGGTGGGATTTGCTTTTTTACTCTGCCTTTGCACATGTCTGTGACATCTCTTCATAGGCACAGAAGGGCTTTGATTCCTCAATGTTTTGTATTCATGTACTTTCCACAGTGCTGCTATGGATCTAGAGTATGCTAGGAATTGCAGAAATTCAAAGCATGCATGTGAAGAGATAAATGATAAATTGTTGATGGGAAAAAATGGCTGTGTTCAAACATGGGAAATAATCCATGAGAAATTTGTATTCCAGAAAGAGTGTGAGCTCCCATGGAAGCATAAATCGCTCTTGTTTGTCCTACAATTTTCAACCATTCCAGAGAGGTTTCCAGCTAATACTAATCTTAAAAATAGATGGTAGTTAGTAAAGGCCACAAACGCATCCCCTCATAGCTGGACGGTATATTTTAATCCTGCAAGTGTCATTGTGCCACTCTCTGGTTCAACGTTGGTTTCCCAGTTTAGTATTCAGAGAGCTAATTCATTTTGTTGCTAGTAGCAGTGCATTAATGATCAAGCTACGACAATGAACACTGTCTGCATAACAAATGCGTCTTTCTCAAGCTGCAGTAAATACAAAGTGATTAACATGAAATAACTGCTCCAGCAAACCGCTTCTCTTCTTTTAAATAGATACTAGTGATTTTATTTAACCCTGCGTTTGTCAGACATGTCTCAAATGGGATTGTTTGCTTTTTTTTTTTTTTGGCTGAGTTAAAAGCAAGGGAGGGGCTTGCTAGGTTGGAGCTTTATTTTACAGAATGCATTCTCTTGGAGATACGCTGTTAGCATACTGGATGCAAATGATTATTAATACTCTGTAACCTGCTTCTGACATTTACTAAGGCACAAGCATCAAATAGAACTAAATCACATCATGCTCCTTCCAGCTAGATTAATCCTGCTATCCTATCTAAGATAATGAAAATAAGGTCTGAGCAGGTTAGTGTTGCCGTTGTTAGTAACCTTTAGATCTAAAAGAGCACAAGGTGGAGTCAGTGAGAAAATGAGGGAAGGTGGTGGAACAAGAAGAAACAAATGGAGGTTGCTCTCCCCTGGCAGCTTCGCTCCCAACTTTTCTTCTTAATCCTGGCATAATAAAAGATCTGAGCAATTTCACTGTATTATGAAAAGATGGGATTATTCTATTCTTAGAAGGAGTAAGACAGAGACAGTTGATTTGACAGTCAATGTCCCTTATCCTTACTGCTTCTCAAACCTTGTTGGGGGAGTCCCTATCTGAAGTGTAACAGAAAACTGAAGAGTACAACCACCTCCATGAAACAGTTTGAAATGGGCCTCTTGTCATCCAGACATTCCTCTAAAATAGTGTTATACACATTTCCCCTGTCATTTCACTTTATCTTCTTACAATGTTCCAGTACTATAGGCTTCCTAAGCACTGTCTTAGAGACACTGGAAGATGTTTTTACTGGAAGATGTTGTATAAGAGAGCTCAAGTATTTATTTTTCTTCTTATTTTAAGTTGGGGACTTTTTGTTTTGGTTTGGTTTCTTTTTTTCCTGCTAAGACACTGCTGTCAGGAGTTATTGTTTTCATGTATTTTTAGTGGACAAGAGATTTTCCTCATTTAGATCACAGAATCATAGAAGGAACACCTCTCACTACACCAGGCTGCATAAAGTCCCACCTTGAGCTTCACCTTGAACACTTCAAGGGAGGGGACATCCACACCTTCCCTGGCAAACTTGTGCCGGTGTCTCACCACCCTCAAACTGAAGAATTTGCTCCTAATATGTAACCAAAATTACCCTCTTCCAGTTTAAAACTATTATCCTAGTCCTATTTCTACATACCCTTATAAATGCACCCCCTCAGCTTTCTTGCAGGACTTCTTCAGGTACTGGAAAGCCTCAGTAAGATCTCTCTGGAGCCTTCTCTTCTCCAGGCTGAATCCCAACTCTCTCAGCCTGTCTTCACAGCCCACGGATCACCTTCATGGCCTGTCTCCGGACTTGCTAGAATAGCTTCCTGTCTCTCCTGTGTTGAGGACTCCAAAACTAGACACAGTACCACAGGTGGGGTCTCATGAGAGTAGATTAGAAGAGGAGAATGACCTCTCTTGAATGCTTCTTTTGATGCAGTCCAGGAAGTGGTTGGCTTTCTATGCTGGGAGTGCAGATTGCTGGCTCATGTTGAGCTTCTCATCAACCAACAGCCCCTAGTCCTTTTTTCTCTGGGCTGCTTTCAGTCCATTCTCTGCCAAATCTACAGCTGTGCTTGGGATGGCCCTGACCCAGCTGCAGGACTTTGCATTTGGTTTTATTGAACATCATGAGGCTAGCATTGGCCCACTTCTCGAGCCTGTCAAGGTCCCTTTGGATGACTTCCCTGACACAGCTTGATGTCATCAGCAAATAGTGCCTGCTGTGCTCAACAGAGGAAGATCTGGAATCCCCACAGCCAGAAAGACCCACTGGCATTTAAGAGTTCACAAAAGAGGTAACATTTTAGTCTCCTGTTTTCGCAGAATGTTAGTATATTTCAGTGCAACATAAAGAAAATGAACTGGCACGAGCACCGCTTTCCCGACACTTTGCTGCCTTTTCCTCTCTATTTCTCTTAAAACTTGTGTGGGAATATACACAGACTTCCCTATGTAGCAAAACTAAGCCTAGGAACATACATACATCTTGCTTTTGGGCAAGTTTTACAGGCCTTGATAAGCAATGTCCCTGCTCTCTCAAAATTATAACTACTGATGTTTTAAAATGATACTTAAGGTAGTTAAATATGATTCATATTAGGGCAATTTGCCTAAGATTTTTTCTTCCCCCTCCTATTTCTTTTCTTGAACTGGGCATTATATGCCAGGCTTTAAATGGTAGATCACTAATGAATGTTTTGTAATTATAAAAAAATAAACTTTTGATGAAAATTATGAGAAATAGAATCATATTATGAAAGCAAAGGAAGAACACTGGCTCTGAAGTCAGTTAAAGCAATTTCAGTTAATTTCTCAATTAGATGAAATAACTGACTCTCTGACAGGCTGAATTATGAACACACAATAAACAAAGCACAGAAGTTATGCTTGTTGTGCACTAATTGTAAAATGAAGGCTTCAAGCCAACACCAATTGTAGGAAAAGTTGTTTAATGAACGATAAGTTATTGTGGGGCCAGCACAGTTTCTACTGGTTTCATTTGAAAAGGTCCATGAAGTCCCATGAAAACAAGGTACAGTTCTTCAACAGCATGTGTCAAACCATATATAAAAGAAAATCTCTATTCTTTATATAGTCCAACTAAATTGTACATTGATAAGGTAACCCTTTTCTTTGCCTAAACTACTTGGACATTTAGGCATGGGATGAGAAAATTAATAGCATGATATCTCTCACACTGAGAAAAAACTTTGACAGCATATGTAAACCTGCATCATATGTATTCTTACATGGTATTCTACAGCTTTATCTATACTAAAATAAATAAAAAAGGAAATGAGTATGATAGGGTTGTTTTGGGTTTATTTTAAGATAAATTTTCTGTTAAGTACCCATTGAGTCTTCTTTTTTCTACTTTGTCTTGTCACTGGATCAGTGGTAAATCATAAAAGCTTTGCTTGTCACGTCTTCCATGCGTACTCAAGCAGGAAAAATAGCTGTGTAGTGGAGTTCAGGTAGAGACTTTTAACACTAATGAATTTTACTTCTAGATCCTGATCTCTTTTTCTTCTCTAACTTGTTTAATCTAAGGACTTCTTTCTCATTTTTCCTTCCTTTTTTCACATTTTAAGAAGAGATTCTCAGATCAAAGAGAAATCATTGGACAGGTCAGAGTTTAATAGTTTTGACCTTGTGTTGATAGTATTACTGTACTTTCTCTGACCACTTAATCTTATCCTTTTTAATGCAAATATCTTTCTAAACCAGGTTATGCCTTCTTCAAAAACCCTTCTATGTTATTTACATGGTTGGCTCATTTTTTCTGAATTTCAGTCCAAAAATATATGTCATGTAGTTTCTTCTTGCACCTTTACTCTCTGCCTCTTAATAGTTAAGCTATTGTTTTACTTATTTATCACTGAAAAATATTGTAAGTTAAAACTTAAATCATATGCTACGTGGTATAAAATTGCATGTGTCTTCTTAAGGAATTATGTGAGTGAATGCCAAATTGTACATTGCTGGAGTACTGGAGTTCTGCAGTGTATGCTAAGCTACATAACATTTGGGGATAAAATATTTTTTAACAGCTTTTGGCAAGCACTCTGAAACATTGATAAGAAGCATTAAGGAAGAGGAGAGGAGTAGAACACCACATGGAGTTTGCATTAGTAGAGTTGTGATAAATTGACAGTTTACTGCTTGCTCTTTTATTCATGCACTATCACTGGGGAGCATCGGGCTGCTGAAGTAAACATCACGGATAGGAGAAACACACTGAGCGCACTGCACCACTACAAGGAGGGAATGATGTGGGAATTTATCAGCCTTTGCTTAGTGATTTTGTCTTCCCTGGTGCCAGGCAACAATTTTTGCCCAAAGACTGTTGCAAGTTCTTATTATCTTGCTCACATTTCTTCAGCTTTGTTACACTAAAAATAGGGAAATTACAGAATAATACTATGTTGTCTCTAGAAATTAACAATGCTAAGAACGGTTATCATACTAAATGATGTATCAAACCAGGATCTCTATAGTGTATCTTTTGCCAAAATCTAATATAAGCTATTAGTTCCTTTAAGCTATTATTAGTTCATGAAATTTTTAAGAAACAAGCTCTTCAGATGAGAATGAGTCCTGATTGTTATGTTCTAAATATCTAAACCTATTTACTTCAGTAGCCAGAGACACATTTAAATTGACCTCTGAGCAGAAAACAGTTTACTATAGGTCAATAAAAGAGGTCTTTGAGCAGCAAATAATCCTGAAATTATTTTAGGGTTTTCTAGTTTTCTCCTAGAAAGACCATAAATGCAAATCATATTACCAACAATCAGAATAGGAAAGAAAGAAAATAAAAATGGTAATGCTTTCTTCCCACCTAGTAAAATTTCCACTGGTTGTTTCTTTATTTTTTTTTTTTTTTTTTTTTTTTTTACTATTTTTACTTATGCACATAGAAAAGAAAGATATGAGGCTCCTGACAACCTGTTTTGATGTGCCTTGATGCTGAAGTGATGAAGAGGTTTTGGATTCCTACTGGTTACCCCTGTGGATTAATGAAGGGTGAGACAGAAATTGCAGAGCTGCCATGAAGAATGACCTTACCTGATAAGACTGATCTGCCTTCACTGCAGTAGGTGAGAAGGGCAGGTTGTATGTAGCAGGCTGTTTTTCTGTACCTTAATGAGAAAAATTGACTTGCTTATCCACCAGCTGTCTTCTTTGTTTTTTATTCAAGCCATTTTTGGGAAACCTTTTCTGTTCTTAAATGCTGGATTCATGCAGAATCCTCTAAACAATGGTTTATTGTCAGCAAAATGTAGCAGATTGCCACAAACTATGGAAAAACACCTGCCAGTAAATGCATTTATGATGAAATTACATCATTCCTTAACCACTTCAAGACACATAATATGAGTGACTTAATTTATATGACATGAATTAGTTTATTTGTGAACATAGGCCCCTTCTTCCCACCTACTAAACTCTTTTCTTACCTTCTGCACAATTTTTTTGTAGCTTAGCTTTACTCCTTTTGTTTCTGTTACATATTAAGGATATCTTTGGTAAAAAAGTAAGTGATGAAAATCTTTAGATTATATCTTTTTTCACATAGAATATGAGCAATTTGATACCATCACCTTTCTTGGCTTTAATTTCATGCTAAAACATAAGTATTTTCTAATATATGCAATACAAACACAACCTGTGTATGCCATAATGTAAGAAAAAAAAAAAAAAAAAGAGTATCTTTTAGAGTTACTGAATCAAACACTGAAAAGTAGGGAATATAAAAATAAAAGTGGAATGAACAATTAAGTTAGAATTAAGATAGAGTGAACAATTATCTGTTCCACTGCTCTTTTTCTGTTTTTCACAGTTCTTGAATCAAATATCTTTGTGCAGTTCAAATTTCTCCCCAGATGCTCATGTCAGCAGCTGATTCCTCATTGAGCCATTAGACTCCTGCTGCTCCTTGATTTCCCTTACTTGTTTCCAAATCATAGACACACAGTAGCTGTCCTCGCCCCAATTTGGTATGACACTCAGAATTTAATTGTCCACATCATCCTGACTATCAGTAACTCAGGGACATATTCATACCTGAGGGACATTACTGCTAACCACCCACCAGTGGGACTTCACAGTGCTGATCATCACAATCCTTCATTCCTGATGATCCAGCATATAATCAATCCACCTTTTAGCTGATTTATCCAGTTCACATCTCAATGCTTTGGCTGTTAGAATACTCTGGGGGACCACACCGAAGGCTTTACTAAAGTTAAGATACACAACATGCACAGCTGTCCCTTTTTCCACAGGACCGGGATTCTGACTGCAAAAGGTAATTAGTTTTGTCAACCACTACCTCCTCTTACTAAATCCTTCTTGGCTGATCCCACTCACCACCTTGCCTTTGGGAAGGCTGGCAGTGACTTCCAGCATTAGTAGTTCCATCATCTTCTCAGGTAGTGAGGTGAGGCCAATCAGTCTGTTTCTCCATAGCTATTCCTTCCTTCCCTTCTTCAAGATGACTGTGTGTGTTTTGCCTTTTTCTCATTTCCAGGAAACCCTCCCAATCACCAAGATACATAATAGGGTGATCTCACAGTGACATTGGGCACACCCCTCAGCACCCTTGGATGCACCCATTTGATCCCCTCAACTTTTGTACGCCCAGCAGTCCAAAGTGCTCCCTCACTCCACTCTCCCTGTGCTCTGGGTAATATTCACTCCTGATCACTGACACCAGGCCTGGTGGTGTCACCTAAGCAGTGAAAACTAAAGCAAGGCAGGCACTGAGAACCTCTGCTTTTTCCATGCCTCCTTTCATGATGTCCCCTATCCCACTCTCCCACGGACTTGAAGTTCCTTGAGCTTTCTCTTGACCATTTTTTTTAAAGAAGCCTTTCATTTTTGCCTTCACATCTCCTACTATTTTCAACTGCAGCTGAGCGTTGGCTTTCCTAAGTCCTATCTTTTTGAAGGGATCACTTAACATTACAAGGTAGCTTACAGAATCATATCAGACTTTTTCCAGCACCCTACACTCTCAGACAAAAGTGACTTTATTAAAGCTTCAATTTGCAGATGACTGATTCAGCCCTCAACATCCGTGGACCAACTATATTTAACAGCATATACTTGCAGAAAGTAGACAGCTATTTGCTGTAGGCCATTTCCACAGCAAACTTAGCCTCTCTCCTGCTTAAAACTCAAAGGTTTCAGCTTGTACAAACTGTCAGATGTTTTTTTTACTGAATGTTTAAGCAACTATATTTCAGTCCATAGGTTGCTTATTAATTGTGTGCTGACGGCATTGCTTTTAGTGGTAGCTCATGATTCCCTGATCTTCATGTAGCAGACCATAATTCCCATCTAGTATTATGTTTCATAGATGCTTGTGCTTGGTAGCAATCAGTCTTGACAGCTCCTTCAGACTCTGGGACTATCCATAGCATCAGCATTCACAAGGCAGTTCTGTTCAGTTAACAGAAAGAGATGTCAGTATACATACCATACTTGCACCACACAAATAGTAGAGACATTCCAAGTCTTTTCACTATTTCACTTACTGCTTTGTATTATCTGCAGTACACTTTTACCACTTATGTAGGTCTTGCATTTTATATTGTGGTGGATCTGTGACTGTCCTCCAAAAGTATTTCCAGAGTGGAGTCCACAGGGCCGCAAGAATCTTCCAACAAAAATCAGAAGACAGCACTGCCAAACACATTTGCCTAGTTTCTATGTTTAGCAAAACTCCATCAGACAAGAGCAAGGTGGGCTGTCAAAGGCAGTTTTTCATGGAAATGTTGCAAAGCCTAGGAAAATCTGAACAGGTAAGAGAACAGACAAGGACTGATGGGACCTAATGCATATCAGGCATAGGTGTCCAGGTGTTGGTAGCAGGGAGCTACAAAGTGATCGCTGTGAGTAGAGTCCAGGAGATGCCTTGTGCAGAACACAGAAGGTTCCAGCTGTCCCTGACTACTCAAGATGGTGCTGCCACTATATAAATGTATTTAAGAAAGAGTAAAATACCACACAGTAGTAAGTGAGGGGAAAAACATGTAAAACAGCCCTGCAAACACCAAGAAGAGGAAGGAAGGAAGTGTTCCAGAGACTGAAGGAACTATTTCTCTGCAACCCATGGCAAGTTCAGCACCAAAACAGATATCCACACTTGGTATACCCCAAGCTGGTGCAAGTGAACGTGGCCTGAAGAAACCTTCAGCCCATAGGAAGGTCTGCAAATATTAGCATCAGCTTCCTAAGATTCACTGGTCAGCACTGGCTACAGAGGCCTAATTGGACTTTACCTAACTCTGAAGGTGTTGGCTTCTCAGTAAGAATGCCCCAGATATTTGGCTGGTGAGAACAGTACACATACCCCTGGTAAATCTCAGAAAACGAAGTAAGACTTATAGATGACATATATATATAACATATACAATTTGTTCTACTTTGCTTATAGCCATGAGACACTCTGGCCCAAACTCGTTTTGTATCACTTGCTCATTTTCTTCTTTCTGCAAAATACTACAACTTTTTTCCTTCCACCTCAGTCATGGCCTGGCTCATTCATAAGCATATGCCAATGGATCTAGTCCATTAGAAAACCTAATTAGGCCTCTGTCATCTGCATCATCAGTGACATTGCCTACAGCATTCTGGGGGAGCCTTTCAGCATCTCTGAAGACATTTATTATTTTTGGAAAAAGATGTGTGTTGTATGCCAAGGGAAGGGCAGAAAGGTGCAGTAGGTTGTTGGATTTAAGTCTCATTGCTGGTCCTAGCTTATTGGCTAGGAAGACATTTCTGGCTATGCCAAGGACATGGACTTATGTCCTATTCTAGGATAAAAACTTCAACTGGACTGTTAATTCTGACTGAGGCCTGTGGGGACATATTAGTTTCTTGGCAACATCACAGAGGCAATCTGGACATTATTTGTGAGAGACAGAATAATAGATAAGGCAGAAAAATTGAACAGTTTCTGTCCCACATTTTCAATAATATTTCTGGTCTGAACCAGAAGCACCCAATACCCAAGTTCACGGAGCTTCAGTCTGACCAAATGGAACACTAGCTGGCCCTTACAAGACCTCAGCATCACCAATCAGCATGTTGCTCCTACGCAGACATTTTTTCAGGAAATGGGGAGTTATGCTGAATCATTAAATGAGCTTTTGAAACAGGTGCCCTGCTCCATCTCTTTGGTTGCTCTGCAATAATGTCTTTTTCCAAAGCCTAGTAACTTTTTATGTAATGCAGGAGCTGGAGTGGCCAGCTTTGGCTAACATATCATGGGTAGCATGAAGACTTATGTTCCAAAGAAGACCTACAGGGAGTAATGAGATTCCAGGTTAGAAATCATTCAGAGTGCTTAGAGAAAAGCAGGGTGGTGGATTGTTACTGTGCAGTCCTGTTCACTACCACACATGAGAGACTGCCCCTTGTCTCCTTACCCCTCTCTTCCTCTTTCCCTCCACTCTGGCTAAATCCTAAGAAAGGGGCATGTGGTTCTGATTTTAGTTATACTGATTGTAATATCTTCATACACAACCTTTCCCTGAATCTTCCCCTGTTTCATAGATGAAGCGTCTCTCTTCTTGTTTTCTGAAGAATTGCATATAATTTCCTGCTTGTAATATAGCTTGGTAGCAAGTGGGGGGTTGTTTTCTTGTTAAATACATGTAAAAATAAGTTGCTGTTCTCTTCTTCCTCTTGTGGGTGTTAAAACTAGAAATGTGTGGCTAATTTTTTTGCAGAAATTAATGTAAAGATAATGACATCTAAATTTTCTTCTGTCAGTCAGTTGTAAATTAGAGGTGCCTACTGAAATCAATAGGAATTTTACAAAAGATAAGGTGTTTTACTATACCCCTTTATTACTGAAGTAGGGAAGATCTTGTTTTTACTTTTTTTCCTTTTTTTTTTCTTTTTTCCTTTTTTGCTCTCTCATTAGTATACATTACAATTCCATTGAAAGTTTTTTTTCAAGAATGGAATTGTTATTGCATTCCATATGAATTTTTTTTGTTATCTAAAATAAATTATATAAGTTAAATCTTTCATAATATAGTTGCATATTGAAATGTTATCAAATGGAAGATAGATGTATTCACATAATGTATCTTAACACAGTAAAAGTATTGTGCAATCAGTGTCTACAGTGAAAAGTGCCAGCTTCCATAGCTAATTTAATATTGTCTTGTGGCTTCATTAGGAAGTAGGTATGCATACAAAAGTGTTCTGCTTTTCCAGATAGCTTTATATGCAATATTCGTAGTGCTGCTAATGAAGTAAATAAAAGGAAAACAAATCCCTGCTGGATCCTAGTTTGTTTAATGATATGAAAGGTCTCATTAAATGAATGGCTATTGTGTACAAGTATTCCACAACATTTTGGATATTAACAGTAGAAGAAGGAGTGCAGTTGGGAGCATAATATGTATTCTAGCTATATCCTACTGCCAGAATAATGGTCTGGACTAACATTGGAAACATTTAATTATTAAATACAAAATTAACATATTTGGCTTTCCATAGAAGATTTGTATTTATTAATTAAATATTTGTTTCAACTGAACAGTACAAACATAGTTATTTAACACCTGAACAACAGTATTGCTGTAGCATTATTTTGCAAGATGTTTCAGTTTTTTCTCTTCGATTATGTACTTGTGCCACTTATATGTCATAAAAGCTTCTGAAAATATTTTTCAGGTTTTAACACCAAGGCAAATATAGATAATAGCTTCCCCTACTAAGTGTAAATATCTGTGAAGGATCAGTGAAGCTTCAGTTTGTCTCTACTGTAATTCTATGGAGTATATATTGCCACTCCTCCTTAGTACAAAATGGGTTTACTTCCTCCTTCCTCCTCTGCTGAACCAACCTTTAATCCAGCAGTCAATATTCTATGCTGACAACTACATCCTGACTGTCAGGAAAAAAGGCCTTCAGGCTGAGAATTAAAATCACCTTTTCCCTTTTGCTACTGCCTTGAGAGGCTGACAACATTCATGCTGATGGATTTTGCCAATCTGAGGCTGTCCTGAGCCCAGAGAATAGAGTAGAGTAGAGTAGAGTAGAATAATAGCTAAGGTTGGGAGGGACCTTAAAGAGCATCTAGTTCCAACACCCTTGCATGGGCAGAGACACCTCCCACCAGACCAGGTTGCTCAAGGCCCCATCCAATATGGCCTTGAACACTGCCAGGGAGGGGGCAGCCACAAGTTCCTTGGGCAACCCGTTCCAGTGTCTTACCACCCTCAAGAATTTCTTCCTAATGGCTAACCTCAATCTCCCCACTTTAAGTTTGAAACCCTTTCCCCTTGTCCTCTCACTACACACCTGTGTAAAAAGCCCTACCCCAGCTTTCCTGTAGGCCCCCTTCAGACATTGGAAGGTTGCTATGAGACCGCCTCAGAGCCGCCTTTTTCTGCAGGCTGAACAACCCCGACTGCTTTAGCCCATCTTCATTGGGGAGGTTTTCCAGCCCTCTGATCATTTCAGTGGCTCTCTGGACACATTCCAGGAGCTCTATGTCCTCCTTATTCTGGGGACTCCAGAACTGTCCCAACTCCATAAAATGTCCCAACCTTCCTACTTATAACTTACATACTGTAAACCCTACAGAATATGCAGGGACAGATCTGGTTCATCTATTCTGCTTCTGATCATGATGCTGTGATTTTTCTATTTATTTTTTCACAGGCATGGATTTACTTCAACAGTTTCAGCTTTCAAATGAAACTGTAGTGGGTGTTCATAGTTACATAGATTTAATCCTCAAGAGAAGCCTTCATACTCTGCATTACTTACAATCAATACTTTATGTAAAAATGAGCCACATCATTCTCTTTCTAACACTTCTATTTATTAAGCACCTTAAACTGGAAGGGATCCTTAGGTCTTATGATTGCAAATGAAATGCATATACTTATTTTGCTATTAAAATGAAACTCCAAAATTCTTTCCAAGTTCTCCTACAAAAGGGTTGTCTAGTACAGACATTTTGTAACTGATTTTTAAGCTTACCCCTTTCACCACTGCCGTTTGCTGCACAGGTTAGGTAACGTGCCTCAAATTCTGATTTCTGGTCAGGGTTTTGAGGAGGCTTGGAAAATTACCTGCACAAATAGAAACAATACCTTCAGTCTAGTGTAATTTAAATTTTTTCAGGGAATTTTCATCAACCAGTTAGATAGGCCATACTGACATTCATGTAATATTGTACATATTAACAACAAAGTATTGCTGAAATGGTGTGCATAGACTTGCACATTTCATTATTGTGGGGAAAAAACATATCTGACCCATGAAAGAGTATTAAATCTAGTTTATACTCTGCAAGCAATCCTCTGCTTAGTCATGAAGCTACAAAATACTTAATGTCTGCTTATTAATGTTTGCCTTTTTGCATGATCATACAGTTACTTTCTGGTTTTCTCTCTGATGACATGAATGTGATATGAGACAAAGGACAGTGGAGGGAGCAAAAATTTTACTCTTCAGGCATGTTCTGCTAATGATTTGTGCTGGCAATGTCTTTCCAAAAGGACACAAAGACTTGTATTCATAGTACAGAAAGAAATAATTTTAAAGCCCGATAGAATTTTTTTGCCATGTTTTTGTATGTATAAAGGTACTTTTTATTTTGTTTTGTTACTAAACTGTTGATGAGCAGGGTGTTTCCTAAATAAATTCAAAACTAATACATGACAGAGCTTAAGGACACAGAAAAACATTACTAGGAACAGAATTTTTCTCACTCTCCTGTTATAATTATACCTTTATTGGAAAGCAGAGGCTTTGCAGAGGATTTTGCCAAATATATTACATAGAAGAAGAAAAGAGTAAGACCCTAAAAAGTGAGAAGGCATGCAAGGAGTTTCTAGTGACTTTTTTTTTTTTTTTTAAATCAATCTATTTATGGTTGTGTTTAGAGATAAGAAAGGCTGAAGAATGATTTTCCAAGCAACACAGAATAACTCACCAAATCAGATATTGCATTTGAGAAGCAGGGGATGTGGATTTTCAACAAGAACTGCAATACACACCACAATACTTCTAAATCCTATGATGGTATCCATAAACTGCAAAATCCTCTAATAAAAAAGAATTTAAGCCTCAGGCAGTGCATGAACAGTAAGCATTTAACAACAACAAAACTCCCATCTCATTTTTTGTCCACTTGCTTTGTGCAATTTAATTCATTTTATTGTTTCATATTTCAGATGATCTCACACTTCCTTGCCACAATATTAGTCAAGAAAGTGTATGGAAATTAGATAGCAAGCCTCTGGCACAAGTTGCTCATTGCAGTGGAGTCAGAAGAAATTTCTTCCAGTGTATAGTTCTGAGTTGCATTATGGGATAATTTAATTTCAAACTCCTATGTCTTTCCTGTAGTGGAAAAAAAAAAAAAAAAAAAAAAAAAAAAAAAAAAAGGGGGCAAAGAAGGAATTCAAGGCTTTTTTCCTTAAAACAACCATAACTAGGAATGGCAGAAGGCACAGATAACCAAATAAGACTTCCTCCTGCCTTTACTGTTGGATTTAGAGCAATTTTAGTTGCTCCAATTTCTTTTCCGCTGCATGTAGGTTTTTTCTTTCTCTCCACTTGCATGCTTTACCAGCTTTAGCACTTTTCCCAGCTGAATGAATTTTTCTCTAAGCTAACTCCCACAGCTAATCTTCAGAGATTTTTTGCATTGGAACTAACATCTGGATTTTTCCCTACTGGTCTTTTATAGTAGGCATCAGGTGAAGCTCAGGAATCTTTGAGAAATGGTGCTAGCTACTCAGGACAAAGGTCTTAATAATACTTATATTAAAGAAATATTTTTCTGGAAGATTTCTAAACGACTCCATATGGGAAAATGCAAGAGGAGTAAAATGGAACAGAGGGCAAACACCAACTCTGTATCTACAAGATAATTGCCCTCCAAAAATAATATTATGTTCTAATGTACCTCTCTCAGACCCCAAAATTCAGTACACCAAAATATTTCCATTTGCTTCCAAAAATGCATGAATCTGGCCTCCAAGCATGTTCAGAAGGTATTTTTAGTGCTTAAATTTCTGATTTTTCAGAGTCTTTGCTGAAATGGTTGTTAGCAATGTCATAAGAAAAAATGATAACCTGCATTTTTTTATGCATGACTATGATGCATAATTAGTCAGTTTGGTGCACAGATATACCTAAACTACGTTAACTGGAGGGCAAAAGGTCTTCTGTATAGCTCCTATAGTTCATTTTTAGAAATGTCAAAGTTTTGCTTTCCTCAGAATGTCCAGGTGAGGCTGGCAAGACAGTTATTTGAGTATTTTCCACAGATATGAGGAGAGATTGAGGCAGACAGTGGTCACCTGCCTGAATAGCACTATTATGCCAGAACTTCCTTGAGAGAGCCAGCAACATTTTCCAGATGGCCCAGCACCCAGCTTTCATTAATAATTATACAATGGCAAGAGATACACTCTTAACATGCAGATAATGCCAGATCTGCTCCTGAGTTGACAACAACCCTGAAAAAGGACACATCCCAGAAACCATCCAGAGGATGAAAGCACTATTTTCATTCTTCCTGGGTGGTGGGTTTTGTCCATAAGCTAAGCTGCATTTCACGGGGCAGGACTGTGACAGAGACAAGGAAACTGTGAAGGCCTCATGTGAAGGCCCTTGATAAGAATGAGTGAATTGGCCTACAGGTGCTATGCACTTTGCATAAAATTGGCATGTGTTGTCCAGCTTAGCTTTTGTATGTATATCTATAAATTTGCTATAACTTCGCTTGAATATGAGACAGTCCCATGTGTGTTGGATCAATCTTTTCCTAGGCCTTTGCCATGCTCCAATATCATGCAACTATTTAGGTTAGAAGGAGCCTTTGGAGGTCGGTCAGTCAGTCAAAGCAGGGCTAAATTAGGTTAAATCAAGTTGCTCATAGACATATTCTGTCAAATTTTAAATATCTCAGGGTATGGAGATTCCACAACCTGTTCCAGTGTTTAATAACTTTCTTAGTGATGCTCCCCACTATCACCTGTGTCTCTAGTGAGAATTTTTATTTATTTTTATTTTTATTTTTATTTTCATTTCAATCTGAAAATAGCACTGCCTTCTCTGCAATCATCCATAATATAATGGAAAAGAGCAGCTAGATGCCTCCTTAAGACTTTCTTTTCCTTAAGGTTCCAACAATTCTTGCCAGTTTATCAATATCTCTCTTGAGTCAGGGAGTGCTTAAGTGAGGAGTCACAAGTGGTAAGTAGGAAAAAAAAATAATTGCCTTCAACCTGTTGACCGTAATCTAGTAATGCAGCCCAATATTCAATTAGCCCTCATTTCCTCAAGATGTACTGCTGATTCAGTTAGCAGCTTTTTTTTGCAGAAATCCTTAGCTAGCCAGTCCCCAGCCTTCTTGAGTCCATTGAGCTGTGCTGTGAACATACCTCCATTCAACCTGTGTCCAGCTCTTTCTAAACTGGCCTAAACTGTCATTTTTCTTTCTGATCATAAACATGGACCTGACTCACTACCTCAATTTATCTGATGATCACAGGACCATAGAAAGAGCCTGTTGTTTTCATCACCTGTGTTCTGCTCACCCTGCTGGGACTCTGCCCTACTGCAGCAGCACGGCAGACGGGCCGGCCAATGTTGGCTCCCCCTGACTGCTCACAACTCACCTCCCCTGGGGAGGACACCTTCTCTAGCAGCTCCCTGAAATGGGCCTCAGGACAGGATTTCCTGCCACTTAGAATCATAGCATCAGTAAGGTTGGAAAAGACATCTAAGATCATCAAGTCCAGTCATCAAATCAACACCACAAGCCAATTAACCCATGTCCTCAAGCGCTGTGTCCGCATTTTTTTTTGACACATGAACAAGTCAATGTCTGATCTGCTGTAATCTGGGATCTTCAGTCTGCTACTCGTCATCTTCAGTTTCCTTGGAATCTTAAATTTTGGCATCGCATGGTCACTTCAGTCAAGGCTGCCACCAGCTGATCAGTTCTTTATTGGTGTGTGATTACATCAGATCCTCCAATGCACTTCTCATTGTTGGACTTTCAAGCAGAAATATTTAAGAACTGTACCAAGTACTTTCCAGAACTTTCTGTGTCAGAATGTCAACATGGCAACAGCAAAGGTTCTGTTGGTTTCTTTTGCCCATTTCTAAGGTAAAAATATTTCTCCATAACATGCCCTGAGAGTTTCATTATATTGCACTTAACTGGATAAAATACAAAGGTCTTGGCCTCTCTTCTTGTACTGGCTTGACTGTTTTTGAAGGGCAACATACAAACCATTCATCTCTGCACAGAAGAAACCATCCTATGTCCTATTAAATCCAAGTTTCCTACAAGTTCACATAAGAGAGCAGAGCTTGTCCTTCAGTGGTCCCTACTGGATACTCTGCTAGTAAAATGAATGATTTCAAGGAGTGTTCCTGGACTGAAATTCAACTATCCATGATCTTATATTGTTAAAATGATCCCTGGTATGCTTTTTTTTCAATGGAGCAAAAGATATTTCTTGCATGTATCTTCTGGATGTGTAGGAGTTAGCAGAGACAAGGGATACAATATACAATCTGCATACAAGAACCCTCTTTTGGTAGTTAAAAGATTTTAAGCATACAAGCATAGGCCACTGCATGCCAGTGGAACTCGGTGCTAGAGAATAACCTCCTTAACCTTCTGGAAATATTTTCCACTACAGGTAAACCTCAACACTCTAACCACCTAGATGAAGGAGTTCACATCTCTTTCATTTTAGCATTCTTGTCAATATTTTTATTCCTATTTATATTGAAAATATTAACTAGATAGAAGCTTCCTCTGTAATCTCCTCTTCCTTCAGTCTCCAAGTACTTTATTTTGCAGCAAGATGACTGATCATAATGAAGGAGGCTGTAATGTCGAAACCACTTGTTTTTATTATCACTGAATACAGCAACTGGGAAAATATAGTATGTATTGACACTTCAGATTTGAAACAGTCCGGAGGGAAAAGGGATAATAAAACATATGTCACAGATTGATGAAGATTCAGTAAGTCTCTAATAACTGTAGCTGTCTATTTCCACATAGGATTGCTAAAACTTGTTATTAGAGGTGCAGATTAATGATATTTAGGCATGCTTAACCTTAAAGTTAAAAGGTCAGAATAATTTTCTGTACCAGTGGCATAGAAATTTTGATGTATTTTTCATAACCTTTTTTTTCCTCTCTTTTTTCTTCTGTTCAGATTGGATTCATCATGTAAAATAGTTTCTGTCAAGTGTGCAATGCATACCTAAGCAAAATCCGTTACCATATCATAAAGTGTTTTATACTGTGAAGCAATATGTACAATACACCTGAGATTAATAAAATGGCATTGTACTTCAGGCTACATCTTCATTTTAAATAAGTAGTGACTCTAATTAAAGGAACAACAAAGGTAATAACAAGTGCAGCACAGATATTAGTTTCACCTCATACACTCAGTGTCTTCCAAGAAATCCTGTAGCTGTTTCCTAGAAGCAGCACATAGATTGAGGATGTCCCTAATACCAAGGAAGTAATCGAGTTTCAACTCATCTTTACCATGTGGAAGTCAACAGAAGACAGGAATCTGGTCCCACATCCATTTACACTGTCATCTTAGCAATTTTCTGTATCTTTCTTATTATCAGGTCCATAACTCAATTAGTTTTGTTGTGTTTTGTTTTTCTCATATTCTTTTATATACAGACCACGTTTAAATGAGTGGTACTCATAGATTTCAGTCTGCTACATGAAAATATGTATTATCATAATTTTTTGTGTTTATTTGTATATAATAATATTTATTATACATATTTGTATTTCTTAAACTATTATCATGCTTTGATATTTTCAGTGCTTTCTTGTTATGATTAAAAATATTCATATCATAATTAATTTATAAATCTTTAACTCACTCTTCAATGTTTTACATCTGATGTACCTCTATCCTAGCAGATAATTTATTTTTTCCTTGTATCTTTTAGAAAAAGAGTTAAAAATTAAAATAAAACAGAACTTACTAAGAAGTGTATTAAATATTTTATAGATTAACTTTTTTAAAGGAAACTAATGAAAAGGGAAGAAATTGCATTCTGCCACAACATGAATCACATTTCTTTCTGGTATTAGAAGGGAGTGATACATATATATATTTCCTAATTCATATATTAGAACTAGAACTAGAATAGACAAAGTTAACAGTAAATTTAGAGTGGTAAGATATTGCTTAAGAATTCTGATTCCATGTTTATAAATATAATCCATAACCTTTGTATTAAGGTTTAATGTAAGAAAGCTATACTAATTTTATGTTTCAAAACATTTTTGAATTTTGAGAAGTTCTAGTAATTTCTGCAGTACAATATGATTATTCAGTATTTAGCTGACTGATGACGTGTTCGTAAGAGCTAGCTTGAGCCTTAGAAGTAGCAATTCATAAATCTGAACCCAAAGATTTTCCTTAGTCCTTATCATAAAATCAATTAGAGCTTTTCTCTGACAGTAATATATAGATACTTTCCATCTAAGAATTTTCCATCAAAACCTTTTGGATACTCATCATGACATTCCTAAATGCTCAAAAGTTAGGTAATTCATCTAAAACTCAGTCTTATCAGTTTCTTCAGAAACTAACAGTGAAACATTTTTTTTTTTTGCTCACTTCATATACTAGTGCAAAGTGCAGACAAGAATTTGTAGCTTGTGTAAAAAATATATTTAGTACAGAGCTGGAAGGGTGAAAACTGGATAAACTAAAAAGCAAATTACTTCACTTTACATCCTTCAGTTCATACAATGAATATGGCTTATGAATTTGTTTCTTGATATTAAAACTTCAGCCATTGAAAAGTTTACAGGAGGAGGAGGAAAAATGTGTTTTGAAGTACACTAGAAAGTTTTTTCCTGATCCCTATCCATCACTTCATTGCATCTCAAGGGACAACAGTCAATACAGGGAACATTGTTTAGCAGCAATGCTGATGATTATCACCTACAGATAGAAATATTCTCTCTAAATGTAATTTGTGGTTAAGATCAATTGTATAAATAGAATCTTTTTAGAATGAAAACTTTTTGTGACCATATCTTCTCTAACAAAATTGTGACAGTGTTTCTTCATCAAGTAAAAATTAGGACCTGTTACCATTGGATTTAACAGAAGGAGCCTGCACAGATGAGAGTGCACCTTCATTTACCATCACCACAGTTGTCTGTGCTGTACATCTGCAGCTGTCAGGTGAAGATTTTGCTCAACATAAATATCATGACCAAAAGACATTGTGGAATTGAAAACTTCTCCAGTTCAAATAACATTTCCTGTGGGATCTGGGGCTTATTAGCACTCTCTGAAAAGTCCCACTTCTGTCATGATTGCCACATTCCCCATTATGTGGAAACTCAACAGTAAAAGGTACAGACTTCCTCAGTTTTACCCTCAGTGACCTGACATACTTCTGATTTTTTTAGAAAAAATTTCAGGAAACATGCAAACACCCTTGCACATATCTGTTACATAGTTCACTTAATTCAACAAAATATATTTTCTTTCTACACAGTTTCCCTTGTGATTCCTTCTTTTCAGGTGAGTAAAAAGACTTTTCTCTGTGACCTCAACAGTGTCTAGTGTTTCTATGGAGTCTGACAAACCTGACCACTCTTCTCTAAGGACAGAAATCACTGCCAAAACAGTTAAGTCCATAGAGTCAAAAAACCTAAATATGTGACTACTGATTCATTTGAATGAGACTGCACAGTATAGTATTTCTTTCTCTGATAGATGGTATAGAACATCTATTTTTTCTTCCACAAATTTTCTTTTTTTTTTTTTTTTTTCTATTCCTTTCTTTCTGACATACAGTCCTGCATCTTTATAAATCTTTTCAGTCTATTACAGGCTATCGTCAAAATTATTTTAGGGAAGACTTAAACCTTTTCACTTTTGGATTACAGGATTTAAATGTGATCCAAATTCTTATTATCTTTCCAAACAATCCCATACAAGATCGTAGTGGATGTCCAAATATTGTGAGAGCTGGATATCTTTCATTTTCTCTTTAATTTCTGTATTAAATGCTGGTATTCTGTATATATGTGTTGCAACACCTTTAATAGAGTCTGAAAAAGTGGATAAATTAATACATAGTATTTATTGGAATGGTTGCCTTGGAAAGTAGGCATAACAGGTAGCATGATGTATTAATCTTCTAATAAATAGTTATTTGGCTTTAACAAGTGCCACAAAGATAATTTTAAATTAAAAAAAAAAATAAAAATTATTCTTCTTGCAAAAACAAACAACACCAGTGCTTTCCTCAGCAGTCTTGTGTATACAATTTATATATAGGGGCACAGAGAATTAGCTCCACTTTCATTGCAGTTTCTACACTAGTCAGGTATGAGAAATACCACAGTTCACATTGTCTTTGATCCTTCTCTCCCAGGATACAGATCTTCAATAGTCATACCAAAAATACTTGCATAATCACAATCCCCCTCCTCTGATTTCATGACAGTACCATCTCTGCACTCTACAACGTACAATATCCCCTTTCTCTTCCATCTCCTTCTGTCTGTTTAAGCTTCTTAACTCAGCTGTGAGTTTTATTGAAGATGTTGTGTGCCAGTGATCAGCCTTTTGAGTAGAAGGTGCATTATTCATCACTGTTTCCAGAGGCAAAATATAACTTCCTTGTGGTGCTCTGATTTAGTTCTACATGATCTACAACTTTATACCTTTCTCAGGCAGCTTGAAAATTGTCTTTAGACAGTTCTATATCTACAGCTTTATTAAGTTGTCTTTTTCTTTCTATTTTGTCTTACTCTTCGATCATATGTAAAGATTTGTATTAGTAGAGCTGGTATGAAAAATTAAGGGGATGTGTTAACACCTCTAGTAAAATAGAATGTGCAATCTTGAATCTTAGTTTTATGTAATTAGAATGTAAATTGAAAGAACATTTCAAAATAATATTATATTCTTTACGCTACTAATTAATATAAAACCAAATATGACATTCAAAATGTCAGAGATGTGGTAGGAAATTACATTATGGCTTTGATGGTCACTGAATAAAACTGGATTTTCGTTTTTTTTGTTACTTATATATCTCTATTTTTTTCTGGCTGCCCACTGTTCTGCTACTATTCTGTCTGCTAATGAGAGGCTGAGCTGCAGCAAGATGTCTTGGGAATCTGGGCATTCCAGTCCCCACACCAGTGCTCTTTCATGCTCCTGCTAAATATGTCTTTCCAGTTTCCAGGGCTTTATTCCTCTAAGCTCCACAGGCTACACTGGACTTTTGGGTTCCTTACAGTTACCTCTGCCACACACTGCTTCTTATCACACCAAGTCAGGAGTAGCTCTCATTAGAAATCTGACATATTTTCACTTCTTGGCAAACCCCACTCTACTCTGAGGTGCCGAAGTTGTGGAATGCATACAGCTGTAATACTGCACTTTTGGACATAGTTGCATATTTTGAAATATTTCTGCACGGAAAAAGGCTTCCTGCTGTATGAAAGATTTTTTGGTTTTTTTCTTCCACTTCATGAAATGGGACAGGAAATTGATACCTTAAATTTTCGCAAATACGTTCTAAGCTAGAAAAATTGCTCAAGAATGTCGATATTACAAACTGATGAAAGAATGTTTTAGAAAATCTTTAATTTTTCTTCCTCGGTTTTCTTTTTATTTTGCTAGGGCAGTCTCTTAAATGAAGTCTTTCTCTCATAATCAATAGTTTGTTTCTGACTCCATAGTTTCTGTTAGAAAGATTCAATGGAATATTTCCAATGTGTTTTGAGCATAAATACATACATATAAATATAATTTTATATTATATAAATAATTTATGTTTTAAAAGAATAAATGTACAAATATTGAATTGTAATCAAAACTTGTAAACAGTTCAGAATAAAATTCAAAAGTGGAAAAAATACAATTAGATTTGTAAATTACATTTGAAATTGTGTATCAACAAAACGGTTTAATATAAGCTATAGAGAATATTAGACATGCAAAGAACTAAGCTGGTAAAACCCACTTATGCCATATTTTCCAGAACTGTAAACCTGAAAAGTATAGCATGACTGATAATATGCATCTGAGAGTCAAGCCGCAGCTTTTAATGTCTGTAGCAAATAAAGGTTTTTAGAACATTTAGAAAGAAACAGGATTACAGAATAACAGAAAGCCTTTGCTCTGAAGGTCAAGGAAAAAAAAAAAAAAAATTGAAAATAGGGAAAAAAACTAGGAAAGCCATAAATTTATAAGAAAGCCTGAGAGGCAATCTTTGTAGGAAGTAGTTAAGTAAAAATGAAAATCTTAAGTACATGGACAATTGCTCCATGTGGAGTAGTCAGAAACTATGAAGAATGTGTTCCTTTACATATTGACTGACCATGAATGAAAAAAATAAAACACTTGACCTTAAAAAAAAAATATTCTTTTGAATAAAAAAAATGGTATGACATCTTGACATGGACATGACATTAGTTCTATGACATTTATTTGTAAAAGTTGTGGCCCTGGTAACCTCACCATGGTCACGATAACCTCAGTTGTCATAAATTTCTGTTAGCAAATCTGAAAGCATGAAGAAAACACAGAAAGAAACAGATGTTAAGAGAAACATAAGATTACTAATCTGCAACAGAGTAATCATGTACTGCTTTGATTTTGTAGTATGTTTTACAAAACACAGTTGGTTTGCCTGTTTTAATACTATTTTTCCATGTGCTACAGTTCAAAACAGAGAGAGCAATAAGCAATCTAAAAATGTCTAAACAATTTCTAATAAGTATTTTATATCTGAAATTTAAATGTATCTTTCTATTTTGTGTCTATAGGTTCATCTTGAAATTGATCTTGTAACCAATTCCCCTATTGCCATGAGAATTTTACTACTGGTTCTTTCTGATTTTAGTTTTTTGTATTCCAACTAAGTATTACAGGTTTTTCTTTTCTCTTTGTTTGTAGTTAAGACTTTTCTGCTACTGATATATATTTAAATGCAAAAAAAAGTTTTAAAAACAGCATTCCAGATCTCATAACCTTCATACATTCCCTTCAAATGAAGAAATTGGCTTTTCCTCTGATTTGTACTTGGAGAACCACTAAGTCACTGTTTTGGTACCGATGCAAATTCAGTCTGCCAAGATATGTCTGTGCTTCCCCAGAGGTGTGGTCAAAATTTCCATATGTGGAAATGTCTACAATTTTGAAAAACTTTCATTTCTGATGGTAATGAAAATAGAAAGCTAAAATACGAAAGGAAAAAAATATTATCAAACTACAATCAAAACATGTAAAAAGTAACTTCAGTCTTCCATTTCATGTGAAAAGAATATCTCTATGTAAGATATTCATATCCCCCCCACAAATATCTTGAAACTCTATGTCTTCTCTTTCACACATTCTGGAGAACCAAGCCCATCGAATGCCAGAAAGACAGGTCTGAAAGAAGCACTTTGAGCCACCTAGATCACCCAGGTGCTCAATGGAACTGAAATCTCTATCCCTCACAAGCAACCACACCCATCTCCCAGGGCAATCTATCAGCTCTACTACCACAGATTCTGTCTCAAATCAGTCTTGACTTTTAGTAGAATTTCTCAAAAATGCCACTTGTTTTTGTTTTGCCAGGAGTAGATTTTGCATTAAAATGTGGTTGTTTTTTCTTGTAGGTTAGCTTTATTTCCTTGACCTATTCTATTTCCCAGGATATTTTTCCAAGAAGTCAGTCCTGTGAAGCAAGAGCTTGTCTGGGTCAACAGGCTCTGTCCTGCTACAAAAGCTTTTCAGATCAACATTATGCCTTGTAAATAAGCACATTAATGATATTAACTCCCTGACCTATTAGCACAAAGTAAAGCACATTGTTACCTAAGATAAAAACTGTTTCTTCACTGAACTAGGACTTTCAGACCATAAAAGGAGAGTCTAATCATACTGGAGTTAATTTAAGGAGAAAACACTTGTTCTGTTTACCGCAATAAATCCAAGCCATCACACTCAAAGCTACAGAATTACTGTGATACACTATATTTCCTGCTTGATTAGTTCTAGCTACATAAATGTGTCTGACTACAGTTATCCTCTCATTATCAGAAGGTGACAGAAAAGTCAGTAGTAGTAAAAATAACTAACATTAAGTGTTTCATGATATCTTTATCTGTAAAGACTTCTGCATGCTTATAAACAGATCAGATCTTTCTTCAAGACAGCTTAGGCTAATAAATTTAAATACTGGCAAAGGGAAAAAAAAAACCCAAACAAACAAACCAAAATACCCCCACACCGTACCTATTCTCCAATATGAAGAGATGTGATGTACTACTTTTCTAAAAATCCAGTACACATCTGGATCAACAGATGGACAAAACATTAGGCAGTAGAAGGATACATATTGTAGCCATCTACTCTCAGGGATGCTACATAGAGATGAAAGCATTCTGAGTGCTTCTCCCTGCTTCCTTATTTTCTCAGGCATTTTTATCTGGTAGTTCTCACAGATTAAATATATGAACAATCCTAGGATCAGCCATTAAAGCTCTATTCCCCTTTCCATGCACATAGTCAGTAGATGAAACAATAAGCGACTCTTCTATTCTTCTCTGTGACATTTTGGCTGGAAAAATATTAATTGCTTCTAATATTGAACATCCCCCAAACCCCTCTAGCCTACTGGTTAGGTGACCCACCAGGAAATAGGAGAAATCTGAATTTCCTCAGGAAGAATTAAGGCTTTGATCTCCTATATTCTCAATGGATGGTCTGACCATTTCAACTGCATATAAAAAGATAATATAAAGAATATGGTTGAAAGTCTGTGGATCAGTTTAAGGTCATTTTGCTTCAGGAACTGAAACAAAGAGTTATCCTTCTAGAAAGGTTTTTCTGTACCAAGGACTAACACCTTCCTGTGTTTCAGAAAGCAAGCAGCAAGTTAATCTAAAAGCATTTTTAGATCATCATAAACTTCTTTCACAACTTCTTTAATTTTCTGTCACCCAACAGAGAATCTTGGGACATCTAAAGACTGTTTCTAAGTCAGGTGACTGGCAGCATTTTAGCTTTCTCTTCAAAGAAATGTCTAAAACCACCAGCCTCTACTTCACAATAGAAAAGAAGCAGACACAACAACCAACTATAAAATACTGCTGAATTGTTCAAATTCATGGTGTGTACAGTTGTTGGCTTGCTGTGCATAAGAGGCAAACCATCAAAAACAGTTTCCAGTCAAGTAGTAACCAACCAAGTGTTGACTATAAACTTATCGAACTATATACCATGACATTTTTAAAATTCCTCCTTTCCATTCTATACCATAGCTCTGTTCATGAAGACTGGCTAAATAAAAATGCAATGTCTACTTAAGGGTCAAATTAATAAGTTTGTGACCATAATGACTAGATATGTATTAACTGTGAAAGTATCTTAGAGAGTTTTCTCACATGAGACCCCAAAACGTATTAGTTGGGATAAACTGAATCCTATTCACAAGAAAGATAAAGAAATGCAGTGGCCTTGAGAAGGGAAATATTCAATATTTCAGGTATCCTGTTAGTTTATAAAGATAAGTGTAACCCAAGGTCTTATGAAAGCGTTTTACTGTAGAAAAGATCTTGTTATAAAATACCAGTACTGTAATAATTTTAATTATTCCTTTAAACTGAAATGCATGAAGTAGTTAATCAGAGGGCTGGAGAACCTCTCTTGTGAAGACAGGCTGAGAAAGTGGGATTGTTCAGCCTGAAGAACAGAAGGCTCCAGGGAGACCTCATAGCAGCCTTCCAGTACCTGAAGGGAGCCTACAGAAAAGCTGGTGAAGGATTTTTCAATAGGTCATGTAATTATAGGACAAGGCGGGAATGGATTAATACTGCATATTTTAGGTAGGAAAGAGATGTATGCATAGGACTCCTACAAGCACAACCTGATGCTATCAATACTTTTCACAACAATTTCCAATTTTTGTAGAATGTAGAAACCACAGGTCATTTGCACTATTTTCTGATCTCCTTGAGCATGTGCAATGTTGACAATGTTCCTCAGAGAAAGTGAATTTATTTACATACATTTTTTAATTCATGTGGTGAGTGGCTTTCATTATCAGATTTCATTGAATTGTGAATTGGAAGAACATTTTGTTTTCTTTTATTGGCTCTTCAGTCACTTAAATTGTTTATACAACTGTAGCATAGAAGTGCTGAAACAAAAATATGACTCTTATCAACATTTTTAAAGCCCAAGTTCCTTACTATTATCGTACACTTTTGTTCATGATTCTTTGTTTTTATCTCTCTGTTCTACATGCATTTTCACAATCTTCTACTCCTTATTCTTTGGGGAGTCTTCAGGGGATTATCCAATTTTCTAACCAAGATTTATCTCTGAGAAAGCTAATGTTTACTGTTTCAGGGCTTGGTTTGAGGACTTGCGGAATTTTCCCCATAACCTGAGTTTTACCTCCACTAGTCCCTGCTGCCTCCTCCACAACCACCTAGTTCTAGTTGTCTGCAGCCCTTAAAAAGTCCCAGGCTGGACTGGAGTCAGCAGCAGACAGTGTCTGGAGGTAGGAACACACTAATTCAGAAGGGCATGGACCAGGATCAAAGGCAGATGAATGGACAAAATCCTCCTAGGATGCAGCCGTGGATGAGTAAGAACTTGACTCTGGTGATCCCTCAAATTTATGCTGAGCATATCTGGAATTAAGTACTCTGTCTGGTCAATTTTGGTCACCTGTCTTATCCATTTGCCCCTAAAGGAGGGTTGCAGGTCTGACCCCTTTACTCTCTTTCTCTTGAAGCATAGTGTCCTTGGTTCTGCATACCATTTTCTATCCTTAACTATGAACACTGAGTGTTATCAGTCCTAGAAGCAGACACTGACGGAGAAACTTGCTGTCAATTTCAGCTGGTGCAGCTACTTACAAGTGACTTATCTGAAAGTAAAATTACAATACAGAAAATTAGTTCTATCCTACCCCAAACCAGTACAGGCTGCCCCACTCAATCTTTCAATAGTGCAACATCAGTATATAAACATCTTTCTTTGAACAACAGTTTTTCCACATCATTCATTCTTGTCCAAACATTTGTTTGCAAATTCATACTGCTTCCTATATGTATAACTAGCCATAAAATGTCTATATGAGTAAAAGGTGCAGTTACAGTTTTTACCCAAAGACCTTTTCCAGTGGCAGAGAATTTCACAAATTATTTCTTTTGGATTTTTGGTTGATGCTTTTTGTTTGGCTGGTTGGTTGTTTTTTTGGTAGGTTGGTTGGTTTTTTGGTTGTTTTTAAATTTTTTTGGTTTGGCTTTTGTTTTTGTTTTTTGTCTTTGTTTCTCTATTACTCTACTGTCTATTGTTTTTGACTGGCTCAGAACTGAATGGAAAAAATGGGGGGTGAAATAATATAGCCTGTGAAATAAGGAATATGAATGTCAGTCACAATGAGGTTTTAAGGCTTGAGCTCCAAGAATAATGATATAACAGTGTCTTCCTACAAGGGAGATGTTTGTGTAATACAGAGATCTTGAATGATAGTAATTTAGAAGTCCCCAGTAAGTAATTACGAGATAACCGTCTTCATAATTTTGTAAAGATAACTTTTTGTAATTCCAGTTTTATGATTTTTTTGTGATTAAGAGAGAAAATCACAAAAAAATCCTAAAACTGGAATTACATAAAGTAAGCAATAAATTTTTTTAAACAATAACCAATGTCTGGTGTGTTTGAATACTGCGTATTTAATCCTGTCCTCATTTTGATTCTCTGGTGAATGTGTCAATATATTAGGAATAGAGATAGTGGTGTGTACAGGTAGAAAAGCAAGATATTTACCTTGGAAATAATTCAGTTTAGTACAAGTCCTGACTCATTTGGAGTCTGTCCTTCATAGTGGATGTCACTGTCATGGCTTAGGCCCAACTGGTATCAGCCAGGCCTCCGCTCACCAACCCCGCAACCCCTGTGTGGTATGGGGAGGAGGAAATCCACCCAAATGCTCATTAAATGAGAGGGAGGTTTTCTGTCCTCAGTTATGGTAACGGGCAAAAAACGGACTCAATTTGGGAAGAAAAAAACTACTTTAAGGTACAAGGTGAAAGAGAAAACATGCCCAGAACTTAATATCTTCCTCCCGACCCCTCTCTTCTCCCCGTTCCCGGATCCCTTCCCTGCCGCCTCCCCCTCAGGGCACAGGGCAGGGGTAGGGGGGGTTTAGGGTCAGTTCCCCAGACGCTGTTTCTGCCGCTCCTTCCTCCTCAGGGGGAGGACTCCTCACAGCTTTCCCCTGCTCCAAAGCGGGGTCCCTCTCCCGGGAGAGTCCTTCAGGAACCCCTGGGCCATGAGTCCCTCCCACAGGTGCAGTCCCTCAGGCACAGACTGCTCCCGCCCGGGCTGCACACAGGGTCATGGCAGCTGCGGGAGCAGTCACCTCCTCTCACACGGGGCCCTACACGGCTACAGAGACACAGCTGCCACCTGTGACACTTTAGAGGCTTCAAATCCACATTTACATCCCCATGGTCCTCCAAGGAGTGCTCCACCATGCTTCTTCAGGGACTGCTCCTCCATGGATTGCAGGGGGACAACCTGACATCTTAACATGGGCTGTGGGGAAATCTCTACTCGGGCACCATCTCCCCCTCCTTCTTCACTGATACTGATGTCTTTTCTCTAGCATTGCTTTCTCACCTCCTCCTCTCCTCTGGTCTGACGGTCTTTATATATACATCTCTACACACACACACACACACATATATATATATTTGCAGTTTTGTTTTCTCATTCTTCAACATGTTACTTGTTACTCAGCCTTGGCCGTAGATAGGGCCAGCATTGGAAACAGGGGAGCTTTCAGCAGCTTTTCACAGGAACTCTCCCTGTGCCCCCCTCTCCCCCCTCTTCCAAAACAACACTGCACTAAAGCAAGACAGTCATTTAGTACCTGTCTGTGAAAGCAACATCCACAAGGACTCCCTTATCACCTCCTCCTTCCACTACGTACTGCAATTTCTAGCTTCATTTTGAACTGAAGTCTAAAAGGTCTAGATGTCTCCTTCATGATCCCATCTTTTTCTTATTCAAAATATGTGTTTTCTTACTCTCAAAGAGAAGTCATTCCTGGGCCTATGATATTTATATCTACACATAAAAATATTTTAAAAGTTTAAAATGCTTAAACACTTTGATCCTTCAGAGTCCAAGACTTATACATATTCCCATGATTGATCGTGCTCCTGACAGTGTAAGGTCCCATACTGTATTTGTGTAGTATAAATATTTTAAAATTCTACTCTAAATGGAGTTTTGTGAAGCATTTAGCTCCCTTTAGGTCATCTTGAGACATGTGTGCATAATTCTAAGCACTCAATATTTAGGAATGAATCATAGCTCCAGATGTTTTCATTTATATAAGAAATTTCAAAATACTAGGCATATTCAAAACATGGACTCAAGAGCAGTAACAGGCAAGATTTTTCTATTAAATGCCTCTACAGCATGCCAGAAGAGCATGACAATTGCTTTATTTTATCAGTGTTGATGCAGGCCTGTCACAGGAAGATCTAATTTTTTTCACTGGTGGAAAATAGCTGAGTGTCTGAATCACAGTCCTAGTGATGAAGAAATAAGAAACAGCCCACAGAGTTTGATGCTACTGCAGCAGTAGGTGTTTACTACCAGTCTTCATCACAATGGCAAGCTTAGATATTAGGCTTACAGTAAAGAGGGACTGAACAGTCCTCCTACTCTCTTTTCAATGAAAATAGGAAGTTAATTTAACAAGTTTTTGGTTCTCTAGGGTTTGCTGATTCCCATTTACCTCTAATTTTTTCTGGTTTGTGGTTAATTTCTGCAATAACACTAGCAGTAAATTTAGACTGATTTTTATTTCTTCAAGGAAACAAGACTTTGAACAAGTTATGCAATGTACTCAGTCAGAGCCTGAAAGCATACCCAATTATTACCAAAGTTTTACTCAGTTGCTGAAAACAGTGTGCTAATAACAGAATTTCACCTAAAACTGTGCTTTCTATGATCAGAGCCTACTACCTATATTATTAAAGATATTCTTTCATACACTAGACATTATCTTTAAAAAAATAACATTATTCTAAATTCTGCCTTCTCCCTCTCTCAGCCATTCTATAATAAGTTTTGTCTGACAAACTTGGATGGCATTTCCACTGATCTTTCCTTAACAGCTGAAGAAATTCTTATCAGTAGTTTACATACCCAGAAGTGAATAACTTGGAAAAGCAGTAGAATCAAAGATACCAAACTTAGATTTTTTTTTTTAATTTTTTTTTTTTCAGACATAGAATCATTGAATGGTTTGGGTTAGAAGGCACCTTAAATATCATCTAGTTGCAAGCCCCCTGCATGGGCTTCCACACCTTCCACTAGACCAGGTTTTATATAGCTGAGTATAAAATTATAAATGGAAATTTCAGTATACATGTACTTCTTTGGTTTGGTTTGGTTTGGTTTCAGTTTTTGAGAGGATAATCTTTGTAGTTAAAATAATGAAATAGCACATGTAGAAATATGTGTTTGGCTCCTGCGAATGTGTTCCCTGACTGACAATTTTCTGGTTTATAAGGAATGTAATGGTCTTGCTCATAAGGGTGTTCATGTCAGTTCAGGCTGACCTCTTTTTTTCATGTTTCAATAATTTTCAAATGGCTTAGTGTGCACCTCCTAAATGAGTTTCCTTTCAGATAAATTTGAAGAGGAGTGAAGTTGCCAGATGGCCATTTAAACTTTTAAGCTGCCTACGACTAAGGCCAAAACCAACTAGTAAAACAAAGAGAGGAATTTTCCATGCTGAATACACAAGCAGAAGCAGGACTAGCACAAGACCTCTTTCCAAAATGAAAACACACAGATCAGATATGAGAAAAATGGGGGCTAGAACAATTGGTGTGATACAACAATTTTGTTGTATCACCTATTATGATGGCTCCATCATAAGTGTTAGTTTCTAACTCCTGTTCTGTTGTGTTATTTACACTTCTTAAGCAAATTATAGCTTTCTGCAGTTTGAGTTTTTATACTCATTCTTCTTCACCAGTTAGTCAGTGGCTGTATAATATTAGAAAAAACTGAACAGGACTGCAAACTTGGGTTATTAGAGTTCTTGGACTGAACCAATGCTTGTAGCACTGGAAGATGAGACTCATGGAAACATACTACAGTTAGACCTGGTTATTCTCCATACTGGCAAACAGTCCTGTTTCAGTCAGGAAGATCCACAGAGAGGGGTCCATACTACCCTCAGTGTTAAGGATCTTGTCAGTTCTGTGTGTGAAATCTGGATGAGATGTGAATTCTTGAGATACATTTAAAGGTTAAATTTTAGTTGTGAACGATGAAGTGTTTTACAATATAAAGTTCCAGTCTGTCCTGGTTTAGGACAAGTATCCAGTCTATTAAAGTATCTTATGAACACTGAGGAATTAACCCTCCTAGAAAATAAAGGGGTTTTATTTTTTTTTTTTTTTTCAAAGAGGTGAATGTTGTCTCCATCTATATTCTGATCATTTCCGGGATTACAGCCATGCATTTCATTAGCTCTTGGTAGCTGCTTTAAAGTTACTAATTTTTGCAAGATTTCAGAACATACTAAAATATTTTCATATAAATATCCTCTGGGTTATAAGTAAAAACAATTATAATCAGAAGTGTAACTTATATGCTTAGTTGATAGTATAAAGAAATGTTTAATAGGTTACTCTAGTAACCATTTCTTCTCAAGAGCCATTGGCTTTCTTCTTGTTTTACAGAAACTTTGTCAGGTCCCATTTTATACATATTGTAAAAGATGGAGCTACACTCATGAAAACTTTATATCTTCCATAGAAGGCAGCTTATTTAGCTTTGCAATAAAGTAACCAGAGGCTTCTTCCTTCCCCAGAGTAGTTCATTACTGAAAGGAATGAAAATATAATCATAGCCACCAACAATCTTGGCTTTGGTGTGGGAGCAGGGAAATGCATTTAGGCTATTTTCATTGTCATAGAAAAATGATTGGAAGATAAAATAAGAAAACTGAAGACAGCTATATATTTCTGATGGTTATTTTCTTTTTGGTTCTTTCAAACTTTTCCATACAAACAGAAATCAATTTTATGAAGAAAAGATTAATTATTTCAAGGTAAGTGCGAGGTATGTTTATTTCTTTTTTATTTATATAAAAATATAGTTTAAAATGCTACCAAATCAGTAGTAATTTCCAATTTTATGTAATACTGACAAAGACTAAGAAATAATGAAAACATAATCAGCCATATAACTTAAAATAAAACAAACTTAAAACAAAACCAAACATTTATTCAGTTCATAGGAAACCATTTCTGAATGCTACAAATATCTTTAAAGTCTTATTGAAAAGATTAGACCTGAATTTTCCTTCCAGTATTCTGAGTTTTGACCAGTTTTGAATTTAATTCTCCAAGTTGAATCAAGAATCATGTCAGCAAAAGCCTCTGGTAAATGCAGCAGTTCAAGTCAGATGCTAAACAGCTTCCCACATTGTGTCATCTCTTCCATCTTAATTAAATCAGTCTCATAACCATACTGGAGAAAGGAGTGAGACAGTAGCAGCTGCAAAGAGAGAGAATTAAGCGGATGAGATATATGTTAAAAGCATGGAGCCTTTATAACTTTTCTGAATTCATTCCTGAAGACTTTCCTAAAGAAAGACTTATTTTATTTATTTCCTTAAAAATCTTGGAAAGGGTGAAAACCCTGTAAGAATAGGCAAAGAAATAATAGTGCTTAATTTGTACTTGGTATTGAAATGCTCCAAAGTGCCCTGCAAATATTGATTAATCACAGCAAGATTGGTTTTGAAGGAAAGATGAATGTTTCTACACTAATAAAACAGTTAAAAAATAGTCCCTAATATTACATTTCTTGACTCAGTATAAAAAAAATATACACTCAAAGAACTAGGAGATTAAAGATTCACAGTTCTTCATCTTCATGGTGTGCTTAAGGTAAATTCATTATTTAAGGTACCTCTTAATTAATATAAAAAGAGAAAACTAATTACATCATTGATAAATTGTGTTGCTACAGAAACTTACAACTATAAAGTTTGAAAACGGTAATAAAATAAATTAATATTATCAAGTTTTTATTGGTTTTATTTATTTATTTTAATAGGTCATCATTAACACTGAGATACTCTGCTACCCATGTGTCATGGCTGCTTTTCAGATAAATTAAATGGAGACAAAGTATGCCTTGCATAGTAAAAAAGGACCTTCATCCACACCTTCTAGGAAGGTCGATTGGCCCAGAGGAGATTCTGATGAGAAAATCTCCCACCTTTCCTTACAACAGAGACATGTCCTCCTACAGCTGTATGTAGCTGTGCACTTTAAAGGCTACAAGAGAAAGAGAAAGAGAAGGAGAAAAAAAATATTTTAAAACATTAAGATGTGTCTAAATGGAAGAGAAATCTTACACTTTCTCTTTGTTTGTCAGCTCCGCAACTGAAGACTCACAGAGGTGACAACGTTACATTTTATACCTACAGCGTATCTCATCTGTGAAGGGTGATTATTACTGCTTTTTTTTTCTGGTGCTTTTGAGTTACTGAAGTCTTTCTCTGAAGTGAAAAAGAAATAATCATCACTCTTCACTAAAGAGATTTTATTTGTTCTGCTAGAAGATGTGTCTTCATAAAAGCCTATCTTTTAAGACTGAATTAGGAACCAAATCAACTTCAATCACTCAGATTTTATTTCTATTTGCTGGTATTATGTAGGAATGTTAACCTTTAACTCCCCCACAGAAAAGGGCCAAGCTGTCTGGAAGAAGGGTATGTCTTCTGGAACATCAGGAATGTACATGTCATAGGAAATTGCAACCCACAAGCTCTTTTCCATTAGGTGAAAGTATTTGAAAGTTTGAATGCTGCTTTAGATTTAAAATAATAACCAGTTTTTGAGACTTTTAAAAATACATTGACCCTTCCTCCCTGTCTTGGAGACACAAGTTTCCACTAAAAATTTGTGTATTTTTTTCTGTGATTGCATATTTAATTTTCTGTGATTCTGTGATGTTAAAGTTATACGACTCCTATGAAACTTCAGACAACTGTTTTGTAGTTTTTGGGTTTTTTTTTTTGGTTTTTTGTTTGTTGCGTTTTGTTTGGGGTTTTGTTAGTTTTTTTTTTTTTTAATAAAACCCAAAATTTTCTATGTGTACTTTTAATAACTCCCCTGTGAAGACACGGTGAGCAGCTACAATTTAACATCTCGACAAGCACTCAAGTGTACACTAATTTTCAAGGCCAGATATCTAAGGAGTGTTATATGAATTATTAAAGGTGCCTGGATTGCATAGCCATATGAAGTTCTGCATGGTTTTATTTTATACTTCTGAAGTACTGCTGACACGGCAATTAATACATTAACACACTAAGTGTCATATTGTTCCCGACTTTAAAGAGATCGCCCATACCCGTTTCTAATTTGCAAATGGATGTGAGATACAAAATTCAGAGTAGGCTTTCAAGACTCTAATCCCTCAAAGAGGGATGCTAACACTACATCTTACAGAGAGCAAGTAGTATTTACACTATGCATCTTATTCTTTGTACAAGAAATAGAATTGTATTATCTTCACTGAATTTAGGGTCTATCTTCCTCATCTCTTAATGGTAATGTCTTGACTCTGCAAATCTTATCTGGATTATGACATTTTTCTGTTCTCACTTTAGGTAGACATTTGCTCCTTTAAACATTTAACAGCACTAAGAGTATGGAGTAATGTTTTCAGGCTCTTAAGCTTTCGCCACACTTCCCACTGAAAATGTAGGCCCTGATTAATAAATTTGCTAATCTGAGCGTTCCTTCAAGCTAGACTGAGTGGTTTATTTGTCCTGAAATTCACATGCTGCAAAACAGTCATTAGAACCAATAGAAAGCGATAACCAGCTATTGTATTCATGGTGAAGTTTCCTCCTCTTTGCACTTGGAAAGGAGCAACTTCACTTCTAGGGACCTGCTCCTGAAACCTGCCCACTTGAAGTATATCTTAAGGTAGATTGACTTAACTATGTGTCCATACTGCAGGCCAGGAATGCCACGGGACTTCCTTGATGCATGTAGCAATGTGTCAGCTTCCACCAGCTACCCCAACCTTCTGAAGTACCCAAGAAAATCTCTGCCAGTCATCATCCACTCTTAGCTTATTTGACCATCTCTCAAAAACGCATCAGGTGACGGGCTCTTAAATCTGTGGTCTGCAAAATTACCCTACTGCAATGAGATCAAGTGAAACAATTTGTAGCTCATGAACTTGAGGAACAATGAAAGTTGCCACCCTTTCCAAGTTAGCACTTAGTGAATTCACTCTTTGTAGAAAGACAAGGAAAGGTACTGATTTTCACCTACCAATGCAGATTGAAAATCTAATGTAAGCAGATAGTAATCCTTAATTCATTTACACAAAAAAAAAATTGAATCTCTGATCTGTTTAGAATAAAGAAAGAGTCATAATAAGAAACAATCTAAAACTATCCACTCCAGATATATCTAACATGTCAAAGCATGTTCCTTTTAATGCCATATCATATATATTGTATATACAATGCTATGATATGGTTGGCTGACCTTACCCAACAAACCACTCATTCTGCCTCCTCAATAGGACAACAAGGTAAAATAAGATGAAAATCCTGTGGGTCAAGATAAGAACAGAGAGATCACTCACCAATCACTGTCACCTCAACTTTTTTACTGACCTGGGTGTCTGCAGGGTTTTTTCTCTCACATTTCCTCATTCATCTCTCTCACAGCTCCTGTGCAGCATTTTTTTTTTTCCTTGTTATCAAAGAGGCACCTCCAAGATTGCTAATGGGCTCAGCTTTGCAGAGCAGCAGGTCTGTTTTGGATCTGTCTGAAACTGACTTTGTCCACCACCAGGCAGCATTGTGTCTTTTCTCACAGAAGCTCTATCTGCAGTCCCCTACTCCCCAAACCTTATCAAACAAACCTAATACACACCAATATAAGAAAGAATTGTTCCATGGAAGATCAATGCAAGTAGGAAAAATCACTGGTTTTATCTGTTTTCACTAGAAGAGTTCAAGGGAAAAGTAGTAAGCATACTTGCAACAATTTTAATTGGTCTTACCTCAATTGTCTTTTTAAATGCTCAAAAGTCTTCAGAACTGAAATTAGGGCTTCCTTTTTTGTTAGATTAGGATAAAAATAAGATATTTTGATTAAATAGCTTATTGCATTATATGTCCAGATCACAAAAGCCTTAAAACTTCTGCCTTTTAGGTAATCCCTAATAAGGAATGACACCTGATACATCCATGGTTCACTTTTTAACCTTTTGCAATCTCTGCTGGCTAGTAAATTGTACTTTGTACAAGAGGACTACATTTTTTGGCCTGTAAAAGAAATCACTACTTAATATATTTTCTAAATATTGAATATTAGTCACCAGGTGTACAGCACAGATGGCACACTGTGCAATTTTCACATCAAACAAACATGAAGGAAAATCAGTTATATTTAGAAATAAAAGACCTTTCTGTAAGCAGGAGAATACTCAATTCAAGTTATGCAAATGAAATGCACTCAGGATTTGAAGTAGCATATGCAGTATAAAATTTACATACAGAGAGGTACTTTCTATGGCCAAAATTCTGGCTTTGAAAAAATACGTCAGAACAATAACGAGAAAATTCAGAGCTCAATAGTTTTTGACAGCATTTCATTAAGGTGGTGTCACTCGAAAGGAGAAAAAAGCCTTTCTCAAACACAGGATCTTTCTTGTTTCAGTAATTTTTAGTAATTGCTGCATTACATTTGATATTACTAGAAAACAAGTAAAAAATTCAAAAGAATTCAATAAAAAACCAACCCACTATAAATCCTTTTTACCTGCACCTTTTGGGGCTCTAGCAAAATCTCAGAAGTTAAAATTATAACTAAACAATAGGAGCTATACACACAGTTGGACAAATCTGGTTTCTAATTTTCTCTGCTTTGAAGTAAATTCTGATTAAGGGAAGCTTAAGTTAATAGCAAACTCCCTTGACTTATTTCTCTCAGTCCTGCACAGAGTCGTGCACAAAGTCCTGCTCAGACAAAACCTGCAAAAAGATATTTTGCCCTCATGATCTGGAAATAAATTGAACTTTAATGAAGATGAAAATTACAGATTAATACAATCTTTTACAAGTTCAGTTTCATCCTTATTTCCCATTTTACTTACAGGAGACAAAAAGAGAAAAATAGCACAAAAGTGTAATTGGCTGCTACTAGTAGCTTAGCTTAACTGAGCAATAAAAGTTTAACTGCTATGAAAAAGGTGCAAATATTCTGGATAAAAAGCTTTTTTTTTTTTTTTTTTTCCAACTGCATATACCATCACTGTGTGCAGGTAAAAAAATCTACTGACTTCAGCACAGCTATGGTAGTGCAACATGGTTTAAAAAATCAGTTCATTGCATGTTTGACTACATATGCAACTGAATTATTTTGCAGCTTCCCAGTCACCTGTTACAAATATGTTTAAAACCTAAATATGAATAGATTTATTAAGCTGAACTTCCATTTCTGACTAAAGCAGCTGCATAGAAAAATATGGTGTCAGGACCTTTGACTAATGTTTTCCAAAGATAATTTCTTTCTGCAAAATAGAAGCAGTGCTTCATTATGAGGAAAATCACTTTGATCAGCAGTGTGGATTACAAAGTATGGACCAGGAAGAAGTTAGAAAGCAGAAATAAAGGAATCTCAGAATAGGCCCAGTAGATATCTGATACACACTCACACTGACAAATCAAAGAAATAGACTACCTGTGAACTTTTGACTTCCATTTCATAGTCATTTCAATATTCGGGATGGGAGGACAAGGAGAGGCACAGCTTCTTCCTGGTTTGTGGTTCCACATCATGTTATAAGGCTATGACCTGAAGATACAGAAGGTGTAACTGACTGTCTAGTTGGATTTGGTCTGTCTTATTTCACCTCAACTTCAGTACTATTTGGTGAATTAGGATTAAAATTGGAGAGGATTTTTAGTTTTTCTAAAGTGTATCTGAAGCCTGGTAGGGGCAAAGGAGACAGGTAATACAAGTATAAGGGTCCTGAGGTATCAGTGAACAATATAGGGATGATATGACATTATCCCCCATAATGTGCTTAAATGACTTGTATGTGAAGCTGAGAGAAGAAGAGATCATTCTCTTTGATGCTGAGTACCATAAAATAATCTCATTAATTACCTCTTAGTCTATATTAATTTCCATACATATCCTGATGCTTGCCTTTTAATTTTTTATCTAGGAAACAGGTTATTGACCTCAGTCAAAAATGCACAAATAGAACACAAAGACTGAAACAATATAAGCAAAAGTCACTAGTAAAAATGTACCACACTGCAATGTCCTTCTACCAAAATGTGGCATGTTCTTAAGGCACCTCCAGTCCATCCCAGTCCCAGCCTTTTTTCAAACTATAAAGCATATTACTACAGATTGCAATGGCATGTGCATGCTCTCCTCAGCAGTTCTCCTTACCTGCTTCATGCACTACTGCCTTCACCTTGTAGCAATTTAGAAATACCTCACAGCAGAGGCAATGCTTATTGCATTTTTATGCTATAATAGACCTAATTCTTGTAAGTGTGGATAAAGGATAAATAAGGAGAACATACTGTTTAAAATATAATTAAAACACTTCTGGAACAGGCATCCCTGTTTACTAGAAGCAGCAAGGTTTATCCACCTAGGAAATATTTTGATTACAAATTCCCTCTTCTTCCTTCTCTACTTACTGTGACCATGCACACTTCCCAAAGCCAACACATATACACTTACTGCAATGGGCAGACAAACAGTGTAGTTCTGATACAAATATTAATAGATCTGCTTTTCTTATGAGATCTTAGTCCCCCCATGTCAGAATGACAGTGACAAATTCCATGGTTTAGTGGAATAGATTAAGATAATACCTTGAGTTCTTTGCACAGAGATGTTTCTCTATTGTAATATTTATAAAATGTCACTAAATAAATCTGAGTCTTTGCATGGACTCATCTTTTGCATTTAATAAACTGCACAAAGTATCAATGTTTCCTCATTATTTAGCATTTTTATTTACAATGTATTTCGATGATTTTGGAACTCTGAGACTGCAAAGGAACCTGTTGCGTAGAATTATTTCTCAGTTGACGATATCTACTGTACTGAAAATATTGTGTAATCTCTAATACACAATTTTATGTGTGTAATTCCTCTTCAGTAAGAAGTTTTTTAAACTCTTATGAGGATATTATTGAATAAAATTGTAACATCTGTAAGAATACTTTTTTACTGTTGTTCTTATCCCTCTCTAACTTTAATGTTTAAGTTGTATATTGTATTTATTTCAGAAATACAATTCAGGGAAATATTTTTGTGGGGTTTTTTTTCCTATTTTTCAGCTAAAAAAATAAAAATATACTCCTGTGTTCCAAAGCAGGGCTAAGGCTACAAATCTTTTTTGTGACTTTTCATTCTGACAACCTGGCCAAGAAAGTTAAGATTCTCAAATCTTTGGTTCTGAAGGTTCATTCATATACCACAAATTATGTGCTCTGTTTTATAGTCTTGTTTTGCATTTGTAAGTTGTTTTTCCAGAGAAATTCATGGATGAAAATATTTTTGTCAAAAAAAGAAAAATAATAATATTGTCAATAAAATAACAATTTAAAAGTACTAAAAAATCAAATATCATAAAATTTGAAGGCTTTAGAAAAATGAAAATTAAAAAAAATATAGGAAAAAACCCACCTTTTCAAGATAGGACATATGTTTTGATCAAAATACTAATGAGAATGACCCTTGATCCCATGTGCTTGTAGTACATATTTATAAAACAAATAAGAAGTTCAAATATCTAATTATGCTATTCTTTTCACATCTATAAATTCCCCTGTCTCCTACATCATCTTTGCAGTGAATATTATAAATCAAGGTACTCTTATCTTTTGGATGATAAGGATCTCAAGCTGCTACTCTGTTCATAATATATTTTCCAACTCCTCTTTGCCTTTTGATTCTTGTTTCATTCCCAGAGGTGGCTCCACTTCTAGGCTTTTGTAAATATTTGAGCTGAACATTTCTACATAAATTTGAGTAACTACAAAATGTATTATTTGCCAAGTCAAAGTGACAGCATTGTATGTGTTGAATGAGGTACAAGATGTAAATATAGGGCAGGTGAGTACAACTGTAAATAATTTGCTCCAACTTTCAGCACAGAAATAACCATACCTTCTCTGAATCAGACATTAGTTTTATAGTGAAACCTATCTGAATATATTTTGGAATCGTGTATCTCAGAAATGAGTTTACTATTAAACACAAGAGGTGTTTTTATGCTTTGTAGCAAAGTACTTCATTATTATTCATTATTATTACTGCTGATAGGATATGTGAAGACTTGCAATAAAACAATGTAGTGCTATTAGCTTAAAAAATAGATTATATTAGTATTGCTTAAACAAAGTTTGTATTAATATTTCCATGCTATTTGGTTTATTAACTCTGTGTCTGTAAAATGCTATTTGTTGCACAGAAAAGAGAACAATGGCGTTTGAAACAAATATTATCTCAGGAGCAAAAGAATAAAAAATCTCATTTGAATGCTGGAAAAACTGGAAAGAAAAAGAAAAAACTAGTCCTGCATTTAGATGAAGATAATACAAAATATATAATATTACATCTATTTCCCTTGCACACCAAAACTATATTCATACGTATTTTTCATACTAAATAAGAATATAGCCTCATGTAATTAAAACAAGAGTTACTTTGGGTCTGTACACGTGTTCAATCTCACTTGAGTTCAGAAGTTTATTAAGAAGGAGAGAGACATGATTATGCATGCCCAGTTATCATGGTATGGTAGTTATGGTAGCATCATGTTTGACACTCTACCTGGGCTCCAAACTATGCATCAAAAAGGTCCTGTAAATAATGCTTTATACCTGTCAGTCTCATCATCAAATCTTTGATACAAATGTTAGCTGCAGAGTCCCAGACTACAAATCACTTTTTCAGTTGTCTGCATCACAGAGAGAGGATCCAGCTTGAGAAGTGATTCCCTGGTTTAGTTATGTGCAGTAAATTATCAACAGATGAGCCAAGTGTCTAAGGTCTGTATTGATGAAGATGTAGTTTAAATGGAAAATGTAATCTAAAGAGATATCAGATATCAACAAAACAGTTAACCTACTACTCAGTTTGACCTCCCAAATGTAGAATTTTAGTAATATCTGAAATGACCTAATGTATCCTATCTGACTTTGTTTTTACTAGTCTCCTACAGATCCAGTGTTACTTTGGCTATATTGAGATCCTAGGTGCAATGTGATATCTCAAACATCATTAGATCTGCTTAGAAAATTGAACCCAACTTTGTAAATTTGCTGAGGTAAACTATGTAGATTGATAGTATGAGCATCATGCCATTTAACCTGTGGATTCTTAACTCTACTGTTGTTGTTTTGGACAGTGAGGTACTTAACCAAAGAAGAGATAGGCTTCATGAGAAGATAGTTATTACGTCAGGTGAAATACTTTGAAGTGCCTTCTTACTCTTGATATACAAATGTAACCTCTTACCTGTTTGAATATACTGAAAGACAGCTTACAGAAGCTTTGAGCTTGTATTTTCGGTATACATTATAATTGTTAATAAACTTCTCAATACATCATTCACTCATCAATGAAATAATAAATTCACTGCCTTAAATAAAATATTTCTAATCCATTAAATTAAAAATATTCTTCCTGTTGATATAGACTATAGTTTACATCTTGCAATGGACCTATTTTGAGATTTTTACCAGTAGTCACATTGTCTAGATGCTGATTTCTTTCAGTCAACCACACTGAGATTTCTGTTAATTAGCTGGCTGGGATTTACTATGTCTCTCACTTTTATCTCTTAAAAAAATTAAGCTCACTGTCTTACATTCTCTAAAGACAAACATGGGAATGCCAGAATGCAATTTATTCTACCTTATCTTAAAAAAACAGAAGTTAAACTAAGAGTAATACTATTTCCTGTGTTTATCTTAAAACTGCAGAAATCAAGATCCCATTTTTTTCTATATTACCTGCCACGTGCTCTAGTTCTACTTGGTGTTCAAGTTCCAAAAATTTGCATGTAAGCAGAATATGAACTAATTTTGCTTAAAAGGGAACAAAGGGAATGGTCTATGTTGAAACGTACAGACAAACTTATTACAGAATTTAAGAATCTAAACTAGATGAATTATATTTTCTTCTGGAGGTTCACACAAGCATTTATGTGCTATGACCCTGAAAAGAAATTTAATATTTCCTTTAAGAGGTTACATATGTAGATATCCACAGTTTGGGTTCAGATATCTGCATAAAAAATACATCCCATGAATAAAATAACCCGAATTAAATTAGGCTGAGGAGAATCACGTTTTAAAAATCTTGGCAGTTTTGGACCTAGTGCCTTTGTTTTTATTAACTAATTAGTTAAAATTAATATTTGTTTAGTTTCATATTTGTGTCCCAAAAATAGAATGTTATTTTTGGTATTTTATATATGCACATGCCACAGGTAACCAACCATTTAAACATATCTAGTATGGTCTGTATCTTCACAAGCATTATAGATGATCTACTCTTCAGAAGTCACTATACATACCCTCAGTACTGGATACCTTTCAAATTTCACTGGTAATAGAGCTGAAAACAAATGTTTCTTTTTCTCATGAAGAGATAAGAAGCTTTACAATGATGTTCAGCAAAGTTTATAAAACCTTTCAAATGACTAGCACAGATGCAACCTCTTTAGGAGGGATCATAAGTTACAAAAACTGAAGCTATGGTTTAAGCAATTTAAATCTCCCTAGACAGTCTAGGCAGAGGATATAAACTAGCTGTGATTTAAGGAACTTGAAAGTTTTAAACGCATTTCACTGAAAATCTCCATAAGATACACCATTTAAATAGCTTAAAGCCTTATGGCAAATCCCAGAGCCCAAAAACATCCTTTTTTCAAAGATTTTCACCATTCAAAATGTTCAGTGGCAATACTGTCACAGTGCCTGCAGCTTGGCTTGTCACTCTCACTGCTGTGTGACACCTCCCAGTTGTGTCTAATGACATGCTTCTGGGTTCAGCCTAGGAGACAGGCAGGATGTGACACGTTTTAAAAAAGGTCTTTCCCAAACCATCATTCCATCATTCTTTCAAAACTGTTTTCTTTTTCTTTTCTTTTTCTTTTTCTTTTTTTTTTCTTTTTCTTTTTCTTTTTCTTTTTCTTTTTCTTTTTCTTTTTCTTTTTCTTTTCCTTTTCCTTTTTCTTTTTCTTTTTCTTTTTCTTTTTCTTTTTCTTTTTCTTTTTCTTTTTCTTTTTCTTTTTCTTTTTCTTTTTCTTTTTCTTTTTCTTTTTCTTTTTCTTTTTCTTTTTCTTTTCCTTTCCTTTCCTTTCCTTTCCTTTCCTTTCCTTTCCTTTCCTTCCTTCCTTCCCTTTTTTTTTTTTTTACACAGATCAGTTACTTTATACCCCAAACACTGGTGTCAGAAAAACTGAGAAGCAGAAAATAGTGCTCCATGACCTGCAGCAAGGAATCAAGAGCTAACAGGAAGGAATGAAGGCTTTATTTATTTATTTATTTCTTCTCTTCAGCAAGCCAAATACATTTACATGTACGAGGTGGGAGTAATTTTTTTCAGGTTTGGTCTTGGACAAATCTCATTATTATATTTCACCATAGTAAGATTGCTTCAAAGATACTACAATATTGAACATTTTTTAATATAGATTTTAGGTAAATTATGCAAGGAAAGTGTCTTGTATTATCTTTAGAATTAGGTTTCTGTAAAATTTCATACCTGCTTTCCCAATCAATATCTATGTAGTTACTGTTAAAAGTTCTGGTCTTCTAGAATTATTGTCCTATCTTTGATAACATTTTTATGCACGTCTGTTAGCTGAAAGCTTATAGGAATAGTATCACTTGAATTCTTTTTTTCCATTAATAGACAATAAATAAATTCTTGCTGTCATCATAGCAAGTACATTCCTTCTGTAACAAACTCTATTATAAATACTATAAACTAATAAACACAGTTATTAAAAAGAGAAATGTTACCACTTAGTATATAGGTAAACTAAAACTGTTTTTCAGAGCACTTAAAATATAGAGAGAACCAAAAAAAAAAAAAAAAAAAAAAATCAGAAATTAATAAAAACTACCAAACAACAACAACAAAAACAACAAACTTGTTTCTGATATTGGCCATGCAAAATAACGGTGTTTTTTAACATATTTCCTGTAACACTATGCATTCTTTTTTGTCACAGTGCACTAAGTATGTCATCACTGCACATGGTATTGTAGATTTGAGTATTGTCCACTACTTTGTTAAGAATCTTGAAGACTGGTGAGGTACCATAATATGAAGAATAGTAAAAAAGTTCTGACTTCTGAAAGTGTTGAAATTTATGTGTTTCCTGAAACTACCTTTAACTGTTCTTGTTGTTGACTAGATGTTTGGTGTAGTTCCTTTCCATCTGGAACTATACTATCCTATCCTATCCCAAATTTGTCCTCTGAAATTGGTGTATGCCAGAAAAGTGAATTAGACTTTGTGATCAGGACATGACCTCTAAGATAACTTGAAAATACTGTTCATTGTCTCTATCCCTCACTCTTCACTGTATATACGTGTCCTCTAAATGACTTTGTGTAAATATGCTAGACAGTAGCTACTAATCTATGCAACAGAGTATGAGAAAATATAATTCTGCAAACACTGAAGAGTAGGCACAGTGACTTACGTCTGCCACGGGGCTGGTACTACTTCTAGCTGGGCAGGAAACAGCAGCTCTCAAGATCTTCTCTGCTTCTCACTCTGCTCCCATCCCCACAATGAATAAGTAGAGTGTGGGGGATTGTGAACAAAAGGTTAGGAGGTTTTCTATGCCAAAGAGATATTCTATGCCCTGTTATACCAGGCTCAGCAATCATAAAGGGTGTTTTAGGAAAGCTAGCAACCTTTCACTTGGGAACTGGCCAGGCGTCGGTCTACCTGTGGGAGGTGGTGAGTGATCATTTGTGTCTTGTCTCGTCTCGTCTCCTCTCCTCTCTTCTCCTCTTCTCTCCTCTCTCCTTTTCTGCTTCTGCTTCACTTTTTAAACTATTTTTATCCCAGACCATAATTTTTCTTGCTTTTACTCTGCCTTTGCTGTTCCCTCATCCCACTAGGGTTGGAGGGATATGTTTGAGTGACTGTGGGGTGCTTAGTTGCCCACTGGGGCTAACCCAGAACAAGAGTTAGAGGACAGTTTACTTTTTGCATAGATAAATGACTAGGAAATAAAATTGTTGTGATTTGCAAGGAATCATAGGAATCAATACTTGTTAGGCAGGAAAAGAGGTACACCTGAGTCCCAAGGCAGAATTTATAGCTGCTGCATCCATTCATTTATGTTTGGACCTATTTAATTTTCTATACGGATTAAGCAACTGGAAAAAAAAAAAAAAAAAAAAAAAAGTAATTATGCCTTCAAAACAAATATTCATCCACAAAGTTATAAGTTTGTATACAAATAGTGACCACATTTTTTTTTTCTTCTGTGCTCTAGTGACAAAATATGTTAGGTATTTGAAAAAAAAAAAACCCTACATATTAACAATACATACATCACCAGTGTAATACATTTAGGTCTAGACTGTGCTAATTACAAAGCATTATTGCACATTCTGCCTGCTTAACATATCTTCATTTTCAATCTAACCCACTTCAGGAAATAGAATAACTCAACATCTCTGATTAAATATTAAAGAGAAGAACCAGTGTTTTCAGAACTTAGAGGCTTCTTTTCTTCTTAAAGATGAATATATTTAGTAGAACAGTAGAGAACAATGCCTTAGCTACTAAAAAAGGTTAAGTACTTGCATAATGTTTCCATCCCTGCATTTTATGAAAGAAGTCTAATAATAATAATTACACTTTATAATAGAATTTAGTAGTTGCCTAACTGTGTTTTGATTTCTTAGGATTAGGAGTTGGTTCTGTAATTGTTATCTTTTCTGATTACAAGAGGCACAGCACTTTGCCAGTTGGCTCTTATTTAGCATTTCACATGCTGCATCTTTTTAAAGACTGATTTACAGGTAATGAAGTAAGCTATATTTAGATATTTTTCAGGGGATGATTCTTCTGATATTTTTAGTTGGAAGTTAAATATGCACTTTCCAAGTGCTTAATGAATAATTCTGCTAATATGCATAAAGTTATGGGATTTTTTTTTTAAGCTGGGATTTAAAGTATTAGTTATTTTTAATTGTTTTAGAACAAAGAACAGAAAATAGACTTACTTGTCTTTGTTTTATTTAGCTGGAAAATTCAGTCTTCTGACACAAAGTATGCAAAAGCATACAATCAACTAGAATATAAATCATGAAATGGAATATCTGAATAGTGACTAGATGTTGAATTGATTCTTACTCCCGTCAAACAAATCTACTAACTTTTTTATTTCTTAGATAGCAAAGCACCTCTCTCTCACATTTATCAAGAAACTATTGAGAAAGGTAAGATATTCGTTATCAAGGTTTCCATTTTTTCTGAGTGTTTCTTTTCCATAGTATAATTTGAAACATGATTCTGCTCTCCCTCAGTAACAAATAGTATTTCTTCTGAGCCCCACAGCAGTTAGGTAGAAATTCCTAGTGATCTCCTATGAAACCAGAATTTCACCAATAATTTCACCAATAATATTGAACAGAAAATATAAATCATCAAATTTTATTTATGCTTATCCATAAGCAATATGTACTGTTTTAAAACATCACAAAATTGTGGCAATGTTGGATGGAGGGGATCTCTGGACATCAGCATCCCAGTGCTCTGCTTGAGGAAGGACTATTGCCAAGACTAGATTTATTATTTCAACATGTCTTTTTCTAATGCAATCTTGAAGGCTTCCAAGCATGGAGGTTCCATAGCCCACTTGAGCAAACTCTTCCAGTGCTGCACAGTACTGATAAAATTTTCTTTCTTAATGTTTACCTGACCTTCCCGAGATGCAATCTGCAGCCCTAGATCCTTTTACTAGTGACCCTTGCACTAACCAGATAATTTTACTTCCATAACTTTACAATTACCTTTCAGATAACTGCAGACCTGTGCTAGACCACAATTTAGCCTCTTTGACAGACTTAACCGTCTTGTCCTGCCCTCCTATGTGATACCAGCTAGTCTGAGAACACCTTAATGTCCTCTAAGCAATCAAAAATTTATCTTCATCTTTCTTTAATAGGAGAGATCACAACTGATCAGTCAACCAGTGGTACCTCACCAGTGTTCAGGAGAGGGAGAAAATAACTTCTCTTGTTTTAGTGCCCCTAAACTTGTTCTAGCAAACTATGTGTTTTGTAATTTTATCAGCCAAACTCAGATATCAGTAATGTAGGCTTCCACATCTGAGTCCGTGCTATCATCTTTTTCTGTGATTATTGGTGAAATGAGTTGCTTAAGATTCCACCCACCATCCCTGCTATAGTGTTATTCCTTACAATGAGGAATGCCTATTTCTATCTTTTAATAACAAAGCATCACCCTGGGGTGATACGTAGTCCCTTGTTAGATATCTTGAGGTTTCTAAATCATCTTCATAGGCTGACACAAGACAGTTCAGAGGTCTCTATATCTTAGAATCAATACTGAAATAGAGATTCTTGAAGAAAAGCTATGAAAGAGGTGATAGATCTACTGGAGGTGCACATCCTGTACACAATATATATTTGGTCAGTATCAAGGGATGTTTTCTCATTGATAGGTATGCTAAAGTTCTATCTGTATTTAGACTGGGATACAAACATTCTATATATATACACTCCCTGTATTATTCTTAACCTTTGTTTTCTGTTCTATCAGACTGCAGTGAAATAAATTCAATATATAACACTCTACCTTTCAGTGCTGGACTAGTTGCATTAGATTTCCCTAATGCCACTTCAAATAGTATTAGAAATAGGGAACAACATAGGGAAAGGTGTTTTTTCTCTGAAATAAAAACCAAGGAACTCCACTATTAGTAACAATAAAAATTAATCGGGTCAGATGGAGCCTTCTTACTCTCTTCTTTCTATTATGTCTCCAAGAATGAACTGTTAAGGCTTTTAAGTACTTTATTTTTTAATAATTATATCTACCAATCTTTTGATTCATTATTACTTGCAGAGTACCACTAATATCTGTGGAAACCAGTCCAGTTACAAAGGTCCATCTAAACAGAATGAAATGTAGAACTGAAGATATTTTTTGCAAATATCCCTGTTTATTTAAGGACACCACAATATCTAAGGCTATGGGAGCACCTAAAACTATATGCACTGACATAAAGAGTTTCACACCAACCTACAATGGAACAGTGCTAAGGAAACTTTTCTGGTTCTTCTACACAAACAGCTCACCCCTGAGGGATGGTTGCAGGAAGAGTACTAGTTCTAATACTAGAGGTTTGTCTAATGGGCGTCTTTATTCTTCTTTGGCAGTGAATTAATCCTTTCCAAAGGGCAAGTGCAAGGTCTATGGACATTCAAGTCCCATTTGAGTGCTCAGAGTAGAACCAAATGGAAAGTAAATGGTCTTGTTATGGACTCAAGGTAAATTCTACACTGATTAAATAGACCATAGTGTCTCAGTGAGAGACAATGGTTAACAGCAGTAAGGGTGGGAAAAAAGCTGTTCAAGTGATAATGTCTTCTTAAAAGTGCCCACTTTGCCACTTCAGAAATGTAAAATCAAGCCTGATTAATTTAGGACTTTGATTATAGCTTCCACCAAGAAGAGCTTGCAGAAATGCAAACTGCTATCAGGTAAATTGATGTTTAAGTGCTACCACATAATTTCATAGAGTACACATATTTACCCTAAGTCTTTCTAAACCTCTCTGCTGGTCTATGTTTGTATATGCTGTTGCTTTCACTGTCATCTATTGATCCACTTGAGATACTACTTCCCACAGAGTCTGAGTATCACAATCTTGCAAGTTAGCACTAAAAGCTCTAATTCTTAGTGTTCTAATTGAAAATTTGAAATAAAAGGTAAAAGACTCATTTTAATAAAATATGAAATAAAATAAACTGCTAGACACACTAAACCGTCATCCTCGGTTTTATCTTTTATTAGCAAAATAATTTCCTATTTAGAGCACTTTCTTTCTAAAAAACCTGAAAGATCTGTGTCACCTATATATAAATAAGGTCAGAGCACATTCATAATTTAACACAAATTTTCTGGACATTTGAACAGGAAGTGAGTGAACCGTAGAAGAGAACTGTCTGTGGATAATCCAAATTTGTCCTCTAAAAACATATCTAGTAATTTTTTTTTTCTTTATCTGTACTTTTGTTATCCATACCACCTTTCTGAATAAGATGATCTTTATTTGAAGTCCCTTTTTATATTTATATCCTGAGATCGTTATCAAAAGAAGGGGCAAAAAGAAATTATAAGGATTCATCTCTATATAACCTGCAAATGAAAAGACAGGTTCTCAGCTTTCTCATTTCTTTTTGAGGCCTCTGTTTAAACCATTGTGTAACAATTTTATGTATTTATTTATTTATTTTGCATAGTAAATTATAACAGTTCTTTGCCCAGGAGTTGCTATTATTATGCGATTTTAATTAGTTTACCCACTGGGAGAATGAAATTCTTCTACACAAAGAAGTGTGAAGAATGAAAATGGATTCCCGTGGAGGTTTCTTAACAAAAAGTTTACATTTCTTTTGTATAGACTTGATGTCCATTTTTTAATTCTTAGAGTATTTTGCTTATAGTCACATTTTTTTTAATGCATATATTCTTGAAACTGATAGCTGTGATAAATTAATGTTTAGAAATGTTTTTGTGGGCATCACTGGTAGCTGTAGTTAGTCTATCCTTCCCTCAATCTGTACACAGTGTCAGCTAATCTTGGCATACTGGTTATGAAATGTGAACAGACTTTGATAAAGTCATCAAACTAAATGTGAATAGCTTATCTAGCTTGAACATTGCATTTTGGCAAGTAAATTAATATCCTAGAAAAAAATATTATGTCTATGTTTACCAACATTTTAGAATAAACTGTTATTCATTGGCTGTTGATATTACTGACCAAAAACCCCTACTGAGGTCCACTGACATCCTGCATTATTTTCTTCTTTCCTGTCCAGTAGCATATTTCCACCTTCAAACTTGCATTTTGCCACCTTTATCCTCTTTTCTGGACAGCAGTAGGAAGCTTTTCTGGTAAGCTCAGTTGTTATTATACTCTCAGTTACTAATTCCGTAAACATCTCCAAGCGTGGTAACTCTTCCTCATCTCTTTTCCCTCCCTTTCAGTTCACACCATCTGGCCCTCTGACATATTTTATATCCTCAAAATAATCATGTCTAAGACAAATTTCTACCATCTACTTCTCACTTTTGCAATTTAAAATTTTTGTGTTGTTTGCACTGAACTTCTACTGTCTCTCTTTCATAGCCAATGCTCTTCAGATTGTTCTGGGAAAAATGCACACACAGAACCCACAAAGCTCTGCAGGTATCTACCATCCTCAGATATTTTTGTACCTTAGACACCCTGGCTCCATATTTTAATATGAATTTTTATGACATAGTTGAATGATCCAAAAGTGGAGAAGGTATCTTTCCATTCCTGGCTATGGAGGCAAATTTCTTTCTGGTATTTCCTGTGGGTAGGCATGTCTGACCCCTCAGTAAGCTAGGTCAGACTGGAAGAATCATAGGATGTCTGAGTCTGGAAACCCCTTACAGAGCTCTGAGCCTTCTCTAGCTTGAACACCTTCACCTCCCAGCCCATTCTTCTGTGTCAGATGCTCCAGACCTTTAAAGATCCTTTTGGTCCTTTGCTGGACTTGCGACAGTGTGTCCACGTCTCTCTTGTACCAAGGAGCCCAGAACTGGGCACATCACTCCAGATGTAGTCTCATTAAGGCCCAGAAAACTCATGAATTTTCTGTATCCTTCTGCAGTGTAGGAGTACTTCAAGCCCCTTATGAGAACCAGGGCTTGTGAACTTGAGGCTTCTTCCAGTTGTATGTCAAAGTCCTCAAATACTCCTTCCTGACCAAGAGGTCTTGCAGCAGACAGGCAATGAGTATAATCTATGTTGGTCTGCCCACTAAAACTCCTCCACAAAACCTCAACATGCTTATTATCCTTCCCTCAGCAAAGCTCCATGCATCTTTGCTGTTTTCTCACAGGAAGGAAAGAACAGGCTGCATGCTTCCACTCAGCCTAGGAAAGGATGGGTGCTCTCACCTCTTAAAACTGTGCAAAAGAAGGAAGTGTTTTTATTTCACTTATAATTAATTTAATATTTTTGTTAAGGGTATTAAGGTTACGTGTGAAAAATCAACATTACTGATAGAGTATGAGACATTTACGTTATAGACTGTGGATGGAAAATGAGAAGGGAGAAATGAAATATAATACAGTAAAAAAAAATCATAAAGTTTAAAAATAATTATGCTTTTAATTTTAAGATACACATGGATGAATTATGTACTTAAAAATATGACTGTCGTGTATTTAAAATAGTATAAAAATAGAAGATACAACACTATAGTAAGGCTGAATGTTGTTCAAAGTTATAAAGCACCATCAAAATATTTGGTTATAGCAAATATTTTCTAAGTCTACTTGTACTAGATGTCACAGTTCTATGGTGGGGGAGTTAAGTCTATTGATGACAAAAACATTAGAATTATGTCTAGATTAATAAAATATGCATTATGTGTTTGATGTGAAATACTTCAATGTATTTTATTCAATACATTGTACCTTAGAAGTTCATATGTTAAAGTGCTAAATTCATTTTTCATCTCTATGAGTTAAAAAAAATCTTAATACATTGAAATGAATTAGTCGAAATAGGAATACAATGTTGATTAAATGTAGTGAGGGTTTCTGCTTTCAAGTGTAATACCAGTACAACTATCTTGTAAATAAATTCAAGCTGTTTCTCTTCGACACTCTGGGGTTTCATCTGTATGAAGATTCAAATGTGTATAATCTCTGCTCAAAGGGCTAGTACAGGAGGTAACTCTCCATTTCAGTTGCCATCTGGGAGGTTTCACTTGTCAAAGTAAACTAATAAAACACATGCCTACCTCAGTTCAGCCGGACAGTTCTTCCTAGACATAAAAGATGCAGAAACCTGAGTAGGCTTTAGGTAATAAAAAAAGTAACAAGAGTATTAAAATGATAAATTTATGTTGCTTAGAGAAATTTTTTGCATGAGGAAAAAAATTCTATATAAAATGCCTTGCTCATTTGCAAGTTCAAGAATTGATTGGATCTGTGCTGGTTAAATCTTATTTAACAGTAAAACAAACTGGAACTGAGGCTTGTAATCATGTATAGTTAGACAAAAAATCGTGGTTCACGGAGCTAGTCCAGTACCACTACACTGAGTTTACATAATACTTTGTCTCTCAGATTTTATAATAAAGCATTTTCTTTCTAGGTAAGTCACTAAAATTACAATGGAATTGTAATTTTACAAATTGTAAAATTACAAAGGAATTATTACAGTGATACTCTATTACACAACTGGGAAAGATGGAGATACTATATGCTTTCGCTAAAGCTAGTAATATCTGTGTTTGAAATTAATATGGCCACGATGAGAACTCATTTATTATTTAATATTTGGTGGACATCATATGCTCATTTATGACTGATTTATTTGTTATTTGTTGTTTTTTGGTTAGCAGAAAGCTGTCAAAATATATTTTAAAGAACATTTTGGTTTTCATTTTTTCATTATAATATGTAGGTACCAACATATATGAACAGCTGCAGAATTATATTGGTTTGATAATATCTTAATTAAGAAGCTTTCTCAGATCCAAGACACATAAGAGAGGCAAAATTACACTGGAGTTGGAAATTGACTGGTACTTAAAACCTTCACCTGAGAAAGCAGACACACAAGCTTGGATTCTAGGTTTGCTTAGCAAATACAGACTATGGTTATAAGAAGAGATACAATCTCTTTTCTACTAGCCTTCTCCCTCAAGAAATAGTTTAGAAATAGACTAATTCCCAACCAGAGACAAGAGTCTGCATATTTCATGCCAATTCTTTCCAGCCACAGGATTACAGCTATTTTGGGTGAGATCCATTCTTTTTTTATTTTCTTGTCTATTTTTTCTAAATGAAAGAACAAAAGAGATTGCAGTCTCATCTCAGTAAATTATTTAACCTAGGTCAGTAGAGAATATATCATAACTGTTCTTATGGCCGTGTAAGGCAATTAAATTAACCTAACTCTGGAAAGTCTGAGTCTAATGTAAGGGAGAACTGGCACAGCAACATTTGAGTTTCCAGACTTTTGGGGTCTTAATTCATACAATTAATTATTTAATTTTTCCTTGATTAGGATTCACTACTAGTGGCCAACATGGATTTGTTCACAGTGAAGGTACCACTTTACAGAAGGGCATGGCTATGGGGGGGTCCAGTAGCACTGTCTGGAGAGGATCATGCAGTGCTGGTTACTGCTGGGCAGAAATGCTCTCTGGCTGAGAGCACTGAAGAGCATAGTCCGAAATGGATGAAGAAAAGAAGTAGTTATTTCCTGCAGAGTCAGGTGGAAATACACAAAACAGGGAGTCTGTTGGATACGTCACCAAGAAAGAGAAGAGAAGGATTCGAGGTTGAAGTGATCTGAGACTGGCTGGGACTGAAAAATCTGGGAAAGGGATCACAGGAATGTAATATATTTTGATTAGACAACTGAGTTGGTTCTAGAAGAAAGAACCTAGAAGAAAGATCTGGTAAGCACTGTGAGAGATAAAGCTGATAAATTGTCCTAGAAGGTGAATATAAGAATTTAATTTTTATGCCCATGAACTTTATACTATATGTAAAATTCCTCAGAGTATGCTTGAAGCACCTTTTCTCAGAATGTCTATCATGGGATTTAAATGGTTTTGCTTCCCCTTCCTAACTTTGTAGTGTCTTTCTTTTGACTTTTAGACTGCACAGGAATTAAGCATTCGCTACTTCTATATAAAATATATGTGGTGCTATTGTTTACTTAACAAGACAGAATTGTTATTACTAGAGTTTTGTTTTTAAATTTACATTGCAGTTCTGTTCCTGACTCAGACAGTTTCAGATGTAAGACAGGCACTCTCCTCAAAGTTTCGTTCACCAGCCTTCAGAAAACCCACACAGATAAAAGAGATAGATACAATATCCTGGTAGGTATGCTATACTACTGTCATTTGTAAAAAGTAATTAGGTTTTTTTTCCTAGGGGGCTAGGAAAACCAGTCATAAGGTGGGGAACACATGTTCTTGTCATTAGGGACATTATAATCAGTTTAGGACTGACTCCCCTTCCCTTCCCTTCCCTTCCCTTCCCTTCCCTTCCCTTCCCTTCCCTTCCCTTCCTTCAAATAATTTCATTATTTGCATATCTATGAAAGGATGTAAATGGTCCAAGGCTCTTGTCTAGACCATATTTTTTGCCAATCTATTTTATAGCAGCTATACATTTACTTTTGCATTTCTTTTCTGCACCCTATCATTCATTTCTTCCAGGCAGGAGCTCTTATCATTGTAGCCTTCTCACACAGGTCTTCTGCAACTTGAAACTAGCAAAGTTTCCTAGGATATACATTTATAGCCAATTTCCTTTGAAAAATCTTCCTTTTTACTGTTCTACTGAGGCAGAACAAAGCCTTGTATCGTTTTAAAATTGTGCCTTTTCCCACAAATAAACTATAAGCATTTGAATGGTGTTATATAAGTGGTATGTGTATACATAAATGGATATAAGGGGTGGTCAATAAATCTTATAAAACAGTGTTCTAATAATCAGAAAATTCTTATCTGCCTACCTTTAAGAATGCATGATATTCTTGTTATTCTTTTTCTATGTGGAGATAATCAGTTCCTTAGTACCTAAAAATTTAAGATGGTGAAGATTCATTTGCCTTACCTTCAGGTTTATTTGTTCATTAGCATGTGAACATCTGCTGCTGTGTAATTACTGAATGTAAAGAAGGTGGAATTTATGTATAATTCCATCTTACCTTGATGAGGCTATTTTTTATAACCATGTGGGTTTTAGACTCAGGAATTTACTCTTAAAAATTAACAGTAATTGTTTTTTGAGACTGCAGTTTACAGGCACCCAGGTTTGTTATTGCAACTGAATTTTGTAGCTATTTTTATTAGATGACTTAGGAAGAAAAAAGTACATCTGAATGACCCTTCAACTTCATGATAGGGACAAACTAAATTGTACTCAGAGAGAAACTCAGATAATTTGTAAAATACTGATATTCACTTTTGGAGAGGAATCCAAATCTAGCATCTCAGGTTACTAATGTGGTGTAAAGACCAGGTGTTCCATGATATTTAAGCACTTTGCAACATTAAATAATTCTTCACTTGTGCTCTGAAATGAAATTTTGTACAGCATTATGCTATCAGTACTAGTTGGAAAATTTGAATGCATACAGCTCAATACAGATCTAGCAACTCTTTTAACTTGATATTGAACTAATACTTTAACATTTGGGGTTTTTTTGGGAATACACATTGCATTTTTTTATTAAAAATAAAACAATGTTGTATCAGCTTTAGTACTACTCAAGATAGATAATTTTTTTTATTCTGGTTGGAACTGAAGAGAGAAGGTGTGCCTTGAAGGTATCTGCTGTTAACAAGTGACTGAGAGTTCAAGAAAACTACTCTGGCTTTTTGGTGCTGGGATTTGAATTTAGATCTCGACAGAAGTGCAAAAAAGATAACAGGAACCCAAGAGAGCTGCTGACTCTAGAAAACTCCTTTTACAGTCTTAACATGTTGTTTTCAAATCATTCTAGAGAAACCAAAATAAGAACTAATGAGGTTGTATAATTATTTATTACCTATATTTGTGTCAGTATCAGTGTTAAAAAGTTAGTAAGTTAAACCATCCTGAAGATAAAGTTATTTTGTTATTTATCTGATGCCAGTGAGCATTTCTGTTTCAAAAGATCAAGAAAATCACAGGCCTTAGTCTTTAAACTTTATATGCTCATTCTGTTTTGCACAGGCTAAAACTACCTGTCTTGGATCAGAGAGAGAACTCTAAAAAACTTAGAACCTAGAAAAATTTGCCCCCCAAATTTACCTCTTTTTTAGCTTGTCAGGCCACCAATATCAGAATGTGCCAAGAACGAGGAACTAATTCTGTTTATATGAAGAAATTAATTCTGGGAGAAGACAAGCAGATGAAAGATTGTTTTAATGAATTCCTAGAACTGTATGACTTTGCTTGTTTTACAGGCCACTGTATAGGCTCCTGAAGTTTGTATTTTAAGTAATCAGTGAGGAACAGGACTAGTTCACAAGATTGTTCTCATTATGCAGAAAGGAACGGGTAAAGAAGCAGAACATTTGAAAAAGTCTTTTATAAAGTCAGAAAAGAAAATTAAGGTAAAAAATGAAACTCACACTTAAAGTATCCAGCCACAGAACTACCAACAAGACATTAATTTATTTTTGGCATCATGCTAAAAGAAGAACAGGATTACCAAAGACTTTGGCTCTGCTGATAGTTCCCTTCATATAAATTTGTTTTTCTATGGTTTTCTGTGGTTTTATATCCATTAGGGATGCCAGAAATCAGGTGATGAGAACACAAAATCGCTGGGAACTGCTGTGAAAACATGAGTGCAGATTGATGAGGGTGGGGAATTTGTAAACTCATGGTACAATCCAGAATGTCACCATCCTGCTTAATGATAATTTTATATAAATCCTACAAAGGTGACTTTTCAGTTGCTGTTCTGAACTCTTTCCATCTCAAACTACTAAACACTTTCACAGGAACCCTCCTAGGGAGGAGTAATGACAGAATGATCTTTTTTTTTGCATAGGTAATTCTCTCTTTCTGGCTTCTGCATGGTTGTTATCCTGACCTGTTCCATGCTGTTATATAGACAGGACTTCTAAATCATAAGTTTCTTAAAATGGTGGGGGTTTCTGATCACTTTTATTTCTCTCTCAACACAGTGCAAGCCTGAGGCAATGGACTTTACAAAGGCATAACGTGAATCCTTAGATAAGATTTACCCGAAAATTTTCTATTCAGTGCTACTCTACATACCAGTTTCTGGACATTGACTGTAGGGGTATGCTTAGACACACAGACTTGGTCTGAAAATCTGAGATCAAAATAGCTGTATTTAGGTCCTCTTTCTAAGCCTCAACAGAGCTGAAGTTACAGTAAAGTTTGGTGGGCAAAGATATGTATGAATGCATACACACATGTACACATAAAGTCTCTTGTATTTCTTGGAGCATAAAATCTACTGAATTCCTGTGTGGCTCCTGGACCATGACTTAGCAGTCTCCAAAAGTCTGAATTAGGTGACCTGCTCATATCACAAGGATTATGTCTCTCTGCACCTCAATACCAAACAATTCATGTCAACAGGACTCGGGGGAAGTCATGATATTTAGAACAGGTATCTTTTATTTGCAATATTATTTGATTCTGCTACTGCATTTGTTCAAGGTCTGTGATCTAGGTACCGGTTTTGTTTTTCTGACTTAAGGCTGCTATTTAGTCTTCTAAAGTCTGACTGAATTGACAGACAGTAGTCACCATTCATGAGTTGTTTCTAGATGATTTTTTAGGAAAAAAAGAAATAGCATTGTTAATGTGTTGTCACAAAAGGGGCCATCCTTGAGCTTAAAATAAAAGGCTCTATTACAACAAATATCAACGAGAAACTTGCTTCAATTTATAAGTTCCAAGTGCAAAACGCATAAAAAAATCCAAATCTTTAATGTAACTCACATAATGTAAAAGTAATACAAAAGAATTGTCTTCTCAAGAGTCCTTACAGTCATTTCAGGACACCTATCTACTGCCATTTTTCATTATCCAGATGTCCTCCTGGTATGCTGCTAATCTGGTGTTCCTGTGTCACATCCACCACATGCCAAGGCCTGGAATATCCTACAGCTTTTCAGACAGCTCTCAACATCTATAGACATGAAAAATATATCCAGCCTCGTAGTATCAAACTGAACCTTCTCATCTGATTCTATAATTTTTGTGGCACTGACAGCCCAGTCGGATGGAAGGAAATAGGTGAAGCTTTGTATCCCAAGGTTGGAAAGGAAAACAAATACAGGTAAGTAGTCTATTCACTTAACTGTTCTAAAAAGTCTTCTTTTTGACTTTTTTTTAATTTTTATTTTCTTTTTTTCCAAAGTTCTCATACTCTGTACTGTGCTAAATACTTTATAAAGTTTTCTGTTTACATCCATTGTGATATTGTTGGCTATATGGGCACCTCCAGCATAAGAGTGTAGTTGCAGGGATCTTTCTAGATCTATTTCCTGAACCCAAAAGGTAATTTTTACCTAAACTTCATTTTCAGTGTAAAAGCATACACTATTGCACTTGTTAAAAGCTGATCCTGCTTCATCTTAAGATCATAATAAATTCCCTGTATACTGGAAACCATAAATACAGAATTTACTGCTGTAAATGGTAGTTTAAATTTTACTGATGTAGATGGAAGTACTGTCACTTAGTCCAGTAATAAGTCAGTATAGCTGTACTTAAAATGACCACATCTCTCCTGATGTACATACGAAAAAACTATATCATGTTGAATTTATTTAAACTTTACAGATGCCTTTTGAACTGGCAACTGTGATGTGGTAATTGCTGTGATTTGTGTGATACGTAGTACCTTTCAGTCCACTTAGTGCCAAATAAAATGCAATGTATTCCTAGGCATAAGAGAATCTGAATTTTTGTTTGTTTACTTTTTAAAGTAAACTTAGTATTTATCACTAGTTCTGGAATCTAAGCTTGTCATTATTGTTTTATATCTGCTGAAGAAAATCAAGGTTTCATTTCATATATTAAGCACAGTGAATCTGATTGCATATGACACCTCTCCTGCATGACAAATGGCTTTGTAAAATATTACTTGCACAGCATAATGGTAATTTGTCTACTCTGTGGCTGTAACAAACACATTACATTTTTGTTTAACAGTTATAATTCATCATTTCAATGCACAAAATACATGAACATACTTTATTTCTCAACAGGGGATTAATATGATGTCAACATGAAGTTTACATTTGTTTCCCAAAAGTGGCACTACTATTTCATTTTTGTGTCTCCCCATAAGTAGGAACCAGGCTGTGACTTGCAGGACTGCATTGTTAAGAACAGTCAAAAAATTATACTGAAGAACCATGCTGCATAAAGACTCCATGATCATTTGCACAGTTGTAAAATTATGTGGAGATTTCATGGGACACATTTCTTTTTAACTCTATTCAAGATAGAAATTGTGACTGCTTTATCTGCATTTGTTGATATGGGCTTAGAGAGTACCTAAACATCTAAGTCAATCTAAATGATGAAATCTCTTTTTCCCTGAACAACTCCTTAGAATGTTTTGCTTGCCCATGTCAGTTTAAAAAAAAAAAATAATCCCTAGCTTCAGTAGACCTTTTAAAATACAATAATGCAAGGAGAGAGAAAAATATTTTCTCTTTGCATGAGAAAATCTATCTACAATAGAAAGCCTCTTTAAATATTTAAGATAGAGATACACCTATTGCTGGCATTTTGTGATGGGTATGTAATAAATGTTCTCACTCTAATATATTATATTAAACAAATATATGATAACTCTTATTAATCTTATTTAATGTTACTCTGAATTATCTCAGCTGGCTTTTCAGATCTCAACAAGTTTAGCACAGCAGTGGTCCTTTTTATATGAGTGAATGTGTAATTAAGAATTACAGAATTACAAAGAGGCTTTCTTCTAGATTAGAAAATGAGAAGTGGGTTTAGTATTTCTTCAGATCCAGTTTCTGTCACTAACTTAAAGGCAGAAATTTAAATGTTCCTCATATGGAGTTTGGTGTAGAATAGAATAGAACAAAATAAAATATTGATTCAGTTGGAAGTGACCTACAACAATCATCTCTTCCAACTGCCTGACCACTTAAGGACCGCCGAAAATTTAAAGCATGCTACCAAGGCCATTGTGCAAATAACTTAAACACTGACAGGTTTGTCTTCAGGAAGCTATAGAGAGCAATGAGATCACTGTTCAACCTCCTTATCTCCAAATTAGACAAACCCAGAGTATTTAGCAGCTTCTCATAGGACTTTCCTTCCAGACCTTTCACCAGATTTGTTTCCCTCTTCTGCACACAGTGCTCGAGGGGAGGCTGCACCAGCACTGGGTATAGAGAGATAATCTCCTCCTTTGGCCAGCTGGTTTTGCTGTGTTTGATGCACCCCAGGGTGGGGTTATCCCTCTTGGCTTCTAGGGCACATGGCTGGCTCACAATGGGTCTGATGCCAACTGGAACCCCCAAGTTTCTTTCTGACAGGCTGCTCTCCAGAGACTCCTTTGCCTATTCATATTTGTGCCCAACATTACACCATCACAGATGCAAAACCCAGCATTTGGCCTTGTTAAATTTCATACTATTGATGACTGCTCAAAGTTCCAATCTGTCTAGAGCTCTCTGCAAAGCCTTATTAAAATTCAGAAAAGCTACATCCACCAGGTTCCCTTTATCTAATAGGCAGATGAGCTTCTCATAGAAGGATATCAAATTAGTTAAACAGGAATTTCCCTTTGTGAGCCCATATTTGCTGTACCTGCTGATTGTACTGTTCTGTAAATAACTCTCAATAGTACCCAGTATCATTTTTTCCATATTTTTTCCAGGAATTCAGGTTAGACTAACACGTCTGTAGTTTCCTGTAGTTTTCTGCATAGCCTTGCTGTGGATTAGAAAAACACTGGCTAACTCCTGTTAGCACAACCCCCCTTCCCAGCCTCCTGGACTCCCTAGATCTTTTGTAGATGACTGAGAAGGGTTCTGCCTTAACATCTGCTAGCTACTTCAGAACTCTGGAACGAATCCCATCAGGCCCCACAGACTTATGAACATTTAGTGGATATAGCTGGTCCCTTACAATTTAAGTGTTCAGAGAAGGAAAGTCACTGTTCCCTGCAGTCATGTCCTCGGACTCAGAGGGCCAGGCAGCCTGAAGTCTATTAGTATTATTAAAGACTGAAGTAAAAAAAGCCAGCATTGAATTCTTCCATCTTTTTCATTCCTATTTGTCTGTTAACCTTTTTCGTTGAGCATCGTTCTAATGTTTTTCTTAGACTTCTTGCTACTAACCTACTCTAGGAAACCTTTCTTTTTGAATGGCACAACAATGGACAGTTTTAACTGCAGTTCAGCTTTGTCCTTACATGTCTTCTCCCTGCCTATGGGTACCAAAACTCATTAATCTTCCTGCAAAGCCTGACCTTGCTTCCAGAGATTATACAATTTTTTTCTGCTGTAGTTCCAAGAGGAGTTCCCTGTTCAGCCAAAATGGTCTCCTGACAAGTTTGCTTGACTTTCAATACCATGGGATTGCCTGCTCCTTTGCTTTTAAATGTGGTTCTTAGAAACTGACCAGCACTTAATCTACTTGTAAGACCTCAAGTGCAGATTCCCAGGGTACACTGCTAAGTAGGTCCCTGAGTAGCTTAAACTTAGTTCTCTGAAATCTAAGGTAGCAATTCTGATGACCTTTTTCACATTTCAAGAAAAATATTTAACACAATAAATTAATACCCCCTGTAGTCAAGAGGACCACCTACAATTATATCACCTATGAGTCCTTCTCTATTCACAAACTGGAAATCTAGGAGGACATCTTTCCTAGTTGGCTCACAAAGTACTTGTGACAAGAAATTATTTTCAACAAAGTCTCAGAATTTTACAGACTTGTTTGTCACAACATTGTGGTATCTCCCAAAAGGACAAAATCTACATCTCCTGAAATTTGTCCTAATTGCCTATAGGTGTCCTTGTCCTGGCTGGCTGATCAGTAGCAGAAGCTTGCAACAACATCTGCATTATTTTCCCTCACCCTAATCCTCACCCAGAGGTTCTCAGCTTCAACATCATTAACTGTAGAGACTGTACAGTCAAACATCTCCCTTAAACACAGTGACACTCCTCCCTCTTGCCTGTCCTGCCTATTGTGTAACAATAACCAACTGTATGAAAGATCTCTACTATATAGAAAATGAATAAAATTACCCTTTTTTTTTTTCTTTTCACATTGGGAAGTTTTTTTAATAAATCTAAAATTATTACCTCCCCATAGGTAGCTTTTTATAGTAGTAAGACTTGTTTTATTTGTAAAGAAAAGAAAGGCTTTTAAAAGAAGTTTTCTATCCTGATTCTCCCTCCCTTTTATGCTGAAAACTCATAATTTTGATTCCTTTTCCCCACAAAGCAAAAAAAAAACCAAAACCACCAACCCTTAATACTTGCTTATTAGCTGTTTAGTAAAGTTATTTATAGATATTTATCAAAATAATATTTAAAAGAATTTAATTATGAAAATAAATATGAGCTTAACATCATGAGCAGGAAGGTCATGATTCAGTCTTACAATAGACCTTTTTTAGAGTTTTCAGTACTGTATCAACAGTATCATAGCAGCATGATATAAAGTGCTGATCTGATATAAATGCATTCTGCCGGTTCAAATCCTCCCCGAAATTTATGGTGGAGAATCATTGTACTGTCAGGTTTATGCATGATCAAATATTGCTCGTTCATGATTTTTTAACTTTATGCTAAATCAGGTGTTGTCTGTCCTCCTACAGTTGACATAAAGAGAACAAACATTTTGTATTGAGTAAGCTCTGGCTATTTCAACAAACACAGTGTGGATCAAAGGTGTTTATATGAGCTATGCTGTTTGATGCATTGGTTCAACAGATGTAGGATTAAAAATCATGATACTATTTTGAAACAAGTCCTGTTCTGTTGAAATCTGTAAAACTATCCCACAGCTATTATGGTTTATTAGCATATGTTTCTTCTGAATTCAAGTTTACTATGCATCAATCATTGTCAAAGGCAATATAATTTTACATAGCAACTAATATGAGGTAGGCAATGGCCATATAAATCTGTTCAATACACTGGATAAGGAAATGTATAAAAGTTTCATAAATGTATAACGACAAACAACATTAATGCCTTTTACTCCCACTAAAGAAAAGAGACATTCGAAAGAGACTTTCTACTTCTATGACTGTGCAACTCAGCCCAACCTTTTTGGGATTTTATCCCTGAATTGTCTTGAAGTGGATTTAATGTCCCTGAATTGACAAAAACCAAAGCTAATTTGAAAAGCTTGACACAATAAAGCAGATTTATTTAAGAGAGAAAGAAGCCTTATATTAAATATTTTTTCTCTTGATATTTGTGAGACCTATAAATTACATATTACTGTATAGAAATACTAGTATTGTTGTAAAAAAATAAGAAAACTTTCATTAAATTGAAAATAAAAGGAATGATGAACTATTATGTAGCATTAAAGTAACTGATTTGTCAGTGTAAAAGTCAGAAAACCAATTATTTCTCTACCTCAAAAAATAGGCTAAAAATTTGGTATTGGCCTTGAAATTCTGCTTTGTTATGATGGAAATAACAGGAAAATAATCAGGGAAAAGAGTGATTGCAATAGAGACTGAATTAACATTTATAGCTCCCTAGAAAAACTAGAGGATACTGATACACTGGTAGTTGTAAATATGAGCCAAGAAGATGAGTGCTTAGTTAAGAAAAAAAAAAAAAAGGGGGGGGGGGAATATAAATCAGTGGAATGTAAATTTGTAATGCTGGAGGTATTTGTTGGCTGACAGAAATGGTCCTTACCAGCTATGTATCTTTTCAAGTAAAGGCTATACTAGAAAAAACTATTCAATAGATTTCCTTGAAGCAGGTAATTTGTGGTCAACAGTTTGGACTCTTCTGATTTATACTGATGAACTTCCTGGAACTCAGTAGGGAAATATGTTCTTACGCCATATATATTAAGTAAAGATCTCTTAGGATAACAACGTTTGGATTTTATGTGGCACTTTTTATGATGTTTCTTTTACAGAAGAAAAAGTGTGATGTGGATTGAGGAAATAAAAATGTTATTCTTTTTTCTTTTCTAGGTGTCTCAGTTCTCTCATGTCCTTAATTTGCAAGGGCTACAAACACATTTTTCTCCCAGATGGATCTGCAGAATTATATAGGGAGGTAACCCCAGCAGGCAAGGTCTTGTCAGTAGCCATGCTGTAACTCCTTAAGGGCATCACAATGCATAAGCAAAATTAAATACAGGACATTGGAAACTAAAGACAGTCTTAAAGCTGAACATAACTTATGTTTTTCCATTGTATGTTATGTTCTTATATTTTTCATGTCTCTGAAAAATCAGAGGATGTATAATCTTTCTAAGTTACAGATACAACAAGATGGTGTAACTGTTATGTATATTTGACTGTACAGAGAAAATGAGCAGACATGCACACACAGAGGTCATATGTAAATTTTATTATTTCTAGATAGGTAATTGTACACTATTTTTTTTCTTTATTCCTCGGGCAGGAAAAAGCAGTCTATGAGATACGTAGGTCAATCCACATAAGGAGCAGCATTTCTACATGATAACTATACCATGGTTCATTTTGCATGGGACTATTGACATGTAGTACTTTGTATGTGCAATATAACATTTGAATATAAATAGGGGATATTTTACTTGCACACACAGCCCGCAACTTTAATGATAATAAGCTCAAATACAGAATATTCAAAGAAGTTATGCAAAGCTCCAAACAACAACCAAATTCTACAAATTCTCTTTTCAAGTAAAGATAAATCTGACATCTCAGAATTTCTGAAGACTTGAAGTGAATCTCTGCAGTCACATATTTAAGATTAGAAAAATTAAGGAATCATATGCCTTAAAAGTGTATCATTTTTCTAAGTACAGAAAAGTGCTTTGTCACAGAATTGTACATCAGTCCTGAGGCAGCACAGGCTTATGTTTAAGGAGTTGTGTCACTTACAGTAGGAGGACAGGTGCCCAATCGAGTCACAAGAAAAGAAAAATTTATCTGCAGCCCAGCTGGGTCCTAAATCAAATAATGAAAAATAAATATTAATTTGATGAATATGTTTACCTGTAGCTAATACTAATAATGTTTAACCAGATGATTGAGTAGTTATATACAAAAGTCATTAGGAGCAAGACTTTCTCCACCACCTTCTTTCTTTTGGGATTTGCCAGTCTTTGCAGAAAGGAGATGAATTCCTTTGCTAGTTGTCTGCCTTGCCTGTTCAGTGCTAGTGAAGAAGGGTCTGTTGAAGGGGATCCAAAACATCTGGCAAGCTAAAGAAATGGTTATTTACAAGTAGCCAGAGAGATAGTTAACTGGTATGGGCAGGTTCTGCAATCTCATCTCTGTTAATTCCCTCTGTATTTAGGCCATACTAGTGAGAATTTGCTTTTATTTACTTGAAATATACAATCCACAATCATTCTTCTCATGTAGACTTCACTGACAGTAGTCTTCAAAGACTGGATGTTTGTGTTCTGATTGATAGAGAGGTGCTTATGCTGCCTTTACCCATCTGAGAAACAAGAGATCTCAGATGAAGTTCTTGTTCAGAATGAGCAGATTGAAAGTCAGTGTCTTGCTTCCTATGCCAATTTAGGTGATGGAATTGGGAATTACTTCCTTCTTTTGAAACTGTACCATTATATGCATAAAACCACACATAGATATTGTCTATATAAAAATCATGATTAACAGGTGCAAAGTATATAAATAAAAAAACATTATTCTGGAATAGATTGGTTTGAGTTATGCGCAGTATTTGATATCACATTTATATTTAATAACTCAGCACTTAAAGATGTGCCATGGAGATATGGAGTTTTTATTGAATATATGGAAGCTAATGAATAATTCTGATGGTGAAAATATAAAGCAATGAAATATTGCTTGGGGTATCTAAGAAGCCTTGATAAAAAAATTTAGAGAAATAGGATACTTGGTAGCTTGAAAAGGTAAAAATTCTTCAGGCAGATTCATTCTGAAAGTAAAATGATGGTATTTTTTGGACTGTATCTTTCTTGTTTCAGACATTAGTGATAATCTGGAACTATTTTTCTATTTGTGAAAAAAAAAAATCTTTGTATCTGGATTGCATACTGTTAAAATAACTACATCTCCAAGTGGATTCAGAGATTAATTTATGCTAGATGACCTTCTTTAAAATGGATATATGCTTATGATTAGTGTTCTAATAAAACAGATAGAAACTTTTAAAATTTTAAAACATTAATTAGAAGTTTTGAATAAGAGGCATACAAACACAGAATGATGGAGAGATGTCTGCAAATTCAATAAGAAATTCTGTTTAAATTTATGTGTTAAACTTGAAATAGATAAATATCTTTCTAGTGGCTCTTTACAGCCTCTCTGTTCTATTGAAGTATGTATAATATGGGAATCTCTATTTGAGAGAGAGAAGAACGTGCCCAGCTAAAGTTGATGGGTGTGTATGACATTTTTATACATGTGATATTCATTATGTGATCTGAGTTAGAATGAGAACATGTGATACCTGTCAAATATATTCATTTGCATTTAGTTAAAAAAATATCTATCTTAATAGATATGGTGGTGAATCTGGAGGCCTGTAGCTAGTTCCCTAGGGAACAGGGCTGGGTCATGTCTTGTTGGACACTCCTCAAGCTAACTCATGACAGAAAACTAGGAGGAGCACCTGTAACATCAGAGGACTGCTGCCAATTCAGTGAGACTTGGAAAAGCTGGAGAGTTGTACAAGAGGAACTAATGAGGTTCAACAAAGGCAAGTGCAGGGTTCTGCATCTGTGGAGGAGCACCCCCATGCACCAGTACAGGTTAGAGTTTGACCTGATGGAAAACAGCTCTTCAGAGAAAGGTTTGGGGAGTCCTGGTGAACAACAAGTTAGCCATGGGCCAGCAATATGCCCTTGTGGTCAAAGAAACTGATGGCCTCCTGGGGTGCATTAAGAAAAGTGTGGCCAGCAACTCAAGGGAGGTCATCCTCCCCCTCTACACCACTCTAGTGAGGCCACATCTGGAATACTATATCCAGTTGTGGGCTCCTCAGTAAAAGAAAGACACTGAACTACTGAAAAGAGTCCAATGAAGGGCTACAATGATGATCAGGGGATATGAGTATCTCTTACAAGGAAAGACTGAGGGAGCTGGGGCTGTTTATCTTGGAGGAGACTGAGTGGGGATCTTGGGAATGATTATAAATAAAGGGCAGCTGTGCATAGTATGGGGCCAGGTTTCCAGTGGTGCCCCGTGAGGGCTTTGACAAGGGGCAATGGGCACAAATGAGAACACAGGAAGTTCCATCTGAACACGAGATCTCCAGAGGTCCCTGCCAACCCCAGCCATTCTATGATTATAGAAGAAAAACATAGTAGAAAACAGAGGATTTCTTTTCCAAAACTCCAATTCAGCAAAAATAAAGAAGGTAAGTTGGTTTTTTTTTTCCTTATAAGAAAAAATGTGCATTTGGACAGTGTTACAGCAACCTCATAAAAGTACTACACAATTTATGCAAATAGAAATAACTCCTGTAAAAAACAAGCCAGTAAATTATAAATCACAATGAGAAAAACAAAAATATGTTTAAAATTGAGGTATTTGGAAAAGACTTCTCTCATGTAAATATTGTATACCACATTGATAAAGAAATAAGACAATGTTCATAAAATTTCAAAACTACTTGGAGGGATTATTTTTTTCAGTAGTAAATTTTTAATTATGCATTTTTTATATTAATACATATTATATTTATGTACCATCAGTTCTGGTTTAGATGAGAAAGGTTCATATCCCTCAGGCAGAGAAGGATTTTAATCATTTAATCTACTTGATGAATACACTAAGCACAAGACAAGATGAGTGTTACAGGAATAAAAGAACTGAAGTTTCCAGCTAACAAAACACAAAGCAGTTTACCTTCCCAAATGTGATCTTTCTGCTGTCAAGGAATAACTCCTGTATATTTCACATGCAAACCAATATCTTAATTTGTATCAGCAATCAGTAAACAGGAAAATGCAAGTGAGAGTAGGTGAGAGCATTTTGGCAAAACATGAGAAAATGTTATAATTTTTTTCATTTTCTTTCTTCCCACTCCTCCACCCCCCTACTTCTGAATACAGACGACATTCTAATTACTCATGTGTTAAGGCATATATTAATTTCACATTCTTTTTTAACAGATACATAAATCCAAATAGCTTTTTGGGTTTTTATCCCTGAATTGTCTTGAAGTGGATTTAATGTCCCTGAATTGACAAAAACCAAAGCTAATTTGAAAAGCTTGACACTATAAACCAGATTTACTTAAGAGAGAAAGAAGTCTTATATTAAACACTTTTCCTGTTGATATTTGTGAGACCTATAAATTACATATTATTGTATAGAAATTCAAGGGAGAGGTCATTTCCTTGTGGGCAGAAGATAGCCTCTAAGTTATTTTGAAAAGTGATAAAATGAAAAGAAGGTAGAGAAGGAAAGACCTGAAGGGAGTTGTTTCACATATAATTTGATGTGGTAAGTAGTCACAACTTTCTTATTTTGTTAGATATTAGAAATTCTTACTTTCAATAACTCATGTGTTTGCTTTGTTCTTTTTTTCTTTTTAATGCCTTTATCAGTTTAAGATCTGGAGGTACATAAACCACAACACTGGAAGTCAGGTATCAAAACTAAAATGGACACTTCTGTTGTGTCCAGTGTGCGTGTGGTATTTATCTATTCCCTTCCTAATCTATTGTGAAAACTCGTTATATGGTGGCAAAAACCTGGGTCTACCAGTTAAATGAGAGGGACAATGCTTAATTTTCAGCTCTCTTGGTTGTTTTCTTAGAGTTAAGGCAGAGTTACTATAAGCATGTGGTTACTATAAGCATGTATCAGGAAGTAAATAGTAGTTAAAATATATTTGTGGAGCCAGGAAAAATTTAAAGAGCCTAATAGTTGCCAAAACTATACGTATGTTTTGGAAAAATGTCCCTATTAATCAATATTAAAGCAGAGGAATCAAGTATTCTGCATGAAATAGTGTCTGTCTTCAAGCAGTTTTATAATTTCAGATTTCTGTTTAAGGACAGTAGATGTTCTTATGGAAGATTTCAACACTTTAAAAGTATATATTTCAATATACCTTTGGCAAATGCCAAGTGTTGAATGATAGATCAAATTTTTATCTCAAATTTTTGATTTCATAGATACAGACAAAAGAAAGTCCTACTTCTTAATAAATCAGCATTTGCTATGCCTCTGTTTACTCTAATATTTTAATTGTATAGCTCTTAACTTATTTAAATATATCATAATTAGTTCCAAATTTGATAACTAGAAATATTGTCCTTCAACCACATTGATGTGCTTCATATGAAGTGGTAAAATACTTTCTGGTGAATTGAAGAGCAGCTCCTCATTCCTATTTATGTTGAAGAAAATTCTTGATTTTGAAGACTTTTGTTGTTTCTTTTTAATTACTTTTGTATTTCTGTAGTCAGAAATTACAGAATTTAGTTTAAGAGTTGCTAATTATACTTTAGGAAATTATAGAATCCTTTGACTGGACTTCCATTCATCGTCAAAATCCATACTTGACTGTTTAACACTCATCATATCGTGATAATAATACTGACCCTTCCTATGTAAAGATTTACAATCCTGAAATTAGAGTAATTTAAAAGAGATTGGCGCATGGGAAGTCATCTGAGGGACCGGTATCATCCTAATATTCAAAGCAATTCTTGAACAACCAACAACAGAATATTTCTTTATAGACCCTTAGATTATTGCAGTTTCTTTTTCTGTTCTATGTGGAAAAGTTTTCATACCTAAACACTAAAATATAGATTATGAAAAGATCATGTTGCTTTTGACAGTGTCTTTCATTTGTTTTAAATTAAATTGGTTCTGTTTGGCATCCATTTGTTGTATACTTTCAGAATGAAAAACAAGAATACCCAATACATTGCATTCAATCTTGGATACACATTTAAAATCCTACTAAGCAAGCTTTCACATAGCACAGTTACTTTCCTTTCTGGAGAAATACTTATTTGAGAGTGTCCTTCTGGAAACTCTTACTCGTTACAATTCTGAATATTGGATCATTTTTGTAGTCTTGACTTGCCTGTGTATCTGTTCACACAATATTCCTCTATTTTCTTGTTGTAAGTACACTCCATTGATTTAATGAGGTGTGTAGCTATTTGACTGAATAACTCTGTGAGACAGATCCTAACTTTACTCTAGTTTAGTTAAGGAAGTATGATGTGTTTTTTCCATGAGAAATGCTGGTGAAATGACTACCCTGCAGTATTTTTACATTCTATTTTTCTGTTTCTTTTCTGATCATAATTCAATCTCTATATTTTAAGTTAGCCCAAGAAATAACAAGGATTTGAGGGATTTCCTTTTTCCCCCTAAAACTGGCTAAGGGACTTAAGGAAAGCTACCAAGAATAATCCTTCTCTCCCTGTCTAATGGATGCACTGAAGTAATAGAAAAGGAAAAAAAGAAAGAAAAGAAAAAAACAAAAAAAGTAAAACCAAGAAGTTAAAGAAGTTAGTCATAACTGTTTCTTGGAATTTAAATGGCACAACGTGGCAATCATGTCCGGTGAGGACATCTTCATGGGAGCTTTTGGAGGGTGGGTCAATCGCTATCTTCTATTGTAAGCTCTCTTGCTTCATTCTAGCAAGAAGGTAAAAGTATTTATTTTCAGTCCACAGTACTTAAAATTTATGAGAAAATTTGCAACTTTTAATAGGGTTCACGACCTCTATCCCTCATCCTTGTACAGTAAAAGATGTGGTATGCTTATACATGCAGCCTGTGAATCACTGACACAGTCCATCTGCTGTGTGTTACGGTTAGATTTTCAGACTCATTTACGGGACACTAAACCGAACAACGGATAGAACTAATTTGCTATAAAATTTAAATCTCCATTCCTAAAACGCAGATATGTAGAACCTGTGTAGCAAGTAGAACCTACTGCAGAGTCCTGTATTATTTCAGCATACTGTCAAATCTGACTGCATAGAGGTGATAAAAGGAGTATGTCATGGTGATGTGCTGACCAAATGAAACGTATCATGTGCGTAAGAGGTTTCTATTTCTCCCTAAATTATAAGGCTGAAAGCACAATGTACTGCTCCATTTGTACCATTTTTATCTTTCACAATGCTTCTCCAGGCACAGATAGTTACATGAAGTCACTCAAAGAAAATGCATTTCTAGAATGACTTACAGGAGAACTTCAATTTTAGTAGTGATTCTTTTCATAGACTTTGTATTTTTCAAACCTTTAAGAGATAATGCACTAGTTGTTAAAGACAGTCCTGAAATGCTTCACACTGTGACTTGTTCCATTTACCAGTAGCTCCCTTCCTGCTACCCCAAGGATACGTAGGCATTTTCTCTTTATCTTTGTAAAGTTCTACAGGATCATTGCAAACAAATTTTCAGTCTTCACAACTTTCATTCACCCTCTTTTGGGAATGGCGTCACTGAGACATAGCAAAGATGTGTCAGTCAGGCCATAATTCTCCTACTGCCCTCACAAACTAATGATATCTATGCAATGCATAGGAGAAAGGGCTGATATCCACCAGTATATTCTCCCAGCATCTCAAAATTCAGTTCATATGGGTAGCATGATCACAGAATCATAGAAAAAGAGAAAGATTTCTCTTTCATTATCCTTGCTTATCTGTTTGTTCAGTTAGCATAACAGTTTTTGGCATTGTCTCTGTAATCTGCCAGGTCTTTTGATACACACTCAAACTGGGAGAAGAGTGGGGCTGGATATTGAACTTGGGCTTTTAGATAAGCCAGTGAAATGCTGATTTTTCATCTGGTGCTTTCCAATGGTGTTAGAAGATTACACTTAGCGATAACTCTCTTCCAAATGAGGCTTGTTCCAAGGCAGGTGGGGTAGAAAATCTTGTCAAAAAGTGCCAAAAACTCGCCAAGAAGTGCATGGTACTATGCCAGCTAGAAGACTAAGAGGTAGATAATTCTTATTTCCATTTTCTACGTTTCTTTTTGTCAGTATGACCAGTAGGCAATTTAGAAATCCTGCCTGACTTACAGATAACACACAAAAGTACTGCAAATAGCAGAGCGTTTTTCAACTGTAGTACATAGTTTTATTTTCAGAAAAATACTTTAAACATTTCTACAGTCTTTTTACACTTATGTAATTACTGCAATCATGTCTTCCAAATAGCTGATTCTGTTTACTGTGTTGATATAGAAAAAAACAGGGCAGGTAAAAAGAAAGTAGTAGATGCAGTCAGGAACTGATGCAGTACTCATAACTATGCTTTTTAGTTTTTTAAAATGGGTAAATTGCATCATGTACCTAATAATAGACTTTTACCTTAAAGTCTCATACAAATTGTTCTTCTGAGGCAAAGAAATTTTGTGAATGGATTGGGACTATTTCAAATTAAGGTGAAGGATATACTCATGGGCACACTAAAAAGGTACTTTTATCTACTAAAGTAAATTTATAAAAGTAAAGCAAAGCTGAACAAAGGCATCTGCAAGATTTTTTAAGTGGTTATATCTGTACTGATTTTCATACCTAAAATAAAAATTGATCATATGACTTCATACCGCTGAGTTTTCTTGACAAAATTTCATAATGCTCCATGCCTCATTTTTATCTACCTGGTAATGAAATACTGAACAAAACCTAAAATACATACAATATAAAATCTAACAGCAAATGCTAGCTACACATGGGGACTGTACAGCAGTACAACTGTATCTAAAAAGATTAACTGCCCCCCCATTTGAGATTAGGGTCTAGGAAACTTAAAAATTCACCAAACTTGAAGGAGATATTATCCAGAATTATTCTTCAAAAAACGTGTTGTTCAGCATCCAGATAGAGTGAGACCTAGGAGTTAGGACAAAATGAGTGAAATAAAGATTTAAATTTTAAAATTCTATTCAGAAGTTGCTTCAGAACTTTACTTAAAGAATAAAGGGTGAAATATATTTTTAGGATACTGATATTTTTTTTTATAAACTCTGCAGATATGATTACCTTCTATTCCCAGACCTTATTTTCTGAGGATTTTTTCTTTTTTTTTTTTTTTTTTTTTTCTATCCCATGTAGCTATGATAGGCAAAATATGTGTCATTGAGTCAGACACAAAATTTAGTTAGAAAAACTCAGCTTTATGAGGAGAAATTTCAGGATTTATTTTCTCTTTGGTTTTAGTTTTTAGTTTTCAGGGCTAATACTAACTTTGGGAAATATTGTTATCTTTACAATACCCACAGTAAAATACCCACATGAAGATCATTATTTGCTTTTTGCTAGTTACCCAGATCATTTATCATATGATAAAACAGGACAGACTATCTATAATTCAATACTTGGTCTTGAAGTCTATGTAGTGAAAGCTACATACTCTTCATCTTTCAAAGAGACTTGAGTATGGGAGTACAGGTTTGGTTATATGGGAGTACAGGTTTGATTATAGGGTAGCTATTTATTGCTTTTTTTTTTTTTTTTTTTCTTATTTTGTTTGATTTTTCTTTTCTATAACTTTAAAGAAATGAATGCTGTGGGTTTTTTTTTTTTGGAGGATATTTTTTTTCCCTCCTCAGGATGAGGGAATTAGTACTATAAGTACTAGAGTAATGGATATTCTGTGAATCTCTGAAACAATTTCATTAGTACCAGCAACACTAGTCTCACTTCAGTGCCTGGTGAAAAAATGGAGAGTATTATTGTAGAAGTTACTGAAAAACACTTGAAAGACAATGCAATAATTGGATGAAGTCAATACCCTTTCATGAACTGAAAGTCATGCCTTATTAACTTAAAATTCTTTTATTACAAGGTTACATACCTAGTTTATGACAGGATAGCAGCAGATGTGGGGTTTGGGGATTTTAGTAGAACTTTTTGTACTGTCTGTCATAGTACATTTCTAGACAAAATATACAGCATACACACTACAATGGGTGAACATTGGGGTGAAGTTCAAAAATCTGTATTAAATAGGCTAACTTCTGGATGGTAGCCAGTTATTCATAAGAAGCTATATAGGAACACTAAAATTTTCTAACCATTTTTTTTTTTTTTCAGTTACCCTGAAAAGTTTCAGCTTAACGTTAGCATGGTAGATAGAATAGGAAATACATTCTGCCTTAACTGTCTTTTATAGATCTCTTATTCAGAAATTTAATCTCTTTTGAACATTCTCTTTCTGCCTTCTCAATTTGCAGTAACAATAAATTTCAGAAGTTTAACATACACTGCATTAAAAATGTACTGTTTAAAAAATCTATTTTAAATATGTCTTGCTAGGTTCAGTGCACACTCTCTACTTCTAGTGCTGCAATATTTGATGAATAGCAGTTCTGCATGAACTTTACATACTGACTTTTTGGTTTCATAAATCTTAGTCTTACCTACTCTCACCTTTCTCTCTACAAAGAGTCAAAGACTTTGAGTCCCTTTTTGAAAACCAAGTTTTTCACCCCCTTATTCATTTTAGTTGCCCTTCTTTAGTTTCATCATGTCTTTCTTCAGGTGTAAAGACCAGAGCTCTGCATATCAGAGGCCAAGACAGATAATGGTGAACCAAAATTGACAGTTTCTTTAATATATAAATTATTGTACATATTACTGGGTTTGTAAATTAGAAAGCTTCTACTTTAGAGAAATAAAAACTCAAAATTCTGTAGGAATTCTCATTGACAGATGGTTTAAAAATTTCTGATCTGGAATATAAAAGATGATTATATAAATATTCCATTATTTTTTTCTTTTAACATGAGCATTTATAATGGATTTTTTTTTTCTATTTAGAGTTACAAAGGCCTCCAACATACTGTGCAAACATAGGAGGTGGTTCTATTTAAAAAAAGGTTCCTTGAGAAAGAATCAATATATGGGTGCTTGATCTGTCCACTTTGCTTCTGACATCTTTAAGTGTGCAAACTTCCTGTTGAGTTTGTGGTGCAAGTTAGTAAGAATATCACATTTGATGCATGTTACGTAAGTAGGATTTGTTCATATGTTTGACAAACTGTTAAGTTTCCACAAAACATACTGTTAAGGTTGATCAGAATTTGAAAATCTGACGTCAGCTCATGTTGACATTACCAGATTAAAATCTGCATTTCAGTTAAATGATTTTCACAGCCCTATCAAAAAATCTACAAGGACACATCACAGTTCCTAAATTCCTCTTATGCCTTCTTAAGTTTTCTGCTTTTCATTTATTTAATTTATTCCCTCTGTTTTAGTTAACACAAAGCCTTCAAAAATGTAAACAATGCTTTAATATTATACTCAAGAGATTTTTGTAATTTTTCAGAGAAAACACTGGAGTTCCACAGTAGAATCTGATCACAAATGGACACAGATTAGACATCAATAGTGCAGGTTATAAGTGAGCTTTTCCTTTTTCTGATATGTGATTAGCACTTAAATTGTTTCACACCATTAGTTGCCTAGGATTTAGTGATCATTAGTGGGTCTGCAAATGAACAAGATAAAAAGGAAGCTTTGTTTTCAATTCGGAGGATGGTTTACTTTTTCCAAGCAGGGTCATTTACCACTAAAGAGGTGTGTGGTTTTGATTAAAGTTGTTTTATGCATTGTTATATTCTGTTATGAATATTAATAGCAGTTTCATGTTAGGCAGGGTATTCTTTACTTTCTCCTCTCAACTGTGTATTTAGTGGTTGTGTGCATCTGCATAAGTTGGATATATCTTGTTCTACTGATACTATTCTCATTCATTTCCACTGTCAGCAGCATTTCAGTACTGTGTTTTGGGTACCTTTATACATGTGCAAACCATGTATAACATAAAAGTGCACAAAATGTTTCTCTGTGCAATTTTCTTACTGCTTTGTACGACTGGTAATACTGCTTCTGAGATAAGGTGTTGTGTGCCCTCTGTGGAACTTTATTATTGTGAGACTGGATGCTACTGATGAAAGGTCTATACTTTAATGTAATTGATATTTAGGTCTTCAATATAACTATGACAGTATAGTGATCCTGTAAAAAGACCATTAATATGCCTTTTTTAATGGAAAAACATGATACAGAGGTTAAATTACTTAGGGTTGTTGTGACAAAACTACAGGGAAATATATCTTTTCTTGATTTTGAGTATGTGGGTTAGTCCATTATCTTCTCTTTCATCCTTACACTTATGCAATCTATATGACTAGCATGGGTTGTCTTTAACAGTTTATGTTTCTTTTGTCATGAAATTAAAAACAAACAATAAAAAGAAAAATATGTGATTATTTATTCTTACTTTTCTTAAAAAAAGAAAGTGTTACTTTTTTCTGCCAAATCTCTACTAGGAATCACCTTGCTGCTGCCACTGCATAACATTTCTAAAGAGAAAATCCAGACCTTGAAAATTATGGGCTTTTAATTTATTCCTAGATGAAAGATATTGACTATTGTATTTGCAGCTAGTTGGTGGTATAGTGGTGAGCTGGAAGAGATGTAGAGGGAAATTGTGATTTTTGTCACAGCAATTTAATCCAGGGACTATGAAAGACTGTAACTAGAAAATTAGACAGACATTTAAAACTTGGCCTAAGTAACAATTTATTTGTGTTAACATATTTTCTTTAAATGAAATTTAGAAAGTCATTGTTCAGTAATTGGAAGAAATTGAAGAATCTAATAACAAGTCTACTGCAGATTGCTTAGCTCATGATGTTTTGATTCAGTGGCTCTGGTAATGTGCTGCATTAAAGAAAAAAAATACACCTTGTATTTTATGATGTTGCTGGCATTGTGAGAAGCAACTAGTAGCTCACAGGAAGGGTTAACATTAGATGAAACATTAATAATCTTTTCTTTGTTGCTTGAAGAAAGATTCCCTGAGGTTCTGACTCACCAATGATACCCTGGAGTCATACAATAAGTGTTCCACATTCTTCCTCTTCTTCATCACCTTTGTACAAAAAAGACCTACTTTTCAACCTCACCTGACATAATCTCTTTGGTAGTCTTTACTGCATGAACCCTGTAGGTACAGGAACCCCATTTTATTGTTTCAGCATTGTAGAATGCTCCTGGAAGGTAGGGGGTGTGTCTCTCCTCCGTGTAGTGTGCACATCCCCATGTCCATTTGCATAATCCTATATCTGGGGCCAATCAGACTGTCCTTTACTTCTGACCCCTATATAACTGAGATTGGTTCTCTGTAGGTAAACACCACCGGGTGTCCAGTAATAAGTTATGTTGGTGTGTGGTGGCAAGGGTGTGGTCAGAGAAGCACTATGTAAGCTATGAAACTGCGCAATAAAGGTTGAAGCTTGATTATCAATCATATTGGTTGTTCGAGTCTTCCCTCGTCGCCCACAGCATACAATAGAATTTAAAGGTTAATTCTAATGATTGAACACAGAAGCATGTAATTTTACTTTATTGTTGATATGTGCCTTGCTGGGACGTAAACACTTAAAAGCTCTTGAGACACTACAGCATCAGTTAAAGCTGAGATTTTACTAAAGAACGCTGAATATATTTTTAAAAAGGAAACATGATAGTTTGCTAAAAATAGTTGTGTATGTATATGGATGTAGATAGATGATATTTGAATTGATCTTGTTTCTGGGTTTGACTGAAATTCTGGCAGAGTTCAATGTATTGAAAAAAAAATTAAGGGTTTTACTGAGTATTCTCAGGAGCAGTTACTGCAGGTCTTGATGAAAACATTGTGATATTAGACTAACAATCTCAAATAGGAATCATAGTGGTGGATAAATATTACCGCACCCTCTTGAAACAAAGTTTAAGAAAAGCTTCCTCAGACAAATAAATGTACTATGAATTTATAGCAGTTAATTTCCAATGAGAAAAGGATGTACAATTTTGCCATTATATGTTGACTTTTTCTTATCTGGGGTGATCATGAAATTATTCCAGATCCATTAAAGTTGCCTGATAATTTCCAAGTTTTAGAGTAGAATATGTTTGTCAGTGCACTTATCTCCACAGACATAAAACTACAATGATAGAAAAGATGCCTGTGTATAAGCTAGAGTCTTAAGACTGTCTTATTTAATTTTCCAACCACATAAAGATTTTATCTGATTTAAGAAGCTGCAAGTTGTCTGTGCTAAAGGTTAGGCACCTCTATTTAAAGACCATTTTAACTTCCTACTATTGTTTTGATCAGTATCATTATAAGAAAGATCAGGAGCAAAATTACTATTGTAAAATGCATGTTTAATTGTGACATATGCCATAGTATCTCTTTAGCAATTCCCTGTTAATTGCTGAACAAAGTGTGATAATTAAGTCTTGAACTTGAAGCCCTTCATTTAGATTCTACTGTTTGTTAAGGAAAAGAGGTGATAGCCCCATAGTGAGCGTGAGATATTCTGTAACCGTGAACATTATTTTGATTGTAATGATGAAATTGAAGAAGCACTGAATTTTCCCTATTTTTCTCACTAGTGAAGGCATGGAAAATTACTGTCCTCTAATAGTGACTCCATCTCAGAGTAACTCTAATTTCTGCAGGCTGACCAAAAAAATGCAGGGAAAAGAAAAAAAAAAAAAAAAAAAAGAAGAAGAACACAGATAGTAAAACATTTTGAGAGTCAGAAATAGAGGATGTGTTTCAACTCCTTCCAAGAACGTTGTAGTCTTGCACTGTAAGGAAAGAGGAAGGATCATTCAGAAGTGGTTGAGGTTGCCTGGGATCTGAATAATTCTGTAGAATCCTGCCTCTCTTTCGTCCACACTGGAGGGGTATTAATTTTGCAACTAGGATTTCTCAGACTGTTTTGACTTGCCAAAGAGCTGTGCTAATCCAAATGCAAATAACTGGTGAATGATTCAGTCCCTCTAGTTCTTCTTTTTTGTGCTCTTGGATGATCTTTACTACCCATTCCCTTCTTCTGGCACTGGCAGTGGTTTGATTCTGAAGTGTTTTAGGGCACCAAACACACAAGAAATGCTCAAATCTTTATCATAATATTAGCTTTTGATGCTTTATGTCTTCAAATGGCTTCAGTGCATAGTCAGATGAGCATCAGGGGCCTCTTATGTCACCATCCAGTTTTCCAAGAAGATGATTTTTTCATAAAACCTTATTCTTAGTTAAAAGATGAAGGGGATGGTACAGGAAAAAAATGCTATCTTGTGTGAGGAGAATTTGCAGTTTGAAATATTTACATTTGAATCTGCAGAAACTAAGATAAATTATTATTGAATATCAAATAACTACTGAGGTTTGGGAAAAGATAACATTTTAATAACTAGGGTAGAGTATCTCACATTAAAACTGACAGACATCATTCTCAGATTATTGTTGATTTCTGTTTGTTTGGAATGTTTTCTTCAACTATGAAGGTGAGAAAATGGCTTCTTACTTTTAGATGAAGGTACAACTGCTAACACCAACTTGTCATTCTCATAAGGAAGTCTGTAGACTGACACAGGCAAATTATTGTACAGTATCATTCAAACAAGAGTTTCATGTAAGTTATAAAATTTGTTCATGTTTTGTCATGTTACAAAGGGAACTAGCAATCTATATTAAATAATTTTTTTGTGTCTACCATGGCCTCAAATAACAAATTCAGGAGACAAAATTTAACATAAAACTCTTATTCTTGAAAAAAATCAAGAATTGCAAGGGCTGAGTATTTACACTGACAGCAAACTGCCAATTTAATATGTTGTGTTCATATCATTGTTTCATATTTTGTCTTTTATTCCACTTTCAAGAACAACTTCCAAACGTATTTGAATTAAAATGGAAATAAGTCAGTTTTAAAATACTTTGAAAATTAAAGAAACCCTTTGAAATATTCAGGAAGTTAGTACATTTTAAAAGCATAGGGGTTTTTGACAGAAAATAACATAGAATACCCTGAGATCCTTTTCTGAGTTCATGAAAATGTTGAAAATACTGTGTCACAAGGAACTCTTTTTTACACTAGTTCCAGGCCAAATTTGTAAACTCCTCTGATTTATATGGTTTACAGCTGAGACACTGAAACTGTACTAGAATTACCTCTCAGTCTCTGATATTGATATTCTCTGCTATGTCAAACTCATTAAAGTAATGATAGATTTCTCAATTGCACTGTTGAATGCAAAACTTCATAGTGAAAGGTAAGAGCTCACTGAATGATACTTTGTAGAAGTCTTCCTCGTTATTATTTATTATTGGATTTTGTTATTAGTATGTTAAAAAATAATCAGAAGGAAATATTTTGCTGTTAGTTCATCCAGTTAGACCAAACTAAGTAATATTTATAGGAGTTTTTTCTTGTTTTGGCGGGTTTTTTTAAATTATTTTTCCTTTAGAAAAGATGCTCCTTCTGACAGAATTTCCGGGAGTTCTTCAGCGTTAGAAGAAATATTGGTGGTCTTATTATGTAAACCCTTCATGAGAAATCACACTGAAATTCACTTGGTGTCTGGTATAAAACAATTAGTTTATATTCTCCTTTTCTTGTAATTAACAGGGATGTTTTTAATATAGATGTACCTGAACAGTCATGACATATTCCCTGCAACGATATACTCACCAGAGGGGTATTTTTGAGGATTAAAAACTGACCAGTTTTTCTTTTGAATATGGGCTATGAGAAGCCTGCTAAGGAATGTAGTCTAAAATAGCTGAAATTTCACACATAAATGAAAGGTATTTAAATTTTGACATACTATTCATAACAAAAAAGAAGTATTATGAGTATTATTGTTTTTCACTATTGCAATTATTTTTTAAAAATTTGCAAAGCATTGGTGCATTCCTTTAATATCTCATCAGGAAAATTTATCCTAGATAACTTTTTGTTTGAGGTAGTTGGGTTGCTTTTAAAATTGAGACTGTAATGCAATAAATTGTCAAGATCTTTTTCTCATGAGCTCTGCACTTCTTAGGAAACATAAATGAAAGTCCTTAAACCTTGAGGTGAACAAGGAACAAAACATTAGGTGTATGGAACTTTTCATTTTTGAAAGGGTTTGTGTTTTAAGAACAGCATTCCATTTCAACTGCATGTAGCTTCAAAAAGTTCACACAGTGGTCATTCCCATCTGTTATTAATATATGCATAGATTCCTGAATAAGAAACTACAGTAATGATTGCTACTCACCAGCTGCCTATCCATGACTTATCTCCTTCCTGTTCCACCTCTAAAAGTTTCTTCTGTTTTATCTCCTCTTTCACCACCTATATAAAATTGTGACAGCTCTTTTTATGAAAAACATAGGTTGCATCAAGTTATAAATAGAGGATAATCTAGGGAACACACAATGATTTTTATTTATCAGAAATAAATCTTTGCATCTAAGAATGCAAAAATTGAGTTCCAAGCTACAGGAGTTAAGACAACTTATAAAAATTTTAATTTTATCTTTCCTACAGCCTAGATGTGAGAGATTGGCTTTGGTAAAAATTGTAGTCTTCAAGAGAAAACAGAATACCTGAGAGGCTTAATTGTTGGTGTTTTTTTCCCATATATAAACATAATTATTTTTTGTATATGTGTGTGTACTCTAATTTAAGTTCTTTAGCTGAAGTGATTGGTTTTGGTGACCAGATAAAACTTCTTGACAGAGTCACTGAACTGTTCTGTTACCATGGGCCAACACAAGTGTATCTAGCTCACATCCATGTCAGTGGTTTTCACAGCTTACTTAATGAAAGGGTGTGAAACAGATCTCACAGATGTCAAGACGATTAACAACACTGGAGTTTTCCTTTTAGTCATGCTTCTAGGATGCTATCTTTCTATGATTTTTCTAGGAAACAACAGAAGATGTTGAGTTTGCTGAAGAGGTCAAAGAGCTGTAATAAAGAAATAAACTCAATAAACATGCTGTTTATCTTGAATTCTGTTTTACTAGCTAAACATAATTTGTATTGCTAAACATTATTTGTATCACTAACTTCATATTCTTCTTTCATGGATTATTAAGTTAAAAAGCATGAGGGTGAATCTTATTTTATGTTATGATAAACTCGTTTCAATCTCTTACCAGGTGATTGCTGTTTCAATTTCATGATATCTGGTGAATCAAAGCCATATTTTCAGAAAGATATCCTACCTTGATTTAGGGTTTTCTTCCCAATAGAGAAGTGTGAGATACTAAACACAGTTATAATAGTTTATCAATATGCCATAGGTATTCAGGACTACTACAGTTTCCTAATGGAAATTTTCTATCTCAGTGGCTGTTTCTATGTTTAACAAATGGTGAATTGCTTACAGACACAGGGAAGTTTTCTACACAGTTCTTTTCATGCCTTCTCTTCATTGTCTCAGTGGTCTGAACCTAAGCCACATGCATTTCAGTAATGTCAGAATCTAATTCCAAACTAAATTAGATGGTTTCATTATGGTGCCATCCTCTTAGTCTCACTAAAGTCACAATGACTTTCCTGCTGATATCTGAAATGAGGTTTCACTTTATACAGGTGAGACTTTTAGTTTTAATTCCCATATCTATGTCTTTTACCATTGAAACACATCCATGAATGTGTCTCAGGCAAAGGAAATAACCTTTCCAGAATTTTAGTTACCTGTCCATCAATATCTGCAAATGTTATGTTACACCAATGTTTCTGTTTCCTTTTAGATTGTTGGTAAGGTTTGCAGTGAACATAGTCAAAAGCACTTACTTTATGGGACTATAGCTTGAAGTTCTGTTCATGATTATTTCTTTAGATCTATCTTGTAACTAGAGTTTAAGCTACTGAAATTCTATTTTGATTTGCACACTACTAATTGTTACATTAAAAAAGTATCTTCCACACTTGAATAAATTTTGCCATAACTGAATAGGGGAACACATCTACTAAGAATCACAAATCCTACCTCTAAAAAGTTACATAGCAATGTAAATTTCTGAAAAGGTCTAAACAGAAAGTACTGCCAAGAAAAGTTACAGACAAAAAAAAAATCAATTTACGTTTTGTAGTCTTGCAGTCCTGTAGTGAAGTAAGTTAACTTCTTAATTTAAGTAAGCTCAAAAATTATAAATTCAAATTATTTGTGACAAAAAATTCTATTACAAGCAAAAAATATTACGTCAGTTTAAAATTCTTTAGACCCCACTGCTTGGTGTGATTTTGTAAACTTAAACACTTCCATGAAAAAGAAAAAAAAAGTAGTGATTTCCACCAATCAATCCATGTGCTTCAGGAAAAAAAAATATACTTTAGGATTGGACTGAAAATATTCTTCAGATAACTTACACCTGATGTAAGTGGCCATTCACACATTGATTCAGTTAAGTATCTGTGTCCTTCTCCTAGTGGAGCTATCTCAAACTATTTAGAGTTTCATTTTCCAGAAGAGACACCTTGACTTGGAAAGAGCTACTAGGCTTTTTTGCTTCATTGTTTTTGCTCTTGCTGTTAATAGAGGGGAAGCACAGATCTATATTTACAATAAGATGAAAAGTTCTAGGGATGAACATTTTCCGAGGGACAGTTCCCAGACCTAATAATTTTCATACATTTCCCATGAGATATTTTTGACATACATATTGACAGTCTCAGCAGCAAGGGGCTGTGATTTTTGTTTAAATTTGCAGAGAGGAAGGAATTTATCTGGAAGATTTAAGAAAAAAATAATTCTATAACAAACTTCTAATGCAGCATCCAATGTTATCTGATAGTGACTCAAAATACTGCCATCAGACACAGGCACTCTGTGTAAAAAATAATATTTGGTTTAGCTTCTGTAGATTCTAACAGAAACCCTGAGCAAAACCAGCAAAGGCACCAGTTCAATTTCATAGAAAATACTAAATGTAAATCCTTATATATATATATAAAAAAAAATTCATCTAGTATGATTGCAAACCTCCCATAAGAGTCTGATAACTGAATCTGGTTTTGCAGGCCTTTTATTATTGTTATGGTTGTCACTGTAAATAAACCTGGCTCAATCTCATATCTAATACTGTGACTGTACCATAATGCCTTACACATTTTACAGGCTGGCTCTTTAAGCTAATAATGTCATACTTCATGCTCTCACACAAAGGAGCAAGTTAGGAAGAATTTTTACAAAGCTCCCAGTTATCTAAAAGACTAACTGGGTTACCCAGGATGGGGAGTCTTTTGTTTGCTCAATTGTTTTGTCCATGTAAGTATTTATAATAGCAGATTCCTGCAGCTGAAAGCATGAGTTTACCACTGTGTGAGAGAGGTGCTCGGGTAGCTCAATTAAGAGATGCAGTGCAGTGATTGCTTCAGGCTGGAAAAATGTCAACATCAATTTCAGGTTCCTCAGATTAAACCAATCGGCAATAGACTTTGTTTCAGCTTGTGCTACCTTGCAGGTTTTTGGTTAAATTAAATTTTATAAACTGGCAAATTGAACTGAGCCCTTCACCATTTTGAAGCAGGTTTTCTGTTTGTGCAAGTGAAGGTTAATAGGAAATGCAAATATCATACGCATACCAAACATTCTTTTAAAATGTTTCACCTTCTGCACTCTCCTTCAAGTCAATTTCTTTCATACAGAAGTGCTTCATACTGAGTTCCCTAGAATGTAGACATTTGAAAATATATAGGCATCATGAATATAAATGGTGTTAAATATTCCTGGTTTCTAAGTGGTACCCCAACAAGATGTGTTGTCCAGTTTCATTTAGCTAGAGCGTTTTGATGCTGTCTGTAATTCAGTCCTGTTTGAGAGCAACTTCTCCTCTAACACAGAGAAGTAACACTTTACAGCTCTTCTATTACATTCTTAGTTTTTCCAGTAAAACATCTGAAGAACTATTCTACTCAAAAAGTGGTATAGATATTTCTGTTCTCCCAATACATATGTATAGGGTATAGATATGGGTTTAAGGGCAACTTTCATTTTTTTCAGATGAGTACTAACTCCCAAATACATCTCTTTCAAGTGACTCATGTGCTTTTTAAGCCGTAATAGTGTTTTCCTGAGTTTTCCTGAGGAAACTGTCAGATTATGGTTCTTCCAAGCTCATATTTGTTTCATGGTATTCTGCAAGTTGACTCTTACCTTTTCACTGTAGCAAAGCTCAAAGGAAGATTGTATGTTCTTCCCACAATTAAGCCATCAGATAATTTTTTTCTTCCCTGCTAAAGAGACAAGTCTTTCAAGTTGATGTAAAGAATAAAACATTTGGATGAATCTGATCCAGCAATGTAGCAAGGCTTGCATGAAAAAGGAAAGAAAACTTATCTGTTATACATTATGACAGTTTCAAGTCTCTGGACTATAATCATCACAATGATTCTGGTCAGTCTATGGAATTGTGTCCTCCAGATTTGTACCACTAGAATTACAAATGTGATTTATTAGCACATTTGCATGCTATGGGAGTGACAAATGGGTGTTGTCTATATAAACATGGACATCATCTTCTTCATCAGATAGTCCTTAAAACCTAGCCAGACTTCCTGATGCTTTATCACAGGGTTGAAGTCTTCATGTGAAAAAAGCTGGGCACAGATAATGTCTGCTTTATACAATCCTTTGTCCACTTTCATGGACATTTAAAAGCAATTGATACAAATTTTCTTCTACAATAACTTTTTTCCCTGAAAACACTTAATTACCTAGTTTTATACTCCCCTTCCTCCAATAGCTTAGTTTTAGACCTTCTTACTGAATACATGTATCATCTGCAAACAGATGATTGTGACACTTTAAAAAAATCATAGCTTTTAAAAATTTGTGAAGATATAAAGAATCATGTCATTCAGTCAAAAGATCATTTCTAGAAAAGACTTTGGAGATTTAACACATGTGTTCTAAAACTGTGCTGGTCTACTTAAGGTTGAAATTTACAGCAACAAAATATTGCCAAATGAATCATAATATAATTTCTGAATAAATGTAGGTCATTCTCAGTTTGCTGCTTCTTCTCATGAAGTTTCTGGTGCTCTGGTAGTCCGTAGCATCTTAATGCAAGCTTAACACTAGATTTGCCATTGTTAGTACTATGATGCTTTTTACCTTGCACCGTTGCTACCAAATTAAATAATTAAATCCACCAAGATCACACATTGGCTTGAGAGAAAATAGCCTTTTGTGATGTTTTGTTTTTCATTGCTTGCAATACGAAAGCAACTTTTTAGAATCCAATTAAAATTACGTTTGTGATCACTTCTATGAGTTATATGTTTTTTCACAGAAAGCAATATACCGTCTGTACTCTAAGGAGCCTTGCCAGGCAGTTACCTAATTTTTTTCCAACACTTTGGAATATGCAGCCTGTTCTTCCATTTGTATTTTAACACCTTGGTATGAATTCTATGCAAATGTTACTCTTCTTTGGCTATCCTAGTCATTTCTGAAGTCTAAAGCTGCTGTATTGTTACATGTATATTAGCTGGTAGTTAAAATGACTGAATGATTTCTCTTTTGAAATGACCTTGTGTCTTTCTAGCAGCAGGGTACATCAAGACTTAGAACCTTTATCAGTTCAGGTTTCTCTCAATCTGAGTTTCTTTTCTAGCTAAAGAAGCTGAATGCACTCAAGCTAGTCTGACATACCCAAGGTCATGACAAACAGAGTATGTAAAAATTCAGACCAAATTAAGTTAATGAAGCATTTTGTTATTAATATTTAAGAATGATCTGATGATAAGACCACATCATCTGGAATGATGATTCTGAGAGTAAACAGTATGAGATGACTGCAGTTTAGTTAAGGAAAAAGGAATCTTATTATATTATTCAGCTTCGGGGAATAAACAGTACAAAGATTTTTAAATGAAGGCTGCATCTAGTACATTTTTTGAACATGATGTCTAGCAATAGATATTCCCCTTTAATAGCTGACATGTTTTGTTGTCTTTTTTACAAGTCAGCAATGTATTGCACAATGCATCCATCCTCTGTATGAAAGAAAAAAATTGTTTTCCTTTTTTGCCCTTTTGAGATCTGCTACCTTTTAAGATGTCTTTCCAGTTGTCTTCTTAGGATAAATATTTCCTGTTCATTCTCTGCATATCTCCAGGTTATGTAGACTTCTTGACTTTTGGACTCCTCACATAGGAGACTGATTTCTAGAATATTTAGTTTGTCTATTGAATTTTAAATAATTTGCTTGCACAGAATGTCTCATTATTCTGCATGATTTCTCTGTACCTACTAGCTAAAGGGTCTTCCTTTGAAGTTGGAGTAGCCAGAACTATGCTTAATATTAAAGATATGGATTGACCAGCTACTGTTCACATCATGAAGTTTTTCTGATTTATTCTCAAGTCTTTCCTCGTTATTTTTTACACTATATTGTGGTTTTGACTGTTGGGAAAAGCTGAGCTGATATTTTGAAAGAGAAGCAACTGAGTCTTCGCATTCTTTTTCACAAGGGATAATATCTAATGTAGATTCCGTTGCTGTCTATATCATAGGTATAGTGATGACTAGCCAGGTTTTTAAGGTTGACCCCTTTAAGTGAAAAATAATAACAGTCCCAAAAAAATTCTTTTCCAGAACATCAAATTGCATCTTACCTTACACAGAAACACACAATATGTTTTGTTTGGTATTTTAAAATTAAGAGAGTCTTAAGTATTTATATATTTTCATTGATACTACAAGTTGCTGGTCTTTACTGCTTCAAAATTTCAGTTTCATCTTAATTACATTCTCTGACTTAAAGCATTGTAACAGAAATAGTGTGTATTCAACACTATTTTTTTGTTTAGTAACTTACATAGCAGAAATATTAGGTATTTTTTTATCGTTACCAAAAAAATAGGACATTAATTTTCATTTTATAATTTACTATAACTGCAGAATGATGTCTGAAATAACTGCCTTACATAAGACAACAGACAATTTCAAGAAGTGGAAATGACAGTAAAGACTCCCTGCAAAATGAATAAGGGTGTTTTTTCAAGCTGTTCAAAACTAGATATCTAGAAGCATTGAATCATTATCCAGTGCTATGAAATACATTTGCAAAAAAATGCCAACCTATATATAACCTGTAGGAGGAGGATTTTCTGTACTATAGGAATTAAAATTGATTCACTTATGAACTCAGATCAGTTGGATCTGATAACCCGAGTAGATGTTTTGGCCAAACTGACCTTTAAAGAATCACATGCGTGCAAGTTTCAACTGAGTTTAGGTTGTGTTTCTTATTCCCTGATTTTAAATCAGGGGTGAGGGCTTGAATACTCAGGCAGAAAAGGACTATAAATGACCCCAAGTCTGTGATATGGAAGCTTATTAGCCTAACCAATAGTATTGCAAATAGAAGAACAATTTTGAAGATATTTGTGCCATTTTTTGAAGAAAAATAAAAAATGTTAGCTGCCTTGGAAGGAACAGGGACATATCAATCAGGAAAAGGACACTTCTGAACACAGCAAAGCTCTGTTTTTGATAGGTGAGTACTGCTGATGATAGAGAGTAAAATATGGGCATTATTCCCATTGCACAGTTCAAAGAACTCAGGAACCTGGTGAGGGAGATGAAGGTGAGCAATGCCTCTTGAACTTGCAAATAAAGATGAAAAGAAAAGGAGCAGAGTCCTCAGTTAAATGAGAGAGGGATCAGATTTTGAATTTAACAAACACAGGTCACCCATTACAGAATGTTTACTGGTTCTACCGTATTTGTCTCATCTTTTAACAGCAATTTCTCATCTGACAGATTAGTGAAGAAATTGGAAGGATCTCTTTCCACAGCCTTGCTATGTTGCCCTCTAACAGATGTTGGGGTGGCTGAAATCCCTCATGAGGACCAAGGCTTCTGAACATGAAGATGCTGCTGTCTGTATGTAGAGGACATCATCCACTCAGTCTTCTTGGCCAGGTGACCTGAGGCAGACCCCCACTATGAAATCACCTGCTCCTGTCTTCTCTCTAACCCTAACCTATAGGCTCTTGGTTAGGTCCTCATCCATCCTCAGGCAAAGCTCCATGGACTTCAGCTGGTCACTGATGCAGAGAGTGACACCCATTCCTCTTCTCACCAAATTGGTCATCTTAGACCAACAGTTAGTTTAAATAAGTTATAAAATCAGGAAATCCTGAAGGCGTGAAGCAGATATTAACTCTGCTTTCCCAAGGGTCCAAACTTTAACAGGAACACCTTGAGTGCTAAATAGCAAATCAGTTTAACTTTTGCTTTATTTAGATTGAAATAAGATCATCATATCTCACTATTTTGTATAAATTAAGATATACTACTAGGGTTTTAAAAGGAACTGCCAAAATACTGACTGAATTCCTCTGTATGTAAGATTATACTTGCTACAAGACCTCTCTGCAGATCTCAAAAGCCTTCTTACAAAATAAAATCTCTGATCCAGTAAACAATTTTCCTATAAATCTTTAAAATTATCTATATTTTTTACTTCGTTTATCTACTTTTTCTCTATTAAACTCATTCTTTCTTCTCTTCTTTTTCCACTTTTTGTATCACGATAACAAATGACTTTTCCGTGTTGTATCTATATTTCTTTAACCTTTATTTGCGCTTTATTTGCTCACTGTGCTATATGATGAAATTGTTGAACAATAACCCTGGGAATTGTATACCAGTTGGAATGTCACATTAGTCAAAATATAACTACCACAGGTTTTAAATAGAAGAACAGATTATTTTTTACTACTTTTTCTACCTTGCATTTCATTAACCATTGGAACAATCTGCACAGAGACACTGTGAAAACCACCCTTCAAGGCTTTCATGACCTGATTTGGAAAAGATCTGAGCAGCTGGTTGAAGACATTTGTCAGTGTACTCTTCTGATGAGGACAGATATGTTAGATTTAAATGAAATTTGAGAGAAAGAATTATTCACAATATCCAAAATCAACAACACAGTAGAACTGTGACTGATAAAGAAACAGAATACTTGATCTGTTCACATAAATGCTTAGGTTCTGTAGAACATCAGTACAGAAGTAAAACAGGAGATGGTTGTATAAAGTATCTCCATCTTACAGCATGATTGCTAATTGTGGAAATAATCTTTAATCTTAATATTTTTAAGATCTTAAATTTTCCAAAAGACCTAGTGTGATCTTTCTTAATGTATGACTCTTTGGTATCCTGTCCCCTCTGTCTCCATACACCTTAGACTGGATAGTGCTTGGAAGAGCAAGAAATATCCCATCTTGCCTCTCAATCTGACCAGAAAGATTTTAACCTTCCACCCAAGGTTTAATTTAATACTTTTATGTCCAGCATGTCTTCTGGACATTCATCATTACTTACATGGTTCAAATGCCTCTGCATCATTCCATACTTAGCTATCAAAATATCTCTCCTTGACTCATTGAGGCCTAAAACTTTCCTCTTTACCCTGTTGCTACTGGTAGTGTGCACATACATGTGTGTTTTTCAAGGTGGAGTCTTTCTGTCAGCAGGTTTTCTCTGAATCACTCTTTTCTTCAGCAGTCATCCCTCATGCCATCATCTTGTAGAATAAATGCACTGATTTACATGATGCTCAAGAATCTGAGTTGTACACCTTCAGGTAGATAATGGGTTTGCGTGACTATGCTTCAGCTCAGTCACACAAGCACAGAGGGTGTCTGAGATACTCTCTTCCTAAGGTACTGTACAGCAAGAAATTAGATTAGATAGGTTCCTTGTGTGTATCAGGTTTTAAACATAAGAAACCAATTTCTCTCAGATGCTGTTTTGTGTATCTGTTCACAGACATCATTCATATTCTTATTTGCATGTAAAAGTTACATAGCAACAACTCTTTATGTGTTGTGATCATTACTGGACTGATTTGGTCTAAAGCATGACTAATAGAAGGAGTTTGCTTAGACTTGAACCAATAGTTTGGAAAAAGGCATTGTCAAAATCCCCATTAAGAAGAAGAAGTGAACACCATAAGGAAGTGTAAATGTTCAAGGTGATAAGATAAATCTTCCACTTTTCCTCAGTAACAAAAATATATTTGCTAAAATTCTCCATTAATTCAAGGAAGAGATGATACTGGCTTATTAATACACACAAGGATTTCATGCAGATATCAGTTTTTCTCTTCACAATTAAAATGTTTTCTTTAATTTCAATAGCACTTGCTGTGCCAAAAGGATTAGATTTTTAAGATTTGCATATCTGTAAATCTTAAATAGTATTTTTACTGCTATTATAATAAAATCTGGTTTGGTATGAATGCCTAGCGAGTTAAAATATCTTTATTTTCATTCCAAAACTTAACTATGTAAGTTTAATTGCATTTATGTTGTCCTTGGTAAGATCAGTAGCAGTCTTGATTTTCTAACAGAAAACATTAAGAGTATCCATGAATATTAAGTAACACAAATCAAAATGAATTTGTAATGAATTACTTGTTCTAGACCAGGTAACCATGGTTTTAATTTCTTGAAATGTCTTTCAAGTTCATGAAGATAGAATAGATATTTTGTGTTTATTTTGTGTTTATATGTAATGCTTCTTATACAAGGATGGTTACCAAAAGCCATCCTCAACCAGAAATCTTGTATTTTTATGTGCTTAAGGACATGAAACAGAATTAAATAAAATTGTAGCCCTCCATTCTCTTTATTAGTGAAACAAAATTCACATAAACAATAGACAGCAAAAGATGTAATTAATATAGTTCAAGAATTTTGTAAGAAATAATTTTCTGAAGGAACCTATTTTATAGATGGTCTCTGTACGTGGGAAGTTAAAGGTAGTATGCCTCATATTTTCCCAGTTTCCATCTAAATAGAAGTCAGTATTGAATTATGTCTCAAGCTAAGAGGTTTCCCAGGAAAAGAATCATTACACAAATTCCATTCATCCCACTGTTAATATGGATTGCCTCTATTGAACTCACCAGTGTAACTCTGGTATTATTGCAGGGTAATTTGGAACATGCAGTGTAGCAAGATAAAAACCCCAGTGTCATGATACGAAATATATATATATATATATATTTGCATGTATATATATATATATATAAAAACCATAATTCTGTCTACAATACATTGGGTGGATCTGTGTAAAGTTCTTCACAAAGGACTGTGACCAGAGAAGCTCGTTAAATGTTATACACAATGATCTAAGCCATGACTGCAGTATAATGGAGAAGGTTCTCATGTGCAAAAATTCTGTAAATTATTTTAAATTTTTTAATTAGATGAAATCACCCAAAACATGTTCTTTAATTTTTTTTCCATAAATCTCTTTCTGAATGTGATATATTTTTACCATCACTGGAGCTGAAAAATATTGAGATAAAACCAGAAAAATAAGAAATGATATCTATCTTTCAATAATTGAACTTTTCATTATTGGTTCTGCTGTGTGCATTTTAAAAATATAAATAATTGTGTGATAGGATATAAAATATTTTTCACATGAAATAGCATGGTTGCAATCCACAGGTGAAGCAAAAATGGAAAGTGAATTATACAGTTTACCTTTCAGCTGTGTTTCTATAAAAATTTCATATCATGTGGTATCTGACTTTATTTTAGTATATGTTTGTCATGACTCAAAAAAATCGTATTGTTATAAGAGTTTATCTAAGTAAAAAGGTAGAAAGTTCATTTAAGCCAGGTAATTTTGGTTATGTTCATCACATTTTTAAACAAAATAAAGCTATATGAAATGCAACTTCAGTTCAGAGCCTAATATGGACCTTCTGTATATAAAAGCAACAGCCAAGATATATATGAATTTTTTAAAGTACTATTTATTTTAGAAAACTATCATAGACTCTTCATGTTTGGGAGATGTCACTCATAAGTGAGACAAAAAGACTCTCTTCCTTATACAAGTTGGCAGGTCAGTATTTCCTCATAGCTTTTTGAATCCTGCCTTGAAATCACAGGAGAAAAGATAAGATAAATATATATGTACATGAACATTCTGGGGAAAAAAACTACACAGTTCTGATGAAGTTAACTCTATCTACAGTGATATAAAGTTTTTTACTAATTCTCCAGCTGTATTTTACTTTATTCTTCAACTGTAAAAATACATGAACCACATTAGCCAAACTAAACTCACTCCACCAATAACAAATAAATTTGAGACTATTTACAAAACATTCAATATTAAAAACCATTCTCACAGTCTTCATTACCTTCTGACCCTGTGCCAAATGCAAATATGTACAATGTTCACTGGCTATTTGCCAGTATCCCAAACAACAACCCACTTGTAAAATTATGTGTGGCATTTTGAAACTGACAGCCTTGTCTCTCCAGACTGCTTCTAGGAATCTGTCCAATAAAATATGTATTAAATAAGAAAATATTGTATATTGTGTTCTAAACACAGCCCTCTTAGTAAGAGGGAAGGGAGTGTAAATGAAAGTGAAAACGAGCACTGCTGTGCTGCTCATGAAGCTGGTGATACATTCCAAGTGAGGGAGAAATAAGCAGAACCTTAATTTACAATCTTTGTTTAAAAAGGAAAGATGCCTGTTCACTTGATTTACTGTGTGTTTTTCCATCCTCATTCAAATTCATAATTTTATCTTCATTATATACTTTATGTAATCATTTAAGGATAAATCTACATTTGTTAAAGGGTATAGGGACTTACCTCTAGTTATGATTTACTTCAAACAGTGTACTGATTAGCAGAAACTGATGGGCTCTGTTGTTGTATTATGAAAAGGTTTGCTTATTTAGGAAAAAAAAAAAAAAAGTATCTATGATGATATTTCTGATATCCCTGACTGGTTCCACAGCTTTCTCCTGTTTGAAATTACTGGAATTTTCACAGCAAAAGACAGAATTTACAATTTAAAAAACAAAAAATTTTGGGGGCTTTTTTATCCCCATAGTGGAAATTAAGATTTTGGGGACATGCAAGCTTAAGATCATTATGAATAAATTATTATTTTTAATTTTCATCACACTTTTGAGCAAAATGTCATGTTTTCAACAGATCAAATAAATCAAGAGTAATTGGTTTTCTGAGGCATTCTATCTCTTATCATCATGATGGCATAGAAAAACAAGCTAATGAGAGAGAAAAACCTTCACTCCAATCACTGACATATGTCGGAGAAGTTTGCACTTGAACAGTGTGGATCATTCTGCTTTTTCCTTAATGAGCCTAAGCTTTGTTAGCCTGTCTGTAGTAGAAAAGAAGGATCTTTAGATGTATTGTATGCATACCAGAGCTGTGGAAAAACTTTGCAGCTACTGAAGATAAATGCAATGCAATTAATGCATAACTAGAGATATAAAGTTGGAAGTCAAGCTGTTATTGAACTACCTGCAGGCTGACACCATCTACGAAATTGTGATAGGACAGTAAACTGATAATTACATATATCTCATATAACACCGGTACTAGTTCAGTATCTCAAGCATTTAGATACTGTTGTCCTTGAAAATATCATTAAGACAAAAAGGCTGATTTTTGGTGGGGAATGCTTTATAATTTTTTTTTTTTTTTTTTGTTAACAAAAAGTATTCTCAACTGCAGGAGGATAGTTGCAACAAATCAGTTGTTGACAATGTTTCCTATGACAGATTGAATGGCTCAATTGCAGGCACTTTTAATAATGCATTCCAACAGAGATATCAGCCATGTCTTCTGTTACAGATACAAAGGTGTAATTACATTCACTTTTTTAAGCAACATTTTGTGTACATGTTGTAGTCTGTGTACAGTAAAGGAGAGGGTAGTGTCCTACTCTGCATCTTCATGAAAAGAAATACCACTCACTCCACAAGTTCATGTATAATACAGGAGTTACTTTCAGTGCCTTTCTGAAGTAGATGCATTTTATTACTGCTTTATATCAGTAGCCTACAGATATCTTTATATTTCTTTAAAAGACACTGATAAACATTGGTTAGTTTAACATACAGAAACAAGATTAACATCTTTCTAAAAATGATGTGTCATGAGGTGTTATTTCTTGCTAAAGGCAATTTTTTAATTACAATGGATGATACTTGTGAAGTAGCTGTATTACCATTGCAAGTTGATTTATTTCAAATAAATTCCCTTGTGACAAAACAAAAATTTTTCAAAATCTTTCACTAAATAAAGGACTATGTCTGCAAACTCAGTTCAGAAATATTCCAACCAGGAACAGTCATAAATTAATACCATTTATAGAATACTAGATATACAGTATAATACTAGATATAGTGAAGTGAATATCTAGCTTCAAACAGAAATTCTAACTTTTTCACATGTGAGTTTTCTTGCAACACAGCTATCTCTGAAAAAAAAAAGAAAAAATTGATTTTGAAAAATCTGGATTTCTTGCTACTATTTTAATCCATACAATTTTCAAGTACAAAAAGTTCAGACTGATCAAAAAATCAAGCATGCAAACTAAAGAATTTCAAGTTTTTTCTATGACCAATGGACCATAAGCCAGTGATTTTCTGCAAGAAGCTGTGCTTGTAAAGATACACACAGTCATAGTCACCTCTCTTCATCCTCTTAGTTGAAAGCAGTACTCAAGGGAAGGCAGGGAAGGATATCTTTCTTCTGTGTCTTTCTGTACTCCAGTGACTGCTGTCTGCCATATAGCAGAACAAGTAAGATTTTCATGAAAGCATATGCATTTAGCTGCTGCTGAGAGAAACCTGTTCATTTTAAATGCCATTATTAGAAAAAAGTAGTCCAGCTATATGTCACCCTGAAGCTACACACTCAGATTTTCTTAGCAGGGGTTGAATGTCATGAGTTGAATGCTTTTGCTATCTGAGCTAGAATTCAGTTCCTACAGCTTCGTGTAGAAAATTATACTCTGAGCATTACTATAACAAGACAATGAACTTGGATACATTCACAGATCAGCCAAGTCAAAGATCAAATAGAGATAAGAATTTTGAAAGCTATGAAATATTTTGAATGGTAGCTAAGAATAGCACTGTATAAAACTTTTAGCTAAAAAACCCATTATATGCTTTTTAGATTTTGGTTGTTCATCATTACTATCACTAATTTATTGAACAAGCAAGATTAAGTATAAGCAAAAGTAGAATTATGATAGCGTTTCTGAGGACAGAGTTTGATGAACATGTGTGTGTTAGTGTCTGATGAAAGGGACAAACTAAAAATGCTAATATTGCAACTATAACTCATATATTATATCTTTCCCCTCATTAAGCTTGTAAATAAAAAAATAATTTCCAGGTCCAGTATATAGTAGATATATTTTCATGTTAAACGAATTTATTTATGAAAAACAATGTAAAAGGAGAATTATCTTTTATAAAACTTATTTCAGTCATCTTTTTTTTTCCCCCTGGAATATTGTTAAAACTCATGTTTGATGAAAGTTGCAAGTGAAATTACTGTTTTCTGATAAGTTTTGTATGAGTCATTTAAACTATAGCATGAAATAATTACATAAACTTAATTTTATTTCCTTCATGAGATGTAAGGTGTGGTTAAAAAAAAACACTGTGACAAGTCTTTGGATGGTGTTTTCTTTTTCCTTATCAACAAGATTTTTTCCACTGGGCACCTACTTTTCCCTGGTAAAATCATATCCACTTTAATGAATGCTTGCTCCTCTCAGCTAAAAATCTGCATTTTTGGACCTCAGCCAAAAAGCAATGAAATCAATGAAAATCCATTCATTTCAGAGGGCTTTGAGTCAAGCTTTTTAGCTAAGCAGCTGTTTGGTACTTCTAAGCAATATAAAACATTCTTTGGGTTAGATGCATTTTTTTCTGTACTGTACAACTACTCTATGTAAATTCTGAGTTTAATAACAACATGTCTCTCTGCAGTTGACATTCTCCAATCTCATTAGGTGTACCTGATCTGAATATATCTTGTAATAGGAGTAACTGTTAAATGTGATAACTAAATTGACTGAAGTAAAAAACAAGGCTGTCAAACCAGAAATGCTAAATAATACTGTTTCCAGGAAGCAACTAACACTGGTGACATTGTCATCTATTCCTGTAAAAAGCCATGATGAAAATGAAATATCTCAAATACGAATTCAGATGATTCATGTCAAATGCAGCCTTTAAAATACTGTCAGGATAAATGAAAAATGTAATGTCATTTGCAGCCAACTCCACATAGTTCTGCCATTAGAAACACAGTTGAGGTTATAAATAGATAGTTTTACACAAAGCCAATACTATATGTGAAACAGACAATTTAAGTTTTCTCCTTATAGTCCTTATATACAGTACATCAGGCAGAACTTGTAAGAGGAATACACTTGAAAGGATAACAATACTTCATTCTCAAAAAGATTGTAACAGGAGAATATTACATTATCATGTCACTAGTAACACTATTGTTCTCAAAATTATGTGCTACCCTGGATGATCCTAAATGAGTTGGATTATTGGTCTAACGCTCCATGGGCTAATAGTAGATAGTAGTACAGTGGCTGGCACAAAAGTTTTGTCACATTTGTGTAGTACTGCTCTCCAGAAATAAGGAAATGGTTGAGTCATTCTGCTGTAGTTCTGTACAGGCACTGTATTACATTCCTTCTGCTTTTGAATGTGAGTTGTTTTTCTCTTCCCATGCTTCATTTCTTTACTATCCTCTCCAAACCTTTGACATGAAATCACATAGCTTTCAGAAAATTTCTTGTCTATATTACAATTTTTAGTCTTTACCTGATCAAAATACTTCAAACACTATCTACTATGCTGAGTTTTAATCTCTTGCACTCACTGAAATAAAACACTATGATATCCTTCAACAATATTTGCAATACAGAGGGCACGCAGAGCATTGCTCTGTTCAGCACATTATAGTTTTGAAAATAAACTTTTCCTTCAGTTGCCCCAAAGAGTTAAATATTCTGTTATTTTTTTCTGTCAACAATCAATATCCAATGTAGTTTTAATTTATAAGTGTGCTTCTGAAATTCTGAAAGACCTTGCAGGAGCTCCACACATATTTTTAGCCTATTCAGTGGGAATTAAGATAATTTAATTTAGCTGATTTAACAGTGATGTTTTTGTTGTTTTATGAAGTTACCGTTTGTTATTAAAATAACTGTTGAAGTACACCCAGCAAAAGAGGACTCAGGTGTGAGTTTGGTGTACAGCTGGGGTAAATCACCCTTCTCTATCTTATACCTTTGTCCTGGTTTGGGCCAAGATAAAATTAATTTTCCACCTTGTAATTTTTCTTTCAGTTAAGTTTTTCCTAAGTAGCTGTACTTGCTGAAATTAACAGCAAATTTCTCAGTCAGCGTCTGCTTCTAGGACTGGTAATACTCAATGTTTACAGTTACTGCTAGAGAATGTTATGCAGAACCAAGGACACTGCTCATTTCTGAGGAACATCTTGTGCTTCAGAAAGAGAAAATGAGTAAAGAGGTCTCACCTGCAACCCTTCTTTAGGGATGAGCAGACAAGATAAATGATCAAAATTGACCAAACAGAGTATTCCATCCCATACATGTCACACTCGGTATAAATTTGAGGGATCACAAGGGTCAAACCCCTTCTGTCCTCTTCCTTCAGCCTTTTGCCTTCTCCTGTCCCTGTTTGCTTCAGCATCCTGGGAGGATTCCATCCGTCCCTCTGCCTGTGGTCCTGATCCCTGCCAGCCTGAATCTGTGTGTTCCTGCCTCCAGCTCCCGACTGCTGCTGACCCCAGGATTCCAGCCTGGACTTTTCCAGGGCTGCCCTGCAGCCTCGGTGGGGACCTGAGAGTTACTGAGGAAAGGGGGAGGAACGTGGTATCATTTTTCTGTATGTTTGTATATATTTTATTTTTCCTTTTTATCATTACTGTTTGATTAAAGCTGTGTAGTCTAGTTTCCAACCCATAAGTCTCTCTCCCTTATTGTCTCTCATTTCTTTATCAGGGAGGAGAGGGGGGATTAATACAGAGCATCTGTCATTTGGTTAATCACCAGCCCAGTGTTAAACTGTGACCACCTTGAATACAGAATCACACACAGGTTTACAGCATGGTAGAGCCTGGAGACACTTCTGACTTCTGAAAATCTACTGCAAGTCTGTGTTTGGAATAGGGTAAGGCAAGGCAAGTTGCTCAGGGCTGCCTCCAGTCAGGTTTTGACTGTTAGCAAGGATGTAGGCTTCACAGCATCTCTGGGAAGCCTACTCTCATACATGCAAATATTAAAACAGCTTTTTCTTACACTCAGACAGAATTTCCTATGTTTCACTTTGTGCCTGTTGCCTCTTGCCCAGTCACTGATCACTGAGTCTGGCTCTGGTTTCCTTATTCCCCTGTTGTGGTACTTATGGGTAAGATCTTCCTGAGCCTTCTCTTCTCCATGCTCCTTGTAGCCAGATGCTCCAGTCCCTTAGTCATCAACACCCTACAGGAAGGGCTGTTTTTTGTGGTATTTTTATATAGTACCACCATAAATGCTGGCATACAAATGAGAAAGGGTCGGTCATTGAAACAATATTTCAACAATTCCAAAACAAGTCTTGGCATGACAGAAGTGCCACTTTATGTCTATTGTTAAAAAATAATGTATTTCCAGACCCATATTAATTCCCAGATGACCTACTTTCAGCAGCAGCTCTTATTTCAGCAACAGAAGATTCAGATCTGTGCTTATGCTGCAACTTAAGTGCCAGCTTCTCATAATCACAAAGAACACAAGCAGCAAAATTAAATGTAATTGTTGTGGTATTCAAGAGTATTCATACTAACACATGTTTTTTCTTCTTGTTCATAACTAAGGTTTTGACCTTTCTGAGGTACTAAGAAAACTGAGCCTGATAGGCATAATTATCGAAACATTTCCTAGGGGAAAAAAAAAAAAAAAAAAAAAAAGGAAAAGGAAAAGTGGGACAGAAGAACAGAAATCCAGAAATCTATGACTGTGAAAATAACTGAAATCTTAAAAACTGCAACATGTATAATATAAATTGGGAAGCACTCACAATAACAAATTTGGTTTTGGTTAGATGAATGGAAATGACTGATATTTTGTGGCACTTTTCAAACAGAGATTTCTGAGGGACTTTTGATTTTCTATCCTGTTCCATGTTTGTTATAACAACATAAAAGAAGTTAGGGCAGATGGGAACGCACTAGAAACTGGGTAAATGGTTCCTGACACTATTCTTCCATCTGTTTCTGTTTTCTTCCATACAGTGAATTTGTTCACTCTCTTCTGAGGATAGTCAAATACGAAGGAACAAATTTTTGGATCTGTTTGTAGAAGGAGATTTTTTTCTTTGATCCAAATACAAAATCTGCAGATCTCTTTCTCAGCAGATGCAAGAAATTACATAATCTGAGCATCAATATTTTCACTTTTTAAACTTAAAACATCTTCTGTGAAATCTTTTCTGTTACTTCTTTCCTACACTGATAGAGTATATATTGAGAAAAATCATGCTGAAAAAAAAATCGTGTTGCTGAAATATATTGTACTTATAGAGGGCACATGGAACACATTTGTCCTATGAGCATATTTTCCTTGAAATTTTGTTTTCATGCCATGTAGATGGATATGGTCACTGAATATACTTCTAATGCTACTAAAATATGTTGAAATGACTAAAGAACTTACCATGCCACTCTGATGCAGATTGCAGGAAAATAAAACAGTACATTGTAGTTTGCATATACAGACCCTAATTGCTCAACACTTACCCAATAATAGTAAAGACAGTAATTGTTTAAATAGCTTAAACCTCTTGTGTTTGACAGGTATTTCTGGGAAGTTCCTTTTCAAGATAGCTTGCTTTCAAAAATCAGCATTGGCTCAAACGCTTTCCACTAAATTATTCAATACTATCAGAGGAAAAAAATAGGTAGCTTTTGAATTTCCTGCTGCTATGGCTTCATGATTTATATATATATGTTTTCATGTCTCTTTCTAAAATAACAGGTATCCTTTTGTTCTCATGATTTTGCCATTTCATATTGAAAAACTTTTTTTACATGAACAATTAGACACTGCAAATATGTATGTTGGTGTTTTTTTTCCAATACAACTGATGCATGGGCTGCTATTTTAAAGGCCAAGTGAACAGGATACTATAAAATATTTGAATCCATTATACTTAATGAAGCATGTGAATTTAGAGGGTTTATTTGAAAAGTCGTTCAGAGGCAGTGAGAGTAATACAGTATAACAACCTAAGAAATATTCTAGATTGACCTCTTATTGTGGCTTGACGTGATATCTAGCACTACAATCTGAGATTAAGAATAGTAGAAAATCCCCAAAGCCTTTAAATAAAAAGCAGAAAAAGTCTCTGAACATTCAGCATACTGTAAAGCTGTTAAGAATAAGAGATATTATTTTTCTCATCTGGCTCAGTATATGATTATGTGGGCCATGGCTTTGATGAGCACTTGACATCCAGGCAGGGTCAACCTACCACAGTTGTACAGGTGAGTGGGCTTTAAAAGTCATCCACACACCTATACTATTTAAGAATTCATTTAAAAGAAAAATTTTGTAGAGAAGACTAGAGAGGAAGATAGGCTGTTATTATTAAATTATTAAATTATTGTTAAATGTTGTGTTGGCTTTTTTTTCCGATAATTTTAATTATTTTAACTAAATAAGGTGTCAAACTTTTTTAAAAACCTGTAATATAAGAAATATGGACTTTAACTGAACTTTAGATTAATTGCAGTAATGAGAGCAACAGAAAATATTTAAAAATGGATTCTAAACTCTTAGGAAATATATTTAATTACTACTGTTTTCTAATTTCAATTAGTGAATTGTGTACTCAGGCCTACATTATTAAGTCATATGAATAGTCCCTAGACTGCTTTCTTGACACATTGCCTGAATTTCCTTTGACTGAAGAATAGGTTAATTTAGAATAATTCAAGAATTCCTCAGTTGATTAAATTAGTTGTTCATATTTTAATGTCCATACATCTCTAATTGCCACTGATGTCTCACAAGCTACAGTACACTTGACAGTGAGCCAATAAAATAACTCTCTTGAAGATTTCCAAGATATGTTCTGTAGCCATAAACTTTATAACAATAATTCATACCTACAAGAATTTAGGTACCCTGAAAATGAATAGAACTTCAGCTGAAGTAAAATATTAAGCTATCTTCAGAAGAGATGCCTAATTTCAATGTTACCACTCTTATTCTACAAAATAAAAATATGTATCCAATGACTAATGTGCAAGATTTAAAAATATTTTAAAATAGCATAGTCTTTAGGAAGAGAGGTCTCTGTTGACTGGGGAAGAAAAATGTCATAACTTTCTTCAAAAAATGACAAAAGATCAGTACCAGGCACTACAGGATGGTCAGACTCATTTCAGTTCCTGAGAAAGTCACAGAGCTAGTCCCTTTGTAGCACATTTCTGGGCCCATGAAATTAAACAGGATATTGAAAGTCACCAGCATGGATTTACTAAGAGTAAATTGTGCTTAGCCAACCCGGTTGTCTTCTGTGACAAAATGACTGGATTTTCGGTTTGGGGGACAATAATGGATGTTATTTGCATAAGCTTTAGAAAGATTTTGAACTTCCATGATATCGAAGTTGGGATGTTACAATCTGCATGGCCAGGCAACCAGATGGATCAAATATGTTTGGATGATGGGGCTCCAAAGTTAATGGGTGCCTGTGACAAGTGGACTGTAACAGGGGTCTGCAGGATCATTATGAAATTCATCAGAGACAAGAATGAAACTCTTTAAATGCCAAGAAACTTCTCCCATTAGAGGGGACAAATGGACCTTGCAACAGCACTGTCTAAGGGTGGAGATGCCATGAAGCAGCCCCCATAGGGAAAGACCCTGAGGTGGATAAGAGCAGCAAGATGAATATGAGACTGTGGTGAGTATGTGGGTAGCAAAGGCATCCAACAACCTCCTGGGCTGCATGAACAATATTGTGTCCTATTGATCAAGGTAATGGCTTGACTCACTCCGCATGGCACTTGTCAGTCCACATCTAGGTACTGTATCCAGTTTTTCCTGGTTTTTCTGACAGGAAAGACATGGAGTTTTGCCAATTGAGAATGGTAACGAAACTTGGACACCAGAGTGAAAAGAGTAGATGTGTTTTACTGGTGATAGTTAAATAGTACAACCAAATAAGAACAAAAGTACCTAAAGCAGACAGATAGAAAATATACAGGGTGATATTGCATCAGTTATTACTATGTAAGAGAAAGGATAGTGATTAAGAAAGGTACATCACCACTTGCATACGTTACCATAATCCAGATCTGCAGTTGCTGGGGAGCCCCAGTTGCAGTGAGGATTTGGAGAACCCTTTCCAGCAAATGGGAAAATCCTACGTTGTTTGTCCACCCATAGGTGAGGCATCCAAAGTGGCTTCAAGAGGGTCCAGCCTTATATGCTTTAAAAAACAGCAAATCAGAATGCCTTAAATATTTTGCTATGCAGAACTATCTGATTTAGCCCTCACAACCAACCAGGAGCAAGACTTGGCCAGACTCCAGGACGTAGATGGCAGGGTTTCCTAAAATATTATCTCCAGATGTCAAGTCAGCACAAACAATATTTTGGGTGGCTAGTTGTTGGCATCGGCATGACTATTGTTATAACCCAACACAATACCCACTGATACAGAGGTTATTAGTAAAAAAGACAGCATTCATCTATAGGTCAACTATGGCATGAGCCTGTTGTCCAAGCCTTAACACTACACATGGACAAACTGGAGGGAGTCAGTGGAGACCCTCCGAGGTGGTGGGGTCTGGAGCACTTTTGTTCTGAGAAGAGACAAAGTGACAGACAAGTTTCATACTGAACACAAGGAGAAGCTTTTTCCTCATGAGAAAAGTAAGGTAGTGGAGAAGGTTGCTCTGAAACCTATGTTATCCCTGTACTTGGAGTATTTAAAATCACAACTGGAATAAGCTGTAAACAGTGTGGTCTCAGCCCATAGCTGTCCCTGCTTTGGGCTGTGGGGTGTTCTAGAGATCTGAAGTCCCTACCAGCCCCATTTACCCTTTGGGACCACAGAAAACGAAGATATGCACTGAAATTATTCTTTGATCCTGTATTGTGAGATAAAGAAAAATGACATGGAGAACGACCGAGTCACTGGAGCTTAAATACAAAATAAATAAGACTGAAAATAGGGTAAATGACATGCATAAGTGGTTATTTTCATAGTATTAGGGGAGAGATATAAATTAATAACGATAATTACATTTAGAATTTTGCAGTATATATGAATTACTTGGCACCCACCCGAAGAAACACTGCATATTTTCTAGTGTAAAATGTGCTCTGTGATGGCAAAAAATTATCTTCCTTTCAATTTTAGTTCAAAGTTATGTATTGTACTCTCATATGGAGACATGCCCAGAGTTGAAGGCATTGTAAAAGTATAAGACCGCTAAAAAAATATTATTCTGTTTTATCTGGCAGAGGAGCTGAATGTTAATTGCTTTTCCTCTGTCCTTTTTATTTATCTAAGAAATTTGAGCTCCATGAATGTCTGAAAACCAGTGGACCACAACAGATTTGATTTAAAAAAAAAGCAGTAGCTTATTGCACTAGAACCTGTGTCATTTCAACATGGAGCAGAAAATAGCTTGGCAGGATACTGAGATTGATTGATCTTGGAAAGATTTTGGGCTGTCTTGTGAACAGTTGGATTGGTAACACAGACAGATGGGTTGTTACTGCAAAGAGTTGGTGTGTTGCTAGGGAGAGTTGGAATGGTATGCCGGACAGGTGTCAAATTTCTGAACTGGTGTTCAGAATAGATGTTACATTATCTGCATATGTATATATATATATATGAACAATGGACATACATATGCATATGTACATGTGTATCCATTGCTACTTAGAGCTGTAATCACACTCACATTTTCTCAAAATCCAGAATGTAAAGGCCATATTCTTAAAGGCACCTTTTGACAAAAAGCAGGACAGACAGATTTCAGTTGAAATTGTATATGCAGATCAGGAACTGCACCAATTCCAGTATGCACTGAAATCCCACTCAAGTCTTATTATGATGTCTTAATTATAATTTAAGATAGTATAGCTATTATGCTGCATGTGAATTGGCTTCACTATGATAAAGACTAGTTACTGCATCCCATTTAACAGTACAAAAGGCAAATTTTGGTTGAAGGTGGTGATTGTTTCATGATAATGAGAAATAAAAATAATCTTAAAACTTCTTCCTTGCCCCTATACGTTCTTTCCAATCTCAGCTTAATTTGTGACTTCACTGCCTACTTTTCTCCCAGTAGCACAAGGGGAAAGATAATGTGGATTAAGTCAGATCATCACAAATTTCTCCTTCCTCCTCACTCTCTTCATCTGCTCCAGGATGGGGTACCTTCCACAGGAGACAGTACTCTACAAACTTCTCCACTGTATGTCCTTCCCATAGGCTGCAGTTCTTCACAAACAGCTCCAGCATGCGTCCCTTCCATGGGAAAGGCTCTTCCAGTGTGAGTCTTCCATAGGGCTGCAAGTCCTGCTCACAAACTTTTTCTGGTGTGGGATTCTCCAGGGGATGCAAGTGGATATCTCCTCCACTGTGGACCTCCATGAGCTGCAGGGGGTCAGCCTGTCTCACTGTGCTCTTCACAGGCTGACAGAAATGTCTGCTTGGGTGCCTGAAGCTCCTCTTCCCCCTCCATTTTCATTGACCCTGGTGTGTGCAGAGTTGTTTCACTCACATATTCTCACTCTTCTCCCCATCTGCCATTGCACATTAGTTTTTTTCCTCTTTCTTAAATAAGTTACCCAAGATGTGGTACCACTATTGCTGGGCTCAGTCCTAGTCAGCAGCGGGTCCATCTTGGATCCATTTAGCATTGGCTCTGTTGGACATGGAGGAAGCTTCGCTCAGATTCTCACAGAAGCCATCTTTTTGATCCCCCACATTAACAAAATTTTGCTATGCAAACCAAATAGGGCAAGAAGATAGCTTTGGACAGGTTTTGGTAAGCAGAAAATGTAGTTTATTCTCTCTTCTGCTGGCACTGCTACTATTCAGTAGTTAGTTCCTATATTATTCTCAAAAAGCTCAGTAGCTGGGAAACTAAGGTCGGGGAGGTTTCATTCCCTGTACATGATTTTTTGAGATGCCTGAAGAGAACACTGGTAACACAGAAAAGCTCTGATAAAGGATCTTCCACTCCTTTTGCAAACAGTATTAGTAAGTGAGGTTTGAGCCTTATTTTGCTTTATTGATATGTGAGAAACTGTTTTATTTATTCTTATAGCACAAGAAGTACACCTTACTGGCTTAAAAATAGCCATCTCCTTTTAAAATCTTCTGTGAAAATCAGGTCAACTTTATTTTTGGTGTCCAACATTGAGAATATGAGAAAAATATGCTTCTTTTCCTTTATACATGCACATATACTTTAAAAGATTTATATCATTTTTGTACTCTTCTCCATTGTCCAGCATGCCTCTAAGAGGAATTAATGTATTAAAAAGACATCATAGACTCATAGGTGGTGAGTTAAAATATAGTTTGAATGAAAAAGTAGCAATGCTGAAGCTGAATAAACTAATCAAATGATTACCAATAAGAAGGTTCCATTTCATTAGCTAGAAAGATTTCAGTCCAAAGAGGTAATTTCATAATCCTGTTCAGTAAAATCCAGCTCTCAACAGATGTCCTTATTCAGATGAGTTGCACTGTACATCTGAATAATTAGATTGTACATGGGTGGCTTGAACTTCATTGCTGGGTGCAAAGAGCTGACGTGCATCTTTTCAGGTCATATGAACTTAATTTGGGATCTTTAATGTAATGGTGGGTAGGCTTTCTGAACAATTGACATTCCACACTTACAACAGGGGATGCATAGGGGTGAGAAGGTTGAATGGATGAAAGCACTGCTATATTATAGACTCACACTTTAAAACTAATTTGGAGATTGAATTTCATCTTTTCAATTCTTCCCTAAATGCAGACAAAAAACACAATTGCTCAGGCTTTATACATGCCATGGCTTTGGCCCTGCAGTCATAAGCAAAGATGACACAGTTAGGAGATGTAAATGTGTAACAGCACTAGGCATCACTTAGGAATATGTTTAAAAACAAGTACAACCAAGTGCTGAGTATTCAAAAGTTGGGTACCGTGTTAAATTGATGAGAAAAAATGTGTTACAGTGTCTCATGGGAAGCAAAAGGAGGAAAGATCTGTAGATCTAATTCTGCAGATCTGTTTCCCTCCCCAGAACATTACAGAAAGAAATAAAAAGCAGGGATGTTTAATTTTCCATGTTTGGTTTTTATATTCATTCAATTTTTAATTTGTTACAGTAATTGAAGAAGGAAAGTAAGACCATATTTTTCTTTCTTGCTTGCTTTCTTCTACAATGACAGATGATTGTTTTAGTGTTTCACAGGCCCCAGTCAATTAGTTAAGGTTAAAGATTCATACAATTTTGAAAACTACATAGTGGGAGATAAGGAAAGGTAATATGAGAAGGAAAAGAAAGGTAGTTAGAGGAAAAACAAAACAGCCAGTGACCCAGAAATGTAGGCTGTCTTTATGCATTGAAGAAAACAGACAGAATAGATTTCCTACCACAGGCAAATTCTAAGTGGGAAAGTATTAAAAAAAAAAAAAAAAGACTTCATGATATACCAAATTTCCTGTATGTGATCAGGCTGTTTTCTTTCTGATGAAATTACAAATAAATGCTATAATACTAGTGTATTGTATTAACAAACATGCATGTATGATACATTTATTTTTGCATTAGAAAAGGGTCTGGATGAGAAAAGATTCTGTCTTTGAGATCCATTTCACATCTCATCTTTATAATCAAACTGACTTGCCTTGTGGCATTAGATGAAACACCAATGGCTAATAGAGGAAAGAAAGACGAGAGAATTGGAATAAAATTTCATAGGAAATAGTTATGGAATTAAGCAAAAGATTTGGAGTGCTTTTTTTGAAAAAAAAAAAAAATCTTTGATTTCTGCTTGTCCTAATTAGATATGTCTTATGAAAAGTTCAGTAAAATAAATGTTTGGTATATATCTTTAAAAGTAAGAAAACATTTCTTATTATAATGAAAAGGAATCATTTTGAGCTTTAAAGTAGGATGCAAATTACTACACTTAGCCTATAGCAAAACATTCTGCATCAAAGAGCTGTGTTAGCTGAGGCAATAGTCAATGTTTAAAAAGAAATAAGGAATACAGAAAATAAAGCTTGAATTTTAATTCTCACAGCATATGGAAACTTAGGGATTTTTTTCTGTGGACATACATTCTTGCCCTTAAATCAAGGCCAAACTTCACTCTTTTATCATGATATAGTCCACAAGTCAGGGACATCTGGAAAAACAAATCAGGAAAAAACAGAAGCTGCCATTTTAATATGTTCAAAACGATATAGTAGCATCAGTCCTAAAGCAACATATTTGTATAAAAATTATATTTCCTAAAAGAATCACAAGTTCGCAGACAGGTTGAGGTTGATAGCAACATCTGGAGGTCATCTGATCCAATGCCCCTGTGCCACAGGTTGCCCAGATGGGAACAGACATCACAACTTCTCAGGGCAATCTGCACCAGTGCTTAGGCACTATCACAGTAAAAAAGTTTTTCCTTATGTTCATATGGAACCTCCTGTGTTTCAATTTGTGCCCAATGTCTCTGTTCCTGCCACTGGGTACCACTGGAAAGAGCCTGGCTTTGTCCTCTTTGCATCCTTCCTTCAGGTATTTATCTATATACTGATGAGATCTCCTCTGAGCCTTTGCTTTGTCCCGACTGAGCAGTTCCAGCTCTCTGAGTCTTTCCTCAAAGGACAGATGCTTCTGTCCCTTAATCATCTTAGTAGTTCTTTGTTGAACTCTCTCCAGTATGTTCCTGACCTTTGAACTGAAGAGCCTGGACCTGGATACAGTACCCCTGGTGTGGCTTCACGAGTGCTAGCTATAGGGAAGGGATCTCTACCTTGACCTGCTGGAAAGACTTTGGCTAATGCATCCGAGGATATCACTAGTCTTTTTTGCAGCAAGGGTACACTGCAGGCTCTTGTTCAGCTTAGTGTCCACCAGAACCCTCAGGTCCATTTCTACTAAACTGCTACCCAGCTGGGTGTCCCCTAACATACATCAGTGCATTCTGTTGTCCCTTCCTAGGTGCGGGACTTTGTACTTCCTGTTGTTGACCTTCATGAGGTTCATGTCAGCTCATTTCTCTTTCCAAAGGACAACCCAGAGACTACTGCAAAAAGATCACTGCGTTGGTTGGCTGCCTCTGTTACCTGCACTACTACAGGTTTACCTCTGAAACACCTGCTACAGAAGCAGAATGGTAGAATTTTTGCAGAACTCCACAGATTAACTAGATCGGACTAGAAACAACTTTTCTGCATGTTCTCACTAATATGACCAAACTGCTTTAGAGAGAAATGTGTAGACATATGAGATTTCTCAGTGCTAGGTTATATTTCTACACAATGAGTGTGTCAATGTAGAACAGTATTATGTGCAGACTGCTTAAAAGACCAAGACCTGAATTCTATGTTCATTCAGTTTTCCAGCAATCACTCAGAATAACCAGTTACTAACTGCAGGGAGAAGTTAAATTCACTCTTTTCTTCTTTTTTCCTTTTTCTTTTAAAGAACGAACAAATAGCTAGTATAATAGTAATTTTTTTTCTTACATTTATATATTTTGCATTTACAAAAAATTATAAGAAACATCTAAAATGTAAACAATGAGATAAAAAAAAAGAAGCTATTGAGATTTAGACTATTAGATTTAAGACTTGCAACAATGGTTTGGAGTCTGGCAATCTGATTCTTAATGGTATGAGAAAGACTTTTGAAGGATTTAGTTCCTTATTTGTATACTTAGCTGTATCTAGAAAACATAACAATCTAATTATAAAAATCAGCATGAGCAAATCTTAGAGGCACATCTCTAATCTCCACAGCAACAAGACAAACTTCTGATTATATGCCATCCCCACTTAGATCAACCAATGTATTTCATAGTTTTGTTATATGAATTGGCCAATAGTTCTCCAAACTTTCCTACTTTCTGTAGCTATTGTCTCAACTCATGTCTTTATCATGAATTTAGATAGCATCAGTGATTTCAGTGGAGCTTATAATTATGCACAGATTTAACTCTAAACACAAATGCGCATCCCTGTTATAGCAGTCACTTTTTAAAAAGAGATTACTTTATTTCAGCAAAATTCACATTTTGCTGAACATGCCAAACTTTTTGTTCAAAACTTTTTATTCCAAAATTCTGAATTTCCTTTTTAATTTTTTATAAGTTAGTGAGCCTTGATAGTTAAACTATCCCATGGAAAAAGGCCTCAGTAAGAAATGCACATCCAAAGTTATTTTTGTAATGTGTAAGAAAAGAAAACCAAACCAAACCAAACCAAACCATAATAAAAAACCCACAAAAAAAAAAGAGAATGTATTTGTTCTAGTCTTCCAAAGTATGCAGGTAATAAAGATTCCTGACCCATGGCTGCAGTGAAAACTGTGGGGAATAATGCTTGTGTAAAGTAATCGGAGCATCTGGGGGTTGAACAACTTAAAAAATTAAGTGTTGTGAATGAGCTTCTAGACACTGTCAAACAGTTGAAATGAGGTTTGTTTCAGCAAAGATAGGCAGTTAAAAAAAAAGTCTTTCTCCTTCACACCATTATGAGCTGCTTCAGAGAGAGTGTTCAAAGGTACTTCTTGCATATAGAATCATGCTGTTGCATGCCTGAATGGTTTTTGTATTCCTGATGAATTATAATTCTTTATTACATGGACTCTTTCTACCTCCAAGAGTCTCAGATATGAAAGGGAACAATTTTTAACAGCATTAAAAAAATTGTATCTTTAATAAAACTGTGGAGCCATATGTTAATAATGTCCGAACACTTTTTTTCATATACAAACTGTAACATGCTCTTCACTTATAGAATCAAATGCTCCTTCTGAAGTGACTTTTCCTTTCTTAAAACATTAAGAGCTCTTGAGTTTGAGATGTTTCACCCTCTTTTTCCATAGAAGAGTCAGTGCTTTTAAGTATGTAAGCATTGGCTTTACTCTGATATTTTTTCTTTGCTCTTCTTGGAATTAGAACTCCATTCTTTGATGGGCTCAACATCATAAGTAATTCCACCCTTTCAAAAGTACTCTTCCTTGAAAAGGTATGTTCAGGTAAGCACTGTCTTCAGATAGCTTCTACAAAAACAAGGAGAGAGTAGCCATTACCTAAGACAGATAATGGTTTTTTTATTACCACACATGAATATAAATCTTACGACTGCTGAACTCTAGATGCTTTTCAAGATAACTTAGAAGTCGTAGATATGAAATAATAAGTAGTAAATTGTTTAACTACATTGTTGGTAAAATAGTTGTCTAGCTAAATTACAGTGTTTTTCCCCTTCTAGGCAAGAAGAAACATACCTACATTCAGTACCAGCTTTCCAAGTCAAATGTTGAAACCTTTTGGTTACAAGATATTGCATATCTTCCAAGGTGTCAACCTGAAATTAATATCAATAAATAAGTAATTTACTTTTTTAAAAATATATGATTTCCTTAAATAAGCATACTCTCAGAAAAAACACTAAGTAAAAAAGAAAGTGATTTTAGAAGCAAAGTTAATCTTGTGTTGGACTAAAATAAATATCTATCCCTGATTCTGCTCTTCTTATGAAGGCAAAGATCTCGCGAAGGTTATAAGTAAAGGCTACAAATCTGGGTCAAAGAGTCTTTGAAAAGAAGCTAGATCATACATTCCTGTGATGGATTTTGTCTCTTTAAGTAACACCATTTGTAAAAATGAAGTGTAGACATGCCTGTAGTCTCAGGCTCATACATATTGAACTGGTGATGCAAAGTAAATACAAACTTGCAGAGCAAGAAACATGAATTGTAGAATCATAGAATAATTTGGGTTGGAAGGGGTCTTTAAAGGTCATCTATTCCAACCCTCCTGCAGTAAACAGGAACACCCTCAAGTAGATCAGGTTGCTCAGAATCTTTTCAAGCCTCACCTTGAATATCTCCAGGGATGAGGCCTCAACATGAAGTCAGAGTGAACTGCATTTTAACAACTTTAACTGTAACCAACAGATGCTTACTCTTGGAGTGTTTTCACTTAAGTCAACAGACCTCATATCAGTACTACATACCTGCTTTCTGGTGGTATGCCCCTTGTGCAAAGTACTGCCTAGGCAGTGTGTAGCAGTTGTTATCTGCTCCACAGAGGTGGAAACAATTACACAAAAAAGGGACAAATTCTTAGCAGACATGTAAACTGAAATGTCCAAAGTATCTATTTGCAAAAACACATATCAAAGACATTTTTTTCCCCTTATGTGAATTTTGCCTCAAATTTTAACAAAATTTTGATAAAACCAAATAAAATATATATAAATAAACTTGGAAGACTATGTGGTTTAGGCTTTTTCTGCTTAAAAAATTAAAAAAACAGTATAGCTTGCATCAAATACTTGGGTGACATTCTTATTTTTACTGCATAAGTAGCATGGTGAAGGCTTCAAACTGGTAAGTATTCCAGAAAATTATCGGAAAGCAGATAAATAATGCTACCAAAAATGTTTGATTCAATATTACTTGTTAGAAGATTTCTCTCAAACTTCTAGTGGGAAAACCTCACAAAATCACTGACTCTGATAATAGTGTCTCCTTGATGTGTAAGTTTCAAGTGGCATAAATGTTTTAAAAGCTTTTCTCCTCTGTTTCTTACTTTATAGAGTTTATTAACAATATACTGCAATTTATACAAAACTAAATGTATCAAGGAACAGAAACAGACCAGCCTGACAAAGCATCCCGAGGGTATCTTGAATTAAGCCCTGGTGGGCATTTCAAGACTTCCACATTCCCCTACAGGAAAAAGCTTTCTAAAGCAGAAGATTCAAAATGAGCTGTATTTCTATTTTAAAACAAGGTCCTACAATATTAATGTTAACAGAATTTCTTGTATTTCCGACCCTTGTAACCTTATCAAATTACACTGTAGAGAGCTGTGTTGTACCAATATTCTTAAAAGGAAATTAACCATATTCATATGCAGTTTCTTATCCATATGAATAACTATATGAACAGTATTTTTCTGTTCTTGTTTAGTTTCTGGAATGCAATATGACAGCACACTGGAGACAATCACAAGTCATAATTAAGAGTAATCTGCATGATTCCCTCAGAACTGATTCAAATTATGACTGAACACAAATGAATGGTTCCAGGGAGAAAACTAAGGATATTTTAGACCATCATTCCAAAGTAATGAAATAACTGGAAAACCCTCCAAGGAGCACAGAAAAATCTTTTAGAATTCATTTATTTTTAAAAAAATAATAACAATAATTAAGTCCTTACAGTTTACTAATATTGACATTACATGGTCAAAATTATTTTTAGTACAGACAGATCTTGCAAAATTACACAAATAGACACAGAAAGTTTAATTGCAAGCCTAAGAGCAAATTTCCAACTTAGGGTACAGAAAATACACACAGAATTACAAAAGATATTGAGAAATTTTGTTTTAGTTTTAAGAATTGACTCCACAGCTTATTTTCTTAATGAATTGTCAAAAAATATATCTTAATTATATTTCAAAATTCTATGCAATTTTACCATGTTAAAAGATATTTTTATTAGTTTAATGAAACTTGATGAAGTTCTATACACTCCCTTGAAATGAGACATGAAAGTTTAAAATGTCTAAATGGTATAGGTAGTTCCAGCCAAAAGGTATCAGCTAAGTACTACCTTTCACATTACATATTTGCATTCATTCTCTGACCTTTTTTATCAAATATCATATAAAAATTTCATCTCTGGTTGGTGGAGATGAACAACTGAGGCATAAATCTGAAAGTAATAAATCTCTTGAGAGGCGTCTCTCTCTCCAAAGTGTCTATAGAGGGAGTCTGGCAGCCAGAGCATAGCCCAAAAATCCATATAGTATTAAAAAATAGTGACATAAAAATATAAACCATCTCATCTGTCAAAATTTGAATCATCTATTCTCTTGACTTAAAATTGTTACTTACATGCATGACTCACCAGTAGGAGAAGGCCATCTTCTTATTATAGAAAAGAGATTTTAAAGTTTATTTTATTTTTCTTCTTTTTGTTTTGATTAGTTTCCACTACTAATTAAGAAAGCAGGAGGAAACAACATTGCTTCAACATTTTGTGAAAGTTAAGGGATAGAGTAATCTTTTCCTTTGGCTATGACAAGAAACCTGTTCATTTTTTGAAGAAAGAAAATACGAAGAAATGTCAAAGAAACTTGCTAATGTTAATCATAAAATATCATCTGCCTGTCTTTTAGGAAGAAACTTTAAGTATCACTTAGAAAAACATCCTGGTTTGGTTTTATGTTTATTTTTGTTTAAATCAGCAAGGATAAGATTATATTTGAATTTCAAAACAGTTTAAGGTAATGGCCTAAAATCCCCAGTTTGCTGCAATTTTTTAAGTATATAAAACTCTGAATATGCTGAGTGGTGAACGATATTCAGAGGTATGTGTAGGAGGTTATACATCTCTAGGGATAAAACACCTCTAATTATTGAGTTCAAGCACTCAAATATGGTGCATTTCTATAAGAAAAAGTGAAGTAGCCACATTACTACAGTAAAGCATGAAACCATATCTCTGTACAAGGTCAAGTCTTCTATCTAATCAGATATTAACATATTCATTCAAATTGTCTTGAAATCCATTGTCCCTCAGGGACTGCAGGATAGGCTTAGTGACCCTTAATTATGGTCACAGAGAAAGAAAGTCTTTAATGAGATGGTGCCCTTTGGCTCACATACACAGAATAAAAATAGAAGCATCTCAAACCAACAGCAAAACAGCAACAGTGATAATGAAAAAAAAAAAGAAAAAAGAATAACAACAAACCAACCAAACAAAAAAACCCCACAACAACAACAAAAATGCCTCCCAGCCTCTTCATACACAATGAACTTGAACACAACATTTACATTTAGGAGTATATGTACCATTCTAATGGAGCAACGATCCCTCATAGATTCTGTTTTGTTGTGGTTTGGGGTTTTTTTTGTGATGGTGTGATTAAAGGCAGCAGTGGAAAAGACATATTGTGGGGACCCTAGAAAAATATTGGTAAGTTAGACAAGAAACATACTGGGGTCATAAATTTCTCTGCGTTCTAACAGAAATTGAAAGACCATTGGGCAGCCTATGGACTAATGATAAGTAGAAGAATTTAGTGTTAAATATGATCACCAGGGTAAGGGAAAAGAGGGTGAAAAATATAATTCACATGGTACTGTCATTATAAAATAGGTTAAGTGTTTGACTTGAGAGTTTACACAGATTGCTTCTGTCTGAAAGTGCACACATGGTTTGAATTAGCAATGAGAAGACATTGTATTCTGTCCCTAAGTGGCTATTTGCCATGTTTCCAGAGTACTCTGCACCATCAGGTGGTGAAAGGACAGAATTCCATTTGGACTGATATGTGTATATTTACTCTGTTATTGTCTAATTTCCAGTGGCAGGAGTATTGTTAAGTCTAACATACTGAAGAGGTCATTATGACATGTTAATGAAGGTATATTTAATACCTTTTACATACATATTTATATATATGTGTATCTATATGCACACACGTCTGAGGACACTTGTGTGTGTATACATATATATTTGTACAAAAAGAATACAGTGGGCCTGATTTTGAAGCCTGATGTGCACAATCACCCTGAAATGTAATTGTTAAAAGAAATGTCAGCTTATCAGCCAGACCTCCTTAAACTGGGTGAGAGAGAAGTAGGCATCTCTGAAAACCAACCAAGATCCATCAAATTTTCCAAAGTTGGAGACCTTTTCTAGGGCCATGAGTGATAGTGGTAAGAAAGTTATCTAAATTAGTATAAAGATGGTAAGTGTATTTAAATCCATCCTGGAAGTGGATTCCATTCTGGGTTTGTCATATAAATTATTTATCTTATTTTTTGTAACAGATGTTGAATATTTCTGATTCATGTACCAAGTCTGATTCACCTACACTAATGGTGGCTTTAATCCAGGTGGTGTCCAAATACCCATTAAAAAAAATCAAGATAAATGGTTTATTGCAGATTGACCACACACTGGTAGGAGAGTCAAAGTCATCCCAATCTGCACTGATGTGATCAAGTAAATAAAACATCTCCCAGGTCAGTATAGTTAGATGAAGTCTAGAAAATAGTTCAATTGACTATAAAATAATCTTAAACACATACGTTATATATAAGTATACACATACAGACTTCTAAATTTAAACATTTGAATTCAAAGTGTTCCCTAGTGACCCCCTAGAATCTCAAGCATTTTCTATATGTCAGTATTTCTCTCTCTTGTATTACATAAAATGTATATTTGCAAGTACTCTTAACATTACTCCGGTAGAGATCTGTTGTTTTTTTTTTCTAGCAGTGTATTCATCTAGTCATTTAACATTCTCCAATGCTTTGGGTTTAATAGGTTATTGCAGCAAGCTATGAAAAGATATTTTCTGTGGAGAAAGTCAGTGGAATTTTTGGGCACTTTCTACACTGAATTTTAATATCCATCTATGCACAGCTTGATATCTAAAGTATGACAGTATCATTCAGTTAACTATAGTACAATGAAAACCTGTAGAAAAGAAACATCTTATTTAAACATCCAACTGCTGTTGACCAATAGGCACAGCACTGAGAGCATAGCATACTGCAGGCAACAGCCCACTTGGTTCTTTTTGATGACTTGAGCTTTAACTGATATTAAAGCTTGAGTTAAGCAGTTTTAACTTTTCTTGCCTGTAAGCAATTGCTTTTTGTGGGACAGCATGTTGCCTGTGGCCATTAAGTGAGGTCACTGATTGATGAAGACAGGCCTTTTTCTCGCTAGTGAAACAGAAAAGTAAAACTATACAAAAAACTCAACAGAACTGTAAAAATATGAGTCAATATTTTAATAAATATATGAAAAAAATAATGGACCTTGAAGAATAAAGAAATTCGTATGAATAATTTATCAAGAGGATTTTCCCCATCAGTGATAATTTCACTTTTTCTGGTATAAGTGTTCAAGTTGTTGTGAAGGTTTCGCTTGCCAAAGGTGAGCAATTCTTAGTAAAGAACATAAAATAAGATCCTCGATTTTGCAAGATGCTTGAGGTGGATAATGACATAAGTACTCTTTGGGGAACATGAGGTTTTTTTGTGGACAATTACTTATACAAACAGGCCATAAGGAAGAACCTTAGTATTGGTCAGATAATGACATAAAGAGAGAATAAAACTGATGAACTCCTAAAAGATGTTATGAAAAGAGGGTATGAAATTTTTTCACATCAGATATATTTTATGTGAAAATTGTATGCTATATAAAACATACTGTGGATTTGAAATATACCTCTAGAGACCATCCAAGAACTATTGATTTTCAGTGATTAAAAAGTATGTAATAAATTCATGATAAAAAGGATACAATCAACTAGATTGAATAACTAGTAATACTCTCACATTGGAAAAAATGGTATAGGGGTAGAATACAGATATACAGAATTATACAGAATACAGAATACAGATACAGAATTTTATAAGATATTGCCATTGTAATTTGTCTAAACCTTTACCTACATCCATAATATACACTGGATATGGTGAAGTATCCTATTGAAGGACTAAAGAAGCTCTGGGATCTGGACACATTTAGGAACCTAGACTGTCAAGAATGATCTTGAGTGTGTATTTGGGATTCAAGTAATGCATATTTTGAATTATGACTTTGCCTTTCTCTTATCCTGGTTTTATAAACTGATATAGGAGCTATGCATACCTAACCAGGAGTAGGGTTTATCTTCACACTTAAATTAATCATCCTATCATCTTGTAAGTTTTTTTAAAAAATAATTTCTGAGAGGAGTAGGAAAATTAGTCATCTAAGGCAATTGAACTACACAATCTTCTTCTATGATTGATATTTTCATGTTCATGTTCTGAGCTTTAATATAATGCACAATAAAACAAAGTATTCTTGCAAAGTACAACTGAAAATGCTATTTCAAAAGAAAGTACAGAAGAATATCAAGTATATTAAATGTTACAGGACATGCCCATGGAGTCTTGAATATCAACAAATCAGACTCCGTTAAACAATCCTGACTGTTTTTCTAATTTTCAGCTGATTTTGATAGAATAATGCTTCAGTAGTTTTTCTGTTCTTTTTAATTAACAAATATAAACACTCTAAAGATTAAAATGCATACAGAGCTAAAGAGAAATTTAATTCAAAACAACTTTACAAGAGGGATATAATATTAGTTTACCATCTCAAATAAAATTGTATACAATGAAGAATACTATCAAGAGTAGTAGAAAACTACATCTATGAGAAATTAATGTGTGCCTTGATGTGTTTCTCTCAGAAGCTAGGGGAGTGAGTACGGTTGGGGAACGTGAGCAGGATGACCACAGATTCCCTTCTGAATTTGGAAAATCCTCCAGAAATATTCCCTGAAAAAAAACCTTTGTCCTGTCTCTTCTTATGTGCAGTGTAAAATGATCTTTCCATAAAAGATAATCTCAGCAAAATTTTCCACTTCCTAAAATATATACTGGTATGCATGACGACAGGGTGTTTCATGGGTGGTTTTTTACAAGCACTAGGAGGAAACCAAAGGGTGAGCACCAGAAAAGTGCATAAATGTACTGTTACAGTCCAAGGTAACATTAAAATTTATTTTTGCAAAACAAAGGTCAACCATAGAAGGGTAGGGTGCAAGCAGACTTTATTGACACAGGCAAAATTATAGAGCCAGGCAATAGAGGGAGAGAGGAAAAGAAGATAAAGGAGAGAGAGAAAAGTGGAGGAAAAGGGTAAGAAAGTGGGAAGGAAGAAAGAGAGAGAGAGTCACCAGCTGCCCAGCGAGTTTCTTCAGGATGTCGCTGATCCTGGACAGGGTCCAATGCAGAATCTCCGTGGGTCAAGAGACAACAAAACAGTCACAGCCTGGGCAGCCCAATAGATACCCCTAAGTCCCTTTTGTTCCAAAGGGGCAGATGTCAGTCAGCTGCCAGAGAAGCCAGGGGCATTGGCATCAGAGCCATTGCAGACAGGCTGCCTGGAGGACCGCAGAAGGTTGCAGTCCCCCACCCACTTATCAGTTCTTATCTCCTTACAGGTGCCACTCCCCGCTCCCTTCCAGCCACCTCCACCAGGTACATCTGCATAAGCACAGTCAAGGTGGCTTCCTCCACCCTGGCCAGGGTACTCGTGCCTGGAGGGACATCCCAGCATTGCAGGCTGGCCCTCAGAAAAGGGCCACCCAGTAGTTCCGAGGTGTCACCCCCTGCTCAGTTCTGGCCAGCCAGGTCCTCCACCCTAGCCAGGGCTATTCACTTTAAAATTGCTCTTTTGAGACCATTGTAAATCAGTGAGATCAGACTCTCACATGTACTCTTAAGGGCTAAGGCATAGGTATACCATTGAGGGCTAAATAAATGAATGAGTTGGGCTACCACACAAATGTCTCTTCAGCTGGTCCTGTTTTTTTGCAGAAAATTGACATGTAATATCAAAAGGATTTAAATCTCATATTTCCCTTTCTGTTGGATACCAATTTAAAAAAAATGCTATAGAAGTAATCTACAAAATACAGTTTACACTCTATATGGTGGTAGCACAGTTTTTTAACATAATAGGATCCTATAAAAAAGAATGAGATAAGAATTAAAATGTTGGTGAGGAATTTTTTTAGTGGCTAGGGCTCTACACACTATATGTTCAAATTCCAAAACAATTTTTCACTGAAATATTTTCTAGTCCGAAATGAAATTTTGGATAGATAGAGGTGGGGATCAAGAGTTAACTGAACCCATCAGTAATCCCACGGATGTAAATGTGACTCACCTGGAACACTGGAGACCTAAGGTTGTCTTCCTGGTCTGTCTAATTTAAAACAGTAACTTTGAACCTGCATCTTTTATATTCAAGGTGAGTGCCATTAGCAATAAACTAGAAAGTTAGTCTCTATCTCTGACCTAATAAATATTCATTTGTATAAACAAAGTAAAACAGTCTCAGCAAGACTGAATGAAAAAGAGAGCAATTTTGGTTATTCATATGTATTATACTGATTACAGAGGCCAGAAATTCAAAATGAAAGCTGACACTCACTCATTCTGCCAAAAGGGAATCACAAAAAGCATACTAAATGCAAATAGGCAAACAAGAATGGTAAATACTGATAAAATTACACATTTTAAAGACTCTAGATGTCTGTAAGAATGGCTTGTTTCAGTAACAGCTAGAATACACAGAATTTGTAATTTCCAGCAAATGGATTCTTCTGTAGTCTTTATGCCCCCTCTCATGCCCTTCCTGTTAATTTAAATGCTGCTTCTGCTGCTACTGTCAGCTCGCTGCAGATGCAAGATCAGTTCCTAAGAGAGCCAGGAACATGGGATGCATCTTTTCCAGGTTATATGTTAGTCAGGCATTTGTCTTGAACCATGTATTTCCAGAAGAAAAAGTAAAATCCTTGTCAGTCTCACAAACATAACTTCTCGTGCCAGGCAGGATCATAAGTTAAAAATCCCTAGTGCTCTACAAGCTGCTCTTGAATGCCTGTTTTGGTTTTGGATGTCAAAATCTAAATTACTTTGGTAACTACGCAGACTGATTTAACCTTTCTCCAAAAGCTATCATATCTATTTTAAGGAGGAAAAATTGTGATACATTTATACTAGAGTATGCATATGATGAACTACCAAAATGTAAAATTAGTGTTATAAATCAAACATTTGGCGTTACATTTTTATAAAAGTCATGATTTTAGAAAGTTTTTTTAAAAAGTAAAAAGTATGCTGTTTAGATTTGAGTTTGTCAGTGGCATTCTACTCATTTTTATAGATACTTCAAAGTAATGAGGAAGGGAAAACACTTCATTAAAGTTTTAATTTATGCTTTCAAATTACATTCATATACCGAAGTCATAACTTTGGAGGCAAAAATATTCTTAATGTTTACCTCCAGAAAATATATCAAAGTATATAATTTTAGGTTTTAAAATTCAATCTTTGACTTTAAAAAAATGTTTCTATATTATATTAATTCATGTCTCAACTGAAAGCCTGCTATTATATGTTCATTCCCAAATCTTTGAAGAGCAGTCTTTCTCCTACTGTGCATAGCTACAAAAAATGTAGTGGCTTTCTTCAATGTCATATTCATATTCACTTAGTGGTACATGTTACCCCTAATCATTCACCTTAATGGTTCTTCCAGGTTAAATTCACAACTGTATTATTTGATGTAATAATATGTATCCATTAATGCAGCTGTGCTTTAAAGGCAAACTAAAGAAAGTACATGAACTAAAAGGAGAGGGTACAGGACTACAAACTGTTCTATGTTGGTTGTCAGTTTTAAAGTTGGAATATTTCAGATGTGTTTGTAGTCCTTTGTGTCATGGTAAATTTTAAGTAGGTCAGATGGGTTCTCTGTAAAAGAGAGTCTGTATCTGTGTAACGTGATTCAACTGGCTGTAGAGGAATGTGATTCATTGTACATACCACATCTCTTCCAAATATTATCCTGATTTGTTTGAAAATCATTGTGTAAAGAAGTTATTTAAAGAAAATTCAATGTTAGAGATACTGTATGTTTTTCCACATTGTTATATCAATTTCTTCATATTAAAGAATAATCACTCTATTACAATTATGTACTTTTCATTGATTGAATTTATCATTCATCATTCTAAATACATAAAGTAAAGACTATTAATTAAAACAATATTGAAAACTAGCAAGGAAGAGAGAGAGAAAAAAGAGAAAAGAAATAAGGTAAAGAAATAAGAAGAGTGCAAGAGTGTTTAACCTCCTAAATTCAATTTTCATATGCAGTGCTTTGGCTAAACAGTTTTTTTTTTTTAATTACTTATTAAATAATGACTTTTAAATTGTCTGCAGGAAAGTGTTCACTTTATGTTTTCCTTGCCTCTCTGTATTGCTTTTCTATGTTTTAGGGTTTTGCTGTAATTCTTGGTTTCAAAACTCTGTAATATGAATCAATATCTTTAACTGTTTAAAAAGTCCGTAGAGACATAGCTGGATGGACAGACTCCTCACACAGTGACACTGTTGCTGTGCAGTCCAGTTTCTTCTTGATTTGTGGCTTTTCAATCCCCCTCATTCTATAGGGTTTGTAACCAAATACATTTTTCTTTTAATTTCTGCTTAGAGTAGCTCTACAATGAAATGTCCTTGCTCATCATTGTTAACTAACTGCATACTCACACAGGTCAAAATGCACTGCTGTTACATCAGAAGTAGTGCTGTACCATAATTGAGAGTATTTTATCTTCTCTAAGCATTTTTAGGTGAATAAAAAATATGCTGTGTATCAGGGCTTCATATTCCATCAATTAAGTTACCTGCTAGAGCAAGTTATAATAATCCTACAAAGAGTAAGAATAATCTTGCAGTATATGAATCTTAGCTTGGATGGGTATCTTCTGTTTTGTCTTGCTTTTTTTTTTTTTTTTTTGTGTGTGTGTGTGTGTAATCTTAGACAAGTAACACACACAGAACAATGTATTCAATGTTCTTTATAATTACAGTTTGTTATTGGTAATAAGAACGTCAAGTATTCAAAAATTTTTTAAAGAGATACAGATTCAGGGTCTGCTAATAGATATATATCCCATGTGATTTTTACTCTTTCCTCAGTTTCCTTAAGGCAGAAATAACTGTTTTAAGTTAATCACATACTATTTCTACCACCTTGCTATCCATTTTGGTGAATTTATTATTTGTTAGAAATAATTTATCCAGTTGTAGGGATAAGTATTTTTCAGGAATTTTATACATTAGATCATAATCATATCATAAAAAGTGTGTTGTAGATTCCAAGTCATCTACACATGAAATTCCATTAATAAACTCTATGCTGCTTCTTTTTTCTCCATCTCTCTTTTTTTTTTTAATTTTTTAATTTTTATTTTTGTTTAGGGGTCTATGGAGGTTTTTTTTTATTTTTAATTTTGCAGTTCAATGTATCTTTGAATTATGGTGTGTACCATCTGAGAAGTAATTGAGCTGTGTAATAAAGTTCTTTAGTTAATATTATATTATTGCAGTGAATATTTAATTGCAGAAATTTTGAAAAGATGCCTATAGCTGAGGGAAGCCCAGTATTACAAAATAATTTTAAAAGAATTTAAAAAATTAAATTGAAGCTATGAACAACTGGAGAAATACCTAGCCAAATTTAGATTTAGATTTGTAGTTTTAGAGGCCTACACCCAAACTGTGGCTTTATCCATTACCCATTATCCTGACTTCTTAAATGCTGTCACAGATCTTCAAAGTAAAGTGAGAGGGTTTATTGCAGGTTTTCCATAAAACTAGAAAAGTATTAGCTATGTTTAGGCTGCCCTTCGAAGACACTTTCTCCAAGAATTATACTTATTGTGATATAAAAACAAGATTTTACTTTCATCTATGTCTTTTCTAAGAAGCTGTACTTGCTCAAATTAACAGAAAATTTCTCAGTCAGTATCTGCTTCTAGGACTGATAACTCTCAATGTTTATAGTTACTGCTAGAGAATGGTGTGCAGAACCAAGGACATTGCTCAGTTCTGAGGAACATCTTATGCTCTGGAAAGAGAAAGAGAGCAAAGGGGTCACACCTGCAATGCCTCATTTAGGGAGGAGTGTACAAGACAGGTGACCAACATTGACGAGAGTATTCCATCCCATAGGCATCATACTCAGTATAAATTTGAGGTATCACAAAAGTCGGGTCCTTTTGACTCTTCTTTGCCTCCGTGAGGTTCCAATCAGTGGAATTTTCTTTGCTTCAAAAGATAATTTTAAAGTGAATAAAGTTGGCTGGAGTGGAGCTAGCAAACAGCAATAAAGACTGACACCTCAGAGGTGATGAGGACTGATAAGCCAGGTGGAGATCCCCTTCAGATGGGCCTGTCTTCAATGGTCCGATGTGACACTCTGGGAGGTGACATTCCTGAGGGCCAGTTTTCAATGGCCCTGTCTGTGGTGGGGTGGATACCTTGACTGATAAGCTGGGTAGAGGCTCCATCAGATAGGCCAGTTGTCAATGGCCTTCAGAATGGAATGGGACACCTCTGGCCTCTGCTGATAACAGGCAACTGCGGGACTTATGTAAAAAGCCAGATAAACAAGTTCTGTGAACAAAGGAGCAGAAAATCTGTCTGGAACGGCAGAAATTTGGGGATATATAAGCAACATTGAATGTGAACAGGCAGTGTGGAACTGGAGGAGGTGGCTGGACAGAAAGCATGTGAGGAGTCCATCTGTCATAAAGAGTGTCATGGCCTAGAGCAATAGTGCCCCAGAATGGGCACTATTTCCTTCATTTTCATCCTGCAGAACTACTTTAACTAGAGATGAAAGTCTGTAGTAATATTAAATCAGTGGAAGAGTAGGAAAGGAAAGAGAGATCTACGTCTTCCATCCACAGCTTTTCAGGCCTGACTGATTGTATGTTCAAAGGTATAGTGATAATACTTACCGAGATCAGAGGAGGATACGTTCTGGTCTCAGCACTGTGAAATGTTCAGATGTCATCACCTACTGTAGTGCCTGTCTGTGTCTCAGAAAGTCTGGTTGCAACCTAACTTCAGAGATACTTCGTGATCAGAGTTCGTTTGCTGGAGGAGAGCACAGACATCACAGACAGACTTGTCCCTGTATCACAGTACATTCAAAACCAGGCCCACACTGATGTCAATCCCTTAACTACAGCAAAAAGATGGAGAAGTTAAGCAGTGAAGTAACTTAGTAAAGACCTCTCAAGGTGGTAATGAAATTACATTTAGAATCAATAGTGGTAGTAGATAAAAAAGGAAAAGCGGTGCCTGGGTGATTTCAGCACATGAGTAAACAGATACTTGCACATTTTACAGATGTGACTAACCAGCCTCCACATCTTTATGAGTACTATTTAGCAGCAAATAGACAAAAAGATGGATCAGAAGCTGGACAGCAATTTTATCTTTCTAAATTTATTTTAAAGTAATAAAAAGGAGCCTGACTAAAGCGTCTCAGATATCAGTCTTCATCAGTTACCAAGTATTAGTTATGAGATATGAACAACAATTGCAATCATAGAGATGTCTGTCTGAATCCTTTGTAAGCTCATGGCCCCAGTGTTTTTATCACCCCTTAAATGTTAAAATATCTGAGCCAGCAGTGAGCCCTTGTTGCCTAGAATGGAATCCTGTCTTGCATAAAGGAGAGTGTGGCCAGTAGGTCAAGGGTGGGCATCCTCCCCCTCTACTCTGTCCTGATGAGGCCCCAGCTGGAATACTGCATCCAGTTCTGGGCTCCTCAGTTCAAGAGAGACAGGGAACTACTGGGGAGAGCCCAGTGGAGGGCAACAAATATGACAGGCAGACTGGAAAGTCTCTCTAGTGAGAAAAGGCTGAGAGAGCTGGGACTGTATTCTGGAGAAGAGAAGGCTGAGGCTTATCAATGTCTACAAGTATCTAAAAGTTGAGTGCAAGGAAGATGGAGCCAGAATCTTCTCAGGAGTTCCTAAGGACAGGGCAAGGGCAAATGGGCACAGGCTGGAACATAGCAAGTTCTATTTAAAATAAGAAAAAACTTCTTTACTATGAGGGTGACAAGACACTGGAACAGACTTCCTAGGAAGGCGGTAGAGTCCCATTCTCTGGAGACATCCCAAACCAGCATGGATGCAGTCCCGTGTAATGGGTTCTAGGAGATTGAACTGGATGAACTCTAGAGGTCCCTTCCAGCTCTCATCATTCTATGATTCTGGTGTTTAAATACTAAGTATGAAAAGAGTAGGATGCATTTTGTGGGCTTTCTATGCTTTTTCACTCATTAAACACATTTGGTTTTGGTTTTGAGACAAATATAAGAATATGAAGAAAAAGAAGCAACTCTCACCCTATATACATCTTCATCCATTTGTAATTTTTCCTTCATTGTCTGCTTGGACCTTATCTATTCCCTACAGTGTTTTCATGCTGGATGACTGTCAAGATCCCTTATGGAATAGGATAAATCCATCTCTGTGTTAAACAAGCAATAGCTCCTGCAGTCAAGTGCCAGACAATGCCAGGTCCCAGACTTTCTACCTAACTCAGTCTTCAGGCGTTCTTCTAGTATTTCTTACACCCTAATATATGGCATGCATCAGGTGCTAGGAGTATAATGGAAGGAGCCACAAAGACCTCCATTCATTTACCCAGGTAGAAGCTGTTCCAAGAACTTTGCTGAGTGGGCACAGGTCAAAGTCCAGGACACTGCACAGGTCACAGGATTGACTCAAAAGGAATTTGAACGCTGGCACCATGCTCTGAGAGGGGAAGAAACTTTAGCCATATGGATAAAAGCTGGATCATGCCACCCAGTCTTGGTAGTGTAGTTACTGTGTTGTTTACTCATCTTACTTATGCATACATAGTGTTGGTGAAGACTTATCAGGAATGATGATATCAAATTATTATGAACGTATTTTTGCCATTATTATATTTATTAACATTCTGATATTATCTGGCAACAAATAACAAATGAAAAAGACAGTGAAAGAGTGAAACCATTCCAACTGCTGTAGGTAATGCAGGAAATAATGATGTAGACCTGAAAATAAAGCACTTCCTCAGCAAAGAGAAGGATAATTACCCTTCAGAGATGTCATTCTGTTCTGCTATGCTTTTTCACCTACCACTTTTACAAAGGTATCATGAGCAGAAATATTATATCTATTTTTTTCCACAGTGACATTAAGATTGATTTTTTAGTTACTGGAATACATGTGAGGAAAGGAGCAGGTCATGAGATGCTTTTAAGTTATGCTGCTTAATGCAAGATCAGGGGGCTAATTATTTTAGTATTATCTTCCATTCTTCAGGCATAGCCAAGGCTCTGAACTTGGTGTATAGATATTGCTAAGGGATAATACAAGGCAATTATGGCTGTAGCTTTCTGTCTCATAAACATAGCATAAAATTGTATTCAGGAGCATGTTAATTATACTGACTTAAAGCCCATAATCACAGCAACAGGACTATCTGGAGCATATGCTTTCAGACTCACAGGACCCTGTATAACCCCACATTCTCAATATGGCAACTAGCAAACTTTCAGACAGGAATCTGTATGTAATGCACCTTCTATGACTGCATAGGCTTTCATAGCTCGTTGGAAAAGAGCTGGAGATGATGCATGTTATGGTAAAAACATAATGAGGTAACTGCTGTATATAAATAGCTTATCCATCACAATTTTAAAAGATTTTAGCAAGAACTGGGACTGTGTTTCATCTATATTTAAATGAAGGTATACTTAAATGAAGGTATTCTCTTGTTCTGGGGTTAAAAAAAAAAAAAAAAAAAAAAAGTGGAAAAGGATTTATGTCTCTGTTATCCTTGGACTTTAACATGTGGTTAAATACACTTTCAGTATATATGAAAATAAAAACTGCAAAGTTTCTCAGCCAGTATTTTCCTAGCTGCCAGCTAAATCCAGTATCTGTACAAGCATTCTTGTATACAAGTTCCACTGACATCTTTTCTGTCAGTATTAAATGGTGTTGATACTGTTCCATATTTTTAAAATGTGTTATGGTAGAACCCTTGCCTCAGCATAGTCAGTGAACTGGCAGGCTAAATGAGAGCTTAATAACTTGTTCATGTAATACAATGCAAAGCACATCAATATCATATACTGAAAATGCTGGTATTCCTTTGAAATTAGAAGTTCAGAGTAAAATAATGAGATGTGCAGCAACAAGTGGTGTATATTTTCATTAGCATTATCATATGAACAAGTAGACATCTGTCTTCCTGTTTGTCAAGAGACCTCAAATGCTGCAGGGAGGACACAGAGAATTAGAAGCTGTCCCTAGCAGCCAGAATAGTTTTTGTGATCATATTATGCAGTCCAACGTTTGAGGGCCTTAATTGGTTACAAATCTGTGAAAGCATTTTCATATGGGTTTTTTTTGGTTTGTTTTTTTTTAAATTGCAAGTTACCTATTCCAAATGATATATTTTAGATTACATTTTGTAAAAAATGTTAAAATGTCTTGGACAAATTGCAGTGGAAATGCAATACTATAACTCAAGATGTTCAAATAACTTCTTTGGTTTTGTACTGGCAAAATGAAATTGGGAATTACTTCACTTCAAACAATATATATTACTTTATATGCAGAGGGGGTTAATTAAATTCTTTAAATTTTATGGAATTTTTAATGTTTCCTTTAGTTTTAACTAAATTTCAGTTTGCCATGTACTCCATTACATTTTAGATAAGGGACATGTGTCATACTTGCTTTTTACTTTTTCAGGTTTCCTATCCCTCCAAGCCTTTTAATTTTAATCAGGAATAATTCAGGAAGTCGTCATTTGATTAACATAATGCTACACTACTTGATAAATAAGCCTAAGTCCATAAATGTCGCCCACCTGTAGTCATAATCTAAGGAAGAATTAAAAACTAGAGTGGTCTCTTTGTGTTAGAGTGTATAGGGGAATCCAATGAATCATGGAAAGGTAGATTATTTGTACATGGATACATAATTCCAAACTTCTTATTTCGATGAGCTATAGGATATTTACTTTATACAGCAATGTGATTGGACACAGTACTAACTGCAAAATGTCCACTTTTAGGAAACTGCATCTGGTAAAATTTTAGATTTTTAAGATGTGATTTTGTTGTTGTTGTTCCTATCCTTTTTTTTATTGAATCCTAGTAGATCAGTAACGGACTATGATTTCTCTTCCTAAATATCAAATAGCACAATAAAGCTCTGTTAAAGGAACTATCCACAAAACAAAAAGGGACAGCTAAACTCTCAGCACCAGACAGTTCTTATTTTTACACCCATAATTACTCTTCTGTCATGCTATTCTCATTACAAACATATATCATATCTGAATTGTAGATAAAAAATAGAAAGTTGTAGTAAAAAAGGTGTAGATAAAACAAGTTGCAGATAAAATAAGAGAACTGGAAAGGAGCTGATTTCTTGACATTGCTGTGGCCAGGAATAATTTCCCTTTTGATTGCCCCTCCACTGTTTGTCTACTAAAATACAAAATTCCAATTTCTTTTTCTTTGTAAATTTTCTTGATGCAATACATGTTAATTTGCCTATTTATTTAGAAACTGTGCCCTCTGACTGTTTTTTCTAAACCAAAATTTTTGATGATGCAGAAATTTTTAATATTAGGTATAGATGTAAAATGAAGTTCCTTAGAAGGAACTAAACAAGGTAGCTGGTATTTTACCATATTTGTATTATTTACAAGCAGTCATGTTAGTATTTGAAAATATGTCTTTCACTTGTCATTTTTTTTTCAGTGTTCAAGTATCAATTAATATGCAAGTTGTTTGCTGGATATGGTGTGGCTAACCTTGTAAAGCATATATGATTTGTTTTTGGTTTTAGACACAAAGACTTGAAGATTAAACTCTAAGTCTTTAATTATCATATAATTTCAGTGTTTCTGACACAGATGTTTGTATTTATAATTGAAAATTTAATTTGTTTTCAGATTTCCCAGGAGAATATACACAATGCTTAGACATTTGGAAAAAGAGGAATTATTTTTGAAAGTTATTATAAAAGAGAAGCACAAGCAATTAAATATCCAAAGCTGTGTTAAAGTGTTTATGATCCTTTAAGACCTCTAATAGATTGTTGGTTCAAAGTTAGCAGTGCACCTTACTAAACAGAGGGTTCCTTCTTTCATCTTAAATAGAGATTCTAAAATGATACAGCAAATATAATTTGACTGCAGTAGATTCAATTGCTCATACTATGCTTTTACTTTATTTAATATCTTAATCCTGTTAGAGATTTCTAATAAATTCTGTTTCCTTTTTTATGACATAAGTTTCTTTCACTTCATGGTGAGGCCAGCAATATCAACATCAAGTCTCTCTGAACAAAAAGCTACGTCCTCCAGCTCTCATTGGTATTCTTTCCATTAAGATATTTTGTTCTTAAATTGAACTGCAACATAGAAAAACATAGCCAGCAGATAGGGAGAGGTGATTCTTCCCTTCTACTCTGCTCTCATGAGACCCCACTTGTAGTACTGCGTCCAGCTCTGGGGTCCTCAGCACAAGAAGCATGGATTATTTAGAGCAGATTCAGAGGAGGAACATTAAAGTGGTCAAAGAGATGGAAAACATTTCCTATGAGGAAAGGCTGAGGGAGTTGGGCTTGTTCAGCATGGGGAAGAGAAGCTCTGGGAAGACCTTATTGCACCTTCCAGTACATAAAGGGGGCTTATGAGAAAAAGAGGGACTTCTTACCAGAAAGAGAAAAGGGGTAATTTAGATTGGATCTAAGGAAGACATTTTTTTACACTGATAGTGGTGAGACACTGAAACAGGTAGCCCAGTGAAGTTTTGGATACAACATCCATAGAAGAGTTCAAGGTCAGGTTGTATGGGGCTTTGAACAACCTGATCTAGTGAAAGATATCCCTGCCTATGGCAGGTAACTACGTAACTAGGTTATCTTTAAAGGTCCCTTCCAACCCAAACCATTCTATGATTCTATGATACAATTCATACAATTCAGTATTTTCCTTTTTTTTTTTTTTTTTTCTTCTGTGTGTGAAATGTCACAGAAACTCTTTTCCCCTTGGACTCTGCTGCACCTTTGCTGCAACTGTTTTGATATGACAAGCTCATTGCCTTGGTAATGGCAAGCTCATTACACCTGCATCCTCAAAAAGATGTATGTGTTGCAATGTTCATTAAATAACTAATGCTGTAGCTGACTGTATTGTGGATTCCCCAGTTGAACAGTTACACAATGGCAATGGAAAATTAAATACAAAAGTATCAAATTCACAAAAACTGCAAGTTAAAAAGGCAATGTCTCACAGAAAATGCTGCAATAAGTTACCAATAATAGACAGAGGAGGAGAAGGAAGAATTTAGTTCTGTTCATAAGACTCAGTAATTCACTTCAACTCCTAGGTCAGAAATAAAGTTTTCCTGTCTTTGCCTCTATTTGCCCTTCACATGTATTATTAAGGTACATGTATAATTCCTGGTTATTTTTCTAATCTTTCAGTAATTGTTAAGACAGCGTTACAGAAAGGTAAAGGAAAGGTGTTCTTTTGTTGTTCCTGCTTTTTATAATTCACAATAATTTTACAGTTTAAGACTTCATGAATATTCATTCAACTTGTTTACTTTTTTTTTCCATTTTACATATTTCTAAAGCATTTGTTAATAAAGCACAAACACATCTCTGAAATAGAAAGAGACAATTCTATACCATCAACTGTATGCTGAGAACTGTCTGCTGGGCACCTCAACACCTCACTTTCCACTGGGACAAGAGATCAGTAGATGGCACTCAGTCAGCACCATGAACAGAACCTTGTGAGAGGGTTAAAGAAATGCCATTAAAAATGTTTCTAAAATACTTTCTGGAGCTGATTTTAAACAAATGTAATTATAAAACATCAAAACACAGTTTTTAAAAGTGATGTTTAAGACTGCAACCTGCTGTTTGTTACACATTTGATTGAGTTACCCTTATGTGATCATTGGGAGACCACAGAAAAAAAGGTGCAGATGGCTGAGCATTATGAAGGTGAGATTGACTGGCTAGCACGTGTTACGAATTCTGTGACTTGTGCAGTTGAACTCTATATATGTAGAGTTTCCTTGTAAAAATCAGTGCTGTGAGCAGAGTCACCTGTGCCTTGATGTTTTGTTCAGGGTGATGAATGGACACTGTCTGCTAACCCATGTACATTTCTCCCAGTGGAGAATCAGCTGTGAAGAAGTGTCTGGCAGAGAGTTGGCTGTCAGAAAGTTGGTTGTTGGAGACAGCTGGCTGTGGAGACCTGTCCTAGATGCCTTGACCTTTAAGTAGCATTCACCACCTAAAATTCAGGATCTATGTAATTTATTACGCAGTAAAGCATATCTTCCATTAGAGTCTGAAGATATTCTGTCTCGAGCTTTTCTTTTGAAGAAAGGATCTCATAAATCTACATGTTGGTTATTTCTCTGCACTCAGATTTTGGTTGAATTTCAGTCTGATCCCCATTACCATAGTGTCTCTTGGCAGTGTGGACCACGGACTGAAGGACTGAGTAATGTTCTCCCATTTAATTATCCCTGTAGTTAGTCAAGGATTTTTAAGATTAATATCAAGATCATACAAGAGTTCTACAGTCAAGTAAAGCATCAGGAACTGAAAAACACTCTGTGAACATTCCCATAAACTGTTTTTGGTTTAGCTACAGGTTACTGTGAGCAGTAAAACATACAAATTAATTTATACTAATGATAAACTAAAGACATTTATTTAATTTTAGAGCGAAATAAGTTGCAATCATTTTGGAGAAGGGGGATGAAAAGTTGTTAAGCAGTGAATTACTCAGTTGCAAGCTAAATGGGTAAATTCTCTAGGATAATCAAAGAGGGGAAAGGAAATCTTTGTTATCATCATTATTTCTACTCTAAAGAATATCACTACCCTTGAACCTTTTATTGAATGACAAACACAGGATATGAGATATTTGAGGATAATGCTCTATTATTACTGATACTCAGTTAATGTTAAATATGGAGACTTATCTCAAGGATTCTTTCAATCTTTTCAAAGGTGCTTTCTTTCAAAGTTTTTCAGTTTAAGCTTTGAAATATGAGTTTTTTTAAAGTTTATAGCTATTATATTGATTGAAATTAAATGCAGATTACAGGTTCTATTTTATCTATTTTATTTGCTTCCCAAACATTACTAAAGAAAATATAGGCCTTAAGACACAAGTAGGCTCTTGCCATCCAAAAAGATAACCTTTATTCCAGGTAAATCAGGTGGTCTATTAATTCTTTCCCCAAAACTTGCATTGCTAATATTTTTTTTTTTTTTTTTTTTTTTTAATGCAAGCAATGAGAGATTAACAATCTAGATAAACTCATGAAGACCAGAGGGAGTTATGTTCTCCTGAGAAAATTCAGTGAAGACCTAAAAACATTCAGGAAGATTATGGAGATTTGAAAAGCATTTAAGTGGGCAAAACTTAGGAAAAAAAGTAGCAGAACAGTAATGGTATTTTTCAGTATATAGAAAATAACTATATAACTATGTAAGAACTACTAGATATTTAAACCAGATAAAAATATACTGTGCCTTCCCTTCCTGCAATAAATTTAAACCACTGCATTTCTTCATTTGCAACTTTGGCAATTATCCTCATTTTCATATGATAAACCCATGACTGGATAGAATGATCTAGAAATAACAAGAAATGTTAGGTGACATGAATATTTCTGTAAATTCTGTTTAACAGTCCTTAGACATTCTATGATGGTGCTAATGAATCAAAGAGAATCTTTCTTTTTTATGTTTATGAGGTCTGCGTTACAGGTTTCTGATAAGAAAAAAAAAAGTCATTTCTAGTTTAAGATACCACTTTGAATAAGGTTGGACTTGAAATTGAGAAAAAAAAATACCATCTTGTTTGCCAAGGGCTATATTTCTGAGATCTAGATGGCTGGTGCTAGTCTTGCAGCTGTACGAGAACAAAATGACAGCTTAATCACACATTCGACTGCGTGCTGAACTATTTTTTCTGCCAGGATTTAAATCTCTGAACCAGGAGCAAGGTGGCAAACATAATACTGATGCCAATCCCCTAAATGCATTCATGTCTAATTTATAGCAAGGATACATTTTTGATTATGTCTTTAATCCATTGACCGCAGTTGTACTTTTTGGTGCTTGTCTTTGCTAATTAAGTTAGAATTCTTTTAAATTTAATAAGGTATCTTCCAATCTAGCAATTAACATAGAGTTCAAATCTGGGAGTAGTACCAGAAATGCTTCTTGAGTGTGTGCATAATAGTACATAATAGTGCATCCCCTAAAATATCTATTTTTGTGTATATATGGCATATTGGTAATCTTTTCTTTTTTTTTAAGGAAAGGCAAGATTTTTATAGATAATTTGTCTCTTTGTTGGAGTCCAAAAAGGCACATTTAATCCTGATACTGAGCATAATGACAGATTAATAATGTCGGCATCCATAATGTTAGAAGCTTTTGGAGACCTAAGCCGATTCTATGGTAACTTTCACAGTCGTTCTGAGAACATCTTTCTAGTTTGTACCTTCAGTGTCCAGTAACAACTGTTATGGGTTTGATATGCTTTAGATGAAGAAAGACCATTGTTTCTTAAAAAAAAATAAAAAAATAAAAGAATCTACCTGATAATTTATTTTCTTCTGTTTTGTGTATTTCATAATTAGTAAATGGGTAGCTCCTGTAAATATTTTACATACATTATTTCAGAAATATATCTCATATTTCCCAAGTTTCCCATTTCCAAGGAGCAAACACATCATCATATCTTATCTGCTTACATAAGACCCATCAGTTAGACCCTGCACCATTGTAGGACACAGGAAACCTAAGCCAAAAGCACGGATGAATGGAAACTGCCATAATTATATTTTCTTTTTGTTCTTTTTTTCCATCCTTGCAGTTTGGTTTTTTTTTCTTCACCCACCTATTATTGAGCTTTCAGCTGTTCTAGTCAGTGCTCTGTCTGTAATGCCTTCTGTATCTCTTTCCTAAGTAGTAAAAGTTGATTTACAGTTTGTCACTATGTGTGAATAGTCAGAGATGCATAACTTTGTACTTAACCTAAAACCGATTTTAATTGTCATCTTTAGATAGGGCTATCCTAAACATGTTTGTGACATGTGAGCTGTTGTTTCATTTTTACCCCTTTGTTGCATACATTGTAGGGCTATGATGAACTGCATAAAGTCCCCTCCAAATATTCAGGTGATCCCTGTAGTACCTGTCTTCAACTTTGGTTCCACTTTTTTCCTACATTAACCAACTGTTACTGTAAAATAAAACCATACTTCTTACTGCATTGCTTTATTATTGCTTTAGTCCTTTTGGTTGTAAAAAAACAAAGCATTGTCTATTCAAAAACATTCCAATATGTGATCTTCAACAACAGCAATCCTGACCATTTCAAATATTCTCCTATTAGGTCAGTCTATAGATATGTTTTTATTTATGATATTTAACCATATTTTTAATTATTATATTTTTATTAATTTTCCTGGTGTAAATTACACATATAGTTCTTAGAGTTATCCTAACGGACATCTTAAGGATGGATGTTGCATTTCTCATAATTTACTCTTCTGGAACCAGCATTGTATTGAGACTTGGGTTATCCCACAGATGTGTTAGGGGATGTGGCATGACCTTCTTTTGAAGCTACTTGTTCAGTACTCCAGCTCCTGCCAATCCATTAGCACCCGGTTTATGGCTTTTTTTAATCTCTTTCTGCAATGGTTTCTGACCAGTCATGAGTGTTTTCCCCCAGGGTTCCGTGCTGGGGCCTGTTCCCTTTAACATGTTCTTTAATGATCTGGATGAGGGGATTGAATGTACCCTCACTAAATTTGCAGATGACACCAAACTAGATGGGTATGTCAATCTGCTGGAGGGTAGGGAAGCCCTACAGTGGGACCTGGGCAGGTTGGACCAACAGGCCAAGGTTAATTGTATGAGGTTTAACAAGGTCAAATGCCAGGTTTTGCACCTGGGTCATAACAACCTCATGGTAAGCTACAGACCTGGGGAAGTGTGGCTAGAGACCTGTGAGTTGGAAAGGGACCTGGGGGTATTGGTTGATAATTGACTTGATATGAGTCAGCAGTGTGTGCAGGTGGCCAAGAAGGCCAATGGCATCCTGGCTTATATTAGGAACAGTGTGGCCAGTAGGAATAGGGAGATGATCATCCCTCTGTACTCAGCTCTGGTGAGCCCACATCTTGAGCTCTGTGTTCAGTTCTGGGCACCTCACTGTAAGAAGGACACAGAAGTGCTGGAGCGTGTCCAGAGAAGGGCAACAAAGCTCATGAAGTGCCTGGAGCACAAGTCCTGTGAGGAGAGGCTGAGGGAGCTGGGGGTGTTCAGTCTGGAGAAGTCTGAGAGATGGCCTTACCTCTCTCTTCAGCTGCCTCAAGGGAGGTCGGAGAGAAGAGGGAAACAGCCTCTTCTCCTTAGTGAACTGTGACAGGACCAGAGGGAATGGATGGAAGCTGTGCCAGGGGAGGTTTAGGCTGGATGTTGGGAAACATTTTTTCACTGAGAGGGTTGTCAGGCATTGGAATGCGCTGCCCAGGACAGTGGTGGAGTCACCATCCCTGGAGACATTTAAAAGGTGTTTGGACCTGGTCCTTAAGGACATGGTTTAGTAGTTAGCTTATGGGATTGGACTGGATGATCTTGGAAGTCTCTTCCAGCCTAAAACATTCTGTGATTCTGTAATGGCACATTATTCATTATTCACATCTGAGTATAGGTTCAGTAAAACAGACCAAAGGGGCAAAGGTATTGCTGGTGGGTTATTTTCAAAGAAACTGAGGCAGAGAAAGGGAAGAAGAAGAGTGGTAAAATGAGGGAAAGTGAACAAGAAGTTAATCAAATCAAGTGATGAGTGATGTCCAGGGCTTCTTCACAATCTTTTCCTAGCAAGTATTTAGGTAAGATTTCTGCAGTGAGTAATCTACCATTTGAGGTTTTATCATGACCCATTATTGATTAAATTTATGCAAAAATATGAATCTCCAGAAAACGGAAAAGAAATATTAAACAGGATTTTCAAAGAAAATCATCAGGACTGAGTATCATATGTCATGAATATCACAGTGCTAGTTCCCGTTCTGGACCTGAAGAGCTATCTCCTCATATCTTCTTAATATACTAATTCATATAGTCAGTTTATCTGTGAGAAGGAATGGTGGAAATTTTTAAATATCTTCCCAGGTCTTATGAGAAAAAAAAAAAAAAATGCCAAAATACTTGAACTCAACCTATTCAATTGTGCATATTTTCATAGAATCATAGAACCATGTAGGTTGAAAAAGACTTTAAAATCATCAAATCCAACCATAAACTTAGTACTGCTAAACCCACCACTAAACTACGTCTCTAAGCACCATATTTACACATTTAAATACCTCCAAGGGATGGTGACTCAACCCTGATAAGCCTGTTCCAGTGCCTGACAACGACTTCATTGAGGAAACTTCCTGATATCCAATCTAAACCTCCCCTGGTGAAACTGAGGTCATTTCCTCATCTTGTTGGTGGTTACTTGGGAAAAGACCAATCCCCAAGACTTTGCTGTAAACTCTTTTCATGCAGTTATAGAGAGCAATAAAGTCTCCTCTCAGTCTCCTTTTCTCCAGACTGAACAGCCTCAATTCCCTCATCCACTCCTCACAAGACCTGTGCTACTCCAGCTTTGCTGCCCTTTTCTGGACATTTTCCAGCACCTCAGTGTCTTTCTTGTAGTGAGGGGCCCAGAACTGAAGATGGTATTTAAGGTTTGGCCTCACTAGTGCCGAGTACAGAGGAACAATCACGTTCTTAGTCTTTCTGGGTTCACTATTCCTGGTACAAGCCAGGATGATGTTGGTCTTCTTGGCCTTCTCAGGAACACTGCTGGCTTAGGAAATAGCCACTTTGAGGCGTGACCTCACCAGTGCTGAGCAGAAGGGCACTTCCCTAGTCCTGATGGTCACTTTCCAATGCAGTTCAGGATGATGTTGGCCTTCTTGACCACTTGGGCACACTGCTGACTCACATTCATCCACGTGTCAACCAGCACCCCCCGCATTTCTTTTCCTCCAGGCAGTCTTCCAGCCACTCAATTTAGCCCCAAAGAAAACTGGAAGGTTGACAGCATAGTTAACAGAGGCCAAAGGAATCTTGAGAATTCTATCAGTAATAATTTTAGCATGTCGCTGAAGGCTCACATAAGAATAAAAGAAAAAAAAAGCATAGAGGAAAATTAAAATGATTTATCAAGTTGTTGGCCAAAAAATTGTGTGTACAAGTTTCTGTGCTCTACCCCAAGCTTTATGATGTTGTTGAGAATTTTCAAGTCCTTATACTCTGAAGAACCTGAAGTAAATCCAAGGGGAAAATATGTTGGTTTATTCATGCTTTTAGACATTACAAGCTTCACTTTCCATTTGCTGAAACTTGTTTAGTAGGATCTTTTAAATAAACAAAACAGTTGGTGTTTTACATTGTTGCATGCCAGAAACTCCATTATCATCAGGTTTATTCTTGAAATAATGATTGATCCATTACAGTATTTCTCTGGTGATATAGCAGCTTTGTGTTATCTATCATTCAGACATGCATAGAAAAAAAAAAGTCCAACCTTATAGTATCATTTTCTTCTTTTACTACTCACAGTGATATAATTCTCTGGAAAACAACTTTATTATGTAAGCTTCAAAATACCACCTGATAATTCAGATTAGTGGTCAACATTTTCAAAGTATGCTAGAGACTTCTTATATGCGTCATGAGTACTCCTGAAAATATCAAATGCCTCTACTAGGGGATCTCGCAAAGCACTAAGCAAATTAAACCTGAGATCTAGAAAGCATCAGAGAGAAACAATTGATGCTTGAACCCTAAAAACTTAATTTGTTAAAACTTAGGTAGTGAAAATTAGGGCACATTAATTTAGCTGTTCTTAAAATTGTTGAAGGGAAAAAACTATCTCTATGTGAGTAACTTACCAAGATGAGTTGACCAAAAAACCACCCCAGAACACATGGCAGACTGAAGGGCATGTATTCATCATGTGTTCAGTCTCACCTAAAGAGATTTGGGATGTATTATGGGATGCAGAAGGGAAGTGCATTTCAGGATTGAGTAAAAACTGCATGGGATGTTTAGGGGACCAAAGGCAGGAAATGGGAGGCAACAGAGTGAATCAGGGAGGAAAAAGTGTGGGAAAACATAGAGAAAATGGGATAGGAGAGACTACATGTGTGTGAATAGATGCTGTTCCATAAACCTGAGTAAGAGCCTCGCATTTTTCAGTGCAGTTTGTTCCAGTTTCTTACCAAATGATATTTCCTACCTCTCATTTTTGTGGTTGCCGTGTCTATTCTGAGTGTGTGTGAGTACTCATGGACCTCAAGATGGAGAAGCCAGCAAGTAAAGAGAAGAGTTATGAGCATCAGCTGCTGAAGTAGTACTATAAAATACCCATGACCTGAAGTTCCAGGTACCAGGTGCTAGATAAACTGTTTGGAAAACCTGGAGAGATGTGTGCAGGTATACGTGAGACTGGACTTCAGTCTTTCTCAGAAGAGAAAGAGGACTAGAACATCTGTTTCTGTTTGTGTGGATTCCTGTAAAGACAGTTTTCTGCCTCTGTTAACTTTGTGGTTAGCTGTGCTATTGCAGTACATGTGGGTATGCATGTGAGTATGTGTGCCAAGACTATATGCTCACTCTCAATGTTGGGCTGACCTGAGGACATGGAACTGCAGCAGGTGCAATATTTTGTGAGGGACAAGTGAACACACCTTTGCCCCCAGTCCCATAACAGCTGTCAATTCTTAAGAATTTCCAATTACATTATATTACTTACTATAATTATTATACACAAAATATAAGTCTTCAAGGAAAAAAAAAATTAAAACATGAATTTCTGTTTTGCAAGGATAAATTCTTGTATAATGTTATGTAATATGTTAATTATCAAAGAGGAAGAAATACTAAAAATCTTAAAATCATTTCAACTTTCAGTGCTGTTTCAGAATAATTTTAGTCAAATTGCAAAAACATAGGTAAGTGCTTACACTAACAATATGGTTACCTGTGGAGGTTGGAAGAGTATATGCAGGAGATAAGAAAGTGAGAGTTAGCCAGAAAAATTCAAAACAGTACAAGAGAGATAACAAAAAGTAAGATATGTGAAAGGCAAGAGAGTCTAGAAAAAGTATCTAGTGATAGGGAAAAACACTGTGGCATAAATATTCAAGCAGCTGCTTCAGTGTATGAGACATCAGCCAAAAAAGCCTACGGAACTTTGGGTTGCAAATGAGGAACCACACAACAGCTGAAGCACTGCAAAGAAAAGAGGATTTCTCTCTTTACTGAGCAAAACATGTAATATACAAGATTGGGCAGCTCAAATATACAGATTATTCCCAATAAATAGAATTAAATTCAGAGGGCAGAAACTTGGGAACAAAAAGACTTCAACAATCTTAGCCTAATGTGGTCTTCTGGTTATCAGTAGCTCAGAACAAAAAATTTTTCATAACTGTATAGTCTAAGATCTATTTCATATATAACTTGTTCTTCCCAAGACAATGTTTTCATCCCACATGAGGAAAGACAAGGTTTATTACAAAGTTAAATCACTTTGACTGCAAAATGTATTATCTTGTTTATAGGTCACTCAGACATAAAAACAGAGTTTTCACACCTCGTCATATTTCTAAACTACTCTGATACTAATAGACGAGTTTTATTTTCTTCTATTATGATTGTTATATGCTTCTATATGTGTAAGAATTTTAAAGTATACGTAAGGAATGAAAATGGGGGAAAATATATCTCCATTCTGAAATGGCTTAAAAGACTCTGATAGACTATGTGTTTTTACCTAAACGTTTTAATTTGAATGCATAAAATTAAGTTCTTTTTCACAAGAGCATTAGTTTTTGAATGGCAAGATTGGAAAATCACCAGAGCATTTATAAAAATTATAACATTTTATAACACATTTATTGCCATATCTTATATGCATTTGGGTAGAGGCTAAAGGACACATCCAAATCATAATGTCACTGTAAAAAGTATTATATGGGGAACTAGTATGATATCCCTATTTCATTAAAAATCCTGAACTCTTATCTCTGATTGTTCTTTAAGGAGCTCCTTCAGGACTGATTATTTAGAAGTTCAGAAAAATAGATATGCTCCAATTAAATTCAGCTAACATCTTCAATGTGATTCAAAAGTATTTTAGTATGTTTTTGCAAAGGAAAATAATGGTATTTATTTCTCAGCATTTTGAAATTTCTGTGTCAATAGAACGTGCTTGGTTTTGGAAAGGAAGGAGAAAGTGAAGAACACATACTCTTTCATCATGTAAAATTTATTTTTGCACAGTCTGGATATTTTTTTAAATTCTGCAATAATTACTGATGTGACATTTGCTAACCTTGCAATTATGTAACATTTTTCATACTTTAGGCTATTAAAGTTATCTTGGATATCTGGATGGGACTGAGATAAAAAGTTATACTTCTGTGATTTGTTAGCAATATATAGGAAACCATAAACTTCAAAATCTAGATTTTTTCTTTTTTTTTTGCTTGTTTTTCAAAATATTCCATTAAATCATAATATTTCATGTTAAATCCATGTAAAAAGGAAATGTAAGCACGTGCAGAAGGTGAGAGCATGCACTTCACAGGAGTGATCCCATCAAGAACTTTCTCCAGTGTAAAGGGGGGTAATAAGTAAAGGGCCAAGAGAAAAAGAAGAATTCACAGAGACACGAAGCTGATAGGGGACAGCAGAGACAGTGCCAAGGATGAAAAATCTCCAGCCACTATTAAGCCACCATTGAGAATCTTCAGGCACAGCTTTGGAGAGGACAGTCCTGGGCTTTGTAATTCATAAGAGGGGAACAAGAACATGGGGCTTTGGGTGATTTAAGGAGATTGTCAGTGGGACTATGCAATAACAAAAGGATGGGTAGCACACCCATACCATAGCACAGATCTTCACATAATGACTACAGCAACGTGTCATTTTAATTTTAGGCATGGAGTGTTCAGACTTCCCCAAAGTAATTAGAAATTATAGTGTAATTGACTATTTCATACCTTTAGGAAGATATATAGTGTGATTCTTTAATAAAAACTGCATAAAATATATAGCACAAGCATACAAAGATGCATATTAGGACTTTTAAAATATAATAGTAATTTATATAAAAAAACCCCACATAACTACTGATTATTTTAATTTAAAAATCAGTACAGTAAAACTGTATATTGTTAGAACTAGAAAAGAAATAATTGTGTATCTGGAAAAGCTGCGTCATTCAGCTGTTTGTTTTCGTTTCTTAAATGCAATCAATCAATGGGATTTGCCCTTTTTCAGAAGTCCTTAAAGAATTTTATAAATGACCACTGACAAGAAGAGTCATGTGAAAATATAATAGTTGCTGCAGTTCACTGGCAGATACCCTACTGCCAAGGAATGATTTAAGAGTAAAAAAGAAATAGAGAAGTTTTTTACAAAACACTAACTCTGGTAGCCAGGTCTCATTTGTGCATTTTAAAGCTCTCTTACAATCCATTTTCCGCTTACATCATTGACACATCTATATTGTAACTATTTCTGATACTAAGGATAAAATTTTGTGTGAGAAAGACGTGTGCTCTAATAGTCCTAGTCCCACAGCCTCACATCAGTGGCTGACGTAAGAACTCATCACGCTGTGGTTGTGTCCGATTCAGAGCCGTGGTGAGGATTCAGTTCAGGATGCAGCTTGAGAAGTAACAGAACACCTTTTTTTTCTGATTTTGATTTTGTTTTAATACATTGTGCTCAAAAGTTTTATGAATACTACTTATGAAGTTTGGTCCCATGTCATCTACAAAATCTGGGTAATGTTATCACAGAAAAGGGGAAATTCAATTCTGTGCATTATGAATTTTTATCACAAACTCTGGCTTTATTCCAAAGCTTGCTGTAGTTGGTGGAAGTTTTTCTGTTTGTTAGTCAGCCTTCCCTTGTACTGATAGTCCTGCTAAAGAGATCAATGGAACTTGTAAACTTTGAAAATTCTTCTGAACTAAAATGTTTTTTAGAAACATGGTCTGAGATCTTTTGACATAGACTAATGTCACTTTCCTTTTCTGTTGCCTGAGGAGGTTTTTATCTCCTTTTCCTTTTATCTGATAAATACCAGCTTTGTTCTATAAGAACTTGTTTGCGTTTCCTGTATTTTTATTTTCTTACCTTCCACCGTAAATTGATCATCCTCTGTACAGTATCTACAGTTTGAGTGAGGATACAAAATAAAGAAGTCTTGTCTACCTAGGTGTGACCAGAATCTTTATTTTCTTTGTCTCAAAGGGGAACACTAGGTGGGCAATAAGTAACACATTTTGATGGACTTCTTAAATACATTTCTTTTTGCAAGAACAGTACTCTAAATCCTACCAACTTGCATGAGTAAGAGAGCTGGACATGTATACCAAATCAAATAAATATCTGGTATAGTGTAGTTTAGTGCAGAGCAGTATGGTATGGTATAGCTTTAATTGAAGAAATCCTGATTATCACTAGACTCCTAAACTGCAAGGAGCCTCTCATAGCTTGTAGCAGGTCAAAGCAGGTCTTGAGAAAACCAGAAAATTTGGGACTATGAGGAAAATTACAGACCAAATCAGACACAGCTGACCAGAACTTCATGTCAGCCTAGTGCAAAATTGAGCCTGGTTCAGAAAGCAAGTTATCTTCAAGCACTGTAGTTATTGAACTATGTCCAGAACACCTCTGATCTAGAATGGAAGTGCACTGCCAACATACTTAATTCATATCAACTTCAAATACTTGTGAACTAATCAGTACCTCAGAATGTTAAAGCTATCTGCTTTGTGAAAATTGTACAGATCTGAGATAATATTTTTGGAAACCAGTCACCAAATATCATTCTGTGAGGAATAAGTCTTAAGTTTTGCACACAAAAGGCCATTAAAATGACAAGAACAGCAGAAAACATGTGTTCTCAGAAATATATTCATTATGCTTAGCAGAAGAAATCTGTGACATATCTGACTTTTTCCAAGAGAAACTGTAAAGGCATTTTTTTTAGAATAGCATGTAGTAAATTACAGTGATTTAAACACTTAACAAAATGTCTACAGCTCCTAAAACTAGTAAATATCCAACCTTTTTTTCAAGAAAAGAAATTATAGAAAGCAATTGTTAAGCTATCTGTTTTTCTTCCTTCCCTCATGTGCTATATGAATCCTAGGGAAGCTTCTGTTTGTGTCAGAGAAAGTGAAGAGTACCAATGACATTGGACAATGATCTCATTTAGATGACCAAAAAGAGAGCATTAGTGTTCCTGAAGCAGTAAAGAGCAGTCAGTATCATGAACAAATTACTTCATAGAAGTGGTAAGGGCTACTGTTTAATTAATTTGTTGGATGAATATCTCATCTGATTATTTCTTTTGCAATTACAGTGGAGATGAGTTTGCTTCCCCTCCAGTGTAATTTTTTTCTCCTTACAGTGAAGACTTTTCAGTTCTGTAACACGCTTTCTTCACAAACTAGCAACAGTCATGAAGTTGTTCCAGAGCCAGAATCTGTCAGCTACTAATCTTCACTGGAGGCTGAAATCAACAAATGAAAGACAAGAAATGAGAAATTCTTAATCTGAAAAAGGGGACAGCAGTAATTGATTGTAGTGGTACGACAAACCTTTAAATATGTTGTTAATGACTAATCCGCAGTACTTTTTGAGGAATACTGGTAATCAAAGAGACCTTTTGAAGTTCTTTGCTTTTGAACAGTATGGGATATCAAAATTGCCTTCTTTCACCAGAGTTTGTTGGAAACACTAGTTACACTTTTGTTGCTTAATGACTGGGTGACAGCTTTTTGATGCTTTTCTTGCTAAGCTATTGCAAGTCTTTGTACCTTAAATATGAGAGCAAAGTTACTTAAAAGTCTCTATGGATTAGAACCCTTGATTTCCTTCAAGAGCTGCATTTTACAAAAATGAAAACAACTGTAACATTTTAGTGAAAACAGGACCAGTCTAACATACCATAGTAATTAGAATAAAATCTAAGAAATATTTATTTATTCTTTCTAGAATATAGCAGCAACAGCAAAAGAAGGAGCGCAAAAAAAAAAAAATACTCATTAAAAGAAAAGGGGGAAAAAAAAAAGGAAAAAAATGCATCTCAGTAACATTTTCAAGAGTAGAGAGAAAGATAGTACACCTGTTCTGCCATCTCTTAAATTAGTTTCCTTTTTTGAGGCACTCAAATATGATAGTGATGTTCACTTGAATAGAACTCACACAGACAGATCTGAACTTTTCTTGAAGTGGAAGAGATTGATGATGTCTCCTGTTACATGAAGGATGGGTAAGTGCCTGTGAATGCTGTTTTATTGACAGTGCTTGAACCTTGACTGATCTCAGAGGAAAAACAATGGATATATAATGTCACTTCATCACACAAGGAGCTTTCAAGGCACTTCATAAATGATTTGTAACAATGTTTTATCACATTAATTTCACATACTATTTTACTCTTACTTATTTCTTGTGTTCAAATGCAAATTAATACAATTAAGCATTGATTAACCATTCATGCTTGCTGCTTAGAAAACTAGTGCCTTTTCAAAACAAATACCATATAGTATTATTTTAATTGGTACTTCAGAAAATGAACTGTTGAAGTAAGCTTTGCAGCAATAACCACTACCAGGACTCAATTGCTTTTTGTACAAAAACCCTTTGGTACAATCCTCAAAACACACAAAAAATTAGATTAAAGTGAAAATTACTTGAACATCTTCTTAGGTGAAGATATTACCTCATTTGTAGTACAAACGTTACTGCAATTGGAAATAAGAAAATAGTTTTATTAAGGTGGCCATACTTGTTTATGAGTTACTATTTCAGCTTATAGTCATAACTGGAAAAATCATTAGAAAATAATAGGAGCTCTTTTTAGGTAAGAATTTGTCTGTACAAAATTAAGTGGCATATCTTGGGCTTTCTCTAAGTTTATGCCCTCCACCCATGCTAAGCTTTATTTGAATTAAATGCTATTTTTTAAAATTTCTTTCATAACATTTCCCAGGTCAGTTTGATTTTGACTTTTCTTAAATTTCCTAGCCTATGCAGTGAACTCTAATTTTCAGGAGCTTATCTGCAACCAAGTCATCTGTTTATGAACCAGAGGAGCTCTTCGGCAAAATCATCGTCACTCACCAGACAGACTCTTAATTGAATGTACAAACATTAAACATAAAATGTTATGTTCCTGCTCCATACCATAAATACAGTATCTTACACTTCTGAACAAGTAAAGTGCTATTCCTAATATACTCCTAATATATGGAAAACTTGTTTCAGTTCGTTATCTTAAATTTTTTGATTGGGGAACTTAGATAAAACATTCTTAATCTTATTTTGGCTTTGAAAGAATACTGTGTCCTAGATAGTGACTGTTTTTACAAAGTGCATGAATGCAAGGATCTTCCTTGCCTCTACCAGCCTTTTCTATTGAAGTATCCTCATTAACAAAGTAATAAGGTTTTAGATTTGTTTATTTTGCTTTCTTTTGGCCTACTTTCTTGACAGAGCAATAAATTCAATCTGAGATTACAAAATTGTTCTATTCTGTTGTCTTTTTTCCTGGACTAATTTCATCTCTAATAAGGATTGTTGGATCAGAATAAAATATAATATCAACAAAAGAAGAACTCCATGAAATGGAGTAAATGGAGTAAAATCCAGCAGCTGTAGCTCTCGTGTTATTGTAAATGCCTACTTCTGACAAGAAAGGAGTCATGCTTTACGGAGAGCATAGGTTGTATGTTAAATTATGAGCTCCACGTTGACAGCCACTTTTCTGATTACAGCCACAATTTTAAGCAGTCCATTCTAACAGTACCTCTGAGAGAAAATTTACCTAGCAGACTGGAGTTTCTAAGGTAAGAACAAGCACCTTATTCAGAAAATATCAGTTGCAGTGCCACCAGCATTCCTGTTAAAGTGATAACAGTATTCTGCCTCTGATAACAATTGTTTTTCATAGTACACCAAATGCCACAGAGTCTAGAAAGATTCTGAGAGGTTCACAGGTATAGGTGATTAGTAAAAATTAACATATTCATGAACAACTCTATGAAAAGACACTAGTTTTACTTTTATACTTTCCTGTCCCTGAATAGTGCAGTACCTGAGATGAGAGAAGGTGTGCAGGTACCCTTAGTGCCCCAGTAAGGACAAAGAAGATGAAGATAGGCGGCCAACTAATTTACAGAACAACCCCTTCAATGTTTACCACATGACAGGGATAGTACCTGGGACAGCCTTTGAGTCCCCAGGATGAATGATCCTCAGTTTTGGTACCCTCAGGCTATTAACTTAGATTTAAAGAAAGAGGAATGGAAGAAAGGCAGAACCATATCATATACTTTGAGACAGGGTGCCTGGTAGTTGTTACAGTTGGATTGTTAACAGACAATTCATGCACATGAACAACAGCTAGAATCACAGCTTCTCCATTGTGTCCTCTATTCTTTTAAATCTATTTTTTTTCTGGCTTGAATAACCACTGAGATTGAGGACAGAGCTGTTTAAAATTCATTGTCTTTCATGCTTTCTAAGACACTGCAAGTTTGAAAGGAAATCAGTCGTTTAAGTGAGTTTATGCCTTATTTTATGTGTACTGAGTGTTGTTTGAGTTCTCCTTAGCTGAACAGTTTCCAAGACTCAAATTTATAAATTTGTCATATGTGTCCTAAGTGCAAGCGAAATTTGTTAAATGTTTGCATTTAGGATTTATTAGCATGGTTTGAAAATGTGTAGTAAAAAAAATGCATTTTCCTGAACTATAGAGCTATGATTTCACTAGTGATTATGTTTCAGATAATTTCTAATGCAAATTCTTCTGTGGGTATTAGTGTAAGATTTTTTAAAAACCTAGTAAATATTGGTTTTTCAATTTTCAATTCAGACTTTTTAAAGTACTCATTTTAGGTTTACAAAAAAAAAAAATCAACAGGAAGAAAAAAATGCAGGCACTTATGTCCACTTTTCCTTGATCTGGACAAATTATTGGTATATATTTCCATATCTTTTAAAAACTTTACATGAGAGCAAATTAGCATTGCAGCCACTGGACAAGATACGTCTGCCTGAATCAGGGGGTTTAAGGGCAATCTTATAAAAGCTATATTTTTAAGATATCCATACCATTATCCGTTTTGCTCCTCGGTGACCAAACAAAATAAAATAACCCAAAAAAACCTGAAAATTCAAATTCTGTTTTAAAATTGTATGCCTTTCTTTACTGGTTAAGTACTCAAATTAACAAAGTAGTAAGAAGCTGATATCTTAATTACAGCTTTCAGTTTATCTTAATTGAGGAATACAAGGATGTTACACTTCTGTTTTCTGATACCAGACTTGATGCAACTAGGTTTTTCTAAGATTACACAACTTGAATGGCACATTAGGAATTCATATTTTCTGCATGCATGTAACGAAACTCCCACATATAGAGAAAAGTAGTATAAAGCCATGTCTTACTTAAATCTCTCTCTAGTATACTTGCATAGGACTAAATAATTATATAATTGTAACATCTTGTTAGTATCAGAAAGTATTTATGAAATATATATTTCCTCTTATTTTTTAAAAAATAAACTGTAGTTGTAGTAGTTGACTAATTATTACCATCTCAAATCCTTGGTAATCCTTCTGGTAACCATTTTAATACCAGATGTAAAAGAGGGGTGTTTTTTCCTAACTGTAGAACTAGATCCAGTGTAGTGTTATATCTATTATATAGCAAAGCCTGGAACATTAGCAAAAGATGTCTTTAAATACTTCAGCACATGTTTGTTCTTAGGTTTTCCTTCCTATCTTGAATTGTGCCTCTGCCTTTGTTTTCTGAATTCCTATGAGCAGAAGTTTAGTCATCTTCACCTTGTGTTCTGCCCTAGTGAGGCCACATCTGTAATATTGTGTTCAATTCTGAATATTTTCCAGTTCAAGAGGGACACCAAACTTCTCGAGTCCAGCAAAGAGCAACAAATGTACTTGGGGGCCTGGAGAACCTCTCTTATGAGGAAAGTTTGAGAGAGCTGAGACTGTTTAGCCTGGAGACAAAAAGATTGAGAGACTTTATTAATATCTGTAGAAGACTAAAGAGTGAGTGTAAGGAGGGTGGAGCCAGATTCTTAGATTCTTTTCAGTAGTGTAGTGCCTAGCAATAGGACAACGAACAATGGGCACACAGTGGTACACAGGAAATTCAAAATAAACATGAGAAAAAAAAAATTTACTGTGAAGGTGGCTAAGTAATGGAACAGGCTGCCCAGGGAGGTTCTGAAGTCTCCTTCTCTGGAGACATTCAAAACCTGCCTGGGTGCAATCTTGTGTAATCCTCTAAGCAATACTATTTTATCAGAGGGGGTAGATTAGGTGATCTCTAGGGGTCCTTTTTAACTCTAATGATCCTGTGATTCTGTGTGATTATTCCAAATAGTAAGTCATAGAAGCATAGAATCATACAATGGTTTCAGTTTGAAGGGACTTTAAAGATCACCTAGTTCTAACCTCCTGCCACAGGTAGGGACACCTCTCAGTAGATCAGGTTGCTCAAAGCCCCATCCAACATGCCCTTGAACACTTCCAATGATGGGATATCCACAGCTTCTCTGGGCTACCTATTCCAGTGCCTCACTATCCTCACAGTACAGAATTTCTTCCTCATATCTAATCCAAATCTACCCTCTTCCAGCTTGAAACCCTCATTCTATCACTACATGCCATTGTAAAAAGTCCCTCTCCAGCTTTCCTGTAGGCTGGACCTGTAGACCAATACACTCTAGTATTGGAAGACCACCAGAAGATTTCCCCAGTGCCTTCTCTTCTCTAAATTAAACAACACTTGCTCTCTCAGCCTTCAGACTGTCTTCATAGGAGAGGTGCTCCAGCCCTTTTAGTCATAGTGTCCTACAATCATGGAAAGGTTTTGGTCGGAAGGGACCTTCAAAGATCATCTAGTCCATTGCCACTGCAATTGGTAAAGGCATCTTTCACCAGGTCAGGTTGCTCAAAGCTTCATCCGATATGACTTTGAACACTTCCAGGAAAGGGCTATCCACATCTGTTCTGAGCAAAATTTTGGTGTCTGTCTCACACAGTCATCATAAAAAAATTTATTCCTTCTATCCAATCTAAATCTACCCTCTTTCAGTTTTAAATCATTGTCTCTTCATCTTTACTATAAACCTCTTTTAAGTACTGGAAGGCTGATATAAGGTGCCCCAAGATACTTCACTTCTTAGGCTAATTAACCTTACTCTTTCAGCCTTACTTCACAGGAGAGGTGCTCCAGCTCTGGACCTGGTCTAAAAGGTCCATATCTTCTTTGTGCTCTTTGTGGAGTCACACCAGAGCAGAATAGAAGACCAGAATCACCTCCCTCAACCTGCTGGCCCCATTTCCTTTGATGCAGCCCAGCACCTGATTGGTTTTCTGGGCTTCAAACACACATTGCTGGCTCACATCTGATTTTTCATCCACCAGTATGGTGGACATCAAGTCCTTCTCCACAGATCTGCTTTCAATCCATTGAACTCCCAGTCTGTACTAATATTGGAGATTGCTATGATCCAAATGCAGGTCTTTTTGAACTTTATGAGGTTCATATGGTCCTTCTCCCCAGGCCTATCAAAGTTCCTCAGGATGGCATGGCTTCCCTCTATTGTAGCAATTGTACCACTCAACTTGGTGTCATCCCCAAAACTGCTGACGTTGCACTCACTCCTGCTGTCTGTGTCACTGATGAGGGTATTAGGTAGTTTCGGTCCCAGTATGGATCCTTGAGGGACACCACTCATTACTGTTTCCCATTTGGACACTGAGATCTTCACTGTAACATCCAGTAAGTTTATTATCCATCTAATAGTCCGTTCACCAAAGCTATATTTCTCTAATTTAGCAGCAGGAATGTTACTGAGGGACCATAAAAAAAAAAAAAAAAAAAAAAAAAAAAAATCTTAAAAAGGTCCATGTAGATAACATCAATTGCTCTTTCCTTGTCTACTGGTGCAGTCACTTCATCATAGAAAGCCATCAGATTAGTAAGGTAAGACTTGGTAAAGCCATGTTGCTGTCTCTAACCACGTCTGTCTTTCAATATGCCTCAGCATAACTTCCATGAGGATCTGTTCCATCATCTCACTTGGCACAGGGGCAAGGCTGAGTGGTTGGTAGCTTCTAGAATCCTTCTTTTTCTCCTTTTTAAAAATCAGTTTGATATTCACTTTCCTTCAGTGACATCAGTGAAAGTTTCAGAGGATTTGGTGTGATTACCATAACTTTTGAAATTTGAAGGAGAGTGGCTTAGCAACTACCTCAGCCAATCCCCTCAGGACCCTGGAATGCATCTCATTGGGTTGCATGAACTTATGTATGTTCAGATTTCTCAGGTGGTCTTGAACATCAGCTTCTCTTCGTAAGGGCCCCCTAACCTCACTGACCCTAAAATTTGCAAACTGGAACAGACTATAATTCTAGAGGGAAAAATAAATAAATATCAAAGTACTTGCAGTATTCCACGCATTCAGTGATCATTTTTTCAGCTTCCACACCACCCTTCGATGTTTTCACTACTGGCAAACATGACAGCAATTTAGAAAAATGAACCATGATTAATTTCTAATTCTATTTATCACACTAAGTAGATCCTAAACACCAGCCAAGAATGAGTACACAGAAACAGTACAAATGTTTCAGTAGTTTCAGAGATTACATATTGAATAAGCAGAACATGCTGAAATATGGGAGACATATAATACTCAAGTAGGAACTGTAGTGTTTGATGGCAGCAGTGTTGTATTAGGACATTTTGTTTTGTTTTGTCTGATTTATAGAATCTAGGGAATTACTATGGAGTGGAGTAGTCATATAGGAATGAAGGGAGAAAAGGTTATTCTAGGGCAGAGGAACATGCCAGGGAATTACACCTTGGCATGAAGCAAAAATTCTGTTAGAAGTATGCTATTAGAAAGACACTAAGCTGAAAGTCCTAATGTGATGATGAGGAGAAGTTGTTATTTGTAGGGTTCTAGAGTTCAAAAAGTCTTGGTAGGGAAGCAGATAAATAAACTATCGTTTGTTCTTATGATATGCTGTGAATATAAACAATTCTGACCATTTAACTAGAGATGAATATTAAATTTAATTTACTCATGTAATAATAACCAGAGAGGCAAATAAAAATACAATTCTGTATACTATCCATGAATATCCATAGCAGATAATGTGTTGCCAGACTTTTGTCACAGGGGAAAGAATGGCCATAAAAGTAAGTCAAGAAAATATCTTTGGCTCTACTTTAACTTCAACAGTAATGTGGGATTGACAACCAATTGATTTGTAAGTGTAGTGATATAACCAATGAAAGATGACATGGACTTTTTAGGACCTCTAACGAATCTTTTAGATACAGGAAAAGCAGTAAACCTAGAGTTCATCTGAAAAAGTACAGATGATTCTACGTTCCTTGCCCAGCCAATATAGATTGGCCACCATAATAAATGGCAGGCAAAGTTTACCTAAGTGTCCAGTTCTGGGTATCAGACTTCAAAAAGGGTAAAGATGGTGCTGATCTGTGGTCCAGGGAGAAGGAACATAGAATAATCATAGTGCAAGAAATTATTGCCTGTGAAAAGAAAATGAAAGACACATGTGTCTTTAATTTACAGATGGACACAGGACAGAAAAGTTGAGACAACTATACCCACATGTAAAAGGCTACCATCATAAGGAAAAGAATAATCAAAAGTAATAAGAATAATCATAGATAGTAAGAATACAGATTAAGACATTGAATTCACTGTCAAAGATATTGTTCTAATTTTAGAAAACCTTTCTAGTAAGAACTATGAATTTTTAGTGTGGATTGCCTGAAGATTTTGTGGAAATGTTCAGCATTGATGAAGAGGCTGCATAAAATTTTATCAGCTATCACACAGATATGTAAGGCGTGTTTTAAAAGAGAAGATCACAGTGGATGATCTTCTGATGTCAGCCATCTTATTTGATGTTTCTGCTTTTCTCTATTACCTAATGATGAAGTCAGCAATATATTGAATTAAACATATTCCAATACCTATTGAATTAAGGATGTATATCTATAGAATGCTTCCAGTAGTGACACAGTTGTTTACATTAAGATATGCAAGCTGGGATGCCTAGTTATATCGGAGCCAAACTGAACTGAATCTCCGACATCTCTTACTAATCTGATCAATCAATCTGTCTGTTTTTCTCTCCCTCTCAGCTCTTTTTATTCTGACAATCAATTCAACTTTCAGTGGAAGAAACACTCCTCATTTAATTTCTGTGAGACAAGTTTCTATATGGATTGCTCCATACTTTTTTAAAAAAAATTTTGTGTCATAAAATTCCTACTCATTTCTGTCTGTAGACTACTTAGCTACTGATCGTCTAATTTTTGCAGGAACATTTTTGGTGTGCACATTCCTGAAGGAAAAAAATGCACAGAAGAGAAAAAAAAAATACTGTCTATAAGAAATTTCTATAAAACATATTTCATCTTTAAAGATCTCTGAATTATTAAAAAAAGTGTGGTTCTAGTCTCAGAATTATTAATGGATTTCCTTAGCCTTACGCTCATTGTGTGTAATGAGACTAACTATACATGTAATGCTAAAGATTTGTAAAGATTTATGGAACTAAGATTTACCTGTACAGTTTTATCTCAAGAGCTAAGTGACTGAAAGTTTCTTAAGATTCCTTTTTACATGACACTGCAGTTTCAATGGAGAGGTAGAATTTCTTACTGCTATTTTTCCCAGGACTTTCTTTAAGTCTCTTTGGAGAACAAAAGATAGACTCCACTTGTAGACTATAAAAGGCATCACAGTCTTTTTTAAACATTTTGTTTCCTCCTATAATACATTCCACATAGTGTAACAGATGGAGGGCCAGTATTGCAGCTTGTACTATGATTACGACTCTGCAAATATTAAAAATGCAACTATTCCCTCTTTACAGTGGTCAAAGGGAATATATAACCACATAGGCTGCATGGGTTAAGATGTTTCCAGGATTAAACACAGCAAGTGTCAGATTTCTGCCCTGAATCATCTGCAGAGAGGATGATTTTTGTTACAGTAAGGATATCTGTTAGTTAAAAAAAATCTCAAATATATCTAAGTCTGAAAATTTTGTTTTTCAATCTGTTTGGTAAATAACAAATTATTTTTAATTTGGGAAAAATAAACATATAAATTTAAGAGTGTTTTGTATCAACACTTGTTATAATTTTATAGACAAATGGCAGAATTTGCAGTTACCAAAACAGTGTAAACCAAATTATAGCTGCAATATTATTTTCCTTTGAGAACTGCTCATTCGGTCTGCTCTGATCTTTTTGAGCACATTACACCACTACCAAAAGAGGTGATTAGTTGCTCTTTCCCTGCAGGTATTTTTCGCATATTTTCAAAATTTCCCTTTGCAATGCATTATCTACCAAGAAAGTGATAAGAAAATGCAATTTTCTTCTATCAAACTGCAAACCACATGCTTTTAGTTAAGTTGCACTATTGTGAGAAAACCACAGCTTACACCTACCCACTTCAGTCTTGCATACTTGAACGAGGAACTGAAGAACTATAAGGCTTTATAAAATTTTAAGTTGCCTCAAAACTTTTATTTTCTCAACAATGACCTAAGAATAGTTTTCTAACTTTATTTTAAGACAAAACAAAAGATGCTATTAATCTTTCAGGAAACATATAGTATTCCTTTCATTTTCTCTGCTGGAAAAAAGTACTTAATAAGAACTTCCTGAAAAGAAAAGACATTGAGTCAAAAAGCCTTCATATTTTAACAGATAGGAGTTTCTCTTGAAAACAAACAAACAAACAAACATAAAATTTTAATGTGGCATTTTGTTAATGACTAAACATCTTTTTAATGAATAGCAGCCTCCAGGTAGGTGAATTTCCATTGATTTATATACACAATTATAGTAATTAAATGTTTGAAGTAATTTATCACTTCAATTAACAAAGTACAATAGTTCTCAAACCGATAATGCATTTATATCTTATGTTGGAGATTAGATATGATTTCAGGAAACCCAGGTTAAGATAGTAATAATAAAATATTCAGGAGAGTCTAACAACATCCATAAACTCAATTTAGTTTCCTTTTTCCAACTGTAGTTGTAATTTAGGACCACGGTGGAAGCAGATCAGTCAGTATCATTTTCCCGAGTCAGAAATATCATATAGTTAGTATGTTCAAAAACTAGCGATGTAAAAGTTTATCTCAAACTAGAGAAACTTCTAGTTTCATTGACTAGAGTGTACCTTTAACCAAATCTGGATGCGGATGGGCTTTTCACACAGTTTAGTCACTTATCCATTTCTCTTCAAAGGGCTTGTCCCAAATTACTTCAGAATTCTGTTATATCCAGGAGTTAAATCAAAACCTGGCACTTTTATAACTCCAAATCTAGTCTTCTAGTTTTCATCTCAAGAAAGAAATATATTTCTCCCTTTACACTATTGTTATTTTCTGTGAATGCCTTGTCAGTTTTTCCAAAGGAGAAATTTTTTTACTGTATTTTTAGCACCTATTACACATCTGGGAGAAAAGACTGCTGCCATAACCCTGAGGGCCATTTTGTCTTTACTACTCCCAAGCGGACCTGTCTCTCTCTTTCCTCTTCCTGGTGTATATTCAAGCTGCAGATGCATTTTCTGTTTCTTCTCTTCCAGAATAAGAATAGCATATCGGTTCCAAGGCATTCTTGAAATACTGTGAACAAATCAGTCATGGCTTTAATTTGCTATGACAGTAAATGCATCATTTTAGAAATAACCTAACAGCACAATAAAAATGCTTAATTTTAATGGCTACCTATCTGTAGGTCTCTGATTACTTTCTGTAAAGTATATGGCAAAACACACAGAACATATGACAGTTATAAACCCTCAGTAATTGCTGCAAATGAATTTGCTCTATTTTAAGGATTAGGTATTTTATTAAATATGGCTTAGATAAACCTCAGCAAATTATTTATTGGGCAATAATCCCTAAAATGAATTTACTTTTTCTGGTAGCTGACCAGATATAGCTGTTTAACAAACCATTCGTAATAAAATGAGTACAGGTGTAAATGCTGTATAAGCATCAACCAAACCATTTTAAATTAAGGTAATAATCTCTTCATAATACTTGGTTTGATTTAGTGATTATTGCAGCCCTTTAAAAGGAAGGAAAGCCAGCCGGGGTTATTTATTTATTTATTAATATATTTGTACTTCTTGTACTTTTATGAGGAAAATACTGATATAGTAATAGTCTTGCGATGAATTTTGATGGGTGTATATTTTTCCCAAGATAAGTTACAGATGTTATTTCCTACTTTTTTGAAAAATGCCTGTAAGCAAGACTCATTGGGGAAGACAGGCAAGTATTATTCATCCATTTGAGCAAAGAGGAGAACAAAGAGATGACAAAAGTGGATTTGAAAACAAAAACAAGAAACAAACAAAGAAACAAAATACAAGCAAACAAATCCACAGACTTCTTCTGAGACGACTTCTGAATTAAGCTGAAGTTCTTTAAGCTGCATGTTCTTTTCTGCAAAGATTAGCTCACGCTTTTTCAGAGACAAGATGCTCTTGATGTACAATAAATACTTCTAAGAACCACTGACTACATCAGTTGGGGTCAGAAGAAAAATAATAGTTCAGTCAGGCTCCTACCATATACAGAAGATACTAATTTTGTAATTGGAAGCTGCCAAAATATGTAAGTACCTTTTTCCTCTGGTTCTTCAGTTTTCCCTGTCTTCTCACTGCATGCTTAATAAAATTATTGTTCTAGAGAGACTAAAGTTAATTTAATCCATAATATTGTAATGCAGAGAATCATAGAAATATTCTGGTTTGAAAAAATATTTAAGGTTGTCAAGTCCAATCATTAACCTGTCACTTCTAAGTCCAAAAGAGGCAAAAAGACAGATTAAATTCTTTTTAGTTTCAAATTAAATAGGAGTAAATAGTAATAAACTTTCCTGTTAAAAGATGAAAGAGCATAACATTATGAAATGAAAAAGTTAATATAAGTATAATTACAAAATAAAATTGAACAGTTGTCACTTTTGAGGATACAAGCACTGTGGATAATGTTAAAAAATCATAGAATCATAGAATTGCTCAGGCTGGAGAAGACCTTCAAGATCATTGAGTCCAACCTCCTCCTAACCCTATTACCTTATTTTTGATGACCCACCACTAAACCTTGTCCCCAAGCACAACATCCAGATGATTTTTAAACATATTCAGGGATAGAGACTCAACCACCTCCCTGGGGAACCTGTTCCAGTGCTTAACAACCCTTTCTGTAAAGAAGTTTTTCCTGATATCCAACCTAAACTCCCCTGATGCAACTTGAAGCCATTCCCCTTGTCCTGTCACCTGTCACCAGTGAGAAGAGACCAAGCCCCTCTCACTGCAACCTCCTTTCAGGTATTTGTTAAGAATGATAAAGGTGTCCCCTCAGCCTCTGTTTCCCCAGATGAAACAACCCCAACACCCTCAGTCACTCCTCATAGGGGATGTTTTCCAAACCCTTCCCTTCCCTTGTTGCCCTTCTTTGGACTTGCTCCAACACCTCAATGTCCTTTTTGTATTGAGGTGCCCCAAACTGAACACAGTACTTGGTGGGGCCTCACCAGTGCTGAGTACAGGGGCAGGATTACTTCCCTAGTCCTGACAGGCACACAATTTCTGGTACAAGTCAGAATGCCATTGGACTTCTTGCCCACCTGAGCACATGGGTTTTAGAACTGAAAAGTGATAAGTGCCTTTAGGAATACATATTTCTTTAAAAGAAAGCTTCTGGAAAAAATAATCTTTAAAGGCAGAAAAGGGGCTCTTTCTTTTGCTATTCAGTGAAGTGAAGGGTACTAGAAGTTGACAAAGCTGATCTGGCATCTCTAGCATGAAAATTAAGAGAAACATTTTCCCTTCAAAACCAAGTGGCAGTTCAAAGACTTAAACCAGGTAAGGACCTAAAAACCAAAACAACAAGGATGCATTAAATGAATTTCTCTGAATAAAAGTAGGAATAGTCAGATCTCTTACACATCTAACTTGTGATTAAAATAACATTACCGAAGAACCTTCAGTACCCACTTTGTTTACTCCTTTCTTATGTTTATCCCAACTCTTTTTCAGTGTTTGCACATTAGCTTAAAGACATGCTCATGGTCATACTGTGCATTGTTTTCTTCCTAGAAAGCTGTCTACAAGGGAAGTATATGATTCCTCTTTGGCTTTGATTTTGAGTAATCATTTACGTTTCTAAAAAAGTAATCTAATATGAGGACAGATATTTAAAAATTCTCAGTATCAGCTTTACAATGTTTTCTGTGCATGTATTTATTTTAAAGCAAGCATTTGTGTCTTTATATGTCTACAGTCTGTCAGCATATTTTTAGAAAACCCCCTGGAATGCTGTAGAATTAAAAGTCTATATCTTATGGTTAGTTTCATTTATTTATATTAATTAGGTGAATTTTTAGCTAGTTTCTTAACATTTTATCTGGGAGCTGGAAGTATTTTCCACAGTGAGAAAAGTGAGCAGGGCAAGTGGGAGATGGCCATGCCCACTAGAATTGAAAAAAAGTTTCTTGTGCCAAAATATTGAGTCCCATTTAATTTACTTACATTACTGGTTTTAAAATATTTGTGAGTAATTTAAATCAATAGATTTTTGCTTATGTGAGTTAGAGCACAACTGAATAGTCGTTAATTTTTCCAGCTATCACTGTGTGTAGGGTGCAGAGTAAAGTACAGTGTTTTGTCTCACTATCAGATAAATTCTCCATGAAGCACACAAAAATCCTGAGGAAAGCAAGATCTCTAGAAGAGCCATCTCTAGTGCAGCAAACAAGGAGACTCTCACCCCTCCTTTTTTAACCCCATGTTCTTAACCTTAGCAAGCTGAACTACTTGTCAGAATATGTTTCCCTCTTCCCAACTTCTGGTCTCAAGGAAAGAAAATCTTAGTTTATTACCTCCATAGTAATCCTTACCAGTTAAAAAGGAAACTGTTTCAGTAATGTAAAACTATATTATATTTTTCTAACTTTTTTAAAAAAATATATTAAATCTATTTTAATACTGACTTACTATAATGAATAATTTATTTATTAATTTTGGATTGATACTATATATAATTTTTTTTTTTTTCCTAAATTAATGCTATAGTTTTTTGATACTAAAGAATGTAAAACAAAATTATCCTGTTACTTGCAGGGGGCTACAGAAATCTTCTGGCCTTCCTACCCTGTTGATGCAAAGTTGCCACCATTTCATGCTCTTTCTCAGACTGCAAAATGAGAAGGTAGTGAATCTGAGCTGGCCCATCTGAGCTGGTCATGCCTTGGGTCTGGAAATAGAATGGCCTCACTCAGGAACTGATCAACCTGCACTAAAAAGTAAACTAGAGAAACAATGAAGAGGCTTATAAACATTAGGTGGAATTGTGGGTATATTGTATTAGGTCAGTAAAAGTTCATGAATAGTTACAAGTGTGATCCAAAGTGTTAACAAATCTGTACGTACATGTGTAAATGTATATTAATTCCTCAATAAAACAGCATCAGGTCAATGAAGTAATACTAAACGTATTATAAAGTACAATTTTTAAAATTCTAAGAGAAATTCTTCTGCTACCAGATGCAATGAGCTTTTTCATTGAATCAATTACAACCATGGTTGGAAATTTTATATCAAAATTGCATGGAAGTTTACTTACATGCTGACCATTAACAGGCTATCAGATTTAAGTGGGGGGGAAGCCCAGTGGAAACAATGAACAAAATTAGATTTCTTGAGGTATGGAAATGGCTGAATGTAAATAATTTAGAAGAAATATTGACATTTCAAGAGGAAGAAAAAACAGAAGATGTCTAAATTTATTAAAGATCAAAGTAATTTATAATGGCTATACTCTGGACATGCTTCAAACACTAATCAAAGACTGAAGGTGTATAAATAGAACAGAAGTCTTCCTTGATTGAGTTTCAATGGCTATCACCTGGACGAAATATTTGACGAAATAATAAAGGAGTTATGCAATTTGAGTTTTGTAATGTTTTATTAAATACAGGTAATTCAGAGTCCTATAAGTCAGTGTGCAGCATTAATTATACAATGCAATGACAGCTGTGGGGAAAAAGTAAAAAAAAAAATTGGAAAAAATGCATTTTCTCTGTGAGGTCAGTCTGCAGAAAATTGCAATGAACAGTTGCTATGATGCAGACTTTGTGCAATTTCTTCACAGCAAGGAGTAAGTTTCTGAAAGATTATCAAGTGGATAATGGAATCAGAACTATAGAGAAAGAAGTGTATCATACAGTTTCACAGATATCCCTTCTTTATCTTGTGTTTTGTCTAGCACCTTACCAAATACAGGCAGGTTTAACCTGCAACAAACTTTTTACCTACAGTGATTGTTCTGGTTGATTACAATATTGCATTTGCTTTCCTGAAGAAAAATTTTTCATCTCTCTGAGGCAAAAATTTTAACATGAAATGAATCCTGCTACAGATGTTTCTGTATTTTTCTTTGATATCTAAGACACAATAGAGAACTGAAATCCATCTGTCCTTCAGTGTGGTTAATATACCTCTCTTCTGTCTACTAGAAGTTTTCCCTGATGCTATTGATTATTTCTGTTTGTGTTAATTTTTCTGATGGGCAAGAGATGTATCTTGAGATAGGATTTTAGTATGAGTATTTGTATATTAATTTCTGTACTAAAATTTATATTCTAATACACATAAGACAACCGAATTGTTAAGGTTGGAAAGAGCTGTAATACTACCTAGTTTATCCTTTAACTTGAATCTACTATGTCCCCAAGCAGTCTATCTATAGAATTTTTAAAAGCATTCAGGGATGGTGACTCCACCGCTTCTCTGGGCAGTGCATTCCAGTGCTTGAAAAGGCTTTCTGTAAAGAAATTTTTCCTCACATCCAATATTAACCTTCCCTGGTGCAACTTGAAGGCATTTCCCTTTGTCCTATCATTAGTTACTTGTGGGAAGAGACCAAGCCCCCTGTTGCTAAGACCTCCTTTCAGGTAATGGTAGAGAGCAATAAGGTCTTATCTCAGCCTTCTCTTCTTCCAGAGTAAGCAACCTCAGTTCCCTCATGTGCTCCTTGAAGTAATTGTGCTCCAGACCTTTCACTAGCTTTGTTGCTCTTCTCTGGACATGTTCCAGCAACTCCATATCCTTATTGTAGTGAGGGGCTCAGAACTGAACACAGTATTTGAGGTGTGGCCTCAACAGTGCCCAGTGCCCCAATCACTTCCCTAGTCCTGTTGGCCACACTATTCCTGATACAAGCCAAGGCACTGTTGGTCTTCTTGAGCACCTGGGCACACTACTGGCTCATATTCAGCTGGCTTTCAATAATAGCTCCAGGTCCCTTTCCACCAGACAGCTTTCCAGTCACTCTTCCCCAAGCCTGTACTGTTGCACAGGGTTGTGACTCAAGTGCAGGACCAGGCACTCAGTCTTGTGGAACTTCATACTGTTGGCCTCATCCCATTGATCCAGACTGTCCAGGTCCCTCTGCAGAGCCTTCTTACACTCAGGAAGATCAACAGTCCTGCCTAACCTTGTGTTGTCTGCAAACTTACTGAGGATGCACTCAGTCTCCTTGTCCAGATACTTGATAAAGATATTGAACAGGAGTGGCCCCAATACTGAGCCCTGGGCAACATCACTTGTGACTTCTCTCTATTTCCTTGCTAAATGCACAGAAATACAAAAGAAAGAAGATAAAGGGTTATTCGCTTTTATGACACTGTTGTCTGAAGTTGCTTATCTTGGTTCTTTGCCATGGTTTAATTGTTTTATTGGCTTAACATCCCAAAAGAGAATATTCCCTAGTTGCTTGATATCTAATTTGTGTTTGCATAACATTTTCATTTAAGCTACTGTTTAAGAACATAATGATCTCTGTATGTTGCAAGATAAAAAAATATATCAATGTGCCCGCTTTGGTTACTTTGCATAAGAAATAGGAGTTCATATTTTAAGTTAATTTGCACAAGGTGTACACAGTATAAGACTCACTGAAATGACCCTTTGGTCTATTTAAAAAAGCCACTGTTCTCTTGAAAGTGCAGTAACCTCAAACACATCTCCTAACCTTTCAAAGGTCTCTAGTAGAACATCAGCATGAAGAAATTGTGTTTATATTACATGTTCAAGGTTTTATTTGCTACAGAGACAATTGAAAATGGTTGAATTGTTTTATTTCTAAATTTAAAGAGTAATTTTGGCTTCTTTTATGTATTGAAACAACAAGATAATAACAAATGAAAATGGAAGTGGATAACACCAATAGCTTGATACTGCCTGGCAAGACCTGATCAGAAGAGAAATCGTGATGGCTATGAGGTCTACTTTTTGCAAAAATAGGAGTTTTTAGCTTTTTGATAAACTAGGTGAAGATGTGCAGCAAATTTATTTATCTTTTTAATTTTTTATTTCTTTATTAGATACAGAATATTCTGGAGAGATGGACTCAAAGTAAATATGATGGAAGAGCCTGCTTTTGATAATTGTGTATCTAGAGAAACAGAGCTGACGTATAAGTTTTTTGCATGAAATACTTTATCAGGTTCCCCTATTAGAACAATCCTGTTAGATGATAAATATTGCTAATATTGTGGGCAAAGTGATTTATAAAGTGTAAGTTCAAATGGGTGTTGATAGTTGACATCTTTTACTGCCCACTTTGCCATGCTAGCAGTGACCTTACACTGTTACAATAACAAACTTTATATATGTTATATATAATTTTACATATAATTATTATCACATATAACTATATATGTATAATTATTTATATTATATAATATACATATATATCAGATATATAATTGATATAATTGTAAATTGCTATTAGACAGAATTCAGCTTCCTTATCCAACTGTGTATACAGCTTTTAGTGGTAAAGAGTCCTTACAAGTGTTAGGAACAACCTCTGTATAAAAGTTAGCTATTGCCATCTGTAGCTGACCTGAATGGATGTTCAAGAGCCTTATCCAGAGCTCTTCTATATGCTGGAGGCCACCAGCTCGTCCTGTATCCTTATGAATGAGGAATCCAAATTCTTCTTGTATTTTCATCCATTTATACAGGTGCCAGTTTGATCTTTTCAGATATTGGCTTTATGTATTTAGTGTAGTATTTAGGAAAGAAAAGAAATTATTTAAAATGTTGTATTTTAGAATATATATATTAAACAGGAAGATTTAAAGTTTCTCGGTTATGCTTGCTGGTATAGTTGATTCATTATATCCACTTTCCCCTTTTGGGAGCCTTTAAAACTAGGGCTGCAGACATACCAAAAGACATTCATTCAGAGCAAATGCTCTTCATGTGTGGCTGATCAAAAATATACTATATGATATTAATAAGGTTGTGTAGAAATACTGTTCCTGGGCTTGTGAATCTGGTTATCTTGGACAAAAATTAGTATAAAATAAATTATGAGTTATTTTAAGCACAGTTTTAATCTCAGACTTTACTCAGATAAACCAGCTGATTTTTCCTGAATAAAACCTAGTGGTTTATTTTCTTCAAGGATTTTGTATGAATTAATATAGCTTGTAGGATAAAAGGAAACTTGCATGCTGTATCACAGAGGGTAAAACTCTTTGAGCAGTGCTTGGTAAGTTATCAGATGATTTATAATAAGTTATAAAACACATTCCAAAATTGTAGAGAAAAAAATAGTAACTCTCTGCTTATCTCACTCTTCAAGAAAAAAGAAGAAAAAAAAATGTGGGTCACTTCAAAATATTATGTATGTGGCATTATCACCAAGTATTCTGTTAGCTCCACATTATAGAAACATAAAAAGCTTCAGAATGTACAAGAGTGAGGGACAGGAGGAAAATTATTCTGTAGAGCAAATACTTGCAAAATGCACAAAGGGTGGGACTGAACTTTCAGATTGGGAATGAACTTTCAGAAGAATCTGACTTCTACGCAGAATTCCCGTTGCTAGGATTTACAGTTGAGCACTGAATAGGAAGACAATCTGACAAATCAATCTGATTCCCAAAGAAAGCCCTACATAAAAATTATCATTTGCTTAAGAAAGAAAAGGGAAGAGCTCAGGGAAGGGGTGAGAAAGGAAGCACTCCGCTGTTCCTACCAGTAACTCGAACATAGGCTTTTATTTTTTGGTTGTACCTCATGCTGGTGTGGATAAAAGAAGAAAAAATCATCAAGGCAAAGATTTCAAGAAACAGTCTACATCATTCAGTCTTCCTGTGAACATGAACATGGGTAGAATGTTAAGAAGAAAAAATGCTGTCATTAATAAGCTACAAGGAAGTACATGCATACAGAGTACTTCTACATTCGGTCTCTGATCATGTAGATGGAAAGGCTAAAGTTACAACATTAAGGGCCAAACAATCTGTCCATACATGTTTCTCAGAAAGCATAACTGAACATGAGAGGGAAAAAGAAGGATTATTTCTCTTGGGTGTGGGGGAAGTGGTGAAGATGACAGAGTGTAAGTGTTCAAAGCTGTTTCAGATAAGTAACTGCTCAGCACTTCAAAAACACCTGCCAATAACACAGTAAAATGTTCACTGTGGATTTTGTGGTGTCCCTAAGATAAACTGTATAAAAAATAATCTGCATTTTCATCCTGGAAGGATGAAGAAGTAGAGAAGTAACAAATCATACCACAGCGAACCTCTGAGATTGTCTACTGTGATCACATGTTGGAGCTTATTAACTTGAATGTGAGGTTCATTTGATTCCTGTGTCTGACTACCAACACTAAGGAAAAAAAATTAAATGGAAAAAGACTCCAACAGCTTTTAGGCAGAGCTTTTTCTGGAAGTATTGAAATACTCAATTTGACAGGCTTTTTCTGGGTTTTTTTGTTTTGTTTTGGTTTTTTTTGTTTTTTTTTTGTTTTTTTTCTGATTTTTTACATCTAGCTAAAATATGAAATAAAAGAAGGCTTACTATACGAAGGCCAATCATTTTAGTTTTACTAATACACCAGTACAGTACTCTGGAGAAAAATAGTTGAAGACATTTTTGAGGTGAGTGTACAGAAATCTGTCCATTGCTTATATGTGAAAAAATAACAGTAGTATTAAGCATTCTGAGCACCTCAGATTTTGTAGTAAAAATTATAACCTTAAATATGTTCCCTCACTGTAATAAAAAAGTGATTTATTTTTTTTTCCTCAGGAGAGATTCTATTAATCCACACACAATTGCTCTTATAGTTGTTTATCTTGCAGATTTAAAATCCTCACTGTGAAATCTGAATCAGCAAGGAAGCCATTCTGGATTAAGTGAACAGCCATGACTAATCCCACACTGCTTATAACACTGACTTATCCAGCCAAAAATACTACAGCTGGTAAGATCAACAAACACCATTTAGGCCAGTCATAACTTAAGAGCTTTTAAAATAATAACTTACTATTGGGTTTTCCAGCAGATAAATTCAGGACTGTTCAGAAAAGATTGACATATTTCTTATCTGTCTTTAACAGAGACATGGGTCTATGTGTTAAGATATTTGCAAGCACTATTCCCTATTCTTGTTGTATATCACTTAATTTTCTTTCCACAGTCTTACTTCTGTTCTCATAAAAGAAATGCATAGAAGAATATAAAAGAAATAAGAGATTAATTAATTGGTTGGTATGGCTCTGTGTTGGTACTGATACTTTAATAACCCAGAAGATGCTTTTCCTGAATTACCGCAGCTAGTGACATGTAAGGGACTTGCCTTGATTTTTGTTGCTTTGAACAGAAAACGCAGCCTCTTCCATTTTCTTGTATTTCTTATATTTTAGTGAGAATGTGATCTGTATATTTATTTATCTTCTTATTTACTTATTTTGCCATGAGTTACAAGTACCTCTCTGACATTCTGGGTGAGTTTTGCATCTTGTATTTCTATTAGTGAGCAGGGAGCCAGGAGGGAAGGCAAAAGGAAGATTCCATGTGGAAACAAAGTAAGTCTGGCCTTGAAGATCTGTCTGTTCCACACTTTTCTCATGAACTCTCCTTGAATGAAGAGCAATAGATCCACAAAACATTAATGGCCATTCTGGGCACTTTGCTTCGTCCCACACAAGCTGACATGGAAAGACTCGAAGTGGAAATAACTCAGAGCTGTTATTTAGATGTATTTGTTGAGATTCCATATGTAAGGGACATTAAAGGAGATACAGTGGTGGAAGCTTAATGATACTTCATATACCTGTTGATGAATGTAGCCCTCATGAGAAAAAAATTTATCCTCTCTTTTTGGAAAAATAAAAATGAGGTTTTTTGATTGCTAAGGAGGAAGATTAGATAGACAGTCTAAAAAGAAAGTAAACAAGAGATGTAGGTAAAAAATATTGTCTTGTATGAGTGTATTTTAAACTTCATTTTCTCAGCCTAAACAAGAGTGGGAAGGTAAAAATTGTGGTAAATAATGTTTATATTATCCATTTCACACATTTAGGGGATAATCTCGACTTGAAACTAAGGGAGGAGTAGTATATGGTAAAAACTGTATTGATTTCCTTTGGCACAGCTATATTGACATCCAATGTGTCTATTTAAATACCTGTACATTTGTTGTAAGGAAATCCAATAATAATTTTTTTGTAATCAGTATTTAGCAGAGTTTATAAAACAAAATATGCTTCAACTCAAAATAATTTTATACTTCATGCAATGAGTTTCAAAGATAGTAAGGCATTAACATAGTTGGAAGACTCCAATGATATTTACTTGTCAGTTAGTTCTCTGAAATTACCCTATCATGCCATGGAGTAGCTCTAGAAACAGTTTAGAAAATCTTGCCTGCATAACACTGAGTTGCTTCTGGATTTTCTTTCTATGAACAGTCGGTGAATAAGAAACATGACTCTAAAGTAAAACAAAATACTTTGCAAATCTCAGGGTGCCTGTTGCCACCATAAACTGTCAGCTTTTCAGGTCTAACACTGGCCTGTAGGAAAGATCTGGATTTAAATAGCATTTTAAGTCATAAAAGTGTACTTTTCCAGATGCTTATTTTAATCTCAGGACTATGAAATGAAGTAGCAGAGGTTTTTTCAAGTCTCACTTTGTGTTCATTTAGATGAGGAAGCTGGTGGTCTCAGCTGGAAGATGGAGTTAGTTTATTTTGCTAACTATAGGCTATTTGGCAAAGACAAAGTTCTGTAAAGCTAGAAGGAATAAAGAAAGAAAATAAGAATGTGTATCAGAGATAGCTTTTTTTACTTGTACATGAAATATATCTCAATGGATATAAATTATGTTTATACTGTGATTTGTCTCTTGAGTGCTGCTGATAATAGCAGAGAAGTGACACTGAACATAATTCAACTTTCAAATTTCTTCTTAATTTTTTTATTTCTTCAATTACATTTCAAAGATTCATTTCACTGTCCCACATATAATTTTAACAGAAAAAAGTATCCTCTTTCTTAGTGGTGAAAATAACAAAGAAAAATGGTGTGATACATGTGTCATCATCGTTTTAGAACTAAGCACACAAGAGAAACTGTTGAGCATATAAATTAAATCAGAAAGATAAATATAATTGTATTGAAAATTGGTTGAAAGGAGAATGAGTGGTGAACGGTTTCATTGAGAAAGTCTTTCACTTAGACTAAAACAAATAAAAAGGCATCCTCAACTTCCCAAAACAACCCAACACAAATTGACACATCTTTTATTTTCCTATGCCTGAAATTGGTGACCATGTGGCTGTGTGCTGACCTCTGCTCTCAGCTGTGATCATAGCATCAAAAAGTGTCATTGTGAGAAATTGGAAAACCACAGAAATTCCATCAATGGCTGAGTGGACACACACGGTACAGGATGTGCTTGTTATGGAAAAAATTGACACATTACTTATAAGATAAATGCAACAACAAGGCTACCACCTGATACCCTACTATTTTAGTTTTTTCCCCTTTTTTTTTTTTTCTTCCACTCAGATGTTTTATGCCTTCTAGTTATCAAGATTTGAACAGTTTTAAACACTTGAAAAAATATATGCTAACACATATGAAGAACCTATCTATGTGTGCACTGCTAAGGCGATGGCTTTGGGCTGCACTGGGGTTGTCTTGTACAGTTTTTCACTTATTATTGGATAGCACACTGCAACAACAACTTAATTTACAACAAATAACTTATCAGGGATAACCAGTGCTGTTACTGCTGGCAGTGCACAAAGATTTCATTTATAACATAAGACAGTATAAATTGTTCATGTATTCCAGGAAAAAGAACTGGACACATTGTTTACAACCACCTAAGAAAACCCAACGGGTTTTAAATGGCATTTTTAAGCATTCATTATGCTAATATTTGTCTTTTATTTGTGTTATACAAACACAATATCTTTAAATGTTACCTAATATCCTATTCTTTTCATTATTCATGGCTAGAATATTCTTTCTCTCCATACAATTCAAAATATGTTTGAGATAGTGGTCTGTAATGATAACTACACAATACAGATGTTAAGTTTGTGAGACAGTTTTTTAATTATTTTTTAATTTATTTTTCTTTGAAGAATGAAAGTATAACAATAGTTAAAGCAATCTAATCCCTATTAAAAATAGTTTTTCACTGCATCTCTACCTCCTATTTTCTGACACAACACTGTTCTGTTGCCTTGTTAGAACTGTAACCTTACTTGCTTTTTTCTAGTAGTACAACTGAGGTGTACAAGTACATTAATAACACATACATTTCAGAAGAGTGCTAGGTGAACTCACTTGGCAATCACTGGTTAAACTCATGTTCTGAAGTTTAAACCAACGCCTAAATAGCATTGCCAAGACTGTGTAGACTGGAACTCTCCAGTTACATACGATACGGCAGAAGGAAATACTGAGCTATATTTTTTGCAGATGTACCTCAAGGCTGCTATTGCTCCAATTACCAAAATGATTATAAGAATCTGAATAAAAAACTCAAGGTGGTCAAAAGATTTTTCAGTTTATAAAAATGTATGGAAAATCCTTAAAGAAATGATCAGAAGTATTGATATCCTGAATAATCTTTATCTGTCTTATTTTATAGAATTGTACCACATGGAAATTCTTGGAAAGCAACATACCACACCTAGGCATGAGACAGATTTGAGCCTTCAATCATATTTGCAGGACATCACAATATAAATGTGACTTACATATGCTACAGAAATGGTTTTGATTGGCACAGTGTAGTGACTATTTTAAATGTGCTCAGTCTCTAGATGAAAGATGAAATGGACAGGGGTTGCTATTATTTGTTAGGTTTAGCAGTATGAAACAAAATGGGAATACTTACCAAGGGAGGCACCATCCAGTCTGAGTAAGTGTATTGTACCTTACCCTTTACATTTTGATTGACGTTATCCTGTCTCATAACTTAAAATACCAGCTTCATGTTCTTATTCAATCTGGTTCTACTTTGTATTGTCCTACACACCAGGGAAAGGCCATGAAGTTCTCTTGGTGGAGCTGCCAGTTTAATTTGTCATATTTCTGATACACTAGTTGGAGGGGAATGTCCTAGGAATTTTTTTATCTTGTTAACCCCGATCTTACAGAAATATTATTTCATCTACTGAGAGGGAAAGATTTTAACTGACTTACTTTCAGAGAAAATTATTACTCATTGCAGGTTACAGCATGGAGATTTGGCCTACATTCTTAATATTTGTCCCTTTTAATGGGAGGGACAGAAAGGCCATACAAATGGCAAAGATGATCACAGCATTGTGATATTTCTCACATTAAATACTTTCTGCAGACAATGATGCCTAAATGGTATATATAAAAAATTTCATCTTTCCTACACAATTTTTTCAACATTTAAGTGAGATATGATGCTATTTGTCATATTTTGGTGTATAATATGACTTATTACAATCTTACATGGCTACATAGACTGCCTTCAGGGCTGTATTTCACTCCTGTCAGGTATTATGTCAGGTGGTTCCACAAGCAGTGAAATAGAAAGTGCTAGGAAAAATTAGAAAGCTAGTCCGTTCCTCTGTATTTTTAATAATCATGCACCAAATCTTTTTTTGTAATCGGATAGACAATCAAGCTATTGCTTCCATAGAAAAGCCATGGAAGCTGAAGCACACAGTGGGAGAAATGAATGCTAGTCCTCTGCTCTTATCACTCACTTGCTCTGTGACCTGAGGAACCCTCGTTCTGTACTTTTAATCTGCTGAATGAAAACCCTTTAACAGCTGATGACATCTGTTGTGCACTTCATACTTGCACTTAAACAGTGAGAAATGAAATGCTTCCATTGTAGCTGAGAGTTCTGGGTATGAACATAATAAACAAAGCCAAACAAAGCCATAAGTTTAAAAAGCCTCTGAGTGAACTGGCAAGAACTGATAATATTGTAAAACTAAATTTTCCTGCAAATCACATTTAACTGCATTGGACACTTCCATCAGATGATTAAGTGATCCCTGAAAAGATAAAACTGGAATTAATCTGGGGTGAGCTGGTCAGATGGTTAGGCAGTAGCTTATTAAAGCTGACAAATTACTAGAGATCAATATGTTGTGATGTCACATTGGGAAATACAGCAGAGCATACAGCACTGGAAATAAAAATTTATTCCCAAATTTCCTCATATTTGCCTTTAAATAAGATTGGTTTTGAAGTGAAATAGCAGTGTCAGGACAAATGTAACTTATTTAGCCCAGAGATTCATATGAAAATCTGGACTGATAAATACCACCCTGCATGTCAGCCCAAGTGGAAGTTCATTTTTTAAGAACACTGATTTGTTGTAAATGCAAGTTTCTGGAGACACTTGCATTGAAACTCCACAAAATTGTGAATAATTTTTCCCATTAGTGAGCAAAGAAATTCAGATACTAAAGTTTCTGGACTCTTAATGTTGACTCTTGCTAGCATTGCTGGTCTGATCAGTTTGTCAGGCATTACCTTGTGATACAGGTGTGTCAAATATCTGACAGATCTTAGTAGCAAACAAACTGGGAAGCAGGAAGGCACAGGTATCTGGGATTGGATAGGTCACCAGTATCCTCCTAAGCGTGCAACTGCAATTCTCAACCCTTTCAAACTGTGATTAGTCACCTAATTGTGCGTCCAAATTTAGTCGGTGCATTTTGCATGCATAATTAATTGATTTCCTGAAGATCTCCCCTAATTTTTAATTACTGCTGAAGCTAGCGTTAAATATGAAGTGAGCCAGACTGCACACCAATTTCGTTTAGAAACTGGATGCAGACAGCTTGTGACAAGCATGACTATTCATGGAATACAGAAACTGGCTGCTGTCTAGGCTAGGACATGTGAAGTTGACCATGGGTTCAGGTTAATTCACTTACTGTCTCACTGAAGTGAAGTAATTTGATATTAATTGGTCACTGAAGCATTGCTCAAATATTGGCATAGGAGGAAAACTTTTTACATTTAAAGAAACTCTTCCGAAGCTATTGCCATTTGCACCTGTAATTATATGAAAATTTAAAAGCATAATACAGAATGACAGAAGCTTTTATCTAATCTGATTTTCAGTGCTTAAGTAAGAAACTGGATGACAGCATATCTGCCTTGTTCTAGTGTATGTTTTCACACTTTGTTAATCAGATGAAAACCTCTGCATGCAAAAATTATCTGAGCAGCAATATCACTGAGACAAACAGGAGCTTTGCCCATGTAAGGACTTTTGATTTTGCCTTTTTTTCTTTCTTGCCTTGTTAAGGTAAATGCTTAGGATGTAAATTAATTTGAATATGCCACTAAACTACTCAAAAGTAAAGTGGTAGTGTTGCTCAAACAGTGTTAGTCAAACATACAAAGGGTATTTTTCACTTGTATGGCTTCTTAACATCCAAAGCACTTCACAAATCTTACTGCATTGGAGGGGGTGACTGTTCAAACCCCAACAAAGCAGAAGGTGGAGAAGAGATAAGTGATACCATCATCTGCAGAAGAACTGTAGGTAAGGTTTAATTTATATAATACTAAAAGATTTACATATATTGTATATTCCCAAGACTGAGATTTCAGTACTGGGATGTATTTAAAGATTACTTTCCTGTTACTCATTTTCTCACTATAATCAAATATTAATTTTATTTTCTTACCACTGTGGCAGTAGATTTTATCAGTAAGGTCATAAAAAGGCTAGACAAATTCAGGTGCAGCTGATAAATAAACACACATTGAAAAAAAAAACAGTCTGGGAGTCCTGTCTAGCTTTTGTAATATAACAGTTACAGATATTTGGTGAAAACAAATGGAATGAAACTCAAAAGTGCAACCAAGCTTATAGGTTTAAACAGTTCTCTATTGCTACTGCTAGAAAAAATATTGGACAGAAAAAATATTGGGCCGACACAGTAAGGCATTTTCTCTGGTTTTATGTATGGTTTCTTCTTGTTGATATGCCAAGCACCAAACCTCCTAGGCAAAAAATCTTATTTAGCTATTACAAGAGGTATTAAAAGTAGTTTTCTTGCTCCTCTCCTCTCCTCTCCTCTCCTCTCCTCTCCTCTCTTCTCCTCTCCTCTCCTCTCCTCTCCTCTCCTCTCCTCTCCTCTCCTCTCCTCTCCTCTCCTCTCCTCTCCTCTCCTCTCCTCTCCTCTCCTCTCCTCTCCTCTCCTCTCCTCTCCTCTCCTCTCCTCTCCTCTCCTCTCCTCTCCTCTCCTCTCCTCTCCTCTCATCTCCTCTCCTCTCCTCTCCTCTCCTCTCCTCTCCTCTCCTCTCCTCTCCTCTCCTCTCCTCTCCTCTCCTCTCCTCTCCTCTCCTCTCCTCTCCTCTTCTCTCCTTTTTAAATGTAAACTTAAATACCAGTGGCAAAATGGTAAGAAAATATTCAGAATAGATTCAACATTCAAAACTTAAAACAAAATTTGGTGTGATTGTGAATTAATGTATGTGTCCACATACATTCTTGCATATCTGTAGCATATATATAATAGCTTTTAATTTCAGTACAATGCCAAAAAAAAACCTTAGAACTTTATTGTATTTTCAATTTCTTATCTTAATACTATGAAAGTATTAGCTCTTTCCTTCATATGACATAGAACAGTAAGAACAGAGACTACTAGTGTCCATGTTACTGACACATAAGATGCATCAACAAGTGCATGTGTATATGTGTATATCTATAAAATATTCTCTAGACTTTCAATTGTTTTAGTTATAGATATTTTTGATCTGGGAGCTCCTTGTGAAAATGAAATATAGCTAGGTTCAGTCCTTTCTAAATAATGTTTTATTTTTCACAATGTTCTATTCATTATTTTGAGGGCTGGGCAACATCAAGTCAGCCTATACTGAACAAATATGACTAAGCCTCTGCTCCAAAGAGCTAGCTTATAATGTAAACAGAGAAGAAAAAAAACAAAACAAAACATGTTCTATTATCAAAAAATACACTGACTCACAAACCTAGTAGTTCTTTCAGAGCCATGGACTTAAAATAAGCCATTTGACTTCACAAAGATATTTCCATGTACTAGACCTGACATGTCAGAGTGTAGGATTCACACTGACACAATGTTGCTTGCTTCTTTAGATTGCTATTTCTGAATTAGGAATTAGAAACATGCTATGTATTTTCTAATCCTTTGATGAATTGAAAAGTCAGCATTTTGTCTTCTGATACAGATGTAAAAGAGACAGAATGGAAACTTTCTTGTTTGCTTTTAATTTCTGCACATTCTAACCATTAAAAATGTCCTGTACACTCTATGTAATAGGGAAGCATTGCAATAAATGAGATTCTTTCATTGCTGAAAAACATGTATGTTTGTCAAACAGCTTCTGAAAGTTTCTAAGTGTTATTATTAGAAATGCAAATATTTCACAGGATTTTATTTTAATATAGTGTAAATATTTTTACACATATAGAAGTGTATACCCATATGTGATGCTGGATGATCATACAGAAAGAGTGACATTTTAATTTTGTGAAGAAATATAGTACAGCTCTCTGATAATAAGCAGGCCAAACCCCTGGAATTTTATCCCAACTCTGGGTTTCAGTGACATGCACTGTGCTTTCATCTGGCTCACCAGGGGTATTACACAGATCGAAATACTCAATATCTGCTCATCTAAAAAGGTCATTCATATCTGCTTCAAGACTAAGGTTAGATGACGAAATATATTTATTGTTTAAAACTGAGATCCAGGAGCATTTAGAGAAAGACATCACAAAATTTGTCAATGAAATCCTGCATTTTCAAATACATATGTTAAGTACTAGCAGAAGTCTTGAATCTTGATAATTTTTGCTAAATTTTAAGTATGATCACCAATTAGTAGAGCCCAATAGCCGAAATTAAATTAAGAATAATAAAAAAAAATTATTTCACAGCAGAAGTCAGTGAATGGTGTTACCTTCTGATTTTTATGTTCAATTCATGAAAATCAGTAGCCGCAGCTGAGTTTTTCAGAATAGATCTGACCATGCTACTATTTGTTTTCCTTTGCCAATGCTTTATCTCAGCTTTTGGAAACTTCTCAGAAGGGAAAAGAGTATAGCTGAAAACTGAAAGACTGAACTTGTTTTACATGAGCAATAATAATAGAATTAGCCTGATTAGGTAAGCATCCCAGAACAAACACCCATGGATCAAAAGACATATTTATTTTGAGTGTCACTGAATCCCTGTCAGCAGTATTAGTATATTATTATTGCCTTACATATTTATAAAGTGATTCCTGTAATAAAATTTTCTTAAAAATGTACAAAAATATTCCTGGTGGAAAATCACTTCTTGTAATCAGAATGAATGATAGTGCATTACAGATACTCCTTTGTATATTCTTTCCTTTTTTTTTTTTCTTTTTTTTTTTTTTGTTTGTTTGTTTGGTTTTTTTTGTTTTGTTTTTGTTTAAGGAACTATTATATTTTTTGACAGTGACAACAAAAGAACAAGTGACAAAATTTGAAGTGTTATAATTATTCATGGCTAGGGAGAAAGAAAACCCTCTTTCTCTCTCCATGTTCACAGGCCCTCCAAAGCATGCACCATTAAATGATCAATAATTCCAGTCATACTTAGTGAACAATTTAATGTGTGCCAAAGTCAACGGGAATTTTTCCACTACTCTTTGCCTTACCTTGCCAGATCATAGTTCTTAGGATAGGGATTGTCTTTTCATTAGGCACAAACCATGCAAAACATATATGATCTCAGTCGTGATTATTTAGTACAGATACAATTATAAAAGAAAACAGTAGTGGGTTTTCAGTCCAGTGTGTCAACATGTGGCCTATGTGAGGGGAAAAAAAACATCAATAGTGATTCTCACTTTTTTCTTCCTCTTTTCAGTAGCAGGTGAAATATCAGTTTCCTTTACACTACCTTGCCTTTGATATTAGCTTTAACAGCATCAAGACTAAAATATTTAGTTATTATCAGTTCAAAAATACTACTTTAACAAATAATTCTACATTATTTTATAAAAGGTAACTTGATACTATAATATTCTTCATTCTTTTCTATTTGATTCACATTGCCTACTTTCTAAAAATATTTTACTAAAACACAATAAAATAAGTGTTAAATACTGAAATTCAGATTATATTAAAGTATTTTACAGCACTTCAAGCTTGCAAATAATCCATAGCATTCCTCTAGGTTGGAGCTTTTTTACTGGCTAGCACCAAATGTTTATCATAAGTTATATTGTTACTATTCTTTTTTTTTCATGCTCAAAAGAAGCATGACCTATTAAAAGAATATGCCTTTTGTCCAAAGTCAAAATGTTTTTAGGTCAACTGATTCACATCTATGGTTTACAGTGTGTTACTGGGTTAGTCATCTACTGAAAAACGTAACACAAATTCCAAATAGGGTTATTTTTATATCACTGTTTACAAATATGAGTTCTCAGTTGAGATTAGGGAGATTAGAAAGCACAAATAATTTTAAAAATTAACGAAGAAGTGTTACCTTGTGGAAAACCAGCAAATCTGTCATCATCTTTGGTTATCTTTTGAACAGAATAGTTGCCCATGGGTGAAATTACTCGGTAGACACAAACAGTAGACACACATGGCATGTCCAGATCATGCACAATGTTCAACATACAAATTGGATTTTGGGTGCTAGATGGATCCAGCTGGCCTCCAGCACAGCCTTAGGGCTTATGTCATCTGCACTGACAGACAGAAATGCCCAAGGAGCTGCTCTGCCAGAAAGAATCACTCAGTGTTCATTGCTCAAGCCCCTTCCACCTCTCACATACCATCATGATGTCTGGAGTTGGCAAAAAGTCAAAGTTTGCTTGCATAAGATACTCCTGCCTGAAGACATCATTCAGCTCCATTATATTTCCAGACTGATACAAGTTGTATTTTTGAGGGGCAAAGCCTGAATTCCAAATTATTTAAAATGTCTACAATAAATGTGTAACATTTCTACAGATAATCAAGCCGAGTCCAAAGGGATCGGTAAATGGGATTTTTTTGTCTTATTCACTCACAGCCCCGTTTATAAAGGAAGCTGTTTTGAACTGCTTCTGAAACAAAATTTGCAACATATGATAGTGAATGCCAGACTCAGTTAACAGGAAAACAGTAATCTCTGAAAACTGAGGAGCAGATACGCTTCCCATGCTGTTAACCTTGCTCTTAACATGGCAGCACCTCACAGAGTAACAGGACAGACAACCTCATTTAATAACCAACTCAAGAATCAGATCTTGTAAGCCATAATACTTAGAAACCACCTCCTTACATTGTTTAAACGTATGGGCTGCTACTTCAAGACTTGCTTTCTCCAAACCAAACTCACAAGCAAACACACACTCCAATTTTCTGTGACTTTACCAGGTCACGTATCACTTCATGTAACTTCCGTGCTTCAGCTTGGTTGGTTTTGCTAGATAAACCTAACCCCCCTTCATGCTGCAGGTTAAGTAGGAGTAATGACAGAGTCCACTGTCTGCTAAATTGTGGCTTTCCTCAGAGTCCTCTCAAATTATTTGATGATAATACCCATTGTTAATATAGACCACCACTGCACTATAACTGTATTCACTATGATCTCTAAAACTACAAACATCAACCCATGTGGAGACAAATCAACAATAATGTCAACGATAGATGTTATTTTTCATATCAAGGAATACAAGTTTAAGAAATTACTTATATAAATTGAGATCCTTAAAAATAGCCATCTATAAAATCAAGACAAGCTTTTTAACGTATTGAACCAACGGTTAATTCAAAATGTGCAGGAAAATTATATTCACAATCCCAACTTTTGCCAGAATACTGAATGCCTTCCCCAGCTTAACTGTTTACTAGTTTATTTAGTTGAAGTAAAGAGGTAAACTGCAATTTTTTCTGACTTTGGTCTTGACAAGTGCACTTTTAGAAGTGGGTTACAAAGTGTTTTGTGAGTCATATCAAATAGTGATAGAAATCCATCACCTTCACCTCTCTCTCCTGAGTCCAGTGAGTGATCAAGGGCTGCTGTGAGGCAGTAACTGCATTTGATCATAGCAGATTGTTTTCACTCACTGTGCTGGCTGCATGGAATGACTGACAACCACATCAGGAAATAATAAATGCTAAAAGGGGCAACAGTATGTTGGGAGAAAGGAAAAGAAAGAGCCATAAATCACTCTTTTTTTAAAACTAAATTTGTAGGTGATGGTGGTGATAGTTGCTTACCACTTTTAAAAGTGTTTTTACTGTAATCTTAAACAACTCTACTTCTGCCTGCTGCACCCAAATGTTGCCTTTTGTATGGAATATGTGTAAAGATGGACTTTTTATGTGACTCCACTAAGCATGAAACTGCAGTAATATAATTTTTAATGCAAATAAAATGTCAATTAACATTAATATTTCATTAATAGTGTGAGGTCAGAAAAGGCAGGTGATGACTGCTTAAGCATGTCATTAGTCATGCTGGTTTTGTGGAGGCCATATTTTTTAACAGAATAATACAATGCCTCTTTTTGTACAGTCCTGTAAAGCACATTATCTGTGTTGCTGTTTGACAAAGAATTAGAAGATGCTTTTTAGATTGCCTAGTCTTAGATGCAGCCTTCCCCTTCCCTTTTCCAGGCTATCACACGTGTAGATGTATAAGACAAAGAAATTAAACAAACTAGACTTTTCATTACTTGGCATGGATTTAACACAACTTCAAGTCAAAGCAAGCAGCAGAGTCATAAAACTAAGACGACATATGGTTAAAGAAGTTAGAATGCTTAGTTACATTTATTACATATTGCTACATTAGTTTTAAATGTGTGTACTGTGATGATGTCCAAACACCCCTATCAAAGTTAGTATCTAAGCAGAGAGAGATAAGAAAATATCTCTACTAGAGAGTTTATATTCTAAATGTCACACAAGAAGATGAAGGCTGAGAAAGGCATGACCTGTAAATAAATGAATGTGATGATGACTGACACAGTTTTATTCATCAAATAGGTTTGTTGTTCTTCCTTTTCCCTAGATAACTCTTCCTGAGGAATTATCTTACAAACTTGTGAAAAATAATTAGCAGAAAAAACATCTATGGCAGATGAGGCTTTGAAAGCTTTTGATAGCTCTTTTCTAGGTCAGTGGAATATTTTGCCAATGAGAACTTTGATAGTGCTATTGGAAGTCCACCTGAGCCCCAATTGATGGTAATACTACCAGCAGACACACTGATAAATTATAATGGGTACAGCAGCAGCAGCAGCCACTCCAGAAGCATCCTTAAAGTGAATTTCATTTAATGGCTGGGAAGACAAATGGCTCACATTTTATCATTGGATTCCTCCTCTTTCAGAAAATTGCCAATAAACTTCCTGTTCTCAGCTCAACATTTGGTAGCAACTTGGGCATAACAAATTTAACCCATTCAGTGCCTTTCATCTGTTTGCTTGTGTCAGTTATTTGCCCAAAATGTTCTTCTTAAGCCAGCCAATCTTACATATCGGTGTTGGGCCCAGTTCTGTTCAATATCTTTATCGATGACCTAGATGAAGGGATTGAGTCCATCATCAGCAAATTCGCAGATGACACCAAGCTGGGAGGAAGTGTGGACCAACTGGAAGGCAGGAGGGCTCTGCAGAGGGACCTGGACAGGCTGGAGAGATGGGCTGATTCCAACGGGATGAGGTTCAACATGGCCAAGTGCCGGGTCCTGCACTTTGGCCACAACAACCCCATGCAGCGCTACAGGCTGGGCACAGTGGCTGAGAGCAGCCAGGCAGAGAGGGACCTGGGAGTCTGGATTGACAGGAAGCTGAACAGGAGCCAGCAGTGTGCCCAGGTGGCCAAGAAGGCCAATGGCATCCTGGCCTGGATCAGGAACAGCGTCGCCAGCAGGTCCAGGGAGGTGATTGTGCCCCTGTACTCAGCCCTGGTGAGGCCACAGCTCGAGTACTGTGTCCAGTTCTGGGCCCCTCAGTTTAAGAAGGATGTCGAGGTCCTGGAGCAGGTCCAAAGGAGGGCAACCAGACTGGTGAAGGGACTCGAGCACAGGCCCTATGAAGAGAGACTGAGAGAGCTGGGGGTGTTCAGCCTGAAGAAGAGGAGGCTCAGGGGAGACCTCATTGCTCTCTACAACTACCTGAAAGGAGGCTGGAGCCAGGGGGGGTTGGACTATTTTCCCAGATGACTTTCAACAAAACAAGAGGACACAGTCTTAAGTTGTGTCAGGGGAGATTTAGGTTGGATATTAGAAAGAATTTCTTCACGGAGAGGGTGATCAGGCAATGGAATGGTCTGCCCAGTGAGGTGGTAGATTCTCCGTCCCTGGAGACATTTAAAAAAAGACTGGATGTGGCACTCAGTGCCATGGTCTAGCAACTGTGCTCCGGTGGGTCAAGGGTTGGACTTGATGATCTCTGAGGTCCCTTCCAACCCGGCTAATTCTATGATTCTATGATTCTATGATCTTTTCATACATGAACTAAGATAGTCTGTTTTTTAATGGATCACAAACTAGAGTTTCTGAGGGGGTCAGACTCCTATAAAGTTGTTAATCACAAATGATTGCTTGCACTGTAATTACTTAAATTAATGAGGTACTTCCATTTTAGATTTTATAGTTTCTTCTTTTGTGGTCTTTTCAGACACACATCTTTTCAGAGCACCTAGCTCTTCTAAATCCTACCCAGAACCTCAGAGCACTAACTGTGAGCATTCAAACAAATGTCACCAAATTTTTGTGGCTTAATGAGCTACCTCTCATCAGCTGAGCCTGTGTGCTCTATTAGCACTCTGCTTTTCTTTCCTTCACAGAATCACAGAATCATAGAATGTTTTGAGCTGGAAGGGACCTAGTTCCAACACTCCTGCATAGTCAGGGACATTTCCTACTATATCAGGTCAAAGCTCCATCCAACCTGCCCTTGAACACTTCCACTGATGGGCCCTTCACAGCTTCTCTGGGTGATCTGTTCCAAAGTCTCACCATCCTCACAGGAAATAATTTGTTCCTAATACATCCTCTAAGTCTCCCTCCTTTCAGCTTAAAGCCATTCTCCCTCATCCCATCACTACCTGTCCTTCTAAGAGGTCCATCCACAGCTTCAGGTACTGGAAGGCTGCTCTGAAGTCTCCCCGGGCTTCTCTCCTCCAGGATGAACAGCCCCAACTTTCTCAGTCTGTCTTCATAGGAGAGAGGTGCTCCACTTAGCAAACAGTTGGTACATCCAGCTTGAGTCATTATTTCCCCATCTCAAGTTATTTGCTCTTGTTCTCCTGCTGAAGACCCTCCTTGCACCCAGTGTGGCAGGACAAATATTCTTTCTCTCTTAGAAGTTAAAGTCCTTTTCACTGCTCATTTAATATAGTATGTTGCCTTTTGCTAAGTGGTTAACACATACACAAACTTCTGCTGATTTAATTTCAGGAAATGATGATCTCTCACAGAGGTCTGGTGCTAAAGGTGGATCTAGGTTCACAAGCACTCTACTATAAATGCCTTTAGCTCTTTTGATTAGAAACTAAACCACAATACTTGGAATCTGCGTGAAGAAAATTGCCCCACGTTTGGGATGGGCTAACAACATGCTGATGAATAGGTGGCTCAGCTGACAGGTAGAACTTCTGTTCTCACAGATTAGGGATCTCACACTCAGATCCTGTAAGGGGATTGATACTTGTGACACTTTCAAAGAATAAACATGCATACCCAAATCTTATGAAAGTAGCCAGAATTTCCTGGTCACTATAAAATAGCTCTTTTTGCTCAAGCATTCAGCAAGAGAAGTGAGGAGACTTGGATTCAATGCCTTCAAGAGTCTGCAGAGTTTCAAAAATATATTATCTAGAGATGGAAGTACAATAGATTCTTGCTTAGGTGGGAAGCACTCTCCACGTTCCATCTGAAACTACTTTGGATACCAAAAGAAAGAGGATTATTTTTGCCAGGAAAAGCAAGAATTATATAATCCAGTGAGAAGGGTATTTGGTAATAGGTATCACTGCCTCCCACTGAGACCATCTTTTATGTAATTATTTTGCAAAGAGGAAAATAATTCCAACACTTTTGATCTTCTAATTGTCTACCTTTGTAGTCCAAAAGCAGGAGATTTTCTAACAACTCCCAAGAATGATTTTTTTACAGAAAACTTACTTGTCTTTTGACTCTTGCTGATACAGTGTTCTTTTGAAGTCCACAGGTCTATGAGCAATATCTTACAGACCACCAGTTGTCAAAGGAATTACCTGCAGAGCTATTATGTTTCGTTTTGAACATCCAGATCCTTAACGTGGCTGTAGATGAAACCTAAGTTACTGAAGAGGACTATGAATAAATGTGAGATGTGACATTAGCATTAAGTATTCAGGGACTGCATTTCATTTCTTTTTGCTTTCACTTAATGATATTTCTGCTCCCCTTCCTGTGCTATTCAAGTACAGTTGAAGTTTAAGATACACATAAATACTGGTAAACTGTTTTTTGTTTCTTATATGGTATAAGGCATATGCTTTTCTGTAATCCTTAAATTATGCTATAAATAATTCTTTCTAATATTAATAACTTATAAGTCTGCATAGCACTTTAAAACTAAAAAGGTTACACAGAGCTTGTAAGGTCTGACTCCAAGGCACTTTGTGTCTGTATCTAATCTAAAAGAGAATGGAAGCAGGGATGGATATCTAGCCTCTGGTTAGCTCAATCTTTCATATCAATGAAAGCTACAGACTGCATTTGTCAAGATCAAATTAAGATTTCTATGGGTATGTAGGGCAAACTGCACTTTCAGCATTTATGTGAATGGTACATAGAATTACCTCAAGATATCAATCTGGATCGAAATCTAACCAAATAGTCCCTTAAAAATCAGCTGATTGAATAGCACAGGAAATAATTAGGCTTATTATTGAAGAAGGCATGGTTTTGCCTGTTTGCTTGAGGTAGATGCTTTTTTAGTGTTGTTAATCATATTAGCTACCATATCACTCTAGAAGCCTGACTGCACTTTACATGTATAATGCCAAAGACAGAATATTTAAGGGTCTGTCCCCCAAAGTTACAGACTTAAGTGGCAATAAGGACATGGGTTGTAAGGACAGGGATTGTCCTGACTCATTATAGTTACAAGTATCACATCCAGCCTTGTGCTGTGTTGATAAGATGCTGTGATTTCTGGGCCAAATGCATGGGCAGAGCAAGTTTTCAGCTGTCCTGTCCAACATATACACCACAGAAACGCACTGAATCATCTTTCTGTGTGCAGGATTTCACACAACAAAGGACTATTTTTTTTTTCATCATTATTCCCTTTTCTTGTGGAAAAAAAATAAGCAAAAAATATGCATGTAAGATTTTAGTAAGGATCTCAATAAAAACATTAAGTAATTGCAGAAAAATTTGCAAATGCCACCTAGAGTGAAAACTATTAATAACAACAAAACAATTTTGCATAGATTTTATGAAAAAAACCTATGCGCTGTAGATTGGTCTCTACAGAATATGTATTAAAATTGAGAACATAGGGAACACCTAAGGATGACCGGATGCATTTTTATAAATCAGGGAAAAAGATGTTGAAATTACAAGTAGCAACCAGGAGCACAAGTTCTCAGCTGACATAAAGGCCAAGATAAAATGTGATCCTTGTATAAATAAAAATGAGAGTTTGAGTAGAATTTTGCATTAATATAATTCCAATGACAATTCCATATCCCGTTGCATAGTTTACACTTTAAAAAGGATATTGATAAATGGTGAAGGTTGAGAAAAGCCTTGCAAAGATGAATCCTATTCTGGAAAGCCTGCCTTCTAGTAAAAGACCAACAAAACAGAATTTAATTATCTCAACAATAAGAAGGTTAGAGGGTTGACTAATGATGATCTGTAAAGTATGTAAGTTGAAAAAAGAAGTTACTATGAAAAGCCTCTATAATTTAATAGATAAAGCCAAAGGGAAGTTCAGTTTTATAAGATTACGAGTCAGGAATGTGATTTTGACAGTGAGAGTAACTATGCACTGGCAGGATTTACTCAGATGCTGTAGAATTTGCACAATGTGAAATATTTACCTTTTGCTTTACAGAAAAATTCACATAGTTTAGTTAAACAGCAGCTACATAGTTTTATGAAAAGAAGAAAAAAAACCAAACAAACAAACCAAAAAGCCTAAAGCCAGAAAAAAAGCAAACTACACTTAGTACTCAGTGTAAATGATATTGAATATCTCTGAAGATGCTTATAACAGTATTTTGTAGCATTTGCACAATAAACTCCAGAGCTTTGCAACTGCTTCTCACTTTTCCAGGACTGAAACACTGACTGTGTTAAATTTGATGTCTGCATCCCCCTCGTGAAGTTTAAATTCCACCTGTATTTATTTGTATAAATACAAATTCCTGTGTTTTGCTCTCTAAAAAAGACCTAAATAGGTGAAGTGTTCTTCTGTACTATCATCTATACAATATTTCTAAAATATAATCTACAATATTTTGAGTTTGGACCTTTCTCAAAGGGAGAATATGAAACATTTTAGTAAAAAGTGCTAAGGAGAATGCAGCTAGAATGTACATAAAACGTAAGGTATACATCACGGTATCTTTGGAAAGATCTAGAAAGTACTTGTTCTCACAGTGCACTATTCTCAAATTATTATATTAGCCATGCAGGTGGGCATTTACAGTATACTTCCGTTTTCTCTGACATATAAAAGAATCACCATTACAGTGAGCATTTTATTTTTATATAAAAGAAGGATTCTGAATTTGAAATTATATGATGTGATTTCTCTTGGTGGCATTTTTGTTAGTCTGTGTCATTTTCCGTGCAGTTACAGGTGAACTTTTTCTTTGATCATCAAGTGGTAAGAAGATAAGCCAAATAGAAAAAATAAATTATTTATTGAAATTAAATAAATAGAATTTTTGGGCTACTCATTTACCATTTCCCCCAAATCTTAATTTTCTACATGTTAATTTTAAAATTATCTCTTGCTTTTTCCTCTTTAACTACTGCACCTGTTGGGCATCTTATTTCCTTTTAATTCTTTTCTGTTCTGCAGTTTGGCATTAATTTCTTTTTCAGTTTGTATTTACTTCAAGTCTTACAAAAGACTGCCCTCTATGTATTATCACCTTTGCACCCAGTAAGTGACCCCCCAGTAAGTGACCTTGTAATTGTAGAGAGCCTCTCTTGTTCTTCACATTTTTAATGAATTGCTTAAAATAAACAGCTAACCAACCTTTTCAAGGCACCTTTTCCCCTTTGCTTTCCCTTTCCTTCCCCCTCTCCCTCTCCTTCTTTCTTCTTCTCTTTTTCTTCCTTTTTCTCTTTTTTCTTTTTCTTTTCTTCTTTCTTTCTTTTGTTAAAGTTACACTTTCTTGCTATTAATATGACCATCAGTATGCAACATGCTATATGTGACTGAGAAATGCACTCATAGAAAATGTGCAGTTATTTGACATGGGAGACCAAATCATGCCTCAGTTTGACTGACACAAAAAGAGGTTTCATGGGATGGAACCCAGCAGAGTTTGGCCTGTCTTCAGTCAGACCATCATGTACTGTGATTTCATTAGATTTCACTGTTTACAAGTAGAGTCAAGTTGGGTTACTTCTAGAATACAATGCCTCCTTGTAAGAAGTGATGGTGTTACTTAGCAAGTGGCATTCTTCTCTCTGAATAATTGCTCCTGGACTCCTGCTTGCTGTTATAAATACGCAGTGAATTCCAGCAGATACCCTCCAAAATAAGCCACAGCTTCAAATCATACATTCAGCTTCTTGAAAGTTTTAAGAGGAAAAAAATGCATTCCACTCTTCTGACCAAAGGACTTTTACTTAAATCCTTTGATCACATACTTGTGTAGAGTCTATGAAAAGTTTAGCTTTATTGCTGTGTTTGAAAATACTCTGGTTATAGCTGCAAACATTAGAGATAATCCTTTGGTAACCTACAATAAACTGCCTCCTGATATTACCACACAGGTGGGAGATCATTATTCAAATTAACTAATGCATACTTTAATATCCTCCAAATTTATCTTGCGAAATGCATGCCATACTCATTAAAACAAAGACTGTCCTGCAAAATTTGGGACAGATGGCAGTGCAAGATGACATCTTTTCTAAATGTGTCAAAATATTCACTCAGTCAAGCAATATGACTGGTTGTACGTTCTTGGTGTGTTATTAAAAAAACAAAAGCAGTAAAATTCACTTGCATGAACACCTGCTGCTAGAATCACTTAAAATATCTAAGGCGAAACATATAATGAAGTAACATAAAAATAATTATTTCATGGGCAAGTAAGTTAGCAGTTCAGTGTAAGTATTTTAGAGCTTAAAGCACTTCAAGGCGGTGAATTACACTTGTTCTTAGATTTACAACATTCAAAACCAAACCTGATAGTGAAGGAAGTATACTTCCTTACATGGACCAAAATACTGTATAAGGAGAGACACACAACAGGCCTACTGTTGTCTCCTAGATGGTATCTTTAAGTTAGTGTATATTCCTCTACCACTTGAAACAGGAGAGCATAGAAGTAATTGATAAACCTAGTATCACAGCTAGAATTCAGATTTGAGAAAATAGAGCACTATTTGGTCTCTTCTGAGAATCCGACATGCTTGTAAAAACAAACCATCTAGAAAAGAAGGGCCTTCTGACTTATTTATTTTATTTTTTAACATTTGAAAGTGACAAATATTCAGTTTATGAAGTCTAATCTAGAGTCCTGTGGCAGGAAGTCTCATCATGACATCAATATGATTTTTGTTTGAAACTACAGAAAGGTGTTCAAGAACTTTATTTTGCTCTATTCTTTGTTGTCAGAGAACCTGCTCAGTCCTCAGTTCAGACTCTGGGTGATGTTAAGTGCTGTTATTAAACTGATCAAAGGAACATGCTGTGGAGTCAAACAAGGCATATGTTGGAGGTTTGAGCACATCTTTGGTACAGCACCAGCAATCTGAAATTATACACAAATATGAACCAGAGACCCAGTGCTGTAGTACTTGGCAACAGCCACAGGGCCCCCCTCCTAAGCACTTACACTTGACCTTCACAATAGTGGTTACCTAACTAAAATATGGACATTAAACACAGGGTCTGCTTATGGGGAAAAAAAATTCAGTTTCAAAATAGTGGGTGCTAGGCAAATGTCTACTTTTTTTTTTTTTTTTTTTTTTTTTTTTTTTTTTTTTTTTTTAACGGGGTAAGGGGGAACCTTTTATTTTTATTTTTTTTTAACGGGGTAAGAATAAAATGCTTCGGTAGCTGGTACTGTTATACTGTCAGCTCCATGCAAACGCATGGGGGTGAATGTGGCAACGACAGCCTGGTACTGGAGATGCTGCATCTTTAAAGGGTTAACCAAGACGACCAGGGACCGGGGAGAGAGACGGTCTGACTTGTGTGCTCACAGACCCGCACACCAGACACAGACACAGACCCCTTTACCCCCCTCTTGCCCACCTGTTCGGCCCCACCAGCCGCTCCTCTCCGGAGGCAGTGGATGGAGATAGGGCTGCTGTAGTGATGGGGCTGAGTGCGGGGAGCTATTGGCTGCCGGATCGGGAAATTTCATTCAGTTTGGGCCAATAGCAGGAGGAGAGCGCCTGGTACAGCCTGGACTTCTCTCTCTCTCTCTTTCCCCCCCTCTCCCTCTCTCTCTCTCCCAGCTCGCCTTGCCTTGCAGATCAGTCTCTCCCCGGCTCCATCTCTCTGCATAGGCAATCACAGCTCCTACTCGCAGACCCAACTCTCTCTCCCCGCCGCGCTGGTTGCAATGAATTTCCTGCCCGAATGTAGGTCGCTTCCAAGGAAGAACACGAGTTTCCTTCAAATCCAGTGCTGTTGTCTTTCTTGTTGTTATTTTTAATTCCCACACCCCCCCTCCCCCCCCCCTCCCCCCGACTCCACTTCGTGGTCGTTGCATTCCTTTGGAGAAGCGAATCGCGTTGGATTCCCAAAAGGAGAGCAGGAACTGTTTGTGAATAATCCCGGCTTGCATGAGAGCCCGAGAGGATTTCCTGAAAGAATCTGGCTGTGTAAAAAAGACCCCTATGCTTCTGCAGCTATTCCAGGGTTAAGGTAGGAGTATTGGATTTGCCGTTTGATTGTTCATTTTCATTTTTTCAGTTACCTTTTTCCTTTTTTTTTTTTTTTTGTTCCTTTTTGTTTTTTTTTTTCTTGTTTTTTTTTTTTTTTTTTTTTTTTTCCGGCGAGGGTCGGGGAGAGGTGTTGCAGTTGGTACTCTGGCAAAGGGCGAGCAGTTTGCTGCAGTCGTCTGTGTTTCACTTTTCCCATCATGATAAAGCGATACTTTCTCCCATCTCCACCATCATATGCGATCTCCTTGTCACATATGCATATTTATGGAAATTGGTTTCTTTTTTTTTATCCGCTTGGGTCTCGTCCCTTATATCCCCCTTGCACCGTAATTTCTTTGGAGGCATTTTGCTGCAATCAGCTATTTGGACAGGCTCTGGGGTTCTGTGTGAGATGTTTACAAAGTAGCTCTCTGCCTTACAGCCAAATAAACATAAGAGTGTAGAGGAGGGAAAAATATCTGCAGTACAGGGAGAGAGAGAGAGAGAAAGAGCGGAGCCACAGTTTCCTGCAAGCGGGGAGAGGGGCAGGAGCGGTACCCATGCTCTGTGTGCGCCTCGGATTTTCAGGGAATCAGAAAACCAACACGTAGGTTTTTGGTTAGCCACTTATCTCGCCACCAACACAACCACAAAAAAAAAAAAAAAAAAAAAAAAAAAGGGAAAAAAAAGAAAAAAGGGGAAAAAAAGGGGGGGCACGACGGTGTGGGGGGAACAAGAGAGGCGGCTGTTCAGAGGAAATCTTGGCTCTTCTTGGATTAAAGCCGGCTTTAGCTATTTCGTGGTGGGTTTCTTTTGATTTTTTTCCCTTCTTTTCTTTTCCTTTCTTTCTTTCTTTCTTTCCTTTCTGGAATGGGGTAAAATGCCCGCTTTTGTGATGGGCATGGGTTTCCGCACGTGATGCAGCGGGGACTGGCACTGGGGAGAGCCGGCGGGCGCGGAGCGGGGGCGGGGGGTAAGAACAGGAAGAAAAAAAAAAAAAAAAAGACCGGCACCGCCACCGTTCTCCCTCCTCCCCTCCCATTTATTTCTCCCCCCGTCCCCCACTTCCCAGTTCGACAGTAAATCGGCTTCTCTGCAAAGCCGGGGCGGGGGCGGGCGAGGCGGGGGTGCTGGCGGCGTCAGGCGCCTCCGCGGCTTTTGCCCCTTTCTCGGGGGTAAGGCCGCCGCCAGCCCAACACCGCCCCGGGGAGAGAGGGGGGGGGACGGCTCCGCTGCGGCGGCCCCGATGGACGCCCCTCAGACAGCGGGGGGGGGTGTGGGAGGGCCGGCAGCCGCTGTTAAACACCCCCTCCCCACCCCCCAATTTCCACCAGAGCCTCCCCCTCACAGGGTCGGGGCGGGCAGGGCGCGCCCCCGCGTAACCGGTGCGGAGGGGTGGATTTGGGGGGGCGTGCGGGGGAAGAGCGTCCCGCCGCCGTTCCCTTCAGCGCGGGGCTATGAATAGATGGCGGCGGGGTCGGGAAACTTGGCCGGTTCGGTGGGTCGGCGTGGCGGTGAGGGCTTCTGGAAGGGGGGAAGGAAGGGGCGGGATGTGGAAGCTGAAGTTGAGGCGGGCGCGGCAGTTGCGGTGCGAAGCCGCCAGGTGGCGCCGCGGCACCGTGTGCCCGCCCCGGGGCCGTCCCGCGGCTGCGGGCACCTGCGGGGAGCGGCGGGAACCCGGTGGGTTTTGGGGGGGGAGGGGGCGGTGAGGGGAGAAGGAGGGGGGTGAGGAAGTTTTGGGGTGATTAGACATTGGAACGGGCTGCCCAGGGAAGCAGTGGGTTCTCCGTCCCTGGAGATATTTAAAAAGAGACTGGATGTGGCACTCAGTGCCATGGTCTGGTAACCGCAGCGGTAGTGGTCAAGGGTTGGACTTGATGATCTCAGAGGTCCCTTCCAACCCAGCCGATTCTATGAGTCTGTGATTTGGGGGTTTTTATTCGGGTTGGGGTTGGGGTGAGAAAACGTGCGGGAGTAAGGCTGTGAGGAAGGCAGGGTCTGCAGGGTCTGCTGCTTGTCAGAGGGGTGAACAAACACAAACGCGCATGCAAGTTGGGATGTTTCGTATTTAAAAACGGACCCCCAGCAAAAAAAGGAAACGTAAAAATAAAAAGTAAAGAGAAAAAAAAAAAAAAAGAAAAAGGGGTCTTTAGCCGTGATTGATCAGTGTTGAAAGCAAATACCCATAAAATTCGAGACCTTGTTTTTGTTTATGAAATTATTTCTAATGTTAGGGGCATGTATACATATGTTTAGAAATAGATCAGATAGATGAGAAAGCAAAGCTTAAGTGGGTGCATTTACAAGAAACTTGGCCAAAATGGAAATCTCTGATACTTTTCTTCTGAAACATCTAATTTAGATATCTCATAAATTGAAGGGCAAGAGTCCACATCCCATGGGACACAAATTGAGTTAATAATTATAAGATTAATAAATCCTCTGTTACCACTAAAGAAATAAAGTATTTTTCTCTGTCACCTTAAGAAAAGGAGTAATTATTCCACTAATTTTAATTCCTAGATAAGAACACAACTTTGCTTTGAAAAACTGAGCTGATTTCAGATGTCAAGTGAAGTCTGCATTTCATTTTCATTTTACTTGCAAAATACACATTTGGTATTCTACCTGTTAATAGGCTTCTTTATCTATATAGATGTGCATTAAGGGAGGACATTTCAAATATATTTGCTGATACTGCTGAGTAGGGGGTTGTATGCATTGTCTTATGAATCATACATATTCCAGTGAATCATTAAAGACTCAGAACATGAAAACATGCCATGCAGTTTCTGGTAACTCAAAACAACAATATCTATGATAGCATGTACTTTTCTAAGAATAGTATAAACTTGAATTTAATTTTGACCTACTCATTTTTTTCATCTTGAACTTATTACCCCTTTGTATATAAAAACCAGCTGTTATTTCTCTTTTCTGTATTGATATGCCTATGTATCATACAGGTGCAATTATTGTTGGAATGCTGTGTACAAGTACAATCTATTAAGTTTTACCAAGTGCTAAAATAGAAAATCAGGTTGGCATTCAAAACACTTTAGTCCTGAAAATAATTCTATTTGAAAGCTGAAGGTAATTTCAATCCTTTTTTTTAATTTTTCCTTTTGTTTTAATTTTTTTTTCCCATGGAATTTAATGGCCCTTGGATTTATTCTTACTGGAAAACATTTGTGTAGGCAAGAAAATACATTTTCTTTCCTCTGAATTTCTGGAGGAGGTAATTACCTCCCTTACAATTGTTTTAAAATGCAGTGCTGTATCACGAACCTGTGATACATTAACAAAAAAAACCACAACGTTTTTTCCTTGATTATCAAAGTGCAGTGGTCAGTGATGAAATGTCAGTTCCTCTAAAGGCATCACAATGTAAGCAAACAAAAGCAAGCCTCATAGTGTGAATGAAACAGGCCAACTGGATTAAATTAGGACAAGTGACAAAACTGGTAGGTTTACTGGAGACACAGTGCTACCCAGTATAATTTTTATTCTTACAAAGACTTCATTTTTAGCAGACCCCATGTTCTTGGTCAGATCATTTCCCTGACAATTTTTGCATTTAATAAAAATGTCAATCACAATAGGCATCCTCCAGCTGAAGACCTGTCATGCAGAGGTGAAGGCAAGAGGCAGAAAGAAAAGCTTAACTGTTTAATTGAAGCTTTGTATTAAAGCTGTGGTACAGAAACAAGGATTTGTTTGGCTTTTTTCTTTTTTTTTCTTTTTTTTTTTTTTCAGAAGGGTGGTTCAAGGATCATTTACTGACTACCACATAGAGGTTTGCACATTTGTTTTTGACAGGTTCTCAATACAGCCTCCTCTTGGCCTTTCAAACACGCATGCTGCTATTTGATGGCTGAATCACATAGTGTAAAGAACAGCTCCACCTGGGTAGGACTGGAATAAGCATCATGCTATAACCAGCATATAATTTAGTCATTCTGTCATTTGAAGGCTTGTCATCGAGATTCAAGATCTCTTCTGCATGAGTAAGATTGGCTAGTTGTGTGCACTGAATTATAAGGTGGTGAGTCTTTAAAAAAAATTGAATAACACCAAAACATAAAAATGAGCTGCACAAATCAAGATAAGGCTCTTATGTCCAACTGTGGCTGTTCTCTGTCACACTTCAACTCAGGTGCTCTCAAGCAGTGCATTTGTGCTCTCAAGCAATATTTATAAAGCATTTGTGTTGTGAGCCATTTTGATCCTCACACCTGACAGAGTTATGTCCTCTCTCACTTTTTAATACTTCTCTGTTTCTAATTGTATTTGTTTTAGTAGTGCCCTGATTTGATTTGAAAGAAAATGCACCTATAAAAAAACCCCACACATCAAGGAAAAAAACCCACCTTGCAGTCTAGTGAAGGAAAACCAAGTTGTATTGACAGTACTCTTTGAAAAGATTATTTACAATGAGATGGAACACAGTGCAAATCAACTTTTCTCAACTTGAAAATAGATACAAGGGTAGAGAATATAAAATTTAAGTATGTATTTATAGGCAGTTTGCAGTGGCTGAATTTAAGAGGTAGGAAATTACTCTGAAGATGTTACAGTCAAACACACCCCTCTTTAACCCATGTAGACTAATGGGGATTAATTTTGACATTAAAAATAAGATGTATATGAAGCAGAGTCAGTTTATGGCTCGCATGCATAGCTCACATGAGGATGTGAGTAGAAATATCTCTTGGACAACTGGCTTTTCCTGTGAGGTCTGCAGTCAGTGGGGCTTTACCCATGGCACAGCTAATTCAAACCAAATGCATGGCCATGTGCTGAAATGATCTCTAGCTAGGAATGCTCAGACTGGTACTTTATTAATCTAAAAATAAGCTGTAGTCACTGATGTCACAATGTATGATTCTTTCCTTCAGCTGTCTCCTGTGCTGAGCCCACACACCACTCAGTGTCAGAGGACATCTCTCAGTACATGTATGCCACTGACTAGATTCCGTAGAGGGTTAGGATTTTCCATGCTTGTCTGTCTTCTGTTATTTATGTGCTCACTGAGACTGGTAGCTTGATGGGGAGGCTCAGCCTTTCCAGAGAAGTAAGCTTTGAAAATGAGTGCCACTCTTATTAGAAAAAAAAAATTTGAGACAGCGTCACAGTGGACTGGTTCAGTTCCCTCTGAAAACTAGAGGAGTACATAGCTGAAATAATTTAGTGTTATTCAAATAACTTCCTACAAAAGAATTCTTCTTCATTGCTTACAGAAGGACTCTTAAAATATTGTTCGAATTGAAACAATCATACTAAAGAATTACAGTTTTATCAAATAGGATGTAATAATTCTACAATAATGTAACTGTGAGAGATTTGTAAAATAAAATGTTTGGTTTTCTTTCTGGATTAGCCAGCAGTCAAGTACAGGTAACTGTGTGCTGTCTCCTATGATTTCAAATATAAAATGAGTTTTTATTTTCTTGTATATTAATGTATTTTAAAATATTTTGCTATTCAGTTACACAGATCACTAAATCAGTTCAATATCTTGCAGTAATATATGAACTAGTAATTTCAAGATTTGATGGTAGCAAACTTCCATTTTAAGAGTATTGTTCAGATTAGTTGTCATTTGAATGTAGTAGAACAAAATATATAGCCAACTGCTTCTCAGCCTATTGCTGCTTAGAAATGGAAGAGGACAATAATGAATAGGATTTCTGTCACAAAATCTGGCTTGAAGTGGTCTAAGGGTTTGATTAATGCATATTGTTTTAGTGTCTGCATTGCTTATGGGCTAAGTGCAGACCTGAAAGGAAAAGATTTTAAAGCTTTTGGGATGCATTCTACAGAACAGTCATGGTCTTTCCAAGACTGACCAGCCATGTTGATCAGTGCCATCATGTGGTTATCTTGTGATATTGTTGTCAGACATCTCTGTGATCAGACTACTTCATGTATCAGTAAGTTTGGACCCATGGTAACAAATCTTCTGTCAAAAAAACACCAAATCAACAAAAACATGTTTAGAATTACTAGGGGGGTTTGGGGGGTGGGGAAGGGGCTTAAATAAATTAATTAGATTTTCTGTAACAGGATTTCTTTCATGTTTTTGAACTATGGCAGAAAGTACGTGGATGAACTTAAATAATTCTTCTGTTTGGTATTTTTTTATTCCAAAATAGACTGCAGAAATCATCTCCCAATACCTGTTTGTTCTATTCCAGTAAAAGAAATACTACATTATATGTCATATTTTTGACTTCTGATACATAAAAGCCCTACTTCCTATTCATCCAAATGTAATAAAAAAGAACAAAGCTGCTAGCCTAATTTTGAAATAAAGTATTTGGAATCGAACCAGATCCTTCATGTCTATTTCTATAGCTTCCTTTCATGCTGACTCTTAGACTCCTGATTTTAGAATTAATTTTTAAGAGTTCCATAAATCTTAAGCTTGTGAAGTAGATGGGATAGGCAGTTTTTAATCTATTAAATGAAGTTATTTGCAGACACTCCACACAACTATGTTATTAAAAAGAGACAGGAATTACTCAAAATTTATCAATACCATAATTACACACCTGTAAATTACTTTTCTGAAAATAAATAGACTATGTTTTCCTTTCTCTCTGATACTTTAATTACTTTATTCTTTCAATCTCTATATAGTTCCATGAAATATCTCTTGAACAGTTAGGCATATACAGAATAAATTGCCTGAAAATTATATGAGGAATATTACATTTATGCTTTCAGATTCTGTATTTTCTGATCTGCTGTTGGGTCTGTCTTTTCATATAAGCAAAATTAGTATATTATTCATATATAATATTCATATATATTCATATTATTCATATGGACCCATATAAGATATAAGCCATATGCTCTATAACATACAGTAAATTTTTGCTCACTTTCTTATTAGAAGTAGCATAGTCTATTAATATTAACAGGCTGTAATAGGACTGAGTTAGCAGATCATTGACCAATCAGTGACACGGGACTGGGTCTTGTTGGATTCAGTGCAGAGATTCCTGTTAATTTCAAAAAGCTTTTGATCAGGTCCTATGAATAAGTAGTACTTGGGTAGACTTACATGGAATAGTTGGATATAACCATCAATGCCATACAGCTTAAAAGTTTTCTGCCCACTTCATGCTGAATTTTGGTAAGGAAATTGCTTTCAAATCTTTGAAAAGTGGGGAAGAAAAAAAAAAAAAAAGTAGGCTCTAAAAAATAATGCATCTTCATCTCTTCCTTGAGGAAATTGTTATAGGTGTGGATGATTATGCACACTCGAAAAGTACCATAGATGACTCAGGAGCACTTTCAGTCTCATGTTTTGTTGGTTACTGTATCTATGAATCCAAATGGTTGTACAGACTTGGCCCTATCTGTGATTTCTTCATGAAGTTTCTTTGATTCATGTTTCAAAAGAAGCTGGGCATATGTCAGTGGCCAAAGTACACAAATCCAGTTTGTGTACCTTTCCATGCAATCATCTCATTAGATGTGGTTGTGTTGAAGAGATAGTTTTTACTTTATCTCCAAACTGGATTTTTAATACTGTTACCTCCCTGGATGTTCAGTTGTACTGGTTTTAAATCATAAATTTCTATATTGACTTTTTGGCAGTTCTGACAAAAAGGGCAAAAATGCTCTCCCGGTTCCAGAGGAAGTGGGAAGAAGTGAAGCCCATGTAAATCTTTGGTACACCTGCCATTACCAAAACTTTCTTAAGTTTGTAAGTTCATAGGAATTAATGTATCTGGATTTTGTGGGATGTCTGAGGCAAATAAAGAAAAAAAAATTCCAGCAGCAATCAGAGGAAGCAGCTAGGCTGTTATTCCTATATGAAATGTTTCCTTCACCCAAACTTTAGAGAAGACAGTTAAATGCAGTACTTCAGGACAACATTAATGATTCTTGTTGCTTCTCAGTCAGGTAGGTTGATTGGAGTCTTCCAAGCCAAAGATACCTCTGTTGCTAATATATTAATTAAAACGTCTGCCTACTGCATTTTATACCATCTACATGAAAGCAAAGATAACTTCTCACTACACAGTGGCATGAGGGGAAGTAGAACTTTCTGAAAATTATGCACAGCTGGACAGATGAGCTGTGGCGCCTGCGGCTGTGAATTTGTATTAACACAGCCAGCAGTAGGTCTGCTGCTCAAATTAGCAGTGTTCCATGAGTGTAGTTTCCAATGTGCAGGTGGTGAACTGGGGAACAGCTGATGCAGATCCACTGGTTTTGACAGATTAAATAATAGCGATTGGCATAAATGGAAATTAATCATGGAGCTGGAGATGATCTCCTTAGGGGAGAGCAACCACATTAATTTCATGCTCATTGTGATAATACTTTGCTTTAGTTCAGGTACACAAGTTACAGTGCAGGATATGTGGACTTAGTGCTTCAATCTAAACAGGTTAACAGTTACTGAGAAAATACATTACTGTCTGTAATCTTGCATTTGTTATGCCTTGTGCTCAAGATCTTGTAGCTGAACTGTGTTTGAATTACAGGTTTTGAAGAGATGCTTAGTGTTTATATTAGTTTGATGTCATCTTTACATATAGATAATATTTCAGATACAGTGCCTTAGGAATTTGATAATGCAGACCACATAGCACTTATATTTAAACGACAGAGTCAATTAGAAGGATCAGTAAGATTTTTATACTACTGGACTGTGAAAGGCATGCTGCTTTGATTTGCCTGCCCTGATCTGGTATAGAGGGGAGATGTTACTGAAATGCAGTGGGTTAATGAAATTGACTTGTTATGGTCATGGAGCGGTGTACAAGCATAAGTAAATGTATGCCTCAGTAGAAGAACTGGAAATAAATGTTTCTCCTTGGAAGTGTTAGTCTCTATTTTCCTTTCCCTGTATTCTTTGGAAATAAGATGGTCTAGAGAACTGTCCTCTATGTTGTGTCAGATTTTTGGCTTCAAAAAACTTAAAATAGAACATACAGGTAGTATCTTCCTTATTTCTGCCTTTCCAGCAAAGTTGTATCTTTGTAATTTGTCTTAGCATTGCAGATCCTGCGAAGTACATTCTTATATTCATGACTCCTGAAAAGTGTGAAGGTTTATGACTGGTCAATATGATGACAGTGGCTTCAACAGCTAAGCAAAAACTCCATTATCTCTTAAGTGATTTGCATTAGTGGTTCTGTTATGCTGAATTTGCCTTTTTGTGAAAGACTTTCTGGCAATAGAAATTATACTAGCAAGATAGAAGTTATATTAGCAATGCTACAGAAACAACAGGAGATGGAATCAATTGTAATATTGGCAGTGTATTGAATTCTCTTAGCTATTAGCTAGATAAGAATAGAAAACTAAATAATTGGTATATGAACAAATGATCACTGGACCATAACGTTTCATAGAAATATCCTTCTATGGTAGTTGCTAATTTCTGTTGTCCTCTGGAGTGTTGCCATTTCGTTACACTCAGTACTTCATTGCTTTCTGAAACCAGCTTGTTTATTCAAGAGGAATCAAAGCTCACATAGCTGGAGAAGGTACTGTCTGGAGCTACTGGAGTCAGTAAAGATGATAGAGAGATGATCCAGTTCCTTTTTGAAATAAAATTCATGGGTTTCTTAACAGCAATGATGGCACTGGGCATAATTATATCAAGGATGAGGAGACTGCATATTCCAGTTCTTACCTTTTCCTCTGTGCAAGATAAGGATGCTTCTTAAATGACCCTACAGCTCCTCCTTCTCTTACTCATCCTCCCTATCTTGGTGTGGTGTTTTCCTTTTTATTCTTCTCATCACCTCAAGATACCCATTCTAACCAGGGACTGAGTGAGCAGGCAATGATTTGTAGACAGATAACCAGTTTGAAAAGAAGATTAACACTATTAGCTTTTACAGAATAAGAATATCAATGGAGAAGTGACGAAAATGAGGGAAGCCATCAGTTGCCATTGGGGCAGAGCCTTGGAGTGAGTTACGGGGTTCTCACTAAAGAAACAATATGAGGATGCAAGAAAAGGATACAAATGTAGGGACAGTAGACATACTAGAGCGTAGAGAATAAACAAGAGGAGTGACAGTTCAAATATTGACTTCTGAAGAGCTTAAAATAGTAGGATATGAGCCAAGGGAGACTTACAAGAGGTGATGCTTTTTGACATGGGAATTTGGTTTAGTGTGAAGAGGTGAAATGCATTAGAAGTTCACTGGATAAATATATGATTATTAGAATCATTGTGACTCTCTAGAATTCCAGATTGCATTATTTGAAATTGAGCCTCTTTTCTTCTGAATAATCTTTTAAATTTTTTTTTGTCCAAATAAAACATTCATTAAAATATCAGCAGTGCTTTTTAAAGAAACTGTCAAGTAATATCATCACTGAACATTTTTGTTTAGAATTATTTGTTTGTTTTTATCTAATTTTCCCCAAGAATTGCAATAAATCATATTTTCTGTATCTTTTCAAACACACAGGGATTTTGATTGTCGATTTTCTTTTTTTACCAACTTTAGTTGGTTTGGGTTTTGTTGGGGTTTTTTGTTTGTTTGTTTGTTTGTTTTCTGGTATGGTAAGTTTCACTATTAACCTCCAGTTACTGAGAGAAATTAGTCTTGCAGAAAAGTGCATGCAGAATTTGGAGAAATTTACCTGGAATTATGTGAAGGCAATATTAACAAACTATGTGATTCTTTCACTGGTACATGAAAGGGGGGGCTAAATTAGACAAAAGTGTATCTTCATCCTACTCATACAGATCACTCAAAGCTGTTAATGTAAAAGCCTGTGCAGGGGCTGCTATACTGTTAACTCATGTCTAATTTATATGCCATAATTACAAATCTTTTCTTTGATAAGTTTTTAAAATAAAATAGAATTGTTGTAGCTCTGCCTAGCCCAAAATGTTGTTTTATAAAATAACAGATCTTTCATGAGAGATAATGAAGCCAAAAGAAATAATTTTTTTTAATGGCCTTCTTTTCATGTCCTTAATAAAGAAGCTTTCCCTATACATATAAATGGAAAAAATGCACACATCATCTCTTTTAAGAGCCATTTTTTTCACTTGCTGTAAGCTGTATATTTAAAGATAACAAGCATGACGGATCTTATTTACATACATTCTATGCTGGTTTATACCATTGTCTTCAGTGGCACTGTGCCTAATATTTGAGTGTCTAGAAGTATTATTTTAATATTTAAAATAAGATATTTGGGATTTTTCTCCTCCTTTTGAAGCTAACATCTCATCATTTCATGTACTAATTTGGCTGGGCTCTCTTTTCAGCTAAGAAGAATTTATTCTCTGTGGAGTACATTGCTTACCAGCCATATACATTTGCCATAATGGTTGTGAGTGAAATGGTCATCACATCACAAATCCATGTAACTGCATTAACCTTCTTGACACTGACTCTGAAAAGTTAAGACAAGGACAGACGTGAATGACAGGAGGTTGTGAAAACAATTCTTGAACATGACAGACACTTTACTATATGTAAATAGGTTTAGAACTTAAGTGATTATTTTTAGAGATAAATGTCCCTTGTTTAGAACTTAAGTGATTATTTTTAGAGATAAATGTCCCTTAAATGTATTTGTCCTTTTTAAACGAATCTTGTCAAACAGAAAGACTTTGTTTTAACAGATTTTAAAGTCACCTGGAAATGTTTTATATTCCAAATCCATCCTAACTTCCAGTATGTGCTCAGATTTTGTGCTTCAGTAGAAGTTACATGTACAGGAGGATGAAAAATGAAATGGACGAGGAAAAAAAATCCACTACAACCTACTTTATTACCTTATACCGACTTCTTTTTCTGCTCTGACATGCACAAGGATTGATTATTTATAGTGCATACTTTCTATGAATAAATAAGCACTGAATTTCATGTAAGGAGCTATCTCAGCCCAGAAGTAGTTTTCTAGAGAAGACTGATAAAAAGTTTGGCTGACAAATCCAGCTTTTATTGTAGAGCAATATTTTGTCTTTATTTGCAAAACCAAACATTTTTCTGCAAAAACCCAAACAGACTAGATGAGGAAAAGATTAAGAAGCTAGACTTTGTCTAGACTGTTACATGTTTTACAGAGTCTTTCATATATCTTTGAGAATAGTTTTCCTTTGGAAGGGGAGAGACAAGTAAATGTAACTACAGAGAAATGCAAGACTGTGAGAATAACAACACAAGACTTACAGTTTGAGAACATAAAAGGAGGAAGGAAAAATACTGCTACGAGGCTCTGGAAAACTCTGCCTCAGTGGCTTAGGGGAAGGGTTACAGAGCTGCAAGTTGCAGACCCTTTAAATACTGAGGCTGAGGTGCTAGCAAAGCATGCCTGAATGGCATTTAGGAACGAAAGATTCCTATTAGATCACTTATTCTTAAAATCAGAAATAATAAAATTAGGATCATGCAGGTTAGAACCTTCTGAACATTGCCTTTTCCTTGAAAAAGGGAAAGTAGAAACAATTCCAAGGGTCTTTTCGTTTGTTTATCTTGCTCTAGGCAAAGGCATACCATATCACTATAATATCTTTATTTTTTAACTATTCAGTTATTTTAAGATAAAAATAAAAAGCATTTACCTTATGTTTTGATATATTTTTGTAACTAGAATGAGTATTTGTTTGCACAATGTTTCAAAGTATAGAGTGACTTTGTATGCCCTTACAACTTCTGGTATTTCATATTGTATACTTTAGAAGAAAGGGTGACCTCTCTTCCTGAGACTACAGCATTTATCAAACAGTAATCACTACGGTACATTTAGATGCACAGTGACTTTGTAAATCATCACAAGAACTGCCCGATATCCATATTACCTGATGCCTCAAGGTATTCCAAAATACAAAATCTAGCCACAGGCATTAACAACACATAGAGTGCTTGCTGTCGTATCTTGGGGCTGTTCCCAGAAATGCCATATTCAGAAGGCTGTACTTTGAGGAATGATGTTGCAGGATCAGATGGCTAAATTCATTAGAAGCTGAGGTACCACAACAGGGAGTACAGATTTATCCTTGATCATCTTGGCTTTTGTAGTCACAGTCATGCCACAGAATTTCTTGAGCTGGTTACCACCTGATATATTTTTCCAAACTAATCCCAACAGTGGCAAATTTTTTTCATCACATCTTTTAACTTAACTATAGATTTTTTTTTTCCTGAAATAACTGTGAACTGAAGGGATGCAAAAGTCTCTAAGAGTCCTAGTAACTACGTTAGATCATGAGATCAGATGTCTAGTGGCTAGATGTCTCAGAACATCTATTCTTGGAGATTGGCTGATGGAAACTGAAGAAACTGAGAAATGGTGACTGTAGATTCTGGACTTTTCTAATACAAGCACTGAGGAAAAAATACACCACCACCACTACTACCCTCCTAGCTAAAAGAACGAAACCCCCCAAAAAATAACAAAAAAAACTGCCTTTTTTTTTTTACCACATACCTCCCTCGATTATTATTGGTTGATGAAAGACCCTTGCTAGGCTTCTCCTCTGTTTCCCACTGCAAATTTTGTATGTGTTTAAAATCCGCTGTAAAAATCTATGAATATATTACACTAGCTAGGAGAGGTAGGAAGGAATGCATCATATTTTTAGGTCAACATGTTTCAGATTATCAGTTCATTCTCACATGCTGAGCTGTATGACAAGAGTTTCAGACTGACTTTTTTTTTCTACTCTTGGTTCAGTGAAGATGACTTTGGCACGAGACACCAAGAGCCTCTGGATTTCATTGATTTCCTTCTTTGTGAATGAGCATCTCTCTCAAAAATGTCTCTGTTGAATGAGTGAGAGTTCTGTCTGCCAGTGCACTTTACTTGCTAAATAAGGCTTTTATAATACTAGTTTAGCTCAGATGCCACTGGAAACCAGTGCCATAGTTCTGAATCTCTAAGATTTTGCTTGTAACTAAGGAAAACTATAACTAAACACGTGTTACTCGTCTTTAAGTCTACATACTATCAGGAGCTGACCAGATTAACTGTCTAGTACTATTGTTAAAAGTATATGCAGGTGTTTGGGAAGTTTTTTTCTGAAATTTTTAGGAAAGAACCTTTCTCGAGTTCCCTGTGGGATGGTTCATGTTGCATACCCCATAGGTCTGATTTCAAACTGTAGATAGCAGTTAACTTCGAACTCATGGCTAGAGTCTTTCATTGCAAATTTCATCAAGAAATATGGACTTTGGGATGCAATTTACCTTTTTTAATGTCTTCTTCAGAATTCGATTAAGCACTTGTGATTACTGTGTGCAAATTATAAATTCATTTGATCAGGTGAAACCTGATAAATGAGTGTAAATATAATATTGGTGAGTGTATGTTGTTCCACATGCTGTTTGTTGGCTTTCTTGTTCTAAGGCCTTGGATGGGAGACCCCTGTTATTTCTGAAGCAAAGATCCCTTAAAATCGTGCTTTATCTTTGTTTTACAAAGTTACAGGTCTCCTTTTAAGGTAAAGGACTGCTCTGTTTGACTAGTTGTGTAATTTTAAAACACATTTTCCTTATGAAACGGTGGGACTGTTGCATGTCTAATATGCTTGAATGTTATTGGCAGTCTACTCTCTTGCCTTTATATGAGTTTATTATTGCACATATCAGAGGCCAGAATGATCAGACTGTTGTCCTTTTTGCTAGTATGTTTTTCAGTTTGTTGTGGATTATTGGTGTCAAGAAACTTAATTCTTCCGTTCAACATTGTCATTCAGTGTTTTTAGTCATATGTGAAAAAGAGAAGCTACTCAGTTATGATGGATGCAAATCATTATGGATGAAAGATAAGAGAGTATTTATATGCTTGTGTCAGACATGCTCTTGAAAAATGTGGAGGTGTTTTACAGGATTTTGAATTATGAATTTAAAAGGGGTGAAAAAATTACAGTAACCATAGCATGAACTAGAAATAACTAAAATGGATATATTTTACTGTGGCTGGGGGTTATGGAATCAGTCTACCATCCTGAGTGAATTTTGCTACGCAGAAAACAATGGAGATGGCTACAATTTTTTGGCAAAGGGCAATGCAGAGGTTTTACATTTAGAGGAGTAAGTTCACAATATAATAACTGGAAATTTCGTAGGTATTTCAGAAGGAAAATATCCATGTGAGTTGCCTGTCTAAATGTAGACATAAGATTTAAACTTCCAAAAGCAGCAATAAAAACAGCAGTTTCCATTTCTAGCCAATCCTGAAAGTTCTAAACTCTAATTTTTATTGTCATTATGAATTATTTGTAATATGAATGTTTGGAAGCAGAAGACTAGCTTCATTGTTTATAATCTTGCTTGAGCACATTATATAACTCTAATTAATGCCAAATATTTCAATTCTATTTAGAATTTTATGAAAGGGTACCAAATCAAGGGAGTAGCTGCTATGGTGGTTGTCGCAGCACAGGTCTCTCTTTTCAGCAGTAACAGTTCTCACATGAAAAGAACTAAAGGATTAGAGATGCTATGATTTTTATTTTAATTGAAATTCATGTTAAAAAATATTTTTCAAATTAAAAAAATACGTTATAATAAAAAAAAATATATGTATACTTATATATTTTCTTCAGCTCTTAAATGTTTGGTAGGTGTATTGTCAAACAGAAGACGTATCCACTCCACTTGAAATCGTTGAATGGCTTTTATGAATAGCTTTTATTTTTATTTTTTTTTTTTAATGAGTAACGATTTTAAAAAAAAATGAAAAAAGAGCAAACTCAAATTCTTAAAAAAAAATAGACCATCTGTAGTGGTTAATTTACTGTGAACATCTATCTCTTGGATGCCAGCTAGGGAGGTGGTTTGGTTTTGTGAGGGCATATATTCCAGTCAGATTCTTGAGCTAAGGGTAACATTTATTTCCTTTGTGAGTAGGTAATCAGATAGTGACAATTTCTGTTTATGAGTTTGGAACTGATTGCACAATAACAATCTCATTCCAAAAGAATATTGTCTGTGTTTGCTATAGATAGGATTTTTTTCTCAGTTTCTCAAGTTCAGTTTCAACTTCTGAGATCATTAGTAAAAAAATTAAGGCCTTCCCTAAAATAATGCAAAATTAAAAGCTCCATTAAAAAAACAACAGCATTCCTTTGCCATGATGTCCTATTGTTTATTGCTGGGATTTAATAATTGATTTATCAATTAAAACTGGCTGATGACTACAACAAAGGTGCTTCTCACTTGTTCATCTGAGTCTCAATTGCCTCTTAGGTTAATAGAAAAAAAGCCCTCACAAAAAGAACAGAAAACTGCAGTGCTTTTATGTGTTTGTAATATAGATGATGAATTAAAAGCTTTAAATGGTTACTTGCATGCAAGAATATCTTTGTTAGCATGGTTACCTATGGTGAGGAAGTTTTGTGCAAATAGGGAGTTACTTTTTGAAAAAACCATTGATGTGCTCAGGAAGGGACAAGAATTTTATTGCTGCAGTGGTTTGACACCGGGGGGGGGGTCTTCTCAGATACTAGTTAATATTAGGGATTTAATTGAAAATCAGGCCTTGATTCAAATTAAATAGCTACATATAGCTACCTGATGTGAGCTTATATTTTATCATAATCCACCATGTCTATAATGACCACACATTTAAGTCACGCTTTAGGGTCTGTGTGTACTCCTAGTAGTACTTTTACAAAGAGTTTGCAGCACTGTGTGACACGTAACTCCAAGTTACTTAAGAGCTGGACTCACTACACTTATCAGCACAGTGACATGGCAGTCCTTCTCATCCCTCAAGGTGCTGGGTACTTTGACAGTTAGGTTCTGGGACCTGAATGGCTCCCTTTGCACAGCACTACAATGTAGTATGTGATACACCAGTTCACTCACAGTTGTCCTCTGTATAGCCCAGGGTATATCATGAGTTCTTACAGCTCTTGTGGGGTCTTGAGGTTTTCAAAATGTCAACATTTTTGGTTTTATGCAAGAGACTTGAAATCTTGTTTCTCTTTAATGCTGTAATAGAGACCTTATTGTAGTTACTGCTGTCACAACCATGATCTGAAATGTGTTTTATAAATTTCTAGTATCAGCTACCAGTGAGTATAGTTACCTTTGTTCTGTCAGAATTTCCTCCCAAAATTATTTGTCTGATAGGCGTAAGCCAAATATGAGTCAGCAAATATGAGACATGGATACTTGGACAGACTTCTGCAGTCTACTGATCTCATGAGGTCTTTTATTGACGTCAGAGGGCTCTGGATCAATCTCTTAGTGTCTGCTCAAGGCAACTGTAGCCTGTCTTCAATTTTGGGAAATAAAATACTAAAAGGGCAGCATATTCATAATTCATTCATTCTTGAATATCTCCATTCTTCCAAGTAAGAGCATGACAGAGAAAAGCAATTGGCTTCTCAAACAGCTAAATTGAAGGACAGTGGAGTTATTGGGCTCATGACAATCATAAATTTGTTTTTGTTACGACCTGTAATCAACAGCATATGATACAGCCTATTGCTGTTGCAGGCAGGAGATCTAAACATGACTGACAGCCTTGATCAGGAAAGATCTATCTGAAAACAGAATGTTCTAAATACAGAACAATGACTTTATATATAGCCCTGCAGTGAGAGAAATCTTTTCATTTCTTTCTCTGATGGGAGACAAGAGAGGATTTATTAGGCTTCTGGGAATCTTCAGCAAATATTCCAAGACACTGGAAACATTTTAGGCAAATTACTCACTTCATGCGAAGTAATTTTAAAAAAATTACCAACATATTGATTTCCTGCCTTCGTGAATTTAATGGCTTTTATTATTGTTGTGTTTGCTATTAGCTTTTTCAATTAATTGTTCTACACTGTCTCATCCTAATTTTGAAAAATTCTAATTCTAAGAGATTCAGTTAGTACATGGGTTTCAGTTGATGAGGACTGAGGTAATCCAGTGCCAGAGGCACTTCTCTTGTGGGTGTTCCAGGAATCTATCATCACTCTTAACATTTATCTAACATTTGCTACATGGTTCATTCATCACAATTAAATTGTAATGTTTATTGTCTGAATTTGATCTAATTTTAAGTAGGAGCTTTTAAAAAAATAATTTATTGCACAAATATCTTTCTGAATACATCAAACTTATCAAAAGGATTTAGGACCACATTCTCACCTGTTATATGTGGTTTAAAGACAGCCTCAAGTTAAGAAGTGTGAGGAAAGCACATAGAATTTTCTACTAAATTCTCATCTCAGTGATTGCTTGTTTATGATCTCTTTAAGGAACTTGTGAACCAGTTTGCTACAATAAGAATAAAGAAGAGAGCAAGTATATATAGAGAGACATTAGATTTGAAATAGAGTATTCAAAATCAGAATGTAGACAAAAATAAAGCTATTACGATACTGCATATGTTCAGAAGGTTGATAGGCATATTTTTTTTACCTCTAGAACACCCAGGACATTAAAAGATGAGGTGAGAGAGAAAGAATTAATATAATTTGCATTGTAGAAAATGTATAGCAAATGTCAGCAACAAGTTGAGTGGTGATATGCTTTGTTATTCATGTTATATTAGTTTGCAAGTATAATTCAAATTAAAATGACAAGGCACTCAGATGTTTAAAAATACCATATTTAAGGTTGCTTGGGAAAAACACAAAATCTTCCAGTTTGTGCATCCAGAATGTTGAGTTTAAAAAACCCAGGTAATTTAATTTTGAATTACATCATTTAATAACATTAAATCCTATGGGGATCAAATTAAGATTGCTTTCATAAATTCAGTTCAACTTCTGAATTCAAAACTCTGCCAAAAAAATTAACATTCTTTCAACTTAATGGCTTTGTTTTCTGTTGATTTTTGTATCGTCTTCACAATATTTTGTCATGTTAGAGGTAAGGAAAAGAAAACCAAAACCCCTAGGCTGATATGTGCATTTACCACACGGTCCACAAAACTCATGAAAGTCAAACTTTTGAAACTCATCGTACCTTTTGCTACTCGAGCTTCATCTGACAGTATTCCAGTAGTGAAGAAGGAGGCTGGGCTGGCTGCAGGTGCCAAGTCCCAATTGCAGAGGAAACCTAGTTTATTTCTCTGTCCCCAAAAATCCATCTGACCTTCTGTCCCTGCCTCATTTGCTTTTTGAGATAAGGGAATGGCATCAGTCACAGAGTTTCTGTCAGTCCAGGATCCCTTCTATTTTAGTCTCCTCATGCACTCTCAATTTAAAAGTAGTACTGGTAGCAGCTGCCATCATTGCTGTTATGTCACATTCTGGCTGTATAAAAGGATACACATTTTTAAATATTTGTGCTTTTTATATATTATGATTTTGGTAAACTGCCAAAAATTTATAGAGGAAGGGAAAACTGATAGGTTTGAGTACAGCCCAGATCAGCCAGAATGGAATTCAACTAAAGGAAGAAGATTTCCATCAAAAGATTTGTGTTCTTAGTGAATATGAGGAAAGAGAGATGGGAAATCTAGGTATAAATTCTCAGTAATTTTCTGCTCTTGCTCTTGTTAAGAAAGTAAATTCTGGATATATTCAGACTGCAGTCTGGGAAGGATTTGGAACAGCTGGAGCAGAATGAGCTATGGGCAAGCTGAGCCATGATCTGTAACTGCTTTGTAGCCTTTTTTAACTCCTCTCTTTCTGTTTATTACTACTTACATTTACTTTATCTGTTGGAAGAAAAACCCACTCGTGTAAAAAAGAAAGGAATTGTAATTTTACTAGGATTCCTTCTGATGTAGACAATTGTAGAAATGAGGCCCAGGGGAAAGCAATAGAGTCAGAGACATTAAGCTGCAAAATTAGAGGGGTTCTCATAAGAGTAATGTGAGACAGTCTTGGAGGTTTCAAATGTGTGTTTTGTTATTTTTTTGGTTTGGTTTTGGTTTTGTTTTGTTTGTTTTTGTTTTTTTTTCTCATAAGGCGATAGCTGTCAGAGAGGCTTCAGTGCTTTTGTTTTCTTGGAAGGGAGGATAGAAGGGGTTTAAAGGTGACTGCATTCTGTTTCACATCATTGAGGTCTTTGGTGCTGGAAGAAGACAGAGCTGTGTTTTTACCCTTGTTTTGATTCTGTGACTTTCCATTGGTAGGAAGGTGATTCTGTATCATGATTTAAATCAAATGGGAAAGAGTTAAAATACGTTTCTTCACATGGGGGTGAACAACTCAAGAGGGTAGAACAACTCAAACTGTAGCAATTCCTGTTTTACTTGACTTACATCAGTCTTTTGCTCAATTTTCCTCAAAGATATTCACATGAGATTTGGGAGATTATAGTTCAAGCTGATCCTCAACTGCTAATACCAAATGACATTGCTTCAGACGGAGAAATAATGATGTGAGTAATTGATGAAGTAATTCACTGGCATAAATTTAAGATATAATCAAGCACTGAACATCTTTTATAACCTTTGCAACAGAAGACTGGCTTCTTTGAGTCAGTCAAGACTCTCATTTTGATGTAATTTTCCGTCTTTCTTGAAAAAGTACACATATTTACAGATCACAGAAGAACGGAATGACTGTTTGAGTTTGGAAGGCACCCCTGGAAATCATCTTGTTCAACCCCTCTGCTCAAGGAGGGAGACGTACAGCTGGTTGCCCAGGGCTGTGTCCTGACAGAATTTGAGTATTTCCAAGTAGGGAGACTTTAAAACATCTCAGAGCAACCTGTGCCACCCTTACAGTAAACGTATAGTTCCTCACATTCAGAGGGAACCTTCTGTGTTTCAGGGTGTGTCAATTGCCTCTATTTCTGTCACTGAGCCTTTGTCTGCTAATCCAGCCCAGATGGCATCATCTTCTCTCTAGGACCTTGTGGGAAACAGTGTGGAAATCCTTACTGAAATCTAGGTGGACAGCACCCACTGCTCTCCTTTCATCTGCTCGGATAGTTGTTTTCATCATAATTTATCAAGTTGATCAAGCGTGGCTTGCTCTTGGTGAATCCATGCTGACTGCTCCTCAAGGACTACCTTGTCCTCCATTTGCCTGGAAATGGATTCTAGGATTAGTTGCTTCATCACCTAAAGACTTGAATTAAGAAAAGGTGTCTTTAGAAATCTGTTCAGTAAATAATTGAATCATTCTAGCCACACTGTTTTTAAAGACTGCTAAGATGATCCTAAAAACTGCTGTCGTATTTTGTTGCATTCTCCTCCCTAACCCCCTCTCAAACAATTTTCATGATAATCTGTACATTCTTCTTCACCAATCATTTTTGAGAAGTAAGGAGGCCAAAAAAACATATTCCTTGGAGTGTAAATTTTGTGGTTTCTGGTTTATAGGTCTATGTAGGATGTCATTGTGACAGCCCCTGTCCCTAGCTTGTGATAATAATCTCTATACAGGAAAAACTATGCAGAAGAAATAAATTATTAAATATTTTTTGGCAGGAAAAGGCATAAGCAATAGGGAAGGAGATAATATGTCAAAAAAAAAGGGAATTATCTCTTTGTGGTCTGAGAGTGAGTCCTGTGGTGACGATCTCTGCACATTTATTGATGTTTGTGATATTAGCTTTATGTGATAATTTAATGCAAAATGCAGAGAGATTAAACCAGTAACCGCATTGCCCTGTCTTTATATAATGCTTTCTACTATGATGGAAGACATTCTTATTTTATTTCATATTTTTTACTCTTGTGCAAAAATTTCAGTTAGGTAATCTTAAAATTTAACAAAGTTTGTAAAAAGAGAGTTAACATCACTCATTTTACCAAAAAATATACCTAGAAAAATAAAGAAGTTCTGGATGCAAAAAAACGTTCTCTAAGGAGCTGAAAGTAAAGCAGCAAACTTTATACTGAACACTTGCTAGCAAGAAATATTGAGCACTACCTTCTAAGGAAATGTAGATAGAAACCCTTTCACAATATAATTAATCTATGAATTAGATAATTTGAGAGGCAGTACCTCTGTAACAGATATAGGTACTAAGTAGGTGGCTCAGTCATATATTAAAATGTGAAGATATGATACAACAAAAAATGACAAAACAAACATAGAGACAATAGTAACATTCATGTTTCTTTTGAGTCTGTAATTTTGCATACTCATTAGAGTTAAAGAATTTAACTAACTCTCCTAACTTCTCCGAAGTTTTAGTTAGTCTGGAGGGAGAAACAGGAAATTTCGATAATGAAGAGAATTTATTAAAAAATTGTTACAAAATTAAAAAATTACTGAAAAATGAGTGGTAGCTGTTTGTTTCCATTCTTGAGTATGTGGATTTATTCTGCTGCAGTGCTTAGTGTGGATTTTTTCTTGTTCGTATGTTTGTTTGCTTTTCATCCTTGTAGTCTTTGGAAGGTGGCCAGGGAAAAAAAACACATCATGGGCTTAGGAGATGGGGATTTTGGTCGTTCTGTTATGGATGGGTTGACTACTGCAGGAAGGGTGTGGTCCTCATTTGTCTCTCACCGTGGGTCTTTTTAAAGTTATATTTCTTTTTTGTTCTTGTTTCAACAGTTCACTTGCAATTCTGAACTTGATAAATTTGGGTGCACGGGGTCCAGGAGTTCTGGGGCTCCCAGTGTGGCTCCAGGCAGGGCCTGTCCCACCCCAGGGAACAGTCAGGGCTGGTGGTGCCCTGAGGACATGCCAGGCTGAAAGGCTTCCTGAAAGTATTTATTTTGGACATACAATACAGGCAGGTCACAGTTTATGAGTTGGCTTCCTGATGTTTGTTTTCTTTCTGGAGAACTGGCAAACACAATGAAAGTGAAAATGACTAAGAACTCAGATTTCATGAGAAAGAAGTATCAGATTTTCCGGTGATGTTATCATCTGTTGGGGCCTTCTGCCTTGGATCCCTGGCAAGTTCTCATTTATATTGACGCTAAACTGGAGTAGCCACCCTGTGTATGTTCTGTCTGTTGGAAAGATGCTAAGATAACCAAGGAATGGAAAGTCAGGTAGCTAGATCAACAAAGACCTAAGTGTAGGCACATCTTGTTACACTGATGTCAGTTTGATGGCTGGAATTGCAATTTCTGTCACCTTAAACTGCATTTTTGGGGGAAGTTGTGTGAAAAACAGCTCAGTGGCATATTTTGTCTGGACATTAACCAACTGTCACAGTATCTCACACATCATTTGTGTAAAGATTAAAAAATTTTTCACTTTTAAAGATAAAAACTTTTATGAAAGGGTTTTGATTTATGAATTTTTACTGAATGTATTTTCAGTCATTCCAGTCTTTCTGACTATGAAAATTTTAAGCTAATTTCTTTCTGAATTACCTAGGCTCTTAAAAGAGTCATATAGGTGAAAGGCAGATACATTTATCAGAGGTTGCTTGTTCACACAGAGGTGTATATGATTTCATCAAGGGTAATTGCGTTAGTAGTCATAACTTGTGACACAGGTAGTCAACATTACCTCAAGCATAGCAAGAGCCTTGCTGTAAAAGCTGCTGAAATGCCTCTTGGTATATTTCTTGCTGTTGGTTTCAGAAAACAGAAATACTAAAAGGTCCAAGGACACTCAGCTATATACTTGATGTGAGGGCTGAACAGATGATCTGAACTTCATGCCACTGGGTAGATTATTCTGTCTTCTGTTCATCTGATTCCCTATCTACAACCTCTGAAGGCTGTACCTTGACAGGCTTGAGGGTTCTTATGTGGAGCTCTTGCTGTTCCAGCTGATCTTTAATTTCGGTACGGCTCAGCATGGTCTTTGGATTCTATTGCTTTGACTTCAGGTTTGTCCTTAATCTTTTTTATTATTCTTACTGGTCTTTTTTCCCTTCCCTTTCTGCTGCTTCTTTAGCTGCATCTTATCCTCCTTTTCCTCCTCCTCCTTAATCTCAGGCTTGGCATTTCTCTTATCCCTGACTTGACTTATCAACCTTTCCTTTTGACACAGTACTGGCACGCTCTCCCCTTCTCTTTGACCTTAGACTTAGCCTTTCCTATGTCCTTCATTTTCAGTCTGCCTCATTCTACATGCCTTCTTGGCATTGCTTCTTTCTGGCCTGGAGTTCCCCTAAGGGGATTTGTCGTTCCATTTACCATTCAGAATTTCTTTACATGGCAAATCATTCTCTTCTGCATCTTCAGCATTTCTCTTGTATGTGTTGCTGTTTTGGGCTTCGTGAGTTTAATTCTTCCTGACTTCTCACAGCAGTTTGCAAATTCTTCAGAAGACTTCTTTTCTTTTGTTTTGTTTTGATTCAGTTTGAGAATTTGAGTCTAACATCTTTGTTTTCAGACTCTTTTTTTTTTTTTTTTTTTTAATTGAATTTTATTTTGTTTCCCTCAGCATATTTTTTTATATTTCTTTTCTGTGTCATTTCAGGTTTTTCATCCTGTAGGAGTAATAACTAGGCTTGTTTAGAACCTTAATTGTACTGACATTGTAATCTTTTCAGCCTTTATATTTCCATTTATTAGAATATTCAGATTTTCTATTGAAATATATATTGTATTCTATTCTATTCAATTATCTACCCTCATTCATATTGTTATGATGAAAAGTTTGAAATAGGTGTCTGTATCACACATGATATCTTTGTTTTGATGGGTAGTTCATGGTGATTCTGATGTAGCCCACATGACAAGTCAACCTGTGTTTTGCCAGTCTTATCAGCAAAGATTTGTATCTAAAAATACTTTTGACGGCAAGACAATTTTCCAAGAAATAGTAGTATTTTTTTAAAAACATACGGACCCCTGCAAATTCACATCTACTGTTCCTATGTGCCATCATAATTTACAAACAGCTTTCTTCCTCCTCCACTGTCTGCATCCTGTGGAGATGGCCTGGCCATGCTCTGTCTTCCTCTGCTACTTCAGTTTTGTAGCAGCCCATTTTCAGTCTCTGATTGTGTTAGGCTGCTCTGGTTGCTTTCTCTGTTCGTCTGTGGTCTCTGCTAGGTTTTTTTTCCTGACCTTGTAGACTTTGCTACAGATCCATACATTCTTGTTTTCTCCTTTTCTTGTTTGCTCTGAAGCCACCCACCTGTTCTGTGGGATATTATAGTTGCTTGTTGCTGAGAGTACAGTCCATCACCTCGAATTTAACAGGGGTATTGGTCTCCTTTTCCTGCTTTCTCTGACCATTCTAACACAAGGGAATCCTTATGGGATAGGAATGACTCAAGGGCAGAGGCATAGGTTTTTTAGATACCTGTAAGTCAACAATACCTTAGTTGGTATATGTGAAGAGTGGGTTGTTTGTTTTCTTACTTGAAATACAAGGGAACACTGAGGTCAGATTCAGTTATTTAGCTTTCAGATACCTAAAAAATATAATTTTTCAAGGAAAAATATAATTTCATATCTCTGATAGTCCTCTAGCTGGTCTGTATACATTTTCTGCTAGGATATCAACCTCTTGCTGGCTTTCCTCTTCTGAACACTTCCCTCCTCCCAGACTGTCCAAGAAATAAACAGCTGAAATATCATAATCTGGTTATCTGATATTCTGGCTTTTGTACAAATGTTGTTGAACAGAACATCACAGAACTTCCCATGTGCATGTTGCATTCTTCAGTCCGTGATTTTCTATTTATAGCTAAAAAAATTTTAAAATTTAGTTGTTGTAGAATGCGTTGCTATGTATGAAGTTCTTGAATTTAGTGGTGTGGAGAGCTTGTTATTAAAATGCTCAAATGCAAAAACTAGGCATGAAACATAGTCATTGTGGAAAAGTATGTAACTACTGTAAAAGATACAGATACAGTAATATGTAAAGATGCTAAGACTGCATTTTAAGTGGTACCTTTTCTCAGAGAGATTTAATGAACCTCTCTGCTCAAACTGAAATTAATTATAATAGCCCAGTCATTGCAATAAATGAAATTGAGCATCAAAGAAGAAATTAATATTTTTAGTTTATGTCTGGGTACTACCAAGACCTGTTAAGAGAGACGTTTGTTGGATAGCCGAAGAAAGTGGGTCATTTTGTTCAAAACAAAACAAACCACAATTTTTATGAGACAGAGGTTTTATTTGGTTGGTAAAGACTAAGTTAACTATAAATATAGCAACAGAGCATCAGTCTTAGGTGCTTATTGTACCACTTGTAAAATCAGAGTGTTGTGATAATTCTAAGAAATGAGGCAATTAAGTAAACTTAAACTGAGTAACATTAGAAGTAGGGTCATTATAGCACTGTCAGATTAAAGCTGGCTATGAGTCTGAGGACTGATGAGAAAATCTGTTTTAGGTGTGAGGAAAATATACTTAGAAGGAATGCCAGATTCCCTTAATATTTTAATTAAAATGTTATAATTATGGGGAAATCAGTTGTCACAAAAATGGAGCTAAAAATGACACTTTAATATCTATTAGAATTTTATGCTTTTAACATGTGTAACCGTACTTCCTGACACAGAGGTAGTGCAATATTTGCAGATGTATTTTTGAGAGCAATTTCCTACTACAGACTTAAAGTGTAAACATGATCTATCAGTGGACGAGAGTGAACAGTTTGTTTTACTAGAATGTCTAAAACATAAACTGTAATCCATTCAGCTACAATTACAGTCAGTCTGGAACATACAGTTAGAAGGACTGTAAGAAAAACTGAAGTTGGAAAGGATAAAGGCATATATACAAACTTGGAGAACCTAGTTCACAAATAGCACTTTCTTCAGTCTTTTTTATGCTTTAAAATTGGAGGCTATTTTGGTGTTATAGGGAGACAGTAAATGCAATCCTCATGCTTACCCGTAAAGCTGAGGTGAGTTTTGTTCCCTTCCTCTAGCAGGAATAAAGCTATAAAGGCTGCCAAAGTTAAGAAATTCAAGCTTATAATAACTGAGAAGGGAAGGGAAGCTGTGTTAGCATTAGTGGATTTTCACCAGCCATTCCTTAAATCCTTCCTTATTTTTTATATCCCAGGTTTAATCAAGTACTACTGATGGGAGAATTGGAATGGCTGTCAAAGTCTACATGAACATTAAAATCTCCAGTAAAAGTGCCACTGTCATGTGGAGAGATTTAAGAAATTACTGTAGCTTGGAACAAAGATTGCCTTTAATTTCCACATCTGATTCCTCAATGGTTGTGTATGAAAAGTTGTAGTGTTGCCAGGCTTCCCCTGCAGCAAGAGTCCAGATGGACACTTTCACAGTTTAGCTGGAGCATTTCACTCATTCCTTATTCATAAGGAATTTTGCTTTGCTACCATTTTCCTGAATTTCTCCTTTACAGATGCATATCCAGATAGTTATCCGCTGGTATATTTTTTTCCTTCTTTTATTTCAAAGCTCTTTCCTTAGCTTTTTTTTTTTTCTAAAAATTTATACTTTTGTGCTATACAGATTTAAAGACAATTCTATTTTTGTAGCAGTGATCAATCTGCAAAGAAAAAATATTGCTAATAATTTTTATGACAGAAACCAATACACTGTGATCTATGTATTTCTGGGTGCCAGTTGTATGACTTTTTTTTTTTTTCAGTCTCGGAAAAGAGCATTGCAAGTGATTTAGTAAGTTTTTTTTCAGCATTTGTGACTCATAAGCATACATTTTTTTTTCTTTATTTACTGAAGATCACTATATATTTCTTCCTAACAGAAAAAAAATATGCTGTAAGTAAAATGCCATCATGCTGCTTCCTATGGGGGAGTTCTGAAGCCTTCTCAGAAATTCAAGACAGTGGTAAGTACTAAACTTTAAGAACAATTCTGTAAAAATTCATAATAGAAATTAAAGGTCTATTGCGGGTTTTCTAAAATATGTTTGAAGTACAACTTTGCAATGTATACTTCCAGTTAAAATGCTTGTTTGCCACACGTTAAGACAAGACACAGAATGTAATAAATTTGTATTTAGTTTAGTCATAAGGAAGCAATTCTCTATTGTGAGAGTAGTAAAACACTGGAAGGGGTTGCAGGTGACTTGTGCCTGGAAGTGTTCAAGACCATCTCTCCTAACCCAGCTCTCCTAGCCTGGTCTCTGGCTGCTTGGACAACTTGTTTGCACTTTTCTCAGGCTCCCTGTTCTTGCTTCCACACGCTCTAGAAATTTTTTTTGGCTTTATTCCATGCTACCCCACCAAGCAAAATCCTGAAGGGATCAAAGTCTGCTCTCCTGAAATTCAGGGTTAGTGACATGGGGTTGATGCGTGCCCTCCTTTTTGCCCTAAGGATAATGTTTTTCACTATTTTGTGGTCAATGCAGCCAGAGCTGCCCGTAAGCTCTGTGCTGTTCATCAGCCTCAGTGTTGCTGAGAACAAGGTCCAGCATAGCACCTTTTCTCAGTGGTTCCCCTACCATTTGGAGAAGGAAATGATCATCAGTGCTGGTGACTTATTATGGAGACATATAAATAAAGGGGGTTGTCGTCTGTTTCATATTGTTCACATAAAGATCTATAATTTCCTGTCATTTTATTAACAAAATATCATATAATATACTCTAATAAATATATGTGAAGATGGGCTGAGGAACCTGGGCTTGTTCAGCCTGGAGAAGAGGAGGCTCCAAGGTGACCTTATAGCAGCTTTCCAGTATCAGAAGGGCACCTACAGTAGAGCTGGAGAGGGCCTTTTTTCAAGGGTATATGGCAAGGGGACAAGGGACAATGGTTTAAATCTTGAAGAGGGGAGATTAGATTAGGTATTAGGAGGAAATTATTTACTATGGGAGTGGTAAGGCACTGGAAGAGCTGGTCCAGGGAGGTTGTAGATGCCCCCTCCCTGGAAGTGTTCAAGGCCAGGATGGAGGGAGCTTTGAGAAACCTGATTTAGTGGAGGGTGTCCCTGTCCATGGCAGGAGGGTTGGACCTAGATGAACTTTTGGGTCCCTTCCAACCCTAGCCATTCTATGGTTCTATGATTTATTCATAGAATATGTCCTATTTATAAAACACCTTAGATTAAACCTAATTACCATTTTTTTCATGCTGTGCCTGACATACGGATTAATTAGAAGGTAAAGACGTGTACAAATGACCAGAAAAATTTCTCTGAGGCATATTTTTCTCTTCTCACTTTCTATGCTCTGTGAACTTAGAAGCAGATGTGACTTTTTCTGTAATCATTGTGGTAGCTGCAGCACCATGACGTTTCAATTCCGTGTTATCACTGGGTCCTAAATTCAAGGAGGAGTAACAATACATCTAACATGATAATAAAGTTGTGAATAAGCTGTAATTCAAAGTATGACAGGTTAGTGATGAGATCGGAGGGTACCATTATGTGAAGTGTAAAAATCAAAGAAAATAACAGCTTTGAAAATTCTTGTGATATTTGCACCATTGAAGCATGCTTATTCCAATTTGTAGCAATTTAAATGTAATTGAATAAAAAGCACTTCATGAACAGGAGTCTCTTCAACAGTTTAGAACCCATACTGGTGATGATCATACCTGAACTCTCACTGGTTATTACAGGGTATAGTACATATATGCTTGAGTACCCTCTAATATAGGATTCAATTACTTGCTCCCCTCAGAGAACTCATGGTGATTTTTTTCAGGAAGACAAGTAACTGACATAAAGTATACAAAACTGAAGTCAAAGATTAAACAATCACTTAATTTCTTTGGAACTAGTAATTTTTGTAGTAGATTGACTTTGATGACAAGCCACAGTCATGTTCCAAGAAAAAAGAGAAAGTCTCATCTCAAGAGTTACCACAGTACACTGAGATAAACCACAGAAAATTGGGATAGAGGTCTGATGGGGACACTGAGGGATGGTGTGATTTGAGTTTTCATTGTTTTCTCAGTATTTTGTTTGTTCTTTATAAGGTGAAGAGGGGAAGTCAGGGAGAAAAGAGAAAAAGGAAGCAAACAACATTAAAACAGAAAAGTGAGATAGTACCTATTGATGTCTGGCTTTTAACTCCTACTGGAAGTTAGTGGATATCAGAAGCCAGCTGTGCTTTTTGAAAATTTCCTTGTTCATAGGAGTGATAATTGGGCTATACTTCAAAAACCAAATCAGAAGAGTAGAAATGAAGTTTCAAATCTGCATCATATTTATTTCAACTTCTCAGATTGCTAATTTATGTAGCCAAAAGCATGTAAGTTCAACTGCCCAGGGTACCCCAGGATACTCACAATACAGCAATATATATTAACAAATTAGTTATTTTGACTGGAAAAATGTTATATTCTTTTGAAAAGTTTATCAAGAGAGAAACTGAAATTGATCTGAATGCTTTCAGAAAAATGTACAATCCACAGCAAACTGACAGCAAAGATGTATTTGTAGCAGACAACTGATATCTATTTGGATGAACAGAAGAACTCTGAGAGTGTTGTGTAAAACTATCAGTACTTGTTAAAAAAAAGAACAAGATACTATAGCTTGGGCAGATTATAACTGTGACTTTTGCTATACTGTACTCTCATATTTACAATAAATACTGAAATAATTCCCATACCTTGTTGATTTTTTCTTTCTATCATTCTAATCCAGAACTCCAGCTAAAGCACTTAGACATAAATCAGTTATCTTTCTCAAGAAGAAAAATATGTTTAGAGTGGCACAATACGGTAGGAAAACCAAAATTGAACAAATGTCCCATGCTTTGTCCTTGGGTTTTTATATTACATAACAGATGAAAACTAATTTAAATCATGGGATTTCATTCTGAAATCCTGACCTGACAGTTGAGTGTGCAGATGGAGCCCTGTGGTAGTCCATGGGGTGCTGTGTGATTTCTTTGATGTAGCCACATACTGTCAGATTCTTGATCATGTTCTCAGACTCGGATCAAGCCTTCTGTCTTTTATCATTTATTATAACAAGTGTGAAGGAATAATAAACCCTTATTAGAAAGCAGGAATAAATCATTCCAGCTCTAGTCTTGGGAGTTTTAGGAAATGGATCAGCTCTTAATTCTCTGAGGAAAATCAGGATGGAATATAACATTAATTCAAAGAGCTGTCAGCTCCTCTCAGAATACTTTTTCAGCTCTTGGAATTCAGTGTTGTTTATCAGAATCAGAGAATGATAGAATGGTTAGGGTCAGAAGGGTCCTTAAAAATAATCTATTTTGTATAGACAGGAACACCTCCCACTAGACCAGGTTGCTCAAAGCCCCATCCAACCTGCCCTTGGGTGCTTCCAGTGATGGAGCCTCCACAGTTTCTCTGGGAAACTTGTTCCAGTGTCTCACCACCCTCCAAGTGAAGAAAAAGCTGTGCTTTACCTTTTCTTGTCAGGGTTTTTGGCCATAAATGGAAGTGTGCTCAGCTGAGCAGTCCCATCTCTGGTTAAGCTGTGCCTTCAACTCTTACTTCCAGTTTTCAGGTTCTCACTGTGTTTTACACTCTTAAACGGAATAAAAGTACTCTCCACATTTTTTCTGTCACTGAAGCATTTTGACATGGAAATTCATCATTTAAGTAGGCTTCTAAGACCTGTACTATAATAGAGAGTCTGTGCTGACAATGAAGTGTACACTCCTTCTGCCAGTTCTCTTAATTTTGAAACAGAATGAAGGAGAGAACTCAGTTTGAGTTCTTCCTTTTATAAAAATAGTAGGTGTGTTTTCCATACTGAAAAATATTTGAAAAGCAGGAGCAGCTAATGAAGTTATCAGCTGAACACATCAGAACTCTATTCAATTGAGGTCAGTACTCAACATATCAGTAAGTTTCCAAATCAGAAACTGCATCTTCACGAAATTCAGGTACTGTTAATTGAATTGATCACCTACTACCTGGGAATTTATCAAGGATTTAACTACCAGAGTCTGTCTAGATGTGGTTGCAGGATGTTCCATGTCTTTCTATGACAAATTTGTGTCCAGGGACAGTATTCTGAAATCCTAAATCCAGTGTAGTTAACTGTTACTCAGTCAATCTAGAAAAAATAAACTAAGTTGCATCATCTGCTTTGCTCTGAGATCTTACCTTTAAGTATACAAAGTAATTAAATCACTGATATTGTGGTGTATTTGACATTAAAGGTAGAAAAACTCAACATTGTATCTTCTGTGAATGCTGGAATGAAAACATGAAGATCCTTTAATGAATAGAAATGATGCCTTACCTCCACTTGAATTCAACGTCATGTATCCATTTATTTTTTATTGCAATGTCTAGTTATGGGTTTCAGTATGACTGACCTAAAGTACTTCAATGTAGGTAAAGTCTTAATATCTCTAGCAGTATGTGGATTTCTGAAGAACCCAAGTGAGAAATACAAAGATGAAGCATTTGCAAATATTATTCAAATAAGAAGTAACTAACAATAAAACTTCCAATATTGTTAAATTTACTTTCAGGTGGCAATGTACTTTTTACTAAAAGTTTTCCACAGATAGTGTAGAATTCTTTTGGTGTTTCTTTTAGTACATTGTACAGCAATAATGAAGAACTGTTAAAACTCTGCAATTTCACTGTAATGAGCATAACATCATGAGTGAGAAAGTGAAAGCAAAATTCAAAATAATTAGACCATGTTTTCAATAGGCAGCTCGTATGATTGATTAGATTAGATTGATAAGTGGTTTTTAAAGTTGAGTCATGTTCAATTTAAAGAGATGGAGTACAAATTTTACTATCTTCAGTACTTGAACTTGAGAGTTCTTTATCATTGTGACTCATACAGTTTAAATCTACTGTACTGAGTAACAAGTGGCAGTGTTGTATCAGTTTCTAAAGGGAACTTTTAAAGAAAGAGTTCATAAACCATCATATTTTGCTTTAATTTTTTTAAAACAAAAAACAGTAAAGCTTTTGGACATGAAATTCTAGTGCAACTGAATTACATTTAAGCAGTTTTCTTCGTCCTTTAAAGGTTCAAAACACTGCATCTTCATTATTAACCACAAAACTGAGCAGTATTATGTTTGTTTTTATTGGACAACTCAGTACAAGTACTCAGGACAAGGGAATTATATCTACATTTTTTACTAAATATCCCCTTAGCCATTAAGCAATTATCTTCTTCAGTATGGAGTAGCTCTGTGTAACAGCAAAATATTGGCTTGTCCTGGAGTCCCCATGACTTAATTTGATCTCTGAACACTGCAGTTTAAGCTACTTGTAGAAAAAACTTATAGAAGATAATTTCTGGGATTGTCAATTCCAGGTTCTAGAACAGTGTGCATTTGCAGACAAGAAAACAATTGTATCCTTGGCTGCATCAAAAGAAGTGTTACCAGCAGCTTGAGGGAGGTGATTCTCACCCTCTACTTCACTCTCGTGAGACCCCATATGGAGTTTTGTGTCCATCTCTAGAGTCCCCAGCACAAGAAGAACATGGACGTGATCGAGTGAGTCCAGAGGAGGGATATGATGACACTAAGCTGAGGGAGAGTGTGGATCAGCTGGAAGGCAGGAGGGCTCTGCAGAGGGACCTGGACAGACTGGAGAGTTGGGCTGATTCCAATGGGATGAGGTTCAACACGGCCAAGTGCCGGGTCCTGCACTTTGGCCACAACAACCCCATGGGGAGCTCCAGGCTGGGCACAGAGTGGCTGAGAGCAGCCAGGCAGAGAGGGACCTGGGAGTCTGGATTGACAGGAAGCTGAACAGGAGCCAGCAGTGTGCCCAGGTGGCCAAGAAGGCCAATGGCATCCTGGCCTGGATCAGGAACAGCGTGGCCAGCAGGTCCAGGGAAGGGATTCTGCCCCTGTACTCAGCCCTGGTGAGGCCACAGCTCGAGTCCTGTGTCCAGTTCTGGGCCCCTCAGTTCAGGAAGGAGATTGAGGTCCTGGAGCAGGTCCAAAGGAGGGCAACCAGGCTGGTGAAGGGACTCCAGCACAAGTCCTGTGAGGAGAGGCTGAGGGAGCTGGGGGTGTTCAGCCTGGAGAAGAGGAGGCTCAGGGGAGACCTCATCGCTCTCTACAACTCCCTGAAAGGAGGCTGGAGCCAGGGGGGGGTTGGGCTCTTCTCCCAGGCAACTTTCAACAAGACAAGAGGGCATGGACTTAAGTTGTGCCAGGGGAAGTTTAGGTTGGATATTAGAAAGAATTTCTTGACGGAGAGAGTGATCGGACATTGGAATGGGCTGCCCAGGGAAGTAGTGGATTCTCCCTGGAAATATTTAAAAAGAGACTGGATGTGGCACTCAGTGCCATGGGCTGGTAACCACAGTAGTAGTGGATCAAGGGTTGGACTTGATGATCTCTGAGGTCCCTTCCAACCCAGCCAATTCTATGATTCTATGATTCTATTCTATGAAGATGATCAGAAGGCTGGAGCACCTCTTCTGTGAAGACAGGCTGAGAGAGTTGGGGATGTTCAACCTGGAGAAGAGAAGGCTCTGGGGAAACTTTATAGCAGCCTTACAGTATCTGGAAGGGCCTGCAGGAAAATTGAGGAGGGATTTCTTACAAGGGCCTGAAGTGACAGGACGACAAGGGGTAAAAGTTTTAAACTGAAAGAGGGTAGATTCAAAGTGGTTTTAAGGAAGAAACTTTTTACAGTGAATGTGATGAGAAACACTGCAACAGGTTTCTGAGTTGTGGCTGCCCCATCCCTGGAAATGTTCAAGGCCAGGCTGGATGGGGCTTTAAGCAACCTGATCTAGTAGAAGGCAGTTTGATTGGACTAGATGATCTTGGAAGTTCCCTTCCAGCCCAGACCTTTCTATGATTCTATCATCTGTCTTTCTAATATCATACAGTGATTAAACATGCATGCCTAGCACCATCCATAAGTGATCAGTTTTAACACATATAGTACTGCAGTTATCCCTATAGGCAGCTCAGCATCAGATCTGGAATTTGGGGATAAAATAGGTAGAAAATCAGGAATGACAGAATTGGAAAGTTATTTTTTTCTGATTTTTTAGATAAATTTAGTAAACCTTTTGAATAATGCTCTTGTTGTGGTTATTCAGCTAATTTAATGGATGTGTGTGCTAGCCATGGTGTGAGGTCATTCATCAAACAGCAAATCAGGTGAATTAAGGTTTTTGGTTCTTTGAGAGAGATCTGAGTTCTTAAGAACAGTCTTCTAGTACAGTTTTAGGAATCAAAGTTCCAGCACCAATCCAGGAGGCCTGGATATACCCTAAGATCTATATCATATCTGCAAGCTTTATGGAGAAGGGTTGCATACTCAAACTTATGCACCTATAATTCCGTGTTCAAGATCTATTTCTAGATTTCATTAACTAAAATGTCTAGGTCCCTACTGATTTTCTAGACACTACCTGACAGTGAGACTACTTCATTTAGCAAAAAATTACTGTCTACTCTCTAGAACTGAAAGTTGACCCTAGTTTTTGATCTGACAACAAACATGCGTGAGACGCCGGACATCTGGGCTTGTACAGAAGTGTGTTTTTGTGTGTCTAGAGTAAACTGTGGTTTCAGTGAGATTTCAAGGTGCCCAAAATATTTACTGGGTTTTTTGAATTTTCCATCTAAAAGTTTGCCTGAAATTACTGTGAGTCTGGACCTCAGAGAGCATTAGCATGCAAAAGAGACAGTTTCTGTGAGTTTTTGTACTTCTGAGGTTAACTGGCAAATCCCATGAAGACTATGCAGGTACTAATGATGAAAAATACTGAAATATTTGTATTCAGTGCTAGATGCAAGTAATCCACCACAATTAAGCTCATCACTGCCCTGAAAACAACTTAGTACAACTTCTGACTGACTAGGGAAAAATGATGGCATATTTTGTTCTTTTTCAAAAGGAAAAAATAAAATACTTTTGCAGCAGGAAGCCAAACTGCTTCTAGAAATGTCTTAGAACTGAAAATAACTATTTCATTCTAAAGGTAAATCTGTTTGTAAATATAACACATTTACCTTCAATTGAATGCCAATTTAGACCCAGATATCTGGTATTGAGCATTTTAGGGCAGTATTTTGTTTTTATTTTCTATTGACATTTTTCTACTGAATATTAAATATGTAAGTTAAAAAGTATCTAAAATACTCTTTTTACAAGTTTCATTATATAAATATATATATAACTTCTTTCATATATACTGTTTTGCATTTCAAGGAAAACAAAGTAATATTATTCTCCACTACTTGAAAATACTCTGGAATTTTTAGTGTTTAGGTGAAACTACTCAGTCAACGGAAATTCAGATTCTGTCTGTGTACAGACTATAATCTCTACGTCTCCTAAAAAGGGTATGAGTTATTATTATTATGTTTTTCACCTGGTTGCAGCTGTGATGGTAGTGATGGGGATTTGCCCATCTGTACTCACAGCATGAACATGGATTTAAAGTTTACCCAACTATTCACAGAATGCTAGCAAAATGAGCTAAAATTTTATGTTTTATTTTGACTTCAAGAAACAACTGACAAAATTTGGTGCTTGGTTATAATCTGAAAAATCTGTAATTTTTGTTGCTATAAGAAATCAGTAATCTGCAACCAGACATGTATTAAAATTGTATTTTGGTGCTCCATGGTGGAATCAAAACTCTATTGTATGTAATTATGAATAATGAGCCATCCTAACTGCTATGCTGAGTTCCTGTTTACTCTTACTGAAATAATGTTACCAAAACAAGATGTTAAGACTAAAAGACATGTATCTGGGCTGCTTGTAGATAGCCTTTAAGATTAATATATTTTACATGTGAAGGTACAGTGCAAGAGTCATAACTTTGTCTTACTTAATAATTGCTTAATTAATCCCTCCGTATTAAATCATACTGAAGTCTTTCAATAATCTGAATTATCTTCTTTCATAGTAGCTATTTCTAACAATATTTTTCAATATACACAAAGTTTTTTGTAAAGCTCTAAAAACTATTTTTTTCCATTTTTCATGCCTCCCTCAAAAAAAAGGACATACATTCACACGGGACAGAATGGCCTGGAATGTAAATCACACAAAAGGATGGAAAGAACTCCCAGATATAACACATTAGAGGGTACATGAAGCGCATCAACTTGGTAGTGATTGGCACAGCAGAAAATACTACTGTAGTTAATTTACATTTAACCTTTAATTTGCACAACATATAAAAGCACTCACACTGTATTTATAGATTATTTATTCAAGGACTAAAAAGAGGGGGTTTTTTTAAAGCAAACATTATGTCTGTGTCCAGGTTTGCTTTTCTAAAGCTGATCTGAATGCTATACAAACTCAGGCAATAGCATGATCCCTTGTACACTGGTAGGCTTTTTGCAAGTTGAGTGTATGGACATTGCCAAAATTCTTTGAGGAAATTGAGTTAGCTGTATGTATGAAGTTCATGTTGTGATCCAAGTAAACTCTGTCACAATTATAAAGATATACAGGATTATACAGGACAACTTCCACTATATTAGGTTGCTCAAGGCCCCATCCAACCTGGCCTTGAACACTTGCAGAGAAGGGGCATCCACAGCTTCCCTTGGCAACCTGTTCCAGTCTCACCACCCTCACAGAAAAGAAATTCTTCTTAATGTCTAAATTAAATTGTCTTATTAATTTATAAAGAAAGAGTTTTCAGTAGATGAGTTTGATAAGTAAATAGAATGTATTAGAATTTCCACTGTGGAAAGGGAGCTGGGACAGACCAATCAAAGCAATCAAACTAAAAGTTCACTGTCTTGTCATCTTCATTGTCTTTCAGTGTGTGGAACTTTCAGAGCTTTTGAATACCAGCATAGAATTAGTACAACAGGGTTCTGAGCTTGTTAACTTTGAAATACTACCAGAATATGAGATAACTTTTAAAAAGGAGATAAATAGTGATAAAAACTTTTGTCCTTATGATTATGATGTTCTGGACAGAAACACCAGACTTGTTTGTCCAGAAGACCTGTAGCTAAAAACAAATTGGAGTTTATTTGATGCAGAGAGGTTCTGGGGAGAAATTATCTCCTGGAGCATTTCATGTCAAACCTTAGCTATGGTTGTTTACAGTTCAGCATTTGAAATATACAGGAAGGAAATCAGAAGAATGAAAAAAAAACAGAACACCAAACTCAAAGTTTCTGGTGGTGCAAACAATCTTACTCAAAATATGAAATACATAATTGATATTGCCATAATATGTCAACAGAACTTAAGTTTTTTAGTATTAGCAGTGTATATCTGATGTACAGATATACAGCTCTCTTGGTGACAGAGTTTAGGAAAGGTATTTGTTACAAATACGCTGAAATTGTTAGAAGTTTAGAATATGCCAGGAAATTAGAGCCAGAGAAATAAGGATTCAGGACTCCTGGATGGTTAACACCCATGCATATAGGAAACAACATTAGATTCCAAAAAAAGAGGTTAGCAGTTTGCCAAGGTAACAGTTATATCATCCTTTTGGGGGGAAGACTTCAAGGAGAGTAGCAGCTCTCTAAACTGAAGTAAGAAGAATAATTGATTTTCTTGTTCTAGGAATCAGTAAAAATACTGCTGATAAAACATATATGCTCTTTCTCACCACTTTAAAAATAAAAAATTATATACAGCAGCAAGCAAGACCTTTAGATGATGGATCTTTCTCTCTCATGCCAAAGAAGGCATTATGGAAGGAATTATTTTGAAGAATAAAGATATAAGTCAGATCAGACAGGAATTACTGACGTATCTCCAATATGAGGTAGAATAATCTTCTCCTCTGTTAAAGGGATTTAATTTTCTGCCCTGACCTCCATCTGTTCTGTTAATTGACTGCATTAGTTTGCGGTAGATATTTTGGTTGTTGTTATGTTTTATTAGTGGGATTTCTTAAGGCTATATAATAGAAGCACTTAGGAAACTTTAGCTCCTGCCATGTGACAAGATATACATCTTTTTTCCAATTGTGTTATAAATCAGTTGTATATGGATATGGATATGATTAAACAAAAAAGGGAAAAGAAACTCCAACAAAAACAGAAATCCTAAACAAAAACAAAACCAAAGGAAAAAATTCCCTTTACAGAATAAAAATCAATATGACATTGATTGAATTGGTAGGCCTATACTTTTCTTGATATATCTTACAAATATGTGTAAAGATATGAAGGGAAGCTAGAAACAAATTACTAGGGAGAAGAAAGGATCTGTAGGGAAGAATTGTGATTCAGAGAAAAGGAAAATCTGGTGGTGTGCACTCTGGGAGAAGTATTTGAGACTGAGGGGACAGAGACAGGCAGGTATGAAAGGAAAAGGATGGAAGATACTTTTTTAAGAGGACACATTTTCAAGCAGTGGAAAGCAAGAATAAGACAGGTCTTGGAAAGGTACTGAGGCACAATATTTTGTCATGAAATACTACTGTTAGAAATTATTTCTCCTCATTATGAAAGGGACCAGTCTATTCACTTACCTTCTTCTATTATCTTTTTTCAACTGCAATCAGAAATGTATACCATGTTGTGGTGGTTTGACCTTGGTTGGATGCCAGGTGCCCACCAAAGCCACTCCTTCCTCTCCTCTGATGAACAAGGGAGAGAAAAAAATACAACAAAAGACTCATGGGTGTAGACAAGGACATGGAGATCATTTAGCAATTGTTGTCAGGGACAAAACAAATTTGATTTTGGGAAATTAATTCAAATAATTGCCTATCTAATCAGAGAAAGGGTAATGAGAACTAAGACCTAATCTTAAAACACCTTCCTTCCACTCCTCCCCTCTTCCTGGACCCAAATTAATTTGCTCCTGCTTTCTCTACCTTCTCCTCCCTCAGAACTGCAAAGGGATGGGGAATGTGGTTTGCAGTTAGCTTAGCTGCATGTTGTCACTGCTAGTCCTTCCTTCTCAAGAGGAGAACTCCTCACACTCTTCCTCTGCTGCAATGTGGGCCCCTTCCATGAGATTCATCCCTTCAGCAACAAGACTGCTCCAGTGTGAGAACCCCAGAGAGTCTCGAGTCCTGCCAGCAAATCTGGTGCAGCATGGGCTCTTCTCTCAACAGGTCCACAGGTCCTGACTGAATTCTGCTCCATTGTGGGCTTCCCATGGTTTCACATCCTTCTACAGAGAGATCTTGGCAGGCTTGATGAATGGGCTAAAGCCAATTACATGAGTTCCTTACTGGCCAGGTGTCAGGTCCTGCACTTTGGCCACCACAACCACCACCTCCAGGCTTGGGGAGGAGTGACTGGAGAGCTGCCCAGCAGGGAGGGACCTGGGGGTGATGATTGGCAAATGCCTGAACACGAGCCAGCAGAGTGCCCAGGTGGCCAAGAGGGCCAATGGCATTCTGGGCTGTATAAGGGGACTACTGTAGCTACTAGAACTAGGGAGGTTATCTGATGTTAAAAACACATAGCAGAGTATGCTTTTCTTGAATATAGTCATGAGGACTTGGTTCATGTAGGAAACTAAGAAGAAAATTAGAGCTTTCTTAACTTTGTGTATCGTGGCTATAGAGATAATTCTGTATATACTGGCAAAAGGGGAGAGAAGGAACTTCAGTTCTCAGACTATCTAATATAGACAAATTATTTGGGTACTTAACACATAATCCTTAGGCAGTTTTCATGGTGGTTGGCTTCAACTAGTATTTAATGTTGAATACCTATGTTACAGTAGGAAGAACTGCTGCCTGAAGTACATCCTTCTAGCAGACACAGAATATCTAACTTTTTCAGTGAGACAAACGTGAGCTTTAGTGATGTGTCCAGACCAGAGGAGGTACCTTTTCATTGTGCTAGGCAAAGATGGAGACTTTTCTATAATGGGAGAAGAAGAGTGAGTAGGAGAAGAAATGACAATTTCTACATTTGCTGTTGGCTTTCCCTTTTCTACTCAGATGCTAGTTCTACAGACTACAAAGCAAATACGATATGTTATATTAGAGTTCTGAAAAGCCTTTGATGCAAGAAAATATAATTAACTAAATGTGAGATGGCTTTGAAGTTATGCATGTAATAGAATGATAGGGCCTGTCATGCATATAATTTTGAGAATTTTATTTTTTTTTTATCTAAGAAAAAAGCATTCACTGAGTAATTCTAAGATTTCTTTTGGAATTGTTAAAAGACCACGAAAGATGATCTGATTTTTATCATTTGGGTAGGGTGGGATCAGAAATGGAGGACCTTATTAACTGAATAGAAAATTACCTATGAAATATTTGATTTTTGTACTCTTGTCTTTTTCCATCCAAGCCCAGCTCTCCCTTCTTTTCCTGCTGCCATTTTTGGCAGCAAATAGATAAGGTTGGAAAATTAGTGACTAAAAAAACCCAAATGGAAAACTCAAGTAACTATCAGGACATCTTTTTCAAGCCTGCAAGTGTGTGGAATTATTCTTTGTATCCTATCTTCTTGCTACTTTGTATAACAATTTTAATGTTTGCATTTCCAAAAGAATGGAATTTCAGAAGTCTCTTTTGTTAGTTTTCTTGATTTCGTTGTTGTATTCTGCTTAAAATTTACTCAACTTAAGTTGTTTTTTTTACAAATTAGTTCAACTTTCATTGTTGTACATATCCTCTCATTTTATAGGCTTATCTATATATGTGATGTAAGCTGGCAGCCCTATTTCACTGATTTTTGTGGGGAACAAAACCTCTATTTTTTTCCTCATTTCTCATATTTAAGCAAAAGCTGTAGGCTCCATAAAAGTAGTAACCTTTGACTTGATGCATCCATCATGGGGGAGTAAAGCTGTATCTGGGTTTCCCCATGAAGCTATGTCTTTTAGTAAATAAAATGGACCAGATGCTGTTCTCAGTTGCCGAGACCACATAGCGTGGCACTGCTTGCATCTCTGTAGAGAAAATCTTTCTTACCTGAAAAATACATGAACGAATTAACCACTTAAATTGCCTTATGTGTACCATCTTTTGAGGAGAACCTCTAATCTGTCCTTTTTATTATCATGCCTTTGCACCTGCCAGAAGATAGGAATCCCATGGCAGGACAGTGTTGGAGCCCATGCTCTAGTTCTATTTAATTTACTGCTGAGACCTGAATTCCAGTGGTTACTGCACTATTCTAAAACCGGACTAAGACCTGGATTCATAATACAATTTCTGTGTGATAATATTCTGATCAGCTTGTAGGGGTCCACAGTATATAGTAGAGTTACAAACTAAGTTTCAGTTTTTGCATCCTTGAGGGTGCACACACATTGTCTTAATGGCAAAGAGAGAAATGAATGGAGGAATGAAAACTGTAAATTTTCCTGTTTAATATTTGGCAAAATCTAATAGATTACCACAAGAATTTTCCTTCTCAATCATTTGACCTTTCTTACTGAAGACAAGTTACACCCATTTCATGTTAGAACTGTTTATGCTTTATGTCTTACAGTGGCAACAGGAAGCAAACTGGTATTTTTGAACTTTTATTCCATAAAAGTCTATTCTGCAAACCTAGAACAATGCATGAAATAGTGATTTTTGTATGTATATTTACTTTTATTTTTAATCTAGGCCCAAGATATTTTACTCTATAGGAGCCTTGCCTTACAGAAACCCAGGGCTGAATGTTCTTGCTATCATAACCTTTTCTTTTGGAGTAACACATGTGAATTAAAAAAAACAGAGGTGCAGAAAAGAAATAAAGAGAGACTCAGAGAGCGTTACATTTCTTCTACAAGGTCATATCAGAAGTAAAAGCTGTAAATGAAGTCAGCAGTTGTGCTAGACTATACTGATGCTATTTTTTGTACATTGCCTTAAAATACATACTTGAAGAGTAATATTTCCTAAGACTTTTCAGACACAATTAGACAATGGTTATATTTATGATTTGGTCTGAATTTGAAAAAAAATACTTGGTATCCTGTCACATTACCTTACAATCAAAGTTAATTGCTGCTTTATTATTTGAGAATGTGTCATGACCTCTTTTGCAGTCTAGCTTTAGCTATTGGCTAAATAGCTGTAGCAATGGCAACAGGGTCCATTCAGTCGGAGGAAGCTTAAAATTGTATCATGAATGGTCATACTTTGATCTAAATGGAACACATATGGCATTTTTGGATAATAAATTTAAAGTTTATGTTTGTAAACAACCATGCCCTATTTTTTCTTTCTTAATATTGGCACTTCATTACTTGCGATTGTCATCAGTTTATCTCAAAAAGTAGAGAGTATAATGAAAAATGTCCAACTACTGAATTTTTACCATGCTTCTTGGAAACTGTAACACAGTTAAAATTAAAGTTGTCATCTAAGGGCAGCTGCCTTAACAGGACATTTCCATTTACTCGTGGGTTCTTCTGGCCATATTGTTTTTTTAATAACATTTCTATACAGGAAAAAAAAATCTTACCTGTGATTGTTCAACAACATCTTTTTATAATTAGATCCAGTCTGTTTTTTTTTTACAGAATGTCTAAGAAGTGTATTTCTTTTTTTCTTGAAAAGGAGTGATGACATCACTTTTTTCTTTCCCTCTGCTTGCTTTTCAAATAGTTTATGGTACTGTGAGAACTGCAGCTTTCAAAAACTGTGTAGAGACCACACAACCTTTTCTTATAATCCCATCATTCCTTTTGATAGTGTATGAGACTCAGAATTCGTAATAGGAGTTACAGCTGCAGTCAAGAAGCAATGATACAAAATAAATGTGCATCCATTTTCTGAAAAGAAAATGGTGACTGTAGTTGCTAACCTGAGAGATCTGCTGATGTTGTTTGAGCCTACATGAGAGACTCACTGGAGAAATTAATAGGAGAGTAAATGCAGCATGTTATTTGAAAAAATAAAATGGGTTAATTCAATGCTTGTATAGAACCTGCATTTCTTTTCAGAGTTTATTTCCATATTAAAAAAACCAATATATAAAGTATTTTTTCTTAGTTTCAGAGGTCCACAGTGGTGTTTGTATAGAAGGTATTTATTTTCATTTTAAAGAAGAAGAATACATTATAGTTCTTAAATCTGTATCACTTAGATTTTACTTTAATTTCATTTCTAATCTTTACATCTTCAAGAGAATATATGTTGTGAATTAATAAAATATAAACTAGAATGTGATGTAAAACAAATGACAGTATTCTGAAGAACAAAAAGGCCTGCCAATCCCTAGTACCTGCTGAATTGCTGTGACTGAACAGCAGTGTACTATGGGAGAAATCATACTATTGTATAACATGGTTAATCCATTAATAAATTAGATACATATTTTATATACTCATCCCCACTGAAGTATATAACGATAAGTTAGGTTTATTGTAAGTCTGGGTGGTTTTGTGTTGTTATTGGTTGGTTGGGTTTTGGTATGGTTTTGGTTTTTTGGTGGGTTTTGTTTGGTGTGTTTTTTTGTTTTTTTAAATATTAGTTAGCACATTGTTGAAATCTATTCCTACTGGGAAAATGCTTACAAATACTTAACAAAATAAATATATAGCTTCTCTAAGGAAAAAATAATTTCTCATAAGACTGCTACATTTTAATTTGAAGACAGACATTGCTATAGTTACAGTTCTGTGATTTAAAAATATATATGATTGGCCAATTTCAGTTAATAACCTTCCCACCAGCCCTGTAAGTAGTCTAGTCTAGAAACTGCACATTAATTCATGATTGATATTCCTTGTTGTCGTTCACTATGACTTTGTCTGACTTTTCTGAATGACTTTATATATCATGAGGAAGAATGATGCTTAGCTCATTTCAGTTTATCAAGAAAAGAGTCCCAGAAGCTGGATAAAAACCCCAGAGGAATTATTAATGTTTTTGTCATTTGAAAGATGATAGACAAAACCAATATGCATTTACTGATATTTGAAAGACCTGTTCTTGTTTTATTGAGCAAACATTTTTAATACAGTGACTATTAGGAGGCTGCCATCCTAAATTTGAGGCAGAGGTGTATTTAAACCTACTTTGGGAAGAGCTATTACAGAAAACAACCGTGTGATCAATTTTCTCCTAAAGTTCTAAATTATATGTATGTATTGCTAAAAATTAGTAACGTAGTCACATTCACATGTTCCTATGCCTTGGGTAGCTCTTATTTACAATGTTTTGCGACTACATTAGTTGAATATAGAGTTTTATGTATGTTTGCAATGGGATAATTTTTTTTTTATTACTTATAAGAAAAAAAAGAAAAAAGAAAACAAGAAAAAAATAACAAGCACCCTACCCCCAAAACAAACAAGCAAGCAAACTAAAAAAATAAACCACCATAAAACTGCTTTACTTCGTAATGTTTGAAATAGTTTCTTGAAAGGGAAGGAAGGGAAAGCAGAAAAGCCACAATTCATGTTCTTGGTAAATGAAATATTGTTGAAATCTGAAATCTTAATATTCTGTGAAATGCATTAGATATGGTACTAAATATCACCATGAGGAGAATCTGAATTTTATGGCCTACATTATTTGTTACTTTTGTTTGGGTGCTTAGCCAGTGACTCAGCTAACCAAACTGACTTTATTTTCAGAGTCTGTCTAAAGAAGGGTATGGGAGTGTTTAAACCTGATTCTGTATTGAGTTGAGACCCATATATATATATCAAAAACCTTGTCCCAGGGCATCAAAGCAGAAGGGAGGGAAAACAACTGAGTGTTCTGTGTTCAGAGACAGAGACAGAGCTGAGGTGCTCAGTACTAGTTGGTTTAGAGAAAGCCTGAGAAACCCTGGGAAATCTATGCAGTTCTCAGTCTCAGTATTATAGATAAACTCATATAATTTATATTTGTGTTTGGTTTTCTTTTGACTGTCCATAACTTTGACAAGCAGATCAAAGAAGCCAAGATCACTTTACTGTTGGCGGTTCTATACTGCAAAGAGGTCGAAAGGAAAGAGGTAGAAAACAAAGAGAAAGCAAAGATGACTTTTAAGATATGTCCCGTATTCCCCCAGCAGGTAGAGAATCAGTTTAGAACTAGTGACATAGTTATATGCTCAACTGAAAAAGTGCTAACTGCAGATCCTGGAAACCATGAAGTTAGCCCTGAAGGGCCAATTCATGGACTATTTAAACAACTCTGAGTGTGGCTTGGGGGACAGATTTATAATCAAGTACAAGCGGTGTTTCTAGTAGATGTGCATCCATGTTAACTTCAATCTTCATTTACTTCAAAGACCATAAATGCCTCATTACCCTCAAATTATACTCCTCTGCCAATAAAGAAGTCATGTACAAATGTACGTGATTTCAGATCTTCTTTGACTTCTCTTTGTGTGTTGTGTTGCCAGAAGTGAATATTTTAATTTCAATTAATTGGTTTTGATTGCGTGGGTGATATTTCCAACTAGCAAATTTTTTCAAGCAAGTTGGCGCATGTTTTCTAACACTTGAAGCAGTAAAACAGCAACAAAAAAATAATGGATAAAATACATTATTGGTGGTAATAAATAAGGACACGATATGTAGATTTCTTCCTGTAGTATGTAAAGATGTATTAAATCGCTGACTGGATACATATAGATACACATTTTGGAATATTAAAAAACATTCTGAAATGCACGTAAGCTTTTTAGATTTCTATTTTGGATTAATGTCTGCGAGTCTATTTACATCTGCCAGCCTTTTTAAATGATGCACATAACAAAATCAGATAGTTCATGAATGTATAGCTAGCATGCCTTGTTTCTTATCTCTTGATACTGGCATGTTTTCTGTGTATCTTTCTCTTTGTGTCAACATACACGTATAACCTTATGACACTGATAATTTCTCTAGTAATAAGTCAATGAACTGAAAAGTGGGATGTTTTCTGCCTAACACTGCTTTTACAAAACAATTTTCTTTATAAGACTTCTGTTTTAAGACCTATTATATATGTCATACATAATTTATTATGTAAACTTTTTGAAGAGACCTGTTTAATCAGAAATTACTAAAAACCATGATTGTTTCTATTGCCATTTAACTGGCTAATTAAATAACCAGGACACTCTCTACAGCCTTGTAGAGGTTGTAGTGGGGGGGGTGTTGGCCTTTTCTCCCCAGTGACTCGTGATAGGACAAGAAGGGTTCAGATTGCTACAAGGGAGGTTCAAATTCGGTGCTAGGAAAGCTTTCATCACCAAAAGTGTGATGAAGCATTGGAACAGGATGCCCAGGCAGGTGGTAGAGTTGCCATTCCTGGGGTATTCATAAAAACAAGTAGATAGGGAGTTTGAGGAGATGGCTTAGTGGTTATGGTTGTGTAGGGCTGTCTGCTGGACTTGATATTGAAGAACTTGCCAAACTTGATGATTTTATGATTCTTTGCTCCAATAAGTAGTGGTTTTATTCTGACTAAGCAACTTATCTTAGAATTGCCCCTTTATGGTATATTCATTGCCTGTCTACTGCATATGTCACTATCTGCAGTTTGTTTTATGTCTTTGCATGTCTTTGGTTGGCAAAAGCTGCAGTTGTGTTGTAGGTCAGACAGTGGGGCTGAGAGAACTGGTTATATATTCAGCAGTTTGTTTCCTTATGGATTCAAGAGCCTTAAAATCTAAATGTCTGTGTGTACATGAATCTGAAATGCAGACTTTGTGCATGGTCCTATTAAGGTACAGGGGAAAACAAAACACATTGTATGAGTGAATTTAATACCCAATATATTAACTTGTGTTTTATTTTCTGGAGAAGGTATTAGACAGCATATTAATTTTCCAGGTCAATAATGAATGTTTCTCTTTTTATGTCTTTTCACCCTATTCATATAGTATCGTATATAGAGATCCAAAGACACTCTGTAATTAGAATGGATAAATATTATTTATTAAGTCACATTTTTGACAGTTGTATATTATCTCTAGTATATGTATCAGCTGAGGAATTCCACTTTCCTTCTTGATGTCATTTTTCATTCTCTCCATATTTCAAACATGTTCGCTCTTGTTTGTTTGTCATTCACATTTTCTTTTCATTTTCTGTTGCCTTTTTTTTTTTTTTTTTTTTTTTTTTTTTTTCATTTTTTGTTTGCCCAGACAAGTTTTTTTCTCTATCCATTCATCATCATCTGGATCACTGTCCTTCCTTTCCACCTTGTCAATTTTCTCAGTGCTTTACGACATATTTCTTTTTCTTACAAAGTCATTGCAAACTCCTACAGAGTGAGTAACAAGCAAATAGGATCGGTTGCTCCTTCCCGAACACAGATTGAATCCTCAGTTGGGTACAACTGGAAAATCTGCTTTGTGCTGCATGGCCAGAAAAGTATACCACAGTCAGTACAGGAGAGAGCATGAGGGAACGCTAGCTAAAATCAATTGCCTGCTGTTGACTTCTCTTGTTAAAGACAGTAGCAGAAATCAGAAGGGAAGACAGTGCTTGAGGAGGAAATTTGTGTGACCAGGAGTACCAGGGAGCAGCTGTAGTGGGGCTGTCCCACTGGAGAGGATAAGCCAGGATTTGCAACCACTACAGAGAGGGCAGGGTAATACTCTCGCATCCTTCCAAAGCACAGGGACAGGATGCTGCCACTGCCCAGTGATCATCAGATCAGGCAGGATGAGGAGTCAGCTCCAAGGTCAACCTGGGTACACAGTCAGGGCAAGATCCAGCCTGGGCATGAGTTGGGGCACAGGGTATCCTGCATCATAGCTCAGGCATGGCCCTGATGGTGCCCTTGGGGATGTGACATTTAACTCTGTTACTGAACCGTCCTTCAGAAATAATGCTTAGATTGCAAGTCCTTTGGAGGCAGCAACTAAACCTGTTATCAACCAGTGAAAATGTCAGAGGAAATTTTGGTTCACCATAAATGATATGTAGCTGATACTTTTCTGGCCTCTGGTGCTGAAGTGTTTGAGTAATTTTACAGTCTGAGTGCTAAAATGAAATAATTGAGGAATTCCAGGGGTTCTAAGAGAATGAAACACCTTTCTTTCAAATGCCTTTTCTTGTCTAAAAGAATCAGCATAGATGTCTCCTATGGTTATTTTAGCTTTGAGTTTGTTGGGGTTTTTTGGTTTTGTTTTGGTTTTTTTTTATTTAGTTATTTTGGTTGTTTTGGCTTGGGGTTTTTTGGGGGAGGTCTAGTTTTGGAGGTTTTTTTGCAATTTTCTTTTGGTTTTGTTTTGTTTGTTTTACTTTGGTTTTGTTTGTTGTTTTCAAAACCACTGTCAATAGTTATTTAACTTGTTTTTTTTCTGCTCTTGAAAACTGTTACCGTATCTTCATGAGACAATGTTGGCTGAAAAAGCGACCCGGCACTCCCTTTTTAATAGTATATATAAATGTGTGTTCATCCTGTCACATGTAAATTATCAGTATCAGTTACATATTACAAGGACTTTTTTAGTCGTGGAATTGTTTTCTGTAGTTTTGAGCTGAATAATTGAATTTCATTAAAAATTAACATAATTATTGTATGAATTGCCTTCTGTCTAATTATTAAAATTAAGGGCATTCAAGATGGTAATGTTATATAGTTGCAAGACAATGTAAGTCCAAGTCTGACTTTTGAAATATTGTATTGTGCTTTTTTTTTTCTTCTTTTCTGTTTCCACTGTTCCTCTTTGTCAGACATGGAACAAAGATGACAAATATGAAAGCCACTAACTTTGTATCTGATTTTGAATAATTTTCCTCACACTTGACTTGAAGTAGTGTAATTCTATTACATTAATTGAAATTTCTGCATTAGATAGGGATTAATTAGATTGTCATGCAGAAAAGTAGGCATACCTGTGAAAAATACGATATAGAAGTCATAGTATAGCAAAGAGAGTTTATCCAGTGCAACAAAACATTTAATGTATGTTTCCCATGGGAGTCCAAATATGGTTTAAAAGTAGATACTCTTTATTTAGGGCAGAAAACACTAAGCTAGCACTTAAATATTATACCTTTCCTCAGAGTGGCAGTGTTAGGGCTGTGGTTTGGTTTGGAATTATATAGAGAAGCAGAAATGTTTGGTTTGTGGTGTAACCTCTGAAAAGCTTGTGGCTTCAGTTTTCTGCTGTCTTACCTTATGTATCCCTGGAAACAAGTTCATAAAACATTGTGAGCCTGGTGTGATAGTAGTGTGTGAATGTAATTTTTGGGGGGTTGTGTTGGGATTTTTTGTTTTTGTTTTGGAGATTTATGCCTCTATGAATGCATCTGTTGATTCAAATCCCTTCTTTTCTCTTGGCCACAGGCTGATTGCGTGGGCTGGACTTCACTGGAAGGAGCCATTTCTCTGGGGAAGTGGAATAACTGCAGATTTCTCCCCACACTACTTGCTGGAAAGCTCTGTGCATTGCCAGGATTAAGCCAATGCTGAAATCTGGGATGGGCCTTAGGGGCAAACACTCCCCTGTTTCTTCTGACATTGGGATTTGTCTACAGCCAGTCAGCTGAGGCACCTACCACACCTTGGCTTTTGTTTTTTCACTGCCTGAACAAGGTTACGTTTGCCTTCATTTCATCTCCTTTTGACTTCTTTTTTTTTTTTTTTTTAATTTTGTTATTTTCTGCTTTCCTTGACTGATTAATTTTCTCCTGGCTGTGGAAAAAAGAGCCCTGCTGATGTTGATTTAAATAATGTCGAAACCAATGGGACTCCTATGGCTGCCTTTGATCTTCACCCCAGTGTGTGTCATGTTGAATTCCAACTTCCTCCTTTGGATAACTGCGCTGGCTATAAGATTTACTCTCATTGACGGCCAAGCACAATACCCAGTTGTTACCACAAATTATGGCAAAATACGTGGTTTAAGAACACCTTTGCCAAATGAGATCCTTGGTCCAGTGGAGCAGTACCTGGGTGTTCCTTATGCTTCTCCTCCGACCGGAGAAAGGCGATTTCAGCCCCCGGAGCCACCATCATCCTGGACAGGTGTCCGCAACGCCACACAATTTGCTGCCGTCTGCCCACAGTACCTGGATGAGAGGTCCCTGCTCAACGACATGCTGCCAGTCTGGTTTACGGCCAATCTGGATACTGTGGTGACATATGTTCAAGATCAAAATGAAGACTGTCTGTATTTGAATATCTACGTGCCCACAGAGGATGGTAAGTACTCTAAGGACCATGCTGCGGTGCACATGCTGGTTCTGCACATGAATAATAGCCAGGGCTTTAAAGAATCTTGCTCTGTTTCCTCCATGCTTTATCTGTGGAAATGGATCATGCCACTGAGCGTGTATGACAAGTAATACTTTGCGGATTGAATATGCTTGCAGGTATTCTCTCTCATGTTTCATTGTGACACCAAACAGCAACATCATTTGCAGTCAGTGGCCAGGGACTATAAGGCCACCTTAGATTTACGTTCAAAGTACATCTAAGCTATGTTTCCAAGAGAGGAAAGGGGAAATAAATATTAGCCAGAAGTAATATGTGTATTTTTAAAGATACAAATTCTGCCACATACTATTTTTAAAGCAGAATTTCCCTGATTATTTTGTCTTTAGTTTTACTATAGTACCTGTGCGGCTACTTTTAACTCAGCTTGATTTTAATAGAAAATAGAAAATTGTAGTAGTAATTCAGTCTGCAGGTTTTTTTCAGGATTTTTCTGTATGAAGCTTTTCAGTTCAAGTTGTTTTTCTTCATTCATTAAATTTAACATGAGGTAGACAATATTTTACTACGCAGAGCTGAACAGGTGGCTTTAAGCTTTCATCAGTTTTCTGCAATCCTTTCTCAAGACATCTACTTTACATCGCTTTCTATAGACAAAAGGGATGAACACAATTGGTAACACAACTCTTTCAATGTTTTTGTAATCTTAATCCTAGAAATCCTAGCTTTATGGCATGCTGAATGTATCTTTTATTGTTCTGAATGATATTGCTTCCTACGGACAAGAAGAACCTGTTTTGATCACACCTCAAATGAGTAAAATTTATTCTGTATCACAAGGCTATAAAAAAAAGTACTGGCAGTTATATTTAATATTCTACTAGAAGCTTGTTCTTTCAGCCATTTAGAATGTAGTTACTGATGCATAACGTGACAGATTTTTCCCAGATATGCAAATCCCTTCACTTTAGCTCAGCGTTTGATTTGCATAACCAAGACATTGTTATTTCTCAGTAACCACATTCTAAATATGCAAATTTTGTACTTTGATTATTATAATCCTTCTGCCTTGATTGGCTTCTTTACTCAGAATTTCCAAGCTGTTTGCCAGCAATGAACATGCCACCTTCTTTTCCTGTTTTCATCAGCTGAAGCAAAGACTTGAAAGCAAAAAATAAAGAGTGAAGGTCTGGGAATATTGGGAGCTCTGCAAACATAAATACTACCCAGCTGCTAAAAAGAAAAGTACTCTGAAAGAAAAGATGTGTGTATGGAAGGTCTGTGTGCGCATGTATGTGTATGTAGGTATGTGTGCATGAAGACAAGGGAGCGGATTTTTTCCACTCAGTTCTTTCCATATTCCAGTCTCAGTGCACTGCACCTCACTCCTTGGATAATAACATAGATAATTCTTTCCCAAATCTGTGTGTTCTGAATTTAATCCTGCAGGTTTTAATTAGTCACTAGGGTATGTTTGTCCCAGTAAAGCATTTTAGGTTAGATTTTATTTATTCTCACTGAAGGAATACCATTTCTGCTAACTCAGTTTTATTTAAGGTCCAGTGTTAGTAAGTTAATATATTCCTCCATGATGTTTCATCTATTAATTAGAGAAAGGAAATGAGACATGGAAAATTACATGCATCTAGGAAAATAATGCTTGATATCAAATGGGTAATAATAAAATACTGTGTGGTGAATGACTAGCAACCTATAAAATTCCTCATCTTGTATGTGAGAGATGATGGCATTCGCTGTTAGATTAAAACCAAAAAGACTGATCATTTTAACCTGTTACAGATCTTTTTTCCTCTTAATTCTGCACAAAGTGTGTCTTACTCCCCCTCACAGTTTTAGAATATATTTTTACATTAAATACCATGTAAACAGAGTCTGCTTTCTTTTATATATCCTCTTCAAAATATAAACCCATGCGCAAAAGAACATACAGGTGAATAATAAGAGACGGTTTGGTGTCAGAGATGAGCAGAAGGCAAGATTTTTCCTGTACATTATGACAAGCAGATTTAACAGTTCCCAGTAAGGACTGAGAAGCATTAAAATGAATATAGAGAGTACATGCTGTATATATATTAATTATATGCTGTATACTTTATCACTAGTTAAATATAGCTTAGTGGAGCTTATTTGTGAGGACAACACACAGCATAACGATGGTCAAGGACAACTGACCTAGAAATCACACCTCCTGAGTTAGTGTGTCTCCAAATCACACTAAACACAAATAGCCTTAAATTGTAGTCCTTACAATCTGATTAAACACGTTATGCTTCATTATATGAGTCTTAGTTGGCAAAAATAAGCCATGTTGTTATGGAGACAGACCATGAAATCAGCTTTTGAAGTACGATCTCAAAATGGGTGACTGAGTTAAATTCACATTTTCAGTTCTTTATTAAGTACAGATTTACTTAAACAATCTTGCAAACTGTCTTCTGTCTGGAAGAAAAGGTGGATGGAATCATCCAAACCTAATTAATGTTCTGACTACGAAAGTTAAACTGAATCATTGTATGCTATATTCTTTTTTTAAACTTCAATGAAAAGAATGGATGAACAACTCCAAAGAATTAACTGTCCTTATATGTGGTGCTCACTGCAAACCAGTTCTAGTGAATAGTTGACCAAAATGACAATCATGTTTTGTGGGTTTTGGTGTGTTTTGTTTTTTCTTTTTTTTTTTTTATTTGTTGGCATTTTTTATTTGCACTTCCTAGCATGACCTCTTTCTTATTACTTGTATGGTTTGGGCAAAAAGAATCAGATTTTGATAATGTTATTTAAATAAAGAATTGAAGAATAATTGCACACATACATTCATTTAATTTCAGAATTATTTCAGTGGAATTCTGCCAGTCTGAACGAATTTAAATAATAGTAGAATGCAGTCCCTGTAAGTGGGAAGATAAGAGTAATTATTTAATGAAATGTTACTGCTTCTGTCTGAAGTGTACTGAAATTAAAAGAAAACAAAACCCAAAACAGTAGTTCCTTAAAATAGTTTGAACATCAAGGTAAGGAAATTAAAATGCCCTGTTATACAGTTTATATCTGTAATAATCATAATGTTCTGGATTTTGAATGCAGCATACTCTTGTTAGATTTTCCATGTTAAAATGTTATTATAAAAGCAAAATCATTTTTGTTTTTAAGAGATTTTAAAATTTTATTTTAGGTGAACATACTTTTTGTGATAGAAATCAAAACACTAACAGGGTATTTCTAGAGTTCTGTCCATGTGGATTTTTATTCTTTTGCTGTTGTTCACTGGAAAAATAGTTTGTGCTGACACTTTCTTTAGAGTAACACATTTCACTGAATGTAATGTAGCTGGAGAATTTTATGTTTGTTTTCCTTTGCCTTTAGAAGGGAAAGAATTGCAACCACTATAATCCATTAATTTTTTTTCATTGTGTCTTAGTCTTTTTTTTTTTTTTTTTTGTCTTCTCATAACAAGAATAAATAATAATGAAGTTATTTTACAGATAGACAGTATGAGCAATAAAGATAAAATTAAGAAAAGTGCTTTTATTTTAAATAATTTTATCCAAATGAGTTTCTAAATATTTGGCTTTATCTTCAATATCATCTTGTGTGGGTATATATTACCTTTTATGTTTTCCCGGTTACTATAAACTGTAATTTTCCACAAGAATACTTGAATGTCAGTTTTGAGGAGGTCATCTAGGGAAATGATATTGAGGACAGTCTGTTTATTATAACTTCAGTCTGAATATGGGTTTATCTACAGTAGAAATTCTAGATTGAAGAGTACACAGACTGTTAATCGGCTGTGCTTAATCCCTGGCCTTTATCATTGGAATCTGTGGATGCTGAAGATTGCTATCTGGTATCATAACTCGGGAAAAAAAAAACAAAAAACAAAGATAAAAAGACCCTTAATTTGAGTATCATTCATGATAAACTTCAAAACTGTATTATTAGAAAGGCAAGATAAAAAAGCAAACATAGGAAAAAAATAATCTTCATGAGGAAATCTTTATTTGTTATAAACCTGCTCTGTTCAGATCAAAACAAAAAATATAATAAAATATAATTTTTTTGTTGTCATGATCAATAATAAGCATATGTACTTTACTTACTTTGGTATATGGATAGAGGATACATTGCACACAAATGGGCAGTTTGTGAACCGATAAATATCTGTTAGGGATTAACAAAATATTCAGCATATTCAGAGATTTGCTCACTGAAAAGGCTTTGTGAGGTCTTGTCTCATTTACGTCACAAATAATACAGGTAAAATGACAACAAAAGGTGGTAGGCCATGATTCCTATTAGGGCTGAATGGGTAGGTCATCATTTTTTCATAAGATTAGGGGAACTGAAAATATTGACCAAGATTAATGGTATATTTAATTGTAGGTTACCAGGAAGATAGAAGTCTTGGTCAAGAGCAAAGAGATGAACAGTGTTTCTTCTTTGGGCAGTGGTACAAGGAAATGTCCCTGCATCTTTAGACTATGTATCTATTTGACTAAAAAGTAAATAAATTAAAAGAAGTAAATTAAAAACTTGAACAAAGTTCAAGTTGATAAAGTTGTGCCTTTGGTAATTTTATAGCTTGCATACTGTGCCACTTTTTCATACTGGTCAAATGTCTGGTTAGTATATAATTGATGCTTTCTCCTTGTCATTACTGTTGAATTGCAGTGAGTGTTTAACTTGGAAGAAGTATTTTTCTCAAAATTATACTTAAATTGATAAAATTTACATTGATTTGTTTGCAATTTCTTTTGGAGAGGGGAGAAAAATATAGTAGAAAGATGAAGAATTTCTTGATGGCATGGAATAAAAAAAAAAAAGTAAGCTATTTAATGGCTTCTTTATCAATTTGGGAAGTGAGGATTCATGTGTAAAGATACTAATATAGTGTACAAGATAGATACAATATTGTACAACACTGTTTTTGTTGAATTATTAATAGATGATTACAGTAACTTATTTTTTTCAAATAAACCCGAATTTCTATTCAGTAGATTGTTCTAAACTGTATGTAGTTTCAGCTTTGAAGAGATACATATCTGACATTTACCAGATAGTCTCAAAATTTCAATTGTTCTATTACTTCTTCAGTACTTATGCAAGTTTAGGTAGCTCCTTAGGAAATCAAATACAAGATATATGTATACAGCTTCAAGAAATATAGAATCCAATATCTCTTGTTCACACATCTATAGTTTTGATTCTTCCACAAAATTTTTTTTACATGGGTTTTTAACATAAATTATAAATTGTGTAATTGGCATAGCAACATAGAACTTTACTTGTGTTTTCTAAAGTGTTTTTAAAAGTAAATTAATTAAAATCAGTTCCACCTAAAATTATTTTAAATGTGTTTTAAAACTTATTTAGGAGTGTTTTTTTTAAGAGTTAAAAGGTTTTTTTCAGTTTCAAGATTGTAACAGTTTTTGTCAATGACAGAATTATTTTTTACCTCTACCATTCAGTTATTTCTTTGGAAAAATGCAAATTTGTTACTAAAATGCTCTTGTTATTTAAATGCAATTCATCTTAAACTGTACAAGAATTATACACAAGAAGAAATATTATTTTGTGAAATTCTTTTATCACTTTCCAAAATGAGAGGGACTAATAGCAGATAACAATTACAATACAAAATGACAGAGTTGGAATTACTGCATGCAATCCGTTAACATAAAATTTTAGCATTGGAGAGAAAATCGTTCTCGATTGTGAAAGATAAATTCCCTGTTGTGTCAGAGTGCCTCAAGCCAAGTCTTCGACTATGAGGGTCCAATATATCCCCTTCTCCTAATCCATAAATATTGCAGCATTTGTGAGAAAGAAGGTGTATGTCTGACTGTCTTCTGCCTACCAGGATAAAGCTGTGGTGATCCAGGCCCTTATTTTATATTCTTGCTTTTAAAAGTCACAAATACCTTCTGACACCGAGGAATAGGACTCTAATCTAGATGAAATAAGGTTCTTAAATCCTCAGAGCTAAACTCAGATTTAGTTGCTGGTTTTAAAAATGCTGTCCTTCACTCTAGGAGTTGCCCATTCCACAGGCATTTTACAGGATTGCACCCAAATGGCCTTTTCAGGAACTGATGTGCAGTGAAGCCCGGCGAGCAGAGTCAGCATTCAATATGACATTATCTTATCTGAAAAGGATTTTTTTGGCATAGTTTCCTAAAATCTCATCATTAACTTATATTGGAAAACCTACTAGAATGAGAGGAGGGGGTGGTCTTTAAAACACGATGAATTAACGTTTCTTCTGCAAAGACAAATTAATGTTGCGGCCCTTTTAGTCAAAGCACAGTGACTTTGGAGAGGCAGAGGCCATGCCGTTTGGTTCAGGGATGTAGAATAAACAGTCCTTAATCTTGTGGGTCACGAGTCAGATCAGATAAGCAATTTTACTTCATTCTGCCTATTGACACCTGCTGCTCTCTTAAGGGTGTTACTTGTTTTTCTGGGAGTTTTTTGTTGTTTGTTTTTTTTGTTGTTTGTTAATTTGTTTTTAATGTAGTCTTCCACAGTATTCCTGCAAGAGATGTTGGATGCTGCTGCTTTTCACTACATTTCTTCTTGCCTCCTAACAAAAGCAACAAATCAATATGACACCTACTAACACTGAGACATCCTGTCTTGGGGCAGTGCAGTGGGTCCTCAGGCAGTGAATAGAGTGGAATGTACTTTGATCTAAGCAGTATCATGTCTAAACCTTTTGTATTAGCTTTGATTTCCTATTAAGGCTTTGTGATCTCATTAATCTTCCTTCAGGGTTGTTTTGGTTTTGGTTTTTGGGGGTTTTTTTTGAGTTGGTTTTTTTGGTTGGTTGGTTGTTTTGGGTTTTTTGGGGTATTTTTTTGGTGGGTTGTTTTTTTTTTTTGCATAGCTCAGGAAGTTTTGAAAGTCATTTCTATCTTTTAATCCACATTTAGTAGTTTCCCTTACTTAGCATATTAAGTGCAGCTTCAGACAAAACTGACATTTGCTGAGTAGCACAGTTAACTCAAGGTTCATTGATCAGCCCACATCTGTAACAATACCTAAAGAAACTGTCCCATCATCAGTATCATAGTCATAGGTAGTGCAAGCCATGCAGATTTGCAGTTCTGTTGTAGAAATGTTTAGGTACTTACAAAATGAATTAACAAAAATGTGAAATAAAGTGAATGTGTATCATTTACTCTTCTTAATTCCTGACCAAATTTTTTGACAACTGAAATGAAGAAGAAAATTTCTCATGAACATAGGGCTTTTTGCACAGTACTTTGGATTTTCATCCTTTTTAAAGTAAAATAATATCTCCAGTCTTTACATGAGTTGATCTTGCTTATGATTCTAGATAAAATTCTCAGAGTCATGTATAATCAGTTGCATATGCTCAGATTCTGTGATATAGTTGAATGCTTTAGTTGTTGTCCATTTGTGATATTATCATAATCTGGGTGAATACTGATGAAATTATATACTTAGATTTTAGGGCCTTTTTTAATCTGGATAATGCTCCCGTTACCGAAAGAGAAAAACAAGAAACAGTTACTGTAAAACCATGAAAATGAACTAGTGCTTATAGCTATCTGCTGCTGGTGTGTTAAAAATTCATTACAGCAAGAAAAATTTGTCTTTTGCAGTTCTTGCTGTAGGCAAACTTCTGGTGAAGAATAAATTTACTTGCAACGCTAAGCCAGATTCCTTCACTATATATAGGGAATTTTAGTCACAAAGGGAATTTCTGGTGCCTCATTCCAAAATGCTCATTACTGTTGGGCTGGTGTTAAATAGATTTTTAATTGACATGGTGTGACATGTTTAAACTAATGGAAAGAAATTACTTCTTGCTGACTCAAATAACGATTCGATTAATCATTAGCAATTTTTACAAGCCATCATATCTGGAAATTGTAGATACATTGTCTAATTTAGTAAATATGAAGTAGGGTAAATGAAAACCCAATCCAAATATATACATTTCATCCTCTTAGAAATAAATTAGAATAAAATTATCTTTTATATAGTACTGTTAGTGTGGCTAGAAAATTTCAAATAATAATTCTGCTTTTGTAATACTGGCACAATGGTTATACTTTTACTTGCTCTTCATGCTTTATTCAGCCAGCAGAGGGAGCACAAGTTAGCACCAAACCATTTTGTTCAACTTCTGTACATCATTTAGAGTGCTGCAAATGATTCTGATCAATACAGTAGCAGGACATGCAAAATGATGTTGGTGTATGCCTTTTAAACAGATAGGAAGGGATCCTTTTCCTTGCTGAAAATCAATAATGTTGTGAGTGGACTAAGGAATTTATATGTGGAATAAATCCTGTTGAAGCAAAATATGCACTCACACTGACAAACTTACATGAAACTAATTTATTATTTTAAAATAATGGATGAGAAGCATACTGAAATGCACCAGTTTTTAAGATGATTTTAAATAATAATACTTGCTTTGAAATTCTTACAAGGCGTTCAATGGCAGAATTGTTTCCAAAGTAGGCAATTTGATCTCTTCATTTTTGTGAGTAAGCAGAAACATTCCTACATGAAAAGGAATAATTCTGTCGTTCTAATGTATAACCTCAGTTTAGAGAGAAGCAGACCTTTTTTGCAATGAATGCCACTGACTGTCCCTTTTCTGTTTCGTAATTACACAGTTGAATAATGGAAAATGCTAAAAGCATTTTGTATCCTCCTATTTCACTGAGACAAAAATGTTAACCATGCTGCTGCAGTCTTGTCCTCACAACAGTCCAGTGTTTAAAGTTTTTTACTATTGTCATGTTGGAATTAATAGTGTGACTAAGCTTTATGAAGTCACCTGAAGTGCCAAATTATTCAAATTTTGAAGGGGTTCCACTCAAAAGTACCTTGCTTTCCAGCTATAGTGTATCTGATTCAAAAGGGTTGGTATGTTTATGGTCTTGATTTTGGATGCTTTTATCATCAGCGCTCTTCTACCTAAAGAGTAGACCATGCACTTCCTCCACAGAATAGGCACTAGAGGCAGACTTGAAATTGATGTTTAGGATCTACCCTTGGGAGCTGGATCAAATCAGATGTTTCTTGTGATGATGTGTAAAATCATCCACATGAAATAATTGCTAGACTTTGTTACTAACAATTACCTCAAAAACTTAAGTCAAAGAAAATGACAAATTTACAGAAGACACCACAGAAGACAGAAGATTTGTATGACAGTCTCTCAGTAGGATATTTTAGTGAAAACAGTTTGAAGGAAGAACTGGGTATGAATAAATGCAATTAAGTGATCTTAAAAAATGAGAGAGTTTCTAAAATTCATGCTTCATGATGTATTCTTTATCTTCATTGTCAAGGGTTTATGTATAAGGCTTTCGGTCTTATTCCAGGAACTAAAACATAATAGATGAATTGAATAGGTAAATTTTTATTCTTAACTGTAGTCTTTTTCACAATAAGCCACTGAGGGATGTTCAGGCCATGTTTCTTTCTCTTTATTCAGCTTCACAAGTCCTTGCAACCACTTGTAGTTACTGACTTTTGCTACCATCTCTTATGTAATAAGCAAATACCTTTGCTCACTTTAAAAGTGAATACCATAAAATAGATGTAGTCTTGGTTATCATTTGCACTAAAAGTTTTAGCCACATCTTCTTCATTATCCTTTTTTAAACCAAAGTTACAGACAAGAGTCAGCAAAAGGTGAGGAAAGACGAGCAAAGGCTCCTAAACATTTTACAGAAGGGACACAGCTGACGAACAGGTGGCCCAGAAAATTAGCTATGGAGTGGGCCTAAAAGGACCAGGGGAAGAGAGAGAGGCTTCATCTTTCTGACTCCTTGGTCTGTTTGTTGTGCACTTCAGTGGGCCACTCAGCTCTGCCTGGTGAGTTGATCTGTGGGGCATTACATGAGGCTCCTCATTGTAGCCTAAAGTGCTACATTAGGGTTTTCTTTATTTAGCTGTTCTTCATTGTTGTTGCTTTCATTGTCAGCTGAACAACTCTTGCTTGCCTTTTAGTTGTCATCGTGAAATGCTCTTCCCACATCTCGGTGAATAAATATTCTCAGCAAGTCTTCAGGATAATGCAACACTCAAGGGGGGGGGTATTGAAAAGGTCCTTTCCCTAAATGCATACAGTGGCCTATAAAAATGCCTGAACATCTGGGAAGCCAGTGAAAGACCTCTGGTGTAGGACACTTATCTTCCTTTTAGTTCAACCACTCATTTTCAGCTTTTGGCACCTTTGAACATGTAGCCTGTAATACTTGAGAAGAATTTCTATTATTCTTAAATAAATGAAGAAGATAATAAATAATGATAAGTTTAGAAGATACCAGTATGTGTCAGGGTTTAAAAATGTGATCAAGTTAATAGTTTATGCCATTTGTGAGCTCTGCTTCTGAATGTGTTATTTCTCAATATTGCATGAGATTCCTATAGGCATTCTATTTTACCATACTTGTTTTATATAGCTAATACAGTAAATGAGGGTGGCTTAGTGCTGAGATTATTACCTGACTTCTTTCAAAACTCAAATAAATAGCTTTTGGATTTGCTTCTCTATGTTAGGATTTTTTGTTTTTCTTTTGTGATAATTTTCCCACTTCACCTCAATGGAAATAAAGTAGTCACCACAGGTTTCTAATGCTGATTACATGATAAGACAGTTACTTCTGTTATTATAGGGGGAGCTAGTTTAAAATGTGTTTTTCTTTATCAAATACTTAGTGAAAGTGGTTTTTTTTTTACCAAAAGTAACATTTTTTTTCTGCTTTGTGACTTCTTTATTTCTTTTGTATGCATTAATTGGAACAACAAGCCCCTACTAATTTACATTCCAATTTCTCAATTTCTTGTAAAGATTTATTGCAGAGTTTTTGTTTAATACAGAAGTGTGAAGCAAAATGGCCTGGGCTTTTGTTACATTTTTCTTTTTTTAATCTACTGAAAGAATTGTATTGCTTAGGTACACTGGGGCTGAGATGGTTTGAGGGCATTTCCAATAGAAAGAGATGTGAGACGGATATCTTACTGCTGCCTTTGTGCCTTGATTGTCCATTTAGAAAATGAGAAATATATTGATTTTCTCTGATTAGGGTTAGAAAAACTGCAAGAAGGACATGCCTCTAGGTGGTAAAAGGCTCAAGTTATTTCTTATATACTTACAACCTAAAAGACTACATTCTTTCTTTTATTTGTGGGCATAGTTTTTTCTAGGCTCTATCCCTTCAAAGGGCAATATATTTGGGAGCCAATGTACTATAATGATTTTAAAGAATTCTGTAATGAAGTTTAAAAGTGAACCCATGCAATCAAAGTTTACTTCATTCTATACTCTCCAGTTTCACAAAGTAGATTCAGAAACCAGATGGCAGGTAGAATTTTTACAAGAGGCAGGAGACACGGGAAATAAGAATTCTGTCAGAAGAGAATCCTAAGGCATTCAAATACTGAAAGATGGGAAAAAAACTCCGTTTGGATAGAACATATAAATTGACAGTATAATGTATTTAAACTCATAAGGGATCAGTGAAATTTCTGATGAATGAAAAAGAGCTGTTACTGTTATGTGATGCATAGTTTATAGGTTTATCTCATAAGGCATGAAGTCAGAAATGAATTTTGGAGAAAGTATGCTTTTTGCAGATGCAGCATAATGGCTTGGAATGTTTCTGTGAGTCCTTTAATTTTCTTCATTATCTCTCAACTAATAAAGAAATTACCCCTGAGTACGGTATAGAGTGTTTGCTCTAGCAGACCAGCCAGCTGGCTATGCCCTAGTTCACATAATCTGTGTAGATCATTCTGAAATTAATACTTAGCCTGACCTATAAAAGCTCAGCTGAGACTGAACCTAATGGGATATGTACTTGTACGCTGGGTTCAAGACTTTGAGACAGCAAGATATATTCTTTATGCATTAACTTGTTTAGTACCCTTTGCTGTGACCTAGGATTGTGTAGACTAGTGACCCCAACTTAATCTGTTTACACTTTCTTATTGGTTTTGGTTTTAAATGACCCTTATAGAGAGTCACAAACTACTTTTCTTTTTTTTTTTTTTTTTTTTTTTCCTCAAAGCTTAATTCTTTGACCACTTCATATTCTTATTGCATGCAGTGCACTCTCTTTGAGTAGAGCTAAAAAATGTTTTTTTACACAACTCAGGAGGTGGCTACTACTAGAAAATATCACACCTTTCACTGGTTCCCATTTCGTTAATACAGCATTTGGTTGTGTATTCCCTACCTTGCTTTCTCTGATCAGTTAGCTGTAACCTTGTCTGGATCACTGATTTGAATTCAAAATTTAAATAGTTCTGTGGTGGAACGTGTTCCCTCTCTACTGGCAGGTGAATTGCTCTGTCTTTCACACAATAGTGACTGAAAATAGTTCAGACACAACTGAGTTATTGCAGTAAAAGAGATAGCTGCATGAGTTGAATATGTGTACATTCTTAGTCTATTATAAATGTCTTGATTTTTAACCTGACTGTAAAAATAAGTAATGAAGAAGACTTAATCTAATGCATATTATCCTATGTTTATCATTAGTTTAACGTACATATAGTTTGAACATCCAGAGTTTATCTAATGTGTTGTATCTGACTATTTTAATGGAATCATAGAATCACAGAATCACCTGGGTTGGAAAGGACCTCTGAGACCATCAAGTCCAACCCTTGACCCACTTCCACTGTGGTTCCCAGACCATGGCACTGAGTGCCACCTCAGTCTCTTCTTAAAAACGTCCAGGGACAGAGAATCCATCACCTCCCTGGGAAGCCCATTCCAACACCTGAAACTTGTCAGCCCTACTAAGCAAGATGACATACAAATATGTAATTTGTAATTTTATCTTGGTGTTACCTAAAGGTAATGTGAACTTCAGCTGAAAAAATACAATAGCAAGGACTAGCAACCTTGTATGTTTGTCAACATAAACCAAGGGTGATTCCTTCCACCTCCACATGACATATTGATCAAGGGAATGTAAAAAGTTTTGTTTTCTAATCAATATTTGATCATTAGGAAATCACAGATAGCTTGCACCTGCATTTTGCTATGTTCTTTGCGGAAACGTTGAGAGCAGCATTTATTAGCATTTTTTTTTTTAGCAACACAAAGAGTGAGCTACTCCTGCAATCTTAATGCCACTCAAAAATAGCCTCTGAAATAGTTTTAAGAGCCTTATGTATTGTTTTTCAAAAATATGTTGGCTTGCATAGGGCCCAATAGGTAACTAGGCTCTTGTGAATTTTTCATGAATAGTGAAGAAATGCTAACTTATTAGCCTGATAATTGCTTTGAAAATTACTTTCATATTTGATTGCTATTTCCTGCAAAATTGCTTGTATATGCTATATGCATTACTCCCTACTACACAGTAGCCTAGCTTAGATAAGCTCTCAAGTAGGAGAGCTAAGGACATACAGTTTTGCTGAAATGTTACATTTCATAGGTAAGGTCACTACAGAAGTGAGGAAAGAAAAATCAAGTGTTCCTTTGTTCTTTGAAGAGAACTATCAATGCTGGAACTTGGATGAAATGTTTCAGGAAGCTTGTAGAACTCTTAAATCTTACCAGAAAGGAAAATTCATATTGAGCACACTCCTTATGCTGTAAGGTAGAAATTGTATGGTCTCCTAGATATAAGAACTGTGTTTTTTTTTTTTTTTCTTGAGTTCACCAGACTGTAGGTTGAATGTTTCCCAGTTTACTGCCAGAACACCCATTAAAGGAATATCTGATAGCAGCCAAGTCCCACAGTGTGCCCAAGTTAAATACTTGGATTTTTGGGGATGAATCCAAAGCTCTGGCAAAGCAGACAACTGCTAACAGTTAGCAAATAGCCATAAAAATATGTTTTGCTAGTTTGGACCTCACTGAGCAGGACTGACTTGCTACAAAAAGTTGATGAAGGAGGTAGAAGCAGAAAAAAAAATGTCAGTAATTTTTACAGTCACTGGGAAGCTTGGTTGGAATTCCTACCAGACCAAAGAGTACACAGGTAGCATGGTTCATCCTCTGGTAAGACTGGGCCATGGCAAAGTAGATCTAAGCTGGTAGGGAAAACCTACATTTCTCCAGAAATAAAAGTACAGATAGCACAGGATAAATTGTTGAAAAGAGTTGTGACAGTATGGATACAATTAATTATGACTCTTTCTTTTTCCCCTTTTTTTTTTTTTTTTTTTTTTTTTTCCTAAATGGCACAGCATTTTTACTGTTTTTTAGCTTTAATGTACTTTTTGATATCATCCCTTACAGCTTTTTACTTTCTCCTTTTTTAAGTTCTATTCTCAGTTCTGAAGAGGTGCATTTTGTTGTTCTATTTTCACCTCTTCATGTAGGCCAAAACCAGGCCTTTGTTTAGTCCTAAATGTATTTGTGTTTTCTGAAAAAATCCTAATCTGTACTATGATTAGGTTGAAATGTCTTGTCTGGGTTTTATGTGCATTGAGAGTAGGTTTGGAGCAAGCTGGACAATATATACAGCAATAAATGGAAATTAGGTCCAGGCAGTTTTTTTTAATATTAGGTTAAATGCTTTAATATCAAGAGCAGTTAAAATGGTCCCTTACATAAGCAAACTTGTAACATCAACTATAATGCTGAGTTTGTGTATATATATATATGCATATGCATATGAATAAAATCTATTACTTTTGCCAAATTTCTTCTTATCTATTCCATTCTTCAGTAATCTGAGTTGAAATGTTTTAGTTGAAGGTGCAACCTGATCCCTTTATGGTCTGATGAGAGATTTAAATATCAGAGAAGATCATAATTACTTTGACTCATGAAATCTGAGTAGTTCAAGGGAATCTATTTCCATTTGCATTTGAATGTATTAATTTTGCAGTTATTAATGAGGATTTATTGCCTGAGTAATTAGAAACTTATCATGTTCTCCAGTCTTGAGCATCTTGCGTATTATGTCTCTTGAATTTTTCATTCTCATTCCTTTCCACTTGTCGTATTTTCCAGGATGTACCCCGAGCAATTTTTTTTTGTTTCATTGTTTTCCTTCATTGATAATTCATATGAACTTTATTTTAGATGCATAACAGATTCTGTAGTTTTTACAATCTTTTTGTTACATCTTTGCTATTTTGTGGACTTCTTTTTCTTAAATTCATTATTTTGTTTTCCAGTATTTCTGAGCTGAGTATTTGAAAATAACAGTGCTTTACTTTCCTTCACAAAATGGCTTCATGATTACCTGTTTGCACATCAGTAGCCACCTACCTATTCATCTGTTCCTTTGCTGTTTCTAACAGTCAGAATGGATGTGAAATAGATGACACACCAAGTATTTTTTCATCATCACTTCTAACTGCCTCAGCACTGCATTCACTGGAGGCTTCAGTATCAGCCTGTGTGGTTGGGAGTTCACTGACCTGCTAAAGAAACACAAAATTATGCCCTTAAAGAATTGTTAAATTCCTTAGTTAACAGTAAGTAACTTAGTAATTATTTTGTTATTTCTTTTACTTCCATTTGAGCCCAGGCATGGGAGTAACTGGAAATAAGGACTAGGAAATAAAATGCAAGTGTCATTTTACAGTTTCAGGTATCTTCACAGCAAGAAAGAAACTCCACCGCTTGATCTGACTCGGTAGAGTCATACTTGTGTTCTCTTGCTGTATCTGGCCTATAGATAAATAGAATATTTCTGTCTTCAGAGTTGTCAGCTTAACAGTCATCAGCAATAAATAGGTTTAAAGCCCTTAAATTACCAGACTAAAAGCCTGCAGAGTAGCATCCAAGTTGTGTGGCAATTTAGCTGGCTTTTAGGAACGTTTATCTATGATTTAATTAATTCTGTAATTTTTCACTGAACTTTTAAATTTGATGTATTTCGATATAAATAAAACTTTTTACTCCTCCACATCAATTACTTTCTGCTTAACCAACCAGTACTGGTACAGATCTTTTTTTGTTGACAATGGTACACCTAAATTTAGTTTCACAATAAGCAGAATAAACAAGATAGGAAATCCCTGTTTTAAGCATACGCCTTGACATTAATCAGTATATTTGACAGGAATATGCCTTGTGACTTGTCAAATTTATGTTCCAATTTGATATATTTTGAAGCTATTGCAGTTTTTTAAACATTGTTATTCTTTTTTTCTTTTTTCAGTCATCATTATTTCAGTATTACTGCAAAATATGATAACAACTGTTCATCACTTGTTTCAGTTGGTACTTTCAGTCTCTATATATTTTAAGACTCTGTTAGAGCTCAAATTTTTAAATTTAGGAAGAATTCAGAAAAGAGCTACTTAAGAGGTAGAGACAATGATTCACAGCTGAAGATTTAAAGGATTCAATCTGTTTCATTTTTACAAGTGACTTGATTACAGTACTTTAGAACCTTCATGGGGAGAAAATAGGAAGAGCTAAGAGGCTCTTTAATTTAACATAAAAAGCATAAAAAGAACCAAGAGCTGAGATTTTAAAGTAAAACTGCTTCAAATAACTCAAACATCTATTTTATTTTATTTTATTTATTATTATTGTATTTTATCTTATTTTTTATCAGTTAGGGAAATTCAGTCTTGTTACAAAATCCTAACAAAAATGAAAGGTTACTATTCATATCAGGAATATATTTGTCTGTGGTGTGTATTAGTGTAGTCTATGTCATCGGATTCAAAGTATTTTGTTAATATAAAATGTAACAACACAAGGCATTAAAATTGTAGCTGAAATTAACTAGCAGTACAGTTATTTGTGGAGAAGGGGAGAGATAATTCCAGGAGGCTTATGAAATCAAATGAAAAATGTAATTGAAAACTAAATCTTACAGTCTTTCTCAGGAAAATTCTAGACCAGCTATGTGTATGGAGTCACAAAAATGAGGACCTTCCATCCTGGTTGTTACAAGATGTTTCAAACAATTTCTGTAATTAAGAAGCTTGATAAAGAAATTTTTAATTGTAAAGAACAACATATGTATTTGAGGAAAAACAAAACATCAGTATATTGTCAGTATGCACGGAATACATGGTAGTAGTGATGTTAGCACTGATGACTAACAAAGAGCAGCAAAACTCCCATGAACCGAAGTTGCTGTTTGACTGTGATGTAGGAACATCAGTATCATATGAATAACATCATTAGATACAGAATAGAGCCAAAAGGACTCTTGCTTTCTCTTCCAGAACCTTAATTAAAGCAGCTGAGTAAAACACTTTGCATAGAAAAGAGGTTTAATAGCGTAATTAGAAGGAGAAAATAATTCATGAGTTTCTGCATAAGAATTATGCCGTAATCTAAAAATAAATCCTTGTCAATTTTTGTTTACTGTTACTTAGTTTCATACAAAGGTAACCAGTGTTTTCTTATTATTATGTTGTTCTTCACCAAACTGTACAAAGCAATAGTCCTAATGATGTACTTATATGTCAGGTGCTTTGGAAAAGTAATTTTAACTACATTGCACGTTCAGGGATAGTTCTTTGTAACTGAAAAATTAAAGATCTTATGATTCTCACAAAAGCAAAAAAACCCTCCACTTTTCTGTAATAAACCTCTTTGAAAGGCAGCAGTCAGGTAGTTCGGTCTCATTGATAACAAACAGACTATAGTCAGACCAGCTTCCTTCAAAGTTTGTCAGGATGGGAACTTTGTAGAAATCTTCATCTCAAATGTTACAGATATTTCAGCAGAAATGATTGCTACTAAACATTGGATTAGGTAGGACACTGTGAATTTATCAGAGGGCGTACTTAAAGTGTGTCCTTCGTGCCTATGTGGCACTCTTCTTTGTTGTTTAATTCTGTCTCTCTAACTGGATGTAGGTTTGTGCTTTTTGTTTTTACCTAAAAACACATACCATAAATCCTGAGATTTCCTCGGACTTCTTAACATTAGAAATCAAGAACATGTAAGACCCCACGTGAAGTCCTAAATAGTCATCTGGGGTGGAAAGCTTCAGGGCAGTGGGCATGGCCATTGCATGTGTGGGTGCATAGCTCAGGGTAGGAGACAGCAGAGGTTATAGTTACAGCAAGGGATTGTGAGGCCAAGATGATTGTCACTGAAAAGCATCAAAAGGGCTTGGCAAATGGGACTTCCTGGGTCTGAAGCTGTGTGAAAATAATACAGAAAACAAACAGCATGTTTAATGTGAGGAACAGGAATGGGAGAGTACAGAGGAAGGGAATTCAAATTCACTAGTTTATACTTCGGTGCATTTTTAATCATATTGAGGAGTTTTAGCTCATTTGGCAAAACTACATATTTTTGTTTGCTTATTTTTTTTATTTTGAAGGCAAATTTTATTTTGAAAACTAAATCATGATGCAAGTTTAGGCTACTGAAATGTATTTGTCAATGATTAAATTTTTGTTAAAATGCATCCTGTTTTTACAGGGCAAAGAGAGGAGCTAATCTTTAATTTGAATTTTTCTTGTTCATGGAAATAATTAAAAGAAATAATATTGTTTTTCTAAAATAAACCAACTGGTTTCTTATAAATAGTAGTAATTCACATTGGCTGTATCAGAGAGTCAGTAGAAGCAGGTTACTCTGTGTGCAGATGTTCGCTTGAATTAGTACTAAATTTACTTAGAGTTGTACCTGGCAAAGAAAACCATTATTGTACCACTGTATTGTTTCATTAAATTGCGACAAAAATTATACATTTTTAAAGCTATAATAAAAGTTTTTTTTTTTCTCCTGCAATTTTACTGTTTCCTTATGTAAACAATGCCATTTGATAGTACCTAATTCCTGGTAAATATTCAAAGAAGAAGCCATCAAAAGAAAAGGATTGTGTTTTTCAGTTGGAGAATATAAATGTTTTCATTTTATTTAAAGAGCCGACTTTAAAAATCACATGTAATTTTATTTAATTATATATAAATGCCTTATATTTCTATAATTTTATATATGTATTAAATATATCCTTTATATATATTTAATACATACATATGTGTGTGTATATATATGTGTGTGTGTGTATATGTATATATATATGCATATCTATATATAGAGCATCTCTTATAAATACAAGATGTTTCAGGGAATTAATATAATACTGATGAGGTTCAGCTACTAGAGAGAAAACCTTCAGACAATGTTGTCACTGTAAAACACAGTACAATTTTATGTATTCCTGTTATTACACTAAACTTATCTCAAATAAACCTAGGTATCTACATTTTTCAATACTGTGTCAGGAACATAATGAGTTGCTGCATCTCGACTAAGTGTTCTTGCCACTCATCAGGCCTAATTAGGTTGAGTAGGAGGACTGTGGTAACTGTCTTTCTTCTGCTAGTTGCCAGTAAGCCCATTTGATACTAGCTCAGGGATCTCTGTACACTGCTATATCACACATTGAAGACAGTCTCTTAGGTACTCATTAAAGCCATTTTATTTTTTCCCATATTTGAAATGTCTGTGTTGCCTGGATGATGTGTTTATTGATGTAACCTACTTTATTTTTGAACTATATCATTCCTCTGAAAACTAGTCTTCATTTCAGTTACACTTCAAAGTTTTTTCAGTTGTCTGTATAGTTACTGCTTTACCACATGGTGATGTAGTCTTTGGGGTTGTTAATTCAAGAGAGTAGCAGGTACAAGTTTTAGAGCTAAACTACTTAGTGAAGGCTCATAAATCCCACCCATCACTAATGTCATGAACTGTTTTCTAAAGAAGCTTCCTCTCTCTAGTGCTCTCCAAGGCTCATTTTAAAAATTTTTTTCAGGGACAAAGTTAGGTTTCAAAAGTTAGAAAGAGTTTTTAGAGCCTCTAAGAATATATAATTAGTTAGGGCGCAGTTTTCTGCTCCATAGATCTCTTTTTCTAGTATTGCATAATAAGTATTTACTTCTGTTATTAATTACATGGATTAAAATATAGTATACAAAGAGAGAGCAGAAACCTCAATTTGATTTTTATTAGGAATTAAATAATCTTCACAAAGACAGAGTAACTGCTTTATGTCAGATAAAAACTAAGAATATGAATATGAACTTTGTAGCCTAGACTTGGAGTCACTCATAGTTGTTCCATTTCTTACATCAGCTATAAACTGGAGAAACCAAACATAAATTTCTTAACTGGGATTGAAAGGTGACACAGGATCTACAAGATCTAATGATATGTGGTTTGTCTTTTCTGGACAAATTTAAATCTCACATCTGTATTTTGGTCAGACGCTGTATAGCTGTTCAGGATGCTTTGAAAAAAAAATGTCCCTAGGTATATTTTAGTTTATTATTTTAATTAGACTTTTTTATGTCCTTTACTGATATTCTTAATTTTTTTCTCATGAAATAAAAATTTTGTAGGTTTCCAGTTTATTTGAATAAGTTGGTTTTGTACCTATGCATAGATTTCTGACATTTGATGCTCTCTGACTTTTTCTGATACCTTTGAACATAGTATAAAACATTAGTATATTTGACTATGATCATTTATTCTGAAGTTTGCCCAAATGATTACCTTTCTTGTTCCTATGGTGTTTCTATATTGGTTTCCTGTTCAATTCCTGGCCCCCAGGCAATGCTACTACTTTATATGATACTGGAAATAGACAGATTTTTCAAATCCTGTGTGCCCCATAGGAACTTCTATTTGACAGCAGCTTTTGAACAAAGCCACCACACCCTTTCCAGACTGAATTCCCAAAGGAGCATCAGGGTTCAAGAGTCTGTCTTGCAGTGTGGTCTGAGGCACCTAATTGATAAAGGAAGGTAGTCAAGAAAAAACATTTATTTCTTTTCACACCATCTCAGGGAGTAATAATGGTCCCTCCAGAGGTTTCACATAAAGACAGTTCATTTTTTTAATTACCTAAACTGTTAAAATTAAGCTCTTGTTTGTAGGACTTGTCTTCTGCTTTCTTCACATTCTCTTCCAGTAATGTATGGAAACTTTGGAAAGGGACTTTAATGCTGGAACTCTTTTGGGCAATATGGGGTAGCACGTAATGAGTTTTTGAGAACATGTTCTGTTGTTAAAACAGCTTCTTCATAATTCAGTCCCTAGAAAATAATTTCCATTTTTCTATAGGTGTCCCATTTATTCAGATGGACTACCAGAAGTAATGACTTAGCAGCACAAGATATTCAGTTTCTTCTTGCAGAAATTAAGGATTTTTCTTTCTCTTTTAAATTACAGGTGACATGAGATTATAGTTCTCCACTAAACTCAAGCCTTCTTTGTATCATTTCCAGGTTTCCATTTGCAGTGAGCAATGGAACAAGTAGTATTTGGATACATACTTGTGGCTTGTCATTCAAACAATCTTGTTAAAATAAATAGGCCAGTCATCCTAGAAGCTCTTGTTGCAATGCTCATGTTATGCTTGGCTTTACCAAAAGCAAGGACCAAAAATTACCTGCTTGCCTCTCTACAATGCTTTTTGGACATTTAGGATCTGCAAGTCCACACTCATTTCTGCAGATGATGGACTCTATTTCAGAAAGGAGGGGATGCTAAATTAAATGAAGGCTGAGGAAGCAGCATATTAACATACTTTGTCCTTTTCTAGTTCATTTTTCCTACGCTGCCGAAGGCCTACTTTTTCCCTGATGTTGTCTTATTACAGCAAATGAATGTCATAAAATCTCACTCCATCTACACAAAATAATATTTTGTGTGGAAATAGACATATTGTTTCATAATGTTAATGAATGCAATCTGCGCCTATCCTAAAGTCAATAGTTGTTTGTGCCTCTTACATGATGATGCATTTCTATGAGTGCAATAAACAGTAAGACTATTTTGAACATAAATAGGGATTAGGACTTGAGTGTTGTAGCAGTAAAAATACTGACAATGTAATGACTTCAAATAAATAATTTTCAGTGCTCTAATCAGAGTGCGTAAGTTGAAAGAGAGTATCTACAGCACTGAAGAAATTTATGTGGAAAAAAATAAAAATTGTGATGGGATAAAGACTCCATGGAACTGGAACTTTCAAAGGCATCATTAAGTTCCACACAGCCCTGCTGTATCTCAACTATACTGCATTGCAAATTTCAAATAAATTTGATATTGTGAATAGCTTGTAAATATGTGAATGCAACTATCAAAAAATATTTGTGAAGCAGCACATGTATTAAAAAAATACTCTTCTTAGAATTGGTTTTCATATAGTAAGGTGCATTTTTGCAACTTCTGTGTCATAGGCCCTACTCTTATATCGTATATTACACCTGTTTTTTTCCATTTCAGAACTGAATTATTATGTTGCAGACTTCCCAAGGCAAGATATCATTTTGCTAGTGACTTCTCTTGAGAGTAACAAACTTCTGAAGCATTCACTCTCCTAGGCTGTCCTAATTCCTCATTAGCAGAAGCCTGATAATTAAGACTTGGATTGTCTTGTCATGAATCCTTGCTACTTGGGTGCAGGAAGGGCATAATACTTTTCACTAAGCTGGCAGAAAATTCCAGAATAAATTCTCCTCCTAGTCATAAGGACACATAGATATTTTGGTGTATGCCTCAGAGCAAGTTCATCCACGAACCCAAATTTTTCCTTTAAAGCCTCTACATAATATACAATGGAAGACTGCTCAGCTTACTTTATGCTTTCAGGATTCTGAATTGATTCAGAGTTTAATATTTTTGCTTTAGAAGAGAAAGGGTCTTTGCTGGAATCAATTTTATAAATAATTATTTGTGGCTAGATTGTTAGGCAAAGCCTTGAGTGAAAACTGATGGATAATTAACATTGTCCCAGAAGGATCCCTAGAAGGTGTAGTGTCTTAGGGGCAACCTTCAAGCATAGTCTTGTTTTACTTTCCTTCTTGCTATAAGTATTCAGTTAATTAAATGCATCAGAGTAAAAACCGATTGCTCATTTAACGCAGCGTCTGAAGGTCTGATTCTCCATGTAAACCTACCCATATTAATACTGTTACTCTGCCTGCACCACTATATTTACATTACTTTTTTCTTTCTTTCTTTAGAATGGGTTCATTTAAGAGGTTACACTTTTTTCTCAATCTATTTTCAGTACAGTTGTCTCCAAACTGACCTGATTTCAGAAGACCTAGATGCTTGTTAGGTATATAGACTTTTCTGAAGTACCAGAATCAAGACCCCATTTCAGAAATGTGTTTTGTCCATTATAGTTTGTCACTCTGTGTTGAGATCTGATTCCAGGCATTTCATTTGGCTTTTTTGGTTGGTTGGTTGTTTTTTTTGGTTTTGTTTTGTTTGGGGGGGGTTTTGTGTGTGTTTTTTTTCTAAGACAGGGCTATGATTTGTTTTGTGCATAGTATATATTGTCATTAAAGGAGATGACTAGGAAGAATATGAACAGAAATCAGAAATATTTCTTTTGCAGCTTGAAGTCACATGTTTTTGAGAGTCAGCTGTATTGTGTGTTTCAAGGCACTGTCATTCATTGGCATGTACTCTTTTATCAGCTCCTGCTTCCTGATGACATAATGCTTTCTCTGCTTTCCAGCTCCGTTATTTTAGGCTGAATTAGTGTTTAACTTTCTCCAGCAAATTCTTAATTCTTTTTTGTCTGTTAATGACTTCTCACCTGCTTAAGTATTTCAGAGGCAGATGTACCCTTTTCCTACTACAGCTGTACCAGCAAGCAAAGTCACTGCTTGCCACCCTCAAACACAGCAATTTTCACCTCTGCTAGTGAAGCTACTCAGATGATTGTTCCCAAACACATTTCTGTCAGTGTTTTAGCTTAATCAGTTTTTGTCTGCTGTGAGCTCTGGAGAAATCATGTCTAGCTGAATTAGCTTCTAGGAGGAAGACAGCAATAAGCAGATGACAGAAAATGCAGGGTGAGGTTCAGTCAGGAAATGGTAAACACTTTCATGATTTTAACTGCCAAAGGATGTATATCTATATATATATGAAGACCAACTTAAAAAATACTCCATTTAGAACTAGTTTCTTCAAGAGAAAGTGATAATATATGTTTACGTATGTGTGTGCTTGTGCAAGCTATGAGCCAAATCTCCAAGGTGGAGAGCAAAGTACAGTAGGATTCTTTATACCCTCTGCATATACCTTTTGCAAAGGATATGAATATGTTACTTGCAGAGGAGCATCCAGCTTCCCATATCTGCTTGGAAGCTGGGGAAGCTTCCAGCAGCTTCACACAGGAGCCATCTCTGTGGTCCCCCACTTCTAAAAGCTATGGCACTAACCCTAGACATCTGTCCTTCTAGGGACAGAGACTGATCAAGTGGTTTTGATGTGCATGTGGCATCCAGCCAAGCACAACCTACTGCAAGCATTTAGAACAAAGAGTACTTGATAAGGCTTAGTATAGAAAAACAGTTAGAAATAACAGACTTACTGTCAGGGGACAGCTAAGATTGTGCATTTGTGTATCTATTACATTTTCAAATAGGACGTTGCCCAATGCTAAATCTAAATGCTTACACTGAAGCAGGAGGGACTGCCATCAAGGCTAGACTAAAGAAAGAGAAGGGGCAAGGTGAGACAAGGATTTGGCTTGCTTGAGTTTAGTCTAATCAATTAGGTGAATGATTACTGTTGGTATACAATATTTGTCTCTAATCACAGTTGTTGCTGCTGCCTCAGCACCCTGGGCACCAGCTCCACCATCAGCCACTGTGTGGCTGCTACAGACTCCAGCATATGCATAAGAGGCACTGGAAACCAGGGTATTCTGATGCCTTCAGCAGCCTGCTGCTGCATGGAAATAATTTCTTCTCCTAGAGGTGAGGCCTGGTTTGATAGTACAAGAGGATTACATCCATAACATATAGGAAAAACCCTAAAACCTTACCTGGAAGTTATATTTAATATCTCCATAAAAGAAAAAAATTCTTTCTGAACAGAAAGATGTTTTATTCTAAAAGAGAAAACATGCTTGTACTGAGAGTGAAGCATTTGATATTTTCTCCCCTTATTTACTTACTCTTAAGTTTACTTTATAAAATATTCATCTGGGTGGCTTTCCCTACTTTCACCAGATCAAGCTGGTCTGCATGTTCTACTCATTTGTTCTATATATTTAAAATGCATTTTAATACTTTTTACCTTCCTTCTTTTTGCTTAAAATAAGGAGATTCCTCTTAACGAAAAACCAGAAATACCGTAGAAATGAAATAATCTTAATTAACGCAACCAAACCTCTCTTGGCCACAGTGACCATGTGGACAAGCTGCAAAAGTGCTGATTGAATGCGATGTTTGCATTGCATTGCGACGGGTTACATCACTATAGTCCTAACATGATGTAACCCAACGCAGCATGATGTAAGCGTCGTGATACATTGGAGGTTTAAAGAAAAATCATCTTTCTCTTGTGTTCCTCTGCCCCTTTTCGGGAATGTGCTGTCATTTTTCGTCAAGTAGTTAATACCCCATCCCCATTGCCAGTCTGTGAAGGCTCATGTCTTATTCTTGTTCCTGCTTATATTAATAGTCTCCCTTTTTAAATATGGGCAAGTAATTCTCAGCCCTTAAAAGATTGATGTTTTTTTTTTTTTTCTGTATACACCTAGGTACAGTAGTTTTCTGTAAGTTACAGGTTTCTGATGAATTTATTGTTTTTAAACAATCATGTTACGTTTAAAAATGTTTTGCAGTTCACAGGGCAGAAATAATTTTTTTCCATTTCTTTGATTGTGTAGCTAAATCCACAGAACTGAAATACTTTTGATTTGCATTGCCAGCTGCATGTGGGAAGGAGAGCCAGGCTCACAGCTTTGCCTTGTTTCCTATTGACATTGCTTCTTTCTTTGTGTAAGTTCTTTGTATATTCCTTTTACTGCTGTGTCCATTCTGAAAGTAAGTTAGCAGGCACATTCACTGGAAATTTCGACTAACCCAAGAAACTAAGATGCACTTCTTTTGTGTACTTGAGTATAACTAATTGTGTGCTTGGCTTGCTAAAACAACTCTGAAAAACACATAATTTTCTAAAGATGGTCGGAGATCTACATTTCATTCCCTAGCAAAATCATATTTCTGTCATGATGCTTAAGTTGGAAGAGGATATCTAGAAATAATATAGTAATTCTTGAAGGTGGTATCAAAACAAAAGGAGAAGAGGAGAGGACAGGAGAGGAGAGAAAAAGAAAAGGAAAGGGAAAGGGAAAGGGAAAATGAAAAGGGAAAAAAAGGGAAAAGGAAAGGGAAAAAAGGAAAAGGAAAAAACAAATTACAAACCTCTCAGGAAAGATTGTTTTATGATTTTACAGTTCCAGATGAGGACTAGGGACAGTGACAAGTCCTGTCTTTGATCCTAATATCACTCTTGCATCTGCTTTTGATTTCACTGCTGTCACATCTTGAATATTTACAGTGTTATAGAAGTCAGTTTACTCCATTACATCATTAAAAATATAAGTTGGAAGTGTTGTACAAGACGACAACAACATTTTTTATCCCCTTCCTGTCTCTCAATGTGGAAGCTCTCCCATGCATCAGGATAAGGAATCCTGAGAATGCAAGACACTTCTGTCTTTACTAAACTTCACTGGAATTTTCTTCCCAAATACTTTGGTGAGTGGTCTATGCTGTGAATGCACAATTCATGATCTCTGCCTCATGCTCAATTTTAAGCATAGAACAGTCCCGCTTATCTCAATAAAATTAAATATATTTGTCTATTTTATGTTTTGCTAGCCTATTAGCAAAGCTGTCAGTTATATGGTGTAACAATACTAAAAGTTGATACAAAATGCTCATAAAGTTTCGGTGTTTATGTATGTTATGACTTCATTGTTTTTTTTAAGTATCTGCCATTGTTGTTGAACTGTTGAAGAACAGTAACTTTTATATATTCAATTATTAAGAGGAATTCAACATACCTTTCATTCAGAGGAAAGTTGTGTCACTTCATTCATGCTCTGAGTGAACCATACAATTATGGGATCCCTTTTATTTTTCTTTTTTCTAGACATAATTGAGGGTTCTGATTAAATCTCTTTTTATACAAGACCATTTTTATCTTCCATCAATTTAAGGTCCTGATGGAAGACTTTCTATTTTTGCTATATTTGATGTGAAAAACTGGATGTGAATGTATCATGCCTGATAAGACCTGCCATACTTGGTTATTATACATTAATATAATGAATTACTGTATTTTCAGAATCACTTCATGCTATGCTTTGGAATGCTCAATGTTATATGTGGCTACTTATTTTTAGGTTCTCATTACTGTGACTGTAGAATTGCCCAAGGCTTTTTCTTTGGAAGTTATGGATAATTTGGAATCTAACAGTTATGCATCTGGCTCAAGTTATTGTTTCCACTGCACATGACTGTTAGTTTTTAAAAAAGTCTAAGTATAGGTACCTCCATCTCTGGGCTAAGCTTGTTTTTTATTCAGAGAGAGAAAAAAAAGAGAAAAATCCCCAAACTGTTTGCAATTTGTTTTAGCCTGGAGTAGACATTCTTTCCCTCTGCAGAGTGAATAGGCCATATTTTATAGGCATTTAGATGTGTGTTTGACTTCAGTTCAAAAAGTAGCACCTTAAGTGCCATCCATCTTTTATCCAGCTTTATAAACTCTCTTTGAAGATATTCTCATTCTCTCTGGCCTTGGCTCATGTAGTTTCTCTTACTGGAAAAATGTACAATATCATAATTCATCTCTCTTTCCAGATCATTAACAGAATGTTAAGCAACATCAGATTAATGTAGAGAATATTTCAATACACAATTAATCTTTTGCTACTTTGAAAATTGACCTCTGGTTACAACTTTTAACAGACTCATTTTTAATCTGTATCATTACTTCCCCTCTTTCTCTGTGGATAATTATGTTCTTAAATTCTTCCCATAGAAAGGGGATTATCAAAGAGTTTTTGAAAAAAACACAAATAAATTTCATTGACAAGTTTCTTTTATCAAGTATTCTGTAGGGGGGCCTAAAGATTTCTAGCAGATCAAAGAGTGATGCTTTTTCTTTAAAGACAGCTGTGGGTTGTTTTCTGTCAACATATCTAAGTGCTTTATGATACTTTTGCACTTTTCCCCGGGCTACAGCAATGTTATTTTTCTTGATTTTAACATACAGATTATCTTTTCCCATTAATCCTCCATTATAGTAGCTTGGTTTAATTAGATACTGAAGTATGCCACTATCAGATCAATAATTTTATCCTCCAACCCTTTTTGAGCATAAAATACTGGTTTATCTTTAATGCATCTAAGGATACAGATCCTGGTGTTTACTCTTGACACTTCAGTGTATTGAAATATGGCTTGCTGTAACTCTCTTTCATGTATCTTTAATACTGGTACTCTTAGAAAAATGTGTATGCTTCTTCTGAAACTACATACCTAGAGAAGAAAAACAGTAAATGTAGAACAGAGTAAGATTAACAAATACAAAATGAGAGAAACTGAAATAACACTCAAGTATTACTGAAAGCTGAAGACAGGCTGTAACTGAAGACAACATGGAGCTGAATGATTTTTGGTAGTCTAGGGCAGTAGATTATGTACTGTGGGTGGTTAAACCTGGTCCTAGACTAATGTTAACTGAAGAAATAGAACATAATGAAATTAAAGAATGAGGGAAGGATTAAAGCCTTGTTAGGAAGAAGAGTGAGGGTCACGTTAGATAGCTTAGCAGTGTGAAGGATGGTGCCTGAGGCTGCAGTAACATGTAAAGTAATGAAGAAAGAGCAGAAAATAGCATGTTAGATGATGTCATTTTCTTGGTGTAGAAATCTGTGAGCTACTCTAGAGAGAGGGAACATTATCAATTATATTAATGGTCTGTTTTGTACCATACTGCTGATGTTAATGGATTTGGAACCTAATTTCAAAGGCAAGAGTCTGAATCACAAATTAAGGGTTGTTACTGGAATTGCTGCTTTTTACAACAGAAATTCATAATAAAGGGAAGATGGAAGCCATATAGAGATGTGTGAAATGAAATACTAAAATGAAATGTGGTAAAGTCAATATGGAACAGGGAAGGGCAAAGTATTTTGATCACTAGGAAAATTATCTCATCACAGTTAAAATGTGTATTACAGCAAAGGTATATTTAAATGCTAAAAAGTAGGACTAAATTCTAGATGTGTATTCTGCAGAATGTTCCACCATGGTTTTGTTGCAGGAATAATTAATTATATGCCAAAATTAATGCATCGTAGATTTTGTAAAACATGCAAATTAAAACCACACACTCAAGTAATGCTGGCCACGCTTCTTTTTATACAGCCAAGGGTACAAATGGCTTTCTGGGCTGCAAGTGCACATTGCCATCTAATGTCCAAATTTTTCATCACCCAGCACTCCAAGTCGTTCTCTGCAGAGGTGCTCTTAATCCATTCATCCCAGCTTTCTATTGATAAGGTGCAGACCCTTGCACTTGGTCTTGATGAATTTCATGAGGTTCATAGAGTCCCACTCCTCAAGCCTGCCAAGTCCCATCTGGATGGCACCACTCAGCTTGCTCTGACCTGCAAACTGGATGAGGATGCACGAATCCCACTATGTTACTGGTGCAGATATTAAATGGCATTCTAACACTGAGGACATCACTAGTTTCTAGTTCTTACTTGGACATGGATCCATTGACTGTAATTCTTCGAATACTGGCTTTGCAGTAAATTCCTTAGCCATCAAATATTCCACCCATTCAACGCAAGTCTCTCCAATTTAGCAGTGAGAATGTTGCAAGGACTATACCAAAGACCTTACAGAAGTCTAAGTAGATTACATCCATAGCTTTTCCTTTATCCTTTATGCCACTGGGTTAGTCAGGCATTTTTTACTTTTTTTTTTTTTTCCTATAGCCAATTTTATAAGGATTTTCTGGTAAGAAGTATGGAATTACCCACTGTGGTGTCTGAAAGCAGAATAGTGCAATGGAAATGGACATTCTCAGCATTTTCCTGTGTTACTAGAAGGTCCAGACATGGAATGCTTAAGAGTGTGGAGAACATGGTGAATGTGACAGAAACACATATGTGCAAGCACACAGAATGAAACTAATGAAATTTGCTGTTTGGCAGTTTCCCAGCAGAGCAACAACTACCAAAAAAAAAAAAAAAAAAAAAAAATTTAAAAATCACCTGATGCTTTTTTTTCCTTTCTAATTTTGCCTCAAGTAAAAAGCAGTTGGCAGAAATTGGGTGTGCTTTACAAAGGAGGGAGAGTTCAAGGGCGTAGCAGTAGTGCATTCTTCTAAACCATATAGTCTGTGTGAAATGGCTTTAAACTTGGACAGGACGTTTCACTGATGCCAGGAGATATCTAAAATAATATCCTGAGACATTTGATCGCAGCAGTCTTTTTTTCTGTGCTTTTAATTCTGATGCCTTCATGCTGTGGCTGTTAGTAGTAGGGAAGTTAGCCATGGTGCCAGTATTTCTGTTTTGTTCCTGCAAGACTATTTCAGTACTGGTATCACTGACAGAGTAACAATGACATATATGCTGCTATAATTTGGACTGATGCTGTGCTAGTTCTACGTTCAGACACCCTTGCTAACTCACTTTGTCAGTGACCTTCAACACACTTAAGCTCTGTGGCTTGCTTTCCTGATCAAAACTGCCAATTATATTTAATTTCTTCAAATAGATGGTAGGTGTTTTAAATTGTAAATTGCACTGATTGAGACAAGGAAACATTCATATCTCTTTAACAGCTGAATACAAATGCAGTACTAAATTCTATTTATTTTGTTTCCCTGTAGGAACTGAAATACATACGAAAACTAATAACAGTACAAGTGCTTAAAGAAACCAAAAGGAGAAAAGCTTAACATATGTCATGTCACAATAACTATTCATTTACATTTAATCAAAACCTGGAAAGTGTCAGTAATAATTGCGTACATAAGCTTTATCCTTTCATATAAAATCTTATATAATTCATATATGATGATCTTTAAATGAAAAATTCAATTTATCTTCCTTCAGGTGGAATAGTAAAATTGTATTATACTATATTGATATAATCTCATTATATCAGATGGTACCAAATAGCACATGCCATGTAGTAACTATATCATACAGGAATTTCTGATTTTCTGCTTTTGTCACATAATGATAATTTACAAGCTACTGTAGTTCCTTTCCCAATTTTAAATGAAGTGTGAAGCATTAACCCAACCATTCAAATATTAAGCTTAAATTCTGCTTGGAACATTGCAAAATAGTAAATCCAAATGAGACATACATTCTCTTTAGCTTTGGCCCACAGAGAAAAGATTATTACACAAGAACAGATAAATAACCCACAAAAATAGTATGAGTCAAAACCAGCTAATGGAGATTGGATGGATCAGATACTAGTGAAATTGATACTGTGTTATTGAAGCTGGAAAGTTTAAATTGTTATTCTGACCAGCTGTTTTGATGCAAGCTTATTATAAATAATAATTATAGACCATGTCTGAATCTAAGAAATCCATGTTGAGTTTTAGCATTCATAGAAATCTCACAACTTCATAATGTGGTCAGAGGTTATACTTTGAAGCAGTTAGAAGGTAAACAATATTTAGATATTAGATAAATAATATAGATAGAATGCAATAGTAATAGATTGGATATGTAGTAATAGTAATACAGAATGGTACAATTTCAGACTCTGCTTTTCTTTGAAAATATAAAATCTCACCAGGATGAGGACAGAAAAGTATTTCCAGAAATACTACATTTTTTGCTAGTTATTCCCAGTATAGATAAATGAAAAACAGAATCTTGTGAGGAATTAATGCATAAAGTCATAGAACCATAGAATGGTTTGGGTTGGAAGGGACCTTAAAGATCATGTAGTTCCAAGGCCCCTGCATGGGCAGGGACACCTCCCACCAGCCCAGTTTGCTCAGAGCCCCATCCAGCCTGGCCTTGGACACTGCCAGGGAGGGGGCAGCCACAGCTTCCCTGGGCAACCTCTGCCAGTGTTTTGCCACCCTAATAGTGAAGTCCTACCACTTCTTAACATTTATTAAAGCTGAGTGAACTAACTTTGTATGCCACAAAGTGAAAGCTGTAACATGGACATAAAAGAAATTTCTATCTCATTTCTGGATTTTTTTTTTCTTCAAGTCTAGATCTGCTCTATTTTATTTCCATGATCTTAGTGAGACTGGGACATGATCTGCTCCTGAGCTCCTTCTTTATCACCCTCTAAATCAATCTCCTGACACATGGATAGATGTGCACTCTTTTTTTAAAGTGGCTTAATCTTAATATCTTGTGGTTTTCAACTATTCTTCCGTGGAAATAATGAAAAAGTAGAATGAAAGATCTACTTCTGAAAAAGTATGGTTTCTGTGTGTTTTATTTAGAAGTTCTGGCATTCAATATTTCCTTTGGTATCTTCTCTCAACATAAGTTCTTCAGGATAAGGACACTAATTTTTGTTTGGCAAAGATTTTTGTTGCAATGTTTGTGTTGTCAGTACTGAGTAACAATGAATAAAATGTTTAAATGAACTTTCCTTTCCAACTTCTATCTTATTTTCTAGGCTTCTTCTATTCAGTCCTAGGAAAATCTGTTCTGCACACATACTATTTTTAGAAATATTAGAATAATTAAAAAATTATATTTTTAGAAATACTACAATAATTTAAAAATTATATTTCAAATTATAAAGCTCTGCATCATATCTACCATAGATCTGTTTTTCCCTAAGTAACTGTATTTCTGTCCCATCTTTTATTTTAATTTTTAAGTCCTTTTTAAACTTTTTATTAACATTGTTCTATAGCGTAGTGATTTAGTTGGTTTGATATTGTTAATTCCAGTAGGAATTATACATTGTTGTGTTTAGATTAATATATCTTTGAAATCTAGTAGATAAAAAGTTGAAAACACTGGATTATGTGCTAAAACTAAACCCCTTCCCCTCAAAAAACCTGAATAATGTTTTGCATGTATCTCTTTTGGATGTCTCACACAGATCTCTTACTTACCTCTAACTAACACTTCCATGATTTCCAAATAAAAATTAAGATGTCAGAGACAAGATAAGCATCAAAATTACTAGTGAATATTGAGCCACACCTTTATATTATCTGTTAGACTGGAATAAAATTACATTCTCACAGGATCCTCTTTCCTGAATTCTCTAAAGGCAGCTGAAATTGAGCTTGTGTTCAAAGTGAGGAATTAAAATAGCTGCATCAAATCATTAAAGGTATTCTTAAGATGACTACTCAGCTCACAGCTTCCAGTGGTGCCTACAAATGCCCAAATGGAGAATTTGCACAACTTTGCCAGCAGCTGTTAAATGCAGAGTAAGTGCTTGAGTGGTTCAGATGTTTGCAGAAAGGGTGTAACACTTAACTTTAGCTATTAAAAATGTCTGTTAATTCACTTTCTTTTTTACAGATTCATCCACATTATTTTAAATGAGACTTACGTACTTATCTGTCCTAAGATTATCTAAAAGTACTCACCCTTTAGTTACAGGTAGTAGGTCAACAATACTGAATTCTTACTTTAATGTATATTTACCTATGTTACTTCGAGTGTAGTTACATTTAGGCTCAGGGATTTTAATTAATAATAAATGTTGATTTGTGCCTTCTAATTTGGAAGTCTTGTGCATTCTTGGATGCTTAACTGAAGTGTATTTATCATGCTAACAACCTTATGCCCCTCTGCCCATGGTACTCTACCCATACCTTATACCCACTAACTTGACAGTGCAACTCAATATATATCCTTCTGGATAAATTTTGCAATTGGATTTATGTATCCTGCAGGAGCTCTCATGTTTTTGACTCTTTACTGCAGTCCTGACTGTAGACTTTAACTCACATTCTCATTCCTCAGACAGGACTGAAGCCAGGCTGACCACAGTGCTGAAGCTCAGCATACTGGCATTTTCTTTGAAGTCAGTAGGACTTCTCATACACTTTTGTGATGTATGTGCCTAAGAGCTTTGGCAGCACATGTAACGTGAAGGGAACGAGTGTATTTCAGTATATCAAACCGATTATTATATTTTGGATGTTGTAACTCAAGAAAGTAGCATGTAGGTGTTTTCCAAATTTCAAAATGGCATAAAGAAGAGGGAGGTAAGATGGGTTAAAGCAATTGCAGTCAGACATGTTACAATTTTTAGAATCACAGCTCATCATGTGAACCAATTTAGCAGAGAAATGTAAGCTGTTTGAGCTCACACTTGCATACCAACAGTGTTTCTCATGGTGCTTGTACGGAAAAAAAAAGAATAGCTTCTGTCTGAATTAATTTAAATTACTAGATGGTAGGTTTATGCTTTTTAATGAGTTTCTCATTATTCAATCAGTAAGCATTGCTGGCTCAGTCCAGTGCTCTGTCAAACAGAGCAGATTCAGTTATACGGGAAGTGCAAGAAACACTCTCCTTATCTGTTGGAGGTCACTGAACGGGTAGGCTGCACAATGTCTTCTTTCTTTTGAGCCATTATAGATGGGTTTGTCAAAGCAATGTACTGTATTCAGAAGAATGCAAGTTGTACATGTCGTGTAACTTACATAAGAAAGTTATTTAAAAATAACAGAATTTATGTAGTTAGGTATTTTCTAAAATAATAATGTTTTATATAATTTGTATATTAATACCTATCAATAATAACGATATGTTAAACTTTACTTTGTTAGTTTTCAGTAATTTTTATTCAAAGCAAATTTATTTTGATAAAAAATATACACAGGATGAAAGATAAAGCCTATTAGTTTTATAATATGTTCCAGAAGAAATAGATACAATCTATATATACCAAAACAAAAATAAAATAAGAATAAGAAAGAGCTTTTAGGTGTGTTTCTTTTAGTAACTATGACAAATTTCCTGTGTAAATGCCAGTGTTTACCTTCATCTTAGGCCTATTTTGACAATCTTCTTAAGACTAATGGCTCACTTTCCTACAGTAAAGTATTCCAGAAGCTCTGAAAATACTGACAAAAGGAAAAGGATTCCCTGTTTGCCAAAGTTACCTAAATTTTTATATTCTGAGTCTTAGAATAATCTCCCCAGAGAAGTGGTGTGTTCTCCAACATCTAAAACTTTTAAATTAAATTTGGCTGGACAGGGTGCTTTGCCATCTTGTCTAAACTATGTTTTTGCCAAAAAAGGTTGGACCATAAGATCCTTGAGGTCCCTTCCAACCTTATATTCTATGACTAAGAGTCAATAGCAATCAGCTGCTTCATACAGAATAGCATAATCAGAATATCGACAGCAAAAGTTCATTTGATCACCTAGCTGATCACTGTGAGTATTTTTGTAAGCTCAAGCTCTTACTGGTCCGAGCCATTGATCAGGATCACATATCATCTATGCAGGTAATTTGAAGATTTTGCCTACCCTGGAATCTATGAGAAAATTACTTCTTCACTGAGATGAATCTGTATCAATGTTCTGGTGTAGAATAAACATGTAAGGAAAAGAATGCCCATATCAATCACAGAACTATTAACTGCTATTAAAAAGTAGTAAACAGTTATTTTCACAGCATTCATGCTTTTGAAAAGTACTGGCATCCTTGTGTGGCACTATATGGGACAGCACAATCACTCTGTGTGACAATTAATATTTTCCATTACCCTATATTAACTTGTTGAATGATATAATCTTATTTCAAACATGTGAAAGTGAGTGGTGGCCTGATTTAATAGACTTAACTGCTCTCCAGGAAAATAGATAGTGGGAAGTACATAATTTAGGGCATGGGGAAGTATTTTTTTTCTCTTTATTTGGATGGAACAGTGTATAAGGTACTGTAATCTATCAAATATTAAGAATGTCATCCTGCTTTCATTCTCCATATGTGAAACAGTTAGTACACAGAGAGATGATAACAATTATTTCTGAAAGCAAAGCTATGTGTCATCATGTAATTTAGTACTATAGGCAATGTAGAGTTCAGAGCAGTTAATAGAATTTCAGATTATTTCTGCATTAACTTTTTCAACCTTAAAATTTTCCTTTTCCAATAGAAGTATCTACATAGATGTTTTGTCAGTTCTCTAAAATTGACATAGAGCAGTAGGAGGAAAAGACTTAATATTGTTTAGGAGATGGAAGGCATCTAATTTATAACCAAGAAGTGCTTTTAAATCTTTAAATGTGTCTGTTTGTTGAAATTATGTGTATAGTTAACACTTTATAATTTCATTTAAGCAACATTATAGGAAGGTAGTCCCAGAAAATGAATGTGTGTTCTTTCTGAAAGACTTTTCAATGTATAGAGCATTGTCATATATATAGATCTACATATTTTCACATATATACATCCACACAATTGCACAGCTATGTTGTCAGTGCTCAGTAAGTAATTAAGAAACAACAGTTCTTTTAAATCTAAGACAATATGTATATATGTCTCTTCAAATCAAGAGGCTTTGGAAAATTCAGATACTTATATAGGTCTGTTTCTTTTTCTGATGTAGGTGATCCACAGTCAGCTTCTAATACACTTTACCAAGCTGTAAATCTGAATAATCTTTTCTCTCCAGCTTTATTTTAAATGCTTACCTCTCTTTATCTTTCTTCAGCTGCCAAATAAGAACTTCTTGGTACAGCTGTCAGGGTAGCTGAAGGGCCTTGGCCATAGCTGTGAGCCAGGGACAGTGTTATGACAGCCAAACTCCTGCACTGACTGATCCCTTTTTTTGACATGAAGTGACTTAGCATTTGTAGACTAAGGGAGATGCAAAGTAAAGCTTGGTCACCAGTCCTGGGAGAAATGCAGAAAGGAAAGTACAGTTCTTTACTATTTTCCCCTCAAGATTATAGTGAACTGTTGACTTGAGCTCATTGTAAAATTGTAATCATTCCCATGGGATGGGAAACCAAGAACTTTAGAGATCTATTGAAATAGCTGTATAAATAAGACATATCACTGAGAGAATGACTATTAAATCCTGTATTAATCTGGTTTGAGCTGGAAGTTTCTAGAAGGTTGAGCGTGCTCTGTGTGAAATTGTGAGGTCATACAACTTAGAATGCATTGTGTGAATTCTGAAAGGTGTGCTCTTTTCCAGAATTAAATGAGGTCAAAACGTATACTGTTCAACAGAGGAGCAATTACATATAAAATGCAAAGAAAGGGCATCAGCTTAAGCAGTATTAGATAATTTTTTTTCTGCTGCTGAAGTTTTCAAAATAGATACCTTAAATGCAAGCTCTGCTAAACTTCATGCATGGGACCTGGCTATATTCCATACATATGATGCATATTTTCTGATTGGAGGAAGATGTAGCATAAATTGTGAATACATGAGAAGACTTACAATTCCAGAAAATCTGTTTGTGAATGAGATTTTTGTTCATTATCAAAAGAAATTATGAACCAGAGGATGTGCTTACAGTAGAGTGACTTCTTCATTTGTGATAGATGTATGCACAGCATTGAAAATGAATCTGGGCATACAAGGTAAATTTACAACCATAGGTAAATGAAATAAAGTATTTTTTAAAGTTAATTAGCAAATAGGTCATAGAATCATCATCGTTGGCAAGGATCATTAAGATCAAATCCAAATGTCAGTCCTACACCACCTTAACCACTAAATCACCTCTTGAAGCACCTGTGTTTAAATCATAGCAGTCAGTGTTTCAGAGTGAAAAACTATATTATAAAGAGAGATACTTACTGAATTCAAGTTTACAATGGAATTGCATATAAAGGAAATTTCTTAGGAATTTCTTAGGAAAAAAAATTAGTCCCTGCTTTATTATAGGTATGTTGACTGGCATGAGTTTGGAACAGGGTCATATGTGCCTATACTATTTTGAATCTGCACAATCCCACTATATGCTAGTGGGATAGTTATAAAAAAAATACATTTTCTGGCAGACAAAAAACCTTTTACAAAATAGTTTTGACACAGCTCTGTAAGGAATTATTCACTCAGAAATGAAAGGAATTGTAGTACAGATGAAAACAGGTCACCTGAGACTTAATATATACATGATGAATTCACTTCTTTTTCCAGTTATCATTAACAGTAAGGTCTTCTCTTACAACTTTCTCAAACATGAACTTCTATGAAAATGTAATCTTCAATAATGTTATAATTTACCATCCTATTAAGGTTTTGAAATATTTTTTATTTGGTACTTATCATTGACATAAAAAGTGAAACACCAACGTTGCAAACCAAGAACTCCAGTCGTAACCTAGGCTGGTCAATGGAGATACTCCTGGAATTAAGCCTTTATTACTTTAAACAACCACTATCTCCCTGCTCACCATTCTACTGCCATTTCCAGAATTGCTGTTAAGATTTACAGTTTTGTCTTATGTAGGATAAAGAAGCACTTATCCTGCTAAAGTTTGTAAAATGATGATGTTCTCTTGGTGTGTGGGAAGTGAAAGTTAAAATTGGTGCTTCTGTGATTATTATATATATCAGGGCTTGGCTTCACAAACGAAGATTTCAGAAGGGCTCTCCCCAGGCTGATGGCTGATAAGGCCAATGTGGGACAGGCAGTGTGGCTACAAAAGGCAGAGCAGAAAGTCTCCTATGGGGGGACAGCCAAGGCACGGTTCTTTCTGTGCTCTCTTTTCTCCTCGAGACTGATTCTAAGGAGGCAGCAGCCTTATGGATGGGGTCTCCATGTCTCCCAACTGGAGGCCAGAGTGGGCCACTGCTGGCAGTCAATATGGCCAAAGCTGAGGGATTGTTTCAGGGAGTCCCTGTATCTCCCTCTGGGGCTCCTCTGCTGTGGCAGCCACTGGCAGGTTCACCACAGAGCCCAATCTTAGGGAGGAGGTGATCCTCCATCCTGGGGATGTGCCCTGCCCAGCACAGCTGCATCCTCAGTAACATGGCCTCAGTACTGGTGACCCCTGCCTGTTCAAGAACTAGAACACTGGTCACACAGTCAGTCCCATGGAACTTTAGGATTGTACGGAGGCAGCACTGATGGAAGCATTCAAGGAGTCACAGGTAGTAGTGGTAGATGACCCATGATTCCGACCCATATAAAAGAGTAGACAGTACAATAGCTCTGTAGACACTGATCTTTGTACTTTTCTTCAGGTGTTTATTGCTCCAGACTCTTTTATGAAGTCTTCTTTTACTAATCTGTTGTCTATCTCTTTATCGATCTTGGCATCTGAGGAAATAATGCATCCCAGATAGCTGAACTGCTGGACTATTTTAAGCTCTAATTCAACTATGTTGATGTGGGGATGATGGAAGTCTTCCTGTGGTTCAGGCTGGTAGAGAACTTCTGTCTTCTTCAAGCTGACTTCCATCTCCAAAACATCTGCAGCCTGTGCATAGCAGGATATTATGTGCTGCAGAGCTGCTTCTGTGTGAGTAACGAGGGCGGCATCGTCAGCAAAAATCAAATCTGGGACATGGGGATTTAGGGTCTTGGTGTGGGCCTTCAGTCCCCTTATGTTGAATAGGCTCCTATCAGTACCATATCGGTACCATACTGCCACTATGGAGGAGCTTAGAGCACCTTAGAGAAGGGCAAAGTTGGTGAAAGGTCTAGACAGTGTCTTACAAGGAGTACCTGAGGGAGCTGGGGCTGTTTAGTGTCACGGTCCACAACTATTAATATTTTATATTTTGTTTGTGAGGAAATATTAGCCACTGCGCCTATACGTCCTACAAATTGCAAAAGTAAATAGCTTTATGGTTTGAACGAATTGTCATGGCTTATTTCAGGGAAAATGACACCATGCTGAAGGGAGTCTTAGGAAGGAGTTGGCAGAGAAACACAAGGAAAACCGATTTTTAAACAAACTAATCACCCCAGAGAAGGGCTGTTAAGAAAAAAGAAGAGCAATTAGCGTTCTTTTCACCCTCCAAAGTATCACCTCCTCACCGCCGGGATCGCTGTTTCTTTGAAGACACTGGTGTCTCTACTGCTCTGCATCTTTTTACCTCTCTTCCCTTCTGTTTGCTTCTGATTTTTCCCTTTTTTCCTCTGAATTTTTATAGTAAAAAGTTCCTTCTTCTCATCAATTATTACCAGAGGTTGCAAATTGGTAAATTCACGTCTTCCCTTTGTATCCGGGTTTTCCTGGAATTCTTTAATTCTTTATCTGCTACCACTTTGCATTAGCTTTCTGGTGGCATATCAAAAGCCATTCTGATTAGCATTTTGATGAGATTAGTCTTGATACATTTAAAGATTGTAAACAGGGAAAAGGCCAGTATTGAAGGGGCTTTGCTAACAGAAATAAGTTTGATACATTATAAGCAGAGCAAACTATGCCAGAGCCTCATGCTATCTTGGATGTAATTTTGCTGATTCAAGAGGCAATTTCTTTTTTTTTTATTTTCAATATATCCACATTACATCTAATCTGGAGAAAAGCAAGGCTCAGAGGAGACCTTATCGCTCTTAGCAACTACTTGATAGGAAGTTGTAGAAAGGTGGATTGTTACTTGTTACTTGACCTGAGTAACTAAGTAACAAGTTATAAGACAAGAGAAAATGGCCTATGTTTGCACAAAGGGAAATTTAGATAGGCAATTAAGAAAAATGTCTTTACTGAAAGGGTTGTCAGGCTCTGCAACACTCTGCACTGGAACAGAGTCACCATCCCTGGAGGTATTTAAAAGATGGGTAGATGTGGTGCTGTAGACATGGTTAACAGTTATGGTTAACAATTACACTCAATGATCTAAAGGGTCTTTTCCAATCTAAATGATTCTATGGTTATGTTCTATGATTATATGACTAGTACCCACAGGATAAAAAAAATCCAATGTGTTAGAAACCCAGTTTGAGAAAGGAAGGGTTCAGCTTTCATGTGACTAAAAATAATACAGAACAATATTTTTAAAAAGGCAAATCTTGGATGGTGACTGATATCTAGAGCCAGTACCTAACATTTCTAAAAAAAAAAAAAGAAAAAAAGAAAAAAAAAGAGAAAATCTACATTCCATTGAAAGTGATATTTTACCTAGTTAGTTATGTACTGTATACAGGTAATTGAATGCACTTGTGTAATACATACACAATAATTTTGTGGAGATGGAGTTTCAGACACGGCTTTTCACATGTGGACTCAGATATATAGTTGCATTGTTTCTAGAAAGATTGTATAGAATACCTGTATTTTGTCTGTATTGTGAAGACTCAAGTGACTCGATGCACAGAAACCAAAACTGTGTGTATTAACAAATCTTAAGTACTTTAATAGCAATTAACTATATTCTATCTTACAGTTATGGACTGAGATTTACTGAAAACCTTGAATTGTGAGGATTATAGGGACATTTTAATAGTAGAATAGAAAGAAGTACTAAAATAATTAATTTAGCTAAATATGTCCCTGTAGCACATGCAGACTTCCTAGACAAAGTCATAGATAAACAAGTTAATAAAGTATGCTGCTCTTTCAAAACATTTCCAGATAAACATATTCGTGGAAAAAAATTGTTAAGAGTGGTGACATTTTATTTTTTCAGTGGTCCTATTTAATTTCTAAATTAAAATAGACATTGAATTTCCTATTCATGTTTCATCTTTTCCATTATGGAGGGCTTACTGCCTACAGGAGTGAGCATGATGTCGTGCAAGGATAGCTTAATGTCTTTTTTTTCTTCCTCAGTAGGGAAGGGAAGGGAAGTAGTATTGCTGAGGAAGAGGGATGGGGAAAATAATGTATATTTTCTATTGCTCCCATAAACACATGCTATATAGCATGTGTGTACATATGTGTGTGTCTGTGTGTCTGTGTGTGCCTGCGTACACCTCAGAAGTGTTTTGAGAAAACATATTGAAAACAAAATCAAATATATTCTTTAATAAATATTCTAATAAATAAGTGAAAGTTCTTTATTGTGGTAAGTAGCTGTATCCACTTAGTTTCTAGGTCTTTCTAAAGAGCATGAAATGCAGAATAATATGGATACTTTTGGACCAATTTTACATCTGGGATTCACTCAACTCTGTTTTATCTTTGTTTACAGTCTGTTGTCTTAAATATATTTTTGCTCATATGCGAAGTAAGATTACATTTTAGAGGAGCATTGTATGGTTTGTCTTGGTTCACTGTGTAAAACTCAATAATTTTATTTACATTGGTTCCAGTAAAAAATCGGGTTGTTACTAATTCTTAATAAATCCTAATGAGGATGAATAAAATGTTAAGTCATTGAAGATGATGACTGAAGGCGTTATTTCTTCAAGTATACAGAACAGAATGAAGTAAATTGCATTTCTTATGTAGAAACCATAATTTGGTAAATTTTTAAATATATTTTTGGTTAATAATATTCTTTTTTAATAGAATTTTGTTTTTGCAGAAATCACTTTTAACTGAAGTAACTGCATTGTCACAGAATATAATACATTTTTCTTCAAATATTTTCAATTTGTTCTTGATATTTTATGTTTATGTGCACTTTGCATCTTTTTATTTTTCAATTTCAAATGTAACAGATTTTGCTATTTTTGTTACATTTTTCTTTTTTTGTCATACTAGTGGTTATTTTTTATTATTTTTGAGAACCTGCTGTTTTTGAATTCTCTTTTTTTCCCTTTATTCCCCTCCTCATTATGATCCCAGGAGCCAACACAAAGAAAAGCGCAGATGATATAACCAGTAATGATCGTGGTGAAGATGAAGGTATTTTTTGTTTTTTCAAAGCTCCACCCTGATGCATGAACATAAACTTTTTAATTTTTGTAATAATAATTGTTATTGTTATTGCTATTATTTCAACATAATTTTTAGTCCCTTGTTTGCAGAAGCACACTTCAGTTTATACTTCAGTGTGCTTCTCTTCTTATTTTCTTCTTTAGAAATTACTTCCATTGTTGTTTTTCTTTTTAAATTACCATATAGATGATTGCAGTTCCCCTGTGACAGGTGTAAAGGTAATTCCTAAATATGTGTGAAGTGAGTAACATAAATATTATTTGAAACCGCATACTTTCTCCACCATATTCTTTCTTAGGTCGAGAAAATGGAACTTTAAAACATGCATGTACTCTTTTCCCTCCTACACATTTTGTAAATCCACCTGTTTGAAATTCATTAAAGAACTCACATATATCCTTCCTTTCACTTCCACTGTTTCCCCAGTGCACATGCTGTACATTGATGAAGTTGAATTGTGCTTTGTCTTCGCTAGTTTTATTTACTTTTCCTTTTTCTTCTTTTTTTTCTTTTTTTCCTTTTTTCCTTTTTTTCTCACAGGATGTGGTTTATTTCAGAACACACAAAAAAAGGATGCTGTTGCTGTTGCTTTATTGTGTTTTCCTGTAATCAGCTAGCCTTTGAGATACTTCTGTTCTGAATCTGACCACATTCCCACTGAAATCAATGACAGTCATTTTCATTGACTTCTTTCAGAGCTGGATTGGATTCCCTGAAAGGAAATGTTAAAGTTTACAGTAAACTAACCCAGAAAAGTTTTACAAGGAAATACTTTTTTCTTGCCTTGGCACAGCAAAACTGAAAAAAATAGAAAGAAGTAATGAAGTCTGCTACTCTACCCCTTCCTTTTCAATAGTTACTCTGACAGTTTATTTTACTTTACATATTTACCAATTTAAAAAAAAAAAATATTTTCTAATTGATTGAGAAGATAACAGCTTTGGTAGCTTATTCTTCATGCATTTCTTAATTCTCACATGCTTGGCCATTCTCCTGGAAAAGCTGTCAGCCCAGGGATCAGACAGGAGCACCTTCTGCTGGGTTAGGAACTGCTGGAGGCCCCCAGAGAGTGGTGCTGAACGGTGCTGATCCAGTTGGCGGCTGCTCACCAGTGGTGTCCCCCAGGGATCAGTGCTGGGCCCAGTTCTGTTTAATATCTTCATTGATGATTTAGATGAGGGGGTTGAGTCCACAATTAGCAAATTTGCAGATGACACCAAGTTGGGGGGGAGTGTGGATCAGCTGGAAGGCAGGAGGGCTCTGCAGAGGGACCTGGTGGAAGGGACCTTTAAAGATCATCTGCTCTGTCCCTCCTGTGGTGAGCAGGGACATCTTACAGAGGTTGCCCAGAACCCTGACCTTGAATGTTCCCAGGAGTGGAGTATCTATCACCTCTCTGGGCCACCTGTGCCAGTGTTTCACCACTTTCAGTATAAAAAATTTCTTCCTTATTTCCTTATCTATGTGACGCCTCATTGCTGATCACATTTTTACTACCTTAAGAGTCTTTCCTAATAAACCTGAGGAAGAGTTTTGGAAGGCTTTAAAATTCAGGTCCTCTACCTGTAGGTATTTAGTTAAGATTTTTCTTTCTCTACCCCCATGTTTCCCCTTTTAAATATGTTTAACCTACCCAAAAGTGAACACAGCTGTGCCTTTTGAGTTTGTTTGTTTGTTGGGGCTTCTTGTTGCATTTTTATTTATTTATTGTTTGTTTGGTTTTTGGTTGGTTGGTTGGTTTTTGGTTTTTTTTTGGTTGGTTGGTTGGTTCGTTGTGCTTCTATCCCACCTACAGATGTACTGAATTGTATGTAAAAAGTTTATATATATACTCACTGAATTGCCTTTTGCTTTTTTAAAGGAGCTTAGCCCTCTGTTCACACTGTTTCTAAGGAGAACAAAGGTTCCTAATTTAGGTAGTCTGAATTTCCGTAGGGTAAGAAGCCTAGCTTTTTTATTATTAGAGAAAGATACATTAATCATTGATTACTGCCTCTTTATAGCTCACTCTGATGTACAATAATATTACTATTAATTTATTTTAACTCTCTCTTAGAAATAAAGTTGTTTATTTGTCTGAAAGAAGTCAAGCTCTTTTATGCATATACAAAAGATCTGTGATACAATTAAGGAACATTAATTCAAGGTTGTTCTTTCAGGCTTAGCTACCATGACAAGGAAAAGTACAAGATAAAAGACATAGTTTCCTTGAATTCCAAAAACTTGGGCCATGAATTCACATCACTTCTGTTTGCTAATATCCAGGCTATTGGAAAGAAGGAGTTGTTTACTGTTTGCTTCTATCAGAACAATTTAATTTTGGGATATTATCTCTTACTGAAATAATTGGAATGGAATTTCAACAGTTATGTCTCAGTGAGGAATAGGGAAGTATGGGTTATGATTGTAGTTTTATTGTTAAATGTACAAATGTTTCTAAATTTGCATATACTTGATTCAAAATATTAAAAAAAAATATTCCATAATTTGATGTTTTTTAGGTTTTTAGATATTTATATTCAGGTTAAATTCCTTATAATACTGAAAGCATTTCAAGTGTTCTGAGAACATTCCAGAGGAAACAGTATTTGAAGTAATCAAGAGAGTTATTCAAAGTATTAGGCTTGTAGGATGATCCTGAACTATGTAAACTGGCTGATTAAAGAGGTGGTGATGACATTGAAAACACAGTAAATCAGAATATTTTTAGTACTGCTATAAATCACTAATGCCATATTTCCTTATTTTTTATTGCTGTACTATGTTTTCCTTACTTGAATTTTTTCAGACATTCATGATCAGAACAGCAAGAAACCTGTTATGGTCTACATCCATGGTGGATCTTACATGGAGGGTACTGGAAATATGATTGATGGCAGCATTCTCGCAAGCTATGGAAATGTCATTGTTATCACTCTCAATTACAGGCTGGGTGTTCTAGGTAAGTGACTCTTTTCTCCATCACCAATTGCAGATAAATATTTTACTGCCTAATTTATCCACTGATGCATCATAAATCCTTGCGCCAGTTTTGGTTTTAAAACAGAACATTCTTGCTGGTGGGTAGTTTGGCTGTATTGTATTAATTTTGAATTTTGTTCAATATGTTACAGAAACTGGGCTGGGTTTCATGACCCCTTCTTTTTACAGCTACCTTTACATCAGACAAAAATGACTGGATGTTTATAATGATGTTAGTGCTGGCTTATGTTAAATATGGAATCATACAATATTTCCTCCTAGTTTAGTGTTTCAACAAGTTTTGAGGGCTTGTATCTTTTCCTTATTAAAATTTTCTCAATTCCATCATAAATAGAAAAAATCAAGAAGAAAATTAATCAAGAATGAATACTCTTCCATTTCAACACAGTTGGTAATGGTAGGAAGTGGGAAAATATTACTTATCTCTGTTTATTTTGTGCGTGTTCCAAAATATTTTCTAGGGCAGAAGATACAGAGTTAATCCAGACAAAACAGTATATATACACTAATAGAATTCATGATGCAGGTAATACAGAGTCAAGAGGTTTCAAGAAGTGATGTAAAATTATCTTCCTAAGTACAAGGATCTCCATAATCATGAGTTATTATGTTGAGATAAATTAATACTTCTGTCTTTTAAACAGAACAAGAGTTACATCTTCTTGACATTGTAAATATCATTCTGCCAGCATTAGGCTGATGAACAAAATATCCTTAGATCCATGTCCACAGACCAAAAATCTTTTCTGCCTTCCCTGTGATTCCAGTTCCTGAATGCTGGTGTGCATGAGACTTTTCCCCAAATAAATGTTTAATTATTGTGGGGGTTTTTTTGTTATTGTTGTTCTGTTTTTCCACAATTTTTTTTTAATTGTTCATAATAGCAGAAATTAGAAATATTTTTGTCTTAATGAAAGGGTGTGTAGCATTTAGAGAATAGCATAGAGACTGCTAGAATGCTCACATTTCCAGATACACAAGGTATAGTAATATTACTGTGTGTGGTTTTTGATATAAAATGGCTTTTTTAAAGATTTTTAATCTTGTTTTTCTTAATAGCAAATCTGATCTATATTCTTGGAATGTACAGGAAACATCTTTTGTTGGATTATCTATTACTGTCACTAATGTGCTTCAGCAGTGCTTTAGCTCATCAGAGAACTGAGAAATTTTTGACTCTCTTTTAAATACAAAAGCAGGTTTTTTCTGTGTTCAAATCAGATTTAAATGTAAAGCCAGGAATATAAAAAGGTGTTTTGTTACATTTATGCATGCAATCTTGTATTCAAAAGAAAGTGAAGAACTTGAGACTCTTAAAAAAAGATTGTTGTTGTCAAATAAAGTGAATACCCAGAAACTTGGTAGTAGTTATTTACCTGTAAAGATGGTTATTTACTGGGTCTCTTAAAAGTTTTTCTCTTGTTTACTTACAACTAAAATTGTTGAAGGATATAGATGATTGTAAGTAGTTTAGAGTGTTTCTTTGTCCATCTGCCTCATATTAATATAAAAGAAAAAATGTGGTATTTGCATTGATGAGCTCCTATTTTATGTACTTACACTGAAAACAAACAAAACCTAAAGCATGCTGAATTCTTATAGTGTGGCATTTAGGGAAAAGGTATAATACAGAGACATTTAAATAAAAATTGAAAAGTAATAACTGTGATTAGTGGATTAGGAAAAATGTGGTGGCAAATAGAAATTTTTAGGCATAATGGCATTTAGTCCTTGTTATAGAAGGTCTAGGAATTAGAAAAACTGAAGATGCATTTAGCACTTAAAAATCAGAGAATTTGTGTTTCATCAGCATATTTCTGGTTTTCTTCCTTGGTGAAATGTAAATATGAACCTTGAGAGCGCACTGCGTTCTGCTTAGACATTGGAGGATGCTAGGTGAATTCCATATATTTTTGACTTGCTTCATAAGTAAAAAAAATGAAAAAGATTAATTTATTCAGGTAAACAACCATATGAAATAGAAATGTGACTTCCAAAAGTAAAAAAAAAAAAACAAAACAAAAACACAGCTTTTACATGTAAAGTCAAAAGAGTAGCATAATTATTGTGACATATTTTTGAAGATTTACAATGTTTGTATCCATTTCTTTTCCTTTGGATTATCTTCTGTAAATCTGATACATTTCAGTTTAATTTGTCAGGCTGTATACAAGAGGACACTAACAATAACAGAGATGTGCAATTCTACCACTATTATCACTTCTTGCGATGGTGGAATATGGATTGATCACAATTATTATTTACTAAATACTCGTTATATATTTATTTTCCCTTCCTCTGAAAAATTATACTTGACAAGGTCTGAGTACTAGATGGTTTTATACTGACTATCACTGTTCTATTCTAGAGGCACATTAAATTATTTTTCTTTCGGTCTATATTTTGTCATTAACAGCAGTAGATTGAAAATCATTAGGACTCCATAGATAATCACTGGTTGATATTAGCCAGACAAATAATAGAAACATAGACTAGTTTGGATTGGTAGGGATCTTCCAAGATCATTTAGTTCAATGTCCCTGCTATTGTCACAGTCATCTTTCACTACCTCAGGTTGCTCAAAGCCCCATCCAGACTGGCCTTGAACAATTCCAGGAAGGAGCCATCCACAATTTCTCTGGGAAACCTGTTCTAGTGTCTCACCAACCTCATCATAAACATTTTTTTCCTTAAATCTAATATAAATCTACCATTTTTCAGTTTAAATCCATTCTCCCTTGTCCTATCACTATAGGTTCTGGTAAAAAGGGTCTCTCCATCTTTTCTGTATGCCTCCTTTAAATACTAGAATGTCCCAATATGGTCTGCTTGGAGCCTCCTCTTTTTCAGGCTGAAAAAACCCCAGCTCAGCCTTTCTTCATAGGAGAGGTTTTTGAGTCTTCTGATTATTTTTGTGTCCTTTCTCTGAACCTGCTCTAGTAGGTCACATACTGGGGACCTCAGAACTGGATGCAGTACACTAGGTGGAGTCTCGTGAGAGAAAAGTAAGTGGGAATAATTACCTCCCTCAACATGCTGGCCATGCAACTTATTTCCTACAACCACTGCTTTGAGATTAAGATACTTGAGAGATGTTGGAAGAATGTTTGCCAGTGAAAACTGAGGGGAGAAATTGTCGAGTGTCTCAGCCTTCTCCAGGATGGTTATTACTAGTTCACCTGGCTTATTAATTGAGGGGGGTAGAGTACCACTTTTCTGAGGAACATATCTCTAGTCTGTCTCGTAATCACAAAATCAAAGAATTATCAGAATTGGAAGGGACCTCTAGAGATCATCCAGTCCAACTCTCCCACTAAATCAGGATAACCTAGAGCATATTCCAGACTCCTAGAGACTGATTCCAGGCAGGTTTTTAATATCTTCAGAGAAGGGGAGTCACAACCTCTGTGGGCAGCCTGTTCCAGTGTAATGAAGTTTTTTCTTATATTTAAATGTAACTTCCTATGTTCCAGCGTGTGCCAGTTGCCTCTCATACTGTCACTGAAAATTCTTCATGTTCCTTGCCAAATTCAGCTCCAAGTGTGCTTTAGTTTTCTTGATCTTATCCCTATACACCTACACAGCATCTGCATCATCTATGTCCCTGGTTCCACTGCCTGTGCATTTCCTTGTTACAATTTAGCTTGACTAAAAGGTGATCCTTTGCCTTTTTTGCCTAATTTCTTACACATGGGAATTGAGAGCTCTTGCACTTTAGGAAAAGTGAACCTTAAAGAGCTGCCAGCTCTGTCCTGCTCCTTTATCCCCAAGGGTTCCTATCTACTAATACCTTAAACAACAGAAAGTTTCAGCTTCTAAAAATCAGGGTCCTGACCCTGCTCATCTGGACCATATCCATCAGGATGCTGAGATCCACCAAGGCATGATCCCTGAAGCCCAGGCTGCCACCAGTGTTAACCAGTATTATTAGTTCATCTGTCTTGATAAGCAAGTCCAGTACTTTCTCTCAGACTGGGCTATCACCTCAATTAAGCAATTATCTTTGATGCACTCCATGAGTCTTCTGTACTGCTTACAGCTTGCTGTCCTGCTCTTCCAGCAGATGTCAGGGTGCTTGAAGCTCCTCAGCAGGATTATAGCCTGGGAACATACAACAGTAGTTGAATTTAGAATGCTTCATTGACATCTTCCCTTTGATTGGCTGGCCTGTAGTAAACACCAACCATGAGGTTTCCTTTGTTCTCTTGCCCTCTTAATTTTCACCCACAAGCTCTTAGCATGTTCATCTCTGTTTTTCAAAGATATCTGTGTGTAGTCAATCAATTGCAGGGCAAGACGGGTGTCCTTATGTGATAAATCTCTCACATCAGCTCCCAAGAGACCTAGCTTCTTGAAGGTGAATCCATGATCATAGAAACCAAAAACTTGAGTATGGCACCAGCTATAAAGCCAGGCATTCACTTGTTCAATTTTCCTACCCCTTCCTGAACCATTTCCTGTGACTGGGAGCATAGAGGAGAACACCACCTGTGCTAAGTTTTAATATTACTCTGAGGGGCATATTGTCTAAGTTGTCTTGCTGCAGTATCAGTAGACTATACATGGGACTGTATGCCCCGATGATACTCTTTAGGGTTCATCAAGCTTGGTGGCCTCCTAGAGGTAGCATGAATACAAACTCCTGTAGGCAGGCATGTAGGCAGCAAACATATTGAGAGAAATTGTCTGGTTAGCAGTGGATTTTCTGGGTCTCATCAGGGAAGCTCCAATTTCTAATACTTTATGTGCTTCTCTGAATGGCAGTGGTTCTAGTGCAGGTGGGTGGTTGAATTGAGTTTTCATGTTTGGCTTTTTCTGGATCCTGTATGTTACTTATATACTGTTCAGTCTACTATCCCAGAACATCATGTCTGTTATGTAAGAGCAATTTAGGGAATGGGGAATGTTCTTCTTTTGCCCTGAGCAAGGGTCCAGCCTCCTTTTTCCTGTGAGTTACTTCTTTCACTCATCTCAAGGTTGGATTGAGGCTTACCTTCTCCTTGCACAACCATAAGGAATGGCAGTGACTCAAGCTGGGACAGCACACAATATCACATTGATTTCCTGTTCACATTCTTGAATACTGTGTTGCCTGCTGAGCTCCCCTGGTAACATACCTACTTGTCTGAGGAGTTCCTCCATGAAACTGGGCATACTTGCAGCAGTAATATCCCACTGCTGCCTTCAGCTGCTGTGTGAGCATCCAGATACTGGAGCTCCATGCAACCTAAGGTGTGAACACTTATTTCAGTCCTTGGGAGGTCTGTTTGGGTGGAGCTGTCAGAATAGGTAGTCTGTAATGCTTCCATTCAGGTTTCAGCCACAACCTTGTAGTTCTGGGGTGTGTGTTTGGTTTTTGTTTTGTTTTTTTTCAGCAGGTCACAGTCTCCTTATAATTCTTATTGAAAATATCTTGCAGGGGAGCAGAGCAGGCAGCATCCTGGTACTGGCAGAGTTGGCAGCTCCTTCCACATGCCCTGCTGACAAGTTTCCCAGACGACGCTGTCCCTGCTTACACAGGGTGTTAGCAGTGCTTCCCAGGGACTGGTTAGATGCAGCTTCCCATGGTTCCTGTGGAACTGGTCACAGGAACAGCTGGCACCATCCCACTCATGCTCACCTCTCTCATGAGATCTATTTCCTGCTGGTTGGTACCTCCCCCACCAGCAGTCCAAGGGTGCCAGAGGCTCAGAAGCTCCTTTAGAAACCTCCCAGGGACCTCACAAGCTTTGTAGTGCTCTCAGCAGGGGACCAATTTCTGCTGCTGCTGGCATGAAAAGCATCAGCTTCCTGAGGTTTAAACGGTGAGAACGAATCCCAGTTTGGCATCCTGGGAACAGTAATAGTGGTTATCTGTGTTTGAGAATGCCTAGATTTGTGAAATGGATATTCAGAGATAAGGGAAAACGGAAATTGTTGGGGACCACTTCATTTACTTGACTTCACTGAGCTTGGCCTCATGAAATATCTATACCACCATTAAATATTTGACAGGATAATACAGTATGAACTACATGTGTTTCTTTTACTGCCTTCTGATATAATATAAATTTAATTATTTTAATGGATATCTGTGATCATCCTGTAACTTAATAAAAGTCTTACGATTCAAAAAGACCTGGCTTTCCCACACAACACTGCATCCTTTGACTTTTAAAACCAGGTTTTAGCAGACACTGTAAAGACAAGGTTTCTTCATCTTTTATAGAGCAACGTCTGGTTGCCTGTTGGCTGTAATTGAGATACCAAAACTAGTCTGAAGTTCACCAGAAAGCAGGCAACACAAAAACAAAAAAGGCTTTAATTGTGATAGCTGCTACATAGTCTATAAAATATTTTAATTGGATGATAAAGGCAAATATCTTCATCTCTGTCTTTTCTTCTTGCATCTGGATAAAACATAACCCTCTGGATTATGCACTGAACATTATTTGTCTATAACTCCAGAATAGAGAAGAACCACATTTTCTCTCCATCTTGGAGGACTGCAAATCATATTCCCTGGATGGGGTCCTTTAGAGACACTAAAATAGAAACATTTAGCATTTCCTTTTATTTACTGTGGTGGGCCCTATTCAAAGTGGAGTGCTGTGGTGCTATTTAATTTCTTATGTGCCTTAGGGTTTGGGAAGATCCTGGCTCAGTCCAGCTCAGCATTTTCTATTCCTACTTGTACCTCACCATGATGATGACTGAAGACTCTGCTGGAACTGAGGAAATTGTTTAGAAGTTCTAAATCCCACTGCCTCCTTAACCCCACCCCATGCTTTGAGCGCTGTGTAAGATGATAGTATTTTTTTAATTAAGTTTAAGTTATTAAGCAATTGAGTTGAATATTCATAATTGCCAAACTATTTAGGGAATTATTTTCCTGCAATAATGAAAAATCAGAAGAGTTGGAGGATTAGGCAAAATAGATGTCCTAATTCAAAGAATGTATTACAAAAAATGGGATGGTTTGAACAACCTGACTCATTCAGTTTAGAGTTTTCTAAGTTTACTGCTCAATTTCTCTTCATTATGTACATTCTTACAGGAAAAGTATAGAAGAAGGATTTATGATTATTGTTGTTTTACAGTGCCATGACCTGAATTGTCTGTCTCATGGTGAGACTTCAATTTGCTGAATCCCTGATTAGCTTGTGTAGCAGTAAAAATTAAATAAATTAATCTTAAAAATCAGTCATAAAAAAACATAAAGCAACCAACCAAAAAAACTACAAACACACACACATACACAAAATCAACATGAAAAAACAAACAAGCAAACAAAAAAAACCCAAAGCAAACCAACCAACCAAAACCCAAAAAAAAAAAAAAAATAAAAATCCAAAGTCACAGCACAGCTTTCAATTCAGTGGAATTCAGTCATGGTGTTAAATGATTTGAAGAAAAAATCTCAATCCATCTTCAAAAAAGTTATCATATTTAAATATGAACTTTGTATTCTTTTGTGAGCTATTAAAAGCAAAACCAGAGATGAATTCTAGAAATATGAATCAGAGGTTTTGGAAGCCAGAGTTAAAAGAAACATGCTGAAGTAAAAGAAACCCACTCAGAGTTTGAAATTGTAAAATGTACTTAGTATTTCTGAGACCACTTGCAACTTTACACTTTCTTCCTCTTAGAATTTCAAATCCTGCAGATAAGAATAGTCTAACTGTTATCAGTCTTCCTTTTTGGCAGTAAGTGTCCATTTTAAGTATCCTGTATTAAAAGGCTGGATTTCCTGTTATTAGAAATTATATCCACATGCAATTATAATTCTCTATAAATGATCGTATTATGCAGTGCAATATAAATCGGAGTTCAGCTCACAAAGAGGCTCGACACTTATGCAAGTTACTAAGAATCTTAGCTTTCTTTACTGAGTGTCTGGTTTGTAAATTAAAACAGTTCACTGAAACAGTGCATGTTGTAAATAAACTGCTTAGGATTTCACTGACCATTGTAGGTCCCTGCCAACTGAACTAAATTCTTTTCTCTTCTCTTCTCTTCTCTTCTCTTCTCTTCTCTTCTCTTCTCTTCTCTTCTCTTCTCTTCTCTTCTCTTCTCTTCTCTCCTCTCCTCTCCTCTCCTCTCCTCTCCTCTCCTCTCCTCTCCTCTCCTCCTCCCAACATCAAAGCATGCAAACAGTATATGATCTCTCAAGCCAGATTCTTTCATATTGGCAGTGTACAATAGTCTACAATACTACGAATTTTATCTTCACTAGTGTAATTGTTGTACAGCATTACTCCTTTGTGGGTATTTTATATTCCAACATGCAGCTATCTGTCCCCTTTGTGCCTCCCAACATCTGTCCTTCATCTTCAGTGCGTGTGACCCCACTAGTACAGGAAACTTACAGGTGATCTGCTGGTAGAAAAGGCCAGAGGCAGATCAGCACACATGGGAATGACCCAGGAGCTGGAGTGTCCTAAATCACAGTTTCATGCTTACTCAAGAAAGGAGGTTCATTTAAGCTCAGCGTAGCTTATCATGACTGTTTGCACTTCTGAAGCAGTTTGGTCCCTGGCCTGTACTCTTATTTGTCCAATAATTGTGTCAGCTAATGATGTCAGTTGTACCTGAGTTTCTATTTCAGTGGAACTCCTAAATTCCCAGCAATTACACATAAATATGAATTCCATTGCTGTCAATATGTTTTCGTAGACATCAGAATTATGGTCTTTGTTAATTAATTTTTGTAAATCTTATCTTTTTCTCTAATTTTAAGTTGATTGTTAAATCTCAGAAATTGAATTGTCACAAATGCAGCTGTTAAACTCTTTATTCCATAATTTTTGGACTGTCATATTACTACATCTTCTGTTTCAAACTTCAGAAGCAACAAGTATGTAAGTTACAGTGTCATAAGGAGCTACATGAACATTAATAGAATTTCTAACTTTAGATCTGTGCCTTTCACAGAGTGATTATGTGGTATAACTGTGATGGTGTCTGACAATCACAAATGCACTTAAGAGCTTGTTCTTCTCTCATATGGATTACTTTTATACCCTCTGAATTCCCAGATTGCTTAGATGACTTCTCTAAAATTCTGTGCTCAAGAGAAGGTATCAATGTTCTTGACATGTGTTTGCCAACACTGGAATTTACCAAGAACCCCTTGACAGAGTTCCTCTTACCTATATGCAACTGACTGCTTCCTCCAGGTTTGATGACTAAGCTAGTAAATGATGCTCTAAGGAAATAATTGTTATTATAGCCCAAATAGTCAAGTGGAGCAAAAAGCTACAAGACAATGTAAGAGAAGCAAAAAAGATGATTTTTAGGTAATTCACTGAATTTTAGCATTTAGTAAGCTGTTGTTTGTTCATCACTCTGAGCTTCCTTTCTTTAAGAACATTTGTGTTAACTCAGATTGATAATAGATTCTTCTAATAAATTTGTCCTGTATGTGTGAAAGAAATAGAGAATTTTTTTGTGAAATTTTACGTGTAAGCTGGTGTTTGGGCAGTGCAAGAAGAGTGTAATGATCTCATAAACATCTTCAGAAATTATGAGTAACTATTAGGTGCCCTGTCTCCTTTTGAGTAAACTTTTTGTAGTGATGTTTAAATATGAGCAGAGTACCTCATCTTTAGGACAAGAACAGTAGGAATTTCTATATCTTTGTAATAAATATGCAGGAAACCTAGTGTTCATACTTTGAAAGAAGAGTTTGATCTCATGCACCAGCTAATTCCAAAAGAAGACTCAAATGCACAAAATGCTGCATGTATTAGTATTAGCAAGAGTTATGTGTAGTTTTGAAATTGAGAAAATGTTATTTAGAGTCTTACAAACTAAAAAAGTTTTTTAAAAAAACAAAATGGTCTGTGACACTGACTGCCTGGGCAAATGTTACTGCAAAATATTAAACATACTTGTATAGTAACAATCACTCTATGACTCATTTGAAAATTGCAAACATCTAGAGACTGTCCTGTGAGATATATTTTCATGCAATAGAAAGCTTATATGATAAGATTTCTGAACATGACAAAATGTCGTATCTATAAGTGCATTGTCACATTGACTCATTCAAAATTTTGTTTTTGTGGTATATTAAGGCAATTATTTTAAATATATAATAATGTACATTGTGTGGAGATTTCATAGTTAATGATATGAAAGACGTTTTTATAAAATGTAAAGGTCTTTTTTTCTGATTCTTAGAATCAAAAGTGTTGGATCAGAAACGTTGAATCTGCGTTCCCTGGTTTTGTCCTTTGATATTATGAATTCCTAATATCATTATTGGTAAACTAAAATATGTATATTTATCAGTGATCCATTGGCACTAAATGTTAAGATGCTATGAGGTAGTTCTAGTTTACGTAGCTTACGTATCTTAGCATTTCATACAAGTGGAAACATGGAAGCCATCGCTTCAAATTTCTGGCAACATCAAGGTAAGTGTGACTTTGTGTAGATTGATATGAAACACTATTATTGATTGAAATGTGTCTATGAATATGTGACACTTTTTTCATAGTATATCGTAATTTAGCTATTAATCCTGTATTTTTTCCCACTGCATTAACACTGATAAATAAGAATTTACTGCAGTTTCATCTGTTTTTCAAATATCCATGCCTTTAGATGATTTATCTAATTTTTTTCTGTGAATTTCCAATTGTTTCCTTGAAGCTGAGTAATTTATACTTATTTGGGCAGTACTTATCCTATATTAGTAATATACCTTTTAAAAATGATTTAAAGAAAAATAAAGAGGAAATATTTCAGAATTTTCTGGCAGGTAATAGTGAAAATTTAGAAGTAGCACATCTTGACTGTCTTAGGTTTTTTGTTTGTTTGGGGTGGTTGTTTTTTTGTGGTCATGGGGTTTTTTTATTTGTTTTGGTTTGGTTTTTTGTTTTTGTTTTTTTTAACTGGAACAATACTTAAAGGCAATTTTATTATGGTAGTAATGAGTGGAGCTTTTGACTGAAAGTATAAATAAAATATCAATAAATATAAATAACATATCAAAGTTAGGGGCAAATTCCTTCTTCAAATATATCTATTGATTACTGAATTAATAAATATATGTGCAATTGAATTGAAAGCCTGGCATATAGCTTGGCAATTAGAAATTTTTTGTATTTAGCTCATGGGTTTTATCTTACTTTTACAAACTTCTGAAAACTCAATGACAGTGAAAACCAGGTATAAACCTGAAAGTATTGCCTTAATGTCATTAATTGCTGATAAAAGAAGTCTAATAACCTATTGAAATGGTGTGAGTTTAAGCAACTGTCACTATAAAATGATAGTTCATTTTAAAAAGTAAATTATCTTTAAGTTCAAGTGGAGTTCAAATTTCCTTCAACAACTAATGCAGTATGTGCTTACTAAAGAAAAAAAAAAAAGCTATTAAACCTTCCATTTCTTCTTTGTTATTGGCAAATCTATTTAAATTTGGAGATTTTCTCAGAACTGTAGAATTTCAGTATTATTCTCAGGGGAGAAAATAGAAGTTACTGGTTGTTCATACTTCCAAGGATTTGCGCTGCAGTTTCTCTCAAAAATCTAATCTTGCAGAAATTAATGACATGAAATTACCCGGTTGATTCTTCATTTACACTTCTCTAAACCTGCAGTGGCAGTTGTGCAGGACAATTTGTGGCAGGGACTTAGTGACCACAGTGTTTTTCTTTTCCTTACCTATGTAACTGAGATTCCTTCTTGCAGGAGTTCATCTAATTAAAGTTTTTGGTTTGGGGAAAACTAAAAAAGCTTGGAAGCCACAGCACAGCACAGACTGGAGTGCATAACATAAGGCATCTGAGCTTGCATTTTAGAGTGACAAGCTGCTCTTAGCAACTTGGATGACAACCCATTTCCAGCTACATTATCTAAAGGCTTACTGACAGCTGTCAAGTTTCTTATTAAGGCTCTTATTGAAATCAGATGCTGCTTAGACTTGTTTAGTATTTTCATTTGCCTGTACCTTGTGAACAGGGATAGAAACCCTCACAAAAGCATACATTTTACTCATTTTATAGCAGTCAAGGAATTATAATGTCCACAAGAGAAATGAAAAAATGGTGGAAAGAGACTGTGGTAAATCTGAAAACCACGTCAATCTGTGCAAAAAAACCTCTGAGTGGAAATGCAGGAAACTTCATTTTCTTCATATTCTGAAGAATCATGTCAGTCAGAACATTGGATTTGCTTTCTAAAACTGTTCATACCTGTATCTTTGGTGAGATAAATCAAAAGGACTCCACTAGGTATGGCTCGTAGTGTCCATTTCTTACTTTTTTTTTTAATTTTTAGAGATTTTATATGCAATATATGTAAGTCCTTCTGTCATCTTGAATAAGAAGGATTTTATAAACTAAAACCTGACACTTTGCACATGGTGTAAGTCAAAAGAATGTGAAAGTTTTGGAATACTTCTATATTATCGAACAAGCACAGGAGAAATCAATCTGTGATTTAAAACATTGTTTTGTGTGGATAACTCCAGAAGCTTGTATAAAGTGTCTGAGAATATAGAATGAAAAGAGCTTTTGCTGGTGAATGATGCTAAGTCTTTTCTTCAATAGATATCTGCAGGTAATGATTAGTAGCTGAGACAGACCATCAATTTTCAACTTTTCACTTTGCTTTCTAATTGAAAATTATTACTTCTATTTAGGGAATCAAAAGAATGTGTTCTTTTGTCATTCATTAGTATCAGGTCTCCTGTGATAGCACTGGTTCATTTAGAGCTTACTTCAATTAGCAGAATGCATAGCAATGTGAGATAGTAAAATTAATGCTGGAAAAGTAGGAAGTCTCATAAAAGGAAAAAAAAAAAAAAAAAGGTTTCAGATATCTTTTTTTCCCCATTTCCCACACCTGAGAATGTTTTATGTATTTTGCCTAAAACTTAGTATATATCTTTTTTTTTTTTTTGGGGGGGGGGGGGGGAGTCTAAGTACAATACATTATAGTCTCCAGAAGAATTTAAGATAACAAAATAAAATTAGAAAGAACATAGATTTATTTATTGATAAAATGTTAATTTGCATAAATCAGATCTCAGATGTGTATCAGGAAATTAAAACCAGTCTCTGCAAGTATGTTGTATAAGTTTGTGTTTTTCTTTCTGCCAGAAATGTTAAACCAGTATTTAACGTTTACTCCTATATTTCTCTGATTTTGAAATTATAAGTATGTTTTTTACATTTCATTTGTGTTCTATGTATAACAAATAATTCTGATTGTAAATATTTGTGCTCTGTGAAAAGACTTTTGTGTTTGAGTAACAAGTAGCTACCTAAATCCCTCATGTTTCTATTATAAAGTCATCCATATAACTGGATTTCTATCTAAATTTATTCCAGGCCAGTAGAAAAATATCAAATAATGCATTTGATTTGTTCAGAATATTTTTTAGCCCACAACTAATAACAGATTCTGACTAACTAATCATGATAAAAATTTAATGGTCATATACTTTCAATGGGATTGTGTGTTTGCTGCTAAGGAAATCAATGAAACTTTTTTTCTGTAGATAATCTTTTAGGCAGAAATATCATCATTAAAACTTTATGGCTTTAGTACTTGCAAGTTAGTTACTGTAAACATTTAGGTGATTTTACTGTGAAGTTAATTTTCCTTTTATCAAAAAAATATGAGAATTCCTGTTTCTAGAACAAATGGGGGGAAAATAAAACACAAAAATCATCTAACAAGAAAACCCAAACCCTAACAGTCTAGCAATTGTTTTTATTTTACTGTTGAAAATAGGAAGAATCAAACACACATCTTTCTCTATATTCTCAAATATAGAGTTTTTCACCAAGGACTTGGATTAGCCCTTGATAAAAATGCAAGGAATTCAATTCTGAATATCCTTGAATAAAGGGTAGTTTACAAATGTTATGTTCCCAAAATAGAAAAGAGAAGAAGTGATGACTCATAAAGTCCTAATTTCATCTCTACTTTTCCCTTGCTGTTGGGAGCAGTTACATTGCTCCATTTGGTGCCTTCTCAGAGGCAAAAGATTTCTCTTCTAATCTGGGATGCAGGTCGATAATTGGGACAAACCTGTTTGCTTTTAGTAGCAGAGTGAAAGAAAGATAATTGCTTACGTCCATTCAACTATAACCATGATCTCTGAGCATGATTATCCAATTTACATCCAAAAGTCTCTGGAGGCAGGAATTTTTTTTGGATGTTTTTTTTCTAGTGCAACAGCTGTCCTTGTCTGCCACTGAAGCTCCTATTTGTTCATGGTGCAAAAATTATTAAAGAATGATCTAAAAGGAACTTGCTTGAGACTGAGAGCTGTCAGAGCATCATCAGTCAGACTAGCACAAACAGATCCATGGCTTTGCTCTTACACCTTGTTATAAAGGCACAAAACAGCTCTCATCTTCTAACCTGTGTGCTCAGAGCTCATGACTGTTTGCATCTGCTTCCTCTCCATAACATCAGGCTTACCATATTTTTCTCTCAGAAATAATCTCATTTTCATTTACATATGCAAAATATCTGTTTAAAAGAAAAGATATTTGAATCATTTACCTTGGAGATGGAAGTTTCTGCTGCTTGTGCAGAGATTAAAAAGCTTGGTTATTTTATTAGGAAGGAAAAACTGGGCTTCATAAAAACCTATGGACTCGTTTGATTTTTCCTGTGATTGTAGTAAAAATTCAGGGTAAATGCAAGCTAATTTGACTGACATCTTTATAGTGCCACTAAAGCCAGGTAGTCATGCCTGTGACTGATAAGAGAGAATCATGCTAAGCTAGCCTCCTACTTTTCTATGTGTTGCTGTTTATTTTATGACTTAGGCCTATTTATGTAGTTATTTAATAAAAATCTACCTTCAAAAGGGACATATTTATTAAAAGTCAATAGTTTATCCCATGCCCCTTATGACCTTCGTGGAGGATGCATACATGGATGACATTTATGAGAAAATATTCTAGAGATTTACTCTAAATGCAGTCTTCTGAAAGAATAAAATTTATGGAGAAGAAAAAATTCCATTCTCCATGCCTGCTAAATAATACAGAGTTTGATTTATTGTTTCTTCTTCATAACTGCATTCAATATATTCAATATCCTGTGGGACAATTTTTTCTGATTAAATCCTCCTTCTGCTTTAATCAATAGGACTTTTACCTTTCAATTTAAAGTATCCAGTTTTCACCTTCACATAGCTTTCCTTAAAAGGCATTATCTTCTCTTACTGAAGAGAAGGTCTTCCTTTCATTTTAATAGCTTGACCCCATCATTTATAAAGATAACAACAGGAAGCAAATCACTCAAAGAAGTATCTCAGCATGGTAATCAGCTATCTATATAGCTGACTCGTCAAGGACAAATAGCCTGCATCTTGGTATCTGTCAAGAGATGGTACCTAAGAGAAGAAGAAATTAAAATTCCCTTGCCCAAAAACATCTAAATCAGCTCAACAAGGAGAATTTACATTTAGAAACATAAAAAGACAAGTTACCTCAGAAGTTATAAAATGGTGAGATTGAGACTTTTTACCCTCTCCACCTTTTTTTTTTTTTTTTTTTTTTTTTCTCTCAAGGCAATAGTCAGTGTGTGTGACTTTCATATACCCTTTGGTACTGTTTTGGAAATTCTAATGAATCATCTCTGCAATTTTCTGTTTATAAGAAGTAAATAGGAGATAGGGTCAGAAAAATAAGAAATAACAATGTTGGTAAGTTATTAACACAGTTAATAAGTATACAATACAATATATTTTTCACTTAGGAAAAAACTGAGCATCTCTCTATTGGTAAAATGAGACATACTAACTGTTGTTAGTAAGAAAAGCAAGACTGCATAAAAAACTATCCTTGGTTATTTTCACTGTTCACTGCCACATGTCATTGCTTAACAATATGATGGAAGCAGACTGGTTCAGCAGAACTCGTACTCAAAAGCAGAATAATAAAAGTTAGACTCTATTCAAAATGCTAGTAAGAAAGTTGAGATTTTCTGACTTTTTAAAGTGCAAGGACAACTACAGGTTCAGATTGAACTATGCTAATATTCAAAGAACTACATCCAATTCAGTGTGCTGTAAATCTGTATTCTAAATAATTGTTTTACATGTTTCCTGTTTTACTTTTCCTTGCTACTTCCCAGAAACAGAAAAATCAATCAAATATAGTTGACAATCACAATATCGTACAAGTGTTAATACTGATCTGCAAATTTTAAACAAATATGGTTAGGTTTCCTTTGTGCAACTACTTGCTATTTAGAAATTGGGAAATTTTACAAAATTTTACAAAATATTGGAAAATATTTTGGTTTAATATAGAGTTTTTGTTGATGTAACATGAACCCTGAATACACAGACCTTTTAAAGTCTGAAAATGGGAAATTTTAATTCCCATTTTAAAATGGGAAATAACACAGCTCCTTTCAGTAATAAATATGCAAGATAATCACAGAATCAGACTCTGAGATCATCAAGTCCAAGATGACTTGATCCACTGCCACTCCATCCACCCAGGGATGGAGAATCCACCACCTCCCTGGGCAGCTCATTCCAATGCTGATCATCCTCTCTCTAAAGAATTTTTTCTTAATATCTAACCTAAACCTCCCCTGGCACAGCTCAAGACCATGCCCTCTCGTCTGGAATATTTACAAAATATAAGGGAGATGTACTGGAAGAGCTATCAGAACTTAAAAAAAAAAAAAAAAAATAATCATCAGTGAAGCGGTGTGACAGATAAAAATCACTTTTTAGTTTTCTTGAATGCCTTGTGACCTACAGTAGGGGATAGCCCAGAATTCTGAGCTTTAGGCACTGAAGTTACCACACATTCACTTCTATTTCTTTATAGTGAGTGTGAGGTGAAATATTGTTAAATAGCTTCAAATAAAATATAATCTTCAAGACAAAAAAAAGTGTTAAGAAGCTTGTTCAAGCCAAACTGTGTGAACTTTGTACTTCACTCCGGAAAGCAGGAATCAGAGTGTGTCGTCTTAGATGAAGCTGTAAACTTACTGGGTTTCCTCACAGAAAAATATATATATTCATGTTTCAAGTAAGCAGAAGTAGTGAGAACATAGCAAAAGGCAATAACTTCATAAAGACATATGGAAGATTTATGGTAATTTAAATAATATAAGACCCATTCTTTGAATCTTAGGCTACTACATTCTGTAATAGGCAGTGACTATTTATAAACAGCTGCTATAGAAGCCTTCAACGTGATCAACACATCAGGTATGGACAGAATCAATTCCATTAGAAAAAATTAATAACCATTATATAATTTCTTAGTAAATATCCATCAATATATAAAGAGCACCAGTTGCTTCTGGAAAATAAAGTCTAGTTTAAAATAAATAAGTAATTTTGGGGGGGTAGCTTGGCTTACGTCTTAATTTATTTTACATTTTTATCTTTATGAATAAGATAATGTTACCAAGCACAGTGTATGGTTTGCAGATACCGTGATTACTAAAGTAGCAGCCATTTAAAAATGTGGTGATCTTAATAGCCAAAATAACAGCAAAGTAGTAAAGAATGTATTTACTGGAATATTAATTTCTTTTTTTTTTTTCTTTTCAATTTTTACACAGTTTCCTAATTTTGGCTACACTCAAAATAGGGTCAAATATTTATAATAGCAGCTGTTACAATTAATTTCTTCTTACATGGACATTTCCCTAGGGCACTGACTCTATCCTGTGTCCTATAAAATAGGAGATTTCCTGATTAAAGTAACACTTTAAATATTAAAGCATCTGGCACTAGTGCTGAAGATAATTTGTTATATTGGAAGGCCAAAAATTACAGAATGCCAAAAAAATTCCTTATTTGGAATCAACCAAAAATATGCATACTCAAAGAGCATTTTAAACGCTATTTATTGTTTATCTTAAGAACAAAAAAATATCTGGTTCCCTTATCCTGAAGTAACTCCTGTTTCTTGATTCTTCCAACATACAGTAATTGTTATGTTTTTCTGTATTTTATTTTTATTATACACAGCTTTAATTAAAAGTTGTAGCTTGGTCATAATTTTGTCTGGAAATTTAAGACCATATGAACTGCTTGGTGACTTTGAAATCCCTGTAACAGTCTTTTAACACTGCTTTTTTCCTGCTTCAATTTCCCTTTTCATGATAGATTAGGACAAAGAATGGGGATCTGGAAGGACTTGCCTTGAACTGTATAATGGGTAAATCAGAGGTAAAGTTCCTTTCTTTAACCTGTTATAGCAAGCATGCAGCTGGGGGATGAGAGAAGGCATTTCATGGTCTGATTGAAAACAATTTCCGCAAGCGATGGTGGTAGATTTCAGCAAACTCACTCATTTTATTTAATGGCCACTGTCATGGACACAAGAGAGGCTGGGCTGAGACAATGAGAGAATATCTCATTGTATGAAATTTAATGAGACCAAAGGTTGGGTCCTGCATTTTGGTCACCACAACCCCAGGCAACGCTACAGGCTTGGAGAAGAGTGGATGGACAGCTGCCTGGCAGAAAAAGACCTTGGTGTGCTGATTGACAGTCGGCTGAATATGAGCCAGCAGTGTGCCCAGGTGGCCAAGAAGTCCAGTGGCATTCTGGCTTGTACCAGAAGTCGTGTGCCTGTCAGGACTAGGGAAGTAATCCTGCCCCTGTACTCAGCACTGATGAGGCCCCACCAAGGACTGTGTTCAGTTTGGGGCACCTCAATACAAAAAGGACATTGAGGTGTTGGAGCAAGTCCAAAGAAGGGCACCACAGCTAGGGAAGGGTTTGGAAAACATCCCCTATGAGGAATGACTGAGGATGTTGGGGTTGTTTCATCTGGGGAAAAGGAGCCTGAGGGAAGACCTTTATCATTCTTTACAAATACCTGAGAGGAGGTTGTAGTGAAGGGGTGTTGGTCTCTTCTCACTGGTGAAAGAAAAAGGAGAACAGCTTCAAGTTGCATCAGGGGAGTTTAGGTTGGATATCAGGAGAAACTTCTTTACAGAAAGGGTTGTTAAGCACTGGAACAGGATCCTCATGGAGGTGGTTCAGTCTCCATCCCTGAATGTGTTTAAAAGTCTTCTGGATGTGGTGCCTGGGGACATGGTTTAGTCGTCATCGGGAATAGGGTAATAGGGTTAGGACCAGGCTGGACTCGATGATCTTGAAAGTCTTTTCCAAACTGATCAATTCTATGATTCTAAGAATGGAAATGTTAGATGGTATACTGCAACCTGAATTTTGAAACAGTCATGAAAGTACTAGATCCAAATTTCATTCTTGGATGCTTTCAATATAATAAATAAAAATTTGAAGTATCTGTAAAAATAATGATGAGTACATCAGAAAGTGTGCATCCCAAGTTTGTGAAATGGTAGTCCTTCGGTACAGAACTGGGCTTAAGTGCATTCATCAGAGTCTTTTATTAAGTACTTCTATCTTTTTTTTTCTGGAAGATGTGACTTTAATTTTGGCATATTCCTTATAATGCACCCTGTCTTCTCATGGTGCCAAGTAGTCTGTACGCAACATCACTGAAAATATGATTGTTCAAATACAATCAAAGTAATCATGAATGTAAAGCTTGTAGGATATGAAAAGACACCATTAAAGTAGTGTAGGGTTTCTTTGTTTTGTTTTTTTTTTTATTTTTCCTGTAGACTTTGCTCTCCTTTTGTCTGGCACATTAGGTATTTTTGTGTATAGTAGTTTTTGGTTAGTACTTAGGACATGTAAAATGATGATTATACTAGTTGCAATGCAAAAAAAAAAGAAAACAAGCTTTTAAAAGCTTTTCTTTTTCAAGCCACTGATATTTTTATACTTTAAGTCTACTTGGTGTATTCTATCACCTAAGCCACATGACTTACTGATGCAGGGACATAAAATGTCATATGTCTTTAAGTTGATTGCTTTCTTGTACTCCTCCTATTGAGACTGTGTATCTTTGTTCTTCCTGATAAACTAGGAATCACATTCAAATCCTCTTAAAGCTGACTGGGTTTTGTATGTATGAGCATCAGGCATTTCTTGAATACTCCTTCAGGATGATAGGGATGAAGGTTACCTTTGACATGGTTTCAAGTCTGATTGCACATTGTGCCATAATAATTTTCTGAAGCATGCTGTGTATTTCTTACATGCACTGCCTGGACAGTTCAAGAGGATGATTGGCTTCTAAAAAAAGAAAAAAAAAATCAAAAGAGAAAGAGCAAAAATTGAATGTCAGGACCAGAAAAAATACTCAGATGCCAAGTGAAAGAAAAGGCATATACAACCAATGCAGAACTAGATAATTACCCTGTTGAAATTAGGCTGGAATTGGTGATGAGTTTTAAGACAAAAGGACAGCCAATTGTTAGAGCAGTTATTAAGTATTCATATACTTTTAAATGCATTGTTTTAATATCATGCTCTTTAGTTGCTATGCAGATTGCATCTTACTGCAGTTTTTGTTACCGGTTGTCTAAAACTTCAGTGCTTTAATATGACAGAAGAAAAGTGTTAAGAATAAGTGAATAATGCTGTAAGTGTACACTGGCGCTTACCACCTGTAAAATAAAATATTGTGTTCCATGGCTATCACTGAGCTAGATATGAACTTACCTATTGAAAGCCCTAGTGGTATGCTTGACAGGCTTATGTATTTAGGAAACAGGGTGGTCTGGAAAATCTAGCTTGAGCCAAGAACAAAGAATTCATTAAAAAGACATAAAAATACTATTTTCTTTGAAAAAAGCTTTCTTAAAGGAAAGCATAAGTAAACAGCACAATTCAAATGTATTAATCTTCCTAAAGTCATGCCTGTACTAGTGCTCAATCACATGTGAGAGCTTTGCTTATTTTTCATATTTTAGTTAAACTATTATAAACAGTAACTAACTTTTTCTTTAATGAACTGTGTTTGAAATCCTCTAAAAAGCAGACTTAATTTATTGAAGCGGAATTTGGTGTGAGAAAGTTCTAGACTTTGTATGGATGTGGAAAATAGAACAGGTGTAGTATTTTTATTTGTATTTCATGTTACAGCAGTAAAATTTTGTTTTTCTAAGTTATTCTAATCCTCAGCTGCCCAATTTGTTGGGCTTAAATTTCATTTTTGTATCTCTCTGCCTATCTTCCATACACAGATAGGTATGTAACATCTTACAAATACCATGGTCATTACTGTGGAATAGGTTGAAATAACTTAAATTTGTTTCCTCCTGGAGGAGAGAAAATCTTATCAAAGACCTTGATAGAACTAGCCAATAAACAATGATGTGTTTTCTGAAGAGATGTGTCTGGTGCACTGGGAATCATGACATTCCCCACTGGTATTAAGTAGCCTTTTTGATGAAAAACAGTGAAGTGTATTGGTCCTTCTGTGGTGCACAGAATATCAGTGCACTAACACTTTATATTAATTCTAAAACTCATTCTAAACACATTCTGATTTTTTTTCTATATTTTGCCATAAACTTTCTCTTCTGATTTTTGGGTTGGGTTTTTTGTTTGTTTTTTGTTTTGTTTTTTTTTTTCCCCTACTTCAGTGTTAACATGGAGTTGAAGGATCAAATTTTGCAACGAAGTTTTCCAGTATAAGATTTTCAGTGAAGAAGTAGGGATTTCAGTGGTAGCTTTAGAAGACAGAACTTTTTTATGGTCATAAAACAGACAAGCAAGAACTATTGCAGCCATATCAATACCACACTCTGGCTATTTGATGTATCCCTTTTTTTAAGAATGATTAAGAACTTAATTACCTGTTTGTTCATTAATATCTTTTTGATCTAATTAAAGTCAACTTCATTTGAGTACTTTGAAGACATATCCTTTTCACAATCAATATATATCTAATTTATGTGTTAAATTGTCTTTAAAAATTTTTGTGTAACGTTTATTGATCATTACTTACTTAATGAAGATATTGTCCTAAAACCTACATGGAAGGGCTTCTGCATAAAGGGCAGAACTCACTGCCAGGACAAAAAATATGCCAGTAACAGGTGGGCCCTGGGCCTTCAACTGGATGCTGAGTACATAAAAAAGCTCTGAAACATACATTTTAATTTTCAGTTTCTCTGTGGACATACCTGGGGTTCCTTTGGAAAATCTTTGTATAATTTATGTGTAAGCCTAAACAGAGAGGTCTTGATCTTTTCCATGGACATATTCATACTTCCATAATGACTGACAAAACATCATGATTAATACTGAAATATATCCCCTTATAGCTTTCAGCAACCTTATATTGAGTGGTTGACTGGGACACACTGAGGGTGTGAAGCAGAAGCTGTATCTCAGCAGTTGCTCTGCAGGCTCAGCAAGAGAAAGAGGCTCCTTCAGGGCCCTCAGCTGAAACAACAACTAGGAGAGCCCTCAAATCTCACTGACTGTGCTAGGAAAACAGGAAAGACTATATTCCTTATATAAGTACTTATATTCAGTTTTTTTCACTTTAGAGAAATCGTAACATCTCCTTCTGAAAAACAATCAAAGTTATTTTTCCTATCTCCTGGTTTTATTAATTACTGTGAAAGAAATCTTCATTTGTGACTTTGTAAGAGCTAGGAACTCTTAAAAGAGGAAAAGGGAGGTATATAAGTGTACATAGTTCCCTTGCACAAAGCACAAAAAAAAAGGAGAATGGAGATCACAGGGAGGCTATATTAAGAAGATTGCAGAAAAATATTTTAAGTTAATAACTTAAAACTCCTGTCCAGAAATTAATGGCATGGTCTCAAATACCCCGATCTTTTAAGGTTGTATTCCTATTTTGATTTACTTATTTTAAATTCTGAAAAATGTCAAAAACTCTGTAAAAAATTCGTCAAATGGGGAAAAATCAAAAAGTTTGATTAAAGATTGGTGCCATATAGAAATGGGAAGTGGCTTTCAGGCTTGATGGGGTCCAAGAAATGCTGGGTATTGTAGACACAAAAACATATCCAAGGAAAACTCTGAGAAAATGCTGTCTGGATGGGGTCTGCAGGTTCCAGGAGCACTGGAGGCTTCACTAATTTCTAATTTCTCTTCTTTTTTTCTTTTTTATTTTTTTTTTTTGGTAAGGTAGGTACGAAGGTATTTTCTCTCCTTTCATGCCTTTTAAAAATAAATAAATAAACTGGTGTTATCAGGAAAAGGCCTACTCTGACCTATCATTTTTGAAAGAGGTATTAAAAGGAGACACAGCACAATTACTTTATTGAGAAATATTAATGTAAAACCTAAAATCGTAAATGAAATATTCTCTGATTTTAAATATTTGGCTGCTTCAAGTCTATCTAGTCTCAGTGTTGGAAAGGGTTAGAAAAGTACAGACTAAGTCCCTAAAGAGTGTCAGGTAGGACTAAATAAAATAGTATTTTTATATTTTCAGTGCTTGGAAACATGAGAGATTATAGGAAAAACAGAAGCTGAAAAATAAACCAAACAAGCCAAACATCAAATAAAAAGTAATCACCATGACCCCTGGGCAAGCTTGGACTCAAAGCAGTTGATTTTTTTTTTTTTGGCAGTAAACATGACAGACTGCTTTTTAGAAAGAACAGAAAGAACCACCACAAAAGCTAAGATTAGTTGTGAATAAAGTAGGTGGGGGGCATGTCACCTCCTTACCTACCTGCTGCACTGATATCCAGTACAGACAGGTTTTGGATGAGGATCTGAGGACCTAAATCTCTTGAGGAAACCTTAGAAGCTAGACAATGTCAGGACTATAACTCGCTTCTTTTGACCTGGTGGTTGTGGATAATAGTCTAGTAGTTACAGTACTGACTTCAGAAGAGTGAAACTGTGGTCCTAACCTGTAGTAAACACCATGGAAAATGCAACCAATAATTCTATGGTCAGATAGATCTGAATCTGACTTCTGCCCTTTTCTACCCTGAATTTCAGCTTGTTCTTTTTGTCTGCTATTCCTGAGATTTTGCATTCTCAGGAATGCACAGGGATTTGTGAGAATCACCTCTCAGTGTACTTTCTCACACTGAATGAAAGGAATCCTGACACAATTCCCAGGAGGGACAATGTACAAAGTATATAATGGGAACACTACACTTCAGTTAAGTAGCATGGAGAAGATCTGACAGCACTACACACTTGGACAGCAGAAGATGTAGCTCCAGTTTATGGCATCTGACCTTTAAGAAAAAAATCTGTCTTCCTAGTTATTAAATGCAAAGAATAGAAAGGATTTGTGGAAGTGGGATGACTAAGTCACCTCTTCCTTCAGTATGACTGTCTCCAGAAAAGGACACAAATATGTGTCCCATTGCATGGGTTTTCATTACCATATTACATGAAAAATAAACATTATACCAGAAGAACAGAAAATTGGAAAAAATTGTAAAATTTCATGTACTTTGATAACAACAAGTTGAAATTAGTGTATTTTTTACATGGGCCCCCTAGCAGCTATTCCTGCTTATGTAATGGTCTTGTAGACTGCTGGATTCACGGCAATAAAACAAATGAATGACAGCTCTTTGTATGGTAGAGGATAATCATTGTAACTGAAAGGTCTTGAAAATATATCTAAGGGCAATAAGAAAAATTAATAAAATTATGTATGTAAGACAATTTTCCTATTTTGTGATGAATGCGTAGCAATTTTCAGCTTGTAATTGAGATAATACATGCATGACTTTTAGATTACACTGTATATTGCAGTCTAAGGCATGTCAAAACCACTTTTTGGTAAACTATTAAGTTAATGCATAAGATATTGGGGCAGCTCAAGAAAGGAGAAGGAACAGACAATCAAAATGAAAAATGAAACAGATTAGAAAAGGCATCGGAATACTCGTTTCTCTGTCTACTGGCGTGTTCAACAACCTGTATTGTGTATACAGCAGGCTGTACTTGCTGCTTTGTTTCATTCATGTAGTGAATAAAAATCTTCCCTAGAGAAACAAAGTCTTAGCTTGTCACTTGCTTTATAATAAGCATGTGAAGTTACTTCGACAAGTCAAGTTTTTAATTACTGGAGTTACTAAAAGTGATTTATCTTCTAACGGCCCAGTTGCAAAAATGATGACACTACTGATAAAAATAACAAATTACAGTCATGAAAAGGAGACATAATTTTGCTGTCCCTTTTGCTCTTCAGATGCAAGACAGTATTTCAAATAATTAAAAATAGACTCTTTGTTATATCAAAATGACCTCAAATTTCTCTAACAGACCTAATTTTAGTTTTCACTGCAGTTTTTTATTGTTTCAGTTATCAAATATCTAGGTACATATAGTAGTTTCTTCCAGTAAAGCTACTGTATTACTGTCATGAGACAGTATGCTTGAGTTGTGATCCCATTTTCCTCAGTTTGTCTCAACAAACTCCAAGTGGGATATTATTTTGAATTTAAGCATATATGGAGACCAATACAACTGGCCTTTAGAAGGCTATGAAACTATAGACCACAATCCCAACAATTTGCTTTAAAAAAAAAAAACAAAACCAAAAAAACCCCCAAACATCAAACAAACACAAAAAATCCCAGAAAAACCCATATATGTAGTTTTAGACAGAATTAGCAATTAAAAATAAATTCTCTGTGGTCTTTTTGTGTGAAGATGGATAATTATCTAGATTTACTAAAATGTACACGCAATTCCAAGACAGCTCTTTCTTGTACCCATGAGATTCCTGGGGGAAAATTATGTAAGTGCATAATACTGATGGAGAAAATGGGTGACAATCTGCATCTCCAAAATAATGAGGTTTACAGCTCCACCAACACTTAATTTTCTCAAACTAGAAAAAGCATTTCTATGCAAAGCATTTAATGCACTAAGAGACTGGAGACAGTCAATAAACAGCAGAGAAATGGTAAAACGTGTAACCTTCAGCTACCTCATAAGGCATATTATGAGGTTTTTAACTTTCCTGATTTAAAAGTTATCCTACTCGTTGTCTAGAAGTACAGGACATCTGCACCATCAGTCTTTGTCTGCAGGAATAACTTATTATCAACATTTTAAGTAGCCAACATGTTTTACAGGAGCTCAACAGCTGCTCATACAGGGTAAAAGTGTGCTGTGTGTGGTGTTTCTGTAACTGAATCTTTAAAGGGGTGAATTCAAGTTCTACAATGCATGATTTTTACTTTTCTTAATATTTTCTACATGACTATACATGTGTCCTGACAAATTTGTGGCAGTCCTCTGACAATGCACCTCAGCTCCTTTGTTTTCACACCACAATACCAGCAGGCTTTCTTACTGTCCTTCTTACAGCTTTTCATTCAGCACCTGTATAAGAAACATCATATACTGGTATAAGCTCAGATAAGGGAAAAGAATGTATACTATTTGCAACTACTCATACTCTTATCTCGCTCTGGAATCTTCTTCTGTTGTTTTGTCTCTGTACAGCTGGCATGTGTACTTGGCTTTCATGTAAGATAAGCAAGATCAGGAGATAATCCATCTCTGGGCTCAAGCCATTTTACATTGTACAAAGATATGAGTATAAGCCTAACAGTAGTCCTGGAGGGTCAGAGCATGACAACTGGAAAATTTTTAAAGAGTACACCCTTAATTGCAGGAACAAGCCATTTTGAGGTTCTTCAGGAATTCTGATTGTGGGTTAAGTTGTTTCTATATATGTAGCCACTGTTAATATATAGCACAATACTCAAAGAAATGAACGTGTTTAAAACCATGTTTTTGTATGCAAATATTGTACGATGAGGGTACTTTCATAATATATGGGGTGTGGTTTTGCTATGTAATATTTTAATGTAGTTTGGTCAAACAGTTTTTGAAACTTTCACCGGTGTTTACAATTAAAGATAAAAGGCTGTAAGGCAAACAAGTATATTCTGCGTTGCATAAAACTATATAGTAATGTAAGTAAGGTAAGGGGAGCATGTGTTGATATGTATTTCTGAAACAAGTTAGTCTGTTTATATAAATAGGTGTAAACTTTGCTCTATGTCTTTTACATTACATATCATAGATAGAAATTGCCTAATGTTTCAAATTTCCATTAGAAATTTCTATTGAATTAGAAATGAATGAAGAACCCAGAAAGTAAAGAGTACAAAATATGATATAGCTTCAGTTTTGACTGAGCTTTTATTTTAGGCAATGTCATATATAACTTCTTAAGCTGAATTTTTTTAACACCTTTGAATCAATACTTCACATGCATTGGAACTTCTTTTACCTGAATAAATTGCATACAAAGAAATTAAAAAAAAAGTATGGTCTTTAATTGGAGAAGAGCTTAAAAAGATTATAGCAGAATGTGTTACTATCCTAGTGTTACTGGGAGAAGGGTGAATTCAGTCAGATTCAAATTGTGAAGACTTCTTCACTGTGGGTTTTTTAATGCAGTTTAGGTTCAATCATGAAGTCAAGGAAGCCGTTCAGCTCTTGTTAATGCAGATGCCTACATTTGGCTGGCCAACTGACATGTGCAGTTCCACTGGCTACATTGTTTAGAACTTTATTGCTTTCTGTGAGAGTGTAGAAACCTCTCTTGGTTGCTAATTTTTACCCTGGAGACGTCTAAATATATGACATGTATAAAGTACTGACCATATAAGTACTCTATACTATTAATGGAGTGAACAGATTAATGTGATTGTTATAAATATCCAGGGATAGGATACTGGCCATTCTAAAGATAGCATTAACTTATGGGCAGATTTGGTTCTTGCAGTAGGAGTAAAATAAATGGAAGGAGAGTCACTGTTTGATACAGAAATTCAGTCAGTACTGAGCCATTTTATCACTCTCTGACCAGAATAATTTTCCCACCAAAATGCAAAGATGCAGTCTAGACAGCAAGAGGATACAATAAGGATACAATAAGGATTCAGGGAGCCTTCATAAATATTATAGATTGGCAGGATCTTAAATAATAGTTGATTCCAAAGTCATGTAGCAATATCTTTCAAAAAATAGCAAAATTGTCCTCTGTTGATAGCATTAGGAGTGATACTCTTTTTTTTTTTATTATTTTAATTTTTTATTTTTGAACCAATTTGATTAGATTTTCGGAGCAATTTTGAAACCTCTGTTGTGTGACCTACTTGGAATCTAAATCTTATTTATGAGAAAATGTACCAGCCATAGTTACATGAAAAAATCTGTTTCACAGCTGAAAATATTAATCAGTGGGTTTAAATTGTTTAATTCGTAGAAAAGAATACGATCAAATGGATTAGACAACCAAATTTTTGATTTTTCCCTTCTTTGGCTCTAGTGAGTCTCCTTTGATGCCTCATGCCTCTTCAACTCCTATTTGTTGAGCTTTATAACAGTAGGAAATCAAATTTTGTAAGAAGGATTTTGTCTAAAATATTATTTGGACTAATGTTTGGAACACTCTTCTGGAGGGTAGGAAATGTTGTTCCAGTTCCTGTGTGGTTGATAAGAACTGAGAATCAAAATTTTATTCTCTTAAGTGTCTGATATCCATTTCATCTTCTACTGATACTCTAAAGATCACTAAAGAGGTTCATCCAGTGGTTTATATAGGATAGGTTAGATGGATGGAATTCAGTCTACTTGGTAGAGGTATTGGGTCTGTTAAATTTTCCCTGACATGTCCCAGAAAGGCAATCTAGTTAAATGATTGGCATTTTCTTGGAAATAACAGAAAAATACATTCTCTTGGTATGCTAGAGACATCCTTCTCTATTCTCTATCTCCCTGGCTTTTGTTGTTTAGGTTCTTCTTGGTTTTTTTTTTTGTTTTTTTTTTTTTTGTTGTTTGTTTTTGTTTTGTTTTGTTTTGTGGTTTTTTTTTTTTTTTAAGATTATATTTAGATCCACTTTATGTGAATATAGAGACACCATTATGTTATTTCACAATCAATATATTATTAATTTTGCTTTGAAAAGATCTCTGACTCAACTATTGCCACTGGGCCCTACCTCAGTTGACCCCTACACACCAGCTTTATTTTCTGTTAGTACCGCATTGTGTTGGCACCGGTGTACAGGGCTCATCATTGGATTTTGCTGCAGCATTCTTGGCCAGTGCAAAAGAAAACAACTAACTGATGGAGCTGAAGTATTACCCTTTTACATCAGCAGACGATTTGGCTGAATTTTTAGCAATTTGTATCAAAAGATTAATTAAGGGATGAAAGGTTCTTGCCTGTTTTACTTCATCAGAATGCTGATGTCCCAACAGATTTAATAATCACATTAGTCACTAATTTAGATGCACAGTGTTGATCTGATCCCTGGAATCCATGAAGAATACCTGCTGGCAATATTCAGCAAAATATTATTTCCTAATAGAGGGGTTTCCCACCAGAGTAGTTACTCAGTGCTTCTGTTCATCAGTAGGTACAGTCAGCTACTCTATTGGGACCATCCTTCACACAAAAGGAAATATTTTCTTCTCCCCCTCAGAGATAGCACTGCACATCAACAAATTCTTTACACTTTCTATAAGTTCTTAATGAATATATAAACAATAGCTAAGGAGTTCCATTTTATTAAAAAATTACTAGGAATTGGAATTTTACATAAAATCCTATGAAATATACCCATTGATTAATCAACATTTAAACTTTCATTGTCATCATCATCATCATCACAGAATGGTTTCAGTTGCAAGGGACCTTGAAGATCACCTATTTCCAACCCCTCTGTGTGGGCAGGGATACCCTTCACTAGACCAGGTTGCTCAAAGCCCCATCCAACCTGGCCTTGAACACTTCTAGAGAGGGGACATCCACAGCCTTCCTGGCCAGCCTGTTCCAGTATCTCCCTTAAACTCCTCTTAAAGAGGATGCATATTGAGTTGTAGAGAAAATGTTTCTTCTTCTTCCTTAAAACATTAAATAGCATGAAGAAGAAATGTTTGACTTGTGTGTCAGTTTTGTACTTCTATTCCATTTTTTATTGCACAAAATTGTTGAACTTCCAGATGTGGCTTTGGATTTTGACTCATGACTATTTATTATTCTGCTCTGTTTTGGACAAGGTACATAATCACAACAGTTTTGAATATTTTACTTTAGTGACTAATTGAGAAGAAATTACACAATACATTAAGATGAAAAATAAACCATTTGTAAATTGAAAATTCACTCTTTCAATCTAAAGGACTTCCTATGCTGTGAGTATAAGAGTAACATCTATTCCCCTAATAATCATGAGAGATTAATCCTTTACGTAATTTATTTTCCAAAGACCGAAACAATTATTTTCTTTTTATCCTTTGTGTTTGTATGCTTTTATATAAGCCCTTGACCCCCAGATATTGTTATGGATGAATGCCAATCTCATGTTTCATAGTTACTACAGAACTGATTTGTGAATCTTTTGAAAAAATTGAGAGGGACTGATTTTTCCCTCTTCAGTTTCACAAAGAGGAGATTGTTGGTGGGTTTTGGCTTTGAATTTTATTGGGGTCTTGGCATTGTTTTTTTGTTTTGTTTTGGATTTTTGGGGTTTTTTGTTGGTGGGGTTTTTTTTTTTGTTTTGGTTTTGGTTTGGTTTTGTTTTTTTTTTTTTTTTGCGGAGGAGGGTGGTGATCTTAGTATGCAGGCTGAATACATGCTATGAAATATGATTAAACTTTGGTGGTGTCACAGGAAATATTTGTGTTTTAGACAGCACCTGCCCCTTAGGATTAATCATGTTTTCTTTCTGTGGGACTTTTAAGATTTATATCTGTCCCTGTCAGAGAAAGTGCAGACACAGAGCAGTAAGCAATCATTTTAGGTAGGAAGTCACAGGCTAATGAAAGGAAGATGACGTGGGCACATAAAGTATATGCTGGTGGGGGAAATAATGGATGATAATTTATTGGAAGAGAAGGTATTCTTAGGAGGATGATCAAGTGGAAAGAAATAGGAAAAAGGGAGAGACAAAGGATGATATACTGAGCTGAACATGCTAAAGAATGGACAGTTAAGAAAAATGAAAATGAGTAAAAGATTTAAGAAAATGTAGATAAAGAAATCTCACTCAAAACCTGCTGATTATTTACATGTCCGGATTTGGCTTCTACATAGCTGTTTCCACTAGTCTACTAATTCTTTGTTGATCTGTCTCTGCTGTCTTTACCAAGCATAGGACTGAGGACGAATGGACCATTTAGTGCCTTTACATCGAGAAAGAGCTTCCTTCAGTAGTTTGCATAAAGAGCATGTCAAAAAGGAGAGTCTCTAGGCAGTGCAGCCTTTGGTTTGGTTGCTTATCCTCTTACCAGTTAGTTTTAGTTAGTTCTTCTCTGCACACTTTTTCTGTTTCTGCTTTACCTTATTTGTTGAGCTACCCAGCGATTATAGTCCTAGATATCATATTAATGTAAAAGAATATAGCATGGAAAAGTGAGACAGCTACTATATCTTACCAAAACAAATGGAAAAGTTATATTCTGTTTTGATTCAGATGGTTTATCAGTTTATTTTTAGTGTTATAGTAAATGCTTGCTCTTCAGTTGCTTTCCAGTAAAACTGTCTCAGTGGTGCTTGCATGTATCAATACTTGATAAAGTAATAAAGCATAAGGATATATTATTTTGAAAACACACTACAAAAAAAAAAATCAAGAGGTAAAGAAATGCAAATCAGATTACAAAGAAGACCAAGATAGCATTTATACTTATAACAGTAAGAACTACATTTTTTTCACTTATAAATGATTTAATCCCATTGAATTTTTTCTCATTTTGTAATTTTTCTTCTTTCTTGGAAAGATACTATTAATTTCCTTGCAGAATTACAAGTAATTACTTTTTTACAAAAAAGTCAAATTTACAGTATAATTGTCTGAAAGACAATTCTTTCATTTGCTGCTTCTTTCATTTGCCTATGTTTATTCAGACAAGAATTAATCAGAACTAAAACTGAAAGGAAAGCCATAAAGCAAATCAAGTTTGCTTTATGCAATAAAACATGTGAAAATTTGAACTGAAAAACTGATTTTCTGACCAAAATCTTTCTCACTAGCAAGTTTGATGGTATTGTATGAAGGTTAGGTCCTTGTGAAGAATACAAATAAAGCAAATAAGTTACACTGAACTGGTCCCATATTACTCTGTCTAACCTTTTCTTCTTATTAAAAAATTTGTTTCATTCTATCAATTTCAGTCCATAACTTACTACCAAACAGCATAATTAGTTATATTCTTGATTTGGTAAGGATCTTTTAATTCAACCTTTTCTATCAAAACACTGTATTGAGGGAACTCATTTGATGTCTTACTCATCTCTGTTGAAAAAAAAAAAAATTACAGTAATGTTTCATTCTATGGAAATAATAAAAGAGGAAATTATGTTTTCATTTGAATTCTGCAATTAATATTTTATTATAAGTTAAAATTTTCCTTCAGTGTCTGGATATCCAGCCACTTCACATCCAATGATAATACTTAGCTGTCAAAAGTACTGATTTACCTAAGCGGGTTTTGGTGATGCTTCTGGGAACTGTGAAGAGTTACTGAACAACAGGAGACAGAGCTCATAGTTTATAGGAGGCTTTTAAACTTCTCCTGTGGAAAATATATTTTAGAAAGATACTGTAAGAATAAAACAGCAATTTATTTTAAAATTGATGCCTAATTTGAATATATTTAATCATTGAAATAATTGAGGTTTGTATAACAGCTTCACTGTGGGAGCCACAATATTAAAATCTGTCACCTGGCATAGGTATGCTTTCTTTTCTCTTGAACAGTAAGTGGAATATAGCAATAAACTGACCACAAGCCTTTATGAGGGATTGGAAAGCAAGTACAGTGCAAATAAAAATAAGCATTTTTAACAAAGAAAATAAATTGAGTGAGAGCAAAATGAATTCTGACGTTAAAGACCACTAGTAGTGGAAATGGAATAGACACCTAGATATATCCTTACTGATAAGTGTATATATTATTATTCTGTAGTGTCAGTTTAGACTTGACCGAGAAATGTGGCTAATAATGATCTGTGTACATAGTATAAATGTTTGTCTAGCCTTGAGCACAGCAGATATATTGTCAATATTACAAAATAATCTTTTTGTTGCATTACAATTTATTTCCATATTTAAAGGCTTCAACAATGTGGTTTTTTACAAGTTTACATGTCCATCTTCATAACTGACCTAGCTTGCATTGATTTGAAAAGAGGAAATCTCAAGTGACCACCCCCCCCCAACTGTAAAGTAGCACCACTCCCATCTCCGGGTAAATGTGTCTGCAGAGGGAGCTATTTTGAAATACTGAAGAATACTTCAGCATCCAGTTGATCTTTGTGCAGGGAAACTTGGCTTCTTCTTTCTTAGCTATTTAGATGATATGGAGAACCTCAACTGTCCTCTAGCTGGGTTTATTGGGTTTTGTTTGTTTGGCTGTTTTTTGGTGGGTTTTTTGTTTGTTTGTTTGTTTTGTTGGGTTTTTTTGGCTTGTGCTTTCATTTGTTCTTTCCTCCTTTTTCCAGCCATAATAGGGACACTGGATGAAGGGACACTTTCTTGGTGATGAGAAAAATGTACCTTTTTGTAACACCAGTTCTACTGCATGCCACTGAATTTGTTTGAGTAATAGGATGACAATATGAATTGGACATAATTCAAAACGTATTGATGTGAATTACAAATCCCAATCATTTGCTGTGCTGTCCAGTGCAAGATTATGTGATATTCTGCCAATCCTGTATAAAATCTGTGTTACCAATTTTACATTTATAACTGTGTAGATGTGCACACAGCATTCATATGTGTGTAGCTGCAGAATTTGGCATATAATGGGTAACTATATTTTACTTACCCATCCGTTTCAGATATTCTGAGGGTCTGATAGGAATCTTAGTACTAATGGCAGCACAGAAGGACTAAAACAAAGGCTTTTAACTCTGAGCCAGGGTAACAAATGGTCAGAGGTGCTATTAGGCAGTTTCCATTGACTGACTAAAAGAAGAATCTAGATTATAAAATTCAGCATGGTCCTTCACACTGGTAGATTTAGATGAAGAGAAATTCTACTTTTAAAAGCTTCCCTGAAGTCTCTAGGTTTGCATGAGCTACTTTAATACCTTAATACTTCTAGCTGAGCTTAGGCAGACACATTGTTTTCATCACTACCTAAGTGAACATTTTAAGGCCCACAACAGAGGATTCACCTCTGTATCCTCTTGGCTCTCTGCTGTGTATGTATTCAGATTGTGTGCATAAAAAAAGCCTCATAAGCAAAGTAAGATGATAAAAATCTGAAAGGAAGACAACAATCTTAAGGCATGACATTTCCAATTTGATTTTTACTTTCTATATTAAAAAATGTTTGAATTTAAGCTATAAGTGACTGAGAACGCATCAAAATATATTGAAAGTCTGAACTTACTCATGTTTCCCATTATTCAAGGCAAAAAATTACTTTTCTAATGCTAATGGGTCTTCAAATTCACATTCACTTTTTAATGTATAAAGTTAAGCTTTTCATTCTCCTGTGTAGTATTTTGATGGCTAAACAGACTTTTAATATATTTAAAGCTCTACCTAACACAACAGAACAGTCTGTCAAAGCCTTAATTTCATGTTTTAAAAGATTACTGTTGAGCTAATTGTATGGTAACTCTTTGCAGATAAATAACTCCTGTAGTGCCTGTGCATAGTGCCATTTACTCGTATTTCTGGTGCATATTTTTTTTTAATTCAGATTTAAATTCAACTCTCATTGATCACAAGTCAGTTTATCCTGAATGAAAATTGCTGCATCTGTTGTTATGTTTTTTTAATCCAAATTTTCTTGAGTTATAGAATCATAGAATGGTAGGGGTTGGAGGGGCCTCTAGAGCTCATCTAGCTTAATCTCCTTGATAAAGCAGGTTCACCTAGAGTAGGATGGGCAGGATGGTGTCCATGCAGGTTTTCAATATCTCCAGAGAAGGAGACTCTGGGTGGTTTGTTCCAGTTATTCTGGAACATATAATCTGTTATTCTCAAGGTAAGTAAGTTTTTCCTCACGTACAGGTGAAACTTCCTTTGTTCCAGTTTGTGCCCAGTGCCTCGTGCCCCTTGTCCCATTGCTGGGAACTACTGAAAAGAGCCTGGCCTCACCCTCTTCACACCCACCCTTTAGATATTTATAAACTCTAATAAGATCCTCTCAGATAAGATTCCCTAGGCTATCCACCTAGGTCTCTCAGCCTTTTCTCATGAGAGAGATGCTCCAGTACCCTAACCATCTCTATAGCCCTCTTCTTGGCTCCTCATAGTTCCTTGTTTTCTTGTTCTGGGGAGCCCAGAACTGGACACAGTAGTCAAGATGTGGCCTCACTAGGGCAGAGCAGAGGTGGAGGAGAACCTTCCTCAACTTGCTGGCCACACTTCTTAATGCACCCCAGGTGCCACTTTGCTGGCTCATTGTTAACTTGTCCATCATGACTGCCATGTCCTCCACAGAGCTGCATTCCAGCAGGTCAACCCCTAACCCTACTCTCAATGGGCATGTTCTTATGGATTTGTATGGATTTGGGATTTATGCTGTTGAAAAGAAAGGTGCCATTCAGTTTACCTTGTCAGAATGGGCCTCACTTCCAAAGATTTGCAGACTTCATGCCTGATCTTAGATTTATTCTCAAATGAATGAATGTGAAAACCCAACATGTGGTTTTGTTACGTGTTACACAATTCTGTATCACTGCTTTTAAGTAATAGAAGGATGATAACACTTTCATCAGTTGTTCTAATTACCTGTCTGAAATCTAGGAACACAATTTAAGGCAGTTAAATACTGATGTTAATACCAACTGGTATTTTTGAAATCCTTATTGATGTTAATACCAACTGGTATTTTTGAAATCCTTATTTAGATATTGCCTCTATCCCAATTCAGATATTGCCTAATCTTCTAAGAAACAGGATCTCATTAGTAATATTCAGAAATTTTTTCTCCATTTTTTCCCTTTCCATTCCTCTTGTCAACTCTTTCTTTAAGTAACCTTAAAATACTGTTAGGATAGTGCAATAGACAGTGTATTTCATTGAAAGAAACATAATTTCTTCGATGCTATCAGAAAGAATATGAAGACAAAAAAAAATGCAAAAGTATAAATGAAGTCAATATGTGAGGAAATCAAAAGCAGAATTCAGGATACCATAAATATTTTTTTTTTAACTTGCTACCTGATTTGAAAATGGTCAGTTCTGTCTTGTTTGAAAGCTTCTAATCTGGTCTGTCAAAAGCATATGTTTTCATTAAAATCCATTTATTTTTAATACAGTTCACTATCAAATCAAGGATTGCATGACTGTTTCAGAGAAGTGGGAAGATTACATAAGGGAGACAGTTTGAAATCCCTGCTCAGTCTAATTTGGAGAAGAGAGGAAAACTTGGCACTACCTTTTCCCAAATTAGTATCCCTAGCTATCAGTTCTTAAATAAAATTATATGAAAGAAATCCTGTGTGCATGGACTAAATTCTATTCAACAGGGTCTAGGGAAATCCTGGAGCAGCAATGGCCATTTTAGCTTGAGTTAAAACCTGTTTTCTGTTTCCTTTTTGTCTTCCTTAACAGAAGTAGGCAGCACAAGTTACACTGAAGTCTATAAGGACAGAAGGAAAAGGTCTCCTTAATATTTTTTCTTTCTTTGTCACTGCTGATAGTTGGGAAAATACCTGTTTTGCAATTGCCATCCGGTTCTTACTAATTGCCAGCGTTTCATAGAAATAACTAGGATCAGAGATGTGAAAACTAGGAGAGAGATATGTGAAAAAGGACACTTGACAGGCCCTAAAACTGCCCAATGACAATACATACTGCTTAAAAGCTCTGTATGTAGTATTACACCTATGCTTTCCATCTACGTTGTTTTGAGACCACCAACAAGGACTAAAATGAAATCATAATAATTAAAATTACAAAATATGCATACGAAGTGATGTTTTACTACAGCTATAGTTGAGAGGAAGTTCTTACAGGTTCTTTCCTCTGTCTGTAAATCTTAGATATGAAATGTCAATAATTTATAGTTTCTTTGCATCCATATGTAGTAGTTTTATAAGTATTTGTCCCTGGAATTTTGAGAGATCTATTCTTTATCTGTAATGGGATCTGTACATATCTCTCAGTGTGTTGTGAACAGTATTTCTGCATGATTTTTTATACTATTATATCTCCGTCGCATTATCTTCCAAATGCTTGGTTTCCCATTGACTCTCTTCTATGTAGAGCTGCGTATGGCTTATTTCTTTATGCTACTGCAACTTAATAATATCACTAATATCTTTATATCAAATGTAAAATATATCTTATATAAAAAATAAACTCTATATATCTTACTGTAATATGTCACTATATCATGATCCCGTATGTCTGAAATTTTCAGCTAGTACTAAAATATTCTTTTTTATAAAGTTTTGGTCATTTTCTTAGCAATATTTTTCGTTCTTAAACCCCTTACTAAGAAAATTTGTATACTGCCAATGACATGTTATGCTGTGGTGCTCCTTCTGAGGTCTGATCATTTGACTACTGCTGGAGGAGCATGCTTCTTAACTTCCCCTTTTGGTTTGATAAAAAGGATTCTCTCTGGGGGAGTAGATCCTCCTGTAATATAGAAATGATTGCAACTGGAGAAGACAGTTTCATGCCATTTCGCTTTATATTAATCAGGGAAATAAGTAATAGAAAAGCCTCTTGTCTAGTGGAAAATGCATAAGTCTGGTATTTTTAGATAAAGCCCAGTTTATTGGTACATGGTAAATGTTAAATTTACAGCTACAAGCTATGAATTTGAGAAATGGTTAGGGTTAGGGCTAGGGTTAGGGTTCTTCTCATAAGAATATGAGTGGGTCTACTGATTTCAGACGACCTAATCATGTGTATATAGCTATCTTTGTCCACAAATATTTGTAAGACTGGGTTTAACCAGGTTTTCTGCCTTAAAACAAAGCAAAACAAATCCAAACAAAACAAAACCATGTTGTAGCTGTGTTAGGTTAGAAGGTTTAGGGCAATTCTGCATTTAAGCATTTTATTCTTCTTCACACAGAAGGCTTATTAAGTCACCAGTGGATCTGCTGTTTGTTTGGTGCTCTGTTTTAATTTAATATCTTTGCATTGTCTTGGCACTGTCCTTTTCGCAAACATTTTGAGGCATTTAATAGCTAGGCAAATACCTGCAAATTCCACTATGAATAGCTCAGCTTAGAAGGTACAATAGATTACTCTGTCTTTCACTTCAACAACCAGATTCTGAAAATGCTGGTTACAAGTTCTTTTTTTTTCTTTATTGTTCATTCCATCACATTTCTTCTCTACAACCTTGGGATCCTAGTAACAGGTCAGTTAAAATCCAATATAAGATGCAGATTTGTACCATATTTTTTCAGTTATTTACAATTGTGGCCCAGTCAGTTACCATCTTTAGAATTCTGTCTTATATTTAATGTGGGTTATTTTTTTAAAATTTTTTTTAGTTCTCTTTCTCAAATAATCTTTTAAGAAAGGACTAATTTCTGTGTAGACTCTTTTTGTCTTTTTTGTTTACTTCAGTGACAGAAAGGACATATAAATGTGAACATTCATGGCATAGGAACAATATAGTTATAGTGTCTTATATTCATGGCTCAGTATTATGTTGTTTATATTATTAAAAATTATTTGTTTTAAAGGAATAACGGCTTCTTTACCAGGCTTCAATTTAGATTCTGCATTCCTCTACCTATTCTGATATATGTTGCATAATTAGCCAGTGAATTTTTCTCCATTTCTCAGAACACTGACTCATCATTAGAGGAAGGGTTGGACTTGATGATCTCAGAGGTCCTGTCCAACCTGGCTGATTCTGTGATCTTGTGAAAATAATCTTCAGACACAATTGTAATACGTAACATGGGATCCCTATAGTAGACACCAGGAAAACTGGGTTAGCTTTAGCATGCACTCAGAGGAAATCGTGGGCAAAATCCACTTTGTTATGCAACTTAACACTTTTTATTTTAAATGGAATTCCCAGTTTTTGTTTCCCTAATGAAAAGGGAATGTCTCTCTAGATTCTGAGACAAGCACGAGCTCTTACACAACTGTGGCTTTAATGCCATGGTGGAAAGCAGCTGAACTGCCATCCTAAACTGTGCAGGACAAGATGAAAGGACAAGTTGTTCCCTGATTGCTGTATACTTCATGAGAAGTTAGTATTCATATACATTCACAGCATTGTGATCACTTGGCTCTGCATAGGATCTGCAATTCAGGAAGTAGAACTGAATACATCCCAGTGCCCAGACTCTGTTACAATTAATAATATAAGAGCAAGAAAATATGGTTAGGAAAAACACAGCTACAAAATAAAGTAATGGCATACCCATATAAAAATTGGATGGAAATGAAAATTGATTTTATCCATGTAAGAAAAGGAGCTTCCACCAATCTACAAAATTTGAACACTTGATCAAGGGGTCAAATTTGATGAGTTTTTCCATATGCTAGTACTTTGCTTAGCACTTCCTGTTTAATTCTTGCTCTGCAAGGATGTTACGTTCCCCGGTAATGACTATCACGGGGTTTTTTTTCAGCTGCATTATTCACTTATTTTACATAGGAGCTTATATGTCATTTTGAATGGATATGCAGAAATTTAAAATTCAAAGTCATTTCTTGGTTCTAGTCTAGAACATAAACTTTAGTCCTCTCTTTATTCACAGACAGGAGGATAATCTCTGTCCATTGAAACTGTAATGATATAGCACACAGAATCTTCAGTGTTGTCTTTTAGTGGGCAAAGGTGTCTTTCATGAGGGAATATAATTCATCATTTAAATTTTGAGGTACTAAATCTACTTCTTAGTGGCTTATATCAAAATCATGCACTAACCATTAGATTAAAGTGTTACCATTACTTGCTCTTTTTAAATAAACCTGCATGCTTTATATTTCATTTGAATTTGTCTCCCTTTAGCTTATAGCCTTTTTGTTGTTGTTCTTTATAACTTTCTCTTTCTAGATAAGTGAATTTTTGTGATCAGAAGGGTATTTTTATACTGCAAGTAAGTCATGTCTCAATCTTCTTTTTACAAAATGTCAGCAGACTTGAGTTCCAAAGCATAAGGAATTCATTTATTTCATTAAATGTATACACCTGAAATGTGGTAGATAATTGACTTTAAAGGGAGAACTGGAGAGCTAGCTGTCCTCACTTACAACATATGAAAGTAGGCAAAATGAATTCTATTGATTTTTCTCTGTCATTTTCCTGACATCTTTTTTCTTATCCCTCATTCACACTGATAATCTTTAAAAAGTGTTTTTAGTAGTGATGAAGTCATCCTCCTTTTCTTACAAACTGCTTCCTCCTTATATACCCAAAGATAGCATCAATCTGTCAAACTAGTCTTCAGTTGCTCTTAAAAAAACAAGAAACCACTACAGCTTTTTTAGTCATTGATTTGTAGGCTACTCCCCATTGTCCCTCTCACATTCACATACTTTCTGTAGTTATGTCTTTCACTCCTTGTCCCTGTATAAATCTGTGCTTTGCTCTGGATAAAACATTTTTGTTTGAAGCAAAAAAGAACAGAATACTAAGAGGATTTGTATCATGCCAACTGGGTCTTTTAGCTTCAATGGATCAGACATCTGTAAGATTTATTATCAGTGATTTTCTATTTACTTTCAGATCGTTGATGAAAAGCATTCACTTTACAGCATGCTGAGCTTAGCTCTGGGAGCCATGTACTTATTATATTATTAATTCTAAAAGTGTTTTTGTTTAGGTTTTTCCCTGTGTCTTTGGTTTTCAGTTCCTCTGTTCCAGTTTCTTCATTTGTAAACAAAGGATAATTCTACTTTCTAACACTCAGAGGCATGGTATGACCTGGCGTGCACACACACACACACACACAAATAAAAACAAAACAATTTTAAAAAAAAAAACAGAAATAAAGAGGTAAGGAGGGAGTAAGATAATTCTATCATAGAAGTTAGTGTGGGCTGACACTCAAGAGAGGGTAGCTATGGTGGGGCTGGAGAGCTTTTATACACACTTGTCTCTCCCATAGCCACTTTTTCCATCAGTCCCTTTGCCAGGGCAGCAAAGCAGGAGGAACTCATGTACTTTTGTACTTATTACAAAATTAATTATGTGGGTGATACAGTATGAAATACTGCCACAGACTTGTAGTAATTTCAGATATAGTCCCTTGGTATAGTTTAATACTATATAATCTGTGCATTTTTTCGAGCCCAAATTCACAATATTTGTTTCACTTGATTTGAAAAGAGTATTAGATTCTTTAAAATTCTGCATAAATAGGATTTTTATAAAATCCAAATTATGAAGTGAGGAAGTTGGGAACCTGGAACTGCAAGAGAACTTGGTATTTGACATTTTCAGATTTTCACCTCTCTGTAGCTAAAAATTTCTGCCAAATGGCATGGATAAAACCTAAAGTTTAAGACTCTGGAAGCAATAGATATGGTGTACTAACAATGAACTACAAATACTCAAATAGCATATGCAAAGTTAAATCCATCTACCTGTCTTCTCACTGGAAAGGAAATAACGTATATTTAGATTCATGCTTAATTTTTAATTCTTTAAATATGTGTGCTACTAAAAATACACTGAACTTCTGTCTAAGAGACTATTTCTTATTTTATTTTCATTCTCAGACACTATTCTCTGGTATTAGATGACACAAATAAATATACCCATGCACTGATGGTATACTTTGGGAGCTCTTTCTCATGCGGGTAGTACTGGAAGGGAAAATCTTGGACAAAAACAGGAAGAAACAAAAAGAAAAATTGTGAATGGACTCAATGACCCATTTACAAAAATATTTGGTGGCCTGCCATAAAATAGAAAATAAAAGAAGCATCATAAAATTCCGCATCCTGTTGAGAGCTCTGATATCTTCAGTAAGAATATTCATATGGAGACTTGTTGGAAACAGACAAAATAGTGCTTGTGAATCATTGCTTTGATCCCAAAGTAGAATGGAAGCAAAATTGTCTCTTTAGGCAATACAACAAATTCAGCAAACATGACAAACAACTCACCAACCTCACATGAAAGAACACTCACAATATCCAGGCTGCTTTAAAAGTTCCACAGTTAGGGAAATACCAATTAGCACTAGCAGTTTTACCACTACTCATGTTCTGTACACATTTGTAATGCAAAGCCAAAGCCCTCTCTCTCTTACATATGTGAAGATTTAAAATGAGGAGCTTTATGAAAGTACTCTACAGATGTTTATTGGCATCCCTGCCTTTGGATTACTTGTACTTGATTAGATGCTCAACTCTGGCACTATGTCCATGGACTTTCAAATGCCGGACTCCACAGTTAAGGTCTGTTCCACAAAAGTAAAGTTAGTGATGTTTAAATTAGTGATGCAGTCAATGGAGAAAGATGGGCAACTTTGAAGACCTTATGAAAGACTTTTTTTAATATAGACCTCTCCTAGGACAAAGCAGCCATTCCACAGGAAGGAAACCAGTCTGACTTGTGTTCAGGAGCTGACAATGTATAAAACAGCTATTACTTTGGTAGTATTCACCCAAGATGTGGAAAACCTTGTTTCCAGACTTTCTCTGCCCCAAAGAAGATATTCCAAGTGATTATAATATAATCTTTCTGATAAAGTAGGTAACTATTCAGACAGACTAGAAAAACCATGGGGCCATAAGATGAAGAGGCAAAAAGAAGCTGGGTGTATGAATGATGAAAATATTTAGACAAGGGAAAATAGTGAGATCTGAGTAATTATTTTTTTTTTAAGAGTATATTTATATTACTGTTTAAATTCTCATGGGAAAAACAAAAAGAATCAACAAACAGACAAACAATGCAACCACAGTCCAGAAAACAGGTTCTATAGCCTTCTCTGAGTTTAGAATTTTTTTTTAACACTTCCTTCTCTAGTAATAAATACTACTCTAAGAGTTGAAGTATTAAATAAAAAGTCAATTTTTGAAGCTATTACTAAACACAAAATACATACATCCCCTTATATATATGTATTTAAAAAAACTGCCAAAAGCATGTACAGAAAGCATATGCTGGACAATAAAATTACAACTCAAATTAAAAACAAAAAAAACAAGGAGTTACAATTTCTTACACAGTAATAAGTTCTGCAAATATACATCTGAAATAATGTATTCTTTTATTATTTTTCTTTTTGGTGACTATTTCGAATGAGACTTGTAGAAACTATTCTTTTAAAACCGTCCCATGATAAAAGGTGGAAAACACAATATAATCTTGTGGGTTTTTCAAGGAAGAATCTTTACATCATATTGACATCCAAATAAAAATAGAGTAGTAAGTAAAGCTAGAAATGCTGAATGCCATAGCTCTTTGCATCAACAATCTAGTGAATGAGAACAATAATCTATTTACAAAATTAACTGGTGAATTGCTTTGAATATAACTGAAAGATGATAAAACCCTCCTAGTCGTAGGTATCTTCAGTAAGAATGTTGTTACTGTTACAACTTGTGAAGTGATTGTAACAATAAAGGACAAAGAAGGGAAAATAAAAATACGGAATAAAGAATAAGTAATTTTCATCTGTGAATGCTTTGTTTGTTCATATTAGTTACATAATGTGGCCTTCTGTTCTGCGTCTAGGCAACACAAAATTACTCCAGTTTAATAGTAAAGTATGAGAGTAAATAATAATTTTAATAGGCACATACTGCAAAGGAAGTAAATGGTAAATTTACACTTATGCTAAGCATAAATAAAAGCAAAAGTCATATTTTGAATAAAAGGTCAACAACAGTAAGATTTACTAAAAACTTTTTAAAAGTACAAGCATAAATATGAAAACGTCCTTTAATTTTGTCTCTAGCACTATGACATGAAGAGGCTTGAAAAAAAGTTACTCTCACTTTTGCTTCTCTTAATTGGGAATAATAATTTCATTCCTATCAATGCTGTATGTAGAAATATCAGAAAGATATTTCTGGTAAACCAGATATGAAACAGATGCACAACTTTTTTTTTTCCCCCAGATAGTTTACTACAATTGTCAAAATTCTTTACAAACAGGATAGACTGGAGGAAAAAAATGATATTCTGACTAATCATTTCTATATATTCTTCCTTCTGCTACACAATAATCTAGGGACAGATTATGTGCAGTAAAATACATTCAGTGTGGTTAATGGCAACGTTTTTTGTTATTTTCTGAGGACTAAGATTTTTAATTTTCATATTATGTTCTTGAATATATGATGGTAGGGATAAATATGAAATAAATACTTTTAATTTAGTGCAAGCACTTTTCTTCTCTTTTTTTTCAAGTTTATGAATTTCTGGAATCAAATAATAGGACCTACCCATCATCTCTGTCTTTCTGTAGAGGGGAGTAGAGGGTATTAAAGTCCTTTTGACAGTGTGAAGAGTGACTCTTTTGGTGGCAGTTCAGAGAAAAAGTACAGTTCACTGTTTCATTTGCTCTCTAGGAAAGTTTGTGTGGAGTTTTCTTGTTTGTTTTGGGTTGTTTTTTTGTTTTGGTTTGGTTTTCTCTCTCTGCTCACAATAAATACAGAGGATTTTATGAAGATTAATCTTCCTTTGCCAAAATTTGCCCCTGTGAGTAGGATCTCCCTACTATATGTATCTGTCGGAGAAGGCAAATTGCCAATACTCTTGTGAATATTTTCTAGTAACAGAGCAAGGATTTGTGTTATTTTGGTTTTGAAATGTGTTGGATTTTTTAGTTTACCAGTAATGTGCACTGGGGGAAGATATCCCCAGATATCCCCTCTGAGATTAGGGCATTGTCACTGCATTATTGCCAGTGCTTTCTCAGAAATCAACAATTGAATCCATCCTGAAGAAGATTAAGAACTGCAATTAAGAATTAAACTGACGATATTTAGAAAACTCAGAATGTGTTCTAAAGCCATTTCTAGTACATCTTATTCCAGTATTTCTAATTTTCTCACATGGTATTAAAAGCACTACATGGATACATCAACATAAACACTCTAATAAATAAACCATCAGGTTGAACAAATTAAGGTTATCTTGAGATTCATAAAAAAAAAAAATTAAAACTAGAGAATAACAACTCATTATTTTTGCCTTTAATAATGATTTAATGCTATGAAAGATGTATTATTAATTAGAGAAGCACAGAAAAAGCACCAAAACCTAATACCAAGTAAAAATGTACTAATGGGGAAAATCCCACATTACCTGGAAGATTAGGTTAAACAAATCTAATTGTCATTTCCTTTTGTAAGTTATGAATGTAATAATTTAAAATCTAATTCCTCCCTAAGGCCCAGAGTAATTCTGTTAGGAAGCCATTATACACTACCTAAGAGAAGGTAATTTATGTGATACTCATGAAATAATGGCTATTGTAGCATGAACTCAGATACAGTTAACTCAGTTTTCTATTATTAGATCAAAAGTTTATAGGGTTTTGGGTTTTTTTTCATTTTGTTTTAAATTAAAAGCTTTACATCTCCTGTTGTTACAACTTTAATAAGCACAAAAATAAAAAAAAAAAGCATCAAATGATTGAATAATTAGATTCAAAGACAAAGATACTGGCAGATAAGTTAAAAGTGAATGATTAGGACAATCTCCCATCAGGACCATGTGTCATAGAGTAGTTGCCTTAGATGGTCTCTTTCCCCTTTGCTTTTACATTTACATTTATATTGTTTTTTATATATGATATGATAATTTATTTCTGATTTATGCTTACATATAGTACAATTGAAAATCAGGCTATTGAATGCCATGTAACATGTTCAAAGTGATAGTAAGTTTAAAACAAAGAACTTCAGATTGAATGAGGACTTTATATAGTCTTCTAAATCACCAGAGACTGGTCAAGACTGGTACAAAATACAAAACATATTTCACTTGTTATGAAAACGTGGTAGGGCAAGACTGATCATGACCTAAATTTGTTCAGAGGTTTATAAAAAACTTAGGAAATGTGTTAAAACAGAAATGAAACTCTGTATTTGTATTGATTAGAGCATAACACGTTATTATCTTCAAATCTCTTTTTTTTTTTTAAAGTTGAAGAAATGCCTCAGATTACCCAAAAAAGCGTAGCAAATTTGTAACTCCACTTTATGCAAGTTCTAGGCTATGGAAGTGCTAAGAAGGGGGCTATACTTGCTGGTTTTTTCTTTTTAAATATTGTAATTGTAACTCATAATAGTACTACTGTCATGGTAAACTCCTCTTTAGACACACTAATTTAGAATATTCCATGTGTTTGAATGTGCAGCAGAATTGATTTAGTTCACTTTGTTAGAACTGTGAATGCTGAGGCACATTTTTTAAATCCATTTATTTCTCACAGGGGATTCATAATGTGCAAAACCAATCTGAGACAATCTATTTTAATATATTCTGTGAACTTTGGTATCAAAGACTTAGAAAATATAGTTCTGTTAAAAACTTTTTAAAAAAGAAAGTAAATTTGCATGTAGAACGTCTATCAATAGAAGTGGGGGAAAAAAAAAAAGTGTGTTACTAAGAGCTCTAGAAATGTGTTCAGGTAATTCTTGAAGTATTACTTTATCTTATTCCAGTCTTTCAAAGCTCCATTCTGAATAGTAGATGGAGACAAAAGTGCATGAACACTTTTATCTTTCTAAAATTTTATTTTAGCCATTTCTGATGTAGACTACTCAGCAAAGGCAACATGTACAAGATGTGAAGGTTAGGAGATGCATTGGAAAAGTGGAGTCAAGGTGGCTTCTGGCATTGGGATGGTTCCTGTGGACTCTGTAAATCAGCCAAAATATAAAGTTTAACCTTTATCACAGCCTAATTAGCCCACCTATAGCTGCAGGGTTATAAGGTTTAACTTTGGGATACATGTATAAGGCATCCCTTACATGCTAACTGGACTTGTGGTGAGAAAGTAACGTGCAGCACCCACATGTGGTTCTCCTGAGCACTTCCATCTTGGTTAATTCAGCAACAGGACACAACCTTTGCAGTCCTGTTTAACAGTTAGCCTTAAACCCAAGAGTAAGCCTAACCATGCGTCCAGCATGTTAAGAAGGAATAAAAACTAAAACTCCAGAAGAAATTCTATTTTTCTTCAAGCCTTTCTTAAAAACTGTTTCCAAAGGAAATTCTGTGCATATGCTGATATCCTCCTCTGTAAAAAAATGACATATTCTATGTAATCTGCTGCTTTCATGTATCAAAGGGGGTTTTTTAAGTATGATACTTTCCGATGGATGCATCCCCTGACAGGGTTCTTCAGCAGACTTTGTAGATGGTGCACAGGAAATTTTATTTTAAGGGAGCACTTAATTAGAAAAAAAAAATCAATATAAAGAATTATGAATCAGTTACTCTGCCTGAAAACTACTTGGGCTATGACTTTCTCAAAGGGTTCTGTACAGTAGAATTATTAATCATTTTTAGAAGAGTATGTAGTATAAAAATACTTTTAATACTAGTTTCACTTTGCAGCTTTATTTTTGGTTCCCAAGAATTTTAGTAAAGGTTTTGGCATTCATTAGTCACTGTCAGACTAGAGAGTGGTAAGGTTAATTTCTCATCAGTCCCTTTCATTAGTGCTTTGTCAAGGAGCTGAGCGTTTTTCAGATTATTAAGGATATTACAAATCCTACTCAGATATTACCAGAGCTGATTTGTCTAATTTCTCAGAAAATCCTACTGTATCTTACATGAGCTTTCAGAACAACATGCTACTGCATTTTTTGTTTATTGAAAAGATGTTTTATAATGGTATGCTCCTCAACTGAATAAGGCAAGGGCATTATCAGCTTTTTTTCAATAAAGAAGTCAGGAATATTATTAGAGTCTCAGAGTAAGCACTTGTTAAGATCAAGACATTGTAAGATTCCTACTCATTTTTAACATTTCACTATTAACTTAAAAATATATACTCATGCACTCCACATCATGGAAAGCTCAACTCTTAAGTAAGCATAAAGATAGGAGTATTTTTGATGCAAAATAAATGTTTATTGATTTTTTTTCTTGTTCTAGAAGATTTTTTTTTTAAATTAAAATCACAGTGGAAGATGAATAGTGCAAGTGCTTTATTTGTGCAGTCAGTTTAGCTTTTCCCTTAGTACCATGTGTGCTTCTTTGCTGTGCTTATCGACAAACATTTTCCATCACCAGTGTTCAAAGTCTGGTTTTAGAGGCAATGTCTAGAATTGTTCCAGAGCCAAATAAAGGCTCCTACACAGGGCACTGCTGAGTGTTCAGGCTACAAGCCACCCAGTATCACCAACAAAAATCTCTTTCCTGAAAGAAGAAGGGTTAACTTGGGTCTTTTTTTACGTCATAAAACTAACTAGCATTGATGCAGTAGCCTTTGCCTTTCAAATGCTGCTGAGTAAATAAGAGCTGGTGCATTGGGCCAGGTAAAGCTGTTCTATCCCAGTTCTGTGCTTGTGAGCATGCTTCTCTTCAGTCAGCATAAAAAAGGAAGCAGCAGCAGCCACAAATAACTGAACTGAAATTTGTGGACATAAAATAAGGTGATCTGTTTGTAACCAAGGTTTTTCTCTCAAGTTTATGGCTAAAAAGAACGCGCTCTTTAGGTGTGTATATTTGCTATTGTTTTAGGTGGCAGTACAGTTATTGTCCTTTAGAGCTCTAAGCTGAAATAAATTTAACAAAAGAAAAAATTCTGACTGGAAAATGAGAAATTAGTTCTTTTCATCTGTTCTGGTACACCGTTAGTTCCATTCCAGTTAAAAATGGGTAACAATTGTGAAGCTAGTATTCTGCTAGTATTCTGTATTATAGATGTACAATATTTTGCTGTCTTTTAATATTTCTAGTTTAAAAAGCAATAAAGAGCACAGTTCATTTTAATTTTTATAGTCTAAGCTTTCTAAAAGTTATGCACTGTTTGTTAACCTAGGGAAATGGAGTTTATACCTGAGAACAAGAAACAATACAACACAATAAAGCAAGTCATTCTGTCTGCCTTTTACAACTGAGAAAGGTGATTGAAAGGATAAAATGGTTGTCCATGGAGCAGAAGACAAGTGGGATCATCACTTATGATCATTTGTTAACTATCACCCTCTTCCAAGTGATCAGTCCTCATAAGAACACCTACCTGAAACATATTTTTTATTGGGTACCACATTCTCTTCCTTTCATTGTCCTGCTTTTTACATTTAAAAGTGAGTACCTCTGCAAGTAGTCCACTTGAACAACAAAATGGTTTTTCTTTCTTCTTTTTTTTAATTATTTTTTTATTTATGTGTCTTGAGAGGGCTACTAGTCATTCAGTATGTATTTTTCTTCTGCTTTCTGATATTTTTCTGCATTCATTCTTCCAACTATGAATGCAGTCTTAAGCTCAAAATGAGACACACTCAAAAAATGGGAACAGAGGCAGCAAAATTCATCTTCCTTTGAGGGACATGCATTGCAGCCTGGGGATGTGATCATAACTGACTTTGATTTCCTCTTGATAGTGAGGCCACTCTTGTATCAGATCAGCTCACTGGAAGTCACAGTTTTTTCCAGCTACCTGCATGTCACTGACAACATTTTTGAAGAGTTTTTGTTCACTGAAGATTTTTCTGCATATTCTAAGGAGAATGAGTGATACTGATCTGTAAATGTCTAGGACACTGTTAAGGGTGGTACAGGTACAGCTGCAAGTGGCCATAATCCATAAATGGAGTGACACTTGCCACATTTCTTTTTGGTTTGCAGGGATATTTTCCCACTATAGGGCTAATGCAGAGAATGAGCATTATCCTTCTTCCATTTTATTTGCCATCCACTGAATCCTTACACTCAGCTCATCTCCCTGTAAGGCACTGCATGTGCTGTGTTACCTGTAGGGTATTTGTTGCATCACTATGCATCTGCCTCTATGGGAATGAATTCACAGAATCAAAGTTGCTCTGCTGTATGTATTAGATAACATAACAGTGTTGGTTTGGTCAGCTAGTTTATTTGCAGAAACAGTTCCAGTTGTATTTCCATTGGACATAGTGAGCATGTATCCGAATAATGTTACAGGTCAAACAAACTGAGTGAAAAAGCAATGGCAATAATGCACTCAGATCAGCCTGATAATAGCCCTTATCTAATATGTACAAAATAGCAGTTCTATGCAAAACCTCATTTTTTAATAATTTCATTCACTTGAGACAAAGTGATTAGTTTTAGTGCTTCCAGTTGCCACCCAGTTCTTACATAAAAGAGCAAAGAGCAGTATTCTTAGTGGACAATAGATGGCTATGATAAGAAAATAAAACTGGAAGTCAGAAGTATGTCAGTGCTGGTGGCTAATACCTAGACTGCCAACAGGATTCACTGGAGTGCCACTTTGGGTGACTTAATTTTGGTGAATACTACACCAAATATTTGGCTTAGGAGGACACCTGCCTTTTTTCAGAGGTAATATTACCATTATACTAGCAGCCAACAGAGAAAATTATGTTTTGATGAACTTGTTCAGTTCTGTAGAAACTCATGGGCTTATAGTGCCATTTTCTCTTAAAAGTAGAATTATATAAAAACAACAAAAGCTGGCAGGTAGCTTTGTTTTAAATACTAAAAAAATAACCCAAAGAAGCTATTAACATGATGAGCTCTTATTTCTCTTTTTCACAGCTACTTAAAGAAATTTTGTTTTTGACAACAGTATATTAACTCTATATTGTAGGATGGCCACAAAGATGATCAAAGGGCTGGAGCACCTGTCCTCTGAAGACAGGCTGAGAGAGTTGGGGTTGTTCATCCTGGAGAAGTGAGGACTATGGCAAGACATTATAACAACCTTCCAGTACCTGCAAGGGCCTACAGAAAAACTGTAAAAACAGCAAAGAAGTTTTTATCTTTAATTATCAGCTTCAAAAGACTGGAATCTTAAAAAAAAATAAAATATATATATATATATATATATATATATATAGTGTAATAGGGGAAAAAAGAAAAAACAAGCAATCAAAAAACGAAAAATCCTGAAACGACATCACTCACCACCTCCCACAGGCAGATAGATGCCTACCCAGTATCTTTTCTTGTGTCTGTTCTCATTTTCTTTTAGTGTCTTTCTGGTGTGTTTGTGTGCAGGGGTGTGTGTGTGACTGCATTGGAACTTTGTGGGTGTTTGGCTGCTGGCCCAGGTCAACTCACCACAAATAGTAGTGGCTCCTTCAATTCTACTTCATAGTGCATTTCTTTTGTTAAATGCCTTTAGATTTGACCATCCAGTCATTAGAGAGAATTTTCAAAGCATAGGATGATTGAGTGCACCAGGTATTTGTCAGCCTCTTTGTCATCACACACAACATTCCTAGAGTAATTGATTGATTTTAGTTTGGTTTGGTTTTAATCAGGCTGTTTATGATGCATTCAACAACAATATTTTTATCAGATGTAGTGTTTTATTGATTGTATCTTGTGTAGTGTCAGGTTTAACTTGCGAATATTTGGATAAATAGTAAGAAAGAAGACAACAGATCAATGAATGTGTTCTGCAGTGTTTTTTTTTCCGACATCTTTATTTACTGCTTTTTTAAAAAAATCTACATTCATAACAACTGGCAAAAGCTTGGTGACAGTTTAGAGGTATGCACTATGCAATTTTTAATGCTTTAGATAACATTCTTTGGCCTAACCTCAGAGCATTGTACAATGAATAAAGCACATGTAAAAGCAGTTAAGGTGTCATGTACAAATTTCAATTGGATTAATTAAAACTATTTCATTGTAGAAATATCTTAATAGCTTAACTGAGGGAAGCTTGTTGACCTCCCTAGTGTTCTGAGAAATTTATGCTCTATAAGAAACTTTTCACTCTTTAGAAATGTGTATATAAGAAGGTTTTAAAAATTCTTAAAATGCATCATATTTTCTTTTCTTATTCTCTTCCCCATAAGTATTCTTACAAACAGGCTGCACAGGATGTTTTCAAAAGCCTTTTATGTATTTAAGACTATATATTCTCCTGAACTGTGAAGAACACACTTCAGATTCCAGTACTGAATCAATACAGAAACCTATAATAATAATCTCACTTTATCTTCTTTATGATCCGTTCTTTTGTACTACATGTGGTAAGGAGATGTTCTTTCTAAACAGGCAGATTTAGGTTTTGACTTAACGATGTAATCTTACAAAGTAATCTGAAAGAATCCACCAAGTAGAAACATAAGAAACTGTTTTCTTACTCAAGCCAAAGTTACAAAAGTGGATTAAAGACATCACCATTCTTTATATTTTAACATAATCTATTAACTCAGATGAAAACTGTAAAATGAGTTGTGTTCTCTACTCTTCCCACTTATCATATCTTGAATTAAAATTAAAGGAGTGTTATCTGGAGCTGCATAGGGTAAGCAGCCATATCAGGCATCAGTTTCTTTTTGAGACCACTGCTTCAGAATAGGAGGCCATATCACTGCTTGAGTTACTGAATATTAAAAAGTTTGCTTTGACAGTAGCATAAGGGAAGCATAGGACAAATTTACATTAATTCCTTCTGATACTCCTCTATTCTCCAACTGGTTATATCTTGGGGACTTCCTGAACCAACTGTGGTCTGTGTGCACTCAGTAATACCCAATGCATTTCAGGTCACAATACTTGAACACTTTAACATTTCAGTTCATCAGGCATGCTATTACAGTTGTAAATGTGATAGGTACAGACAAGAGCTACAAGAAAATAAGAAGACTGCTGCATGCTTGTCATTTACTCTTTGCTTTAAAATGGTCCTACTACGGCATTTCAGAAGTCAAAACAAAAAATGTAATTGATTATTCTTCAAAGAATAGTCTCTTGTATCTTATTTATATTGCTTATGTCATATTTCTGATCAGATGCTGTACAAATCAATCTTATATGTAAGAATTTTACCTAGGAAACAAATTGTATCATTCTGACAGGTCTGGAGAACAGTCATGAAGTGACATAAAGACAAAAGAAACAGGAAGCCAGGCAATAGAAAAAAGTCTTTAAAAGGAGACAAATAGGTCAAAATGCACTGCCTTGCTGATTTTGTACAGATTTCCTGATTAATTTCTCTGTGTCATATCTTGATATTAATGTATCTTAATGGTGGGCATGACTTTTTATGTAAGGACTATATCTCAGGAATTAAACTTTTTTGTTTAAAAAATAAAAAACTCAGAAGGGTAGAAGGATGCAAAATTACTTCATTTGCAGTGAAGTACCTCATTTGAAGAAGCACTTTTAAAATTGATTGTAGTAGCTACCAAAATGCATGACAGAATGAGGTTTAATCTTTCATTATTTTTTTCCTCTTATATGTGAAAATAATATAAAATATAACTGTTTAAACTTATGTTTTGTAGTGATATTTAAACATTAAGTAAGTGAAATCTAGCAGTACCAAATTGTATTTATAAATTTTGATACAGTTTTGAACCAGTAAGAAAATACTGGCCTTCACACACCAAATCAATCTTGTGTATTTCCACTGGAATATCTACTGCAGTATAAATTTAAACAGAAAAAAACAACAAAGAAAAAACCCAAACAAACAAACAAAAAACTGTCCTAAAAGTTAGTAAATTAGTGCAAAATATTAATTCTTGAGAAAAGGAAGTACTTTTTATTTTCTTTGTTACTATTTTTAAAAAGTTACAGAAATACCCCACTTGTGAAAAAAACACAACAGGAATCTTTTGCATTTGTAGTTTTTCTAGCTTACCCTTAATTTTGTACTAACTTGCAATCACAGTCTGACAGCTGGCAGTACAGGGAAGGGTATGTGAACGCATGTAACCATGCATATCAAATGGAAAATGCTAAGATTAGAATGAAATTAGCACACAGTAGCCCATATTTAAGCTGGTTTTGATCACTGTTACCATTGTTCCACTCTTTGTGCAGAGCAGACAACTTCCTTCCATCACATATACCTTTATTATATAAGCTTTCCTTTACATGTGGTATTGATATAGGAATTCAGACGTCTTCGCTGACCAACGTGGAAGGAATAAGTAAGGAAACTGTGGAAAAAAGGAAATTAAGGCAGAAAGGATGGAAGGGGTAAGAAAGGAAGATGGGAAGGGAAGAAGAGAAGAGAAACTAAAAGAAAGAGAAGATGGAAGAAAAAGGAGAGGAGAGGAGAGGAGAGGAGAGGAGAGGAGAGGAGAGGAGAGGAGAGGAGAGGAGAGGAGAGGAGAGGAGAGAGGAGAGGAGAGGAGAGGAGAGGAGAGGAGAGGAGAGGAGAGGAGAGGAGAGGAGAGGAGAGGAGAGGAGAGGAGAGGAGAGGAGAGGAGAGGAGAGGAGAGGAGAGGAGAGGAGAGGAGAGGAGAGGAGAGGAGAGGAGAGGAGAGGAGAGGAGAGGAGAGGAGAGGAGAGGAGAGGAGAGGAGAGGAGAGGAGAGGAGAGGAGAGGAGAGGAGAGGAGAGGAGAGGAGAGGAGAGGAGAGGAGAGGAGAGGAGAGGAGAGGAGAGGAGAGGAGAGGAGAGGAGAGGAGAGGAGAGGAGAGGAGAGGAGAGGAGAGGAGAGGAGAGGAGAGGAGAGGAGAGGAGAGGAGAGGAGAGGAGAGGAGAGGAGAGGAGAGGAGAGGAGAGGAGAGGAGAGGAGAGGAGAGGAGAGGAGAGGAGAGGAGAGGGAAAAGAGAGGGAAAAGAGAGGGAAAAGAGAGGGAAAAGAGAGGGGAAGAGATTGTTATAGTGTGGAGGTTTTTTTTATATTTTCAAAAGAATGATAAATTATTACATAGAAATAAAATCCTTACAAATTGCAAGAAGATTGCAGTTATCCTGTTGATTGTTTCTATCTCTAAGACTGAAGCCCTAGTTCTCAGGTCATAATTTACTGTATTTAACTTAAAGGTGTTGGTCTGTTGTTTTATTTTTTGTCTTTATTCTTCTTAAAGTGAATTTACTATTCATGCCCACGGCTTGGTTAATAGTTCCTGAAAGATATAACTTCATTTTTTTTCCTGCACAGCTATGGCAGAGCAAAAAGGAGCAATGAAACATGTCCTCAAATTGAAACAAATTCCACTTCATTTTCTACTGGTTCAATCCAGGAAAGCTGGGATAAAGTTAGGAGAGTCATCCAGTATTTCCATCTCAATAGCAGACACAACAGATTCTGCCCTTTTGTCAATGTATCTGTCCTGAGCAATGGGAGACACATGTAGTAGAGATTACTCTATTATATAGGAAGGGACTGATTTTACCTAAAGTTGCTTAAATGTGTCAGATCCAAGACAGTCATCTACATTGGTCTATTTTCTGCAGAGAAAGAAAATTACTTGATGGGAACTCAACCAATCCAAATTTAGATATCTAGAAAGCTTAAGCTACTTCTGAGATTTTTTTCTCTCCACAGTAATTGTCATGTTATTAAAAAAATAAATAAATCAGATTAGACTCAGATTTTTTTTAGCAGGCTAATGTTAACAGTCCATCCTCCATCCTCTGATCTGGAGCTTTATGTGACACAAAAATGTCAGATATGATTGATATTTCTTCTGGACATACTCATGCTCTTCTCCTCAAACTATTTATGCAAAGCCCAGGGAAAAAAAAAAAACAAAACAAAACAAAAAACAACCTTTTAGTGATACGTGTATCTGGACAAACACTAACTCCTTGCCTGAATTTCATGAAATGGCATTGTAAAAAATACTTTTATCTGATATTCAGAACATTAAAGAAAATATATCCTCATCAATAAAAGAGAGATTTATTAATTCAGTTCATGTCATGTGGGGCTGACAATTTGCCATGATGATTAGTTTTTAATATAGAAAATTTTCTCTTACAGTTAATGAGAAACAGCAAAGAACTGTAGAAACAAAAAATCATTCTTTGTCTAATATCAGTTCTTCATTGACTGCAGTTTACTCAGTCACCTTTTAGCACATTTGGAAAGAATTCAAAATCAGAAAGATCAAGCAGCTTTAGCTTGATGCTTCTAGAAGAGCTAAAGCGTATTTAGGCTCTGAATATTAATTACCATGTTGCTTTAAAGGTTACAACAGTCAGTTTCTCACAGGGAGGTCATGGTTCTGATTGAATAAAGGCTTAATTATAGAATAGTATAGAATATTGCAGTGAGCTGCAGCAACAGTCAGCAAATGGGTTATTCTTTCTTTGATAGTCTTAAAAAGACAATAAGAAAGAGAGATGTAAAAAAGAGAAAAACACATCTATTTAAAAATTTGAGGCAATTATGGATTAGTAGTTTGTTTGAGTTTTCTCCATTGGTAGAGAATAGAAAAAGATGTTACTGCTATTCTAACTACTATGCTTGCCATTATTAGAGGCTTTTTAATGAGAAAGACATATCAAATGCTATTTAGCAATAAGTGTATGGTTTGTATTACTGTAATTGAAGCAACTGTTTTGTGAAAAACACAAGGATGCATCAGACACTTACTGATATTAAATACTTTTAAAAGTAATTTAAATTAATAATTCCTAATTAAAAGTTAAAAAGATTCTTTTGGGTGCAAGGTAATAGAGTTCATTCAATCATGGTTACCCTTGATGAAGAAATTTATGCCACCATAACATAAGACATACAGCATTTCATATTTAGAGTTTAGTCTGTACATGATCTGGCTTTTAAACTTTGAGGTTTTATTTTGCATCTCATTGTAGGAATCTAACTCCAGAAAACATTACTTTCAAAGACCAGCAGGTGTGAATGTCTGACAGATCTAATTTCTCTTTTTCTCTTGCTTTTCCTTCTCTTCCAATTCCTTCATATTATGAATCCTTGCCAACTTGTGAATTTTCATTCTTCTCATCACTGAAAAAAATAGCTATAGCCAGTGCAGAAATCTGTTTCCCTTTGCTGAAGCTGGTGAAATGTACTGCAAGGCCTTTTTTTCCCTAGGGACCTCAGGGCTTCCCTTACAGTCTTTAGTAGCATGAAGATTTGTCACAGCAGGCTGGGGTGGCTCAAGATTACAGACTTTTATCTCAAACTTCTGCAGGACTGCAGATCTCCTGAGTCCTGGGGCCCTCATCTGGAAAATTAATCTGAACAGTTAATTAGCTGGGATTTCCTTGTTTTGTATTGATAAGCAGCTGTCTGCAATGCTTAAATCATCGATGTCCACCTGAAAACTTCTATATCCTGTAAAACATTTTGAAGAGACTTCCGAGTTTCAGTTTTCTGACAGGAAAACTCTGTAGGAGGGAAAAAGAGGAGTATGAGTACATGGCTCAATGTTGTAATTTTGATTTAGGACAAAGTCTTAACTATGAATGATAGGCAGTGTGGATACCTACAGTGTTTCAGCTTAGCTGGTTGCAGAAAAATAAAATTAATCTCAGTTTTAGTCTTTCAGTTATTTTGTACTCGGTTGCAAGACAAGCAAAAAACGTGTCATGCTTTGTTTTTAAATCTGATAGCCATAGTACAGGAAAATATAGCAGTGCAGCTTTACCTGCAATTTCCAAGGAAAGAGACAAAAATGATTTGTTGAGATAAAAATCTCCCAACCACAGGCTGAATGCCTGAGGATTTACCTGTTATCTTCCTAATAAATACCCTCTGTGAAATTGGAGTGTAATTTTTTCTTAGGCCTTTTCTCAGTTCCTTTTACTGTTTTCTTGATCCTTGTTTTTCTGTTTCTGAGTAAGTCTATCCATATCACAAATACAATAATTTTTGTCCATGGTAAGGTGCATTTAAATTAATGTATTAGACAGCTTTGTTCTCAGTGGAAGACTGGATATCTCATGTCTTTGCACAAAAATTACTTCCTAAGTTTTGTGATTTATCAAATATTTCAAATTTTCAGGCTTTATTTTTGCGTTGATATAGTATTATTTCAGAAAGGCAATAATGTTTGTTTACAAATGTGACCTCTGCAGTGGGGAAGAACAAAGCAAAACTGAACAGCATACAGAAAGAGGTCTACTGCCTGCACTGGAGACATTTAAATGGAACCATGACCTTTAATAAAAGAAAAAAAAAAAGCCCAGAAGATGAAAAGATGGGAAGATGTGTTGTGAATATGTGGATAGCCTGTAGCTAACTCTGTGTCTGGTGAACTAAAGTTATCTTTTTTTTGCCTTACAGGTTTTTTAAGTACCGGGGACCAAGCTGCAAAAGGCAATTATGGATTGCTTGACCAAATCCAAGCTTTACGTTGGATTGAAGAAAATATTGGATCTTTTGGAGGAGACCCAAAAAGAGTTACTATTTTTGGATCTGGGGCAGGAGCTTCCTGTGTCAGTCTCCTGACACTCTCTCACTATTCAGAAGGTAACAAATCATCTGAACAGAGCACATTTAAAAAAAAAAAAACCAAAAACAAACAAAACCCCAAAGTTTTAACAAAAAATGGCCATATTTGGTAGGTTGAATTAAAATTACATTAAATCTGTAATTTTTGTAAAATACCTACTACCTATTATTTTGGATTTATAAGAGTCAGCATAAAGATTTTCATATGGAAAAATTAAATGCTGTTATAGCAGAATTTTCATGCAAGAAGTGCTATGTACAATTTACTTTTTGTAGCTTTATCAACAATCTCCACTGCCTCTACTATGAAAGAACTCACCCTAATTAAGAAAGAAAAGGGCAGTGACCTTTTTTAATTTTTATACACTCTTGTCTGCACTTCCAACATCTATTTAGATACTTTTCTAATAATAGCATAACTTAACCTTATTAAAAATGAATTTAACTCCTCACAAGTACAGTGTGATCCCACACAGAGTACTTAAGATTTGGCAAGTGTTTGAGCTGTGGGATTTCTACTATCAACACCTCACTCCTCAAGAGAGAAAAAACAAAAAACAAAGCACAACAGAGATACAGCATCAGTAGCAAACCATAAGTAATCCTGGTGATAACATCAAATATACAAAAAGTTTATAAAAGAAGACAGGATCAAAGTATCGATAGTATTTATAAGTCCATGTTACTCCTATCACATTATGAGACAGAAATCTTATGTCAGGAGGCTAAGCCCTAGAAAGCAATTGTACCTGGACTGCTGGTAAACAAACCCTATTTGGAAATACATAGGATTATGTATGAAAATTTAGTCTCTTGATACAAATAGGGTACAGTGAATCACTGTTGAGTAAGCCCTGCCAGAACCAAGCAGATGGGTCAATGAAAAACGTAACTAGCCACATTATTGGCATTGTTTAATATCAGTAATCATCACAAAGGTATATTGACCAAACCCATTTTTTCCCATAAATGCTGCAAGATCTATTAATGTTTTCGTAGCTATTGCTGTCTTTGCTGAAGAGACCCAGGCATAGGCCATTTTAGTGATCTTCCCAGGAAAAAACAGATGGGGCAGTTTAACCACGTTGCTCCAGTTGCTTTTGAGTGCTCTGACGACACAAAGAAGCTCTTCAGATTGGGTCCATCATCTCTTTTATATTAGAGCATGTGAAACAGCTAGAAAGAACTATTGAATCCCATTTTACTCTCTTCCAAAAAACGTAAATATGTTTCAATTCAACATATAGGCAGTGCTAAGACATATGCAACAAATTAAAACAGTAAATAAAAAGTAAGATAGTAAAGAAAAAAATATAACATAGTAGAAAACTCAAGCCTATTAAATTGATTTTAGCAGAGCAGAATTTTTTAAATTACAGCTTCTGTGAAGGAAATGAGAGTGTAATTTTCATCTGACCTTTAAACTACTGAAGAGTGCATTTATGAGTGTCATTTACATGGGAAAGAGGATATGATTGCTTGTACCTGCCACTCCTTTGAAGAAATTTTTACGTGACTACCACTGCGCTTAAGTCAGGGGGCTCCCATTAAAGGTGCAAGAAAACTGCAGTACAAGCATGAGTATCGTTCTTGAAACAGTAACCTGAAACCTTCCTGTTTTATGTGTGCAGCATCAAGAACAAGAGAGACTTTATTTAGCAGCCTATTAGAGGTATTACAAAAGGATGCATTGTGTAGAATATATGGAAATTGAAGTTTAGGTATACACTTACTATCTATTTAGTTATTGTATAATCAAAGCTTTATTTGGTTTATTTAGTTTCTTTAGTTACAGCTGCTTTTAATTTATCTATCTATCAATCTATATATAATTCGATTTGCATTTAAAAATTTGCACCTGCAGGTTTGTTCCAAAAGGCAATCATACAGAGTGGAACAGCCCTTTCCAGCTGGGCAGTAAACTACCAGCCTGCCAAGTACACTCGGATACTGGCAGATAAAGTGGGCTGTGACATGCTGGATACTACTGATTTGGTTGAATGTCTACGGAATAAGAATTACAAAGAACTCATTCAACAGACCATCACTCCAGCCACTTACCACATTGCCTTTGGGCCTGTGATAGATGGAGACGTGATTCCAGACGACCCTCAGATTCTCATGGAGCAAGGGGAATTCCTTAACTATGATATAATGCTGGGTGTGAATCAAGGGGAAGGCTTAAAATTTGTGGATGGCATTGTAGACAATGAAGATGGTGTTTCCCCCAATGATTTTGACTTTTCAGTCTCCAATTTTGTGGACAATCTATATGGTTATCCAGAAGGGAAAGATACACTGCGAGAGACCATTAAATTCATGTACACTGACTGGGCAGACAAAGAAAACCCTGAAACAAGACGGAAGACTCTGGTTGCTCTTTTTACAGACCACCAGTGGGTTGCTCCTGCTGTTGCTACTGCTGATCTGCATGCCCAGTATGGATCTCCAACATATTTCTATGCATTTTATCACCATTGCCAAAGTGAAATGAAACCCAACTGGGCTGATTCAGCTCATGGTGATGAAGTCCCTTATGTGTTTGGGATTCCTATGATTGGCCCCACAGAACTGTTCAACTGCAACTTTTCCAAGAATGATGTTATGCTCAGTGCAGTTGTTATGACATACTGGACTAACTTTGCCAAAACTGGGTAAGTTTGACCCCCAGCATTCCTTTTTATTGATAGCATACGTCTAAAATAGTCAGTATTACAATGCAATGGCTTCAAACCCTGATCTTGCAGTTGTATATCGCTATTTCTGTAAAACAGAAGTTAACTGGGGCTTATTCATATTTAATAGATTTTTAATTAGTATAGTCCCTCAAACTGTTTTTTTTCAGTAGCTCAGTGAGAATAATAATGCTCTGTATTTTTGATCCAAAAAATAGGACAATTAGTAAGACAAAGCGTGTCTCAGAAAAGGCAGCTCGCTGATACTGAAAAATCAGAGGCAACGCGTCTGCTACTTGAAGAAGGAGCTGTCAGGCAGATAGCGTTTATCTGTCACAAAAGAAAGGAAGTTCTTTTTTTAATGACCTTCACAGGGATGGGGACTCAGGGAGGAATTGGAAAAGAAAGGCAGACACTGGAAAGATCTTTCCCTCTGAGGACTATAATGGCAATAATAAGTTCTTGACTTGAATGAAGAAGAGACTGCAATAAATTTTTGCTTTGACAAGAGTAGAAATTTAAATTAATTCTGCTAAAAAAAAAAAAAAAAAGACATCAATGTTTTGCTGCAATTGAGTTGGAAACATCCAGGAAAGAAACCTCAAAGCAGCTTAATCTGAAAGTACTATAAATGATTTCTGTTTTCTTCCTATAGCATTCTTTTAAAGAGTATTGCAGTGTTTTACTTGAGCAGCAAGGGCTTTTTTGTTAACCTTGAGTCTTGGCACTGAATTAAAACAAAGATACTTGTGGCACAAAGAGGCTGTAAATCTTTTCAATGAATGTTTAATAGCAGGATTGGGCTCAGCTTTACTGCACTGCAGTGAATGGTGTGCAGCTATATAAGAAAAACTGAGAGATGCCTAGTGTGAACCAGAGGCTTCAGCAGCTCATGCAGCCTTTAATGAATCCAAATGATGTTCAAGGGAAAGAGATTTTGCACTCTTAACAAAAACCTCGAGCATTAATTGAGTAAAAATCAAATGCTTCAAACCCATTTACAAGGCAAAAATAAAGCTTTTGTTTCACTGCATTTCAGATCGAATGCATGCAGAAATCCCACAGCACTGCAACAATAGTAAACAAACTGGAATAGTTAGATGTTTTTCACAGCAAGAAGTCATCAGTGTGGGGTGGAAAAACTTCAGGATTAAAGCTTGTTTTATGGACAGGGAATGCCACATGCTGTCTGTATTGTACACTCAAAAAGTCAGTCTGCCTTTATTTTTGTAGATGAAGTGCAACATATTTCAGGAACAGCGTGGCCAGCAGGTCCAGGGAAGTGATTCTGCCCCTGTACTCAGATACCCTGTATCTGCCTTTCAGGCCACGCATATGAGGCTGAGTATGTAGGGGACATTATGGACAGACACCATCTCTTGCTATTGAGTGCCAAGACCTTGCAGTGGAGACCAGTGAAGTCAGTAGGAGCTGATTTCAATGGGCCTTGGGTGATATCTATAATGTGATTAGGGAGGGGCAGTTCTCAGGGCCTGTACTCAGCCCTGGTGAGGCCACACCTCGAGTCCTGTGCCCAGTTTTGGGCCCCTCAGTTCAGGAAGGAGATTGAGGTCCTGGAGCAGGTCCAAAGGAGGGCAACCAGGCTGGTGAAGGGACTCCAGCACAAGTCCTGTGAGGAGAGGCTGAGGGAGCTGGGGGTGTTCAGCCTGGAGAAGAGGAGGCTCAGGGGAGACCTCATCGCTCTCTACAACTCCCTGAAAGGAGGCTGGAGCCAGGGGGGGTTGGGCTCTTCTCCCAGGCAACTTTCAACAAGACAAGAGGGCATGGTCTCAAGTTGTGCCAGGGGAAGTTTAGGTTGGATATTAGAAAGAATTTCTTTACGGAGAGGGTGATCAGACATTGGAATGGGCTGCCCAGGGAAGTAGTGGATTCTCCGTCCCTGGAGATATTTAAAAAGAGACTGGATGTGGCACTCAGTGCCATGGTCTGGTAACCACAGCGGTAGTGGTCAAGGGTTGGACTTGATGATCTCTGAGGTCCCTTCCAACCCAGCCAATTCTATGATTCTATGATTCTGTATACGTGGAGGACTTCAGATCCTCAAATATACATCATTGGAATTATTATGGAGATGCAAGACCTCCAGTCTCACTATTTAGAATTACTTTATGACTATTCCCTGTAGAATAAAAAATCATCTTTAAGATATTCTGGGGAGGTGATGGTTGCTTCTCACATTCCCAGCTGCCACCATTTCTCATAACTGGAAGTACTTTCCAGATACTGCTACTTGAAAGCTAATTTCATCAGGCTATCCATGCCATCACCCTGTTCTCTGGGTATGAACCTTTTGTCAGGTTACACCTAAAGGCACAGTAGGTATTTTGGGAGATCCATTAATCATTTCTGAAACTTCAGCATTGCTGATGAGACAGGAATGGGGTGTATCTTCTATTGCAGTCTTGCTTCTTTGTAGACAGTCTGAAAGATGCGAAGTTTAAAATGAATTGGAATCCATGTGCCCACTCAGGTTTTCCAGTATTCAAGATGATTGATATGGGTTAAGACTGCTTTGATGTAAGTTTTGTTTTGAGGTGTTTTTCCACCTTTTTTTAATTGATTTTTTCCCATCCTTATTCTGACAGAAGTTGTCTTGCTTTTGTGTTTGTATCCATGGCAACGCATTTGAAAAATCTTTTAATGGAAAGATTTTTTATTTTAATTCTGCATTTCACTGTAGGTGAGCCCTTAACATTAACACTGCAAATTGATTTATTTAATTTTAATGTCTCTGAGAATTTTCCAGTCTTGATGACTTTTCCCCAGATGTTGCATCCAGGTACTTATTATATAATTACAACTCAGGTGGTGTTTTGTTGTGATGGACTGTGCTGGGCTTTTAACCAGTCTGCTATCCGCTGCTAAAAAGCTCACACTGCTTAATGGCCCTTCTGCCAAGGCTGGGTTTCAAGAGGAGGTCAATCCTGTAAAATCACTGGGTGTCAACACCACCACACAAGGCCAGTGCTTTTATTGTGTTTTACTTTGAAGTCAGTTACTTTAGCTAGCAAATAGGAGGTGACAATTAAAGTGTTTAATGGCAAATGGATCATGCCTGAAATAAATACCTCAAAGCTGCATTTTGCTAATCCTCCATTTTCTACCTTGCAATGACTTCTTAGACTTTCTTTTTTGCATTAACAGTAATGTAGGCCCTTTTGAAACTATGTTTCTAACATTCCTTAGAAATAGGAAAGCAATAGTTTATAGAGGAGGTGTGAGAAACTACATTTAGGATACAAAAATTACATGAAAATGCAGCTTTTGATAGTCAGGACCAGCAAAATTATATGTGAGACATTCATTAAGAGGTGCACTTAAAGCTTCAGTCTGCTGCCAGTAGTTCTGTCCTAACTGCAATGATAATTTTGTATGTTCAAACATTCTGTTAGTCAGAGCCTTGTTACCTCCTTCACAGACACATAAGCAGGGGGAGAGTGAATGACATACTGGGATGTGTGCCATGTGTGCAGATACTCTGCCAGCTACACTCGTATGAAGAAGGATTTGAAGTTTCACAGAGTAGGTAGGAAGCCATGCTTTCTTTAGAGGCATCTACTCAGTTTCTGAAGATTACTGCCTTCTGAGGAGCCTCTTCTTTTGCTCCCATTCATCCAGCTCTACTTCAGCTGGTGATGGGAAAGATAAAGGACTAAAGAATGGATCCCTGTTTTCTTTCTAGTTCAAGTAAATACTCCTGAATTAGTTTACTACTGTTGATTCTGAAGCAAAACCCTCAGTTTGGCTTTTTAATGGAACACACGAGCTTACAATTAAAATGTATTTTCAAATCAATTTTTTTGTGAACTCCTTTATGAGGCCGTTGCATTTCTTTTTGATGTTTCTGTTTGAACAAATAAATAAATAAATAAATATCTCCAATGGCCAATCTCTGTTAGTCAAACAAAACAGTATTCTTCCAGCTCGCTTCCTGTAGAGGTTGTAATAGCTGACTGGGAGCAAGCCAACAGTGGGACCCGGGGAAAGGGTCACATACAGTGCTTCAGGCATGAATAGCTGTACCACTATTAATATTGTGACAACATGAAAAATCAGTGGAAGCATAAAGAAATGCCAGATAGTTTTTTCCTCTTTCTCTTTGCCCATATGGATAAAGGGGATGGCCGAAAATAAATTAAGGGGCCTGTCAGTGTCTTGGAGGTAGACCCAGGATGTAACTGTTAAGATATATAGCTCTCCACTGAAGTTAGAGGATGACACAAAAGAATAGAATGCTTTTAAGTGCAATAACATAAGTGTTAATTGTCCTGAGTGATTGTTAATGCTGTTGCAGAATTACTTTAAAGATGAGTGATATTGTGATGTATGTTATGAAATTTAGGTTTAGAGAAAAGATTCTTCGTCATTAGATTCCCCATCATTTTTCTGCCATTATCACCAGTTATGAAATTCTCAGTTCCCTCTGACAATTGCCTTCACAATTAGCTACTTATTCACCTTGTGAACAGGAATGGATGTTGCTCTTCAGTTGGTATCCACTGCAGACACATTTACTTTATGTCACCTTAGAGCAAGTCAATGCTTTGAATGTACATTTGTAGCCCATGGGGTATGAATTAGATAACAATAAACAACATGTTAAATTCATCAAAGTCCATGCAGTCTGAAATCCCAACCTCCATGGGGAGACAAATTACAGGTGAAATCAAATTATTCTGCACATTAAAAAAAATACTTAGGACACTAAAGACCATGGTATATCTTCTATCATGTGGGAGATGGGTTCAGGCAATTCATGGCAGAGGCATTTTTTGATGGCGTAACTGTTTAAAGAGAATTCTAAAAGTGGTGAAAATGAATAATTAGAGATTAAAATGAACAAGAATAGCCATCAATTTTGATCTATCAGTAGGTTGAAGAGAAAAAAAAAACCTTTCTGCCAAATAGCTGGATTGGGAAACAAGTTGTTATGTAGTCCTCATAAGAACCATTAGTAGAAGAAATAGATAATTGGAAATATATTATGATGTATTTTTTTAAGACCATGAGTGCAGCAAGTTTTTTAAAGGAAGTTTTCTTAGCAGTCTTTAAATAGTTGAGTCTCATGATGTCCCAAAACACAGGGTGATTTGAGAGGTAAAAAAACCAAAAAGCGAATTTGACATTAAAATAACAGATAAAAAAATCTGTTAAACAGCTGATTCAATAGGAGAAATATTGTATGTATATTTTTATTTTATGCCTATCCTACAATACTAAAAAAATCATTCATCAGAGCATAAACTGACCAATTAGCTACACAAGAAAAAGACATAAGGTGTCATAAGTTTTAACACATGCTTGTCTCCAATGCACACAGGAGGAAGGTAAAAATTGTTTTATTTATACCCACTAAATATTTTTGATAAACTATTTTTCATCTGTAAAACTAAGATCCATGCATTAATAGATACTATTTTTAGGACTGGACTTAGTTATTCCATTTTCTTGTCAGGAAAAATAATTTAGATACTTATACTCTAAACTCAGAGAGAAATTTTGACCATTTATCCAGTTGTTAAATGATCTGCCCTGGAGCTGATGCCACTGGTAGAGTTTTGATACCCACACAAAAAAAAATTACTTGTCTTTAGGGCTGCATGATTGGGTTTTTTTTTTCTGTTCCTTGTTTCAATGGACAGCTTTATGCCCACTCTGTATAAATAACTCCTCAAATACAAGACTAGCATCATGTAGTATAATTTTCTTTCTTGAGACTAGAAGAGGCAACAGCATAATTGGTTATTCCTAATAGATACAGTTAAAAAGGAGAGGTCGATATAAAGAACAGAAGAGAGGGAAAGGAAAAAGGGAGGTCGATATTAACTTGTTTTGTAGGGGATGGGAAATCTAATTTAAAGAATTTTTAGTAGCTGAAGAAATAATCTGCTGTCATTTTTGGGGGGAGGCAGGTACAAAAAAAAAAAAAAAAAAGATGTATGTCCAGCTTGACTCATTATTGAGTGCTCATCTTCTTCCTCTCCAGTGCAAATCAGTGTACATAAAGTAGCTTAATTTATGTATTTCCTGTATGATCTAGCCTAGTCTTTTGTGCTGTGAGTCAGAACAGCAAGTGAGAAGACACAAGACAGATTTTGTGCTGTAATTCTTGCAGGATTTTGAGTTTCTGACAAGAAAAATGCTTTGTATTTTGATAATCTTGCTGATTTGTATTTTGCTTTAGAATTTATGTATGAAACTCTGAGTTACTGTAGTAATAGATATATTGAACATGGCCAATACCTTCTCTGGATTTGCCAGATATTTCACTGTGTTCTTTAAGAGCAAATTAATTACTTTTTTTTTTTTTTTCCTTCTTGAATACATGTTACAGCCCCTCAAAGTAGCAGGATACATCTGTTGCTGTACTGCTTTGAAGTGGCTATTACTGCTCTTGCTTCAACTAGGATAAACAGTCACTAAGCAATTCAATTTTAATCAGAATTAACACAATCTGGTTAGCTATTATTATATAAAATGGAAAATAAATGGATGGATGAAATATCCACAGTTCTGGAACCTCTAGTTTATATCTGATTGAGATGGGAAAGATTTTATATAATACAATATTAAAAATAAACCAAACCACACACAGAAAAAAATACCCAAACAGCTAAAATCACAAAAATAATTAAACCAAAGTATCAAAATCATACAGAAAACATATTCTTTTTTTCACTCCAAAAAAAAAGTTAAAATAAATTCTTCCAGGCAAACAGCTAAATATGAGAATAATAAGATTATTACAGTTAAATTACCTGTCTGGTTTAAAAACGAAGGAAAAGCTCCATATGCACAGCAAAGGAAAGCTAAACCAAGCAATGAAGTTCATGAGCTTTTAAAAATGGGAAAAGAGAAAAAACTTTAGATGCTTTAAAATCTGTAGCAGTGGGTTTTGGTATTCCCGTATCATACATAGCAGTATATTGGAAGAAAAAGAAAATATTAGAATCACTTTCACAGAAAATAAACTAATGCATAGGGGAATGGGAAAGGGAATGTAAAGTTCTCAAAGTAATTCACAGAAAATGAATCATGTACTCTCAGTATAATATATCAAAAAGACCCAGAAAATTCTCTTTTCTGAAAAAGAAGATTCAAACTCATGCACAACAGAATATTAAACTCAGTAGCACCAATTTTAAATTTCTGAATTCCTGCCAAGAGAAAGTTATATTTATGTCAAGTTCACTAAAATTATATGGATAGATAGGTATTAACCATATTTTTGCCATTGGCTTGTTTTTATTCTGAACCTATAAGAAGAAATGAAAAAAAGAAAAGATGGGAAAAGCATGATTCAGTTAAACACTGTGATTACCAATTTTGAAGTCCTGAGTATTTTATTACTCTTATCCTACTGTTACTAAACTACTGTAAAAGTCTCTGATTTAAGCTAGTATATTTCTCATCCCTACAAACTGGGATAGAATTAAGGCTCACTGCCCTACCACCAGTAAAAGGAATTATTTAGTATCAATGATCACATGGAACTTTTGGGTAGTAACTTCGTTAATGCCAATGATAGAAAGATTTACAACACACAAACACTTCAAAGACTTCTCCCTCAAGTAGATCCTTGAATAAAGATGAACTAATAGCTCAGTAAAGGAACACAAAGAGAAATAGTTCCCAGTTACATGTATTAGTCCTGCTACTTCATGCTTTGAAGTTTTTTATTTAATATTCACCACTAGTGTAAATTCTTACGGTCACATGGACTTCCAACGTTGCCACAGGGAACAGATGCTTCTATTTACTACTTAGAGAAGTGGAAGTAATGGTACCTAAAACGAAAAATTTAATGTAAAACCTTGAGAAGAGCTGAATCTACACCTCTACTATGGGGAAAAGTAGTTAGTACCTCTCTAGGACAGCTTTGGACTATGATGTTGAATCACAGAACTTCAGATGAGGTTTTGGCAGCTGTAACAAAATCACTCCTCTGTTTTCATGTAAAAAGGTTGTAAATAATCTGAGACACACTGTACAGTAAGTAATGTTTCTTTCATTTATTTATTAATACCTGTTGTTAAATTAGGGAGGGTTTTTTAATTTCTGTATTTAGGTTATGTTCATTATTGTATAAACTACTAACTGAAGAAAGAAGGGGTTTCATTTTGTTTCTTTTTTATTATTAATTTTTTTTGTTAGATTTTCTGGGTTTGGTTGTTTGTTTTTTTTGGATGGGGGGTTGTGCTGGGTTTTTTGGGGTTGGTTTGGGTTTTTTTCTTTTTATGGTGGTTTGGTTTTGGTTTTTGTCTTTTTAAAATGACTATAATATTTCCTGTTTTTTATTTTTTTAGAGATCCAAACCAGCCTGTTCCACAGGACACAAAGTTCATCCACACAAAACCCAACCGTTTTGAAGAGGTGGCCTGGTCCAAATACAATCCTAAAGACCAGCTTTATCTGCATATTGGCCTGAAGCCCCGAGTTCGTGATCACTACCGAGCAACAAAAGTTGCTTTCTGGTTGGAACTTGTACCACACCTTCACAACCTGAATGAAATATTTCAATATGTTTCCACAACAACTAAAGTCCCCCCTCCTGACATGACATCGTTTCCTTATGTGACCCGACGTTCACCTGGGAAATTGTGGCCAGCCACCAAACGTCCTGCCATGACACCCGCCAACAACCCCAAACATTCAAAAGACACCCACAAAACAGCTCCGGAGGATACGACGGTTCTGATAGAAAATAAGCGAGATTACTCCACAGAGCTGAGCGTTACTATTGCTGTGGGGGCATCCTTGCTGTTCCTCAATATTTTAGCTTTTGCTGCATTGTATTACAAGAAGGACAAGCGGCGTCACGAGACTCACAGGCGCCCCAGCCCCCAGAGGAACACAACCAATGACATCGCACACATACAGAACGAAGAGATTATGTCATTGCAGATGAAACAGCTGGAACATGATCATGAGTGTGAATCACTGCAGGCCCATGACACACTGAGACTAACCTGCCCACCTGACTACACCCTTACTTTGAGAAGGTCCCCAGACGACATCCCGCTAATGACACCCAACACCATAACCATGATTCCAAATACATTAACAGGAATGCAGCCTTTGCATACTTTCAACACCTTCAGTGGAGGACAAAACAGTACAAATTTGCCCCATGGACATTCGACCACTAGGGTATAGCTCAGTCCTTCCCCCTCTACCCTCAAAAGCCACTTGGAAGAAAGGAAAAAATAAAGAAAAGGAAAAACAAACAAACAAAAAAAAACCCCACAGAAAAAAAAAAAAAAAAAAGAAGAGGAAAAATTACCATCGAGTGAACACCTTGTCAAAATCTAAAGTAAAATCACGCAAAAGAGAAGGACGGTCTCATTTTCTTACTGATCCTTCCCATAGAAACTCTCTGATGTTAAAGATCAACTACAAACCCTGTGAAATGTGAAAAGTGTACATTGCTGTTACGATACTGCTTTAAGATCTCAGCCACTTTGATTGAAAGTTGGGGCCAGAAGAAGTCACTTGAAACGGTGTTTTGAGTGTAGCAAGCAAAGCAGAGTCTTCTGGAACACAGAGCCAGTGACTGTACAGGTGTTTTGGTTTGGGTTTTGGTTTTTTTGGTTGGTTTTTTTTTTGTTTTTTTTTTTTTTTAATAAAAATAATAATAAAAAAATTCTCTATGTGCCATACCATGAATGGCCCTTGTTAAAACAAAGACATCACCATGGGCTTTTACCCAGCATATGAAGCTGTAATCCAGATGGGGGAGATAGAATTTTATTATTAAAAACAAAAATGAAAAAAAAGAGGAGGACTGACTATGCAGTAAAGTACGTATAGTTCTGTGCAAAGAGATGACTTGCCAGCCTGAACTATATATAAAGATACTTTGTAAAAATGTACATAGCTGTGAGTTTAAAAAAGAGACAAAAGAAAAATGAAGAAGCTTTTATTGATGTTTTCAGTTTGAAAAGAGCTTTTAGGAAGACTGTGCATTCTGTTGTGACCTATGTGTATATACATTAGTCATATCACCTCTGTTTCCTCCAAGCCCAAAGGAGGAATTTCTTCTTAATTACTAGTGGTAAACAAAAAAATGAGTTTTTTCTAACATGTTTCATTTATATGAGGCCATGGTGTCATGCAGAGGATACAGTTGTTCATGTAACCTGCAAATTTTCTCTTACAGGTTACACTAGTGCATGTTAAAGTATTCATAGGAGAGTGTTGTTCTTTTCTCAGACTTTCTTTTTTCTATAATTTAATTTTCTATTAGCCTTTGTTAAATTGCAACACAGCAATGGATTGGAAAATGGAGAAAAAAAAAACACAAAAGAAAAAATTGCAATTTTATTCTTGTTAAACTGAATCAAGAAACATCCAATAATATATATTCAGAGTCCAGTTTGTAGTTCTTGGTTATTGTGTTAACATTAGGAAGAGTTTTGTACCCTGACAAAAGCAAAAAAAGCCTGTGTGTTGGTCAGCCTTTCCTGAGGAAAACAAGCTCTATATTCACCAGCAGTTGCAGTGGAATCTCAATTGAGAAGGAACCTTCTTAGCTTTGCTAAATGAAATAAAAGCCCAATTTGAAAGTGGGTAAATGGGGGGTTGGTTGTCAGGCTGTTTTCAAGTGTTCAGAAATTATCAGTGTATGAAGAACTTCCCTGCCCAATTTCCTGTTTTGTGCTTGATAGTGTACCTGTCACTAAATACATTTTTATTATTTTTTTTCTAAATTACTACACAGCAATCCCATAGTTGGTGAACATTATGGAGAGAGAAACAGAGATGTTGTCACCTGTTCTACATTTGCATAAAAAAGAAAATACCAGAGAGCAGCACAGTCAGGAAGGGCAAGATCCTTAGCTGATTATTTCCTTCTTCCCTTCCTTCACAAGGAAACCAGGGCCCATGCAAAGCTATCAAACAAAGGAACTTGGCAGCAGTTAGATTCAAACAACTTATTTGAATGGGGAAAGCTAGAAATAAGTTCTTGCAGATGAAGACTGCTTTTATTTTATCTTTGACAGTTACTCCATCATCGAGAGATAGGAACCAAAGATATTTGAACAAATTGGTCTGCACTTGAACTTTATTATCCCAGATGTATTTTCTATTATTAATTCAAGCTAAGCTGGATCAGTATCATTATGTCCCATAATTATCTAACACAAGATGCCTTGTACCTCTTCTTATTTTCTATGCTTTTTGTTTTCTAATAAAATGTCTTGGAATAGTCACCCCTACAAATAAAATCAAAGACAAGGTGATTCAGTGAGGTCTATTAATCTGCAAAATTTCTTGTTGTAGCAGGAAGTAAAACTGATTCTGAAGGAAAGACATTAAAAGTAAGCTAATGACACGATAAAAATGCAACATGTGGCTGTTGTAAACTTTTATCTGTAATAATTCTGTTATAAACCTGACCTGGATGCTCAGGTTGAAATATGATGAAGCAACAACCCCCGAAGTACAACTAGTAGCAAATGAACAACTTTTTTTTTCAGTGATCCATCACATGATGTTGATTAATGCTGACTCTATACCAGGCCATTTCACCAATAATATAATGCCTCAGCTGAGATGCAGCAGTTCATAACTCTTTAATAAAAGGTTAAAAACAATAAAAAAAAAAAAAGGAAAAAAAGGAAAAAAAAAAAAAAAAAAGAAAAACAAAAGAAAAAAGGTAATGATGCTTGGCATCATAATCAGTTGGGTATGTTTGTAATGTGAATTACAGTATTTGTTTAGTACTTCCAATTGTCTTCTGCTAGCAATATGTACAGTACTGTGTCAGGCTTGTGACATTTGGGTAAAAAAAAAAAGCTCCTGTAAGTGAATGACTTAGCTTTTAAAAGTAATTACAATCAAGTTGATTTAATAATTTAATACATCTGGATTGATGTATGATTTATAGAGGGAACAGATTTATAGGGTCTTCATAGAATTCTATAATCATGATATCGAAATTTACTTTGCAAACTGTAAAAGAAAAACAAAAGTACTTTCCCAGGCTTACATTCTTGACCGTAAGAGGCGCGCAGGGTTTAATGGTTTCTTCTGTTATTGTTTTGCAATTTTTTGGGTTTTTTTTTGCCTTAAAGTAATGATAGAAGATATATATGGCTGGACACATATGTATAAACTTTTCAGCAGCATTTTTAATAATAAAATATCACAGTATTTTCTAATGCTTTGTGCAAAGAACTACGTGTTCATCCTTTTATGTAGAAAGTCTTTCAGAAGTGTGCTTTCTGCCCCATTTTCATTTCATTATCTAATGTAAACAATGCCTTGATACACAGTACAAAAATATTAAAGTAACAGAGGTTGCACTTTTAAGTTAGCAATGACTTTTCATGGCTTTTGCAGTTCTATAAGCCTGCCAGTAAAAGGAAGGAAACTCAGACAATGAGGACATTTATATGTATTTATTACCTGTATGCACTGAAACTCTCATTGAATCAATGGTTTAATTGTTCTGTTAGTATTTTCTGCAGCACTGGAAAAAATCTAGGTGAGCAGCTTCCCATATTAGTGTATAGCTTAGCAGCTGAAGAATGCATCTTCCAACTTAGGGATCAAAATAATTCAGATAAATCTAATACATCCCGCCTCCACAAGTAAATAAAATTTCATTTTATATTTAAAAGTTAAAAAAAGAATGAATTTTTAAAGGAAAAAATACATAGGAGTAGCAATATAAGTTACTCATATATTTAAGGGATTTACTTGTATTGCAGATATGTTAATACCATTCTTCCTTCAAAAGCTGAGTAAATAAATATAATTTGTTCTTTTATGCTTTTAAATTCTATTTATCAACCAGGTTTCCTTTCACTCGAAAGGTACATAGACATTTTAGTAATTTGGGCTGGGTATTGTTTGCTTTCTGTAACTATTCTGCTGAATAGAGGTACTAACAATAATGTTTGATTAATGTTGAGCATATTATTGAAGAGTATTTGCAAAAAGCAAATTCTGAATGATTCATATTAGATTTTTGATATAAAGAATCAAGCTTCTGAGATAGAAACATATTATGTGCCTACTGACCTATCAAGCAGCTTGAATTTTGAATATTGAATTTGTATATAAAGCTTTGGCAAATAAACTGCAGATTTAGAATTGTTCTGCAAATATGTTTAATTACAGGTACACTGAAATTCCACAGCTTGCTCTGAAATAATTCATAAACAACAAAAGGGTTTACAATTGTGTCATTTTTGTGAACTATTCACCTTAAATTGTTGGGTGAACTCACCTCCTTTTCAATTATCAATTTCACATTAAAAAGAAAAGAGAAGCTTCAGAACTTTGTTCATGTTAACTAAATATTGTGTTGTTTTTTTTCTTTACTGTCTGAAATATAAGTCTGCAGATGAGTATGTTCCTATTTGACTTTGCTAAGAGTATGAAAATTTAATGGTATTTAATATCACATAAAGTTCATATGAAATAATACGATGGCAATTATTTGCTTGTCTCAGATTTGTAGTTTTACATTTGTATTATTTAATTCTTGTCAACTGTTTCTCGTATTTTCATCTACAGCTGTTTGACATCACAAACCTCATCAGCCTGAATCTCTCCAGAGGCCATTAGCAGCTGGTAAACCTGGGATTTTCATCCCACTAAAAATTATGATATTATGTATTTAATATCATAATATGTTAACATGCTTCTCAGCACCTCAATCTAGACTAAAAAGCAAGATATTAACCTCTTAATGCAAATGAAAAATAAGGAAGGGGTTTGGAAACGTCTAAACATCTTGTTTGAGCTGTAGCATAATAAATAACATTTCACTTTGGGATAAAGTTTTGATTGAAACCATTTTGTTTGGTGTTCCACTGTGGCCACCAAGGTCTTCACTGTGTTTGAAGAAGCTATTCCTTCTCAGTTTTTCTTACATTCGAGACTACTTTACCCAAATTATTCTAGGGTCACTCAGGGATGCCATCTTCACAAAATCTTGCAAATCCTACATTTTACCAACTTGATTTTCCACCCCTTTTCCACAAAGAATGGTGAACATTTTCATCCAATTCTAGTAATTTTTGGAATATTCACGTACGTAAATGAGATATCAAATAGGTGACATCTATTTATTTTTCCTCCTACATGAAGACCCTCAAATACTGCAAACATAAGAAGTTATTCCTCTACTGCCTTGTATCAGGGATTATAAGATATCCAGATGCTCCAGAATAGTCCCATTCCCAAGAGTCCAGGCTTAAATGAAAATGTAAAGCCACAGAACTGGCATATATTGATTTTGACTTAAACTAGACAGCAGAGTTATGTTTCTCTCCAACAGTCAAGATATGCCTCAAAAATATACTGAACTTTATCTATATTTTATTTTACAAGTACTGTATTTTTAGAGACCATTTTGCCTTTTCTCAGCTTTTGATGTCTGATGTCATGGTTTTTGCTGTAACTCACATCCATCATTCACTTCATATCCTCTCATTTCTTTTATCACTCTTTCATCAGATACTTCCTCAAGAGGTACAGATACTTTTCCATGTGGGTTTTATTGCTGTCACAACAGTTAATTTTTCCTCAGATTTGTTCTATTCTGTGCTGTATGACTGTGAGAAAGACTTTTTCATCTGAAATTCTCCTTGCTGCTTTTCATGTTAAAAAGTTCCACGGAAGGACTATATACATTATAATATTCATAATAGTATTCATATTCATAAAATTCTTGAAATTCATCAGTCTGTGGCTATCTGCACGATTTGCCAGCCCAACAGCTTAGGTTAGGCATAGTGACTGTCTTAGTGGAAAGTGTCGGCCTGATACTCTCCTGTTAGTTGGTAGTTTATATTATTGTTGTTATTAATTTTTGTCATTCACTACTTTTCCATATTGATCTTTAATTAAGGATAATTTAAATTGGTCTGTCATTCTATTCCACATCAAGATTTCTCAAATCCTAAAAGGTCATTATTGTAATTCTTCCTTAAATACAACTAGTTACACTGTACCATCAGAGCATAACAACCTTCTAAGCCATTCCTACATCCTGACTCTCCCATCAGAGCAAACTAGTCAAGGGCCAGCACAGTTAGCCTTGTGTGACAAGAATTCATGGCATACTGCCTTCCACTTGTTTCACCTGTCTGGGGAAATAAATACTATTACCATTTTCATGCATTAAATTTTCACTACATCATGCCAAAAATAAATATGATCTAAGGTAAAAGTCACAGATGCTGCAGGTACTGAGGATCACTCTCTAGTATCCTTCACTGGTGGTTATTTTGTGAAGGCAAGAATGTTCAGGTAGATTAAAAGTAGTTGCATGAGTGCTAAGTACACTTCAGTCACTGGATATATCACTTCAGAAGCTAGAGTGGAATTTGTGGATGAAAGATGTATCACAAAGATGATACCGCAAAAGTAATTTTAATGAAATTTGTGCTTTCAAGAATGCCTATAAGCAGCAGGGAAATTGCTGGAAGAATGGCTTAAAAGAAATAGGAATCAAATGCAAATTGTTTCAGAATGAATTTGACAGGGAGAAATGTGATACGATGTGATGTGATATGACCATAAAAAAAAAATGTGATGGATTGCTTCTGTGTGAAGAGCCAACAGCAAAAAGAACAAGTATCTCAGGAGATACTTTTTTTAAAAGGGACTAGTCAAATGAAATCACTACAGATAATGAGATTATAATGGGACTTTGAGCAGAGACTTTGTGTCATAGTGCTGCACCATATGGGTTTAGATATGTTGAACATAATCTACAGTGCCCATCTGAGTATTGAGAAGTATAAAATTAGATCCCAAGATGCCCTACTTTAGCCAGATAACAGTGCTGCCATGGTAGATAATACAGCAAAGTAAAATATGCACTTATGTCAGTGAATGACAAAAGAAACATTAACCTCATTTTATTCCAAGAAAGAAAAGTGCCAGACTCATTAAATAGGGAATAGCAACAGTATGAGACAGGCAGCTGACCTTGGAGAAACATCTTGCATGTAGGGGCCAACAGAGGCATAATGCATCGGATCTGGCTTATTCCTCACCTCCCTGGTGGGGGTGGGTTATGGAAAGGGAAGATCCCTGGAATATCTCGTGTTCCAGTAACCACTGGTTCCTGACCCCTCAGAGATCACTGACACCTAATATATGCTAGAGGTCCCACCAAACTGGAACTGCATCCAAGAAACAAGGAATAGGAACTGCTTGCTTATTGCTAACATTTACATTTCTTTTCTCAGTGAAGGACAGTCAGGGAGAACTAAGGGAAGAAGAGCAATGTGTTGATAGCTTTCCCCGGTATTCAGGGAGAGACATCCAAGATCCTCACTCAGTTTTCACTAGGGATACCAGCTTCAAAAAAGGAAATGTAGGCACTTGGGGAGTGGTTGCCAGTGAGGGAGTTGCTCAAAATGGAACAGTCACTTGCTGAGCTGATTTGTGAGGCTTTAATGCCACGCTCTCCCCCATTATAATGTGCTTATTAAAAAATTTCTGTGCTGCTCCCCAGTCTGTAGATTCTGCACCATCCACTTAGCAGAAAGTCAGTTAGAATGTGATTAAAAATTGATCAAATAAAAATTTCATTACTAAGAATTAAAGCTCCAACATGTGTAAGGGAAGTAGTACTCTGTTCCTTGAATCTTGTGATCTAAATGCATATGCGTCTTTATATTTTCAAATCAGACACTTACTTAAAATAAAAGGTGCTACGATAAATCATCAGGTTTATATGCACTTAGCTAGGATATGGTGGTTTTTTTGCAACAGCTCTATAAAAATTGCTGCTTCAATAAATAATAAGTATCAAGTTACTTACCTTTTCTTACTGAGTCTGTGGGATGTGACACAACATATGTCAAGAATACATGGAACAATGGCCAGCAGCTCTCAGACCTGCAGCACACAACTAAAGAAAAATCAAGACTTCAATTGTGTGAACTTTGGACAGCTGATACTTTTATTAGGACGCTGGTCTTCGGCTCCTGCTATGAACACACCACCCAGATCTTATGCCTAATGAGCTTTCCGATCATAGAATCATAGAAATTGTCTGGGTTGGAAGGGACCTCAGAGATCATCAAGTCCAACCCTTGACCACTACCGCTGCAGTTACCAGACCATGGCACTGAGTGCCACATCCAGTCTCTTTTTAAATATCTCCAGGGACGGAGAATCCACTACTTCCCTGGGCAGCCCATGCCAATGGAGACCTGTTCCTTCCTCCAGAAGGCTGCCATGTAACTGGGATCTAACATGAACTGAAAACAAAAAAATCTCTTCTCAGTGTGGTGAGATCTCAGTTGACTGCATTCACCTTGGCAGAGCAGGCTTACAAACTTCCTTGGCACTCAGCATTTTTCTAACAGATGAACAATAGAAAAACAGAAATATAAATGTAGTAAGTATCATGTGAGGGACAATGCCAACCAGAAAAAAGAAATGCAGATAATTTCTGTTAATAAGATCACTGTGGTTTAGAAGCACTTCGGCAATTAACAAAAAACCCTTATAAATCTGACAAATCATACTTAATAACCTGGAGACTGACAGTAATACTGGAGGTGTAGGTAAACACTAAAAAGCACAAATGTGTGCATTTGTGCCAAATTGTCCATAATTCTCCATTTTGAACTTAAGATGTGATCTCACCTTTATTTGTCACCTGAAAGTATTTGGTTTTATGCCTTTCTACATAGTTGGGATATTTACATATTCTGAACTTCTAGAGTTTTACTGTCATCTCTGCTTTCCTTAAAAATAGAGGAATGAGTCATAGGGAAAATAAACACTTTTTAGTCATATTCATGATTGCTTGAAGAAGACAGTAAAATTGCTAGCGAGACAACATTTTAACATACAGCTTTTTACACCTGTCAAATTCCTACTGATCTTTGTCAATGTAAGTCAATTCTTTCACGTTTCCCAAATGACACATAAGGTAAGGTGGCACTATCCCTTCTAATTTCACAGGAGCAGTTGCTTTAGGACTGAAGCAGATGACTATTAGTTTCTGTATCGTTCTTTGGCAGCTGTTAAGAAAACAAGGTATTACAAGCTTTTTCTCCTTGATGGGATGGTGTCCCCTCCAACTTGAAATTTCTTAAGATTGTAATTTTTCTTCCTCAGGAAAAATTTAGAAACTTGTAAAACAAATGCAAACAGATTCAAAGAGGTAAATTAGAACAATTTTTAATATATATGTATATATAAAGTAAAAAATTAATTATAATTTATTAAAAAACAAAACAAAACACGTATTGCTTTTGCTTCTGGGATTATTATTTACCTTCAAAATTTTAGGAGTTGGTTTCATAGCAGTTTCTTCATTGCAAGCTTGGAAATGTGAAAATATGAAATCAATATAATTTTGTAGAATATATAATTTAGACAAAAAGGTTTCTGGCAGATAGACCATTTCAATTATTTTAATAAGCAATATTTTGATTTATGTGTAAATACAGAACCTTTGCAGAAAGTCTTGATAACTGAGAGGTGTTTTATCTAGAAATCTACTTATTTAGATAACTGGAACATATTTCTATATCTGTCTATATCTAAAGATTTAATTATGACACATATATATACATAGAGACAGAGTTATTACCTGCTCCCTCTATGCCAGTTTTCAGCTTCATAATATAAAATGTATTTTCAATTGCTTATGAGTCACAGAGCCTGAAAAATACCAATGCATTTCACTAATATTTTGGAACTGATCCTTTTAAACACATTTTATTCCAGAGACATACACACAAGTTGTTCCTCAGAAGATGCACATGCAAATGTAACTGAGGGAAAGGTGAAATATAACTTGTCTGTTTTCAGCCACTTGGTGAAAATAATTCCTCAGCTGCAATAGCTCTGTTGCAGAAACTATTCCTCAATTGTTCCTTAGAGAAAAAGAATGAATCCCATTCATCTGTGAAAAATGAGTTTACAGAAATGTGGGTGAAAGCAAGTGGTTCAGAATGGACAAAGCCAAGTCAAGAGGATGGCAGGAACTGCAGAAGAAATGTGGCTGTTAACCAGGGAGAGATCAGAATGAAACAGGAAGTAATCTGATCCTGGAATGACTGAACTCAGAGGGAGCTGAGAAGAAAATTATAAACCAAAAACCAGGAAAAGAACCAGAAGGCACATAATACTGAGAATAAAAGTTGAGATAATAGGGCAAAGGACAAAGGAGTAATACTGGACTACCAAGGATTGCCTGCATTACCGTTTTTGTATGTATCAGAAATTTTAAAAGAAATCTCCCAATCCCATTTATCAAACGTTCTTCACAACCTAAATTTTAGGTTGTGCATTACAAGTAATCTTGGAGCAGGTGAGCTGGATTCGTTTTGCATGAAGTTATACCCTTGAAAGATATGATCTAGGTGTGCACCCCATGCCTCAAAGCACACCACTAAGATTTGTGGATGCAAACCTTTCTTTGACACTTCCCTATGGCCCTGGCAGCAGTCTATCCTTCTTGTATTTAACAGGCTAGCAATTTGGCAATGTGGCCTGTGGTTATAAAATGATAGAGTTTTCCCACTGCATCAAGGCTAATTCATCCTGGTGTTTAAGTTCAGTTCATGGTGCAGTACCTTTTATTTCAGTCCCAAAATGCATCCTAAACTGCCAAGTCCTATAAATATTTACAAAACACTCATTTCTAAATTCTGCTCAGCTATGAGAAGCAGAAAAGTCAGGTCCCACTGTTGACTTTACATATCAGATTATGCTGACAAAAGGATATTTCTTTTTTCATTTAAATAAAGGCACATGTTTAATACTGAACCCATTTCTGATCCTGGTGTCTTAAGGATTCAGCAGTGCTCTGAAATTTATTTGATTTCCACTTTAGAACCTGAAATTTTTTTGTTAAATAAATTTAGCGGGAAAATATGCAACCTTTGTATTATATGCCTCCAACACTAACCTAAAATGCCAGCCACCTGTGGATGTTCAGAGTGGATGTATGCAACATTGTTTTTTTTGAAAAAACTTCACAACTTTGAGGGCTTTTACTTTTTCAGTGCCTCCTTTTATTTTAATCCTTATGGATTATCAAATCAAGGAACTACCTAGAATACTTTCTTATAAACGTTAGTTTACACACTTTGGTAATTATTTTCAATACAAGATCTGGGGGAATTAATTCGGAATTTCAGTGTTAGATTGCATGATCCTTCCCTGCTTACATCTGCTAAGTAAATTCTGCAGCCATGAACAACAGATTTGTCACTCCACTCTGCAAATGGAACAGATAAGTTTGTTTTCTGGTTTATTTTCTGTACCAGACATAGTGAGGATCTTCATGTGAAACCTGAGCTTTTTATTATTTTAGTCTTGAATATGCCAGCCACAAGAACCTGCTATAACTAAGGAAGGCACACAGAACAGCACAAGTTTTCTGTACTTCAATGACAATTCTGATACCTGATCAAATAAGAAAACTCCTAGGATAGCTCATCGTGTATTGAAAAGCCTATATGTTGAGATTTTCTCAATTTGAAGGCAGGTAGAAACAAATGTCTTTCAATCCAGAAGTTAACTTGCAGCCTCTTTTGTGAAAAAAACACCAAAAAAAAAAAACCCAAACAAACAAACAAACAAAAAAAAACCAAAAAATCCCACCCCAAAAAAACAACAAAACCAAAACAGCCCAAAAGATTTACACACTGTGAAAAACAAAACTATAGAAGGTATCCTACTCTTGGAGAATACTAATCTTGCATCTAATGCTGCATCTGATCCATATTACACGTGGTAGCCACTAATCTAAAAGGAGGTATTCTACATTCTTCAGATGTACAAATTAATAGAACAATTTAAAAAGTAGATTATCCATGCTGAGTAAAATAGAGATTAAGCTTGATGAAATTCAGAGTTTTTAAAGATCTCACTTAGTGTCTCTTTCCTCTTTTTTTCTATTGAATAATAATTAACTTTTAAAGGCTCTCAAGACTTTCTATGCATATGAAATCTTTAGAAGAAAGAAGTTATATAAGACCACTGACTATTTAAAAAATCAAAGTAAAACCATTGTTTTAATAAAGTAATCACATTTAATACTCTCGATGATATTGCATGAATTAAAAAAACCCACAAGAAAACAACAAAAAAATCCATCAACATTTTGAAGGAAAAAGAACTTTAACCTAAGGTAATGTATCTGCATTGAGTTTTTAATGCAGTTGTGAATGAAGTCAGAACAGCACATTATCTTGATTAAGTAAAATATCCGTATTTGTTTTTAGCAAATCAATGTTCTGCATGTAAAGTTTTAGGATTAAAGGGGGTCCAAAGTGCAATTTGCATAAAGTAATTTCAATTCAAGCAACAAAATTAAACAGGAGTGTCCTCAATCCTGAGGAAAATATTTTATTTTCTTTATTGAACAGTTGAAGTTTGTCATGTTGATCAAAATTTCATTCTGATTCTCTGAATTTTCCATGCATGCATAGAAATATTTCTTGCAATGCTTAAATTAGACTAATTTTCTTAAAACTGACTTAATATTTAATGAAATAACTGGAAGTGGTAATCAAAAGGAAATAAGGTAAGAACCGATAAAGGTGGCTAGTAAAATTAAGAAATGGTTAATGGCTTTAATCAGGGGTACATGTAAAGAGTAAATGCTTCACAGAAAAGGTGGTCATGAACATTACTTTGTATTGGCAAAAAAGAATTTACTTTCAAAAGGCAAACTTTTGCTATGGAGATATTTTATTTTCTGAAGGTTTTTAAACACCTGTGAGATCTTATCTGTAGACCCTGTGAATGCATTAGCCACAGTGAAATTAAGTATTTATAGTGCATCCATATGTATTAAAAAACCCTTCTAATAAAAAGTTAATATCTACTTACAAGAAAAGCGAACCTATTTGGCTATTATAGGACATTCCAAGAAAAGTAGAATTTCTGTATCTGAATGTCAACATAGTTTTTAGGTCTACTTTTCATAACCCAATGCACTATTACAGTAGATAATGTTAAATTATTAAAGCTCCTTATCTGTTAATTATTATGGATGGGAAGCAGGTTTTTTTCAAGGGGGCAGTGAAAATAGTCCTTCTAAACTGAATGTGGAGTTTGCAAACATGAAATGAAAAAACATTCTCAACAAATGTGCAGAACTGTATGTTCTCATAAAGAAAATGCTTTTATTGCTGTTGAAGCCTTTGGAAAACACATATATTCTATAATTGTCTCTTTTAATACCTTTTTCCATGTCATGTAGTATCAATAAATAAGATTAACTGCCTGCTCAAATAGTTAAAAACAGAAATTTAGAACACAGGAATTTGCAGATTCAAGAAATGCAGATATTTGCATTACAGTCTTACTGGCTTAGGAAATTTCTTCTAACTGCTTCCTTCTTTATAAATGAACAAGATTATTGCAGCAAGCAAGTGGGATTCCTTCTTCCTGTTCATCTGCTCAGGCTGGGAATAAGAAGGAAAGCTGTAAAGCATTCAGCAGATCAGGAGTGCTCAATCCTGGCTCAGCTGTGACCATCCTTCAAAATATCTACATCTGAAAATGAAAAGAGCAGTTTTTCAGACTTCTCTATGTACCCTACTAATACCTAGCCTAAAAGGAAAAAGTAATGGGAAAGAGAATGCAGAATGACACTCCAGTTCTGTCACTCTGCAGCCATTCTGCTATGAAAAAGAAAAGGAAGAGTGGAAAAATGTAAAAGGAGACTGAATTCCTGGGTGAAGAAGCACCTATGAAGGAGGTAGGAGCAGAACAGATACATCACCCTGCTCAGGGAAATAGATGCTGGAGCAAGAAAGAGGTAGGACTGTGGTTTAGGGTTTGTAAAGCAAGAAGTAAAACATGGAGAAATTGAGAGGGCAACACTGACTCGGTGTTTAGGTAAAAAATTGACTTTCACTACTGAAAACTGAATTGCTAATGTCCAGTAGTTTTTCAGACTACTGTAGGCATGAAATTTTATGTACTTGCAAAGGTGTTTTTTTTAAAAAAAAACAAAACTCGCAGCCTATTAATACCCAGATTTTGAAACAGTGAGGTGAATCATTTAAGCCTGGAGGCTTTAAGACGTAAGTGTATTGAGCATGAAACAAGAACCACACCAACATCTGGATCATGTCATATCATTACAGCTGTAGTGTTTTTCCCTGGCATCAAGCAAAAAGAGTAATCCAGGAATGCACTGACTTCATCTGGCAGCCAAATCTGAGTGTGCATGGTCTTCAGCAGACCAGAGCAGACTAGGTTGGCCAGAAGCCTGTATGATTTTTGTACTGAGTGAACCAGTTTTCCAGTGGCTCTTTTCACAAACAGTAATTGAAATGACAACAAGGACTTTGGGGAGAGGAACTGAAAATGGAAGCTGCAGTCATGAACTGTCTGTATCAAGTCAGTATCTCTGTCAAGTATCTCTGAAGCAGCGTTGTGTGAGCTCTGTGACACTATTTGTGCTGAGTTTTCAGAATGAGTAAGAAACTGCCTTTGGGACAGGGAGTGAAGACACAAAAGAGCTATGACATAACATCTCATAACAGATGAAAACAGAGTTTATGTTTACAGAGGTGCCAGAACGGCCATGCATAAAACAGCAGGTGAATGAAATATAGTGTATGACAGAGATCGTGAAGCAGATAATTATTAGAAAATATTATACATGAAGATATAGAACAGAAGACTAGAAATACATATACAGATAAACAATAGGGCAGAAAAGGTTTTTGCATTCTTACATTAAAGAAGCTGTTGGAGAAATCCTATGCATAAGTGTGCAATTTCTGCATTATAAATCTGTGTAATGTTCAATAATGGGCAAGAGGCCAGAGAAATGGAGGTATTGTAAGAAGGTGCAAATATAATAATATTGTGCAAAATACATGAATTCCCACATTCTAAAGTATACAGTTGGGTCAATTCTGGCATTTTCTAAAACAGAGAGACTGTTTTGGTTCTTCTTATCTCTTCTGGTAATATGCGGGCTATAGTGTCATATAGGCAAGTCATATAGTGTCATATGGGCAAGGTAGTAAGTCCACAATTTCACCATCTGGGTTTTCCATGGAAAAGGTGAGTGATTGCAACCAGAAGATGAAAAAGTAATTTTTGTTCACACTAGAAAATAAGGTATTGTGTTCTGTTCATTGTCCTCATCATCATATTCTATTCTTTTCTCAAGCTGTAGAACATTATGTCTTCTACATTATCCACCACAGAAACCCAGATATTCCATCACACACTTTGTGTATAATAAAATCAGCATTCCGATTCCAAATATATAATTTTTCCTTTTTAATACTTAATCGTGTAATATTTTGGTGGATGAGGAAATACTGAGGTCTTGCTTCCTGTACTTTATTTTATTTTGTCACTCCTCTGAGAATATAAAAAAAAATCCAAGATGCAAGATTCCTATCTTGCTGCATTCAATAAGCTGCAATATGTAACTAGTATTTAACTGTCCTGCACTTCTCCCTCCACACACACTCGTGGGGCCCACATTTTATATTGAGTCTGGGGGTGGGAGTCAGACAGAGTATGAAGGTAGACTTAGGAATACATCCTAAGTTTGGACATAATGTATGTGACTGGGTATGTGACTAGATGGGTCCTCAGGTGCTCCTTAGCTCAGTGCCAGGCCATGACCTCTGAGGAGCAAAAGCAACTTTCTCAACCCTTTCTGGGTGAAGAATTCATTTACTTGTACACCTAAAATCTCTTATTTCAGTTACCTGGACAAGAATTCCCAAAAAGTAGAACATCTAACAGATGGTGGAATAGGAAAACACTGTATCAGAGATAAAGAGCTGAATGAATAATAACAGCCTTAAGTATGAAGAGGCACATTATGCTATGAAGATATGTCAATAACCCTGTGGTGGCTTGTGAAGGATTCTCTTGGCCACAGCCTGTAGCTTAAAGGATTCCTTCCTAGCTTCCTAACAGGATGAAAACCATAATTCCTTTAATTGGACTACTTTGAAAATACCTTATTTTCTCCCTCCTTTCCTTTCTTTTTGTATAAAATTTGAGTTTGTAATTCAGAATTATAGTTAATTAACTGAAACGACTGCAAGCATTCACATTAAAATTCACTCTTGAAGACAAGTGTGTAGGCAGCTATGAGAACAAGTTTTCTCATACAAGGTCAAATGAGCAAATAACTACTAGACACAAAGTCTGAAAATGTCAGGTGCCCATTTGTGACTCCAGAAAGCACGATGTATTCTGCAAAGTTCTGATTACAATAGTTCTTTAATCACAGATGTGCACATTCATCTAAATCTCTTCCCTCTAGAAGCAATAGCAAAACTTCCACTGAATTCAACACTGCTGAACCAAAACCAATACTAATGCTCTCTTAGAAATAAGGCAAAGAAATAGTACTTGGTTTGTAGTTTGTAAACTGAAGTACTTTCTCTGCATTTTTCTTATCCGTTAGAAGCTGAAAAAAGAATGTTAGTGTTGTATTCATAATACATTTGTGTTTTGGCTTATCATTAGCAAGAAAGTTACAGTTAAGATAGTATTGATCATACACTTGCAGGATTTAGTTTCATCTGTCTAAAAAAACCTCGGCAGTCAAGCCTTTTATTAAAAATGTCACTAGAAGTGTTACTCACAAGTTAAGTTCCCACTTTCAAGTAGTGTTTGAGTTATAATCTGTCACTGAAACAGCTGATTACTACAGTACAACATGCAATCTTACAAGCACCTTGATGGATAAAATAAAGTCTTCAAAAAAGAAAATGGAGCCTCAGAAAAAAAGAGCTATTCAGATTACTTCACTGACCTCAAAGAATAATTTATTTCAGTGTTAACAAAATTTTCATTTTTTTGTAGATTCATCAAAGATTTCCTATTTATATGGGAAAGATTTCCTGTACAAACAGGAAATCTCTTAGTTGAATACATATTCCTGACTCTGACTTTTTTTCTAATCCATAATCAAATGGGGTGACTCACATGTGAGGGAAATAACAAATATCACAAGATTAGACAAAATACAAATTAAATGTCACTTAAGATTTTAATATATGCCTGCTTCTTTCAGTGTGTACATTTCTTGATTTGTATTGAATTCACATATAAATAATATATAATTGTCTGTAAAAAATTCCTACTCTATTTAAAAAAATGAAGGGAAGAGAGAATGATAAAATGATCAAATTTTTATTACACTAGAAATTTTTCACTGAACTGTACTCATATTGAAATTTTCAATATATTTTTACAGAAATAAAACAATAAAACTTGATTGTCTTCAAAAAATAAGAAATCAGCGTGACTTTGATTTTTTACACTTTGTAAAATCAGATTTCTATTTTTTAAACAGCATGGATGGAGCTTTGACCTGATCTAGTAGGAAATGTCCCTGACTAGGCAGGGGAGTTGGAACTAGATGATCTTGAAGGTCCCTTCCAACCCTGGCCATTCTATGACTATGAGGCTTCCATGTCTGTATGTGATGCTGTATCTTTGTTTTACAGTAATAAGAGATATTCCGTATAATCTAATTTGAAGTTTTGAATGGAAGTAGACCAGACTTAAATCTTTCTTCTATGGGACTAGCTAGCAATGGCCCCAGAATTTTGATCTACATACACACAATATTCTTGAACTATAAAACCATACTAGACACTATTAAGGAATCATATACAGATTGTGCAACTATGCAAAGGATTTTCCTCTCTTACTATAGTCTTCAAATCAAACGAAAAGAAGCAAGAAATAACAATGTTTCATCTAACGTTTTCTGTTTTAAAGATCTGTTAGGGAAAGGAACAAAGAGATAGGAATATTCTTAATGATATTGCCAAATTTCTCATTTAGGTTACTGTCTTTTGTGTGAAGAAGAACCATTTTAAAAAGACAAGAACCTTCATAGGAGAAAATGCCTTCCTATTATTCACAGAATCACAGAATGTCAAGGGTGGCATGGGACCTCTGAAGATCATCAAGTCCAACTCCACTGCCCGAGCAGGACCAAGACTAGGGCAGGTGACTCAGAAATGCATCCAGACAGGTCTTGAAAGTCTGCAGAGAAGGAGAGTCCACAACCTCTCTGGGGACCCTATTCCAGGGCTCTGTAAACCTTATAGTTAAGAAATTTTTCCTCAAATTGAAGTCGAACTTCCTATGCTTTATCTTGAATCCATTGCCCCTCATCCTATCACAGGGTACAAGTGAGAAGAGGTTGTCCCTTCCTTCTTGACACCCAGCTCTCATATATTTATACATATTAATTAGATCCCCTCTCAGTCTTCTCTCCAGAGGAGACTTTCTGCTAACAAAAAAATTTATAATGAATGTCAATTATGCAAAACATCAAAGTGTTCAACAGGAAATAAAAACAAAAATAATAACATCACAACAAAAATAAGATCACCTAAGGAATCCATTCTGCATTATTTCTTATGGAGTATTTTCTAGCATATTGTCAAACTGAACATCATGTGGTTTGATCAATGGTACTTTAGTCACTTTTCTTGGGAATTCAAAGATTAGCAATAGATCTTATCAGTAGGATGTCTTTCTTTATCTTTTCCCCTGCACATAAATACATTTCATGATATTACTTGTCACTGCAGTTTCTCATAATTTGTCCTTATTCAGTGATGAATATCTCTCTGTAGATGTCGGTAAAGTGTTTAATATGCTGCAAAAGTAACTTAAAACTGTTAATAATACTTCACTACTGTTGCTCAGGGTAAAGAAATCAGAAAAAACTTTATTGAAACAGATAAACCAGATGTCTCCTACAAATTAAATATACAATTCACTACATTTATTGCTTTCTATGAAAAGTTATCTTTGGGACTGAGTTTGTAATAATTAAAAAGTTTAAAATTGTTCTAAATTAAATGGATAAATATACTTCCCATCATCTCCCCCCTCATCTCATTCTGTACTTATTGACTAAAACTGAAAGAAAATATAGAAAAAAAGATTTCAAAATACAGGATTTCTTTTTTGTTTGTTTTACTATTTTGAAATCAACATGTAGCAACTGTTAATATAAATGTATAACTGATCAAAAAAGAAATATCTTCCAAATAAAAGAGTATCTTGTAACTTAAAATATTTCTTCTCTGATGCATTCAGTAGAGCTTTAGTACTACCCCTGGGTAAATTGAAAGTATGTAACATATTTTTGGTCAGCAAAAGAATAAGCAAAAATTAATAACTCATACAGCATTGATTCAGCATACTTGTGACACCCCAGCATTGTATTTTTTTTTAATTGCTTTCTTTTTTTTTTTCTTTTCTGTCTTATTAAATATGTACTTCCATAGCAAATTTTCTGACACAGCAAGTTGTTTTTGTTTAATTATTAATCATGCTATGCATCATCCTTGTTACTAATCTTTGTATAAGAAAAATATTAGTAGGGTGTCAACAGCATGTTGAAAATATGCAAGTTCTCCTAATGAAATACAACTCTTAAATTGTATTTACCTGGCATTCATTTTCCTTATTTTATCTTTCAAACTGCCATATTTGTTAGATATCAGTCTGTCAGTTTTTACACAAATATGACCAAAATTGGGTGTCCTATTTTGTCATGACTCATCCTTGCTGTTTTTTTCATGATGTAAATGTGATCAGGCATTGAATGAGCAAGACAAGAAAAGGACTGCCAATCTTTCCAACCTGTTTCCACTCCAGCAAACCCTTCCTATTACATTTGGCTAGTCATGCTTGCAGGAACATTAATTTCTATCCCACAGCAGAGAGTAAGATGAAGTCATCACCTGAGACTCAATATCAACATGACTATTAACCTTGAGGGAGAGCACAGAGAAACTGGTGTTTATAATAAAGCTTCTGAATAATATGCAGAAAACTGATGAGGTGAGCATTCAGATGTACTGTTGGCAAGGATGATAACAAACTGTTTTAAAGCACTTATTTTTATAAATTCAGGGAATGGAGCCTTGGGCTGGAACTGTGACTTTTTCAAGGTATGAAAAGAAAACCTGAATGTCTATTTGAAAATTGACATTTTCCTAGCAACGTTTTCCTTGTGCTTGTTTTACACTATTTATTCTCCTTCATCTTCCTTTTCCCACCAAAAGATCCCCCTTTAAATTCAATTTTAAGCTATTCACACAGAAAACAGTCAGAGTTTCCATATTGCTTTGAAACTCTTGTGGTCATGCACCTACAGTTGGAACAGGAACAAAATCCAAAAAACCCCAAAAGGCTGTATAATCTGTATGAGGTAAGACAAACAGATGTTGCCATGGTTTGGAGAAGAAAACGGAAACAGAATTAGCTGGACTGGTTAAACCTGGAAGGGACAGCTAGCAGTCAAACATGGGAAAAATCATGGCCAAACGACAGCAGAATGTGTTACATCCAGATCCCAGTGAAGAGTCCTAGGAAGCTGAGTTATGTACTGGGGTCAGCAAACAGCCATACTCCTTTTCTGTCCCTGTCTCCATTCAGGGAGACAGAATGAAGCAGGAATATTCAAGAAGCAGAATCCAACTGTATTTCTGTGATCTGCTGTTAAGGCTACTGTTAAAAGTATTGCTTGTTCTTCTGCACACATGTACTGAGAATAGGTAGTAAATGAGAGATAAAATTCTCATTTTGATCAGATGCTTAAATACAGGTGCTTGTAACATCAGGGTCTACAGTATATTTTAGATTGTGTGTCCATGCTATTGTCTAGTCCATATTCTGCTAAATTTACCCTAATTATAATAATTATCCTAAAGTAGAGGCTTACTGGTCATCTGAGGAGTTTAACCTTCTCTGATAGTATCAACTAGACCATTGATTAAAATGACATTTTACAGGGACAATTTAAGTTACAACAGCCTGACTTTGAGTCACATCCCTGTTGTCCAGAATGATGTGGAGTTACACTCCCGGAATCTCTGTACATCCCAAGTATCTCCAACATTCATATTAAATAGGAAGCTATAGTGCTATCTCAGCAACATACATTAAAATATGTGACATCTTATATATTATTGTGTCATGTGGACAATCAATTTATATATTATTTTGTCTCTATTTGTCTTTTTTTAATTCCCAGATGAAATATTTATTTATTCTTGTTTAATCCCAATTTAACATTGCTTCTCCTTTTAGTTCTGTTTCTTCATCTAATTAACATTTCATACGTCTTAATTTCTTTCCTGGATTTGAGCAATTTAGTCTTATTAGCACTTCAAAAATCAGAGTGAGAACTTTGAGCAGATTGCTTAATTATGTGAATAGTTAATTTGTGATTATGTAGAAATTCATACATAGTAAGCGGTCTTTAACCTTTGAAAATTTCATATGAGGATTACTGTATGAAAGAATTTCCTCCTGATACCTCATCTAAATCTCCCCTCTTCAACTTTTAAAACATTGTCCCTTGTCCTCTTACTACACATCTATGCAAAAAGTCTTACACAGATTTCTTGTAGGCCCCTTTCTGGTATTGGAAAGCCACTATAAAGTCACCTCAGAGGTTCCTCTTCTTCAGGCTGAACAAACCCCACTTCCTCAGCCTGGCTTTGCAGGGGAGGTGCTCCCCTCCTCTGACCATTTTAATGTCCCTTTTTGGGGCACACTCAAGGAGGAACCAGCTGTCTGTGCTTCTTTTGATGCATCCGAGGACGTGGTTGGCTTTCTCATCTGAAGGAGCACACTGATGGTTCATGTTAAGCTTCTGGTCCATCACCCCCAACTCCTTCTCCTCAGGCCTGCCCTCAGTCCTTTCTCCTCCCAACCTGTATTCGTGCATGTGATTACCTCAGCCCAAGTACAGAACCTTGTACAGAACCATGTTGACCTTCATGCAGTTTGCACAAGCCCACTTTTTGAGTCTGTCAAGGCTGTCAAGGTCACCAAATATTTTTTAAATGCCAATCCAATGTCTCTGATTTGCACAAAAGTGAGCTTCAGAATCCAGATGGAGTACTAGTCACTGTGTCTCCAGTTCATCCTCTCTTTTCCTTCATTCTTCCACTTTTTGTTTTATGTATAGCCTGTTCAGTTTTCTCTGAGAGAGATCTTGAACAGGCACAGTTTACAGCCTGATGTGTTAAATAGGACAGTATTTGTACATACTTCTTTTTTAAAAGGCAGGATGATTAAGTAGTATCTTCAGAAGTCATCTGTGTCATAAAGATAGGAATCTCTAAGGGAAGGAACAACACTGGAAGAAAGGCAAACCCCTTCCTCAGAGCAAGTCATCTCCACTAAGGAAACCTAACTGTACATCCCTACTTGTTAATGTAATCTAGTATGAAGTGTTTGAGCAATGCACTCTTCCATATATTATTTCTTAAAAAAGATGAAATATGGAGAGACTGGAACTATTTGTCAACATATTCATTAAAAAATAATTTTATTTTAATCAAAGTTTTCATATCAACATTTTCAAAGTGAAATACATAGATCAGATATTAGGGCTTTTTAAAATATATTTTTTCTATTTTGAAACTTATAAAAATATCAAAACAGTAATGTTTTCCTTTCCCTCTATGCAAGCAGAATTTTATCTAGGGCAAATGCAATTCTTAGTTTGACTTTTCTTAGTTCTGCAGAAATTAACATAGATTTTTTCCAGTCACCTTTTTTCTCTTAAACCTACTTGAAGAATTCAGCCACAACGAAAGAATCAGTTTCTTGTACAGCTCTGCTTAGGATTCTAAGTCCCACTGAGTTTCAATGAATCTTTGTGTTTGATACTGTCCCACTGAAGTCACTGGGTGCAGGATGAATCCCCTTATCCCTCACACACTTTGTAAATGCATGAGTCACACACCATGCAGCCAGGGAAGAGAGGCTATATGCCAGAATTGTCAGGACTGGAGCCAACACTGCTTCGTTGATCTGCTCCTAGGAAGAGTCATAGAAGAATGCAAATCAGTAATTGCCCTTTGCTGAAATGAAAAGCACCACTTAATCTTTCTAGATGTCTGAGTTCCAGACAAACATCCCCAAAATGCTACCACATTCCAATTTCCCAGAATATGTTTTATGATGACGGTAAAATCACTTCAGTGAGAGTTCTATTTTATTCTTACTAGATTCTTTAGCAGCTGAAAAAAACCGAATTCTCATTCATGATATATATGGCAGCTGTGATATGCATATGTTGCCTTCATTGGTTCTCCCCTAGTTTAGAGATAACATTGAATAATTCTTGATAAATAAAGTACAGACACATTCAAATCACCTATTAATGTATTAGGCTTGAAATTTATGATAGTACTTGGCAGAACCTAATTATACTGACAGGTGCTATTACAGTGCTTTTAAAAGTATTACTGAAAACAGCACATTGCATCTGCTTATCTATTTCAAGATTATATTCATCCTCTCCTTGTGCAGACAGAATATGTAGAGGACCTCAAAAACAAAAACCTTGACTGAAAATTATTGTGCTTCAGTTGGTGCTACTGTGGATGCATTTATCAATTAAAAAAACACCACAAACAAAAACCCAAAACCCAACCAAACAAAATAACCCAGCAATAACAAATACGAGAGCAAACCTCTGCAATCAACAGGAATAATTTAACAAGAACATGTTCATACAAGGTTCATTCTCTGTGTACCACATTTCAGCAAACCAACAACGGAGGAACAATTCCCTGTAATGAGCATGTCCATTGCCATGGAGCATTTTCCTTGACTCTATTGGATCAAAAATGACCCTTTTAGTGACAGAGGAGTATTATGTTCAGTGTGTAGAATTAATCCAACTATGAGCTGGATTAACTGGTCCACATATTCTTTGGGCAGACCACCAGAGCAGAGAGGACAACGTATATAATGGATCTTTCTGAAATTATTTCCGGTCCAGATGTATTCTCTTGTCTCTTCACACTTATGAAATACAAAAGGGAGAGCTTGAAGCCTGCTGGCAAGTTATCAAGGTTTTTGCAACAACTCATGAGTGCCAAATAATGACAAAGTTTCATGTGCATCTTGCTTTTGCATTCAGAATTACCTGTTTCTCAAAGCTAATTATTTATCCCTTCCAATAAACTCCTTCATTAATCCCTTTAAGCCAATTAAAGACAAAAAATTAAATCAGAAGTAAATAAAGAAGTTGGAGGAAATTCCTTTTTTCCTGCATTTTTAGTCCAATTTTTCACTTCCAACAGTGACACATACCAGAACATGTGATCAGCATTTTACAGGTAGACAAGGGGTGATCACATCAGCACCATACCTTCCTAGTGCCAGCCTTCTGCTCTGCCTTCATAGAATAAAGAAAGTAGAACTAAATGGATTTCTGATTGTAAATTGACAAAGACAGTACTTCATTCTTCACCATCCTCTTCTAAGACTCACCGATTCCACAAAGGTTCTGAAAGGAGGATCACTATGCCTGACACTAGTGAGATAGATAAAGACTCTGCATGACAACCCTTTCTAGGGATAGGTAAATTCATATTGTCAGTGTTTATTTACATTAATTTTTCCCTGCTATTTGAAAGCTTCTTTTTAAGTAAGAGACAAGTAGAATAAGAATTTTAAAGATGCTTCTGACAGTCTGGTTCCCACTACAGAGACACTGCAATAAATAAAACTGTATGCAGGCCTTGAAATAGTGTAGTTTCAAACCCATTTTGTCATGAAATCCTGTGCCAGAGTGGGTCACTCTTTGCATGGGGACATTTTGATATCTGGTTTAGTGCTAAAATTAGAGGTTCTGTATATTGGTGTAGAGCCAGATGGAAAAAACAGTGCAACACTGATCTGTTCCTGAATAGAAAAATGCACCAGTGCTAGGTGGTAGGTTTTTGCACTGAGGTCTAACTTGCTAGTGGTTTGGCTTCAGTGGATGATAGGAATAAAGGATAAATTTCTTTTCTTATTCACTCTTCTAGGCTTTATACAAGTATGATTGAGACCTGTAAAGTAACCCACAAAAAAAGGAGAAAGGGTTCAAAATTAGTTAATGAAGGAAAAGAAACACATATGAAATTGTAACACCTTTTTATGTACGTTGTTTGTTGGAGAAGTTTCTATTACATCTAATAGAAGCTGTCTAATAGAAAGAGTAAAAATAATGGAAAGCATCCCCAGACAGTCTTGGTTTTTTCTTGGCGCTGTAGTAGTAAATGATTCTGTTCAAATAGAGGGGAGTTTTACGCATTGTCTTGTTTGCACTCTAAATTCACATGCACAGATTTTTTTCTATTCCTTTCTCATTAAGATTTCCTGACAACAGAGAAACAGAAATCTTGAACTAGAAGCTGAGTTAGCATCTAAATTGTTTGCTTGCAGCAACACAATATGTAAGGTGTGTATTATTTATTTAAACCACTTATGTTGCATGGCCACTTTAGTCCAGTGTAATTCTATAACTGTAAGTAAAACCATCTCAGTCAGGCTTATTCAGGTAGATACTAAACACAGCTCATATCAGAAAAGACACAGCAAAAAAAAAGAGGAAGAAACAAAGCCTTAAATGATTAGCATTATTTTTGATTTTCATTTCCAGATATCAAAGATTGCAAGTGCTCTATTTAATAATTGCACTATTAAATGTTGAAGCATGTTTCTGAGCTACAATTCATTGTACCCAATGCAGATATTACTAGACAGGCCAATGGAACACCAAAAAAATTCTGTAGCTTCCATTGAAATGTTTAGGAGTATTTTAAGACATCTCCTATGTGGCTGGGTAATAAGTTCAAACATAAAATATTCCTGTTATAAATAACAGGTCTACTTAATTTTCAATGAAATACCTAATTTAAAACCAAAATAAAGGTTTTATACCCAAACTACAGCTTATAAATAAAAGTGGGCATAGTTCTGATCATTAAACACGATGCAGAAGGAAGCTATTTTCATAATAACTACTTGATGGAACTTCCTGCTTTTTAGAAACAGAATATTAAGTTATGATCTCCAATAATCAAATCCAAGCAAAAAGTTTATTAAAAGGGCATGCACAGACATATCTAACTTGAAAACATGCTACACTATGTCCTAGAGTTCTACTTGTTCTGATTTCCTAGATTCAGGTCCTGGTTGATATCTCCTTAGCTGCATAACCAATTGCATATCAATTCAGTAAACATTATAATGCATATGTTACTAAATCTGCATGGGAATAAATATATTAGAGAAAAATGTAAGTCTAAGAAAAGCAAAGGAGTATAGTCCTTTCCCTCAGCATGGAAGAAAGAGATATACAGGCAGTGCATAAATCTGTGTAATTTTTTGCATTTGAGTTTTTAGCAATGGAGCAATGATAGTACACAACTATCCAAATGGCATAAAAACCCCAACACTCTCTCACTTTATCAAAAACCTGTAGACGAAGCAAATTCTCATGTATTGTTTTGCATGTCTGAAAAGGGAATGTTTGATCTTCTGTTCGTCAAAAGTTTCGCTCACTTTCCCTTCCTTCCTTTTGTCCTTTTTTTTTCCTTTTTTCCTTTTTTCCTTTTTTCTTTTTTCCTTCTTTTCTTCCTTCCTTCCTTCCTTCCTTCCTTCCTTCCTTCCTTCCTTCCTTCCTTCCTTCCTTCCTTCCTTCCTTCCTTCCTTCCTTCCTTCCTTCCTCATGGCCAGCATGGGACCTAAGGTTTGAGCTTGAGTTTTATATTTAGCAGCACACATATTCCTACTGTATTGCTAGTTAAATGGATGGGCATCACTTCAGGGGTGCCTCAGGACAGCTTTGAGCATATAAGTAAAGCACAATACTTCACATTGGCGAAAAAATTGATCCCTACGGATAAAATCCTACTGATATCATAAAAAGTGACTTTTATTAATTGAAAGGGCAACACAGTCCTTAATGATGAGAAAGCACCCTTCTAAGGAGAAAGCTATTATTTAAAAGAAGCAGTTGGCATAAGGCTGTGTAATTATGAGTGCACAATATGCTGCTTTAAGCTATTTTGTGTGGCCATGAACCAAAAACTGAACAGCAGTAGAGCAAGTCACTTTATTTTATTATTATCCATGTGCTTGCAAATAAATTATAGTATCTCTTAATACATTCATTATTTACATTTAGTAATATAATGGAACAAAAAATTGCCATAAATATTTAAGAATTTATCTGATATACTAATAAATCTATGATATTTTAAATAAATTAAAAGGGCATCCTCTTTTCTAAAAGTACTTAAGCAATTTGTGGCAGTAGGCAATTGTGCTTCCTCTCAGTGTTGCAGCTCTGATGAACTGAATCGGTGAATTAGTGCTCCAAGGGGAAAAGCACATAATAAGCCCCTTTGAAACAACTTGAGAAGAACTGAATAAATTCTAGTTTTAGTTATGTTAATGAGACTTTGAGAGGACAGTACAGCTTGGAATCACAAAGATCCTACAACAATGCTGTTTTGCACTAGCTAGCTGGAAATTCCCTTCATAACTCTCAAAGGCATGGCATCATTTTCTTATGATCAACAGACTGCCAGGATCCATCACTTCATTTCAAAGGAAGAGCACTGTTCGCCTCACAGCATCAAGGGACTTGCCTTTATCTGGAACAAAAGAAAAAAAAAGCAAGAAAAAAAAGAAAACAAAACAAACAAAAAAATCTCCACAAAACACAGAAACACAAAAAAATCAAATAGCTAATAATTTTCTAACAGTTATCTTGAATATGAGATATTTATCCCGGCCAGGTGGTAAAGTTAAGTATTCTGCCATGACACCTTATTATCTGTCTGTTAGCCTGTCTGTGTAAGTTAAATTCATAAGAGATTTCTCCTTTGAAAGCCACTTCATTTGCCATTTTTTTCCAGTAACTTTGTGCTTATTCCATTCTGAGTTATATTTCCTGTAATATGTCTGTTTAGGGCTGTGTACAGAATGGTATTAACAGGAAAAGTTCTGACAGCAGCAGTTACACATAAATCCCCAATTCACTATTACATGGTACATAGCTAAATAAAGCTAAATTTGGCAGACAAGATCATGAAATTAGGATCTCACAAGTTCAAATTCGTATTTAATTATGTGGAGCAGTAAAAATACAGCAAATGTAGAAAATCAAGAAGTACCAAAATGTAAACAAAAAGCAGAAGACCTTACAAAGTTTGACATACTGCCTTGGGTTAGTGCAGTGGTGTTTTGGAAGTGGGGAAGCCACAGGGGTGTCTGCCTGCTGGAAGCTTCCCTGGTTCCAATCCCTGCCCTTCCTCTGCCCAAGGTCAAGCAGATATGGGAAGCTGGATGTGCCTCTGGGTGTAACATCTTCGAGACTTGACAAGCAGGGAAGAGGTGAGAGCAATGACAGAACAGAGACACCAAGGTCAGCGAGGAAGGGCAGGGAGAAGTGGCCGGAGCAGAGATTTTCCCACATCCTGTGGTGACATAGCAGGCATGTGGGATCCTCCATGGAGGATCACAGAGAGGGTCAGATGTGTCTTTGGAGCCGTGTAGAGCCCCATGTGAGAGGAGGTGACTGTTCCTGAAGCTGCCATGACTCTGTGTGCAGCCCAGGCGGGAGCAGTCTGTGCCTGAGGGACTGCACCTGTGGGAGGGACTCATGGCCCAGGGGTTCCTGAAGGACTCTCCCGGGAGAGGGACCCCGCCTTGGAGAGGGGAAAGAAAGAATGTGAGGAGTCCTCCTCCTGAGGAGGAAGGAGCGGCAGAAACAGCGTCTGGGGAACTGACCCTAAACCCCCCCTGCCCCTGCCCTGTGCCCTGAGGGGGAGGCGGCAGGGAAGGGATCCAGGAACGGGGAGAAGGGAGGGGTCGGGGGGAAGGTATTAAGATCTGGGCATGTTTTCTTAGTAAATTATGGTTTTTCCTTTTCCCAAATTGAGTCTGCCTGTTTTTTGCCCATTACCCTAACTGGGGAATGAAAACCTCCCAGTCCTTGCCTTGGTTAATGAGACTTGGGGTGGATTTTCTTCTACCTGTCCTGAAGGGAGGGACTGGGGGGTGAGTCTGCAGGGGCTCATTCCACTGAGTCTAAATTGGGAAACACAACATCCACTTTGTGAAGACATAATGGAAAAAGAATATAATTTGATTACATCAAAAAAGAATGTAATGCTACTCTTACAAATAACACAAAATAATTTTTAAAATAATAATAATAAAAAAGCTAATGCCAAAGAACACTAGACCTGATTTTGGATGAGGAGAAATTTCCCCAGCATTTTAACAGATATCCAAACAGAAAGAAACCTCTGAGATTTCTCTGCAGTGTTTCTATGGCCTCGCCCTCCACTTCGATTATGTGGCTTTTCAGTCCTATTAACTGTGCCAGACCTGGCCCCATTTGCTAACCCTGTTCTTCTAAATTAAATATGTAGTGCCCCTTTTTTTGCCTCGCACTCCTGGTCTTGCTTTCTATATTAGTGCTCTGGCTCCTGAAGCAAACCTCATCTCTTAATGATTAATACAAAAAGGGTTCGTGTAGTCCTAGAATAGATTATGTTCAATGAGACAGAGCCTTAGGGCATTTTTGTTTCGGTTCAGTGAATCTCTACTGAGACATTTTTGGAAGCATATCATCTAGCCAGATCTTTCTACTTTCATTCTCAACAGACCTTTCATACATCTTTGCTGAATTTCATGCCACTAGGTTGAGGGAATAGAAAAACTTCGTAACATAATGCCCCTTATCTGTAGTGGTTCTGCAAATCAAGATGTGGAATCAGTCAGCACCATACATTCTGAATAGTATAGAGTGTAAGAGAAGACGTAGCTCCTCCATGAGTTCAGCAACAAGTAAAAACTTCCCTCAACATGCTAACTATTATCTTCCAGAAGTTCTCTTCTAGAAGGCAACTTTTGCTTTGTGAGATATTTTGTACAAGTTGAAATGAAAGATGTCAAAGAAATGCAGGCCTTTCAGAAGTGGAAATGTTGCCATAACAAGAGCCAAATACCTTTGCTTAAGTCATCTTTAAGTCAAGGGCTTTTGATTCCTCTTGAGATGAAGAATGGATGGCAGAGAAGGTGCAAATGAGGACTCTCAGAATAGATGAAAAGTGCTATCATAAGGATGAAACAGAACAAGGACTGGCACTACGTTAAGCAAGAGAGAAGTTGATTCTTACAAATACTTCAGATAAAGCAGTCTCATTTCTTTGCCTCTTTTGAGACATGGGGTCATGTCATGTAGATGCTACTTGTTTCACTCCTTGGACATGTCCCCTTGGATTTATGACCAGAATGTGCAACTACTTTAGTATGTCTTTGTAAGTTCTTCATTCTCTATGCTTAAAAGCTGTGCTTGAACTAAGGTATATACTCTTAAAAAACAAAAACAAACAAACAAAAAACCCAAAAAACCCCCACAAAACCAACAAAACAAAAAAAATTGACATGTATTAGTAATACATAGTTTTGTTACAGAGAAGCCAGCACATGATCTCTTCCAGTATTTAGCAGCATTTTTAGCTAAAAATCTACATGAATTTGTACAGTAAATGATTTTCATTATGGCCAATGGCTGTAATTAAATTGTTGTGTGATAGAAACATTTTTTCTTGTTAAAAGCTGTGACCAAATTACATTGTTACTGTTGCTTTATATTAGTAAATTGGATAGTACAAATTGGATTGGGTGGATAAGGAATTCGCTGTATGGTCATACATAAAGAGTAGTTAAATGTGGAAGATGTTTTCTAAAATAAGAGAGGAATACTCTGACAAAAAACAGGTGATGAGTGTAACCTATTATTGACTGCATTTCAAGAAGGGATTTAAGCAGATCTGCAGAGGCTAAAAGAATCTTTAGATGGTTGCAAACAGGGGAAAACCTATCACTGCTGAGAGAGCTGCCACAAGGCATGCAGAGAAGGCCCCGGGTTTAGTGGAGGTGTCAGCAATGATGGCTCCAGAAAAGGCTGAGAACATTCATAGGTGAAAGGACAAGATGGAGATAGGACTGGGAAGCCTTAATGATAGCCCTGAGTGAGGAATGTCAGGAAACAGGGGGTGAGGCACCTGAGGATCAAATGGAAAGAATGATCTGAATTCAAGTCTATTTAGACTTCTGTGCCTCATGGCAGGTGGGCATATTACCAGGGTATGACATATCCCACTTCAGAAAGTTGTCCTTGATTTAATTCTGTTTTTTCTGCAATATTCCAATGAGTTGGTATATGATGGTAGTGCTTTGATATTCAATAAAGTGGATAGGATACTGTGAGATTTTCTTAGGAATAGTTTTATATCCTCAGGTTTTCATATAAGGTTTTCTTTTTTTCCCCCCCCCATCACAAGCGCTTTTTTCATCTACACTACTATTTTGGAATTTCAGTTATATTTTATTTTATTTCATTTCATGGTACAGCCTTGTTATTTTTTGAGTGGGTGCTTAGAAAATAGATGATCCATGTGACTTCTTCCATCTGTACATGCTTTTTCTAAAAAACAACAGATTGCATTGATGATGATATTCAGGGGGAAAAAATCATCTGCTTATGACATTGTTTCTCTTTCCGTTCTCCGGTGTGATTTCTTTTATGTGTTCATCCTTAATCAACACCACTACAATACACAATGATTTATACTTTTCCACTCATAAAAATTGAATCCGATTTCATTAAAAAAAAAGGAAGCTTTATAACAACCTTAACATTTTTTCTTTCAAGTGATTAAACAATGACACAGGCCTATTTAATGATGATAACTAAGTATTTAGATATTTTTATTGAGAGAATTATTAGAAAAATCGTAATTGGAGTAGTGCAAAGTATTCCAAAATAATCTGAATAATCAACTGATTAGTTCTACGCAGCCCATGAAACAGATGAATTATTCAGTCTTCATAGGAAATCTAAACTCTTCAAATTTAGATAAGGTAAATGCTCTCCAAAGATAGAGGATCAGACCTTCTATAATTAGAAGTACATTCTACATCAAATGAGTGGGGATGATCGAATGGATCTTGAATTTTCATTGCACAATAACATGTGTCAGGAATGCAAATGTTGAAAAATGCTAGGAAAAAAACATCGTTTCCGCCTTTCTTCTTTTAGATCCAGAAGCTGATGAGTTGTTGAAAAATATGAAAAGCAGCTTTGTAAAAATGCTATGAATTGCACATCTGCATTACCAAAGATAAAGCTTTCTTTCACAAAATCTTAGTGAATAAAGTGAAAATATTTTTATTTTACCATTTAGTTATTTATTGCAAAATAGCATGTTAGCAAAAAGAGAATGTATGGCCACATTTATTCCACTGTATTATGATAATGTAGTATTCAAATCTAAATATGTGTTTTCAGGACGGCAGAAACCTTAAGCTGACTATAGGCACTTCCAAACAGAATGAGATACAATAATAATAATAATAATAAAATTAATTAAAAAAAGCCAGTATAATCTAATAGAAGACCAGTAACAGCTGTATGTCTGAGCAAATGCCTGTCTTCCATGTGGAGTTCCCTTCTGAAAGTAAAAACCTACTGAACTCATGGGAGAAACTGGGCTCTAATCACCAATCAGGACACTGGATGGGACTCTGCTTCATCTATCTGTCCATTTAGGAAGACTAAAGCAAATGGAAACCTGACTTGGTCATATGATGACATGGAAAACTCCGTATCAGTTTGTTCTTTCACTCTGTTGTAGATCAGACTAGATCCAGTGACCCTGAAAGTAAAACCACAATAACTATACTTATAGGAAAAGTAATGGAGGATGCAACATTTATCAATGACTGTTAATTTTCTTATATATATCTTCACATATAAATGTCTCATAAAACTTTCTATAGCTATACTTGGAGAATTTAATTTAAAATTCACATTCATACCCCTACAGTGAAACTCTGTCAGTGGTTTTAGGCTCTCTGAAGGAAGAGATGTATCTTAGATGTTCACATTGCAATAGACCAATCTTTGGGATTTGCTCCAAAAGAAATTTTACTACATCTAAGCATGCATCTCAAGGAAAACACTAAGACCCGGTGTGGTTACATTTGGTCCTAAAAATTAGAAATATTCCCACTGAAGCTGGTGCTTCACTTTCCTTGTTCTTGTAGATTTGATTGTATTTTTGGATGCTAAATCTTGGTTATTGTCTTGGAGAACACCATTCTTAAGGATAAGAAAAAACTGATCTGTTAGCGCTTCTCTGTCACACTCAAAATTGTATCCTACTTGACTTGAGACCTTCAAACTGCTGTGTTTAAAAATCTCAGATAGTTAAACCACTACCTTCACAGGCAGATTCAATTTCTTGTATATTGTTTTGTTCATTTTGTTATCTGCATTTAATTCTAAGACTGCTCTTTATAATAAAAGAATAAAATCTTTCATACTGGGATATTTATGGTCTTTAAATAACTGCAGTTTCAGTATCTAGATAATATTTTTCATAAAACCTTTGCTCATCCATACTGGCATTTAATATTATTGCTATTAAATTATGGACATTTTCCAACTTAAAAAATAAAATTCACATAAGGTCGTTTTGATAGAAAATATCTTAAACATATATGACAAAGTCATTCCTAGGTGCATTAAAAAAATAACAGTCATGTTCCAGACTTGTCATAATGGCTAACATGTCAAGTCTGTTAACATGGATTGACACTGTAGAACTAAAATCTGGATACTTTGGCACTTTGCTGTCTCTGACCAAGTGTCTCAGAGAGCAAATGTTAATGAAGAATCTATGAAATTGTCATTATTATTCCAAAGAAGATACATCTAGCTTGAAACAAAATCAGAAGTGCACTCACAATCATCATCACTGTTCACACTTCGACATATAACATGTTAAAATAACCATATTTAAGATCTTATTCAGTTCTATATGCACTCTCTCTCTTCTTCTCTTAGAACAGACTGCCAGGCTAAAAACACAAACCAGACTGCTAATTCACAGCACAGATGTAGTCATTCTGAAGACTTTGATGGAACTAGAATAAGCTACACATATAATTTGGGGATTCTGTAAAAACTGGGACAAAACTGGGTCTTAAAAGTTACAATAAAGGTTGGGTTCTATTGTGTTGAATTGGTGGAACTTTCTATCATTTTTTGCATCTCGAAATGACTTAAGATACTGAAGCGTGATTTATCAGATGAAGCAAGTTTTAACTTGCTTGTAGGTATTTCAGTAGATCCTCTATTGATGGTAGACACATTTTGGACACAAGGAGAATGTGATATGAGTATTTTAAAATGCAGGAAAAGTTATCATTGCTTTTGGACTTATAATTTTAGTCACTTAAAGAATAAAACTGAAATATAACATAGATTTAGGGATTTGCTTCTGATTATCAAAGGAAAGTAAGTTGTGGAGGCTGTGTTAGGACAATATTAGTTCTTTCCAGCAAGGGAATGGAAGGAGTCATTGCAAGGCATTTTATCTGCATTCCACATGATGATATAGTTGGAAAAAGGTGAAGATTAAGGCTACTAAGCATGGTAGATTTCTACTGTAGAATAAAGACTACAACAGATCCTCCAACAATCAAGAAGATTTTAAAGATACAGAGTTTCTTTAACAAAATACTATAAATTCCTAAATAAGAATTTATACATACTGACATGATTTATTTCTGATGTATAACTAAACATAGATTAAAACTAATCCATTTAATTTCTCTGTTTAGGTTATAATATAGTCTTTGTCTACATGTGGTTTTCTATATTCCCACAACTATTAAAAGGTTTGTGGCTAGCTCTATGTTTCAAGTGCTACATAATTTTTGTGGGGTTTACTACTTAATCAAAGCAATCATACTGTTTAATATCTTTTCACTTCAGATATATAGTTTTATTAAAATATAAATAATTAAATAGGTTCATGATATTTAGTAAAGAATACTCTCTCAGTTAGATTATTTTTCTATTTTTTTATTATTTTATTATTCTTTGTAACTGTTTGAAATTTGAAGAAAAAAGATGTTTATTTTATTTATGATCTATTTTCAAAAGCCTTCTTTAATAACTGATGCTTTCCTATTATCATTGATTGCAGCTGAATTGAACACACTTCCATGTGTTTGATGTAGGTCTTGAAAAAAGACAGAAAATGGTCAGAAAATCTTAGACTTCTTAATGCACTGGTAAAAAAATCAAGAAGGTTTTAATGATTCTTCAATGTTTATATGCAAAATATAGATCATCTTTTTGTAATCTAGAGAGATTACAAAAAACTTTATTTTTCGTCAGTGATCAGGAAAGGCATTCAAAACAGACTTACATCTTTTGTGGTAGTGCCTTGATCAGTGGGCTGCTTCTCTCTTGTATAGATATATATTATGTAGAATTATGTGGATCTAATATGCATTCATACTCACAAAAATATTAAAAAGATGTGCCCTCTTACATGTAATTTTGTGGGGTTTTTGTGTAATTTTACTTGCTCAGCAATCATCTTGTTCAATTTTGTTCCTTACGTCTGGTGAGAAAATTGAGATATAGCAGAACTGCAATTACATCTCTAGACTAGGCTTCTACCTAAAAGAATCCAAATATCAGCTAATTAGAATTGTTAAAGTTTTGCAATCCTAAATTGAAGTTTTAGAACAGCTAGGCATGGATGTTTTAATTTTTGGTGCTTACAGCCACTGTTGAAAAAACATGTAAGGATAGAATGAAAAATACTTTACAGATAAGTTCATTGCTTCACACAAAAAAAGAGCACTTACAATAATATAAGCCATCAGTCTATGCACAGTGGCACTAAAAATTAAATCGTTCAGATATAATGATGGGATTGTACCCTTCCAAGAGAGAATGGAGGTACCACAATAGTCCATTCAAAAACCTTATTCAGCGAACAAGCATGAAGATTGAAAGCATGAACAGGATGTTGACACTGGTAACAAAGACACAAACGTCATACAGTAATATGGAAAATCTTACAGTTCCATTATTATGTCAGTAATTCAAGCAGATATTAACTGCTGCATCTAGCATTGTAAAGTGGTATTCCAGAACTATAACAAATCTGGAAAATTTATCAGATTTTCACTGGTGGGGAGAATGGGGTAAAATTCTTTATTGAGTGAAATTATGGGAAAGCTTAGTTTATTTGATTTGGAGAAGGAAAGGTGGGGAGTAAATGTGACAGTATAACATTAACAGACCTCTATGAACAATTGTGTCAAATCTCTTTATCTGATGCTAAACATAACAGTGCTTTATTTTATTTCAGTTATGGTGCACCGAATGACTTAAAAGAAAATAAAATCTGGGTGTGACAATCAGTAGAAAGAAAGGATTGTATAAATTGTAAGGAAGGATTTTCTGAATAACAGAGAATGAGGATGAACATGTATCTTACCTGGATTCTTGACAGTACAGATAGCTACATGGAAAAAATTTGGGATGGATGTCATTACTATTTATATTACTTTGTAAGACATATTTGCTAATAAAGTGATCCAATCAAGAAACCTCATGATAAATTCAATTTAATAATGGAGATCTGATAATGTAAAGCCAGATAATGACTTGATGAAAAACCTTGCCTCTTAAATTAAAGATAACCAAACTGCTTACTAGGCTATTGCCTTCCCTAATTGTGAAGCCATTTCTATAAGAAAAGAAGCACTTTAAATGTCTATATTGCAAGAAATAAAAACAATGAATATTTTCTACTCCTGATCTTTACTAAAGGAAGTATATTTTTTTCAGCTTCATGAAATGTGGCATCTACTAGATTTACTTCCCTAAGGCCAGCTTTATTAAATCTCTCTGTTTGATGATGAATCCAAAAGTGAACTCCAGATTATATCATTTGTAAAACCCGGGGATGCGGGCAAGCCAGCAGCTATATTCTGTTTTAATATATGCCTTGTGTAATTTTTTCACATATTGAAATAATACAAGTCCTTGTTTAATATAATTCCATCCAAGAATAATGTAATGAAAGTGACTGCATTTCGTAAATCAAGAGAGTTATACAATAGAATGAAATTGATAGTGCAGTGCCTTCTCTCTATTGAGTCTCTGAGGAGATAAACTACATAATATCTACTATACAGTAAAATGTGCGCTCCCAGGTAATTAGACATAAATTCAGGCTTCAGAGCTTTGTGTAAGAACTTCTTTATGGATTCTGTAAGGGTACATGGAAGGAGGGTCTTTTCAAGGGTCAAGGATCTTTTCTACACAAAACGGTTTCTCAAGAAACAGGGGAAGCTGCAAACAATACCATACAGAAGCACAAACCTGATCTAGAGATGTTAAGAGAGGTAGTCATGTGAACAAACCTGGTCAATTGCACGAATTGGTAAGGATACATAGAGTTTGAAAAATGTTTATTTTTTCAGTTAGATTATAGGCCTGCCCCTGTGACTTTCATTTTCTTGCAGATGAAGAGGAGAAGGGGATGGGAGGTGGCTGGCTGTACTTGTGTCTGATGTGAGTCCTTTCAGTGGCTGATGCTGAAGGCAGCAATTTGGCTGCTGCAGTCTGTGTGACGGGGTGTGTGTAGTGCCTTTGGGGGGTGTGTGTGTGTATCTGTGTTCACATCTGTGTCCCTAGGATACATGCTCACCTTTGTTACTTGGTCAGCCTGCAAGGAGGGAAGTGGGACCCACATCCCTCAGCCTGAGCAGAGATACTGGGTTCCTGGGCACCGAGCTGGGCTCTAACCAGTTGGGCTGGAGAGGTACTGGGCGGATGGAGGACATGCCATATTGTTGCACCACTTAGCACATAGCATAGTGGAAACTGTTCAGGAAAATAGTACTTCTTATGTTTTATCAAAATAATGTTGCTTTCTTTGCGACTTCTTTTTTACTGTGAAGTTATGAAGTAACCGTCTCTTTTACAATCATGAAAACACTGATGTCTTTAATTTCTTTGCATTTACTTTCATCCAAGTAAAACAGAATCTGAAGAATACATGGCTAGAGAGGTGTTTTCTATTTGCTCTCATTTCCTGAGAGCACTTTGCTAGGTTTTGTAATTCTTTTCACCTGTTTTCATCAGGTGATCGACAAAGTAAAAGGATTGCTTCTACATTTCACCATGATATTTTGGGGACCAAATTTATTTCAAAAACTGCCCCTGCAAAGCTTGTCTAATTGGGTCCTATTTAGGACAGTATGTTCTTTCTACAGTTGTGTTGGGTTTTTTTGTTTTTTGTTTTTTTTTTTTTTTTAGTGTTGTTTTGTTTGGTTTGTTTGCTTTAAAGAAAAAAACCCACAACAGTAGGCTATAGGTTTCATATGAAGGAAAGAGGATCAGAAATCATGGAGTGATTTGTCAGGGACTGGGGGTTGATGACAAAACTTTTCTCCATCCAGCTAAGCATCTGGTTTACTTTTGTCAGCCTAGATGTCTGGACAGGCGAGACAACTTACTCCAAGTGGCAGCAGGGTACTACAATTCAACCCCTTGCTTTAAGACTGCTTTTAGGAACGTTCTGGGAGACAATTTGCTGTGAGGAATATAAATTCTTAGTATTTTTTTCTCTTTTCTAGAGTTCCAGACTAGATCACCTTTTCCCATGATCAGACAAAAATAATCACTAACCAAATCTGTTCTGAAGTCCCATACTTTCTTTTAAATAGAAAGGGATTTTCACCGATCTCTTACCTTTGCTTTGTAGTAATATTAATTTCTCCTGCTGGAATTGTATTGCACACAGTTACCCAAACTCTGTGTCCTGCTATGATCCACAAAGCTATGGAGTGATGTTTTTATGTCTCTCACAGGAAGACCTTCCTCATAAAGAGGAAAGAGAATCACACAAGTTGGTGTTAGTCAACAATCCAGTTAATCTAACATTGAAGTTATGATTTTTTTTTTATTTCATTTTGACTTTAAACACCTTTAGAAACTGTGGATTCACCACTAGTTTAATTTTTAAAATAAACTAAAAGAAGAGTGTGTAGAGTTTCTGCCCAATTTCTGCTCACAAGGGAAACATAAATGTCTGTTTTCCTTAAACATATTCATAGACAATTCTTATATATATATTGAAGCTATTGTGTCAAAAGAAAACTCTGTAAAAGCAACCCTAGGTATTAATTACAAGTATGGATAGATCCTGAATTATCATTCTCTGAGCAAAATATTTTACTGAGAAATTTCCAATTTACTGTTTAAAGCATAAAATTAAAAAAAGCTTTTTTTTTTTTTTTTTTTTTTTTTTTTTTTTTTTTTTTTAATGGGAAAACAACCCAACCCAACCCAAAAAAACAGACAGTATACATGTGTCACCATTAAAAATCTGAGTGAATTTAATCCTGAAATTATCCAGAGCTACAGTCTGGGATATACAGATCTGAATTTTTAATTTGTTCCTTTTTTTGGTGCCTTGCAAATTATGTAAGAAAAAAAAAAAGTGTGCATATTTTTAAGAAAAAGTTTGATATAATCTTCCATTTAAGGATTACATCTTTTCAGAAGGTGAGTTGGTAATTAAAACTGGTTATTTTTTCAATTTATGCCAAATCACAGAATTAAAAAATTCACTCCAGTATAGGGATTTTTTCCATTCTGCACAGATAGAAAGGTCTTTGAAGAAGATAACAGCAGAGATTCCCTGAAGGAAGTTTATTAATCACTCAGTATCTTTTAGACACCCAGCATAAACTCTATAATATAGGTCAACTACAAAAGACATATAAATCCCAAGCTTGTCTGAAGAAAATTCCATGGCCCTCCATGTCAAGATTTATACTCAGGCAGGTCTTCAATACAATTTAAGAAGGAAGGAATTTCTCCTAATTTAGAAAGACAACTCAAGTAATGTCCCCTTCTGATGTACCATATTAGCCCAAATTTGAACTCTTAATATAAAGTCAACCTCCTTTACTGATTCTATGTATAAAACAAGACTTTCTCCAGGGAAATAAATACAATATTTTCTTTTGTCAATCTCTTGGAGGAAAACAAAAACAAACAAAAAAAAAACCCCAAACAGATTACTCCATTCCAAAAAGGATAAAGGTACATATTGTTTATATTTTAAGGTCTTGAGAACAGATAAAAAGCTACCAAAGTATTCAGAGTTTTGGGGTTTCGTCTGTTAAGTATTATTGTGTTCCCTTTAGAACACATTTCTTGAGACATTCAAGCATTCTGTAGGTGATGACCAATTCATTTTTATATGCAAGTGCACTTAACCTTACAAAATCAGGATTACGTGCTCCCTTGTCTGTGTTGTGCTGGTTTTAGCTATGAAATAATGTTTATCAGCACTGAGAAAAGTTTCAGAAATAGAAATATCAAAAACTGATCCAACTCGGTTCACAAAGACAGTGTAAAAGTGTTAGAGGTTTGTAAAAGTCTTCAGCTTCCTTCAAGGACTGATAATATAAAAGAATATCCTTTTCCTTTGTTTGAGTTCTACGCCACATGTGAGAGAGACTGTACAGTAAAGAGCAAGGACAAAATTAGTTGTATTCAATGTCCTTAACTCCATAGTCATTTCTCAAGGTAAAAAATTATTGTGAAAAATCAGTTGAAAAATTATATATGAATATGGAGTCTAATTAAAAGGATATGTGAGGGGATTGATTTTGCTACTACTAACTTAAAATAAGTATTATTTTCTTTCTTCTGAGTGGTCATAGTATTCAGCAATGCCAATTTTTTTTGTTATTCATAAACTTAGCTATGTTCATCTGCTTATTTGTAAAGGTCATTATGCTGTAACTGTCTTAACTGTGAATTAAAGCATATAGGTATTCCATTGAAGTATTCTTCTGAGATTCTCATTTTATTTTAAAGTGTCTATGTATTTTTCACGTGCCATCTCTAAAGGGCATAACCTATCAACATGCCATACTGCTGCTGAATTTGATGAGCTGAACCAGGCCAAATCCTTCTGAGCAATTTGGTAGGAAGCACTCTCTTGCATGGAGAGCACTGGATTTCCATGAATCTGATGGGGACTCCAGTGTAACTTCTGTTCTTTCGTTGCACAAAACTGCTTTTCATGCCTCTCAAGCAGAATCACTCCTTCCTAGTGGAAGTGCTTTCAGCACTTGGTGTTAACAAACTCTCTGCTTCCTGCTGCAATGACCCTAGGAATGTAATGAGCTTCGGGCATTGTATGGTGCCACCACACACTCCATTAAGGGAGTTGCAGCTAGTTGCTCAAGAAGACAACATTATTGTGCCTGACATATTGTTTGACTGTTAAATTATCTAATTAGCTTCATAAAGGAAGCAAATCTGCTTTTCAATGGAACACTGGCTATGTCTGAACAAAGATATGTCCTTCATAAATACTATTAAGTATTATTAAATAAGCCCTTGACCACTCTGCTCTGAGAGAACATCTTGATTTTAAGGAATGCATATGCATAAATCATGCATACATTGCACATTTATAATATACATATGAAATGAAAAATTGCTCAAAATAAAATGTTAGTTCCTCTTCTGTTCTTATATGACAGAAATAAAAGACAATTTCATAGAAATCATTGCTCACTGCTGCAAGTGTTTTGATAAATGATCTATTTTCTTTAAATGCAGATGAATTTTACAAAAGCATATGCATAAATTTAAGGTTTACAAGATGGTTTTAAAGTAAGTCCTCACAGAAAATGAGTCCCAGACAATTTTGATTTGTGGAATTAAAATGATTAAACCATGAAAGCACTAATCTGCATAATAGTCTAGATATTTCTGAGAAAATGCATGAAAATGTGAGTTTTGTACAGTGCTGGAGACACATGAAGAAAACGCAGAATGAAAAACTGTTTTGGTGTTTTTAATACTCCACTTGCCATCATCCTATTCTAAACTTGTCTCTTTTTTCACATTTTGCTACAGCTCTCTTTCAGATACCTGAATTTTTTGGCTCCTAACAATTTCACAGAAATCTTCCTTGAAGCCCTTGAAGCACTGCTTAAGTTTGTCTTCTTATATTTGTTATACAGGGTGACAGAAATACTGCTACATCTTTTGAAGCTCAGGTCTGAAGTAAATAGGTATGAAATAGATATTCTTCCTTAGCAGAGTTATGATAAAAAAAAAACCCAAAACATTTAAAATTTTAGGAAAGTTGATTCAATCTCTAACATCAGAGTATGCATCTTATTATAACCTTGTGGGGTTTCTCATTAGGGAAATCTTATATCATGTCAACATACACATGCATCAGCACAATGCTAAATAGCTTGATTGGCTTCACGATAAGATCTCCACATATTTCTCTGAAGTATAGAGAGGTAGGAAAATGGATTAAAAATATCATCAGAGAATTCATGTGTGGCATGTTGAGGACGTCCACCCACTGTTTAGGAAGTGGTTTAGGAAAATACCTACCTTTGAGGAGGGAAGCTGGGGGGAGGTAAAGGAAACTATAGCTAAGGATATTTCATCACTGGTAAAGTAGGATTTCTGTGCTGCTTCCAATGGGTTCTCAGTGGCTGTTCCAGACAGCTACTGAAGAAGCACAAAGGTAGTCTGGTCTTCCCTGCTGTTTGGTAAGAAAGGAACCACCATCGTCAGGAATATTTTGTTTTAGGCATTATGTGCTACTTCTCTAGTTACTGACAGCAACTTTAATTAGATTTTTTTATCATATTGGAAAGAGAAGAAAAACTAATATTTCCATTTATTTTTTAAATGTTAAGTAGAAATTTAGATTTTAATAATAATAGTAAAGATTTTTTAATTTTTTTTTTAATATACATTTGTCACTGTGATCATATTTGGGCCTAAACTGACATATAGGTTTTTTTGAGTCCTTCCTGGTAAGATAGTGTTTGATTTGGGGTTAATTACAATGTTCTCATTAAAGTTTTCTTAGAAAATTAGTAATGGATGCTCATCATTGAAGAAGGCTTTTGTTAGGCATTACTATGATGCTGTTCTGCATCTGCTGTCACATTTATCTTTATATCTGCTTAGGAGAATGAATATTTATTGTCTTTTCATTTTCATCTTTCTTTCACCTTTCAGCTTTCCTCTTACTTTTTAAGAATCCTATATTAAATTATTATTTAAGAATTAATTTTTCTGAGCATTGAGGTGTGACAAACTTTTAGTGTTGCTATTTGTAAAATTAACAGTTATTCTGTAGGCTGAAACCTGAGAGTCATAGAGTAGCTATTTTGCATGGTGCTATAATAGTAAGTCTCCTCCACACCGTGAGAGAGTAAATAGCTTGCAGCATGAAACCCAAGCATTGCTTTAGCCATAGCTTTCTGATATGGATTTTTTTTTTTTATTTCTTCCTCCTAGTAATTAAATTACAGGTGATGGACATTTCTATAAATTTGAAATAGTAAATCTTTTTCTCCTATAGATTAAAAGCAATGCCAGACTGCTGAGCCAAATATGAAATTACAATTTTTTTATATATAGTCTATGAAGCATTTACAAGGTCTGGAAAGACTACCAAGACCAGCAATTCAAGATGTTGAAAAAAGTTCCTGCTTCATTCCTGCATTTGCTTTTGGGCTTAGCTTCTTTATCTGTTGAAAATATTTTATCCAGCTACCTGTGTTTTCTCTTTGCTAAGGTCGTTTGGAGCTTCCTTTAAGTCCTTTAAGTGCAGGATACAGCACTTCTCTTTCTGATTTTACCTTCTCAGAGCTGTCTCTTTAGTCAGTTTATACCAAGGAGAGCTTAAATTCTTTCAGGGTGTGTACTTCAGGTAAAATTTTGTTCCTACCTATCATGCTTACTTGCTGTCAGCCTTGGAAAAATAAATTCTTACCTTACTCCTTCTGCTGGTTATGCTACCCTATTTCATGCCTTCAATTTGTAGGCATAGACTTGAAATGACTGCTTTTTCAAGCAAAAAAGCATTTATTCTCTCTCCTCTTTTTCTGAACATTTTGATGAAAAAAAAGCAAATTGGTGGTGAGAATCTAGTATCAGGAGTAACATTTGGGCTGAATTTCCCAATCCAATCCTTACCACATCAGAATAAAGGTTAAGGTGTTTCTCTTTTCCTGATCTATTTATGTTATTTTAGGAGATCCAAATATAACATCATAGATGTTATCCATATTTTATTCAAAATCAGTTTTCTTTTCAAATGCTTGGAGTATTTTTTATTCCCTGAAATTGTTTGGATTTTTTTTTTAATACCTTTTTATCTCATAGTTCATGTCTTACACAGAAAATATATTGATCTATTTTCAACAGCAATTTAGGACAACAGCACTGCTCAGAGAGAAAAATGAGTTTCTAAGAAGGTCAGTTAGTTTTCTTTAATGATATGTATGATTATAATGTACATATATCAAATGCACATGTATGTAGGATGCCCATGCATATGTTTAGGTGTATCTGTGTATAACAGTATAAATATTTATATGGGCATACATATATGCATTAAATTATATGGTTTATTTTTTAAACATATTTTAAAATAATACTGAATTATTTTTTATGGATTACTTGTACGGTCTTAGAGACAGGCCCAAGCATGCATGTGTTCATGAATACTTATTAATAGTAAACCTGGGTTGAAAACACTGCAACTTATCTGAAAAACATGAACATCTTCTCATGTATTTTATTCCTTCACCTGAGATTTAGACAACTGTTTTTGAAAGTATAACTATTTTTCTTCCATTTCATGGAAAAGTACAACTGATTAACCTAACCCCTTGTTGAAACCTAGTTCAACTCTGAAGTTAAATTTGTTGATGTAATCTTAACAGTCTACATTGCTCAGAAATGATATTTGGGTGACTGCACATCCATTGAAGAAGTTATTTAAAAGAAAATATGGTAACACTGGCTATAAATTCAGGAACTAAAAGGATATATCATTGGCACCTGATATTTGAGATAAGATATGTGCATAGGTAATCCAAAAGATAATCCATTCTAGTACCAATGGAAGTCTTCATCCATCAAACATGAGTAAATAGAAAAAGGTCATATGCAGCTTGGAGGAAAACTTCACATGTATTCAGCTTTACATTCTTCTCTTTGATCTTCTTGATCCAAATTCCTTTTCCAAGTCACAAATAATATTCTCCTCGGAAAAAAATAAAAATAAATATCAATCTATATTATTCTTAAGTGCAAGAAAGTTCATGCTGCTCCCCCAAGAATTAAACTGAACAAAACCCAAGGAAAAGAATGAATAATTTTCTGTATGTAGTCTGCAAAGTATTTCCAAACACAAAACAGATTAAAAAGGTGGAGTAATAGACTGAAAAATAGTTAACTCCCTTGGACAGAAATAGTAAAAATATACTGTTAATAGAGCTACTGGAGATCAGGTGGTGAGGACTTAAACCATCCTTAGTCATTACTAACACTTGTAAAAATCTTTTTAATTTTGCAATGTTTTATAAAATACTTAGGTATTTTGAAGTGTTGCATTTGTTGAACCACAGCCTTTACTGAACACCAACCAGAGAATCAGTTTCTCACCCTTTCCCATTCTGGACAAGTGAGCGGTTGAGCACATATTATAAACTGGTGTGATTTAGCAGCAAGTATCGAGTGATATATCCTCACTGCTGACTATCAGATCAATGGCCAGAGCCAGAACATTACCCTTTGAAAGAACAAATACCTAAAAAACTCAAGTTCTTGTTTCTAATAATTTAAAGAAGACTTTTACCCATATCTTCCACTTTCCTATGGAAGAAGGTTTGGCATTAAGATTTGAGGAAACTGAATATCTACTCTACAGTCCTGAAAGATATTTTCTTTTACTTAGGAGCCTTTGGAAATTCTTAGATGTTAAGCAAGTCTTTTAAAGCTAGTATCTGGCACCAATGGCAGTTTAGAAATCCCTTCAGCTTTCATTCCTCCATCCAACAGTAATGTGAAGCAAATGTTCCCTTTAGTAGTAAAAAGCAGAATACACAGAATATTCAAAAGCAAAAAAAATGTCACGAGGAAAGAATTCCTATGTGCTCAGATTGAAGATTTGAATACAAAGAAAGGTCATTCAATTTCTCTCAATTTTGTATGTCAACATTGTATCATGGTACATTAGAAATCAACACTGTATTACAGTACATTAGAAATGTCAAAGAGAAATAAATAATTCCTTTCCTTGCAGCACTGCCATCAGAGTAGAACAGATTAAGATTTGTGTGTGGTAAACTTGCTAAATGTAGCATTTGATCTTTGAACCTTGTTGGATTAAATAAAAAATTTCAATAATATAAAACCTACAAGAAGTATTCTATAAGATATCCATTGATCTGATACAACGAAAAGAGTTCCCCAGTCTTTTACCTCAGAGACTTAAAGGGCTTAAAACAGAGATAAATACTGTTAGATTCCTATTATGTGCTATCTATATACTGATTATATACAGTGAAGATAAAGTGCTTCTGTAGATCAGTGCTCTTCAGATATGGTTTAAAGACTTACACAGATAAGTCTGTGTAATATGACTAGAGGCCTTCAAATGCTCATCATGGAATCCATTATCTTTTATAGTACACACTCACCTGAATTCAAAGTCAGAATCTGTTGTAATGTTTTTAATGACAACTGTATTACTGCACAGAATGAGCAAAGGGGTTAGGTATTAAAAATTGTATCTAAGATGTCCTGATGAACTGGAAGAAATTAATGAAGAGGCAATGTCTGCATTTTAAAAGGTCATGTTCAGTGGTTCATCAATGATACAGAACTACACACACACACTGAACTTAGCTCTCTGCTGATCTAATTTGTAGGTCTCAGTTGTTGCTCTGTGTGGACTGTGTGCTGGCTACCTCTTCTTCACCAAGATATTGTGCAAAATATAGCATTAAGTGTCATATATATTACAGCTAAATTAAGATGTGACTGTTATAACAATATTTACTCAAAAAATCTAACATTGAGCTCAACTCTTACTACCATTTGTGTGTATGTGTCTAAATACATCTGTAAAAATATACGCACATGGATATAAAGAAATAGATATTTTTTTCTGTTTGATTTTTCCTGTTTTTTCCATTTTCAGACTGTTGTATGTCAGATATTGCAAGATAAACAGGTTTTATTTGCCAGGATTATATCAACTATGTATTATTTTATGAACATTTTTCCCTCTGTAAAGCACCAAAAGTAACTACAGTTAAATTACGTCAGGATGTGTGAAAACTGAAAACATTTCCTATATCTTGTAGTTCAAATTCATGTTTCGCTGAAAAATATAAGGATAGTATCTGTAATGTCACACTTCTAAGACTTGTTATTCTTGTTATCTTTCTCTGTGTAGCAAGAATAATTAAAGAGGTGAAAAATTGATGCTAATGATCAGCATCTGATTAATTATGGGGGGAGGGAAAAAGTACCTTTGGACATTATATCATTATAGAATCAGGGATATATTTGAAGAGTTCATAATTCATAAATACATGCAGTTTTTACTCCTACTATGTGGAAAAAAGTAATAACAGTTTCCCACAACAGAAGGAGGTTTGGATGAAAACACTAAGGATGGTATGAATATAGCAGCATAAACTGAATCAGTCCAAGAGACTCTTGGATTGCCTTAGTTACAATCTATCCAGGTGATAGACAGCTGAACTAGAAGAGACTCATTGCTAGAACTGTTGCTTACCAACACAGGTGAACGAATGAGAAAAATAAAGATTGGCGCCAGCCTGGGCTTCAGTAATCACACCCTGGTGGAATTCACAATCTTGAAGATTGTGGGCCAGGTGAAGAGTAGGATCAGGATGCTGAATTTTGAGAAAAGGAGCTTCTAGCTTTATAAGTAATTGGTGACTTGAACGCTCTGGGAAACTGCCCTCAGAGACACAGGAACAGAACAAAGCTGGCAACTCCTTAAGGACATCTTTTCTGGAGCCTGGGAACTCTTGATTCCTGTGAGCAAAAATCACACAGGGAAGCTAGGAGACCAGCATGGTTAAGTAAAAACTTTCTGGTCAAAATGGAAAAAGGAAATGCACAGGAAGTGGAACCAGAGACATGTATCCTGGGAAGAACATAGAGATGCTGCCCAAGTGTGTAGGGATGGGATCAGGAAAGCTAAAGCACAGTTGGAGGTGAATTTGGCAAGGCATGCAAAGAATGTTTAAGATGGGCTTTCTACAAGCGGCTTAGACAAGGAAGGTGCACCTCCCCAATAAAGAAGTTTTCCTTTGCAATTTCTTTTTAACACATCTCTCCCATGCTAGAACCCCAGGCAGGGACTGGGGGAACAAAAACCCTCCAAGTGTAGGAAAAGATCAGATCTGAGACAGCCTGAACATACACAAGTCCATGGGACCCAACAAGATATGTTCCGAGGTCCTGAAGGACTTGTCAGGTGTAGCCGCTAAGCCACTTTCTGTGACATTTGAAAAATCATAGCAGTGAGCATTTGTAGAACCAAGTTTATTATTTCAAAACACTGTGAATAGAAACAGAACAGAATGCACTGCATGCATTTCATACAGGAAATGCAGGAAAGATTTTATAAGCATCTACAGTTTAATATAATTTTCATCTCTTCAGAAGATCATCTATATTATAGATCACATAACCAGCCTTTGAATTAAGAGTTTCTATTTGACAACTTACTACTGCATCATCAAGTCAGACTATCATGATTTGGGAATCAGTGCTTGAAATCCTTTGGTGTAGTTGAGATGAGTGAAACAAGTGAGGCAAAACTTTTTCTTTGTATGGTCCTATCTGTCATTTGTTTCTGAGGCATTCTCTCTGTGACTTCAGCTTTCAGTGTTTACTGAAGTGACTTTACTAATTGCATATTTTGTTCCATCTTTCCTAGGGCACCTGCTGATCCGTCTTCATTAACTGGGTCTTTGATGTCTATTTTAAATTATTAAGATTTACATATAGAAAACAAATCACATTCTTGACAGCTGCTTACTGTTTCCTTCCTTAATACAGTACTGTCTGTACTTACACAGGTACTCTAGAGCACTTACTATTTTCAAATATAGAAAAAGCACAATGTATTTGTATTTGCTGATTAACTGGGCTATTTTCTGTTGCTATTTCTTTTCTGTTCAGGATGATACAATACAGAACAGACAACATAGAATATAGACACTTTTCTGTTAAAAAGTGTCTTTCCTTTCACTTGTGCCTTTCAATATTTAGATCTGTTTCTTTATATTATTCAAATGTTTTTGAACCAATAGCTGAGTTAGTACAAATAATAAAATATGTGTACAATGTAAAATTCATTATTTTCCAAAACTTAAATTATAGTAAAATGTACTCATTTTCAAATTAGCTCACTTTAGATATAATCTCTAAAGTATATCCTTTCATTTCCATGAATGTTTGATCAATCTTCTCAGTATATGCAGAAAACTAAAAGACTTGATCTTTGTCTAGTTTTTGCTTGCTGCATTTTTTTAAGGTTATCAGTTAACCATAATTTATTTTTTTAAAAAGATGACAGCACGCATTTTAAAAGCCCAGCGTAGTTTATAACACATCATACTTACGTCTGTGATTTTGAAATTAGCTTGTATCATAGGATTTTAAAGACACAGAAATGAGTAGTAGAAAGTAGCCGATTCACACTCTTCAAACCATATGATCAGTGGGTGTCATAAATCATGAACAAAATGTGATTCTGTTATTTGCAAGAATAATTTTTTTTGTCTGTGTGTTTTTGGTTTTTTGTTTTTGTTTTTGTTTTTCTTTTTTGTGAACAGAGAGAGATTCTTTGAAATCAAATACAGGAAGGGTACTATAGAAAATTAAAATCCAAAGGAGTGTATTCATGTCAAACATTGCACCTCTTCTCCCTCAATATTTATTAGTATAAAAATGAAATAATTCAGGCTAAAAATACCTTTAAATAGGAATTTTTATTAGGTGAAATGAATAGAATAGAAATTTCTGTTCTTCAATGTTTTTGAAAGAGTGGAGAAAAGTGAATATTATGAAAAGGATGCTGGGTAAGTTATATTTATGAAAACAATAGCAAAAGACCTGAAATTATTATTTTTTTTCTTTTTCTTTTTTTTTTTCTTTCTTTTTTTTTTACTAGAATGCCAGCACACATTTGTCTGTCCAAAACAAAGGAGATCTGACCGGCTTTAACTGAATGTTTAATCTAAATGGTCTGGAAAACAAAGACAAGTCGGAGAAATTGTGCCATGCTTAAAACAACATATTTACAGAAAATGTAGGAAATAAACCAGAGGATGTCACAAAGCTTGGTGACAACTGCTCTTTGGCTTTAGATACAGAGAAAGTCAAAGAGATTGGCCTGGGACTACATGATCAGAAATGCCATTGGAGGGTTAGGCTGTCAGCCTGGTAAAGGGAAATAGTTGTAAAAAACAGTCCCTTGGAGTGAGTTAGAAACATGTTCCAGTATGACTGAAACAGTACAGGAGGGTAAGTCTGCAGTGGTTCTGGACTCTCAACTGGGCCTTTAAGATGGGAGAGAAAATTGTAAGAAAGCAAGAGAAAAGAATAAGGGAGTTTGAGAAAGTCACCACCATGGGTCCAGAGGTGTCCGGCAAGAATTTCTGGTTCAAGATGATTGGTGAAGGCTGACAACCAAATGAGGATTTCAGTATTGCTTATATTCACCCAAATTCTCACCAATCCAGAGAAAAAGATTCTCTGCTCCTTTGTTCACAGTACTCATTTTTCCAGGTTTCCTCCCCAGGAGGAGTGCTGTCACTAGCATAAGTCAGTCAGTTGCCTCTTATCAGCAAGAGGCCAGAGATGTCCCATTCCATTCAGAAGGCCATTGACAAGTGGCCCATTTGATGGAATCTCCACCCATGGAACCTCCACCCAGCTTACCAGTCAAGGTGTCTTCCCCCCACCCCCACCCCCCAGAGCTATTGGAGACTGACCCCCAGTATTTTCACCTCCCAGGGAGTCTGATTGTCATTGAAGACAGGCCCACCTCAGTCTCCACCCAGCTTGTCAGTCCTCATCACCTCCGAGGTGTCAGTCCTTATTGCTGTTTGCTAGCTCCACTCCAGCCAACTTTATTAACTTTAAAATTGTCTTTTGAGGCAAAGAAAATTCCACTGATTGGAACCTCACAACAAGGCACAATGTGCCACTGGTAATTTTATAGCTTTCAGGTGGTCATAGGATTAAAAACAGAGTTGAGGAAGAACTGAAGAAGAGAGAAACTTATTCCTTTGATGTCTTGGCCTATCACAGTAGTCTTGGAGGAATGGGACATAGGACAGCTTTTTTCTCTGTCACTTCTACTGGCTTTATTATGGTAATTTCAAGCACTGCCAATGGAAGACTATTTTGTCAGTCTGACTGAGATCACTAATTTTCTGGCCACTGATACCTTGGGTGGGGTGACTAAGAGGAAGGAGAGGTTGTTGGATATGAAAGGACAAATTCTGCCTCCTACTTTTCTGTGCAATTCTGTTCTGTATCCAGTGAGCTGGGTAGATGAGAAAGCACTTTATGAGTGACTGAAATGTCAGGGCAGATGGAATCAAGCTGTTTGCCACAAGCATTTCTCACATGCAAAATATGTTATGGTTGAGTGAAAGCCTAAAATCTTACTGATGATTCCTTTCAGTAACAGCTTGCAATTGGCTTGTTGCTACTCTCTTTTCCACTTCTTTTGTTTTGAATTCTGTGTCTTTCTCTTTATTTATTTCATTCTAGAAAGACTGAAAAATAGTTTCTGAAATTGTTTGCACTGAACAGGATACATAGAAGTTGGAAAAAGGGACTTTTTACAAGGGCGGGTAGTGATTGGACAAAGGGTAATTATTTTAAGCTGAAAAAGAATGGATTTAGATTGGATATTATTGGATATTAGGAAGAAATTCTTCACTGTTAGAGTGGTGGGATACTGAAACAGGTTGCCCAGTGAAGGTGTGGCTGCTTCCTCCCTGGAAGGGCCAGTTTGGTAGAGGCTTTGGGCAACCTGGTGCAGTGAGAGGTTTCCCTGACCATGACAGGGGAGGGTGATCTATAAGGTCTGTTCCAACCCAAAACAAAACATTCTATGATTCTATGATAATAATAAATATATAATAGTGAATAGATATTAAAACATTTTTATCCCATACATAGCATTAAAAGATGCTTCGAGATAGGAAAAATAAATATCACAAGAAATAAATTCGTATTTTGTTACTCTAATTGCATGGCTAAACTCAATCCCATGTGAATTTGACACGACTGAGAATTTAATGAAATTTTACAGGCATTATATAAATGTCAAAGAAATCTCTAGCTGTTATAATGAATTAAAACAATATCATCTGTAAGGGTTGCAAAACTTCATGTCTCAAATCTTTGGCTAATCTTTCTGTTCAAGGCTGAAGTAGAGACAAGAAGAAGACAATTATACTATAACATCTATGTCTTCCTTTAAAGTAACCCAGTATCAGAAACCAAACTGGACCAGGCTGTTGATTCAGGGGAGCTGTTGATTCATCATACTAATACCATGAATACATATAACTGAAATATTTCATAAATTGTATTACTAAGCTGGGCTGACTGATACTGACACGTTACTTGGAGAACTTCTAGGGTCTCCATCCCTGAAGGCAACCAAACTCCAGCTGAGGTGAGCAATCTACTCCAGCTGTCTCTGTGTGAGTGGTGAGTTGGCCTAGATGAGCTCAAGAGTTTCCTTCCAGCCTCAGCCATCCTGTGATTACGTGAAATACCCCCTGGCATGAGAACAATGGCTAAAGGCCAGGAAATTGTATCCCTCCCCCTCAATAAGGAATGCTGATATATTGAGTATCCAAAGCAGTAATTCCTGGGAGATACTACTTTCTTAATACTAGGGCAACTATAAATCATTTTATGAGATTCAGTCATGTGATCTGTATTTACTTTTAGCTATAGTTGATTTAATTAGTAAGAACTACATTAAATTTTAAAACAAATATCTTATTTTGAAATTTCTACAGAAATACTCAGATAAGATTTAGAGCAGTTTATAACATACAGGTTTTCAAGATAGATACTTAAAAATTATGTTGATGACATATGACTTCTCTAACATTGTACACTTGATGACAATTCCTGTTAAATCACTTTATCACATCTTTAAAAATATTTAATAATGGGTTTTTTTCTCTATTGAGTCAAACTATTGATAGCTAATAAACAATAAAACAATTTTTTACACTGTTCCCTTCCCTCTCCCATCCCCCTCAAAAAAACAAAAATTCCCAACATGTTCAAGTTTTTTACATAAGGATAAAGACGATCTTAGAAGAGTTGTACTAGATTTACTTAGTTCTATAGAGAGTAAATGTTGCTAATATGGCTGAGATGTTAACATAATCTTTCTCATAACTGAAGGATACTTATTGGGATTGTAATAAATATTGATACGAATGAAGCTTAAATTTAAATTTTAATAGGCTAAACCTTTTTCTTTCAAAAAAAAGAGTATTAATTTTTTTCTTAGAAATTTCTTACCTTTTGCTTACAAAATATAAATAATGATATATCTAATTGTCACAACACTACTAGATTAAGAAAAAAAGCATTTATTTTATTAACTAAAAGATACAACTAGTGGGAAAATGTTATGCAGTGTCTTTTCATTCTGGTAAGGAAGTATCATGGTTCATTTATACCTTTAGCACTTGAAATATGAAAGCTTTTTCCGCCAGCATTTACACAGCTTTCAGTTTCTACTACATATAGTGAACTGTGTTAATAACTTAGCATGCTAGATGCATTTTGTTAATGTTAGTTGTGGCAGGAGTCCTAAAAGTTTCATACTCGGGAAGAATAATAAAAACTACTAAAATAATTTATCTTGTGAAATTCTATAATCTCTGCTGCCAGTGTGAAGGAAATTCTTGAAAAAACCCAGATTTAATGTCTTTTTTCCCTAAATGTAGTTTTCATTTCTCACTAAATCAGTATGTCTAGCAATATTTTTAATATTCTTTAAATCATGTGACCTTGTATTTTGTTCTGTTTTATATATTATGAGGACTGGTGCAATTTAAGATTGACAATACTGCTGCTAATTACTTTGGGAAGTGTAGATATGTAGGTTATAAATATGTTCAATGAGCACATGAACACATGCATACATACTAGGGAATGTGTTCCTTCTATGGTTCAGTAATGACTATGTTATAGAAAAGCATATTGAAGCTTTTATTTTTAATAATCAAGAGAGTAAATGAAATGGAAAACAGATGAAAAAAAGGATCCTGAAGCATTTCACGGATTTCCTCTGGATCCTCAATGCTTGCATGAGAATCTCTAGAGCTTGTCAGAAGTGTTGTAGTCCCCTAAACCTGTTCTTTTATCAGGTGTTTTGTGGATCATGAAATGCATTTTCTATGGATAGAGCACCAGACACCAGCAGAATTAAGATCCTAGAAGTACTTTTGATGCAATGAAGTAAAAAATTGTTATAATCATTACGATTATTACATTTTATACTTTTTTACACTTTACATCTTTAGAATGTTTCTGATTGACAGAACATGATGGAAGTAACCTTTGTGCAGGTACAGCTCAGGATTACAAGGCAATGCAAAGAGAGGAAAGGAGCCAGAGTTCAAGAAAATACACAGGTAACATGTAAATTCAAATTAGGAGAGAAGAAAATAATATCTCCTCCAAATGATGGTTTGTTGTGTGGATTTTTTTTTTTCACACTTCAGGGGATGAATAATTAAGATTGATATCTAGGAAATATTCACCAGCTTCAGCCACCAAACATGCAAAATGTAGTTTGAAGCAAGACTTGAAGATATACACATGCTGACAATCCCCTTTGAGTCTTACCGACTTCAAAAGAATATTTTCTGTGAGTAAGATTTCCTGCTAGTGATTGCTATGAAAGGAAAGAAGTGGTTAAAATCTTAATGATGTAGAGAGGAAACAAAAAAATCAAGAAATTACCAATGGATATATATAAAAAAAATTGTTGATGAAGCAACTAGAGAGAGTACTTGGTAACATCAATTTTTCTTTTGACACACAACACGAGTCTTGAAGGTGAGAATTTTGCTAGAGCTAATATAAAACCAAACAGGTGTAACTGATTTTTTTAATTGGATTTTTTTTTCAGAATTTAAAACTTTCCAAGCCAAATAGTATTATGGGAAGAATTTAGTATATCAAATATTTCATAAGCAGGCATACAAAAGATGGTATTAGTTTCTGAAAGTTCTGCAAAGCCAGCCTGAGTCTACACTATGCTAGTTAAATCTACTGACACCCCTTTATAGCGATAATCATCTACTTTTGTCCACTTTTCTGTTTTCCAGCCCTTGTTCCTCCATGATCCAATTTGATCCTACCTTTTCCCTCCTTTTGGTTTTTTCTCTAAGAACTTCTGGTGGTACAGACCCCCTCTCACATAGCTATATTTTGATGTCAACACCAGCCAACACGGTTCTTGTTTTAGTTAGAGGTGTAGTGGGTACAACATCATTCTTGTTTCAATAACAGGTGCAGTGGACTGAGACAATCTGGCACTTTTCGATCTTGCCTACAGGAGCACTGAGTTCAATCAGTAGAGTATCTTCTTGTCCTAATGTAAGTACAGCAGTTTGGGGTGATTGGGCACTCTCTGACCATATCAGGAACTCCTGTTTCCTGGGAAATATTCCTGACACCCCTTCTGCTCAGATCGCAAGCCCACTCTGAATGTTGCCAAAGATCACCTATTGGGAATTGTGGTCATTATGGCAAAATACTGTCCACCATGCTAAAATACTGGCCAAAATCAGTCACCTTGACACCCTATAAATATTGGTCCTGAAAGAGGCCTTTTTGATCCCTCCAGGATTGCTACAACTGCTACCCTCTGTCTCACAAAGGAAGTTGTTCCACCCAATTGGAAAAAGTAAATAGCTGACTATGTCTCATACTTACAGCAAAGAGGTTAAATCCTGTAATTTGATCCCATGGTTTAATCAGAAGTATAATGCAATTTCTTTTTGTACAGTTCAAGGATCTTTAACTACCAAAATTTAACGATTTAACATAGGTTAACCTCTATATCTCTGTGTATCTCTGTATATTTTTATGCACAACTTAGTATAGAATCTTTGTTAGATTCTAATTATAACACATTTTGATTAGTGGTTAAGTATTTCTAGAACTTCAAATAATCCAATTGATTCATTATAATAGTGTCAAGCAACCTTCATTTACCATTATTTCAAATCACAACAGAGATATAATTATTATGTTAAAGAACTTCACTGAAATCCCTACACCAAAACCCTCTTGTTGCAAACTGTTGACGAAGGCTGGGACTAGGACTGGATCCAGATGAACCTAGACTCCTCTGAAAAGGAGATTAGAAAGCAAGGTGATACACTCTGAACCTCATGACACAGCAGGAGGGTCTTCCTCATTCTTTTCACTGGCCACTATGCAAATCACTCCAACCCAGTCCTGACTCAATCTCCCTTATCCCTTTATAAATAATTTCCACTGATTTGAGAATCAGTGAGTCACTCCAATACAGCTTATAAGACAACATGTCCCTAGTATAAAGTAACAGAGTGAACCTTGCCAATTCTGTTAAGTCACATTTTCATAAATCTATATTAAATCTTTGTCTGATATCTTTGCCAGTGTTTATTTAAATGACCTTTAAGACTTTAAACTTCTTTCTGCAACAGCACTTCACACTGTTATACAGACGACCACAACACCCTTAAACCACTCCATAATAACCTTTTCATAATCCCTAAATATTTTTTCCCTGTATCCCATGAGAAGCCCCAGCCTCTTTCAGTCTGCAAGACTTTTTGGGGAGAGTTGGTTGGCTTCCCTCTGGGTTGCACACCACAGCAAGGAGCTGCTTGGCCTTTGACAGCCTCACAAGTCACTGACTCAGGTGCCCTGCTTGCCCTCTCCAGACCATGTAACTCCAAAATTATAAGTAGCAGCTGTACCTTTAGAAAGCAGAAAGACATCTATGATAAATAAGAATGTTAAAGACAAGAAAACCTTGTAGATGGCAGGGGTTTTTGCAGCACTCTAAAACAATTAGAGGAATGCATTCTCTATACTAAACACTTCTATTTCTGCAAAGAAAACACAGCGAGGTGAAGAAACAGACCTAACTGGTACATAGATACAGTTTTCACAAAATAAAAAGTATCTCCAGAACATTAATGTTCAAATAACTTACATAGCTGTAACAACTGGGTCAGACCTTTAGAATAACTATACAAGCATAAGCTATCACTGTGAATGACAAGATAAAAATAAATTATCTATAAGCCTAAAAACTGTACAAATTGAAAAAAGTTTAATAATTATAAGACCATGGTGTATACTTTTTCTACAAAGAGCAATTTTAATTATTTTTTACCTAAAATATTTTAAAAATTTGTTTATAATTTCTTATGTAGCTGAAATGCGATTTACAAAAAAATTACCCAAAAAAATTACCTATAATTACTCAATTCCAATAAAATCTACATAAAAAACTAACAACAAACAAACACTCATAAGTTCTGTTATCTATGAAGAATACTCTGTACAATTCAAGTTAAACTCTAATTTATCTGAATAAGAACGCAAGTGAGAGAAAGAGAATACAGTGCTTGCGGTAGGTTTTATATTTTGTTCTTACTTCAGATATTCCAAAGATCTCTCATTGATGGCTTTTTCATACAAAGTGTCATGGTCAAGATTGCAAATGAAACTAAATTATGATACTTATACTGTCAAATCTTGATGTTAAACAGCAAAATCAATTAATCCCTGTTACTTCCTGGTGTTTATTTCCCTGTATAAAAGGGAAGGGGGAGAGCAGAAGGTACTGCTTTTTAAATTCAGTGAAGAGGATTATTTTTCTATTTATTTTAAATACAAGAATGACTAGATATTGACCTTTATCAGCAGTATATAGACTATATACTTATTCAAGTATGAATGAAATAATCTCATAGCCTAATTGAAATCAAGGGAACTTATTAATATATTTCTGTATTACAGATGAACTTGGAAAACTTTTGGGAATCCCAGTTACATGTGCTTCCGTCTAATATTTCTGTTCTAAGTTTTCTCAGGCTTTTAAATTTCCTAATCAACTGTCACTCTAGGAATCTCTTTTCCTATGGTCTTTTTTTACCAAATCACTGCATCTGAAAATGTTATCAGTCAGGAAATTACACAGATTCAACTTTGACTCAATTTTTTAAAATGCTTGTCTGATGCAGTATTTGTATGGAGAAATCTTAAATTATTCAGTTTTGCCGAGTTTTAGTAGCTGTGACATTCAATACACGAAATTCAGGTAAAAATCTGAAGTAACTTGAGTTATTTGAGAACTGTGCTTGTATAAGTGAAGTAAAAATAAAGACAAAATATTTAAAATAATATTTTTCACATTGATGGGCCTTGCAGAGTTTTAATAAATATTTAGAGAGTCTTTTATAAAAGTATTTTATTGTAATTGAAAAAAAGGCATTTTTTCATAGAGAGTTAAGAATGATGAATATAAAAATAATAAAATATGGATTTTGATAATGTCACCACATTTGACTTATCTTGCATGAAAAGGTCAGAGTCAGACTATTTTGTACAATTCAAATGAAGTCTCAAGACATATAGGGCAGAAAATTCGGTAGTTACTTGGTTATATTAAAAGGTTACTGGTTCACAGGCAGAAAACATGTCTTTACCTTTGACATGCCTAGTGCACTATCACAAGAGGTGTTAGCATTTGAATATGAATATATTTAATTTGTATTTTTTGTGGATACCTCAGGATAGGCTAATGTTATCAAAGATATTAAAAAAATATATAAAAACAGTTTTATAAACAAAGAAACTGGATGTTTTTTCATGCCTGATATTTAAAAATCATATTTTTGAAAAGTACTGTATCTCTTCTTATATCTCTGATACCTATAAAGTATACAAGAACTGGAAAGTAAGTGGAACTATTTGTTTTTACATATCTGTATTTTAAAATGCGAGATGTGAAATAGCAATTATGCATTTAAATACTAATTTTATAAGCATAATTAGTAAACAGACTAAGATATTGGCCTTATAAGAGTATATTTAAATTAACAGAAAAACTAATTTTTGGAAATAAAGCATGCCGATTTACTTATTATTAAAATATTGAGTTTATATATTTGTAAAAAAGTACAAAAAGGCAAGCCTCATTTTGTTTCTTCTTTTGCTTTGAAAGAATAATTGTTTTTATTTAAGACATAAAGTTTCTACATTTATCTTGGGGATTTCTTCTGAAGCCCACAAATTGCTAGAATAAGCTAGTATTCTGATATGGAATTAATACAACATCAAGTAACAAATCCCAGAGGAAACAGAATCTTATCTCTCATGACTAAAAGAATAGCAAAGAAATAATTTGTGATAGATTCTGAAATCAAGTTCAAAATGCTTATATTTTGAAAATAGCTTTTAAGAATGTAGTAAGGGTGAGTTTAAAGCAAAAAAGTATACAAGATGAGTAAATAAATTCAAAGAAAGTGTTAATCCTGACTATTTAAATATTTTGGGTTTTTTTTTATTTCCTTTTACATTTCTCAAGACCAGAATCTCTTTCAAAGAGAGCTTCTTTGGAAATCCTGGAGAACTTGAAACTGTTAGGAATTTTATTTTCTATAGAATAAACAGGTTATTCTGAATTTCTCCAATTAAAAAAAAAAAAAACCATAAAAAAAAAATACCACCAAAGCAAATGCAATATGTGACTAAAAATATTCCATGAAACATAAAGTTAAGAGTCAGTGGATTTTGCCGTGGAAAAATTTAAGAACTAACTCCTAAAAAAATAAAACAAAATATTTAGTTCATGCAGTTGGATAGGCAATTGTATAGTCATTTTGGGGTTCATCAGCCTTTCAGCTTCACTCTGATAAGAAAGCAGAATCAGTACTTAAAGGCTACTGTGAAAACTGACAACAATGATTCATAAAATGTAAGGTTTTGTTATTTCTGAATTCATTCACCTGTTGCTGCATTTAGGACGAATTTTGCCCTAAATCAATTAGTTACGTGAATTAAGACTAGGCAGTATTTTTTTGTTTTGCTTTCTTTTCCCCCCTGCATTTATATGTGACAGTTTAAGTTTCACTGGGTTTGAAATTTTCATTGCATTTTTGACTTCTTATAGGTATAACAGCAGACATCATGATAAACTTTTCTTTGCAGAGTTACTCAAAATCAAGGTCAAAGGTATTCAGAATTATATATAATGACACAGAGAGGACTATAATTCAGAATATGGTAAAGCCTGCTGAACATAAGTTTCCTTTAGTTTTTCCTCTCCTTTCTGAGTAGGAATATGTTCTCTGTGTTTATTTCTATGCTTTCAGCAATATTTCTGGCAATCCCATGTTGTTTGAAAGTCCTAATAAACTTCATGCAAATATCGACATGGGCAGTTCTTGAAAGCCAAACTACTTAACAAAGTGAGCTTTTATCAAAGCATTAAGCTGTTTATAAATGAAGAATGTTTATCCTCAGAAGAGCTTCAAAGAGTGTTTTGATGAAGATGAGCTTCCTTTCCCCCTTGCAGCTGTCCTTGCTTGTGGAGGGGAGCTGGCAGGCCAAATGGGGCTTGCTGCCAGAGAAGAATAAGTAGGAGGAGGTGGGCAAGATTTCAGTGCAGGTGTTCCTTTAGAGCTTGCTGTTTGATTACATCCTAAACTGTATCTGTGAAAGTGAGGCTGCTTTGTTCTTTTATGTGTGCCCTGTGCTATTTTTAAACATGATAAAACCCCCAGAAAATGTTTGCACTTTTTAAGATCACTAATTAGAAAACAAAAATCAAAGTGAACAAAGACATTGACCAGCAATAACCTATAACAGAATCATATTCATTTGCTATCTTTTCAGTCATGCTGCTGAGCTCATTCTCTTCTATAATTCATAAATAACACTGAATGAAGAGATTTATCTCTGACCACAACTAAATAAAATGATAGAAAGACATTAAGTTTAAAAATAAATGTATCACAGGGGTGTATATTAATAAGCTTAATAGTTATATGTTGGTAAGAGCTTTTCGACACTTGGGTATTTCCACCCTCAAGAAGAAGTGGAATTTCTGTGCAGCTGTCCATGTATGCTCTTTCAGATTTTGTTATGAACATAGATCCTGAATTGAAACAGAACCTTATATGGATTATTATTTTCTTTGCTGGTGATTAATGTTTTTGCCTACTGTATACATCTATTTCAATCTGTCCAAAATTCCAAGGCAAGCACTAGGAAAAAGATCTTTTGAACTTAAATACAGATCATTCCCTTCATTATTCAACAGATTTGATAGATACTGGACAAAGACAGCACGGCCTCTGTATACCACACATAAGGACTTAGATTTATGATAAATCAAATTTAAAAAAAAAAAGTCTTTATGCTCAATTGACTAGATAAACTAGAGATCCTCATAAAATATTGATTTAATATTCAATATTTCATATCTGAATATTTAGAAGTATTAAACATCATCACAAAAACTACAAAATGCAATAAAATATATAGTAGTGAGTGGATTACAACCATTTCATTATTCATCTGGAAGTGCAATTTTCTAGTTCTCTTTTCTTAGAACAGTGTCAAACCAGTCAAAAGGAAGCAAAAACTGATCATGCCCCTTTAGCTGCATATTCCTCTGCTATGATGAGATATTCAGGATGCATAAAATAGGTATTGGCCTCTCTAGTTTTTTGTCTTCTGAGCAGTGGTAGAAAAAGCTTGCTGGTAATATAGAAAAAGGATGCGATGCTACTATAAAGTATTTTTTTTTTCAGTTTACTGCAAAATCATAGAGAAAATCATGTAAAATGATGGTATACGTCTATTTTATTTCTTAAAAATATTTAGTCTATCATGGTTCATTCCATTATTCCTGTCCGTAATGTTGAACTAAAAATTCTTGGAATAAAATTAAAGGGCATGAAAAATTAGATCCACAAACTTGAAAGCAAAATCTCTCCTTTTTCATGCTGTGGACAGACACAAGGGAAACAAGCTTGGTATCTAAGTTAGCATCAGGAGACTTAATAATGCATTGCCCAGTATCTAAGAGCATATCCTAACTTCAGGCTGTTTGAAAGTAAGGTTTTTTACTTTACTACTTTGTATAGATGAGCAAGGGGTCTTTTAGTAGGTACTGAAAGCCAGGTGTCACAACAGTAGGGCAATATCCTCACAACTAAGGCTCCAATTCCATACTCTGGAAGCAATGTACATGTTTCAGTGCCTTGTAAATTTCTCAACATTTTATGAGTAGACACAGAGAACAGAACAAAGGAGCCCTCTTGCTGTGCCTCTTATGACCAACGCATTACACTAGATAACAATTGTGGTTTTTAGCTACTACTCAAGTACTCCAAAAAAGGTAAAGCTGTCATGACAGAGGATACTAAGGGGCATTCACCTTAAACTCCTGTGTGTTCTCCTAGAAAGGACAAACAGTTGGACTTTGTGGTCTTTCACCACGGAATCTTTCAATACAAGAAACAGTCAATAGCAGTGATTTCATAAATTCATCTTGTTCCAATCGTGCCTGTTCAACTACTTGCAAAGTTACTTTTTTCCATTTGCCTTCACTATAACAGGCAATCCTTTTATACCTGAGTCCCTTTTCCACATTGCTTTGCACTCTGTGTTTAATTCAGTTTCCTTTTAAGAGCAGGTTTAATTTTTTTCATCTTTTACTAACAAAACTGATTAGATTACAAGAGTAAAAACAATGAAAAAAATAAAATTAGAATGAATCTATTGTTACTAGCAGATGCAAGGAAACACAATAAAGGTGCTCTGATATTTCTATACCATTCTTTTGTGTTTTTACAGGAAAACATGATCTCTAATTTAGTAGGTCAAAAAGATGGCTCCCCTTAAAAGGTAATGATAGCTTCTCTACCTCTTGGAGAAAAAGGCAATAATGAAAATAAATAGAAGGGCACTGCAATAAAAATTATCTTCTGCCTATTTCAGCAGAACAATTAAGCACAGATTTTTATTGCTTATTTTTAAGGAAGGGTATAGTTCAAATATATTTTGCTGTTCTCTACATCTTTTGCATCTATCAGCTGCAGGGATAGAGCTAAACAGGTTAAAATTTTTTGAAACCTGACAAAATAAAGCAGACCGATATTGTGTGTTGCCATGGTCATAGATTAAAACTGTTTCTGAGTACAGAATTAAAGTGCTAGAATGATCTTCAGTGCAGCAAGCAAATTCTTCTGGCCCCAAACAAGGCAATTTCACACAGGAACTGAGCCCATATTACTTAACAAGCAAGAAAATTGTTCAACAAACCTATTCTTCTCTTTCAGTGAATACTGCAATCCATTTACATTTTAAATTATGACCTGATAAAATAGAGGCACTCTCTTTCTGTAATCAGCATTGTGTGAATAATGATGTTTTCAGAGTGACAAAAATCCACTTGATCTAAAAATCCTCCATTTAGTTACCTAATGAGAAAGATAAACACATGCTTTTTGTTTTGTTTCTATTTTCAGTAAAAGAACAGAAAAAGGTGAAAGAAATGCGGAGATTTAGCTACTTGGCATGAATTTGACAAAGAATCTTGGTTTAAACCTGAAGTCCAGGAATTACATACATTGTCTTGAAACAAGAAGACCCAGTCATGTAGGAAGTGGCTGAGAAACTGGGTCCTCTCTGTCAGGGCTGTACTCGATGAATATTCTGATGTGACCCATGCACTGTCAAATTTCGTTGGCTAACAGATAGAAAAATCTCACTTGAGATGAGGTTAGATTAAATGTTAGTCCACCCTAACACAGAATTAGTAGGCTGGCAGACAAAAGAGAGAGAAACAGGGAACAGAGGGGAGACCTCTGTTCAGACCCCTTTAAAATCCAAGGGCTTGCCTACGTTTGATGAGGAAGAGAGAATTTCATTAAAAAATACTAGTCATCCAAGAATGCATGATTCCCAAGGTCTCTTTCACTCATGAAAGGTAAAAAATGCCATTTATATTTTATTGACTGCTTGAGATGTGCAGTGTACATATTTACCATCCTTTTTTCAAGTACCACAACAGCCTTGTGAAGGTGATAAATCAAGTTAGTTACACTTTGCAGTTTCTGTGCTTTGACTCTTCACCTAAAACCTGGCCAATTTAAGAGGCCAGGATTAAAGGCAGCTTTTTAGGAAGTGTGAAAATAGTAAGTCTCAGAGAAGAGTCAGCAGGAGGTGGGTAGGGTTCAGGAGCAAGGAAGCAGAATGTCAGTAATAGTGGGATGATTGGTGGCTCCTTTAATAATGGCCCTTATCTAAAGCATGAAATTGTGACATTATGTGTTGAAGAAGTCATGGCTGACCCCTAGCTTTTTTGACAGGGTACCTATCCAGGTATTTTTTTCAAAAGTGTAGGGATTAAAGAGAGGAAGCTTGAAAATAAATAATTCCACACCCAGTCTCTATAATCACAGCAGGGCCACTAAGTTATTTCTTATCTCCTCATCTCACCTCTCTCAATGCCTTTCAACATATAGTTCTTAAAGATCTCTAAAAATTTTACATATAGGTAAAAAGAAATATTACTATATGGCCATTAGTGGCCTGAGGAAGAAGATATTTCCTCCTCTGCTTTATCTCCTACAACCTAGCTGACAATTAGCTGTCCATTTTTTTTTTTTTGAGTGTACCGCAGTATACTGGACGGTTCTGCAGTGTCCAAAGTATTGCAGTGCAGAGATAGCTGTAAGGCACCCACGTACTGAAATAAAGTACTTTACTTTCAGGAGATTTGCAAAGGTTTATTTCCAAGAGATATCTCTAAATCTTTGCTTTTTTATTGATATACTGAACAATTGGCATCATAGACGTAAATGTTAAAATTTTACAGAACTCAGTCCTAGCAGATTGTACTTACAGCTAACAAACCAATCTAAAAACCTCACAAGGTTTTTAAACAAGATCATTTGTATGTTCATGCTTTGTGAACATTCCCATCAATCTCTTGTCCATTGAGTAATTTTCAGTTTCCTATAGAAAACTGTGGAATACAACAGAAGTATATGTAGGACCTACATAAGGTATACACACTGTAGGAAATGAATTTCTACATTTTAAATTGTTATTTAACACTATTTTATTTAAATGTCATCAGAGCAAGCTGCACAGTTGGTTCATTAGTGGCCAGTAGCAAAAGTCTGATGTTCTTGAAATAATTACTTAGCAGGGTAAGACTCTTAAGTTCACTGAGTAAAACTGTCCCCCCTTCCCTCTCTCTTTGCAGAGGGACTGCCTAAGAGCTGAGAATCACTCAGTGCCATTTAGACCCTAATTTAACAGTTTAGATAGTATCTCAGTAGTGCTGGGAGCTATAATGGCTTATTTTATACAAGTAAAGATTAGAAAAACACGTTTGTTTTTTTGTTTGTTTCTGTTTGTTTGCTTTTCGTAAATTAATTATTTTATTAGAAAAACATAACACAAACTAAAAAAAAAATCCAAAAATTATTCAGTAATTCTGGTGTATTTTGCAATGAAACTTTTCTTTCACCATATACAATACAGGAAAGCAACATCTAAACTTCAGTTATCAGAAGTGATCTTCAGCTGTAGTATAATAATATTTTTTTTTTTTCATCTTTAAGCCATGAAAAGCATTATACAATCCATTGTAAACAAACAACCTGTTCATATATCATTGATTAATTCAGGATGTTAACCAATATTTTAAGTGGACATAATGGATGTACTTCCCCATAAAAAGACCACAAAACACCTCCCAAACCTGTATGTTTTGGTACATATTTCTAAGTGCTGTAAACTTAGGAAAAAAAGTATGAACAAGCTTATGTGTCTTGTTTCTCTCTTCCCTGTTGAAAAGAAGGAACTGACCTTTCCATTATTATACTAAGATCATCAGCTGTCATGGTTTAATCTCAGCTGGCAATTCCACCCCACACAGTCACACCCTCAGTCACTTCAGTGAAAGGACTGAGGCTAAAGAAAAAGGCTAAAAATGAGATTCATATCTTGTGTTGCACACAGACATACAAAAAAAAAACATGTACAGGTTGATTGCATGCATCATATTATTGTGAGAAATACTTCTGCATAAATAGCTGGGCAAGCAGACCAGATTTAGTTGCCTCCACACAGTCTGCAGTGCCACTTGGGAGACTCTGAATATCTGAAGTGCCCATATGGGATGAAAAGACACAGTATCTGTGGGAGATCCAAATTCTCCTGAAATGAAAATGGTTGACTATGTGTATGGTACTTGAATCTTGCCTTTTATTCTGAAGCAAAAACTATCCACAGGCCAAACCAGGAGTCAAATCACTCCTCAAGATTTATTTGGAATTAGATTTACCTAGCAACAGTTTGTTATGATGATTTAAGGAGTGCGTTTTTTTGTTTTTGGGTTTTGGTGGTTTGTTTCTTTTTTGTGGTTTGTTTCTTTTTTGTTTATCTACATTGCCAAGGATGACTGGCCTCTGGGATGTGCTGTCCCTCTCCCTGCACTCACCCTGCATTGTGTGGGAGAGTTGCTGAACACAATTAGAGAGACACCAAGAAGCTTTCTGACAATTAAGCAGCAGGGCTAATTGGGTGTCAGTGCCTGAAGCTGTACTCCAGCCTTCTTCATTCTGCAAGTCTCAAAGTAAAATGCTGGAGTGTTAGCTCTAGGTTTCTCCACTCCCACTTCTGTCGGTTTTAGTCATGCGGTGTTCTGTCCTAAAATCTACTCTGGAGTTAAAGTGGGTTTGTGAGGTTATGCATGCGTCTCTCCTTTTTTGTACTTTCAGACAGGAGCTTAATTTTTCTGATGCAATTTTTGCTCATCTAAATTCAGCAGCCTATAAAATGCAGGATAAGATAGCTCACTTTCTTACATATCAAAACATGAAGTTAGTGCCAAAATAAATAAACCAACCTCACCTTCTCAAGCAGGCTGTCAGTTATCACAGCTGAAGTAAATATACTGTCTTTGTGCATTTTCAAGTAAGACTTATGTCTTACTTACCAGTTCAGGTTCCTAAGAATTGACGAATTCCCTATTTCTATGGGGAGGCAGACACATCTCTTCAATGTGTCTCAAATGGTGAATGTTGATGTGGTTCCCAAGCTACTTGACTGAACCCTCTGTGTTTACAAGCAGTAGGAACACCATACCTATTTAATGTAAAATTTACCTTAAAGATGCAGGGACACAACTGCTCATATGCGGAAAATCTCTCTGGATACTTGATTTTCACTATCACTAACAGATTGATTGATCAGCCCAGTTCATAGAATCATAGAATTGGCTGGGTTGGAAGGGACCTCAGAGATCATCAAGTCCAACCCTTGATTCACTTCAGCTGCGGTTACCAGACCATGGCACTGAGTGCCACATCCAGTCTCTTTTTAAATATCTCCAGGAATGAAGAATCCACTGCTTCCCTGGGCAGCACATTTCAATGTCTGATCACCCTCTCCGTCAGGAAATTCTTTCTAATATCTAACCTAAACTTCCCCTGGCACAACTTAAGTCCATGCCCTCTTGTCTTGTTGAAAGTTGCCTGGGAGAAGAGCCCAATCCCCCCCCTGGCTCCTGACTCCTCCTTTCAGGGAGTTGTAGAGAGCGATGAGGTCTCCCCTGAGCCTCCTCTTCTCCAGGCTGAACACCCCCAGCTCCCTCAGCCTCTCCTCACAGGACTTGTGCTGGAGTCCCTTCACCAGCCTGGTTGCCCTCCTTTGGACCTGCTCCAGGACCTCAATCTCCTTCCTGAACTGAGGAGCCCAGAACTGGACACAGGACTCGAGGTGTGGCCTCATCAGGGCTGAGTACAGGCCCTGAGTACAGGGGCAAAAAGTTTTGTCCTCCTAGGCATTCCTCAGAACCAGACAAGGCATAGACAATGAAAATTGCTACTGGCAATGAAAACTGGGGGGGTTCTCAGTCTTTTTGTACACTTCAGGAGATGCTATATGCAAGAGAACTGGAAGTAGGATACTTGATAACAATCATCTACATCTCCTCTGGAACAATTATTATTTTGTCAGTCTTCAGATATCCTACGCATTAGTGGTTCAGAATCTCTGCACTCACTATTAAAGGGTCAAATCTGGATGTTGTAGTACCCCAGTATCTTTTAAGTTCTAAGTAGTTGCTTAAGGCCATACAGTAAATTTCTTACAGGGCATGACTTCTAATCTGTCTCCATCTTTATATCCTAGACACTGTCCCATCTGTATTGCTTGCCTCCACTCAGAAATAGTGACATGTATTCAAGAAAATGAATTACAGGGTTAACCTGCCAACCAAAATTAGTACTTTCAACACAAAATATGCCTATAAATATTTATATACCATGGTCTTGGCATGTTTTCTCCTCTCTTTTATTAGTGTTCTTTATTATAAACAGATACTTCAAGACATTCTCACTTAGCCATTAAACTACGTGAAATACAGAAAACTCTAAGTGTAGTGCTAAGCAGTTGCATTACTTCTTGACTAGAATTTTCCAACATGCAACTCTCTCCTTGGAAAGTGATTGGACCAAGAATAAAAAATTAAACAAGAAACCTGCAGAGTTATGGATATATGCTGGTTTTGTCCTATGCAAAAAGACTGAGAATTTCATACTAATTTATTTTGACCTTTCAAGACCCAAGCACTTGCTATTTCTGATTTGTGATGTAGCAATTTCAAAACAACCCACATACAGACTGTGGCCCCAATTATGTAGAATTTACAGGTGCACAATTGTGCTATGGTCGTGTATCAACAGAGTGTGAAAGAAAGAGCAGCTAAATGTCACAGTCTGATTTTATATAGATTTTCCTGAAAGATTAGTCAATTATTTCCACTTTCAAGATAGAGTACATTCATGCAAAGTTTAAGTAATGAATCCATCTCGATCAGCAACTGTCCCAATATTTTGCAGTAAGGATTAAATGCAAAAGTACTATTTATGTTTGATTACAAATTTCAGGTGGCATATGCATAGCATGCTCTTGATGTACCATTTCTAGCAAAAATCATTAATACTTGTTTCTTCAAGTCTCCTGCACTCACAGTTATTTAATATCTTTACCCACATTCAGGTTGAAGCTTCACAATCATTAATGTTTAATTTAAGGGTTTTTTTTGTTTTTTTTTTTAACATTTTCCAAATCAAATGAGTTTTGTCATGCCTGTGGATTTTTGTTTGTTGCTTAGACTGTCTTTCTTATAATGCTGTATGAGTTCATCAGTGAAGATACAGAAATAGAATATTCAAATACAAACTCTTACACAATGTGGATATATATTAAAATTATTATTATTTTTTTTTTAAATGCCTAAAGATTAAGGCTAAGTTTCCATGAAAATTTTTGTTGTTTTCGTACTAAATTCTCCCAGGACACAGATCCGGAGATACCTGCAGCTATGCAATGTTAATGTTTCAACACGTGTATATAACACATCTCTTTAGAAAAAGCTGTTGAGGATGTTAGGTAATTGATACTAAGCTTGCATAGAAAAAGGAAAATAGTTTTGTCTAGAAGCAGATTTGCTTCTTGATATTGCTCTTTTATATTTTACTTCTTGGAGGAGGGGAGACAATGTGAAATTCTCTTTTTCTGCATTTTCTTTTTCCCCACTGTTTCTTCTGACCTGAAGAAGCACATCACCTCATTTTCTCTGAGCATAAAGGGCTCCTTGGTTATGTAAGAGACACATAAATCATCAGCCGTGCTCCTCAGGTTTTCACAATCTGACGTCTGAAGGTAAACTCCTCAGCAAACACACGAACAGACAGACATCTCTTTTCTAGCACTGATAATAATTTGATATTAAATCACAGTAATGTAAGAATAGAAGCTATCAAGACAAGAATTTTTAACGTGCACACAGATTGTATTTCAAAGGAATTAAAAAGACACACAGCAAACGTAGTGGCCTGTTTGTTAAGAGTTGTGTTTCTTAATGTTTGTCTATTTATTTTATTTCCTATGAAGTCACTGATTTGGAGAATAAGTCCATAAATCCCACATCTCCATGACCATGGGTTTGTGAAAATAGAATTATTTTTTTCTGAAATGTTCTATTTTTCTGAAATAATATTTTACATATATATTGTTCTAATATCACAAAAAGGGAAATTTTGCTGAAGGAATTGTCAGTGGTAATAACCACTTCTGTTTTCACATAAAAATCGCAGGCAAGTAATACCACAAATAAAAAAAAATAAAAAAAATTAAAAAATTAAAAAAAAAAAAAAACCAACAGTCTAAACCTTTAATTTCCAAATATTAGAAACAGGTTATTTCAGTCTTCTTTTCCTCACACCTAAAACTAGTTAATTTTAGTTGAGCAAGAGATGTTCTGTGGAGAATTATTTGCAAAGCCGACTAAACCCATTGCTATTAGCAATGTGAATGTATGTCAGAGAATAAAAACGTTTACAATCATGCTGATGTTTTAATGTAACTGATTTGGTTGCACTAGAATTTGCATGTTGAATGTTTAACTATCTGAAGAAAAAAAAAATACTGTCATAGAGCAGTAAAGAAAAGTTGCCTTTACTGGCACAAATATATTTAGGGATTAATGTTTAATTTAAAAGAAAAAATATTTTTTTTCTTAAATGAAAGGAAGTGTGTTTCAGAACACTTAATAGTGGTATTAAACCTAAGTACAAGATCCATTTGCTAGAAATTATTATTATTATTAAACATTTTTGTCATGTGCTGATAAGTTCTTAGAGTAATTCAGAATAGAGAACTTTAGTGCTGCAGTGTGGTAGTACATGAACTTCTATGAATTTGAGGAACATGAGAAGAAAATATCAGGCGAACTCTATCTTCTTTCACAACTACAATAGGAATCACTGAGCATATTATTCTGAGAAGAAAAAAAAAAGAGCCTATGTCTTTGTTGGGCACCTGCAGCCCTTTGTTCAACTACCACACATTGCTGTTCCATGCACCTGCTGCTGTCAAGGGCATTTGTGACTGCAGAACCATATGGGATCCACACCAATTGCTGGGTTAGAAAAATGAAGCTCATAAATTATGAAAATACTGAAGATTAAAATCTGGAAATGACAGTCTTCTATTTATTAATGGCTGAGGATCAAGACATTTCTACCTTATACATAGATGGATGAAGAAATGTTACAAGGAATGGAATATGGCAGTCTGTCACACGGGGATATAAGGCCACTTCTGGTCACTTCAGCTTGATTACAAGTAGTAAAGAGGTGGTACATCATGCCTAAGACTTTGCATGCATTTTTAAACATGTTTTGTAGAATACTTTGCCATTTGAAACTGCTAGTTTATCTTGGTATGGCTGGTGGCTATCTTGTCACATTGCATTACTCCTAAATAAAAGAGAGTGCACGAAGATGTAGAAAATGGAATGGGAAATGCTGTTCAGTTAAAATACAATGCAATTCTTGTTATCTCTCCTTATATATTATTTTAATGATTTTCAGGCAAATATTTAAAGTTAAACTTGAAAATATACTACTTGTATCTCCCTTTTTGCTTTGAGACTATAGTTCTGGTGAGATGCAGATAAAGTAAGGCATAACATCATTTAAAATACAATCATTTGTTTCAGCAAGAAAATCCATGTCAGCTCCAATAAATCTCTAATCTTGTCTGTGGTAAAGAGAAAGAAGCTCAAATCCTAGACAAGAGAAAATGTTGTAAGTTTGCCTGAGTGCCCCCTTTTCTCTCTCTGCTTGGAAAGAAAATTAGATGTTGCCATCTTTGGATAAACCCTTTTTCCATATTTGGATAAAGAAAGAAAAATGCTAATGGAAGCTGCCTTTGAAGGACTCTAATATTAAAGAAGTTCCAATGACTCTCACTCCTTTTGATTTGGAGCAGCTTTTGATTCTGTTGTACTTAATCTCCACCTGAGCTATGTTATAGTAGCAAACTTAGCTTGGGTCCTGTTGATCTTGATTCCAATCCATGGACATCTTGCCCAAATCTCAACACTGTCCTGTCACCATGGTCTTTCCAAAAAAGACATTGGATTCTGGACTGGCCCTGGTCAACACCCCCAGCCCAGTGCATCCCTGATCTCATATTGGGTGCTGTGGGAGGACCTACCATGGCTGCCTTAAAGTACTGACCTTGAGGACAGTAGGTTCTCACAGTGCCCTGACATCAGTATCCCCAGATGTGGCTACCTGAGATGGTAGCCTACATTCCCAGCCCAAGGAGATGTTCCCAGTGCCCCAGTCTCTGTTCCCAGCCTGGGGAATTCAGAGATCTTTTCAGTTCACATGGTTTTGGGTTGCTTGGTGCTTTTTAATCCTCTGATTAGCTCTTCTAACTTCTCCAACTACTCTGCAGAGACTGTAATACGGGTTTAGACACCATCTTATCTGTACATACCCACATTTATGTCTGAGCTAAATCACAGTTCTCCACTGTACTAAACTGAAATTGTCTGAGTCTGAAACTGATTTAACCTCTGAAAGCAGTGGCAGGGGATAAGATTTAAAGCTCCTCTTCCTTCTGAGGAAGATAAAGGATCAAAGGGTTTCTTAATTATTTTTTTCCTTTTGCAAATTCTCCTTAAGAACCTTATAACCACGGTACTGATCAAACTCTATGGAATATCAACCATGCTTTTAGAGCACTACCTTTGTGGTTTTCAAATGGCCTTGATTCTGTTGCTTGTAACAAGATATTTAGGGTTACTTCAGATCTGCAAAGCAGCGTGCACGTGTCTGATGACAGTTCAACATGAATGTCTTAATTAACTTCTAACATGCCAAAAAGAGACAGGTATTTATGTGTAGAAAACTGTCCTCTGTAAACAGGTAACACACCATCATCACCAAATGCTCCCTATGAAGAACCAAGAGGATAATTATCAGTTCACTGAGTTCCTATATTATCCCAAGTTCCAGTTTCCATGATTCAAAAATACTAGAATAAATTTTCTTACTAGATTGTAATCAATGGAAAGAATGTGATTTGTAGTTTGACAAAAAAAAAAAAAAAAAAAATTCTAACATCAAATTTCAAGCTTGATAACTAGCTACCTACTTTTTTTGAATGAGGTGAACATCTTCTGTAGTAAACCAAAATACTATAAGCTGAAGCCATAAATGTGCTACAGAACTGCTAACAAAATATGTAACAGTCCTTAGCAAATTTTTTAAACTATAAAGAAATTTCCAACCATAAAAATAATTGCTAAACCCTTGTTCACTGTGTATTTAGGTAATTTCTACTAGATTACAATAGCATGCTTGTTGTTTGATCCTGTTTTAAATGCTACCACAGATACAACAGGCTTTAGGCTTTCCTGTCCTATAGTAATTCATATTATCTGTCTGGAGTATTTTCTTTTAACTTGGTTGATCTCTTTGTATGAGGGCATTTGTATGACTTCTTTTAGTGGTTTTGAAACAATACCCACTTTTTTACTGTCTTTTAATGAGACTGAAAGAGGAGTGTAAGAAATGTGCATCAGTAAGATCTTCATCTAAGAAAGTCTGTGATAATTTGAAATTATCTGGATTATTTATCAAAGTTTTACTTTTCTTGTGCTTAAAAATGGCTAGTTGCCTCCAAAGAAAATTATACGAAGTAGGAGAGGTACAGGAATGCAACATCATTTTATTATAAAAAAGTTTTGAGGTATATACTTTGATAAAGAGAAAGATAAGGACTATAAAATAAATCATTGCAAACTTCCAGATCTGCCTGCTTTGCAATGTATTTAGCTTTGAGGATGCCTGAAGGTCTCTTACCTTTCACAGCATATACTTGTTTCATGGTTATACATGGAAATTAAATTAATTTACTGAAGTGAAAAAATGGCAGGAAACTGTGTCAAACCACCTTTGCTTAAAATGTATAAATGCTGAAGTTCTGACACACTTCTTTTCATCTGAAGGACAGGTTATCCATAACTTAAGACATAAGAATAACTTTTAGACTGCTTAATCGAATACGTTATATAGTTATAATCTATTACATGAAATGTCTCCTAAACAGTTTAGATACATCTTCTAAAAATAATTGTAACTAAATAATTCATTGAACTCAATGTATTTACATGGAGGAATATTTAATTCACATGAAGATTTAGCAATAATATTTGAAATACATAAAAAGGCCTTTATTTCATGTATGTATGCATATAAAGACATACACAAATTTATACGTAAAGTTTGAGTGGAGTGTAAAATATGTGAATTATGTGTGACCTGCAGTCTAATAAAAGCAAAAGAAAGTTACAGAGAGGTTAATTTACTGTCTTCACAGGTTTTCTAGTCAATGATATCTTGCTGAGGGTAGATTTCCACTGGAATCAGAAATAGGCTGTTCAGTGCTAGCTAAAGCTTAATTTACTTTGTGTTTACTACTGCAGCACTTATTCTTTAACATTTTATTTTTCTGTTCTCTTTTCCATTTTTGAAGTACAGTTGTTCAGAATTTTGTAAAAGCTCCTGGAGTGAGTGCTCTAAACTTGTATGGAACTATTACAGGCAATGAAAGTAGATTGATCAACACTTTGTGAGACTCTGTCTTTATGGGTAGGATCTAAAACATGAGTAGAGTCTACAAATAGATCAAAATAGGTATTTTCAAAAATTATCTTCCTTCTTTTTGCTAGCATCAATGCTGGGCTTTTTTTCCCTGTGGTGGGTTAGCCTTGGCCAAGAGCCAAACCCCTACTCAGCTGCTCAAACCCACTTCTCAGTGGAAGGAGAAAATAAGATGATAAAACTCATGGATTGAGATAAACACAGAGAGATTTCTTACAAGTTATTATTGTGGGCAAAACAAAAAAAATAATACTTTTGTAGGATTTGGGTGAAATGAATTTCATTTGTTACTGACTGACATAAATTTGGGTGGGGAGAAAATAAGACAAACATTAATACAACAGCTTTTCTCCCCTCCCTACCTGTCTCAACTTCACACTTTTAATGCAGACACCACTGCTTCTCCCCAGAGATGCAGGAGACACTGGATGGGTTATGGTAAGCACACAGCAGTTTCTGCTGCTTCTTCCTTCACTCTTTCCTCCTTCTCTGGCATGGGTTTTTCACGGGCTGCAGTTCCTTCAGAAATATTCACCTGCTCTGCTGTAGCATCCCCCATGGCTGCAGTGTAGGTCAGTGTAGTGCTTCACCATGGTCCTCCATGGGGTGCAGACGGACAATCTTCTCCACTGCAATCTTCTCCATGGGTTACAGGGAATATCTTCTCAGGTGCCCAGAGAATGTCCTCCTCCTATGGCTTTGGTGTTTCTTCTGTTGTTCTTCTCTCTTTTTGTTCCCTATTTCTTTACCTACCTACCTACCTACTCAAAACTGTTTAAAACATTTTTCCAGGAGTGCCATCAGCTTGGCTGAGCAATTCAGCTGTGCCCTGCAGTGGGTGTTGGAGCCATCTGGAAGTCTGTGTCCAGCAAGGGACTGAAACAGAGCAAGGTCCCGACAGGATTAACTTCTATAATGAAACAGAGCAAGGCCCTGACAAGGCTAACTTCTATCTCAAAGGTAATTCAGAGCATAGATCCTGTTCTTAAAACAAGACATTGCCAAGGCTAACCAGGCACCAAAAGAATGTAAACTCCTACACAAAAGAACATAAAGATGTCAAAACTAGCAGCCATTAAAGTAATGGCTTAAGTCCGATATCGTCTTGCACAACATAGTGGAGTTGGAAAAATCAAGAAAGGCAAAAAGTTCAAGCCTGAGGAAGACTTTCTTACTTCTTCCAAAGACCCCCTGAAGACCTCGCAACATCTCCCCAAAAGACGACTCCCCCCGGACTCCGCCTACTATGAATATTAAAATGACTTGTTGCAGTCTCATTAATATGTATGTAAAGGTGTGGCAACATCCCCTAAATCAATATAAATTACCCAACTTTTTACTAACACCCTTGGACTCTTTGTCTAGCATGAGCTGGGGGTTCCCCAACGTTGCAATAAATGCCTTTTGCTGTTTAAAGGCTAAAACTCTGTCTCTAAACAATTTTGTTTGGCCTTTTGGGCTTCAGGGCAGCCCCAACCTCTCCATACAGAGGCCATGCTGTAGTCTTCCACTGCTAGAACATGGACACATAAACCAAATACATTTCCTTAAGATAGTGCAGTCTAATGAACACCAGTGAATTAGCATTTTTAAAAAGTTTTCTTAAGAAATTAAAAAAAAACAAAAAAAAATTAAAAAAAAAGTTTAAAAACTTATTTTTCAAAAAAAATTTTTAAAAATTTTTAGCTTTTCAGTTCATGTAAATTTTAAATTTCCAGAACACTGTCAAAAAGAATGTAAACCAGTAATTTATTTCATTAAATAAAACAAAAAATACTGCTAATGTGTCTAAACACCTAAGTATAAATATTACCACTATTCTCAGATTCAGTTTGTATTTTACCCTCCTCTAGAGAATCCTCTCAGCTCAAGAACAAGGCAAAAAATCTCACCTGTGTGTTTTCCCTAGTGCTTTTGTTACTGATCTTATCAGCTGCTTATGGGGAAGATTCAGTGTCTTTTGGATTTGGCACAAAGCAATATGATGTGTAAAACACTAATTCTGAAGAACTCCGATCCAGACAAACTGCTGAAATATTTGCAGAACCCATTAAAAAACCTGCCACTATGTTACCATACCCTCACAAAATTTTCAGTTAATTGAAAAGGGAATGGAAAGAGTTTAAAAGAAATGCTTGTTAACTGTTTTGAAACAGAGCATAAAATAGGTTGGAAAAGAACAGCTAATGAACATAATAATAAATGGAAATAATGGAGGATGTGTTCCATAACTTAGAAACCTGAACGTATGAATAACTCTGATTAGCTATTTGCAAATCAATACCTCACTAGGAAGTGTATTTGCAAAAGCAACAGTTCTAGGGTAACATGGCTGTAAGCTTCATGAATCTCCAGGGTTTCTTTGTGCTACATAAGATGTCTGATAACGATTTATGAAATGTTGCCACATGGGGATTCAGATAACATGTTCAAGTACTGTTGCTGCTTGGATACCTATCTATTCCTGATATGTACTTTTACAAAGAGACCCACACACAGACTTGGTTGCATATTGCAGTTGCAAATACATTGTTGTCTTGCATTGGATTTTGTGTGTGAGTGTAAGAGTATTCCCATCTTCATAACTTTCTTATATCAGTCAGAATTCAGACTTTTGCAACCAGGAACATATCTGATACCATAGTAATCACTGATGACCAAAACTGGAAGTCCAAATTGACAGCAGATAGTTCTCTGTGTTTAGTTGCAGTGCAAACATCCTGAATATAAATTCATTTATATCCATATATAAATATTGGAATATTGTGGTCCAGTTCTGGGCCCCTCGGTTCCAGAAGGACAGGGAACTGCTTGAAAGAGTCCAGCACAGAGTGACCAAGATGATGAAGGGAATGGAACATCTCCCTTATGAGGAAAGACTGAGGGAGCTGGGGCTCTTCAGCTTGGAGAAGAGGAGAATGAGGGGTGACCTCATCAATGTTTTTAAATATGTAAGGGCCAAGAGCCAGGAGGATGAACTCAAGCTTTCTTCAGGGGTGACCAACAATAGGACAAGGGGCAATGGTTATAAACTGGAGGATAGGCAGTTCCATATAAATATTAGGAAGAAATTTTTCACTGTGAGGGTGACAGGACACTGGCACCGGCTGCTCAGGGAGCCTTCTCTGGAGACATTCAAAACCCACATGGATGCCTTCCTATGTGACCTGCTGTAGGTGACCCTGCTCTGGCAGGGGCAGGGGAGCTAGGTGATATTTCAAGGTCACTTCTAACCCTGACTTTCTATGATTCTATAGTTCTACGATATACATATTGATCTATTATATATATGTACCTTGACTATCATGAAGACCCCCAAACTGGTCATATTTTAATTATTACCTATTTTGCTTTAACTTTTGCTTAACTTTGTAAACTGTGCATTGTAAAACCTAATGTAAGACAAATTTCCTTACTCAAAACTAGTGACTGGAATAACAAATAGCTACACTGCATAAGACTAGGTATCTCTGACCACAAAGTAAAATTCAGCACAGATTTTTTTGGGGGGGAGAAGGGGACTGCATTTTTTTTTTTATTTGACACATTGGCATATTCTAGAAGATGAAAATATTTCTTCAGAAAAATGTCTAAACAGTTCTGCTGATATTCAGCATGTATTCTAAAAGCAATGTTTTTTACAAGTAACTGTTGACCTTGTTTTGCTGTACACACTGTGCAGCACAGCCTACAACATCATTCTTAAGATAGTATTTCCTTTGAAAATTCAGCAAACTGTGAAATGGTCAAGTTGCCATAAATTTCTATATTTTATCTTAGACATTGAGTGCACCAAAGGTGAGGAGATGGGACCACATTCTCCTGACTAGCTGGGTGCTGAGTGACATCTGGAGAGAAGATGGCACCTGAAAAGTAATAAATAAATAAGTCTGCAATTTTATTTCCATTTCTCTGTCATATACTTCATGGAAGAGTCTTTAATACTGTTATGCTGTATTTTCCTCTGATTTATACACAAATTATTCTCTTGGGCATTTATGCTCATATGCCTATTTCAAACTCCATTCCCCAGTTCATGGCCAGCTAAAAGCTTTCACATTGAAAACCACCTGTGTTACCCACTCCCTTTTGTTTATGTGCATGTAGTTATTGACTAAAACTATATTCATTTTTTTATCTTATTCTAAACTATCAGGGGCCTTATTAACTGTGACTTCAGGAGCTGGAAAAACAGGAAAGAAGCCAGCAGCTGAAAGCCAGTGCATTTGCTTGAATCACTGCTTTGCTACTGGTTCCGGCTTCTCCTTCTGTTTCCTTGGAAACAGATACTGAGCAAGTGAAAACAAGGTAAGGGATTTAAAATATTGACTTTAAAAATGGCTGTTTACTTTGTTTTTGCTGGACCCTGTCCTAAGGAACAAGAATGAAAATACTTAGCAAACTACCACTATATGATAATTTACACCTATTGCTACTGCAGCATGGGTACCAGAGATATTTAGTGCCTCCTTTTATCTTCTTTGCTTATAGCTTTCCAAAATAAATACAACTATTTGATGAAAAAAAGAAAAAAAAAAAAAAAAAAAGCAGATGGGAAAACAGCCAAATAGCAGAGAGCAAGACCTCTCTATCACATTCAGCTGCTGTATGAGCGATAGTTATCACTTTAGCAGAATTGCTCACAGTCACCTGGAAATGCTGATTTCTGACACACTGAATTAAACAACATTTCAACTGTATCTTTTTCAGAAAAAGCATTAAAATGCAAAAACACCTTTTTTTTTTTTTTTTCTTTTTTTTTTTTTTTTTTCCCTAATATAAAAAATTAGATCCTTACAATATGTTAATTGAAAAATCTAATACATTTCTAACACCTGGGTTTTTTTTGTTTTAGTCCCTTTCGGAAGTACCAGGACAGGATCATTTTTGACAACACGCTTAGTCTTGGTCAGGACTAAAAACACAACCTACAAAAAATAAGAGTAAATCTAATTTAAATGAAAGGGGCCTACAACAAAGCTGGGGTAGGGCTTTTTACATGGGTGTGCATTGATAGGACAAGTTTCAAACTTCAAAACGGTTTCAAACTTGAAGAGGGGAGACTTAGGTTAGACTTTAGAAAGAAATTAATTAATTTGAGAGTGATGAGTCACTGGAACAGGTTACCCAAGAAAGCTGTTGCTGCCTCCTCCCTGGAAGTGTTCAAGTCCAGATTGCATGGGGCCTTGAACAACCTGGTGTAGTGGGAGGTGTCTTTGCACACGCAGGGGGATTGGAACAAAATGATCTTTAGGGTTACTTCCAACCCAAACCATTCTATGATTCTAGATATTAATATTTAGGATACATTTCTGCAATAAAACATAACTGAGTTGAAGACTAATGCTTAGAGAAAATTATTTTTCTTTCGGTAGTGTAGACTTGCTTGTGCCAATTGTAAGTTGAGAGATATCCAACTTGTTGACATTGCATTTAATTACAGTTTTGTTAGAAGGATGTAAAAGAGAATCACCCGGTGCTCCAGTAGCAAAGATGGTTGAAATCTCGAGGGCAATGCTTGGCAGTGCAGGACAGGCTTTTTCGTATAAGGTGTCTTTGTGGCAAGTGCAAACTCTGGTAAGTACGGTTGTTTCCACACCTTGTAAGTTGCTGCTACACAAGTGTTGTCATGACTGCACAACCCAAACAAAATCCATTGTGTATTCAAGATTTATAAGATATCAGACAGGCAGCTATTAATTGCAAGCTTGAATTCAGTAATGTCTGTTTTTCCTTTCTATTTTTTGATCCCTGGCAGAATAGCCTGTTTGGTTTTAGATTATACTGGAGATCTAGTGTAAAGAAACAACAAAAGGTTAATTTAAAAGATATGAATGAAAATGGAAATATGAACACCAGATGTTTTGTACAAGGTGTTTGCCCTCCAAAAGAATATCTCAGCCTGAGAATAATAAGAAATTGAAGATCTCTTTTGCTCTGACTTTTGCTTTTATGATTTATCTTTTACTAAATTACTCTTATCATGATGAATCCAGTCAGATTTTTAAAAAATAAGTATTTATCGGAATATTTTATTAAATATATATATTATATTATATTAAAAATAAACTTTATTTTATTTTTCAATTTTTTTTTTGTTTAGTTTAGTTTTATCTATCTTTAAAATGAGTTCACATTGCTAAAAATCACTAGGTGCTTAGTGAGTCAGTTCAATGTATTCATTTCAGTGTTCCTTAGGAAATGAGGCAGGACTTCAGTCCTCTAGAGTCCCTTTAGAGGGGCTGCTGGACAGAACAGGCAACACAGGAAAAGGTCTTGCATTAAAAAAAATTATGGTGTAATAACTTTATGAGACTGCGAAACAAAAACGCATTCATGACATGCAAGTCTAAAAGCTTATCTGGCTTAGAGCCTTTCCTATCTCACTGTGATACTTAACACTAGTGCTCAAGCAAATTCAGCCCCTAAGTGTGGTTGAACAAATTCTTTGAAGAAAGTGTGCAAATAATTAGCAAAGTGTGCTACATTTCTCATCTTTGTGTGTTTTTCTGATATCTTTTTATACGTGCAATACAATAAAGTACAGTCTTGGAAGGTAAGCATGTTTCTTTTTTATCTCTGCCCTTTCTGCCCGCCTCCAGTTATTTGTGTTCAAAAAAAAAACAGGCGAGTCTGAGTTTTCTACTCCCAAACTTGTAATTTGATCATGACCCTGCAGAGAAGGAAACGCCATCAGAAAAATTCTAGGAAATACCTCTGACAGTAGCATTATTAGTAAACGTTCAAAAACTTCTTTTGGGGGCAAAATTCCAAATCACTTAGAACTCTTCTGATAAAGATTAGATTAAGACATTACCCCCTGTCTTCTCCCTGCCTTCTGTTTCAGCAATAATGCTACATTTTTGAGGTCAGTTTTTTCTTTCCTTCAGATTTTAACCTCCATCCTGCTCTTGGAGACTGCAATGTTCTGGAGGTTAATGTTGGCTTGTGCATAAATTCAGTTGTCTTCCTAAATGCATGTGCACATTTCCAGTGTTCAACTTCTTTGTTCTGCTTCTGAACTAAAGATTCTATATTCTTTAGGTCAAAAGTTAAATGACCTGGGATCACCTTCCCTATTTTCCTTGGTTGATTCTTGGTATTTCAATCTGCAGACCCAGATAAACATATTGTCAGTACTTCTAAAATAGAACTTGCTTCAGGAAAATAGTATTTTATCCCTTTTTTGGTTTGTTTTGTTTTCCTCCAAAAGCAGGCTGCTAAGGTAGAAACCATATCTGTATAATGAGAAAAAAAAACGTTTTGCAATTCATTCCAGAGTTAAGTAGCACCTAAGACCATAAAGGTCAAATGGGAAATGACAGCATGCAGCAGTAATGGAGAGAGCTACAATAGCCAAATAGAAGGGCAATGATATAATTCTCCTCAAATTAATGAATTTACAGCATGAAGCGAAAATTTTCCATTCTATTATTTCCATGGATATAAAAGAATTAATAAAGTGTGCTATAGCTTCAGGCACAACCACTGTATTAATGTGCTGCCTAAGACCTAAAACATCTATTGATAATACACAAGCTGAAGATCTGGTCATGTTTATCTGAACTAGAATTAACTTCAAAAGTAAAGGATGATTGATTAAATAGCACTGAGGCATAATAGCTTAAAGCACACTTGTCATATTCAATGCAAATTCTGGAAACAACAAATAGATACTTGTCAAAACTTGTCATTTGTATGCTGTTGCATAGTGATAAAATGCATGGTGTTTTAGGTGTCTCTTGTCAACAGGATGTAATTAACTGTGGCTACATTTAGGTAGTGTTTTTGCTGAGAAGATCAACAGCTCCGATTCCCTCTACAGGGAGCGTGTTTGTTTTAGAAAGGTTCTTAAGCTTTTCTGAAACTGTCATCTGGTTCTCTCTGGGGGTTTCAAAGCAATCATCCCCTACTCCAAGGAGCTGGTAACAAAATAAAAACTTAACATACCAAAAATTAACACCTGCACAAACTCTGTGAAACATATTTGGGATTTTCAGCTTGTAGAGAAAATCTTCTCAATCTTCTCTTAAAAGCTGTTTAATACCAGGCTTTATCTATGAATTACAACTCTCCGGTCAATGCTGCAGCAAAATGAATGGTTTTGTGCGATTATATATAATGCTTAGGTGAAATCTAACCAATCTGGAGCAAAAGCTGTTGGTTTTTTTACTTTGCTCTGTTTATACTGATAATATGTCTATTGAATAATAAAGTCTCCATTTGCTTCCTTACAGTCTTATTCAGTATCTTCATTAATGATCTTGATGAGGCAATTGAGTGCTTCCTCAGCAAGTTTTCAGACAATACCAAGTTGGATGGGAATGTTGATCAGCTTGAGAGTAGGAAGGCTTTGCAGAGGGATCTGGACAAGCTGGATCAACGGGACAAGGCCAATTGTATAAGGTTCAACAAGGCCAAGTGCCTGGTCCTGCATTTTTGTCACAACAACCTCCTGCAATGCTAGAGGGAGCAGAATAGCTGGAAGCTATAGCTCTAGTAGTTCTGGTCGACACCTGGATGAATATGAGCCAGCAGTGTGCCCAGGTGGCTGAGAAGGTCAGTAGCATTCTGATTTGTATCAGCAGTAAGTGTTGCCAGCATTTTTTATCTTACTACTATCTTAATGCAATATAATACACTTCATTCTTAAACTGATATACTTAAAGTAAGAAACAAAATACCCGAGACTTGTACTCTGTACTTTGCAATTTCAATGAAAATTATGAATTTGTTTGGCCTTTATATTGATTTCTTTATTTGATTTCTTAATTCACCATTACACTGATACAAAATGGCAGAACTAAACTATGTTATATTTCCATCAACATCTCAAGCATCTGTTTTTAATAAGAAAGCTCTTACCTCTTTGAGCATATTACACTAACCTGCCTATATTGTCTCTAAAAGATGAAAAAAAAAAAAAAAAAGAAACAAAGGGGACATTGGTAGTTAACAAGAGGAGGTCAAACTAAATATCCTAAATAAGTCAGTGTTGGCTCAATTTATTTGTGGGAGGCCATGAATTTTGGTCAGAAAAGGATTGCTTTGATCACCAACCTTCTCTGTGTGATCTTGGGTTGCTTTTTATACTTAGAAAAACTGCTTTTGTGGATTGACTTGATTTTTTTATTGAAGTAGATTCTTCTGAAAATATGAATTCTGCTTCCTACTGTTGTGTCAGAACAAAAGAATGACTCATCAAAGCAATACATTATTGCAGCAGAAATTTATAGACCAAGTGCTCACCTAAAGAAATTGTGTATTTACTAAATGTAGTTCTACATTATTTCTATATATATATATCTGTAGCATCTTCAACATTATCTTATTCCACAACAAATTTGTTTGCATGTTCTATACACATCCTACATGCACTCCATTTCATTTATCAGTCTGCATACTGATAGAACCTGTGCCTCTTTTTCTGGAATATTTATTAAAAATGGATTTGACTGCAGTGCTAATGGATAACAAAAAGTGAAAGGAAGAAATGATGGCACTTTCTTTTTTTTTGTGGCTGAGAGAATATTCTTCAGTGAGTGGGGCTGATAAAAAGAAGAAATCTGCCCTAGCTTCCCAGCAATCTAGAATCTCTTTCAATATTAATTTACTATCAGTGGTGTTTGTGCATGAAGGTTTCAATTTTAAAAAAAGAAAAAAAATTAAACTCTGGTCATTACCAGTAGTTTCAGAATTGTTCATCTTACCTTGTATATATATAAAAAATCAACTGAAATGCAATTATGATGAATAATAAACATTCCAATATTCTTAAGCATTTTCAAGAGAGCACATAGTCTTATAACTTCTCTGTTTAGTATAATAAACTTCATCATCCTTGATGGACAACAGAAAAATTACTTTGCAAATGCAGTTTCAGTGTAGTTAAAATTAGTTTCATGTGTGCTTTCACAATATATCATGGATTACTGCTTAGATTCTAAGAATTAATTTCCTCTCGTATATCCTATCTCCAGAAATCAATGTCAACATTAAGCATTAACAATGTAAAAAACATTTAATTTATTCACATAATAGAATAACTAAACAGATGGTGACATGACAGAATTTTGTCATAATTTAATTTTTGTAAAATATTAGCATACAAAATGTTAATAATTGTTCATAATTTTGTTTGGTTTTGTGAAGTACTTGTCCTCTTTCATGTTGAAATAAGTTTAAAGCTGTCACAAGAACATGAAGAAGAAGAAATGAAAATAGTGTTCTGTTTTCAAGCTTGATAGACAGAAACAGATAATGTAAGCTTGCTTCTATACTGCAACCCCAATGTGAGCTCAGCTTTTAAATTTTCCATCAGTAACGCTTTGTGACATTTTTCACAGAGAAGTACTCCTGCCACAACCATGCTCATTACCTGTCAAGCACCTGCAGATCAGAAAAGAACATGAAAGACTGCAATCCACCAGAGGAGTTTTTTGCCTTGAAATAGACTTTTCCGTGTGTCATGTTACTGAAAGATTACAATTTCCTGTGTTTGCTGGGAACTGAACCAATGACACTGATCACAGAAACAAATCAGACTTATGCCCATGATTTTATTTTAATTTAATTTATTTTACTTACTTTTCCTCCCACCCCCCAGAAATTAGGTCATTTCACTAAATGGAGAAGGCATCAGTTGTCTTAATATGGCTATTCTTTGTTTAAGGCATGACAGACAGAAAGCTATTACTATAGCTACACATTTGGGTTGAAGTTTATCACTTTCTTAGATTTTACAGTAGGTCAACTAATGCAATTGCTTTAATATTAATTTCAGTTATAATCAGCTAGGGTAGCTACTGTCTAAATTGTTTAAGCTAGCCCATTTCTTTCTGACTGAATTAGATTAGAGTACCATTGCATACACACACCATATAATATTTGAGGTTATGGGCAATAACTTTTTCATTTAGAAAAAGTAGAACTAGACAGAACTTTGGTGCACATGGGCTCCAGGTGTGATAAAAAAACCCCAAGGCAGTTTCATCCCTTCCTTAGTGAGATGGTAGCTAAACAGTAAAGGGAAAGGTAAGGAAGAGTTCCAAAGTAAATTTTTTTTTAAAGATAGGTAAAACTGAATGAAGATGGTATAATAATTCAATTTGCTAATGCATATTTCACAATTTAGAAAATATTTATGTATTTCTGATAACTAAAGTAAACATTTCCAGCATTAATATGATCTGTGTGTATTTTACATGGAAACTGAGTGCTCAGATACCTGAACAAAAATGTATATAGATAAAAAAAATATCTAGAAGAGAAAAAGGGACAGGCCCCAGGGGTTAGCAGAGCTGCTCTAGATTAAAACAAAAACAAAAAAAGAACCAGCCAACCAAACCCAAAACAAAAAACAAACAACAAACAAACAAACAAAAACATCAGATGACAAAACCAAACAAAAAGCTACATAGCACCAAACCCACTAAACAGTGCTGAAATTTTACAGTTATGACTAAATAATACACTAATGTATGTATTCCGCAGAATGAAAACTTTCTCTAGAGAAGAGAGGAGGAATACTCATGCAACAGCTCCTGAATCCATTTAAATCAAAATCAGCTAGACTAGCTAAGTTATATGAATGAGACCATTTAATTTGTCCATTAGCTCATTTTTATTACAGCATCCAATGAAAAAAAAAATAAAAATTATAATAATGCCTCCTTCCACCACAAATCTTCCTTCTATGGTGTTCTTCATACTATAGGTGTGTAGAATAATATGTCTAACTGTTTTGTCTATCTGAGCATCCTAGAGCAGGACACTGCATGCTCTAAGCTTTAGTCAGTTACTAAAGGGTTTAGTGAAAGAATCCAGTTGGATGTGCAGGATAGTCTGGTCTTAAGGCTATTGTTAGACTCCTCCTAAAAACAGAGTGAATATTAGTGGGGGTAAGTTTTTTTTTGTCATGTTTGTTTTTTAGTAGCCAAATAGTAGCATTTAAAACAGGTCTGGCTTTCTGGCAGATACACTTCCTTACATCCATGTGGTTAATTTTCTCTTGATTTTATCAAAACATTTTCTGGCTGACTGAAACACCAGTTAACATAGTAATCTCTATCTACTTCAATATCACTGCTGTAAGACCCTTTCTAACAATCAATTAACTTCCAATTTCTGTCCTTGCAATAGAATATATCCTATAATAAAATCATATATACAACTTTTTACAGCACAATTAGGTAGCAAATGATACTTATAGTACAAAACACAACAGAAAAAAAGTAGTATGAAAACAAATTTTTTGTATAGAATGAAAGAAACTATCTGCATTTACTGCTTTTCTATTATCTGAAATATATTTATTTCTAATGTTCTAGATATAATTTTTAGGGTATTGGCTTTCTTCTTTTGCTGGCCATCATGAATGGGATCTCTTCCAATCCCCTCTACAATCTCCTTGTGTTTTGCGTATATGTCATATATGTATGCAAGTTTCGTTTATGTGACCTTAGCACACAAGGAGATTATCTTTTAATAGTTGATATTTTCAGTTGCAATTTTAATGTTAAAGTCCAGGATATTTTTGCTACAGAACTCCTGAAAGCCACCAAAAATAAGAAATAATGAAGGACGTGTATATATGTATATATATATATGTATATATGAATATAAATATATATAAAAAAAAGGATTAGCTATTAGGCTATTGAAAGATACTTAATTATGGAAGTTTCTTTTATATATATATATATATTATTTTTTTTTCCCTAAGGTTTCCCATAATTTTTTGCATTTGCCTCTTTTTTTAGATGTCTTTCATTGTCTCTTAAGATCAGAGTGGCTGTCACTGAGAGGAAATCTCAGAATGGTTGTCACTGTCTCTTCTCTGAGGGTAGTGTTGCAGTCTAAAAGTTTTACAAGCGTAAGCAAGGAAATTTCTTCTACATTCTTGTATCTGTAAAAAACAGAGATTCTTGAGCAAGCCTTCCTTCTTGCCTTTTATAGGTACATTTTTTAGTTTGTAATCCAATTTGTGTCTTTCCCCTACAGTTCTTTGAAACACTCTCCTGCCCCCTGAGATGATAGTTGTCCTACTCTCTTACAGGGAGGAACCAACCATGAACTATCAAACATCCACAAAACCCCTCACACAGCTCACTACCCTATTTCATGGGATGTAGAGATAATATAAAGCAGGAGAGAAGACTTGTGGATTGAAATAACACGAGTTAAATGGGTGAGGAAGATGCCACGCACAGAAAGCAGAAATGGAATTAATTAATTGCTTGTGTCCTCTTCCAGTTTCTTGCCCACTGCCAGCCTACTCTATGGGGAGGAGAGGAGTTGAGAGAAAGCCATGATGATGTACAAGTGTGGTTCAGGAATAGTCAAAACTCTGGTGTGTTGTTAACTCTGTTTTAGCCACAAATCCAAAACACAGCACCATACATACTGCTGTGAAGACAACTCCATCCCACTGAGATGGAGTAATGTGTAAACGCGTTACTAGAGCTCTATCTGAGATGGGAAAGATAAAAAATTTTACAACCTACACTCATATTTAAGTTGTTATTTGGGTAGCCCTCCAAATCAAATGAAAACACAAGTTGAATTCAGTAGAAAATAAGAAACTTTACCACTGTAAACCTTCTCATTTCTTTTGTATTTAAATATGATAGATAAATTCTTAAAGTTTCCAAATAAAAATAAAACATAATTTCATTCATTAAAATAGACAATATGGTATTTTGACATTGTTCTTAGGAATTCTGGATTCCAAATGAACAGAAAGCAATTGCTAAGCTACACTGAGAAATCAGAAGAAACACTACAACTACAGTATTTTCAATAAAATACACTTGACTTACCCTCTGCCTGTTTTCCAGTTTTCTAATCAACTTAGAATTTTACTGATAGAAAAGCAAACAATGGCATGTAAAAAATTGTATTTTGCCTTTATGCAGGTATCAAAGGATATGCTGCAAACTAGAAAAAAGAAGTATGAGCTTTAGTTGTGGCCCACTTCAGAGAACTAATTTGCCAACATACTAACTTAACTGCTTACAAAAACCTGTTTCTCTGAAAAGAGCATGGCAAGCTCTTCCAAATAATTTCTACTTAAAATTCTGCCTTGGCAAGATTCCAGTCCATAGATCACTGCACCTGAGTGGAGTTCCAGAAATTCTGCCTCTTCTTCTCTGGAACTCTTAGCAAGCAACTCAAAATTACAAAAAGTTAGGATCAAGTAAATCAGGAATGAAACAGGAATTAAGAATCATTTCAAAGGGGGAAGTGTATTAATGGGTAATTTACAGCACTTGATCTTGTGTCAGAATTGTCTCCTACCTCAAACAGATTTTTCCTTGTGTGATATTTATTCCAAATATCAATTTTATTTATAATGAACATATCCTTTCTGAGTGTCACGGTTTAAGCCATAAGAAGTGAAGAAGACAAACTGAGATGTATTATTGAAGACATGGGAAAGATAAGAGCAAAGGAAAGAGAGAGCTCTGATGAAAATGAGAGACTGAATAATTTTCAAAAAAATCTGGAAGAAGATCCTTCCTCAAAACCTTGATCAGTGAGTCCTTTGAAAGAAACTTCCTTTATCAAAAAGAACAAATAAGAACAAGAGAGAAACCCTCAATCCTGTTCTCTGATGGACTTGCAGAATGAAAGGTCTTCAGCCAGCACAAAGGTGAGACACTTATCACCTGGTTGCTGTGGTGGTGAGATACTGGGGCTGATACAATTGATCTGAGCAATAGAGAAGCCAGGCAGCTGGAAGGCCTGTCTGGAAATGAAGGAAGAGGCAAGGCAATTAGGAGGAAATTTAACACTCTCAGTCTCTGGAGAAGGCTCCTGGCAGCTGTGAAGGGCAGATATCCCAGGCTGTTGATGTAGCAGTGATAATGAAGAGCAGCTGAGCCTATGGGAGGAGAGGATGGGTTCGGTGACCCAAATGGACCAATCAGAGTATTTCTTCCATGTTGCTCAGTATAAACTGACTCCTAATAGCTTCTCTGGCTGGTATGCTAGCTGGTTTAAGGCCTTTCTGATGCTCTTTCTCATTTCCTCCCTGGAGAAGAACATTGTTCATTAAGACAGGTTGCTTCCTACATTCCAAAGTAGGACCAGCCTGGTTGCTCTTAGACTGTTGCAAGCCATCACTGAGACCCTGGACATGGGCATCTTCATCTACTGCCCAGTATAGTGTGGGACTTTCCTGGTTGGGAAGTAATCACCAACTGAGGAGGGCAAGCTCCATAGTTGCATATCTGTATATACGTTTGTAATTTGTTATTAATACCTCATTAAACCTACCCGTGATTTTTCTTCCAGCCCTAAAGTCTCTCTCCCTTATTGCTGCCTTCATCTTCCTCTGGAAGGGTTGTGGAGAATAACAGAGAGCATCTGTCACTGTCTAGTTACTGTCTAAAGCCATGATACCTCCAAAAAGAATATTTGACAGATCTGAAAGAGTGTGCCTTTGGTATAACAGCTCTGTAGACAGACAGCACTAAGCAGATGATTATCTTGCATCTTTACTTCTAACTATTCTTTTGTTGTACATTAAAAATACATTTTTCTCCACATAAATATACACAAAAAAGAAATCCATTACATACCTTTTCTCTAAAATTTGTTTTCTTCACTATCAGAGACAAGATTTTTTTAAAAATAGAAACACAGATATTGTTGTAGTGATTAGTCCTAGAGCAGAGTGCAGTAATATTCAGTTCTCACCCCTTCAGGCTTTATTTCAGTTGCTATTTACTTAAACCTTAAAACCTGGTGTTTAATTTGAAGCATAATATTGAGCGATTAAGCTCAATGCTATCACTTTCTATCTTTTTTTTTTTTCAGTGTTACTCAAAGAGCAAGCAGTAGAAAAATGAATGCTTTAAATCTGTTCTCTAGTCTATCCTGGCTATGACACTGAACCAACTTCCAGTATTGCTAAGGTTTTTTTGACTATTTGCAGCTTAAGCGCTATTTTCCGTACTCAGTGAAAAGAGTAGTCCCCAGAGCTGGAGGGATTCCAAAAACAGTAAGTTGAAAGGGATGTAACTTTTTTATAGCTTTATCCAGGAGAACTGAGAAGCAATCTGCATTCCTGCTGTAGCTGTAAGTAGGCCACAAAGCCAGCTGAGATTGTGTTATTTCTGCTTCATCAGTTAGCACCTTTGGATGAGAAGGGAGATATGATTTATGGTGGAACAGAGGCTGACAGAGCCCAGCTGGAAACATTCATACTTCAGGAGCTGAAATGCAAAAAAACTGGGTTAATGTTGAAATGCAAAATGTAATCTAGGTCATATAAATGGAGATAAGTAAAATATTCCCATAAAATGTCTTGTTAAGGGCCCTAAAATAATAATGCTTGTAACTTCTGTCTTTGACTAGAAATTCCAGTAATAAATTTTCACTGTAAGGGTATTCTTCTTTCCTTCTATCATATAGTCTTAACTCAGCTGCAAACAAAAGGCTATTTCTGCCTGAAGGAGATCTGATGACCTCTGATAAACAAGCTAGCAGTCTGTCCTAGGTGAGGGTGGACAGGTGTCTGCACATATAACCTTCACAGCTGGTATTTATTGTCAAGCTTGTTGGATAGATCAGCAAAAATCCCACTTATATAATTCTAATATAAAATACATAATGTTTCTACAAAAACAGTATCATTTTTATTTAATGTTAGAAAAAATACCTGAAAAAAATCCTACTATTTTCCCATTGACATTAACAGTTTTTATGGTGATTGTATAGATTCCTATATGATTTTCCTTAAGTAGTTAGTTTCACTAACACTTTCTTTGTAGAAGCTGTTTGTCAGCTTCTTTTAAGGTGTAAAATTAAACTATCGAAATTCTGGCTAAAGCAGTAAAATGTCCCATCTAGTACAAGAATTGAAACTTAAGAACTGGATATATTTAAAATACATCTTTAGATGAGCCTGAATCTACTATTTACCCTGTTGCAGTCTGCCATGTATATTCTGATATCTTCTACCCTGGCTGACCACCCTCTTGTGAATGTCCTGGGTATAAAGAAGATGTGGTATGGTAATCTCCATCTCCCTGGTGAGAATATAGGAAGCTTCTCCCCTCCTCCATTCGATTTTAATACTGACAGAAAAGACTTAGGAAGAAAAACAGCTACTGAGATTACTGGTGCAGTGACTCTTTAAAACCAAGTCTCTGGTCATGGTACTGGATCAAGTAATTTAAATTATGCAGGAATTAGAAAAGTGTATGTCCCAGTAGGATCTATCAGCTACAAAGGTGTGATGGCAGCCACTACAGCACTTGGTACCCTGGCCTGACAGATTTTTGCAATCCTGAATAAGCAGTTCAAGAAGAGTGAGTGGTGTTTTTCCCTAGCATCTCACCCAGTTGTCATAGGTGATCAGGAGAACACTTATACTAAGATTCCTTTCTTGCTTAATGCTTCTGGATCTATCTTAGAAGACTGGATTTCTGAGTTCTCATATTTTTTCAGATGAGGAAAAGGGAGCTCTTTGCCTTGTAAGTGCCTTACTGTGTGGTAGACAAAAAAGAAAAAAAAGAATTTTTTATTTTTTATTTTTTTATTCCAAGAAAGATCTGTAAGATCATATTGAGGAAAATTTATAGACCTGAAAAACTCTAGATTGTTTCAGTAAAAATATTACTAACTTACTAATAAAAACGTGATTAAAGAGGGGGAGGAAAGTGAGACGTAGTTTAAAAACATATAATTCTGATTTATAAACCATATGCTACCTTAAATTTACCCTTTTCTTCGAAGACACATGAGATCTACATGCTTCCATTTTCAAGAACTGTAGTTTCAGATTTAAAACTTAATTTTAAATGTGTATTTCAAGGTATCCTATAGATTCTGGGGAATGACATCTCTAACTTCTTGATTTCCTGCAGTATAGAAAGCTATCATAGCCTTCACATAACATCACCTCATCACAACCCTGCCTCTCTCCCTTCCCTGCTTTTCCTGATCTACTGATATTCTATTCTATGTTTTATTTTTCTAAACTTTATGATTTTTATAACCTCTACTTACAAATGCTTTTTTTTCTTTTTTCACCTCTTAATAAATTAACCTACTCTTAATGTTTCTTGCTTAATTTTATTTACTCCACTTTTCTGAAACTCATATCTTTTTCTTGCACCTGTTTTCCTCCCTTACCTTAGTTTCTTCCTTACTGTTCCTCTGTACCCCCCAGCAAACTTTTTGCTGCTAATCGTGTCCTTATCAACCAGTTTGCTCTCTGAAATGTGCTCGTTATTTTTCTTACATTCTTATAGCTGCCACTGTCCTTCTAATTTCATAGTTAGAGAAAGGTATGGTGAGGATATTTTAGTATGCACAACTTTGTTATTTACATATAAAAGGAAGTGATTAAGGCTTTTTTCTATAAAATGTAAAATTTATAAATCCCATCTTGTAAAAGTTACCATATTTCAAAAGGATCTTCTTTTAAACAATGAAAAATATGTGATACTTCACATAAAATTGAAATGTAGTCCAGATTTTAATTTTTTAGGGAATACATGTAATTTTTTTTTTTTTCTATATCCTCTACTGACCTTGTAATATAGCTGAAACTTAAGGTTTGCCATCAGTTGTATTTGCTGTGTTTATACTACATTAAAATTACATTAAAAATACTCTGTTTAAAAATATACCTTTGAAGTGGTAGGGTTAAGTTATTGTATGCTAATAGTTGTTTAGGATGACAGATGTATTACTTTATAAATTTCTTATTAATTAGTTTAATTAATAATTAATTTAAATGTAGCAATATCATGTGTAAGTCAACTTATTTTGTTTTTATTTGCATTTTTTAAATTGAGATTTTTTTCCCTAGTTTTTAGAGGGTTTTTAAACTATTTTAAAAAGATAAGATCCAGTAAAAAAAGTTTTAAGAACTTCGTCTTAAAATGCTGCTTTTGGACATTCTCTCTCAAAAGCAGTTACAGTGCAAATACATTACTGAAATCAGTGTAAGACTTCCTATTGCTAGAATGCATTCAGAATCTCCTTATGGCAGCTTCCAATTAGAGGTTAGCAGCCAAGTCTTCAGAATCACTGGTACTTTGAAAACTCCCTAGTAGTATTTGAAACCTTTAGATTCCTCACTGATTATAGTCCTTAGGACTCTTATTTTCTCGGCTTTTATGAGGAAAGAACAGTGAAGGATATAAGACTTAGCACTTGTAAAGCATAGCAGTAGTAAACATGCACCATGTCACTTCTAATCTGTGAAGAGAAGACATGCTGTGCTTATTTTTAAAGAGCCGTGAAAATGGGAATTGAAATTGGAAATAGAAAAGAGAAATGGGAAACACATACTTCAACAAGCACTTACCTTAGGCTGTCATTCCTTTATAGAGATAACCAGCAGCAGGTCAAGATTTAATCTGAAAGTTTACAGTGATGTTTCACAAAATGGACCTTTCCTTTCTCAAAATGCACCTCAGTGTATTTCTCATTTTATTTCTGTGAAATCTGTGAAATAACAGGTAGATCACATACGTAGATAACTAATAGGATTTAATTCTCCTGGCATTATTTTCATGAGACTTTACCATGATGCTGGTTGCCTGCCTTTGGGGTTGTGTTATTTATTTCTAAATTCTGCCAGCATCAAGGCTTCAAAACCTTTTCTTCACAACCTTAAACTAAGAATGTTCAAATATCAGTGTAAAATGAAGAGTTAAGACAAAGAAGAAGCTGATGTAGCTTGTGTAATGCCAAATTCTATTTCAAAGCAAAATCTGAGAAAATGTAAGAACTCGAGTAGGAGTGATGCATGACACATAACCATAAGGGACAGACAGATGCTACTTTGGCAGTAGAAGGATTATCATCATAGCAGCAATTGATTTAAGATGACATTTGTGTTTCAAAGCTCTGCTCTTCTTCCCTGACTCCCCTCCCAGTCCTGCCATAGTGTACATGGTGCAATAAATATAAAAATTAGCAAACTAAATAATAGTTTTTGTCATTCACAGTTCTCTACACATTTTGACTTTAACTCTGAATATGTTTTTTTTATCAAGTAACTTTTTTATTATAAAAATTTTCTATGCCAGTGATTTTCTGTTAGTATTTTGTGTGTGACTTTTCATGTTCCCTATTACTTAAAAAAAGTATCTAATAGAACTGAAATCTGACACTTTTGTGAATGTGACCCGAGATGCTACTGTAATCACAAAAAAATTTTGAAATGTTAGTTACATGACAGTGTCAATACTACTGGAAAAAAAATATTAAACTGTCTACAATACAGCAAACATTTTCAGGCAATAGTCTTTGCTTTTTAGTCTTTTGCTCCTAAAATAGTTACAGCACTTGCAATTCTGCAAATTTTTGGAAAATGCAATTTATTTATTTTTTTTAATAAAAGCTCAGGTGCATTCTGCATGGATTTCTCCTAAAAAGCCAGTTTTTCAGACAACTGTCTTGATCACTCATTCGTCTTCACTGACATCTTTTGCCAAGTCACAAACTTGCATGTTCACATAGATACCCATTTGCAATAAAATATCATGGATAGACAGTCCTGCTTCTCACATTATATCCCAACATCAGACTTGCTTAAACTATTTCAAAATTTAATAATTCTGATCATAAAATGCCTCAACTACTTTCTGTTATAGTCCGATGGAAAATTTTGATGCAGTAGTCTAATAAAAACCCACTTGATTTGGGATTTGAAAGCTTGGGTTTTATGTTCCAATTGGACACAGTACCTTCACCTGCAGAGTTCCTTGGTATCTTGGTAAGATATTAATTCTAGGTGATGTCATACTCTCATCTGACTGCGATGAAGTTATAAAAGCAGGTATTATTGGTTATGTGTTTTCCTGTCTCATCTGTGATAAACCCAAAATTGCAGTTTGAAAGTAGAGAGCAACTAACCGTGATCCATATCCATGTGAACTATTTCTGAGAAAAATGAGTTTTATTGGCTTTAACTAGATTACTTCCCAGCCAGGCCAATTGGTATATAACGTGTACTACAGTTCAGGAAGAGGCTGCTTTGGGTTTGGAATAGTTCTGTTGTGTATGAATTCTGTTCGATATTATTTTACTGATTTATATTATATTATTATATATAATAATAAACATATAAATATATATTAATATATTAATATATTAATAATAGATATATAATGTTTTTATATTTATATTTTTATTTAGTCCAGAAGCTAAAACCTATTTTAGTAATAATTTACAGTTAAAAAACTTTTCATCGTGAAACTGAATTTGATTGTTTTGCAGTCCACTTGTTTCCAAGATATTTCATATCAAATCAGTGTTTTTCTTCTGATAATCATAATTTCATTTTTAGAGTAATAATTTATTTCACATATCTTTCATTATTTTATATCAGAATTCACATATATTCACATTTGTCTATTTAAACAAGGTAAATAAATAAAGGAGTCCAGGCACTAAAGTTTCTTATATCCACTATTCTCTTCTTTCAGTATGAAATTATCTACCTTTGAATGATTGTCTTGGGGCTATGTTCATAAAAAATGAAAGAGTATACTAGGATATCTTGCATGTCAGTGCACAAACTTTCCAGAAAGTCACCATCAGTTTTCTAATAGAGTTCTTTAACTTAAGTCTTCACTCTCCTCATACAAGTTTTGGTTACTCAACAGACAATATAATCACATTGTGATTGGCTGACAACCATTCCTTGGCAGTGACATATGTTTTATCCAAAACCCCTGTGATTAGCTATTTACTCCTTTGGACCAAGGAGTGCTCAGAAGAAAAAGAAACAACCAACCAGCCAACCAAACAAACAAAAACAAATCACAAACCACATATGTAGAAATATGTAAGTGTAATGTACAAAAAATTACAAATATTTTTATTTTCTTATAGATATGCTTTTTCATATACTCCTACATAGATATCTGTGCATATGTTTATATACATATAGACACAGACTGCCTCTATTATAAGAATTCAAAATTCTCTCATTGCTTCAGCACAGCCTTTTATACTAATTTCACAGTGGCATGTCTGTGTAATTTGAGATTTCCTGTATAGTGATGCACCAGTGGACACAAATTGCTAATTACGCAGTTTAAGAAACAACAATGGTGTTCAGCATTTCTTTAAAAGTGATGACATGTTACTTTCCGCAGTATCAGGAAATAATGCTGCTGATCAGCATAAACTATTTCTAAGTCTCCTACACTTGGTTTTGCCTAAGTTTTCTAGAGTGAATGGAGTAAGCTCCACTCATCTGTGCCAAAGTGTCAAATAGGCAAGGAAAAGCTGGAAACTGAACAAAAGTGCTTGTCTTTTGGTTGGTTGGTTGTTTTTTGTGATTGTTTTGGTTTGGTGTGAGTTGTTTGTGGGTTTTTTGTTTGTTTGGGGTTTTTTGGTTTTTTGTTTGTTTGGGTTTTTTGGTGCTCTTTTTTTTTTTTTTTTTTTTTTTTTATAATGGGTTCTCAAAGACAATTTTGTATTAATTCTCTGGAAATTGAAATCAGTTTTTTTCATGTATGTCTACTTTAGGTTTTCACTGTTGTTTTCTACTGCTATGGCACCCAGAAGCCTAGAAGTGGACATGGTCTGATCATGAGGACAGGTTGGCTTTGTGTCCTGTACTACTTGTGGTGCTGAGGTCTTTGGGATGTAGCTATGACTGCCACAACAGAAAGAGTAAATATCTCACAGGCTCTTGCCCCTGAAGTGACAAGGAAAGACACAGACACAGAGAGTGAAATGAACTTCAGTAAATCCATCATTGAGTTAACCTAGAAAAAACCATGTTGACTGCCCTAGAAACTCCTCTCTTCTTAGAGCAGCAGAATAAAAAGAAGTATGGGAACACCATATGAGAAAAAGGATTCCCTATGGAATAAAAGGCTACAGGACTGAGCAGATTGGGCAGAAAAAGGCAAGTTTCAGAGTAGCTTAGAACCCTAATCAGGCAGAAAAGCAGTGGCATGTAGCATCTAATTTAAGATTGAGCACAAACACTAGGATGACATTTATGTATTCATGTGACTGGCTTGTGTTTATTCTATCACATATTCTGATCCATATTATGTGACACAAGAGTCTTGGCTAAGTCTGGGAAAAGAAATTGATACAAAGATCTTTTGAATTCTACTAGGTGATCTAATAATATGTGGAGATGCTATATAAAAAAAGTATTCAAAACATCCAAAATGAAAAAAAACAACAAAAAGCCCAACAAATTAAAAGAATCTACTCTCCACTCTCTCAATAAAACTGAAATTACTAAAAAGGCAGGCAGTTTACAAAATTACAATGCTCAACAGTGGCCATTAAAATGTGGAAAAATTAATCTTGTGGTGTAGGTATTAGAATGAAAACTATGCATTTTGAAGAAAGGAAAAAGAAAAAGGAAAGGTTTTTTTCCTTTGAAGAAATTAAAAAACTAACTCATCTGAAACTACAGGTTTTTTTAACTTTTTACCAACATTAAGTAAATTTCAAGAGTTATGAATATGTTCTGAGTCAATTGTGAACTATATTGGGAAAGTAGATTTTAGAATTGAACACATTATATATCTCGATTTCATTCAATAAAAATATCTTGTAACTATAAATGTTATATTGATTTTTAATTGCTGCACATCTTGTAATTTTTTATCATGAAGTTAACTTTAATTGTGGATTTTATGTTTTCAGGTTGAAAGCCTAATCAGGATTAAAATGGGATTGAACTGAATGTAGAACAGGACTGAATGCAGCTGTTCTGCTTGAAAGCTTTTTAAATGGAAATTTATGTATCTAAAACCATCAGGTATTCTGCAATTACTCTGACTTATTCAATGGTCAGAAAGACTCACAGACTTTTGGAGGGACATGCAATTCATTTAAGTTAGATGGATCCTCTTAAATGAATAAATGCTTTTATGAAGGTTTTATTTAAAGATCATCTCGTTCCTCAGAAGGGCACCATTTTAACAGGTGAAAAATTGGACAAGTACATGTTACTGATATCACATATAAATGTGTTTCGTTATTCAATGTCTAGTACAAAAAGAAAACAAAAAATTTAAGCACAATTCATAGATCAGTAATTGAGAGCTTCAGAAAAACAAAGAGAAGGAAGTAATGCAGGCGTGAAATGTGAAAACTTATGTCTCATAGCATATCAGATACCTTGACAACTGCAGCTTTTTTAGTGTGGATCTGATTGGCAGCCACAGCTACAAACTTTCAGTACTATTTAAACAAGGATACACTCACAGATTATGAACCTTTTGTTTGGCTTATTTCATGTTTACTTATTGCATAAGACAATATTAACATGCAGAAAGATGTGATAACCTGACTTGTTTTTAAGAGGTAAAATGAATCTGTGCAAAGTCAAGTTTTATAGATTACAGAATTATCATGGTTGGAAAAGATCTCTAAGATCACCAAATCAACACCCTCCCACTCCCCCAATAGAGTAAATAAAATATCCTTATCTTTATCTGTATCACCATGCTCCCTAGAGCATGTCCTGAAGTGCCTCATCTACATGCTTTTTAAATACTTCCAGGGATGGTGATTCCACCACCTCCCTGAGCACCAATTTCAGCACCTAACCACTCTCTCAGTTAAGGAATTCTTCCTAATATCTAGACAATAGAAGTTCTCTAGGTTCTAAAAATGTACCTCCGGAAGGAATTCAACAACATACAGACTTATTCCTTCATGTCTTAAAAAAATATATATCAGATGTATCCATATTCTTAAGGCTAAAACCTCTAAATTTGGTAGAACAGTTTGTATGGAAAGAAACTACTGCAGCCTGTTGGGAATGTAGGGTTCTCAGAGGCTGAAATGTGTCAATACAGTTCTGTCTGTGAATGAAATCAACGTCTATTTTTTTTATTTCTTTTAGATTGTTTTGGCAAGGTGTTGATTAAAATATGATGAGGACTGCTATTGCAATTAACACTAAATGAGATTTGCTAATTGGCTTCTTTTGAAGCAAACTAGGGTTTTTCTTCTGCTACCCTCTGTGCTTTTTGTGAATTGATGTATGGAGTAAGGATAGTGAAAATTGACTGTGAAGGCAGTGTCACTTCAAAACTCAATCTAATTACTACAGCTGCAGATGGCATTAAAATTTAAATAAATGAAAATTAAAAGATATTATAGATGGTAGTTAAACAAATGATTACCCAACATATAGTTTATGTGATATTTTCATGTGTTTATTATTTGCATTTGTTAAAATTAATATATATCTTAAAGAAATACAAATAAACAAGGAAAAAAAAACCCTTCTAAAATACATACAACAATAATAAAACACCTACCTAAGAACACAGTCAAAAGACAGTTTATTTCCCCAGAAAATGAATGTAGAAAGGCAAGTTCTTTTTGGTTTTATGCTTGGTATTTTGATAGCATGTTGAGAATTAGAGAACTGCATAAATTGTTGGAGGTAAGGAAAAATAAGATTTTTTTCTTTTTTCATTTGTTAGAAAAATAGCTCACTTTGACATGGAAAAAGCAAGAATTGTGATCTCAGAATGTGTTATCAGCAGAACTTCTTTTGTACCTTGTCTTAGTTCTGGTATCATCTTAGTTCTGGTATCTTGTCTTCCAAAGAATTTGTTAAAATTTATATAAATCTGTCTTCTCTTTGAGAGACCATTGACTCAGGGGTTAAAAATTGTATAAAACCTAAGCACTATGAAGCATAAAACTTTGGCACCTGTGAACTTGAATCTGGAACCCCATGTAAAGTTCTAGGCTTTTTACTTTTGTATTGAGTATGTAAAGAGTGCTGGATCACTGATAAAAAAAAAATCACTCTCAAAGGAAAAAAAAGACAAGATAACTGGGGAGCAGTATATTTAGGACATTCGAATGTTAAATGGTATGCATAGGAGGTCTATATAGAATTTTTTTTCCAAATTAAAATTTGAGCCAGAATAGGTCGAGGAATAATATAAATGTTCTTGTTATTATAAGGAACCATGGAATCATAGAATCACCATTGTTGGAAAGGACCTTCAAGATCAAGTCCAACCAATGTACTACAACACCTTAACTACTAAATGATCTCCTGAAGTGCCGCAATTACTCATTTTTTTAATACCTTTAGGGATGGCAACTCCACCACCTCCCTGGGTAACCTGCTTCAATGGTTCGCCACACTTAGTGAAGAAATTTTTCCTATACCACAGCATAGGAAGGGTATTGAGGTTCTGGAGAGGGTAAAGAGAAGGGCAATCAATCTGATTCAGGGTCTGGAGAACAGATTCTATGAGGAGAGGCTGAGGGAGCTGGGGCTGTTTAGCCTGGAGAAGAGGAGGTTGAGGGGAGAGACATTATTGCTTTCTACAACTACCTGAAAGGAGGTTTAGTGAGGTGGGTGTTAGCCTCTTTTCCCTAGTGACTAGAGATAGAAGATTGTTTAGTGTCATCTGCAAACATACTGAGGGTGCGCTCTATTTCTTCATCTAAATCATCAATAAAGATGTTGAGCAGGAGCAGCCCCAGCACTGAGGCCTGAGGGACACCGATCATGACTGGCAGCCAGCTGAATTTGACTCCACAGACCACAACTCTTCGGACCTTGCCATCCATACAGTTTTTTATCCACTGAAGGATGGTGCACATCCAAGCCACGAGCAGACAGATTCTCCAGGAGAATGTTGTGGGAAACCATGTAAAAGGACATACTAAAGTCCAAGTAGACAATATCCACATCCCTTCCCTCATCCAGTAAGTGTGTCACCCAGAAGGAAAGGTTGGTCAAATAGGATCTGCCCTCCATGAGCCCATGCTGACTGAGCATGGTCACCTGGTTGTTCTGCATGTAGCCCATAATGGTATTCAGGATGTTCTGCTCCATCAGATCTGTATCCACCAGATCCACCCAGTACTGAAGTCAAACTCTCAGGTCTGACATTTCCTGGATCATCCTTCCATCCCTTCTTACATATGGGTGTTATGTTGGCTGATTTCCAACCTGCTGGTAACTCTCCAGTCAGCCAGAACTGCTAGTAAATGATGTCAAGTGGCCTGGTGAGCACCCCTTCCATTTTTTTCAGCACTCTTGGGTGCATCCCATCGGTGCCATAGATTTGTGAAAGTCTATATAGTGTATCAGGTCACTGACCATTTCCTTCTGGATTTATGGGGAGGCCATTCTGCTCCTAGTCCTTGTTTCCTAACTTAGGAGGTTGGGTTTCTTCTTTATAAACTGTCTTACTGCTAAAGATTGAAGCAGAGAATTCATTAAGCACCCCAGCTTTTTCCTCATCCTTTGTCACTGTTACCTACTGCATCCAACAAAGGATAAGTTTGCAAAAGCATGATATACTATGGCTGAAAATATCATTACCAGATATATACAGGCAAAATCATAGGAGATTAATATAGCAATGTTTTTACATAACAGTCGGGGGACCAAGGTTAAGACTTCAACATTGAGCTGTGTAAAATCATAACAACTAGCAATCATCCTTCTGAATATATAGCCTTCATGAGTGGAATTCAATAAAATAGATATTTTCATAAATTAGTTAATCATTAAGAGCTGTAGTTCATCTTAATAACAGAAATCTTCTTTCACTGTAACCTTTAAGATCTGGAAGACAACAGTCAGTGAGGTGAATCTCACAGAACATATTTCCTCTAAATATATTTGGAGGACTAGCATGGAAAAATAAGAATAAGAGGTACAAAATAGTTGATCAGTGTTTATTTTTAGTAAAGGAAGCAATTAAAATGGGATCACAACCCACCTTTCTGACAAAAATAATTAGCTAGTATGAATGAAGTTGTATAACAAAAGAGATTTCAGAAATTAATAAATTGTAATCTGATGTAAGATGAACTTTTTAAAAAGACATAATTGAAATAATGGAGTTATTGTTAGCTCTTGTTGGTACATGTTCCTGACTTCCTTCTTAAAATTTAAAATTTATATGAACACAAAAAAGCTCATAATCATTACTTGTATGATATGCCTTATTAAAAACCTAAAAATTAAAAAAAAAATAACACAATAAAAGTATACAAAGTACTCTAAACTACAGAAAAAAATCAGTCTGCTTTTCACTGAACTGTGTCCAATTGGGTTCTGAAAGAAAAGTCAGCTGTAATTTCTAAAGTACAACTAAAGAATAAGGTCAAAAAACCTGTTAAATTATCAAAGAAAGATATTTTGTAAGTAAAGCAGTTAAATGATCTAAAATATATACTGAGGTTCAGCCAAAGAACTAATTTTTATGAAATGAGGTGACTTTGAGTAAGTTTTCTCATTCCAGAGATGGCAAAGGGAACTGACTTTTAAAAATTGTTTTCAAAACTGAATATTTTTTTAACTGATTTTCTCATAGCATGAAACTAAGCAAACAAACAGGAAAGTCTTCTCAACAATGATTTTGAGAATTGTGGTTTAGATCACTTCAAATCCTACAACAATGTTTCACAGTTTCCTGTGGGAAAAGGTGTAATAGGGGCTTCCAAGTTCTGTCCAGAAGCTCCACCTGTTCCCTGGGTAGAAGAGCCTTGCCCCTGCCTTCTATTTCTGACTCAAAGTGGGATCCAGGCCCAGAAATCAGAAATTGCTCTCCTATTTCACCTCAAAGTATGTGATATGATAGTCTCCTTTCATTTTGTTGATACAGCCTGAGAAAGAGAAGGAAGATACTGCTTCAGTGATCTGTAAACTTCTGAAGTTTAATATTTCTCTGAATCTTCATGGACCACTAAGAGAGTTGAGGTAGGATAGTTTTCTATTCCTATCTCATTTTTCCCAGGGATAAAGGGAAAGATGGGAGAGAGAACTGAGAATACAATTCCAATCAGTTCCAACTGTCTGGAACAGTAGTTTAAAACAGTATAATAATAATTGATTCTTGTTTCAGTTCTTAGGACTTTTGTATGCTTAATGTAACTACTGTGTTTTACAGCATGCAATGAAGTTAATGATAATACACATAGAAGAATCAAAGTATTGTTGTTTTTCATTTTTTCTAGACCAGTCTATTTTACCATTGAAATAGTAGGTCAGGGACAAGAGAGGACTGTGAAACTACCACAATATCTACTTCTTCTTCCCCAAAGGTTAATTCAGTATGAAGTAGGACAATAATTCTATTTGGACTGCAATAGCAACAGAAATAGCTGAGCAGCAATGATTTCAAATTAATATTTAAGAACTCTTTTTTTTAAACAAAAGTTGGTATGAAATAGAACATCCTTGAAAGACTAAAAAAATAAATTTATTGAAAAATTCTTTTACTGGAAACTTCTTCCACACTCATCTTAGCACTTTTCCCAGAGTCTCCATTTTTTTTTTTGTGTGGAAGACAGCAAAAGAAAATACTCTTAACCAAAGAGGGAATAATTTGCTTTATATATCAGATTTTGTTATCCTTTTTTCAGGCTGATAAAGTAAGGCTGGAAGGGAAAAGAGAAATAAACAATAGCAATATACATGTATGGTATTGGGAGAAACAGTGGGTAGCTGAAGAAAATGCAGGAGATAAACTGAAAGCTCTATCTCATCTTTCTCACATCTGACACTGTTATTTATTCTATACCTGAGCTGCAGAAAATCAAGATATATAAATTTAAAATTAAAAATTACCTTACCACCTGAAATTTAGATATTCTGTTGGTGTACATACTTATAAGAAGGTCTTCTACTAGATATAAAGTTTATAGGCAGTATTGTTTCTATATAGATTTCTTGATTTGCATGTCTACAGTATTTTACACATTCTTTATGTGTTATTACAGAAGTGGCTGCTTTGTGACCTGACTATTTATTCTAATTTAGGGAGATCAGAAGAGACTGGAAGGTGAATAGCACAAGAGTAGTAGGATAAAATTTGACTAATTTAAATGGGAAGATTGTCCTATCAGCTACATTATCAACTGAGAGCAGTGTATGCTACTGTCAGTGACTAGGAAACTAAATACTCTTCTCATTTCAATGAATCTCTTGTTTTCACTTTTATCTCTGATGAGGTTTTGGCTTATTATGTTTGGGGAATCTAGCCAGGAGTTTGTGTGTTAGGAATACAGAGGATCTGTAACAATTAAAAGATGAAACAGAAACAGAAGTTCCTCAGCACAGAAAAAATAAGAATTCATTAACTTAAGCCATTTAAAATATATATAGAAAAAAATAATAAGGTTATTCTGTATAATTATAGAAATTAGTTTTATTTTTTAATTTTCACCATAGAATTGTCCTTTGCATGTAGGTCAAATGACTGAACATTGCAGTTTTGAGACTGGGATTTTCATGAGTTCTGAAACAATGTAATATCCTCCATGATTAATAAAAAAGTAGTATTTCTGTTTTTTAAAAATGGATATTTTTATTATGTTAGCATTGAAGGTATCCTGAGCTCTGTTTTAAATAGATTAGTAGCATTTCCAATTTGTAGATATTACATAATTGATTTCTACATATTATAAAAGTTTCATTTTTAAAGCATGAACTTTTGAAGCACCTAACACAGTTAGTTCAACAAGAAAGGAAATAATGGCAATCATTTATACTGATGGTAATCACTGTCCCCCTACTTTTTTTTTCTTAAAATCATAGGACCATCTGAATCTGTTGCCTTTAGTTAATCTTCACTACTAGTGATTTATTCATTGAGTGAGATCATGATCAAATACTCTAATGAGGTATATGTTAGCGAGACAGTCACACTGGACTGTATCATTAAACTACACTGTTTAGTATTCTGTATCAGAATAGTCCTTCATATTGTCCAGGAAGGTGAAAAATGTTTCTGCAATGTAAGAATTTTGTGTAATTTCCCAAACAGGGAAGCTTTGATAGTGAAGTTGCAAATGTGGTTATGCTATATTACATTTTTAAAAGATGCTTCTGTCTTCCTGTTCACATCTGTGATGTAGTAAGTATGCATCTCGATTTCCTCATATTCCCATCCATAGCATTTTACTTTCCTTAACCTTTTCTTCTAGCTGTTATTTGTATCTCTTACCTTCTGCTTTATCTCATTTTCCCCTCTACTTCTTGGTATGTAATCACTGAATAGCCTTTGTCCCATTTCTTTCAGATTACTGCTGTTTTGCTGGGGTGTTTTTGACCAGTATGGTATTATTTATATTATCTATATTTCTGCATCTGTTATTCCTGAGATTGAACATGATGGAATCCTCAAAAGAGAAAGATTTCAAAGCCTTTTTATACCCAGTGACTGAAGTAACTATGTAGAAAACTGCAAGCAGTTTTTAGGCAAATTACATATACTGGTGTTAATTATGTGCCATTTTAAAGGGCTAAATAGCATAAAGTTAACAAGTTACCATATAGCCTAATTGTTTCTCTTGGAATTCTGACAACCGGACCTCAGAAAGAAACTTACTGTTTCATAACAGATTTTTGTTTCATACTTATACCATATCTCTTTTCTCAAAGACACTTTTTAAATGACACTTAGAGGTCTCTGCAGTCTGACAAATGAGGGCAGAATCTATATGCTTGTAACACCTCCCCCAAGCACTCTCTCTCTAATGCCTTGATAGACCTCCTTCTTTCCTGTCCCATAATAGTAGCTTTCAGTTATGATCCATTCAGGAGTAGGGTTGGAAAAAAGATTTCTTCAACATTTTATCTTTATGACTTTGGGAATACACTGAAACAACTCCTTTAAATGTCAACAAAATGCCTTATGATCTATTGCAAATCTAAAATCCTATTCAGTCTCTGCATTAGACTGCCAGAAGTCCCATTAGGCACAAAGTAGACTTTCACTACCTTACAGATGCATTGGAAATACATGAAGAACATTTTTAAAAAATCCTTAAAGACACAATGAAACACATCTATGTAGTTTCTCATAAATCTGCACTGAAACATTTATTTAAAAATACAGGCTAATAGGAAGCTTGCTTAAGCTTTTTCTAATTTTATTAATTATCCAGTGTTTCTTATGCACTGACAGAAACATACTTGAAAGTAATCGGTTTTTTTCTTGAAGCTGAATATATTACACAGTCTATGCTTTATGAAAGATGACTGTACTTACATAGACCAGCTATCTGAAAAAAAAAGAGAGCATTGAACACTATAAACTCTTTGAGATAGACTGAACTAGTATATTGCACTTTTGCTGGGACCTATAGTACATGGACGTAGGGTCCTATAGCATTTTATATTATCTTGTCCTTGTCCTCAGCATTGGTGAGACCACACCTCAATTACTGTGTTCAGTTCTGTGCCCCTTGCTACAAGAAAAACATTGAGCTGATGGAGAAAGTTCAGAGAAGGGCAACCAGGCTGGTGAAGGGTCTGGAGAACAAGACCTATGAGTCGAGGCTGAAGGAACTGGGAATGTTTAGTTTGGAGGAGGCTGAGATTAGACCTTGTTGCTCTCCACAACTACCTGAAAGGAGGTTGTATCAAGGTGGGTGCTGGCCTCTTCTCTCAAATAAGTAATAATAGGGCTAAAAGAAATGGCCTGAAGTTGGACCAGGGGAGGTTTAGACTGGATATTAAGAAGAATTTCTTTACCAGGAGAGAAGTTAGACATTAGAAAGAGCTCCCCAAGGAGGTGGTAGAGTCTCTATCCCTGGAAGTATTAAAAGACTTGTAGATGAAGAATTTTGGGGAGTGTTCTAGTGGGTGGTACAGATATTGATACATATATTTTAGCTGGGGGGTGGTGGTGGTGGTGTTGAGAGTTGGATATGATGGTCTTACAGGCCTTTTTCATCTGTGACAATTCTATGAATCTGTACAATTTATGCATGTGTGGATGAAAGCAAAATGTTTGTGGCAAGAAATATGATTCAGCTTTACAAAATATCACATAGAATTTACAATATGAAAAAGAAGTGAGAAAAAGGCCACAGCTGTCAGGTGTAACTGAGAGGGTGGGCTGGGTTACAAATTTCTGGGAGGTAGTATAGTATATGCATGAAATGAAGAGGTTTAAACTTGATGAAAAACAATGAATGGAAAAATACTCTGTTCAAATGACTGCTACTAAGAAATTATAGATGTCATCAGTGATTCTCTTGTCCCTGAAAAAAAACATTTATGCAATGTCATATTATTTACTCTCCTGCATCATGACTGAAACAGAATTACTGGAATTAGCCAGAAGACCAGAGAAGCTGTGTTTTAGATACCTTAATTTGATGTGGAAGATTAATCACCAAGTTTCCATTTGAATTAGTACCACTGGGGTCTTGATTCTTTCTTTTGCAAATTCAGAGCAGGTATCCTTAACACTTGGCATTTTTAACAAAGAATTATATGTTGAAATCATGACTGATTCTCTGAGAAATTAGGTTAATAATGAAATATTTAAGCTCTACTGAATTCTTTCTCTGTTTTCTACCCTGGAAACTCGTTTAAGTGAATGTATGGGTGGGTAAATGTGTATTAGGGTATATAAATGTGTGTGGGTAAATGGGTATATTTAATTATATAACAAATGTAATAAAGAAAGGCATTATTTCCTCCTAAAGAATGGACCTATCGTTGTCTTAATCTGTTTAATGAGTAATTCAAAATGTATTAATAATTCCTTGTAGCTGTTTATATTATATTGGGATATATCACAGAATTATAGTCTAAATATTTAAGCTCATAAGGTGTGTTTTTTGGTTTTTACCTTTTCTTTCCCTTCCCTTCCCTTCCCTTCCCTTCCCTTCCCTTCCCTTCCCTTCCCTTCCCTTCCCTTCCCTTCCCTTCCCTTCCCTTCCCTTCCCTTCCCTTCCCTTCCCTTCCCTTCCCTTCCCTTCCCTTCCCTTCCCTTCCCTTCCCTTCCCTTCCCTTCCCTTCCCTTCCCTTCCCTTCCCTTCCCTTCCCTTCCCTTCCCTTCCCTTCCCTTCCCTTCCCTTCCCTTCCCTTCCCTTCCCTTCCCTTCCCTTCCCTTCCCTTCCCTTCCCTTCCTTTCCCTTCCCTTCCCAAATTAATTTAATTTTTAATAGATGTAGATATCTTTTTTAACGTTACTTTGTTACCACCTTATGTTACAAGACAGGCATTTTTTTGCTGAATATCATTCTAATTATATCTTTGTAACAAGTTGTTGCCATTTCAACAAAAGGAGATGTTGACTCGTGTAATTTCAGAAAAATTATATTTCTAATTGTTGCAGACAAGTAGTTAATATAAAAATGTTTCCTTCAGCCAAGCATAAGTATAGTTTTGGCTTTAATCTACCCTCATTTAACATCAAGATGATTACTATATACTTGCTTAATATATTAATATATTAATATACACCTGCTTTCTGTGAATTATTTTTTCTGTGTTATTAAGATGTGTTAACTTTTCTCTTAAGGATTATCTGCTAATCTACACAAAATCTTCACTAGATTCCAAGCATGTAAGTTGGTTACGCAAGGTATTTTGTGCCCATTTCTGAAATCTTCCTGTAATTTGAAAGAGATGATGAATCTTTCAAGAAATATTTCCTCACCTTGTAACTTGAACCTGTAATTCCATTCTGAGTTACCTCCCTAGTAAAACAAAGAGATTGTGGAATACCAAGTAGTATTTACTCTACTACTCTACTCCTACTGTTAGCAGTGTGGCTATAGGACTGATCCTGAGGCATAACACCATCCCACAACATCTTCATCATGGAACTACTCTGATAGAGTAAGAGTGCTCTCCAGGAATAAGGTGATGGAAACATAGCTTCATGGTTAGCAAAATATCAGAAGTGCTAACCTGAAAATAAAAAGAGGGGACACATCCACTGTTCCTTGTCTCTCTGGGGTCCACCTGCAGTACTTGGTGTGAGAACAAGGTCAGGCTGGGGATGCTGACTGGGGCCAACTCAAAGCCCAGCAATGACTTGGCAAGGTCTCAGAGGTGGAGAAGACTGAGGTCTGGCTGGGGGCAAGATCTAGGACTTGTTGAGACTACAGTGAAATTCAGAGAGATGTTCAGATCATGGTGTGGGACAGACATCTGAATTCAGGGCATTTGTTCTGAGAGCCCTTATTCATGGATGAAGTAACAATAATATAGTGAGTTGATAATTACCTTTTTTAATATGTAGTAGTAGAACTAATTTTTTTTTTTTTTTTTTTGGGTGGTGGTGAAGAAAAGCATTATTAACTTATTTATCTGCTTTTGGAAAGAAGAAGGTGCTAAGTAAAAAAAAAGCAAAATAAAAATGAGGCATTGTAATTAATATCTGCAGTGATTATATTACTACAAATGAGAGATTTTGGTGAAGAAGTTAAAAATAACGCATTAATTCAAAATATTTCTGGTAATAATAATGAGTAATTCCATGTCAGATTGCAGTCCTAAAACTCACTACTATATGTAAATTATGATACACACAGTATGTCTTCAAAAGAATCAACTAAAACAATTATACAGTCACTCCATTTTAACTTCCCTGCTGGTCAGTTGATGTTATCTGATGAATGTTTTCAATATTCCATTTATGCTAATGGCATTAAAATGACTAGAATATAAGGCTGATTAAATTGTTATAATAAAGCCCCATAAAACTGCATTTTAGCACATTTACTAACACATAATTTCTTTTAACTTTATGCTGTAGCCCTAATAATTGTTTCTTCTAGCAAAGCCTTAACAAGCATTCTGAGATGTATACAAAACATTAAAAAAAAAAAATAGATTTAGTTCAGCTCCCAAAGAAATAAAATACAATTTACCGTAGTTTTAAGTTTTAGCTTTGAGTAATCTAAACAGTTTGGAAACAGTGGAAATATGAAATGTAAAATAGTTTAACAATATAATATTTACTTACATTCAAATAAACTGATATGAAGTTATATTTAAGTACTGAGTAAACACGAAGAGTTCTACTTTAAAAAAACCCCAAAACTTGTATTTTAAAATTAATCATTACTGAAACTGTTCTAAGCAATGAAATATTTTCTGCCTGGATCAAAATACTACGAATACTCTAATTTTAATAAGGTAAAGTCAATTTATTTCATAGAATCATAGAATGGTTTGGGTTGGAAGAGACACTAAAGATCATGTATGTCCAACCCCCCTGCATGGGCAGGGACACCTCCCACCAGACCAGGTTGCTCAGAGCCCCATCCAACCTGGACTTGAACACTGCCAGGGAGGGGGCAGCCACAGCTTCCCTGGGCAACCTCTGCCAGTGTCTCATCACTCTCATACTAAAGAACTTCCTCCTAATGCCTAATCTACAATGTCCCCTCTTCAAGTTTTAAAACATTACCCCTTGTCCTCTTGCCATACACCTGTGCAAAAGTCCTTCCTCAGCTTTCTTGTAGACCCCCTTCAGGCACTGGAAAGCTGCCATAAGGTCACCCCAGAGACTCCTTCAGGCTGAACACCCCCAACTTCCTCAGCCAGTATTCATAGGGGAGATGCTCCGGTCCTCTGGTCGGTTTTGTGGATCTCCTCTGGACATGCTCAAGGGGATCCTTCCTTCTTATGTTGAGGATGCCAGAACTGGACACAGTACTCCAGGTGGGGTCTCACAAGAGCAGAGCAGAGCGGGGGGATCACTTCCCATGACAGGCTGGCTATGTTTCTTTTGATGCAGCCCCGGACACGGTTGGTTTTCTGAGGTGCAAGAGCATGTTGAGAGCTCATGTTTCTGGTCCACCATCACCCAAAGTCCTGCTCTCCAGGATCACCCTCAATTCTTTCTCTTCCGGTCTGCATTCATGCATTATTGCCTCCTACTTCCTATATTCTAAAATGAACAAAATATTCATTTATAGCAATTATCTCCAGGAAAATAAAAATAACATCTTCATATTCATTATTATAAATTTAAATGTGACTACTCCAATTTTTTGATGACAAATAATTTGTCTGGAGTATAAAGTAATTTGAAATCTCTCATTTAAAAATGGTTTAACAAAGAATTCTTAATTTAGAGAATATTCCAAATATTTTCTCCTTTTCTCCTACCTCCCACAGAATATTTTCTAATTTGAAACGTCCAAGGATATCCTATTGTGTGTTGTCACTTCTGCTATATCTATAAGATAAATTTCATAGAGAGAACAATATGAAGATTTAGATCTGAAGTCAGTTTTATATTATGGCTCCCATATTTGCAACAGAAAAACTGAATATCTATGAGGAGTTGAAAGCAAAGAAATATTAATCAATTCATTTTGAAATATTTTTAAACCTCGTTTCTTTCAAAGTTGAAGAGACTTCAACAAAAGATTCCCTGTTGTTAGATTTGTAATGTCAGGTACTTTACTAAGTCCACCACACTGAGGTTATCTATGTTCTGCCAACAGAACAAACAAGAAGATAGGGTTTTCCTCCATCCTGTTGTCTTTCTTAGTGATTCTTGGCATAGAAAGGGGTCACATAATCTGAAAATGAAGCAATGATACCTTCTATGTCTCTCTGGCCGAGGATTCTACTTAGAGCAAATGTTCTGAAGGATTATTTAGAAAAGTAGATACAACTCTTCCATTCAAGTTCTAGAAGTTGTGTCTGGAATGAAATAATTCAACATTGTACCCTTCATATATTTTCATTAGTACTGAAAATTGCTTAAATGTGTGGGATTAGAAGCAAATAGTTTTGCTAATACTTGTGCAATCTGCATTTATTAAGTAATGTGTCGTATGATTTTCTCCATTTGGTTTTTGACATTATACTTGATGTTCTGTTGTTATGTAGACTGGAAAAGATATTAATCTGAAATGTGTTTTTACACATTGCTAAAGCACAGAAGTGTTTCTTCCTTCCCTACTACATTTGGTTTCGTTCCAGTCCATAAAGTTGTCAGTTTGAAAACAGGTATAGGACAACAGGAGATGAAGGTAGAAGTAGTTTACTGAGATTTCTTGAAGTTAGATAATCTCTCAAATAACTGGTAAATTTCCACCATGATTGGCTTTTCAGTAGCATGGGTGACAAAATATATCATACAGGAATCAAAACTGCAACAAAATTTAGGTACAATTCTATGGAGATTTACAAACAAGATTTAAAAGAAGAATTCTCAGGGAATTCATGCAGTCACTCTGTAGTTACAGTTAAAGTATCTACCAGAGGGATAACTAAGTGCACATTAAATTGGGTATTATATTTAAAAAGAAAAAAAAATACATTATATTCTTTGGGAGAAAAGCAAATCAGCTTTCTAAAGAGATACAAGGTCTTGACAGCTCCTGGGTCATTCATTTCTATAGTTATCTTTTGAACTATTTGCAATTACTGCAGGCAGAAATCATGGATGTGGTATCAAAGAACTGAGAAAAAATGGTAACATCCTCAGAAGACATGAATATTTTAGTTTGTTGACTGTGATTTGTGGCCTCCTTAAGGTCTCAAAATGTCTTGTAGAAAATAGAACACTTATCCAGGGTTATTATTGATCCTAAAAAGATGGGAAGGAACTAAACAATTTTATTCAGCTTTAGAGCAGATTTTCTGATGTGTTGTAGAATGTCCAAGTTTTAGACAATATTTTTTGCTTAAAATGTACATTTTCCAGTCTAGACAATGAATTCTGTATACATTATGCCCATCTTTCCTTATAATATAACAATTTATCAAATCAAATTAAAATATTTACAATATTTTGTATACAAAGTCTGGCATGACTTCTGAAGAGAAAGATTTCTTGGAAAAACAACTTAAGTATACTCACTAAAAGTTTAATTTTTCTTCAGTTAATAATAGTTCTATAATTATTTTGTGGTGGCATGGATTTACGGAAGTTAAATTAAGGTATGTATAAGAGGTAATGTTAGATTAAAAGTATTAGATTTTGTTTTATTAATACTCTGCTAAATCACTGTGTGAAGGAATAGAATACAATTTTGCCATAAGAAAAGATTCGGTTTTTTAAATCCAAAATGTTTATAACACTCAAATGCAGAGTAGGTATTTGTAGCCAGAACATATAATAAATGTCAAAGAATATCAGTGTATTACACAATATAATTTCCTTTACAGTTTAATTTCATTATAACTTCTGCTGTGTACTTTTTCTACATTGATGTTGAAAATTATCCACTGGTTTACAAACTTAAGTTGTGAATCCCTATGTGATATTGAGATTGAGACTACACAGATGATTTTCATCTGTAAGTGCAAAATCTTGTTTATATTCTGAGCTTTATGTTTGGTGTTTGTTTTTTTTTTAATTAGGGTATGCATTTTACACTACAGCTCTGAGCTTTCTGAGGTCTTTACAAACCTTACAAGCATGTATTTAAACATTGAGGGTAGTTTTAAAATTGTTTGAGAGATTCTCTGGTAAGTCCCTTTTTACCATGTAATTCTATGCATTCACCTCTTTCCATGACTAGTGTTGATATCAGGACATGAAGATCAGTGAACTTCTGTCAGTCTGAAATGGACAGGTGCTGCCAGATGAGGCAGATGCCAACAATTCTTTGATGTGGGGAGTTTTTTCCCCATTCCCTGTGTCACGTTATTTCAGTTGTGTTAATTTATATGAAAATACAATGCAAATAGTTCGCCGCATAAAGTAAATCCCCAGGAAAATATGGTAACAGACGAGTATTTAGACATTATAAAAATATCCCTGAAGGGAGAAGAATTCATTTGATCTATTAATAATGAGAAACTGCTCTTTGATCCTTTTCTATTCCTGTTACATCAGAGAAAACCACGAGATACAACATCTACTTGTGAAATGTCTCAGGTGTTGCCAAAACAGAAAGCAAAGCAGTTATAAACATAACCTTGAAAAAAAAACGTTAAACAACATCTAAAATATATTCAGTATCAAAATTCCCCAGATTAAAACAAGAATTCTTAGTGACTTCTCTCTCCCATACTTTAAATCACGTTGATGAAATGGTCATGAAAAATAAAAATACTCCCACTGAAAAACAAACAAATAACAAAAAACCTCCAACCCTTCAAAACATGGTAGGTCCTTCATGTTCATACTAAAAATTGCATTTTGTTTATTAAGAAAAGAAAGGCAGGATCCACCAAGCAGTACTTTATTTTATGATCTGTAGGTAGAATGTCATTTGTGTGGCAGAATTGATAAGAACTTTTCATAAACATTTCTTAGAACAGCTAGGAACATGAAAGCTTCACAACTGTTTGCATGTGTTGACTGATCTTGCAACCATGGGTCACCAATATATTGAGCCAATACACCTGACATGTAGGCCCAATATCAGCTCTAGAAAAGCAGCACAGCTAAGGCAACAGAGTTGGAGTTCCTGAGAGGGTTGTGTGACATACTGATTGGATACAGTTAAGAAATAACATAATTCCTTAACTGAAAGTTTTACTTAAGAGTGCTCATACATAAAAAATTCATATGAAATGTTATAATTACACATTTATTGGGTTTTATTAGTTTTAAGATGCTAGTTGATTAAAAAAAAAAAAGTGTATTTTCATTATTTTTGTGTTAATGTGAAATAAAAGCAAAATGTCAAGTTCCTGTATTATTTTCCTGGGTGGAAAGTCTGTTCAATGACCATTTTTCTCATATGGTAACATCTTTCTCACTAATAAGACATATAAGAAAATTATTTTGATTAAATCTATATTGTCCCAGCGACATATATACACAAAGTTATTGTTACATGAAACATTTTAATGTGTTCTTCACTGGTCTTAAACTCCCTTAGGACATGGGTATATTTGGTGCAATGGAGAATAGCTTAATGAGCAAAGCTGACTGAAATACTTCATGCAAGAAACATGTACGTTTATGAGCTGTCTTCTTTTTTTCCAGAGAACGTTACCAAGATCTGTTGCATCTATTACATTAAAGCTAAGGCTTTAAAATGCCCAGTGGGTATTAAGATTAGTGTAACACAATTTCTTCCTGCAACACCAACGTGTCTGTTTTCATGCTCCAATTGTCTGTCAGATTTCCCTTAAGACTGGTAGAAAAATGTCTGTCAAAACTTGAACATTCCTCAAAGCAAATTATTCACATAAAAAATAGAATAATATTCAAGAGAAGAGATACTGTGAATAACAACACTAACGAATGAAAGCAAAATGTTAGTCAATGAATGAATGAAGTCAAAAGAAAACTGCAAGGGGGGAAAAATATATTGCAAAAGAATTAGTTCATCTGAAACTGCTACACAAATCTGCAATTCCTATGAGATACTGAGAAGCTATAAATACAGAATTGGAAGTTTTCTCGCTAGAAATGAGTGAATAACAATATATGTTCTCTTTTATATATCTTTCATGTAATATCTAAAAATAGTTTCACTCATTTCATTCCATGCAACCTGTAAACAAACATCTATATGTTGTAGATGGATAAATTAAGGACAAATAAGAGCTCAAGTCTTAAGGTGCATTATGCATAAGAACATAATTCAACTATTTTATTTTTCTTTTATCTTTAGAAAGATTTCTTTATCTTAAAAGTCCATATTCTTTACATTTAATGTCTACAGAAAATCAATGGCAGAAAGTCAAAGATCATTGACATTTTTTTGATAGTGCACACGGCTGCAGAGGCGAACCTTAATTCTGCATTAGTTGGAGTTTCTTCCTCATAGAGATTAATTTGCTGATGTGGGCTAGGTGCTTTTAGATATTGTCTGAAATCAGAAATACCAAGCCATAGAAGGCTATAAGAACTTCGGTTTGTGACTGGAAGTTTGCCCTCATGTGGTAATAAATCTGTAATCAATATGTTTGTGGTGGCTGCAGTTTTGAAGTGATAGCTAGTATCAGTTTTGATTCTTTCTTCAAGTTGGTCATGGATGAATCCTTTCACTTCTTGGTAATGATAGTAAGTACTGATACCAAGAAGTAGAAATTTTGGGTTTGTTTTTTTCCTGTTTGTTTTTAAGGAAATTTTAATTCTGTTAAAATTTAATTCTGACAAAAAAACTTTTGTCAGCAAAGAGCAAATAATAATTGTTCAATTAGAAATGATGCACTTTTTGAACTGATTAGCAACCAGAATGCTAAAAAGTTACCTGCTATTTTAGAGGCCCATCTAGTCTGAATGAAAAATGTTACTTACCAGAATTTTGTTTACATTTTCTTTAAGTATGGTGTTAAACTTAGGCTTTGGGTATGATTCAGGAATTAGACTTTGGCAACAGCAGGTTCTAAGAGTGAGATTTTTAGTTGAAAGCTTTGGAGCAAGGGTGCAACATTCTGAGGGTTCTAGGCTATAATCTGTTTTTGGAGGAATGCAGAAAACACTTGACAGTGTGGGCAATTTATTTTATGGGCAACAAATTGCTTATAATCCTGTAGTTTAGAATAGAGGAAGGAACTGGAACACAGCACTTCAAGAACTTCATTGTTTTCTAACCTTTAGATTAGCACTGATGCAAGCAAGGAAAATAACTTCTGTTTCATTCTCAATTAAATACATGGTTCTAAAATAAGATTATACACATGTGGTGTAACATGAGACTAAAAGCCTGAGTCTGTAGAATTTTCAGGCTGCATGGAGTACTGCACTGCTGTGATTTTGGTTTAGTGTAAAATCAATTTCCGTGTCCACATATATCCATAGCCTCTTCTGAATTGGAGAAATATGTCTGACAGCTGAAGTAAGTTCTATAGACCAGAGCCATTAGTAGTCATTGCCAGCTTACCTCAAGCCCATCACACTTATACTAGACAGATCAGGCATCAGATTTCTTCTAGTCACAGGTTTTTAAAGAGAGTATGGGTTGCCACCAAGAAAATATTTGTATGGAAGTGTGATTTCAACAGAAGTCAGCAATCAGAATCTTTCCTATGTTCTTTCTGCCAACTAGTTACACTGAAAAAAGAACATTTAAAAATGTTGATTTCTACACATACATGACTAAACTGTTCCAGTTATAAGACAAATAATTAAAGTAGTTGATAGAGTAAAACACTTCAACATCAACAAGTTCATATTTGTACAGGAAGGGGGGGAGAAGACATTCAAAGCAGGTAAAGTAACTGTCTTAATGTTTCAGAAGAGTTAGCATGGGAGCTGTACTCCAAAGACCTGAAGAGGAGTATAGATAGTGAAGTACTGAGCAAAATCCTTACCTGTTATACTCAGCTTGTCTGCATGCATACTTTTAAATAAAATGTTCCATGATTTTTCTCTGATCTTAAGTCCAACTGCTGTATTATGAACCATGTCTGTAAAGCTAAACTTGCTTCCTCCATGATAGTATGTTGTCATCTATACCACTGACTGAGAAAAGCTGATTACCTATCCTAACCTTCAAATGATTCCTGGATATTCTTTGGAAGAGAACAATTTACTTGGGCCACAGGAACTCTAAGGAACATATTAAGTGTGCAAGAGAAAGCTCTATTTTGTTTAGATTAAGAAATCATCTAATGTAGACTTTTTTTAAGCTTATATGTGTAAAATAAATTAAGTTCTCTTCCAGAAGTGGGTGGTGGGATTCAAAATACAGGAAAAAAGTGTTAAGTGTCCCTACAATGAGAATTTCAAATATCATGATTTCACCATTCTTCCATGAATCATCTAAATTGGCTGCCTGTTCAGCTCTATTCAATATGATGAGCTATGTCAAATGGACCAGCAATTCTGTCCCAAGAAAACAGCCACTTGTTGCACATTGTGTGACACATTTACCAATGTGTTTAGCAAGCTCTGGGAATTCATACTGGATGGATGAAGGAAGGGTTCAAAAAAAAGCTCCAGAAATTTGTGGAATAAAAGTTTGAAACTGAAACATGTTACTGCATGAAGTCAGCCAGCCGTAGATTACTGGAGGTGGCTGTTCTGCTCTCACCAAAATTATGGATTTTGTACTCCCACCATTATCCTCACTTTTCAAACTGTAGCCTTTAAAAGATTTGTGTTCCTCTCTTCTTAGACAGTGTCTGAATAGATAACAACTTTGCATTTAGATGTGATTTAAGCAAATAGGTTTTCAGGGAGCTGTTGAAGCATTCCTAATCTGGGAAGCATTCCTAATCTGGTCTCTGAGAAGCTCTGCAGTGACTACATAGGAAAACCAAAATTTATTCCTTTACCCTTGTAGATGGTTCTCTTAAGTGTCTTAGAATAAGCAACTGAATATTGTTTATTTTTTATATTGTTGTTAATATTTTACTAGTCCTACTGAGAATTATGAAGTCTTAACCAATGTAAAGCATAGTATCCTTTACTAATAATGCATACTCAGATAAAATAAATTAGCCGACCGGCTTGGCAACAGCTAAGCAAATAATTTTCTATACATAGTGAACAGTTAATTATCTGCCCAATATGCTAGTCAGTTCAAAACCTGTGGCTGGCTAGAATTAAGGGCATAGCTTGCCATTCTGTAACCACTCTTCACTTACACATATGAACCATCAATTTATGATTTAACATAAAGAAACAACATTGACTATCCAATGGCAGTGAGGTACCACAACATGAACCCAAAACTTTGACGTATCTCTATAGCTGATATTATTACTCTATAGAGAGTTACTGTTGAAGTTGATGCAATTATTGTATAGAGATTACTAAATCAATATTTAATGAAATGGTTTCAAGAGGTATGGTAAATAAAATCATGAGGTACACATAGACACATCTTCTAAAACTGTTAATTTTTCTATCAAAAAAACCTGCCAGAAACCCAAAAGGTCTCTTCACTTTCAGGAGTAAAATTACAATATAAAAATAGTATGAAAATATCTTCAAAGACACTTTAAAATCTTCTGGCAATTTTGACTCGTATACTTTAATAAGGATTTACCTCTTATCTAACATCTCCTCTTTGGCTATTGCCTTAATACATCCAATCTGTTGTATTTTCTTTTACTTTGTGACTGAACATACCATTGCATCTAAATCTTTTCTATCATAGAATCTTCTGTATCAGCTTTTAGATTATTACCAAAATATATTCAATATTAGAAGTAGGCTGTGGGCTAATGGATTTTTTCTAGAATTTCCAGTAGACCTGAAGAATGAAGAGTAAATAGATTTTTGATAGCAATTAGGCTATGTCCTAAGTTATTTTTTACTTAACAAGAAACAAAAAAACTGTCTGCAGAGTGAAAAAAATGGCAGAAGTATTATTTGGCTACACTTAGATATTGACTAATTTAAACTCTAATGCACTGAAATTTTACAGAGTTATCACATTTCGTCATGTTCCTGTTTCACTAGCTTCTATGAAAACATAGAATTTAAAATAATCATGTGAATTATGAAAGACTGAGACTTTGGTATGTTAAATATTCTGGATTGCTGGTAACTATGACAGTCCAAAACAATTTTCTGATACTGAAATATCTTTAAATACCACTCATGAAAACTTAGATGCAATAATTCTATGTATTTTTTTTTATGTTATATAAAAGTTCTGTATCAATATATCAAGGCAACAGTACCTGTGCCAGAAATATTTTCACTCTTGTACACTGCTGCCTTTTTAAGAAGCAATGAGCGTTTAAAAAAAATTCAGATTTTAATTTTTCACAGAAATTTAGTCTGCAGCGGTTACCTTTGGTTATAACTGTTATTACTAATATTTTTTCAGCCTCTGAAATCTTAGACATCTCATAATTCTGAAGAGGAACTGTCTGCAGAAATGAAGCTGGATTATGGTCCAGCTTTGAAAACTACAAAAACTGAAACCTTGTTTTATACAAAACTACTATGAACATGTAAAGTCAGGAAACAGTTCACATTATTCTCATTGCAGGATCGGGATCGTGTTGCAGACATGATTAGATAGAAGAGATTGGTTTTTTCCCCTCTCATGTCTACTTTAACTACCATTTATTCCATAAAGATTTGAGCAGTATTTTTATTTTGGCAAAAAGCTGGTGCATGAACTTTAAGAGAATGAACAGGTATCAAAGTTATAGCCTTATTCTTATAAAGGGAAAAAAAATCCAATTTTGTGAAATGTATTAACTTCTAAGAGTCTATAAAATTGGAATGTAATATATTTTTCTTAAAGCACTGAACCTCTCAGGTTTGGATTTTTAAATTTCTAAGTTAACTTCAAGAATTGTCAAAATGAAAGGAAAAATTTGAAACTATATCTGGGGTTAAAAAACCAAACAAACAAAACAGAAAATGGTTTAAGAATCCACACCTTCAATCTTCTCTAAGAAGCTGGAAAATAGCCAAACCAATATGACTGTATGATTCATCATTGAAGATAAGAGTATAAGATCTTTCTAAATTTCTAAAATAAATCAAATTCTTTCTAATAACTTTTGCTAATAACTTAGCAAAAATGCTTCTTGGAAGAAACTTCTGTTGCCATAGTACACTTCAACTAAAATTATAAAGCTCTTGTCATCCCAGCTGCTAAACATAAAACATACACAAATCAAAAGGAATTATATTACTATTCTCAGTGAAATTCACATTTACTAGACATTATTATTGACACGCCTTCCACAGTTTTCTTCATGCATTTTCTTGATATCACATGTGGACCTGTCTAAGTATCTAAAGTATAAACAGTGTGAGAAAATATATATATTTATTTTAAAATACACTGGAAATAGTAGCACTGTAATAGCCTCTGTACCAAATTTTCTTTGTAACCCAAGACCTGATGAGAATCACATAGTGTTACAGCATGCAGAGTTCCGCTTTTCAGACAGGTTAGTGTTTGGTGCTGAAAAGTATTCAACATGCTAATTACACATCTCTTTACAAAAAGGCCATCCAAATTACATGCTACATAAGTGACCTTAGGCTGGCCTAATCACAGAATGTAGGTGTCTAATATTAGTAAAGAAGGGGGGGTTACAACCACCAGAAGTCAAAAAACGTTAAAAAAGAAACAGTAACACAGTATTTCTGCAAGGTATATGAAATGTAAAATGGTGTTGCCAGGCCATATGTTTAATAAGGTGGGTCCTATGATGACTCACAATCAACTACACTTGGCCGAATTCTCCTTCCATATCAACTTGTTATAAAGTATATTAACTGCTTGGATATATATTGGTAAACCACAGTCAGGAATTTCACATGAAAACTTCATACACTAAGTCACCTCAAAAGTGTTTGATGTCATCTGGTGCATTTATTAAACCATTGACAGTGGTTTTTGATTATCCTAAGACAGAGGAATATGCACAGAGTTTCCACAATCAGTATAAGTTATACTGAGGAGTTCTGAATAAAAGTTCAGTTTTTCATTGACTAATACAAATTTTTTTCTCTAGCTGTTCTTCATTACTTGTTATATCTGAACTGCATTTCAAGATCATCTGAAGACTGATGATCAAAAAATTATAGCTGGCAAGATCTAGCTGGCAAGATGAAAAAATGAAACAAAACTTTATGCAAGCAAAAGCTTGTAACTAATATGCCAAGCAGAAGTGAAAAAAAAACAAAACAACCCTAACTTGACACTGAAAAACATTCAAGTGTTCTGAGACAAAGTACCATGCCCTGACATATTTGCAAAACAGTCATTCCATTAAAATATAAACCTAGCATCAACTGTGTCCCTGACTGTTTTTACATATCAGGTAGAAAACAGACTTGATGGAAACCTGTGAAATAACAGATACAATTCTGTGTAGACTTTCTATCTATTTCTCTGTGGGGAACTGAGAAGAAAAAACTAAGTTTTGCAGACTGTGATACCTCACACACCCTTCACATTGAACAGTGAAACTGCATGACTGATGATAATAAAAATTTCCAGTGCATCTGAAAAATTACCCAAAACCCCAAAGGACCACTATACCACTAAATCAGTAACAATTAAAGGTAGTCTTATCTCTAAGTTCCATACAGACTGTAAAGTTAATTTGCAACAGAAAAAATGAGGGTACAAGGAAATAAAAAAAAAACAAACAAAACAATACTTATTTATCAATAATGAGGAAGGAGTTGAGGTAGAAGAGAGGTGGGAGAGAGAGAGAGAAATAAAAAAAAAATGTCAGAGCAGTGGAAAAACTTCATGTTGAGACATTTTCAAATGCAAAAGCTTGACAGTACAATAATATCTTTGTGAGAAGTTGAGATCTCCGGTCCATCAGCTAGGAAGACATCAGTGATCAACTTTCAGGGTTAATTGTCCCCTTTTGGTTTTAGTTGTCATATTGGATTTACTTTTAAAAGGCCATCTAAGAAGTAACAGGCTGAAAAGATGATCTCAGCTCATCACTCACGATTTAGCTTGCAGTACAGCCTATCCAGAGACTAATAAGTGGATCAACACTCCTTAGTATATAGCACATAGCTGTCAAAGGGTAGATTTCAAGATTAGTAGATTTAAGCACTTTTACAAGAAGGCAAAGATGACACACCAAAAGTTATTTGTCTTTTAAAGACATAATTGTTTGAATTGACCATTTATTTTTTGTCACATTTCCTCTGTGTGAAACCTCATTAAAGAAGTATTTAAAACCATTCCTTGAAAAAAGGTTAATTATTTTTAACAAGGTTAAGAAATGCCAAATAACTAAAATGCAATTGACATGACATGAGCATCAAAACCTTTTGCTCAGTAGTAACTTGTAGCTTTTACTAATTGGGTTGAGTTTATCCAGTGAATAGTTCAACAAAGCAGAATGTTAGAGGAGGGAGTCTGGAAAACCTGTGACTGACAAGCCAAGAGGCTCAGGGGGACCTTAATGATTTGTATAAATACCTGATGGGGAATTATGAAAAAGGAGCAAGTTATGCCCAGTGACAGGTTGAGAGGCAATGGAGATAAACTGAAACTCAGGAATTATTTATTTTTTTTTAATGCAAGGATGGTCAAGCACTGGAACATGCTGCCCATGGAAGCTGCAGAGTCTCCACCCTTGGGCCTAACCAAAACCTGCCTGGACAAGACCATGGGCAGTGCTACAATCTGATGTAACTTATAGTTTTTGGATCGATGAGAACACAGTCCAACCACTGAAGGTCAGGTGTAAGCCTAACGTTTTATTTGACTACTAACACAAGCTAAGTGATATAACCCAGTGAAGACATGGCAAATATGTTGGAAGGGAAAACAGAGAAGGTGAGAGAGAAGAGGGGAGAGAAAAGACTGAGGTAGACTGAGAGCGGGGCAGGGGGAAGATGGAAAGAAGATAATGAGAGAGAGAGAGAGAGGGAGAGGGACATCACCACCTATGGATCTCACTGCATCCAGCAATATTTCTTCTTCAGGGTGGAATTCACAGGGAAGGCTGTCGATGTGGTCTACCTGGACTTCAGCAAGGCTTTTGACATCATCTCCCACAGCATTCTCCTGAAAAAGCTGTCAGCCCACATCTTGGACAGGGGCACTCTGTGCTGGGTTAGGAACTGGCTGGAGGGCCGGGCCCAGAGAGTGGTGCTGAACGGTGCTGATCCAGTTGGCGGCTGGTCACCAGTGGTGTCCCCCAGGGATCAGTGTTGGCCCCAGTTCTGTTTAATATCTTTATTGATGATTTAGATGAGGGGATTGAGTCCATCATCAGCAAATTCGCAGATGACACTAAGCTGGGGGGGAGTGTGGATCAGCTGGAAGGCAGGAGGGCTCTGCAGAGGGACCTGGACAGACTGGAGAGTTGGGCTGATTCCAACGGGATGAGGTTCAACACGGCCAAGTGCCGGGTCCTGCACTTTGGCCACAACAACCCCATGGGGAGCTCCAGGCTGGGCACAGAGTGGCTGAGAGCAGCCAGGCAGAGAGGGACCTGGGAGTCTGGATTGACAGGAAGCTGAACAGGAGCCAGCAGTGTGCCCAGGTGGCCAAGAAGGCCAATGGCATCCTGGCCTGGATCAGGAACAGAGTGGCCAGCAGGTCCAGGGAAGTGATTCTGCCCCTGTACTCAGCCCTGGTGAGGCCACAGCTCGAGTCCTGTGTCCAGTTCTGGGCCCCTCAGTTCAGGAAGGAGATTGAGGTCCTGGAGCAGGTCCAAAGGAGGGCAACCAGGCTGGTGAAGGGACTCCAGCACAAGTCCTGTGAGGAGAGGCTGAGGGAGCTGGGGGTGTTCAGCCTGGAGAAGAGGAGGCTCAGGGGAGACCTCATCGCTCTCTACAACTCCCTGAAAGGAGGCTGGAGCCAGGGGGGGTTGGGCTCTTCTCCCAGGCAACTTTCAACAAGACAAGGAGGCATGGACTTAAGCTTTACCGGGGGAGGTTTAGGTTAGATATTAGGAAAAAAGTCTTTACAGAGAAGGTGATCAGGCACTGGAATGGGCTGCCCAGGGAAGTAGTGGATTCTCCGTCCCTGGAGATATTTAAAAAGAGACTGGATGTGGCACCCAGTGCCATGATCTGGTAACCACGGTAGTAGTGGATTAAGGGTTGGACTTGATCTCAGAGGTACTTTGAACATGTCTGATTCTGTGATTCTGTGAAGGAGGCATGTAAGTATAGGGTACATCAATTGTTCTGTTTTAGGATGAGGTAGAATGTTCTCTAGCAGAGACACTTGCTTGAGTTTTCAGTTGCAGGTGCAGTAAGTGATAAACTGAAATAGTTCAGAACATGAAGCTAACATACTCCACCAGTTTCTGTGAGAGGATCAAAGCCAGAAAAGCAATGTTTCTCTACTAACTGCTCAAAACACTAAGTACAGGAACAGTTGGGAGAGGAGCATAAGAGCAGTAATAAGGGTATTTTCACAGGCTTATGTAACCCAAAATCTTAACTCCAGGAGGGTCATAAAAATATGCGTAGGGAGGAATGTATTATATCTTATGTGCACAAATGTTTCTTCATTAGGTCTATAGATGATGACACACATTGACAACAATGGTAATTGTGACTTTGAGGAAAAAAACCAAAAATATGTGGGGAAAGGGAAAAGAAAGATAAAGGAATGAAAAGAAACAGCAAAGAAATCTGTAGAAAAAATTCAAAGGGAGGAGAAAGGAGAGCTGTCCCCAGCAGTCAGAAAAGAAGAGATACAACTGAGTTCCTGGGTGAGTTTTCATTGTTGATCCTCTCTAGAAACTGGGTTGGCAATAAAGCATCTTCTATCATAAATATAAGGCTTTCATCAGGACCTGCCTAAACTCCCTAGTGGTTGATCCTGCTTATTAGTGCTGATTGGAGCATGCTACGACAGAGGCTGGAAAGGTAAGGGTTTTACATGCTAACTGGTCAGTAAGTTTTGTCCATGCATATTATTGGAAAAACCTGCCCAAAGCAAGCAAACAAACAAAAAACAAAAGAAAACAACAAAACCAAAATCAGATTCTCAAAGCAGTGGCAGTCACTTTAACCAGTAGCAACCAAACAGTATGGGAAAATGGGAAAAATACTGAGATTTTGGAAAGCCACAACAAATTGCTTGAGAATTTATAAAGCCTGAAATAAAGACAGACTACAGCTTTCATATGGAAAGCCCTGAGAATTACACAGGTCAAGACATCTAAGAATCTCTGGGAAGATAAAAAAATAAAATAAAATAAAGGACCATAGCTGCCTGAACTTGGTCACCTGTCCAAGGAAATACACTCATATCTGATGAGTGAGATTCCTCACTCTTCTTTCATCCTAGGATGAGATGCATAGGTTTTCATAAATTCAGTTTCATGAGCTGAAGTTCAACTGATATTTTCCTTATTCTGTAGCAAAGGTAGACCTTTCCTTCTCTTTGATTTGGAGCAAAGAGAAAGATGAAAAACATCCAATGAATAATAATGATAATTTCTGGGACTTTTCAATCTTTTTGGAAGCTGTCTACAGGAAACTTAGAAGCATAAGAAATTTATTTGCTAAAGGGGTAGGCAGCAGTTGATCAGCACTTGTCAGTAGCTCAGTGATATCTAAAACATTGAGGTTAAGTGTCCCATAATATGTTTATACATTATTGTACATACAACAGTAGACATATGTATTGCTATAGACTCCAAAGGGAGTGGGTTTGGCTTTTTTTCAGGTGCTATGGTTAGAGTGGGCCAGGCTAATAATATGGCACCAATATAAGGACCTAGAGGGATCTGGGGGATACAAGTGGGGCAGAACAGAGGCGGGTCAGTATTCCCTCCCATTTCCTGCCACACTCTGAAAGCCAGTAGGCCCAGAAACCAAATCCTGTTCCCTTCTTTGCTGCTTTGTTGCACTTGGAGGTCTTAGAGAAAGGCTCCTGCTTTTCCATCATCTTACCACATGGTCTGCCAAATCCAGACCCATGGGTTGCTAGGAAAAACAATAGCTTCCTGTTCTGAGTAAGCCCTGCCTCAAGGGACCCTCAGACACCTATCCCTGATATCACTTCTTGTATATTTGGTTTTGTATGTATTTGTTCCTCACCCCACGTGCTGCTGTCCTTCCTCTGTTCCAGTAAGCTCCTTCCAGTTTTACTTTCCAACCTTTACATATCTCTTCCTCATTTCCTTCATCTGGAATAGGTTGCCTAGGGAGACTGTTGATTCTCCATCCCTGGAAGTGTTTAATGCTAGGTTGCATGAACCCTTGTGCAACCTGGTCTACTGGGAGGTGTCCCTGCCCATGCAGGGGGCACCTTGATAATCTTTACCATCCCTTCCAACCCTAACCATTCTATGATTCTATGATCTTCTTTCCCCTCTACCTTCCTTTGGGAGGGTGGAGGGGGTTAATAAAGAGCAGTTCTGTCCTTTGTTTTTTGGATCACTCTGATGAATAAACTGAGACATCAGGAAAATTCTAACATTCCAAAACATTTTGAAACCATCATTCAGAAACATTTTTCATATAAAGAAAATGAAGAAAATGAGAGAAAATTAAAACACTTTCTTGAAACACAGAATTTTTTTTTTTTTTTTAATTTTTTTAATGTGTGTATGGGACATGGGCATTCTTATAATTTGAAACAAATGTTTGTTACACAAACAACTTAGAGAACACCTTGAGCATGCTTTTGCTACATCACTCGTTTGGGAGTCATTGATACCATGGTTTCCATGAAACAGATCCATTTCACTATTGAGAATCCCCTACAAAGCAATTAGAAAGTTAACAAGCCAGGAAAAAAAGCTGTTTGTATGTCAGCAAAGACACACAGTTACTTTTGGAAGTATCAAAATTGCAGGGAAATATAAGTCCTTATTACACAAAGGTTAAAGATTTATGGGTTTCTTTGTCTCTGGTCAGATTACAAGGGTCATCCTCCTGGAAGAAAAGAACTAAAAATATTTCATGCTGGCTGTGTCTTCTATTAACAGTGTGCTGTTTCTGTCCATAACATCTCAAACAGAACTGTATTATTTATCATAAGCTATATTCTGCTTCCTACCTGAAAGCATAAACACGTTGAAGTTTGAATTATAGGACAAAATTGGATGAACTCAGCTGCATAAATCACTGTATTTTTAAAATCGGCTCAGGTGTACTAATTTACACCTCAAAATTTTACCTGTCATTAAAACAAAGGTGACACAAATTATAACTTCTGAAGCAAATTTTCAGAAAAAATAATCTGATAACATTTAGGCTGAAAAAGAAATATATATTTAGTTCTGTCTCTGTTGCAAAGTCAATTCACTTAATCTTCTTGGTTGATATTCACATCCAATCATCCTTTGACACTGAGCTTGAGGAAGTTAGTTATGTAGACCTGAGGGAATTTATCTCTTAGTTTCTTGTGTGAAAATCCATAATAACAGCTTCTCTATCTGCAAAAAGTAGATGTATTTTACTATCACTGATCCTTTACACATTTTAGATGTAGAGATTGTATTCATAACATTCTTTCTGTAAAGTTCGTAGCAGATCTGCTCCAAATACATGTGAACACTTGCATAAAACTGATCTATTTATTTCAATGAAAATTGTAGCATAAAGTACCTCTTTGATTACAGCTGCTGTATCTTGAGCCTGAACCTCTCTCAGCTTTGGTTATGCATGATTCTCAGAGCGTTTTTTTCACTACTGTATCTTAATATAGGAAATCTTCATAATTGTGCAGCTAACAGAATGCAATAGGTCTCATGCATACTTTCCAGGCTGAAGTGGTACAGTTCGGTGTGTTTCTCTGCTCATGCTGAAGCATTGCTTGAACTATTGTGATTCACTGAACTTTAAATATTTCTTGTCTTCTATGAGAACAATTCAAGGCCATCAGATAATGTGGCAAGCCATTCATTTTACAGTAAAGCGTGTGGCTCGGTAGCAGAGATGGAAGATTTAACACAAGAAACCCTTCTAATATTCTTTAGAAGTACTAGAAGCCCACTGATGATATTTCCCTGAAATGAAAGTGCTGTCTTTATTTATTCATTATTCTCTCCTTTTCCTTTAAACTGAAATCAGTTTGGGGTGGGGTATGTGGGGGGAATAATAAAAAGAAAAGACAGTCTTTCCTTGGTAAATTTTATTTCAACACTGTCTTTGACCCAATACTTCGTGTTACAAAGTCTGATATTTTCCATTTGCTAGTAACAGAATTTTAACTGTTTCTTAAGTCATCTTTATGCTATTAAATTCAAGGGGATAACATCTAATATTATAACCATTGCTTCGTAGACTGCAGGACAATTCAAAACATTAGCTAAACCCTCTCTTTAGCTTAACTATAGCTAGGAGTCAGGACTAGTTTTAGCTAGTTCAGTTTATTTTTCTTAATAAAATTTTTGAGATATAAAACCTTTAGAAAATATTTATTATGTGAATATTGATAGATCCAAAGGAGAGTAACATATATAATAGCAGAACAAGACATAAAGCATTGGCTTACTAGAAAAAAAGCAGAAAAAACACACCAAACTTAAAAGCCAGATGTTAAGAAAACCTGACTGAAAAGGTACTAAGTAATGACTGAGTAAAAGAACTGTCACATGGGATTTGCTATAACATATATAAAAATATATATTATTAATTTCAGGAAAGTATTCATATTTTACATTGCAAGTTGAGCTGAGGTAAAAGTATATGTGTGTCTGATGTTTAGTTTTGTTTTGCTTTTGTTTCATTGGGGTTTTTTTTGTTTGTTTTTTGTTTTTCTCTAAAAGTGAAAACAATGAACAATTTTTGACTGAAAATGTCAAACCTAGGGTCCAAGGAATGACTCATATCCACCCTTGCTTTTATTTTGTCTTATAAATTCCTGATGACCTGATGTCATTCAAAAAAAGTTAAAATAAAGTGCTTTATAAAATAAAAATAAAAAATGACATATGCAAACCTTCCATTCTTAAATGGCAGTTTTTCTCAACAATAAGATGCCTTGTGTTCAAAAGCAGTGTTATGTTCAATTCTCCTCTATATGATAAGGAATTTAAGACTCCAGGATTAGAACTCAAGGGAAATTAAATTGTGTTTACCCAAGAGTCAAATTTTCTACTGAAGATGATAGTGAAGTCCACAGATTTTGTATGAAAGTGATGTGGTCTGAACTTTTTTTACTTGTTGCTACAGCATAACTACAACTTCTGGGCAACCACCAGCCTTCTAGAAAATAATTATCTCCTTTACTGTTTTCCATTCAGGTTCCTTCTGAAACTTGCAGCTTCAGAACAGTGTACAGAAACTGTTCCTGTATAATCAGGTATCTATATGATTTGTTTAGATACTCAAAGAGGTATGATTTAAAAGTTTTCCAAGTGTTGCTCCATAGATATAAGTATGTCCTTTTACAGTTAAGTACTAATCATCTTTTTCACAAGAATTTTTTTCTGGGTAATGTTATACATGGGAATAAACAGTCAAACTTAACATAATCTGTACACCTCCAAGAGCAACTGCAAGCAAATACTCACAATCAGTAATAAAATGTTACATAAATTTCCTATACTTCATCTTTTCTTGCCTGTCAAAAGGGATCAATTTACATTTCAAATAGCAGACTTTTCTTGCTTCCTGCAGCTTCTGGCAGAGACAGCAGCTTTTCATCTGAATTAATGAAAGTGACAAAGAAACAAATGCCATTTTGTCACTTTCTAGTTCAGTGCTTTAAGGATCATCCTTATCATGTGAAACTTCACAGATACCCTGATTGCTAAGGCATGTTCTTTACAACAATTCACTCTGAAAGGAAGCAGCTAATTTTGGATACCAGATTTTGGAGTCTTCACTGATTCCTGCAGGTTTTGTTATATGGCTTTAATGCAGAAGACAAGCAACAGAAAATGGATGTAGCTGTGTAGTCTAAATGGAGCTGGCACCTTAATTAAGATACACACAGAGAGTTCAGAGTCTCACACCAGGCTTAGGAGTTGGACAGACCAGTTGCCCAAACTGCCTTCCTTCCTAATTTTCGTACAGCTTTATTGACATTAGTTACCCTGGATGGGTTCTTAATTAGGCCTTAATTAGATCTTCTCTGAGCAGAATAAAACAACGTTATATCAAAATCATAAACAATAGCCTCCCTGCTAAGACTTCAAACACTGGCAACACCAGCTAAGGGGAAGAGATGTTAAGAGTAGAAAAATCCAAGGACAAACAAAACAAAACAAACAAAAAAATCACACCTCAACAACAACAACAAAACAAAAAAAAACCAAAAAAAAAACCCAAACCAAACAAAAAATCGTTGCAGTCAAAATGTTTTTAAATTGTCACAGTAATGTTGTCTTTCTAAAAAACAATGTTTTTCTAAAAAAAGATGATGCAACACAGTCTTGAGAGACACTTTTCTTCAGCAACATTGAATTCAAGATCTCTCAACTTTCTTTTCACTGTGCCACAAGCCAGACACAAATGGGGTCCATGTGATAATATTGCTTTACTTTTTGATTTTACTTGGCTGCCATAACTATTAGTGCAAGAGCTAAGGGCTATGATGCTTTGTGTTCATTTTATGTAGTTGGAATAATGTCTTCTGCCACTGTACTTTATGAATCCAGATGAATGACAGAAATATATGTAAGAACTACAGTTCACAGTACAAAAAATTATGAAACCTATACAATGAAACATAAATAACAAAATATAATATGTAATATTTAATATGCCATATAACTTTAATGTGACATATACAATGTTATTCATGTGATATTATAAATAATAACATTGTAACTGTTTTCTTTCTTTTTCAGAAGTGCCCTTTTTGTCTGTGCTAATATGCTTTTAATGAAGAAGAAATGAAATTTTAACATTTCAAAGTACCACTCAGTATCATCGCTGAGCTAACTGTATTGTGCAGTTCATTGAAAAAAAAAAAAATTTTTTTAAAATCTCATCCTTTTACAAACTTCATTCCCACTTATTTCTTTCTCACACAAGCCAAGTATATTCTGTCCACAGGCAAGGGGGAAGTGATCATGGCGCTGCAAACAACTGACAACCAGAAGTAAAATAATAAGACAGAAGCCACAGAATCCTTAATCACACTGGACTGTATGTCTAGACTTACACAAATATACCTGCCTTCCACTATCAAGAGTTAGCTAGCCAAGATAAGACCAAACTGTTGAGTCCACAGCAAAACTGGCATTGGAAGAACATGTATCCTCCACTCCTCCTCAAGTGATTTATAGTAATTGAGGGCATTTCTGAAGTGTATTGAATCCAGTTATCCACTGTGACTTGCCCTTTCAGAAAAAACAAAGGCAGAACTATTCCTCTGTACAATTTAATTTCTCTTCACGGTTGTAATTTTAAAAGCTTGAGCTAGAATTTAATTGGAATCACTGGAACTTTAGTAGTGCCACTGATATCTGAAACAGAAGTATTTTACAACATAAAAGGATGATATATTTTATTACAAAATCCTTTTAATTTAAATATGTCTTTCATTCAGTCTCGACTGATTTGGACTTTAAATGAATTTTCTGCAAGGCATTTCCTAAGAACCTAGGAAATGCCATGTTATTTGACTAGATGTCTGTCTAAAGACATATTTGAAAAGCAGAGTGTACTCTTTCAATAGTAATCACTATAATATGAAACGTATCAAGGTTAGAAAGTCCCTTTACAGGCACCTAGGAAATAATTCACCCTCTTAAGGAATTTCCTCTTTCACCATAAGAATGTCTGGCTTATGATTTAAACAAGTTTCGTATTTCTTGAAAACCTATATAAAACATTACTTTACTCTGAGAATAGAGTTCAATTATCTTTAAATCCTTCTATTCTTTGCTTCAATGGTACCTCCTGGCAATAGGAACTGCTGATTAATTATACATTTAGAAAAAGACACACTTTTTTCTATTTTTAAAAAAGGATGTCCTCAAGTAAATTGCACTGCAGGAATCAAGATCTGAGTTTCCTTTCTGCTCTAGCTTCTTCATAGTGTAGATTGCATTTTCACTCAAGAAAAAAGATGCAATGCAGTGGGAAAGTAAGACCCAGTCCAACAACAACCATAAATTACAACCTGAGTCAGAAATGGAAACAAAGATAAAAGAATTCTTTGCAAGGTGAAATCTGAAGACAGCGGCACCATTTATTTTCTCCAACGATCTAAATGTGGCGCGGAATACTTTGGGTGTGTTACAGTATTGACCTTACTTAAAAGAATCCCCTTTGATACCAACCCCGTTTTTCCATGTATTTCCCAAAGACATACCCTAACAATATTATCATTACCTTGTGTGAAAGTGATATCACTGACCTTATTCTTCTAAGTGAAAATTATGGACACTCCGATATCTACCCTTCCAACCTTCTTTCAATGTAAATGAGCACTGACAGGCAGTAGCCTTATGTCATAGACATATAGATCCTCAGTCTCAGAGGATGCAGAATAGCAATCTCTAATTTACCTTCTAGGTTTCTCCATGCAGCAGAAAAAAACAAAAAAAAAAGGAAAAAACTTCACCCCTACATAGTAATGTTCCTATTGATTTTCTGACTGGATTAATTAAATGGTCCAGAAATAAAACTGAGATAATTATTAAAAGTATAAAAAGTAATAAATGGTGAAAATACATCTATTAATTTTGCATATCACAAAGGATGAAGAGAGAAGAAATGTGAAAACACGAAATAGTCTGAAAAAGCCATTCAGGCCATCAAGGTATAGATGTTTATATGACTTTTTCTTCCATTTTCTCCAAGCCAGAAGAATTTAATTAATGTCCTATGTGAAAGACATTGTCTGAAGTCATAGCACTAAAAATACTCAATGGCAAAGCTGTCAGCAACTTTATGAGAGACAGGGTTTTATTAGTGGCTCCTCTAGAAGTTGTTCTGAATTAAATTTTTCTTCACTTTGATATTATTATTATATTATTAATTATTAGTAGTATTGTTATCATTGTTATTGTTATTATTATTATGGTTGCTGTTATTGAATATTAATTTTCCCGACCAAGACTTGAAAGTATATCTTTTAATTTTCATTAGGCATGAAAGAAATCTAGCAGACCAGACTGTAAACATATGTGGAAGGTGAACATATCTGCTTCACAGAGGTGATCCCATCAAGGATCTTTTCTGTTCACAGAAGGTAATAAGAAAACACGCAGGCACAAAACTGGTAGAAAAGGGACAGTGGAGACAGTGCCAAGGACGAAACATATTCAGTCACTAACTGATGGGTCATGAAGAAACTCTGGGTACAGCTATGAAGAGGAACAGCTTGGGATTTGTCACTCATAAAGGGAAACAAAAACATTAATATTGTGGATATTTGAGGGGAGTGTCGGTGGGCTTATGCAAAACTTAGGAGAAACTAAGCCCTGAACCTATGTTCTTAAATCCTGTGGCAGGTGTCCCTGTGCCAGCGGATTTGTTATCCCATGCAATTGTGAGAGCTGTAGGTGCCTGTTTCTGGGACTGTAAGTGGATTTGGCACCGGATCACAGGCAGATGGAGATGCAGGTGCACTGGCATGGTGGTGTCAGCAGCTGGAGACAGTGGAATCTCAGGATCACCATCCGGAATAGGGGGGGAAATCAGCCTCAGCTTCTGTGTGGAAATGGTCCATGTACTGAAAAATCAGCTATGGGGAACCAAGTGAGTAAGGCAAATGAGGGGCTGAGTACCAGGTGAATGGTTGGAAAATGTTGGTAGAATTCAAGACCAAAGTCACCTGAAGTATGATTTTCTTTATCTAGACTAAACGTCCTCAGCCCAAAGCTGTTTGTAGACAGTTGAAAAATCATTGTGTTCTGTAGTTTCCTCAATAACTAGGAAAATTTAAAATACATAGGAGAAATGTGACTCGTCCGAGATATGACTATAAGCAAGTAGAGACAGTGCATGCAGACCATGGTACAAAACATACGCTTTACAATTTTCTCTAGGTGATGCTTGAAAAAGCTAGATATTCACTGTCATGTCCTTGTCTCAATTGAATAACAGGGAAAAAAATCAGATATCTCGCATTATGAGTACTTCAATCGAGATTTATGACAAATTTGACATTTAAAATGTGAGTGATGTGACCATCACAAGATACACCTTACAATTATATCAGTGGATTTATACTTTTGCAAGAAGTCTGAATTATATATTCAGGAGCAGGTGGCGTTTTCAATGTGAAACTCTTCCAACACTATCACTCACACAATAAAAAAGACACCCTTTCATAGCTGATAGGTTTTATATGAAGTATTGATTGAAAGCAAACAAAGATCTGATAACACATTATGCAACAGGTCATACCCAGGTAAATGTGCCTCCTGACATTTACCATTATAAGTTGGTAAGATTGTTCTATCAGTAGACAAAGTGATTTTTTTCTGTTGCTGTTATTTTTACATCAACAGTATACTTTTTATTGAAGAAAACAAGAAACAAAGTATCACTGACTTGAATTTCAGGAGTACTTCTTATTTGTCAGCAATGGTATACATATTCTCTATTCTTGTAAAATGTTGTAATGAACAATGAGTAACGAATAAGAGAATGAAAATTCTGGTAATCCATAGAAACACCTAAAGTTGAACTTATACATAAATTAAAAATCTAAATACAAAATTTTCACCCAAATCCATGTTCAGCCATTGACTAAATCCAGAAGTACTTACACACTGTATGCACTGTTCCACTGAGGACATGTTGAAGTTTCTCTATCCTATTGCCAGCATGATATATAACTACTCTTCTAAGGACTTCCCAAATGTAGATTAACTGATATGTCATATATTTTTAATCTCTCTTATGTGTGCTCTCATTGTAAAACTGAGTGAAACACAGAACTTGAGGACTGAAGCAAAAGAGGTTAGAATTTATAACAATTAAGATTCTATTAAAAACTATCCAAAAGTACAGAGAAGTGGAAGAAGAGAATGAAAATCTAGCAACGTTAATAATTATATTAAAAAGGATATTTCTACAAATAATGGGAAAATATGGATTAAGGAATATAAATTAAAGAGTTTAGAGACATTTGAAATGTTTAAGACCTAGAAAATTGTTTTAATTGGAAAAGAAAAGACTGCCAAGGTAAACTGAAGATACGTACTGTATGGAAGTATAATGGTATCAAAAGAGAGAGCATAGTTCTGTTGTGGAAAAAGTGATCTCTTCTGAAAGTATCTCTTCCAAAAGTATCTCTTCTGAAAGAAGTGTCACATGGCACAACGAGTCCTTAACAATTAATTGTATTGTCTGTCAAACTGAAGATGACACTATGACAAGAAGATAGAATTGGAGAATAATAAAAAATGTGATGTCTAAAAGCTGACATAGGTCTTGAAAAAAGGTATGAGAAGATAAGGATCACTGCATATTGAAAGGAGTCATATAAGTGCAGTTTATTTTCTAGTTCAGTTTATTTTCTATCTAAGAATAAAGTAATATTAGTCAAACATATAATTTGGTTCTCAGTGGGAAAACATAAGTGAAGGCTGTGAATACGGGGATTGGCAAGTGAATGTGAAATGCATAGAATGCTACCAAAGTAGAGGAATTGGAAATGACTTTGATTTGCGTTTGGAACAATATCAGATCAGAATTATCTACTGGAAGTTTTCAAGTATCTATTTTTGAACACATCTTTCCTGGTATTTTCATGTTACTGACTTAAGATTGACAGTAAGATGCTAATTTTCTTGATGACATAGGTGCAGGAAATATTATCAAAACATAAAATGCCTAAATGCTAAGCAGCAATGCCAAACTGAACGTACAAACCGAAACGTTATACTATGGTTTATATACATTAAACTGCTAATCAAAAGCATGCAGCAGTGGATTTAAAGCAGTTTATCTGAGACTGTTATACTCTATTAAAGTTTTAGTGCAGAATCTCTCAAACTGGCCTACAAAGAAAGAGGATAAGTAATTGGTTTACATTTAAATCTAACCTCAGAAAGATTTCCATATTCAAGGCATCTCTTGACTGACTGGTACTCTGAAGGGTAAAATGGCATGTACCTGATGCATACATATGTGCAAATATCAAGTGTTCATGTGTACATCATGTACATATCTAAAACTTCTTTGAATTGTACACAGCTGAAGATTTTTTATGTCCAAGCACTGATGTGAACACTACTCTTTGAAACACTATTCTAGAGCATGCAAAGTGGAGGAGAAAACAGAGAGAACAGATGCATGCACCTGTCTCTGTGTGAATATGTGTTTGATTATCAGTGACTCATCAGTATATCTCCCTGACATTCAGCATTGGAGTGAATGAATGGCCTTTGTTCTTTGCCCTGATCCAAATGCCTTAGTGGCAGATAAGAAGCCTCCTAAAATGGAGTAGCTCTCAGGTACTGCTTATTTACCAAGTACCTTTGTTTACTCAGCACATCTTTCTCCCCCTCTTATTTTATCTTGTGAATATACTAATACTAAGGATAACTAAGAAAAGTCATAGGTTGATTTCATGGTAGACAAACATCTCTTGTAGTGACATTCTTGGCACTTTTCTAGGCAATAGGTTAAGATTTACGAACTATATCAACAAGATCTTTTTATTGATCAATTCAGACAATTGGAGATTATTTTGTGTGCAAAGTTTCTTCTAGATTTCCAGAATTAACAGACTGTGTGTATTATTCTGTTTTTCAATTAGAGAATCAGATTTCTTTATTTTTTAAAAAGATCTGATGATATGCATGATATCTATAACAGGTGATATCCTATTATCTATATTCCACATTTTTCATCATTATAATATCAAGTCTATTGATTCTATTAAAGAAATAATATGATTTGTAGAATTGTGCCCCAACCTAATTATAAATCTAAATAGTTTTGTTGATTAAATACATGACTGAATTACTTGAAGGGCCAGAGATGGTGGTCATCGGGAAAATACTTTTTCAGAACAATTTAATACAAGGACACTATTATTGGAGACAGACTACAAAGCTAGATGAACCTTTATTGAGTCTGATTTCTTTTTTTATATTCACCATAACTATGTTTTCTTATGAATTTAAACACATTATTTCCAAAAATTTCAGCTTTGTTTTAAAATAAGCATTGCATGTCATTTTACTACCAATGTGTTCCCAAAATCCACTACCTACTTAAAAAACTGATCAAGTAGTGATTACCACAAATAAAATCTGTTTGATAATGTGGGCTGCCATGTTACTCACTCAAACAAAGACAAGAAAATGAAATAATATTTTGAGTCACTCTCACACTTCACTGATTTAAATTTTGCATTGAAACTATTTTTACTGGGAACTTCAGTGGACCTACAGTGGGGCTAAAATTTGCTATCAATCACCTGAAAATAAATTCTAGAAAAAAATTCATAGGCACTTATTGTATTTCATTTCCTGCTTTAGAAGAAAAAGATCTTCCATACTGTGCTTTTTTCATGGCCTTAAGGAAACTTGAGTTAAAAAAATAAAAAGTAGAAACCTCAAACAGGAGTAGTTCTCACTGCAACCCAGAAGTAGTTTTAAATCATTAAGTCTAGTGACTTTCACTGAATATCAATTTTCATCTCCAATCCAGAAGTGTCTCATTTTTCAAAAAGTTCCCTTGATGTTCATAGACCTTTTAATTTCCTTGACCCCACCAAAGAATTTTTTTTTTTTCCCTAGGAAATATGATTATTTTTTTAAACAGTAAAAAAAGAAGCTTGTCTTCCATCTGTATTCTGTCCTTTGGGAGTGAGAAAATACATAACATTTAACATCCAAGCAACTGATGTAAAGTACTAAAAAGATTCAGTGCAAGCCACTGAGGACAAGCAGCAGTCCAGGTCTACATATCATGTTGATGTAAGCCAAGCTGAAAATATAGTATGTGTGGTTATTTACTTTAACATGTGTGAGTGTGTAAGTGTATGCATGAATAAGATAACACCAAAGGAAATTGGTGATCTGAAAATATTTTACTAATTGGGAATTTTCATCAGTACTGAAGAAATAACATATATAAATGCATAATTTTTTTTCACAATCCAGTGTTTTGTATTGTCTAAAACCTAATAAAATAACAACAACAATAATAATAATAGTAATTTATATTATATTACTTTATCTTCATTTCCTAATAATTTTAGGACACACATGATGTCCAACCCTTTCTACTGATGCACAGATTTTCCTAGAAAAAGAAAGCAGCAATAAAATTGCTATATGGTTCCAGCACTCAAAAAACATACTTTTTAATGACTGACTTCTTCACTGATGCGGGTAGAAATCTGTGGGTCTGAAGAAAATCTCTGTGAAAGAAAAATGCATAATCTGATTTAATGGAGAAATTCCTAAAAAGAAAAGGTATTGTAACTTCTCAAAAGAATATATTTTTCCACATATGAGGTATCACATGCTTTCAGTAAAAAAAATGGAGTTCAGTGGATAGTGTGTGCAAAATAATCTAAAGCTACATTATTGTGTTGCTGTCATCAACACCATCTACTTTCATCCTAGATTTTCATTAATCTGGCAGCAGACCAGTTAACCTGTTATAGCTGCTGAGAAGACAATATAGTGTCCAATATAATTAATTACTTCTCTCCCCTTTTCTTTCATCCTCACAGCAAAAAGACTAATGATGTCTTGCTTTCTCAGAGTTACCATCTACAGTTTTGTCAATGATAGATTGCATATAAGTGCTATTGTCAAATAGCACAGCAATGAATAACAAGTTAATTGCAGAGATATCATATCCAAAAGCTACACATTTGTTAAAAAAATGGGGGTAGATATGCCTTTTGAGACCTGGCTCATTAATTAAAACAAGACCCTAATAAACAAAGGCACTAAGTCTGCATTAGTTATTCTGACAGGAATGAAAGTTTGGGAACACAGCAAGTAGAGACTGTTTCTCCCTACCAAGGAGCTAATGTGAGGATCAAAATCTCTTTTAATGGGAAGGTTTTCATTGTGGAAGTGTTAATCTTTTCAATAAAGCAACTTCTTCAAACTCTTCTTTCTGAGAGATGCACAAATTGCCTGTTTAACATATTAAGCTAAAATATGTTATTAAGGGTTTCATCTGAATCTGATTGTTTACTTGGTGTATAAACAGTAATAAAACAAATCCCTTTTTTTTACAGTTTTTTACTATTCTCATTTGAGATTCCTGATGTTTCAATTTTCCAGAGGTTCATCTTGAATATACTCCTCAATCAGAGTTTTGTGGTTTTGTGAGATAGAAATAAACAATTCTTACCCTTCTCTTCTAGTGAAACAATTACTGGTTTGAAGCAAGAAACTAGGACATGAGTGAAAGATTACTACTCCTTTGCCTTTTATTAGTTTGCCAATACAGTATTAGATAGTGAATGCCTGTGTTAGCATGTTTTAAAATACTGCTTAGAAGTTTTTCTGGACTTTTAAATATAAATCATCCCCATTTTTAAGTATTTCCTACAGTTTTTGTGATATTGCCATGGGTTTTTTTAATGCAGCTTGGATATGATTGTGAGGAACTCCCTATGAATTATTAATTGCTAAATCACAATTCTTAGCCAAATGTTACAAAATCATTAGTGATGTTACCATAACAAACAGCCAAGATTATGGAATCTGACAATCAGAATTGACTTAATTTAATGTCAGATTATTCAATGAAATAAATAAATTTCATTTATTTATTCTAATTGCATTTTTAGATTAAAAATATTGAAGATTCTTATGAAAGAATTAAATTGTATCCCAGCTTTTAAGTGTGTAGTTTAAACTGGAACAGAATCAGATATGAATGGGGAAAAGAGCCTATTTTGATGCTACTAGTTTAAGAATTAAAGGATGAAAAATATATGGAATGGCAAAAAAAGCCCAAAACCCGGAACACTTGTAAATCTATATTACTTAAAGTTGATTTAGTTCTAATCTAATTAAAATTAATGATTACTTAATTATGGAGAATCATTTAAATGGCTCAGTGGATTTTGGCCTAAGTTTTTCAACTCACAGCAGTTGAATGCTAGGCAAGAAATACTGTGGTTTGTGTAAGTATTTCTTGGGCCTTAAAAAACATCCATTTCTTACTTGATGATGAGCTAAGATTCAAGAGTGCTCCCATTGCCCTTTCTCCTCCATGTCCTCTTCTCTTTAAAGGAAAGGCTATAGCGTACTATAGACCTTCAGGTAACACCCAAATAGACCATTAAAACCCTGGGACCTTTTTTTCATCTCTCAGTGATAGCAGTAGGAGTCTTTCAAACTTTCAAACATTAAACAAAATTTTCAGGTTTATTAACAAATTGTGTCAATTTCTTCGGTGCTTATAAACAGAATGAAAATATTATCACGTTAATAAACCTTATTTTAGTTAGTACTATGGTTTTGTAGAACAATGGTTTGAGAAACTTCATAGCCAAAGGCTGTCCATATTCATAATGATCTGTTCAGAACAGATGGTAAGTCCTGAAAAAATCAAATTTAGTTGATATGGCTCTAGAGAACATGTAGAACTGGTCATAATCTCTCACCTGTTGCAATTCACTGCACTAAAAATTATGCTAAATCACTGAGAAATCAGTTAATTATCAGGTGGGTATTTCTTTTTCTTTGTGTCATAAATACATCTAACACTAAAATGAACCTAGTTTTTGAACCAATTTTCCTTAGTCAAGTAATGCAGTATTTTCTGGTGGGGTGTTTTGATTGTTTGTTTGTTGAGGTTTTTTTGTTTTTTTTAATACAAGAAGTGTGATTTTTTTTGTAGATTTTTTTTGATAGAGTTTGTTAAATATTGGCTTAATTTTTAAAAAAAGATGTATTATTATCCTTTTCTAAATAAATAAGATCTTAGAAATTTTTTTAAAATGTTTTCTTCCTTTTCAGTAAGTAAAGGAAAATATTTTTGCTATATTTTATCTAACAAAAATTCTGGTATTTTTTTTTATAAGTCTTCAAAGAAGGAAAAAAATATATATTACCAGAATCTTGACAGTAAAAAAGTTCTTTTTTTACTGTGGGTTTACACCCAATAGCTTTGGGTTGTGACAGGAACCTGAGGTGACCACAGCCTTGAGGTGGCTGTGCCAGGGTGCTTCCCCACCATAAGGGGTTTAAAAGAAGGAAAGGTAGGTTTTACTGGGGTAAGAATGAGACACATGACTCTTTACATAGAAAAATCTCAAGCAAGAAAGGATATAACAGTAATAATGAAAAATGTCCTACGTACAGATGTTGGTGCCTCCACTGGGGGCAGGTTACTTCTCTCACTTCGATGCTCACAGCCCCAGAAGCACAACTTTGCTTGGGTCCCAGGGAGTTCCTGGAGAACCCCAACCCTGCTGCCCTGATGGACCCCCCCCTCCTGTCCCCTGCCACCCCTGTCTGTGCCAGCATGTCTCTCTGTCTCCATGTCAATCTTTGTTTTGCTCCACAGCATCCACCTGAGATGTCTCATCCAGTCAATGAGCATAGACATGTGGGGAACAAAGAAGCAGAGAGGATCCATCACTAGGTCTCTTACCCTTTTCATGTGGGATTGTTAATGCACAGTGAAAGAACAACAGCGACTCACAATTTAGGACATATCATGAAAATTATGGAATTTATGTAATCTGTCATCTCTTTAAAAAAAGAGACTGTTTTCTGTTCTATACTGAGCTAGTAAATTTGACTGCACATTGTTCAGGCTATATAACATTTGTAATATTTTAGCTATGTACTTATTTTTTTCTTGTGTGTGTGTTTAAAATTCATATTAGGAAAAAAAAATCATAATGCATAAAAATAAGTTTCTTCATAGAAAAAAAATCTTCCTGGACTTCTGTGTTGGTATTGATTTGAACTTGCTGCTTACATAATACATTAAATGTAAGTAAAGGAAGCAAACTGTGTACCATAAATAACTCCTCAAATCATATCCTACAAAGTATTACCAAGCGGTCTTGACACAAACTGGTAAATTAACAAAGAATTCTAAAATAAAACCTAGACTTTTTTAATTATGGTAAATAAATTAGTGAATAGAAAAAAAATAATTAAAAAAAAAACCCATAAAAACATCGCCCCCCACGTGACTATTTCTCCTTTCACTTGAATAAAAATTTGATTAGCTCTAATTTTTAGAGATTGAAAAACATTAAATATGTTGTTATTTTTTAATTAAATAGTTTATTGAATCTATAACACCACTTATACTAATAGAGAATAAATAATATCAAAAGCCTCGAAGATGTTCTATCAAATATTTCATTTTCTGCCAGAAATAAATGTGTTAGATGCAGATTTGTACTGTAAGCAAACTTATAAACATGTTTTCTATATTAATAAAAAAGAGGGAGAAAATTATAAAACTGAATTGCACCTGCTGCCTATAATCTGTAAAATCTCTAGGACTAACTGTTTTACCATTTATAATTCCAATTTGAAATTGAAATAATTCAGCTTAAGTCAGAGACACTGTGGAAGCTTAAGGTACCTCCATATTTGTCCATTATGCATTTGATCAAGCCTTCAAAGGACTAGGTTTGATTTGAAAAACGAATAAAAATAAGTTTTGCCATGGTATTTTATTTCCCATCATACTAGCAATGTGATCTGAAAGCTGAAAGCAAGCCAAAATGAAGGAAGAAAACAAAAAAAAAATACAGACTTAAATATTTTTCATTTACTCACCAGGGTTTAAGAAGTTTTGTTAATGCAAAGCTTCCTCTAGATTAAAAAAATATTGGATATCCTTTTAATATGAATCAAGAGGGTACCTAGGTAGGTTTTTTTAAAATCAAACCAGAAAGTTATTTCTAGTGACACCATGTGGCCCAGAGTAATTTTTTTAGGCCATTTCTTTTTAACTGACTTTTAGTATGATAACATTTCTCTGGGCAGTAGTAGCAATGTAGCAGATCCATTAAGGCTGTCATGATTCAGGCATGCTCCTTGATATCTCACTGCATGCAGAAACATATTCTTAATTGCACACCATCACAGGACTATTGATATGCTGTGCCACCCCTAATCACTTCTGGTGTCAGCTCTCTTCTTGACTCATATAGATAAAATGAGAAACCACTGTCTTAAAAGTTTGCGAGATCAAGAAAAGTATGCTGGGAGTGACATACCTGGTAAGGTGTCTTAACTCATGGAATTACCACACTTTTTGGCATTATTCATCTGTTTCTTTGAAAAAAAATATAAAAATCTGATTTATCAACAGTTTCATTCATTTATTGTGAAAGCAATATTTTGTGTGTGACCTGTCATAACAAACCTACAATGGAAGAAGGATCAGGAACGTGATACATAGGCTTGTGCTTGTGATGCTCAGGGAAGAAGAGTGCAGGGATTCACCACAGCTGTTTAAAGAACGATGAACTTACCACAGAAGAAACCAGAGGGTGGCCTGTGTTTTAGACAGACAATTGAGACAATCAAGTGACTGTAAATGGCTTTCCCTGCAAAAAGATCTGAGTGTCTTTCTGAGCTAGACAGACCAGCATGGGGGAATTTTGTGACAGTCCAATATAGAGTATATAAACTAAGCAACCTACAGCATAAACTTTGAAAACATCAACAGGCATGAGCTAGCCTCAGTGCATTATCTCCTTCCTTGTGACTGAATGTGCCCAGCACCATGACTGTGAGTGAATAGGAAATGATGGGAATTGTGTTTGCAATGTGATCCAACTGCATATTGCAATTGCTGTATTGAGCTTGCATTGTAACTTAAGTACACTGGTGCATGCTCAGCTAAATCAATAGCCCATGTAATGTCCAATGTCTTCAGATAGGTAAATTTAGTATTAAAACATCAAGCCCTTCTTTTGTAGACTATCTGAAAGACTCTGTCGATTGAGTAGTGGACTCTGACACAGGAGTGAATGAGTTGACAGATTTCTTAGCTGCAGTGTAGGACCTCTGATTTACAGCTCTGATCTTCTGACACTGCCTAGAATTAGTTTGCTTTGAAAAGATCATGAGATGAGTTTGGCTGGCAATAAGTAGTATATTTTCAAGGATCCCCTGGTAAAAATCCCTGTATGAGTATCTTGTTTTTAAAGTTCTGGATTTTGCTGTGTCCCATCAGACAGGATCCAAGTATATTTCCATTTCTCAATTTCACAGTTTTAAAAAAACTTCTGGCCTGATCTTAGCTATCTTCTTTTATCCGGCATACACACCCATATGTCTGTATTTATTGTTGATGACTTTTTTAACTCTGTTAATTTTTTTTTCAAAAGATTGTACATATAATTTGTTTTTACATTCTCTGAAAAATTCTCCTGACTGAGACTCACTTTTTGAATGGACAAAAGTAATAATAATTTCATTGACTTTGATGTTGAAGAATCTGGCTCAGTTTCCTATTCACAAGGAGTCTTGGCATCCATGACTAGTCCAGCTCTGCAAATCAAAGCCAAGACATTAATACTCAGAGTGATAATCACATTGAGACAGAATGTCTGCCTTGCCAGTTAGAAAATGCAGTGCAGGAGCTGAGCCCAGGTGGACACTGGCCAGAAATGCCACCTGTTGGCTTCACTAATTTTTGGCTGTTCTACAAGCTCCTAACACAAACTGGAACACACTGGCTGATCCCTCCATTGTCTTTGTGCTATCTTGACATATTCCCACTCTAGGGAAGAGGACAAGAGTCTGGATGTGTCTCCCTGCGTCTTGTTCAGTCTTTTGATGAGGCAAAATCTGTGGAAAGTTGCCTTGCAGATAAAGGAAAGGACCAGTAGACATATATTACACTATTGAGTTACATAATACCAAAATTTTTTCAACTTTTTCAAGATGCTGAGGGGTTTATTGCCAGCCTCACCTCTAAAAAATCCCAACATACTGTAAGCTTATTATTTATAAGAAAATTACTATTGAGGTTGTCATATCCTGATTAATTAATTTTATTTAAAGGTTTGAATTTATTCCTGAGAAAATTATTTATTTTTTCTTATACATTAGTTTGCAAAACACATTTTTTAATATAAAACAGAGTTTCTACTAATATTACCTTGTTTCAAAATTTTTTTACCTGTTGATGCCCACGTATAGTTTTTTGCTATAATAATATTCGTAACTTGACAAAAAAATCCAAAGAAACAAAAACCCCAACTCCCCCAGCCCAAAAAACTCACAGATAAACAAAACAAAACAAAAGTAAATAAAGAAAAAAAACAGTCCTCAGGCATATGAGTGATCAACTCAAATTCATATAAAATAAACCCATAAGCTATCTGGGACTAGAATGGAAACAATTAATCCCAGTCTAACTAGATGTTCTATCATAGCAACCTAATTTTACAAGGACATATCTGTAAGCATATTTAATTATCTATTTTGAAAGATGAATGAAGGAAAAAAGCAGACAGGTCACAGTATTGGTTACTTATTCCTCCAAAACTGAAACAGCAAAACTGAAACAGCAACTGAAACATTGTTCTGATACCAACATGGGTTATCAGAATCCGTCTGCATGCAAATATTTCTTCAATATGGAATTCAGGAATTCTTCTAAGTGTCTTCTTGTCACGGTTTAACACAAGCCTGGCAATTGAACCAAATAACAGATGCTCTCTATTAATCCCTCTCCCCTCCCTGATAAAGAAAGGAGAGAGAATGAAGGGGGAGAGGCTTATGGGTTGGAAACTAAACTACACAGCTTTAATGAAATAGTCATGATAAAAGGGAAAAATTACTAAATTTACACAAATATACAGGAAAACAATACCACATTCCACCCCCCTTTTTCCTCAGTAACTCTCAGGTCCCCACCAAGGCTGCAGGGCAGCCCTGGGAAAGTCCAGGCTGGAATCCTGGAGTCGGAAGCAGTCGGGAGCTGGAGGCAGGAACACACAGATTCAGGCTGGCACGGATCAGGACCACAGGCAGAGGAACGGATGGAATCCTCCCAGGATGCCAACAAACAGGGACGGGTGAAGAAGAGGAAGAAAGAAAGGGTTTGACCCTTGTGATCCCTCAAATTTATACTGAGTATGATGTGTATGGGATGGAATACTCTGGTCAATTTTGGTCATTTATCTTGTCCTCTCCTCCCTAAGTGAGGGTTGCAGGTGTGACCTTTTTACTCCTTTTCTCCTTCTGGAGGGCCAAATGTTCCTCAGAGCTGAGCAGTGTCCTTGGTTCTGCATACCAGTCTCCAGCTGTAACTATAAACATCGAATGTTATCAGTCCCAGAAGCAGACACTGGCTGAGAAACTTGATGTTAATTTTAGCAAGTGCAGCTACTTACAAGAGACTTAGCTGAGAGCAAAATTACAAGACAGAAAATTACCTTTATCCTGGCCCAAACCAGGACACTTTGGAAAGAACTTATATTTTCTATAGGGACTTTTGTGAAGCAAGTAACCTGTATCATTTATCTGTCCATGAAGATGAAGGTTTGGGAGCATATGAACACATGCAAATAGATTAACCATAGTCAGACAGACTTACAGTGTTCCAGGGTACATGTGTGTAACAAGATGATTTAACTGCAAAACTAGTGTTTTCCATACATCTGGAGTTAGACAACTAAACTATTTTGGTGAGGACTAGACAATGATGAAACAGAGAAAAACAGACAATTGTAAGGCCTTTTTTCCCCAAGCAATACTAGATTGCTTTGCATGCAACTTAAGTTCCATCCTCTTCATTCTGCCAGTTTGAATCAGATTTTCTATTAGCTGTGAGCTGAAGAGATGATTAGTTGACTCTGACTAAAGCTGTTGCTGGCAATTGGTATTTTCAGCGTACATTCTCTGCTTGTTCTATGCAGTGTATATGATACACATGCAGTCTCAATGTCACTTTTCAGTTCTACAGGAGATTGACTGTGAAAGAGGAATTTACACAGTCATAGATTTCTTATAATGGGACATTTTTTGAGTAAGAAATTGCTGAAACAGTTGTGTAATAAATAATTAAACCAATCATCTTGATACTCCACTAAATCCTGGATATATATATATATATATACTCAAGAAAATGTAAAAAATATGTGACATTGCCTCTAAGCAGTTTCTGAAACAAGGTGAGTTCTTGTCTGTGCTTCAAAAAAAGAAGTGAAGTGAAAAAGGGAGGGAAGAATATTACTTACACATAAAGTACATCACTCCAACCAATTATATATGCACTCACTTGCTCTTTATGCCAGTATGAAAACTAAGCCCTTTGAATAAATATCTTTGAAGTCAGTGTCAGTGTTTGAAGTTAATGAGCAAAACCAGCTGACTGATTGCAATTGAGGGTATAGGAAGGACGATGTCCTTCTTGTAAAAGGGTACACATTCACAGCTGATTAGTAAAACTCCTGTTTTTGAAGTAACAGAGGTCAGAGTCAGGGAAAAGAACTCAGAGAAATAAGAGTGGAGGAATGTAGATTGTGTTTTGTAGTTTGCAGTCTAAAATGAATCAAATATATCAGGTAAATAAGAAGTAGATAATGAATAAAACAATACAAAACTTTCCATCCTAACAGTTATTTAAGGTTGAAACAGAAATGGAATCATTCATTCATAAAGAAGATACCAAACCATTTTAGTTTCTACTATTTTTTTTGAAACAAGAGATAAGGAATCCTGAGGGCTACACCCAAGAAACACTTTAAGTCTGAAGCCTATATAATGTTGGTCAAAAAAATATGTTAGTTGTGCCTTGATCATTGCTTGAAAGAGTCTGGTCAATGAAAGGATGCCACAAAAATGATATGTAGAAATCTGTACATCTTGCAGTTGAAATTACATTTAATGTGTGTTTTCTCTCTAGAAGAAATTCTTGATTTAATAGAGATGCACCATATTAAAAATAAACCAACATTAAAAATAGATATGTTTGGATTGTACTTGTAATAATAACTGTGATTTACTTGCAGAGTAAATCTGAAGACAAAGAATGCATTCAGGAATTCTAATGAAAATGGTAGTCTTTTGGTTTAGGTACTGTACAAAAACACAGTAATCTATTCAGAGAGTGGAACCTATATCAATTAAATTGGATTCTATTGTTTCCTTTTGTTTTAGGATGAAGATTTTCATGCTGTGTAGAATTTGCTTCAATTTCAAAGCTATTATTACATAAATAGACAAATTCAGAACAAGAACAGTAACAGATCACCTTTGTATAATGTTAGCTCTTGTGCAAAAAACTTTTGGTTAAGGTAGTTACAAAAATAATTCTATTGGATCTTAAAGCATAAATTGTGCTCAATATTGAAGATTATGTTTTTCCTTCATGTATTAAAAATATCTGCAGTAATCATAAGAGCTACATGCCCAGGTTCTTCATCTCAGCTAATGATTCCATATCCAGACTCATGCAACTTTTTCTGAATCCCAGTTTGCATAATAGTCAAGAAGCTCTTATCTTGTAATTTTATATTCAAACTATTGTTATGGGCAAAGAGTCTCATGTCTAATACAGATAAGCAAATATATATTCTCTCTATATATATTCATGTAAACTGAATGCAGCTTTTTCCCGGTCTCAGGTCTGAATTTCTTTACCTAACTACTTGTAAGCTATTTATACTCCAAGGTTGCCAGAGTCAAGCTGTGTCCTAGTTGTTTTTTAATCATGCCATTTTATAGCTCTCCTCAGTACATGGAGAAACATATCTGTCTGGATATATATTGATGGCTAAGATACTTTCTTTACAATGAGGTCACTTGAAGGAACACTTAATAAGAGAAAATGTAGAAATATATTTTTCAGTCTCTCAGGACATCATGGAAAGTTTCATTGCAACTTAAATACTGTCGTAGAAAATCTGGTATAACCTTTAGAGTGACCTTTCTCTGTTTAATAAAAATCAACTACAACTTGATAGAAATCAACATTAGCATGCACATAATAATAAGCAGCATAATGACAATTCAGCTACATAAGTTACATTAATATCTTGCAAGAAAATATAATTTATATTAAAATTTCACGACTGCTCTTAAAAACAGTATCATGACCACAAAAACCAGACACAAGGAAACAGGAGCATATTGGGTTTTATCTTTATAGTATTGCATACTCACATACAGGAACATAAAGTTTTTATAAAATCTGTTGGAAGGTGACAGAAGAGTGTTTAAGAAAATTCTGCCTATTGTCAGATGAATTTAAGATATTTGTTTGTTCTCATATACAATGTGTTTTGCATGTTGATTTGTGAATTTAGACTCAATGCATTTGAAACTAAAATAGATCTTTAATAAAGCAAGGTTTTGCAGACACATCACAATATTAGCTAATATTTAACCTACTTACAGAGACTGAATTTTTGTGACCTCTCTCTCTGTTCTTCATCCCAGTCTTCTCTATTCAAACTGTATGCTGCAGAACTGATGGAAGCAAAAAACAAAATAAAACACCCTAATTTTTTCACTGACTGATGGAAAAGTAAGCCCTGTGGTTTAAATCCTCCTAATTCTGTCTCAGTATAAATTTGAAATTAAATTGCTTCAAATTCTATAGCCTTGTAATGGTATTCAGGTAGCAAATATGCAGTAACAATGAGGTTAAGAGCACTGTAGACCGTAACTATCTGCACAGAATTTCTTCCGTAGACCCTTTGTCCCACATTTGAGAAATACCAAGAAAAAAGAACAATAAAAATTACTCTCTTTCTCTATGACAAAAGTGCATATTTCACTGCTGTATGAGATTTGGTTTCAGGGTTAAATGAGGATGGCGACTTGAGCAGACTCTCATCTTCAATGGAAAAACTGCAACAGACTCACAGTGTTTCTGTCATTTTTTTGCTAATATTTTGGACAAAAGACCAACTGTTGATACTAACATTTGTCATGATAAGCTATAATAATACTTGTAATAGGTATTATAATAAAGGAAAATATTTCCTTATTCTCCAGTTCAGCCAGTTCTATGATTCTATGATTAATCGTGAGAAGTCTATTGCTTTTAATAGGGTTTGCAGTTGCTGATCAACAGCCGATGTTATCTAAAGTCTAGCAGAACAATCAGTAGCAAGATAGAAACTATACTTTTAAAAATTTAATTAGAGATAACCTGAACCCCTCTCACTCCTTGGGCTTACTTCCTCCTGCCTTTTTTCTGCCATTTACCCCTGTCACACTTTTGGGGGAAGAGATCGTCTCTGCATTTCCCCAAGGTGAAGTTTTCTCTGAGCAGGTGGAAATTCAACCCTTCTGACAGAGGTCACAGAAATCGATTATTCAAGATGATGGTCTTAAAATGCTGCCAGAAATTGGACAAAGGATATTAAAAAATTAAAATAAGAGGTCAGTATCCTTGAATCCATGTTTCTGTAGATCAGAAGAAAATGATGGCATTTTATAGAAAAGTAATGAACAGAAAAAGAAGGGACAATAGGAAAAGCAAAAAAAAAAAAAGTGTATAAAGAAGATGTAATGTACATACACGTAAGGCAAATTTTTATAGACAACAGTGGTGTCAGTTGTTTTGAGATTGTAAATGGAATCATCTTTCATCTGAAACAAAACAGGTATAACAGCATTGGTTGTAATTTTCCCACTGATGGCCTCTATTAATTTCATATTAATAGTTCATCTTATTTGGTACAGGGACAAAATCTACTCCTACATAGGAACCATTACCTGCAATAAAGTGTCAGAGCTGTACTTTAATGCATCTCTTCTGGATTAATATACATATTTCTTAGTTCTAAATATTTATTCATCATTATTTTCCTCATAAAAATCTGTCTATTCACATGTGGTTAAATATGAAAATTCCTCCCTCCTTTATTTAACTGGGTTGTTCTGTAGCAGTGTTTTCTTAGCTACCTTTCTGACACACTTTATTGTTACACCTGTTTACTTTCATGCTGGAGCCTCATAGTATGGTTTGAAATGGTTCTTTTTCATTGGAAACTCCTATTAAATAATCTACCTGTCACTTGTATCTGATTTTAAAATGCTTACTCCGTTGGTTTGGCTTGATAATTTGTATGGTGGACTCAATAATAGAAAAATGGAAGAGAAAAGAAACAGAAGAGATGAGATGAGATGAGATGAGAGGAGAGGAGAGGAGAGAAGAGGAGAGGAGAGGAGAGGAGAGGAGAGGAGAGGAGAGGAGAGGAGAGGAGAGGAGAGGAGAGGAGAGGAGAGGAGAGGAGAGGAGAGGAGAGGAGAGGAGAGGAGAGGAGAGGAGAGATTTTTTCAATTACAAGGGACTTACAATATTCATCTAGTCCAACTGCCTGACCAATTCAGGGCTGACCAAAAGTTGTAACATTGCCCAAATGTCTTTTAAGCACTGACAGGCTCGGAGCATCAACAGCCTTTATAATAACTGTATTCCAGTGTTTGACTGCACTCTGTCTAAATAAATGCTTTATAATGTCCAGTCTGAAGCTCCCCTGGTACAGCTTTGCACCATTGTCACTTGGCCTATCACTGCCTATCAGGGAGAAGCATTTCCCTCTTCCCCTTCACATGAAGCTGTAGAGGTTAATGATGATTCTACAAATATATTTCCTTAAGAAGTTGTTCTACAGCTGTAAACATATTTATGCCAATTGATATGCTGAAAAGTGTTTCTGAGGTATGCAAGACTGAAACATATAGTTCTTGAGATATCCTGACTTGTGGTTAAATGCAGTGGCAAGCAATTTTTTGAGTAATAATGGATCCAAAGATAGAGAGATGAGAGAAGCTTCTTTTGATGGGCACTGTCACACTGTTATTTTTGCAATTTGAGTGTAATTTCATCATAGAGTAGCTAACAAAAGATTGCTGTAGAGAATCATTACTGTCCCAGTTGTGTGGCAGAACAGCATGCCATGTCAGCTTGACACCATCTTATACAGGAATCTTATCTATATCCTAAAATTGTCCTTGTTGCCTGTCACAGATTGCATGAGCTTTCATGAACCAGTACTTATATAACTGGAGGTAGAAGATGAGTCTCACAGATACATAATTGCAGAAGCGATTGTTCAAAATCTCATATAATATTCACTGCCTTTGTAGTTTTAATACATGGGGTCAAAATGTTCTTATAACATTATATGCATGGTTTTAGACACAGTTTTTATTTCCCCACATCTTCATTTTCCTTCTTCCCTCCCCTCTGAAAAAAAAGAAAAAACAATCTCAGCAAATGGTGCTAGTCATAAGCTTGTACTGTTAACTGTAAGCTTATTTACAGTACCAGATATTTTACACTGTCTAAAGAGAAAAGTCACACATGTATTTATTTCATTACTGTAAGTCAGTTTTCTTGATTCAGTCAACAATAGCATCGTCCTTTCCAGAAATCATATCAGAATTATTTTGAATACAGCGTTACAGTGGTCCAGATGCCTAGAATCAAATTCAAAATGAAGTGGAAACTTGTATAGAGGAGAAAATTTGCATGACAAAAGTTGAATTTAATTTTTGGCCAAAAAATGAGGGTGTCAGGGTATAGTGAAATAGAAATAATATTATGTCAGTTTTCTCAGTTTAAACAGAATTCTTATATATTTTTAAATATTTTTTGTTTCTAATTTTAAAAAAAAGCCATATTATGAATAAATATTGTCTGAAATCTGAAAGAAAAAGCTCTGTGCCATAACATAGAATCATAGAATGATCTGGGTTTGAAGGGACCTCTAATGGTCATCTAGTCCAACCCTCCTGCAGTAAGCAGGGATACCCTCAATCAAATCAAGTTGCTCAGAGCCTCATCATGCTTCAACTTGAAGATCTCCAGGGATGAGGCCTCAACTACCTGCCTTGAGCAGCATGTTCCATTTTTCTACTACCCTCATAGTGAAGAATGTTTTCTTTATTTTTAATTTTTTCTTTCATGAAAGCCCCAGTCTGGTTGTCTGCCACACAACATGACCCTATTCCAGATACTTCATCAGTAATGACCCTCTGCACAGGTACAAGCAAGGGAGATTAGGAATATTAGGGGCACATTGGTGCATTAAGGCCAGAGGAAATATGAGACCAAATTCTAGGCATTTTAGAAATGACCAGGTAAAGAGGATATTTAAGGACCTTCTGGACTGAGCAACACTTCCAAGGCTGAGGCTAGGCTGAAATTTATCCTTAATATTGCTCTCTGTATGCAAAGGATGTTTCTGCCTTCCTCTCTGCTACTCCTGAGTGAGTGAAAAGATATTTTGTAGATATATAAAGACAAAAGTACAGGCAAGAGGTTTCATTTTTTTTGTCATCATACAGTATAGGTTACCTTATTACCAGGATAATACAACAGTTTCTGGCTAAGCCACCCAACACCAATCTATGTGGAATAACTTCCAGTATCTGGTCTGCAGCTGTTCCTCCCTTTACTGGACTCCTGAGACGATGGAAGCTAAAACGTTTTACTTCCTTTTTGTTAAGTCCTTGTTTTTCACATGGTTTTCAGCTTCATTTACTAATAGACCTGCACCTTATCCTACTAAGGCATGATGTAGTCACAGAATAACTAAAATTCCTGAAAAAATGCTGCAAGGACATGGCAAATAATAGCTCTTGCATATTACTAATTTCTGCCTTTTGGTCACTGTATGTGTATTTACTACAGTGCTAAAGTACTCAAAAGAAATAAGCTTGAAAATACATGTTTAGGATAATAAGACTGCTGAGCTTCTTTTTATCGCTGTTGACATTTTGCTGTTCTTGAAGTGGCAACTGAAGCAGATTAACCACCATAAAAGAGTAAATTTTTAAGGGCTATTTTCACATATGGCTTGAGAAGTGATGAAGACATAAACATCTTTTTTACTCCAAAAGTAAAATATGCACTACATGGAGTTATTTTATATATAAACCATAGGTGAAAAACTAGCTTGGGCTTATTATGAAACGGAAATAGTGAACAAATTGCTTGTGAAAGTATGAATGTTTACATGACACAGAGAAACTCTTTTTCAAAGCTTTGGGGCCTTCGTAACAATGACTAAACTAAAAGCCTTGTTATGACCTTGTGTGGATTTTAGAAACCATTTTGGAAAATGCTTTAAATAAGTATGTAATTAACTTAATGAATCAAATTTACTGTTCCTTCTCAGAGGGACGTTGAAAATTTACCTCTGAGTAAGGGAAGTCTTTTACATGCTGTTCTGTTTATAGTTTCTTTCTGGATTTAAGGCCAATGAGTGAGGCACCATAACACAAAATAGCCATTTGACTGACTGCCAATATTTGAGGCTGGAAATGTACAATAATTATATTAGGAAAAAAATGCAATCAAAAAATAAGTAGCAGCCTTAAAATTGAATATATTTAAACACAGAAAATATTCTTTTTTATAATCTAATGTAAACTAGTGCTTCCTGCTCTTGAAAATTTAATATGTGTATTTCAGGTGTGCTTATATCTCAGTAATGAATGAATGAATAATCTCAACAGTAGCGGTTAGCCATAAGCTAGAAGTTATCCTGAAGAATACAATTTTTCTGTTGCTGTATTGACCCATGACAGTCTGAAGACAGGACACAGGTATGGGCATACTGCACACAAAGGTAACCTACTCTAGAGTTCTAAATGTCCTTTCACGATGTATTACTTTCTGTAAATTTTGACAACTTGCTAGACACAATCAGAAGAAAAGAAATATGCGACTTCAAAGGAAATAATTGGAGGTTTCAAATGTGTATAATCAATATAAACAGATTTTATTTTAGAAGTTTTGCAAGTTTTCAGTAAAGGGAGCTTTTGTCCAGCATATCAGAGAAAAATTTATGTTAAATATAAATAGTCAGAATGTTAATTAAAAAAAAAAACAAAACTCATTGGAGCTATGCCTTTTTAAAAGCAAAGGCTGACTTGAGTGACATTTAATGGAATTTTAACAATCTCAGAATTTAGCATAGTCTTGATTTTAATAACTCAGCTAGCTGTAAAATGTGTAAGATTAACAATCTCATGGTCACTTTGGCTTCAGCATTTTATAAGTGTGATCCACTAAGCTTTGGTTTGTTTTTCCTGTTTGTTTTGTTTTAGATAAAATTTTAGGCTTATTTTCACTTAATTTCATATATATATCCCCCAGACTTACTCTTAATTCGAATTCTTGGATTTCTACTTGTTGTCTACCACATATACTTAGCAGCAAAATTCCTTCATTAGGATGTTTTTAAATACTCTTCATTAGATATTCTTGCGTGTGAGAATATATGTGGAATGTGATATATATGTACTGAATAGACATACGTATGTATACTGCAACATGGACTCAACGGTCCTGTATCTCCTGTAGAATCAGATCTGTAAGCATTGTGATAGGTATTTTCTTGAAAGACATCAGAGGCCCATAGGCCTTGGGTTTTTTGTTTTTGTTTTTTCCTTTTTTTTTTTCCATTCAGAGCCAACATTGGTTGCAACTTGTATTTAATCAAAAGCAGAGAAAATGACATAATAAGGATGAAATTTTGTAAATGTAAAAATCACTTAAAAGTTGGGTTTTTTCCCATTCACAGTTCTTGAAAGTAGCACTAGTTTTCAGAACTAATGATTTAGATTTTTTTCTATTCCAGTCTTAGCATTCTGGCATTTTTACAGTTTTATGTAATGTGAGCATGTAAGAGCCGTACTGTGCACTTTCAAAAATCACACTATTTCTTAATGTGTTGGGTTTAGGTTTTGGTTGGTTGTTTTGGTTTTTTTTGTTTGTTTTGTTTTGTTTTTCTCTTTTCCTTTTATTTATTTATTATTATTTTTTTTAATTCTATACAGTGACAGCATTTAAGAGCAATTAATTATAAATGAAATTCAGTGTCCAGATTTAAAATTAATCTGTAGAATACAGATGAGTAACTTTTTGATTTCTGTTTTAAACAAAAGGTCAGTTGTTCTGTTCTCATTCCCCTCACAGAGCTGGAGACATGCATGTAGCAGCAGGCAACTTTATAGCACAATGTGAATTATAACTTAGGTTGCTGCAGGTCTTTCATTTCAGCAAGAGCCAGCTGTTTGATTATTCATATATTTAAAATTCAGCATTATATTCTGAGGGCTTAGCACTACCAGGAGAATACTTATGGAAAGCTGGATATTTATTGAGAATAGTACCACAGTTAGTACAGTCCTGTTTTGATTAAGCATAAATGGAAGGAGTTATTAGCAAAGTTTAAAGCATAATATGTGAAGCAGCAAATGGAATTTGGAGATACCATGAAAGTGGAAATGCACTCAAATTTAGGTCATCTAAGGAAGCCAATACTAAAAATTGATGTGAACTTATAAACACTTCATTTTATTCATGTTATTCAAAGTTTTGGCTTATGAGATGTTGAAGGACAAGTCTATTATTTATCACCTTCATAATCTTAATATTTTTCACCTATGTGGGGTATTTAATTAACTCTCAAGTGCTTCATTATCTAATTCAGTCTCATGGCATATGTATGATTTGATCTTATTTTGAAGAAGCTGAATGATCTAAGGAAGTATATAGCTTGAGGTAAGAAAATAAAGGAGAGATAAGAAAAAGAAATGTGAGAGGATCACAAAAATAATAATCATATTTTATAATAAGGTTAGTAAATAAACGATGCTTTTTAATATTATCTTCATTACATTAAATGATTACATAACATCTTATGGTGAGAAGTTGCATAGACACTGTAAATAAATAGGAATAAAGGAGGGGGAAGTAAAACAATTATGCTTACCCTAATTATCTATTATATTCTGAAGTATTAATACTTATATAGATGCATAGTATGTATGTCTAACCACACACATATGCAACCAAAATAGAACACTTACAAAAGATAAACCTGTGATTAAAATGAGAATAATATGGAAAAGAAGAACATCGCTGATTCTGAACTGAAAAGAAATAACACTACTTTCCAAAAGAAATGAGTATGTAAGGAAATTTGATCTATATGTGTAAATGGATGTGTATTAGTGCACAACCAGCTCTCTAATATATTCATAGAAAGGCTTAATAAATCTCAATATGAGTAAAACAAGATTTAACAATACTACCCTGCTTTGTGGGGCATTTTGGTGTCTACCTGTTAAAGAATATTATTGAACCACAAGGTTTCGTTGGGTCCTAATTAATACTAGCTACTTAATACCATTGATCCATGTTGTCCTTCCCAGATCAGTGTGTGAATCATAGTTGGTATGGAAGTTGGAAAATATTTATGTTAATGTTGCCTCACAACTGACCTAGATTCTTCAAAAGAACAGAAAAAAGTTATTGTAATGTAGTAGTATTGTAATGTAGCATTGAACAGTAGTGGTATACATAAGAAATATGTCCAAAACAGATGTTAAAATATTTTGAAGTCCAATTAAAAACTGCTAACATGACTTGTGAAATTCTGAATGGGATGAAGTCCAATACAATGGCCAAGGTGACTTTTCTTTCATGTGCCCAAAATTAGAAACTCAAAATTTCCAAATCACTTTTATATACAACACAAAATAAGGTCTGCAGTAAAATTCCACTGGTCACAATTGTATTATTAAACTGGATTTTTCCATTTTCCTTTTGATCTTTCAACTCAGGATTATTTTTTTTTTTTTTAAATTTCAGCACAATAACGTTGTCAAATGAGAATAAAACTGAATATTTTAAGAAAATACTGAAACAGAACTGTAGCAAAGTGTGTTGTTTGGCTGAGTATTTCTAATAATAATATATCTGATCTAAATTAAACTGATTTTTTTCCTCTTGTCTTTGGTAAGCTCCATAATCAAACCTTAACTGATATAATGGGTTGGCCTGTACTGGCTGCCAGATACCTACCCAGTTGCTCTCTTTCTTCCCCACCTCAACAGAAGAGAGGGAGAAGGAGAAAATAAGAACTTGTGGTTCTAGATAAATACAGGCAGATGGCATAGTAATTACCATCACAGGCACAACATACTTGAATTTGGGAAAATTAATTAAAATATTCTTGACCATGAGCAGCACAGGGGGTATAGGGAAAGAAGCTTCATCAAGGGTCCTCTCTACCTATTGCAGTTCTTCAAAAACTGTTGTTGTTTTGGGTCCTCTACAGTGTACACTGGAACAGACTGCTCCACCATGAGCTTCCCACAGTCAGCAGCTTCTGACAGGATCCTGCTTCAGCACTGTCTCTTCACAAGCTGAATTTCCTTTAGGGCATAAGTACCTTTTCTGATGAGGGACCATCCGTGGGCTACAGGGTGTATATTTGCTTTGGCAGGGTCCTCCATTGGCTTTTGCAAGACAATCTGCTCCACTATGATCTTCTCCATGGCCTTCAGGGCAATCTCAGTTCTGGCACTTGGAGTACCTTCTCCTCTTCTTTCTTCTCTGACCTTGGTGTCTGAAGGGTAGTTTCTTAAATTTAATTTCTTTTTACTCCTTTCTCACACACTTCACTATGTAGTACTTTTACCACTGAAATATGTTTTCACAAAAAAACATTTCACACAAAAAACATTTCACAAATTTTTTCATCTTGGCTGATGGTCTCAGCTGTGTCCTGTAGTGTTTCTATTGTGTAGATGTCTGGAACTGACTGTGTCTGGAATGGGGCAGTCCCTTTTTTCTTCTCAAAGGGGCCCCCGTGTGGTCCCTCTGCTACCAAATCTTTTCCAATACAGTCACATTGCCTATACATTATATAGCTGAGAAAAAAAAAATGAAAAACCTAAATAAAACACTGAATGTCATGGCAAAATTACACTGTGCATGAACATGTTTTAACGAATTCACTCCTGAAAATTTATTACCTTTCATCAGGAAATAACATAAAAACCTAAAACTACTATCTCTTCAGCTCATCTCAATGTTACAGCAGAGACTGAATTTTCAGTTTCTTGTCTGTGTGCATTTCTCTGGTATATTGTGCATTTACACACGCAGAATATCTATTGAAATTTTGTAAATTACTAGAATATTCCATAAGGATCTTGGGTAGAAATGAAAGTGGATATGACATATGACAAAGTATGGGAACAGAACCTAGTGCTTATATTCAAAGACTGAACTCACACTGTGATTTTCATAGGAAGAAATACATTTCCAAATAGCTGGTTATACTGACTATGGTTTGTAACAAGTAGCAGGGCTTAGTGGTGATTTCACAAAGAAACACATAAAGATTTTTAATATATGGGACTTTTTGAGAATATATTTAGAGTAGTTTCTAAGGCAAAAATGTATATGTCGTCTAACAGAAGTCAAGATTTTTATTTTTTAAAAAAAATCATATTCGTATTTAATATGCATATAGAGATTCCAATAAAAAATACAGAATCTGAAGTGCAAAACAGTTTGTTGTAATGGAAGAAGGAGGAAAGAAGTTACTGAGTTCATCAACCCTCATGTATACATCAAAGTACATTGTGTTGTCTCTGAAATTAGGGTTTATTAGGGTGATGTAGCTTTCTGCTACATCAAAATTGAAATATTATATTTGTCCCACATAATTTATGCTCTGATTAAATATTATTGATACTGAATGGTGCTAGAAGAGGAATGAAATGTATCCACTGAAGCATAGCCTCCACTAAACCTATACACCTTAAATTTTTCTTTTTCTTAGGGGAAGTATTCCCAGTTTTATCTGAATATATTTATTTGTGTTGGGTACACTGCACATGGATGCATATGAAAATATGCTTAATAATGGCAAGAGATAAACATAAAAGTGTTAAAATAAATGTGATCTACAATACCTTTGAAACTGTATAATAATCATACTTTGAAAAACAGATCCAAAGCAGCAAACCTATTACTTTTTTGTTCAGGCCCAAAGTTTCCCTTGTCTCTAAATAATATGGGAAAGAAATATCATGGACAGCTCCTAGTCCAATGCTGCAGTGGGATTCAGTGGTGTGCTCTCTGAAGGCTTAGGGAAGTCATTGTAGTTTAAAACTAGAAGCTCAAGTGTGCTGATTGGCCCAGAGTTCATGGTCATAATATTTAATCCACAAAATATTTTCTATCTCTGGACATTAATTACAGAAACATAGAGTTAAAAACTATATATTCTTTCTCTTTCTTTTGGTCACAGTTCTGTATTCACAGTCATTTGGGATGCTTTAGTATCTGTAGGACTGAAGGAGACTGATAAAATGAAGAAAGTGCACAGGAAAGCCTCATTCTCCCTTTCTCCTAGTTCATGATGATTTGCAAAAAGATTTTTGCATTGGAGAAATGAAGGGAGGAAGACAGGCAGACAAAACACATTTCTTCCCATCCACTTGGAACTTGTGGTGATAATATGGGATCTCAGTTAGTGCATACTCTCCTGGCAATCATTATGAAAAAGGAAAAAATCTTTGCCTATGCACTGAAAAAATAAATGTTCTTGTTTACCTGAGTTGTGTTTTCAAGCAAAAAACCAGCAGCAAACAATGTACTTTGAGACAGAAAAGAACTTCTTCCAACACAATAAAATTTGACATTGTCTTGCCTCTTTACAGTGTTAATAAGTACCTTAGGCCATTAGAGAGTGTAATAAAATTCACATCTGAGTGTTTTTTATTAGGGACTGGTTGTCAAACTTTATTTTAAAAGCCTTTTATGGTAAACAGTTTTCCTCAATAAGTTTGAGGAATACACCAAGTTGAGTGGAAATGTCAGTCTCCTTGAGGATAGGAAGGCTCTGCATAGAGACCTGGACAGGCAGGGTCAGTGATCAATTGTATGAGGTTTAACAAGGCCAAGTGCCAGGTCCTGTGTTTGGGTCAGAAACACCCTATACGATGCTGCAGGCTTGGGGAAGAGTGCTTGGAAAACTGCCAGGAAGAAAAGGACCCAGGATGCTGGTTGATACCTAATTGAATATGAGCCAGCAGTGTGCCCAGGTGGCCAAGAAGGCCAACAACAGCCTGGCTTGTGTCAAGAATAGTGTGGTCATCAGGAGAAGGAGAGTGGTCGTGCCCCTATACTTGGCACTGGTGAGGCCACACCTTGAGTGCTGTGTACAGTTTTGGTCCCCTCACTAGAAGAAAGTAATTGAGTTGCTGGATTGAGTTCAGAGAAGGGCAACAAAGCTGGTGAATGATCTGGAGAACAAGACCTATGAAGAGAGGTTGAGGGAACTGGGAATGTTTGGAGAAAAGTAGGCTTAGGGGAGACCTTATTGCTCTCTACAAATACCTGAAAGAACGTTATAGGAAGGTAGATGTTGGCCTCTTCTCTCAATTAAATAATGATAGAACAAGTAGAAATGGCCTGAAGTTGTGCCAGGGGAGGTTTAGACTATATATGAGGAAGTTCTTTACTGAGAGTAGTCGGGATGTCCAGGGAAGCGGTGAAGGCCCTATCCCAGAAAGTACTTAATGAACATGTAGATGAGGACAAGGTCTAGTGGGCATGGTGATATAAATATATGTATATATATATATATATTTGGGGTTTTGTGGTTTTTTTGGTTTTTTGGTGGGGGTTGGGGGAGAATTTTGATGGTTGGATGCAGAAATCTTAGAAGTATTTTCCAATCAGGACAATTCTGTGATTGCTTCAGATTCTGTGAAGCTTCAGACCACTAGATAGATATAGATAATTCTGTCCATTTTTAACCCTATTTATAGCCCAGAGAAAGGGAAAAGACAGAGCTTTCAAAGAAAGCAGTGCTAAACTTATTTTGATTTTAGAGTGCAAAGCCAAATCTGAAGACTCATCTTTGCACTTACCATCACCCTTTTTGTAAATTTTTACTTGTGTCACTGGTATTGTCCATGAAATTCAGTAGTTATCAAACGATGTCTTCTTTATAAGAAACAGGAGCTTTTTTGAGGTCTCAGATTTGCAGTAACCGTATACTACCTTAGAGTCAGATTTGAAAGCACATCAGCCTTCCCCATCTCCCTTTTTCTGTGGATAGACACCACTCACATAGGCAAAGAGAGCCCTGGGACAGTCCAGTGTGTCTCTCATCCAGCATTACTGGGGGACCATGTTCTTGAGGTTCACCATGATACACTATGATAGAGTTTAGTCCAGACAAAGACAGTGAAACTATGTGCTTCAGTCTGCACATCTAAGAAAATCAATATTGTTTAAAATATCTCTGTTTTATGAACACGATTGTTCTACTTTTTGTCTGTTGTGGGATGTTTATTATGACTTTTAAAATAAGAATAGTCCCGTCCTTGTAAAAATAATTCCAGTGATAAGAAAAAGAAATATATAGCCCTTGTAAACACAGAAAACAATGAAACAAAGAAATCCTGTTAATTTTTGCTCCCATTTCAGTAGGCAAGAGCTTGCAGAAAAACTAAAAATCACAGTCATAATGTAAACAGTTTACAGAGCTTGGAGCCTAGAGAAAGCATGAAGTATGAGGACTGGGAACAAGCTTTTCATATCTCCAATCTAAGATGTCCTTCCAAAGGTATCTCCTACTCTCTTGGTATGTTAATATGGGATAGTAGTCATGTCAGTACAGGCATACAATATGGAAATCTGAGCTTTCCCCACCATTTTACTGAGTGCTAACAGAAAAAAGATGACACTCTAGGTGCCAACAATATTTTTCTGCTTATCAAAGGAGTCAAAGAAAGAGACAGCTTGTTGTCATGTCTACATTTTCCCTTAAAATAAGGAATTTTCGTGTTTTCTAATAACAGGTAAATGTTATATTTATTCTTAAGAAATAATAAAATTATGTAGATAATACAAATAATCTGATAGGGGCAGGTCAATGTTTTGACAGAATTTTTTAGAGTTAGATATAGACTTCCTCATAAAACAAGAAATACTGCAGCAGTCATAGAGAGAAATTTTAGCCAACTTAAGCATCAGTGAACATAAGATTGAGACACTATTAGAAACATTTAAATACATTAAAAAATTGGTTTTCTAAACGCATAAAATAATTTTATATGCATTGTACCATAAAAGCCAAAGGAACTGTGATACTTCGAAACATGCATTTACAGCAGCTCCACCTTTATATTTTGATTTATAAAACTGTGGACTAAACAGTGCATTTTTCATTTAAAGGCTTATTAAAAAATAAGAAAATGGAACAGTATTAAGACTAATATCCCATTTGATTTTTCATTGTCTTCATTTACATGAACATCTTATTTAACCTGCTTAATTAAGTAGCAATATGTTCAGATGGATTTCTGCATCTGAAGGTCATACAACCAGGCAATACTATCCTCAACATTAAACATCTTTTGGAAAATAGGATTTCATCGGTGCAGTCAATAAACAAGCTGCCATCAATAAAACCAAAACACACTCTAATGAAAGAGAGACACATGCGTTTATGATCATGTTTCCAAAAACTGTGGGTCATGGGTGGATAAAGCATAAAAATTACCAGATGGTCAGGGGCGGAATACAAAGTAGTGGGTTTATTGCTTCTACTCATAATATCAAAATTTGATAATTATACTAAGCAAAATGAACGTGTAAGTTTTGAAATTCACTTGGTAGTAGACAAAAGGAAGCATGCAAAATGGTTTGTGAAATTCTGCTTTAAGGACCTGTGACTAAATTAATATTTTTTGTTTGTTGGTTGGTTGGGGTTTTTTTTTTGGTTTTTTTTGTTTGTTTGTTTTTTGTTTTTGTTTTTTTTTTCTGCCTTCCTGGGTACTTGTAAGTCTATTCAGAAACAGAATATTCACACTCTGGGCATTATGCCATATACATTTTTCTTGAGGCTTTTATTCACTTCTATGAAAGTAAAATTAACATTCCATACCACAAGAAACAAATAAGTTAAACAAGGAAGCATGTGAAAGCAACAATGAAACAAAGAAAAATAAAATTCAAGCAATACTATCTTGTTGCTGACAATTGAGAGGAAACTAGGGTCTCTATCTGAGACATTCCTATAGAAGGAACAGTAAGGACAACTCCAACATTTATACTTAATGACTACATAGACGGGAAACTTGGTCCTGTTTTTCTTGGTTATAGTCAGATATGTGGCCCATCTGAGATGATCCCAGCAATCCTGTCTTCTCTCCATTTTGCCCTATCTTACAGGAGAGTTGACTTTAAATGCTTGTTTATGGCCAGCTGAACAGAAGGCTCTCATGAACACTGTGTTGACAGCATATTTTTTTTTCCTCCATAATTCTCTAGAGTATATTTACTGACTAGACCTCTTTTGAGTATAATGGGAGTTTGCATCTCACATGTGAACGCCTCTGTTTACAGATCTTAACTCAGGTGTTCTAATGAATCTCATCACTATAATTATTTGTGATTAATTCATCCCAAAAATATGATCTTTATGCAGCAAGAGTGCACAGTACGCACTTCTCGCACCCCAAGAAACTATTGCTGCTGAGCACTTAAGCACCCTGTCCATCTATTACTTTGGTCAGCTCTGCCTAGTACAAAAACTGATTGTGAGGTTCCACAGCCTTTTGTTGTCCTTTTGAGGCTTTGTCTCAAATGACAACTGGCAAGTGGAATCACTGGATAAGATTCCACCCATCTCTGCATGCGCACTGTCTCCTGGTGGTTGCGGGTGAGGGTGGTTGGGAGGAAGGCTCGAAGTCTTCTTCAGAGTGTACTTTTAAACCTGGGCCTTGAATTTTTGCACTTAGGGAAGAAATGCTGATGTAGTGAACCAGTCTGGCTTTTCTCTAACCTTGTCAGCAGCACCTCTTATTTTTGCTTTCAATAAATCAGAGGTATCCTGCCTAAGAATGCCCTGCCTAGCCACATTCTGCCTGGCAACATCCTGCCTGCCCTTTCATTGTTCCTCTTTTAGAAAATGTTAACACTTTGCATCCCTACATAGTTCCCTGTGTTCTTTTTTTACCCTTTTCTTCTTTGCTATTTTCCTTCATTTTGTTTTTCTTTTTTCCCCTTTTTTTTTCTAAGATACAGACTGAACTTTTTAAGATACAACCCAATTCTTGTGAAATCCATATGAACCATAAGCTGAAGCTTATGTGAGGTATAGAAATCAGAAACATATAAAATTATCTTTAAATTGTTCTTTCTTCATGTTGAACTGAAGTCTCTCATTTTTCTTCTGGTGTTCATTGTTATTAGAGACTTGAAATCGAACTTAGTTCATTAAGACTCTACTTTAGTTTTATTGTTAAAAGGAAAAAAAATATTCTTTTTTAGCTCCATTCATCCTAAACAGAACATTGGGAAAAAACATGACCTGCAATTCAGTTATTTTTTTTTTTTAATAAATGTTCAGGTTTGTTATTTTGTAATAACATTAAATTTAAAAGTACGTTTCTGAGAAAATTTGAACCAACTAGAAAATCCTCAAATCTGATAAAAGACCAGATTTTTAATACTTTAACTAACATCAATGAAGAGTAAGATTAGAGCAAGATTTGACCAAAGACAATTTTGGCACCAAGGAAGAATAAAATTTTCACATACCATTGCAAGAATCATGTCTTAAGTTAAAATCCCCCCATACCACCTCCCCCACCAAAAATACAGTTATAGTATGGTTATATGCATTATAAAACTTATAAATTATTTTTTATGACGACATTCTTCACAGTTTCCATCACACAAAGGAAGAACATAAAAAAAAAAAACAAACAAAAAACAGGGGCTGAGGCTCTTGATTGTGTGAATGGCTTGTTTTTGTTTGTTTTATAATATGAATTGTCTACGTCTGTAGGAGATTGTTTTGGGCTAATTCCTTGCAGCTGTTACTAAATTACAGGCTTGGCTTTCCAAAGCCACTTAGGGAAAGGAAAACGAGCACTGTTTAACCACTAATCTGACTATGTAATGATGTGAATGAAAACAGGAAAAACATTTGCTATTTCTGGTTTCACAACACAATCTTTGCTAACAACTCACGTGATTGAGTGGCTGCCATTTATTTACTGATAAAAGGATAAACTTTTTGTTTCTTATAAAATAAGATGCCTAAGAAGATAAATGCATTTTTTTAATTAACTGAGGTGTCTTTAGCCGAAAATTACTTAATAGTAGCTCGAAGAAGCTGAAACATAGTAGCTTAAGTAGAATCTCAAGATGTAATGGTCTGACTTCAATTACTGGATTCAGTGCAGACACTAATATACCCAGCTGCGTAAAATTTACCTGAGTATTTCCAGGTTATTTTAGCCTCATTATCCATGTCTTTTCCAATGTCTAATCTTTAGCACTAAAGGATGTTTTTTTAAGTCTCTAGTATAGCAGGAACTATCAATTAAATCTTCTAAAGAATGGTGTTTAGCTATATGACCTGATAATGCAATCTAAGGAAACATGACAGAATTCCTTTTCTCCCTAGTCCAAAATGATTTTACATTCATAAGGTATTTTCCTCATGTTATCTACCAGTAATACCAATGATCATTATATCATCTGATTTGTCACATATTTCTTTTCTAATAAGAAAGATTTCATAAATGATCTATGTGTACTATTTTTAAAAATGTCTTTCAGTGCTCAGTGCTCATGGAAGTGATAATTATAATGCTGGCCTATTCTCTTAACATGATGCTGATGAATATATTGCTACAATGACAATGTTACCTTTTTTGTTTTTGCAAATAGGGGTTTGGAGTCAGAAATCTGAAAGGCTTTAAATAGGATGTGAATACTTAATTCTAGATGATTTTTATCACAGGAAAATATGAACACATGCTTTTAAAAAACTCTAGTGTGTCTAAGTTATTTTGGTTTTCACAGGAGAGTAGTTTTCCAAAACCTAGTTTTTCATCACTTTTCTTGCCTTTCCTCTATTAATCTGTAAATCCCAAATGAACATGGAAATACTTTCTTTTTGTAAAGATAAACGTGAGGGGGGAAAAAAAACAGAGAAGGAAAAAAATAAATAAAGATGGCATATGATTGTTGTGCATCCCTTTTTCACCATCAAAAATGGTGAAAGGAAATCAGAACTAGCTAATCTTACCCACTTTCTTACAAAATACTTTGTAGATTGTAGAATTCTCCTAGTAGTGAAGTTACCAACTACAAGTCTAACTCCTTTGTTTCACTGTATTTTTTTCCCAGACAATTGGTGGCTTCGAGGACTGAAATTATTTTTGGCTTTACAATACTGTTTACAGGAGAACCACTTCATTTAGCTATTACCCTCTTGATAGCATTCTCTAGGCTGAAATTTAGATTATGGGATAACTATAGAAAGACTAGATTTAATAAGTAAAGGAAAACATATTCCTGTGGCTTGTGACTAGGACTCAATGAGAGTCAAAGGCTTTCAGGCAGTAGTACACAGAAGGCCCATAATAGGATGGTCAGCCATGAATAATGTTTAATATGAGGCTCAGCTAACATCTTGCAGATGACACCTTAATTTGAGGACTTCACTCAAGTATTTCTGATAAATTATGTTCATTATAATTTAAAATTAATAAAACTACATTCTGTAACTTTACAGACCATTGCTTCCTCTGTTTCAACTGTTACATGTGTCAGAATAAATAATTAGGGAGCAAATACGAAATAGGGACAATGCAGAAAAGTCATTAAAGGGAAAATCATTGTGCATCTGTAGGCAAGGTTAGAACTACTTCACCCACAATTCCACTGTTAATGCATCATACATCAGGTTTTTCTTCCTTTCTTTACACATAAAATGCCTTTCAAGTCTATGCTACAAAAATTTCCAACAATCCTTTTTCACCTCTCTAATCAGATCTATATTTTCATTAGTTGCCTTTAAAGAAGTATAATTCAAAGGCAATTCAACAATAGTAACATTTGTGTTAAAAACTCAGTCCTGAGTCTAATGCAAATAGCAATAAACATAATTTGCCCACATAATTCAGAGAATCATGATATTATAGTAGTGTCACAATGTGTCACATTTTGGTATGATGATTGTTTCGTTTTCTACACATGATTCATGACAAAATATGTAGAATTAAAGCCAGTATAAATGTTTGAAAGAATTTTCCAACTAGCAGCATCAATTCGCCTATGTGTCATTCATTCAGTTCAGTGGAAAGTGTTTCTACTAGAATATGTTCAGCCAGTTCATCTTCCCATAGCTAAATATTACATAAAAATCACTGAAGTGTTTGTAAACCTCAGGACTAGATCCTGAGCTGGATTTTACACTTAAGAGAGTGTAAAAAATACATTTCAAATGTACATTGAATAGAATACACTCCTTTTCTAGTAAAGAAATGGAAGTAACACGTTCAGTGGGAGCAATTTTAAACGCTTGTTCCAACATTCTTCCTAATTACTTTTCTTAAAAATAGTAAAAGGTCTGAAGAAAGGAAGAGATTTATCATTTATATTTCCTTGTCGCGAAGAAGGCACTGTTGTTTGCTTGTTCATTTTTCCTGGAATTTTAAGACCACCTGATCACATTTCTAGTCCTACAATGAACCAATAAACCAAGTTATATGAATCTTAAGAAGGACAAGAAAGTAAGAAAAGTATTTCAGAAAGCAGTCAATAATAATAATAAAAAATATAACTAATCATCATAAGCAGAATTCCTTTAGAATAAAAAATGTGAGAAATAGCTGTAAAACAAATATGGTTGAAATCTCATGGATGTCATTCTCATCATTCTTGTGCAGGATCATAGGTAGGGAATATATTGAAAAAAGTCTTAAGGTAAAAGTCTTGGAGGTATTGGTTGATGAGAAGCTCAGCATGTGCCTGTAATGTGCACTTCCTGGGCTGTGTCAAAAGAATTGCCAGCAGATCAATTCGAGGTGTTTCTCCTCCTCTAATTTGTTCTTGTCAGACTCCCATTGGAGTACTGTTTCCAGTTCTGGAGCCCTCAACACAAGAATGGCGTGGAGGTGTTGGTGGTCCAGAGAAAGGGCACAAGGATGATCAGAGGGCTGGAGAACCTCTCCTATGAAGGCAGCCTGAGACAGCTGGGGGTTGTGCAGCCTGGAGAAAACTCCAGGGAGATCTTCTAGCTGCCTTCCAATAACTGAAAGTCCTATAGGAAATCTTTACTTTTGACTAGGACATATTACTTTTAATAAGGGAATGTAGTGATAGGACAAGGTCATGGTTACACCCTCCCTGGAAGTGTTCAAGGCCACGTTGCCATGTTGGATGGAACTTTAACCAGTCAGGTCTGGTGCGGAGGTGTTCCTGCCCATGACAGAGGAATTTGAACTGGATGACCTTTAAGGTCTCTTGCAACCCAAATCATTCTATGATTCTGTGATCATACTTTGGGGACAAAAATTGATCTCTATAGAATATTGATAGTTTATTTCAGTATGTTTGATTGAGAGAAATGATTTAAGGACAAAATAAAATACAGTAAAAAAAGTGCTAAATTCTAAAGTGCTGAATTAGCTGACAGGTAATGGAATGTTGCCAGACCACTAATGTGTTCCAATGCAGTTGAAAGATTCCCTTAAATCACAGAACATCTTTTCTCTGCTGGTCCCAGTATTGAAAATTCATACCTACTCTACCTACTCCCCACCATCAACAAATTCAACCTTTCATGAAAAATATTTTGGTGACATAAAGGGGGTCATCCTCAAACATCTAGCTCAAGTGCTGCCTTTTCCCTTTTAACTATATGCCTGTACAGATTTGTTCTAAAATTAAACATGGAATTTCAAATTCTGTTTTTATGGGATACTAGATTCTTCTTATTACTCTTATTACTCTTGCATTACTAATACTCTAGATATGCTTCTGCATAAAGGTTTATCTTATGCAAAATACCATCTGAAAATTAGACTATATGGCTTTTGAACAGTTATTCATGCTATTTTCCCTAGAATCCATTCCTATTAATTCTTGTACAAATTGTTACTGATTTTCTTGACCACATAAACCTTTTGAAGGATTCTTAATTTTCAGAAGTGGAAAAATATGTTGCTTTGTTGCCCTTGCTTGCTTCTGCAAGTCCTTCAAGGAATAAAAAAACTTATAATTTGATGAAAATTGTTTCCTTTTAAAAAACATTTTGATTTTGGACACTGTAATGTGGAAAAATGTTTTACAGTAACTTACTTTAATATATTCATTGTTAAATATCTCATCTGTGTCCCCATTTTTAACTTGTGCATTTATTTAAACTGTAATCTTTCATCTCATCTTTTCTGATTTAAGGTGCTGTCTTCCATAAAACCTGTTCTTTGTTTTCCTGAATACATTAAGATCCATTTCTAGGTTCAATAACACTTGGAGAGTGTAAAAAAAAAAAGTAGAATGAAAAATATAATAGAACTTTTGTCACTAACAAACAAGATTCCCACTAAATGTCTTTAATGCAAACAATCTGAAAATGTAACTTATCTTCTTTTTTCAAGTTTATTTAAAAATTCATTGTTGTAATATCTTTGCTTTCTGAGCAGGACTAGATTTACAAGCTCTTAGACAGTTCATTTGTTGTTTATTTAGATGCTTTGGATTGCAGCCTCTCTGCACTCATGTATGACCTTTCTGTGTAGCTGCTGTTTTTTTACCAGAGTTGATTTAATTGCAGAGATGACCTTTAACTTCTAAAGTGTTGTAATACACTCATTTGATGTATATGCAGTTACCTTTCTACCAGAAAAATGTCCTATTACAGTTCAAAACTGCATAGTCCTGTTTCTGATCTAAATGAATGTAAAATGTTGCTTCTTCCTAGTTGTCTCATTTTTTATTCTTAAGAAGGCATTCATTGACACAATTATGGATGTCATCCATCTTCCTCCTATACATGCACATACATAACAGAAAATTTAAATATTTAAGAGAGATGCCTCAGCATGTGATAATGTCACTTTTCCAATATCTTCCATTGTGTTAAGTAAACACAAATATCTTAAAATTCAATAAAGTGTCCTTTACCAGGGTGAGGGAAGAGAGAGATGGTGCATGGTTCCTTTTGGATCTCAGTAAAAAAATCCTGACAACAAACAGCATAATAAAATAGTTGTTTAAATAAGGGAGAAGAAAAAGAATATAGAGAGTAAGTAAATTTTACATTCCTTTAGACGCTGGATATCTCACTTTCATGCAGTGTCAGACGGACACCAGAGAGATTTTCACACATCACCCTGGTGGAGAGCACAGGATTACCTCTTTTAAGTGAGTACATAAGTTTTAAAATACTCAACAACTAAAACACATTGCGCATCAATAAACGGAGCAGTAAAACAAAAGAATGTCTGTTATATATTTGACAATGTGCACATAATGTTAGCTCCAGCCAATAAGCATAGTCAATGTCTACAGAGGACTTTTAATCATACATAGTGGGATCTTTTTAATTGAATTGACTGGCCTGAAGTACAAAAATATAAGTTGCTGAGTATTAGGAGTTTGATCCAATACATTGATACAGTGCTAAGAATTTGATCAACAAAAAGATTCAATTATTTTAATAGGAAGGAGTACCACTTTAAATAATTGTGTGATTATTTTTTGACTCACATCCAGTCCATCACTGCTTCTCATCCAAATGTTGCTATAACATTTAATTTAAAATATAATAAAGTGTAAGCAACTTTGGAAAAAAAAAAAAAATAGGCGGAGACTTTCTTGTCTCTATATGGCTTCTAGGAAACCAGATAATTAGGAATTATGCACCCACCTAAACATTAGTATATTTTGCTAATAAAGGTATAGAGACATCTGCATGGGTCTGATACAACAGATGACCTATAAGGATCCTCTGCCATTCTGGAGGGGTCAGTTTCTGGACTTCTAGGCTACTCCACTAAAACTACAGTATAATCATGTGTTGATGATTAGAACAATTTCTCATTTTGGACTCAAATTTGAACCTGCTTAAGTTAAAGGCAACCTTTCCTCTTGCATCAATAATGTTTTGAAGAACACTTAGTCAAAGAAACAAGTAATACAACTCAGTCCTTAACAGAAGTATTCTCTGAGGCACTGCCTGGAACATAAACAATTTTTAAGGGCATCCTGACTACATAATGTGGGCTTTATTTATGTATTTTGATTATCAATCTTTATTTATTTGGCACATAAAATATGATGACTAAAGCTGACACAATAAATGGTAATGCTTGACTGAGAGCATTCAGGCATGTATAGCTATTTCAAAAACTGTTGTTTGTTTTTTTCCTAAAACTTTCTGATTCATATCATAGGTGAAAGCATTATAAAATGTCTATCCATCTGTGGAAAGGACATTACTATCATTCACTTTAGGATAATACTAGTTATCTGCTCACTTTGTGTAACACACAAGTTAAATGCAAAATAACAGTATGTGCTAATCCAGTTGCATTATGCATAAATTAGTGCTATGACACCACCCAAAATTATATGTAAAGCCAAATATCTGAATTTTAGTATCATGTAAATTGTAAGGATCTGATCCATAAATCTTTGTTTTTCCACATTTCCATGTTGTAAGAAAAAAAAGTAAAATTAAGAAATAAGGACTCTGGGCAGTTCAGGTCTCAGTAGAGATAATAGTGACAGCAGGTCAACCTGTACTCCAGGTTCTCAATTTTCACTGCAAATGCAACAATGTTGATACATTTCTGCTTGATTGTATTTTTTTTTCTGTTCCTTTCTCCTTTTTTTTTTGGATTTGCTGAGGTCTGTTTTCTAAAAAAGTCCTACATTACTCTCTATTCATTGGTCTGCACTACTTCACTGTATGCACAAATAAAATACATATGATGCATTTTATAGTTTGTTCTTTGTGTCTTTGTGTTACAGATGGGAGTGGAGCTCTTATGGTCTTTCCTAAGATATCAGGAAAAAGTGATTTAATATAGATTTATACAGGCATGTCTTAACAGAATTCTATGGCAATGTTCACTCTATTATTACATGGAAGAATCATGCAGGGGGTGGAACCGGACTGAAGTGACTTACACAGAGTTTAGAGGAAATGATTTACACAGGGATAGGAGAGAATGTATCAGGATTGGGTTAGAGTGATTTGCATAGGGATTGAACTGCATTAATGAAGTCACAATGAAATATACTACTGATTCATCCACGAGGTCAGATTATAGAAAATTAATATAATTTAATCTATTCTCCACATATATGAGAAATAGGAGACTACTTTCTCTTTTCCACCAAGTAGACCAACTTTCTCCATGAGACACTGGGTAGCAATTTGTTGCAATCCAGGAGAGTTCCAAAGAGCCTTATTTCAGAATCAATATTTATAGGGTCATAAGTCAGTTGACTTTGCTCAGTATTTTTCCATGATGGCCATACTTTGAATAAGGTCATTTTTGGGAACTTTCAGAGTGGGCTTGTGATTCAAACAGAAGGGTTCTTGGATATGTTTTCCATACAACAGAGTTCCAGGTGAGGTTAAGGAGTGCCTGATTTCCCTGAATTGCTCTGTTTGCACTAGACTTAGGAGGTACCCAACAGTCTGAACTCAGTGCTACGTTAGGTAAGGTGGGAAAGTGCCAGACTGTCTCAGTCCACTGCATTTGCTATTGAAAAAAGAACAACCTTGTCTTGTGCCTAAAGCAACAACAATCATGGCTGGTGGAGGCATTGCAATGTGGCTCAGTGAACGGTGCGGTCTGCACCAACACGCTTGGTTATTTTCAGACTTTTTTGTCCATCTTATACATTTGCATGCCTTTAATCAACCTCCTCCAGTGTCCCTTATCATCTCCTGTTGACCTTTTCTAAGCTTCATTCTGCTTCCCTGCTTACCAAATTCTCTTCTATCAAGCTACACCTCTTTCCCTCTGCACGGTGTCATAACAGTAATAAATAGTTTATTTGCACAGAACAAGTACTTGTTGCTACTCTTTGTATAAAAAATATATTTTTTTCTATACAAATATAAGGAAAAGTAAAACAAATCAAAGCCATAGCTGTCTAGTCATTAAGAGAAGAAAGAAAAACAATCTGTTGCAGATAAACCAAATGTAATAAAAGCTCCACGAACATCAAGAAAAGTTCAAGGGGACCAAGCCTGACAAACTGTATTCCTGAGTTCCTGAAAATTTTGTTACTAGCCTGATATTAGCAATGGCATTACAACAATACTTGCCTAAAATACCACAGCTGGTCTCCTTCTAACTTGATTTTGCTGATCACTGCAACTTACTCCACATAAGAAAATCTTATTTGCTATTTTATATTAGTGAACAGAGAACTCTCTTAGACGTTACAGTTTTGCTGAATACTTTGATCTGCAGATTAGGAACAATTTTATAATGTATTTTTCCTTTATTTCTCTTTAAAACATGGTGTTAATTTCTAGGACTACCTATGTGAAGATGTCTATATTTGTGCATATATATACTTTTTTAAAAAAAACTGCTTGATTTTTGTGTGGAGACTTTCCCTGAGAACATACTGCCCTCTGAAGTGAGAGTCACAGTGTATTTTCTGCCACAGACAAATGTGAATGTGTAAAACAAAGTAGAAGTATGGCTTGACATTTTACTTCATGGAGTTAGGCTTAAACTACTTTTAACATTCTCTCTAAACATACTCCCTTTCAAGCTTACAATATATATCTCTTTCCCATCCCACATGGGCAGTTGTCATTTTACATCACTAAACGCTTGTTGTGAACAAAGTAAACATCAGATGTCCTTGAAAGAAGAATATTTCTCTTAAACTTTGAACCTCTGAGACAAGTCAGCTGTAATAGGAACAATGAAACAGAAATGTGAGGAAATGACTCAGTGTATCAACTTTGAAATGGGTAAAAGCTGTCCTTAAGAAGTGTTTTTCACAGAACTATAAAACAAAAGGGAAAGAGAAAAGGAAGGGAAAGGGAAGAGGGCAGGGGGAAAAGGAAGGGAAAGGGGAAGGAGAAGGTAAAGGAGAAGGGGAGGGGAGAGGGGAAGGGGAAGAAGAAGAGGAAGAAGAAACGGAAGAGGAAGGGGGAGGGGAAGAGGAAGGGGGAGGGGAAGAGGAAGAGGAAGAGGAAGAGGAAGAGGAAGAGGAAGAGGAAGAGGAAGAGGAAGAGGAAGAGGAAGAGGAAGAGGAAGAGGAGGAGGAGGAGGAAGAGAGTTTTTTTCCCAATGGCCTCTCTTGTTTCTCCACCTCTGTCTTTTCCCAGATAAACAATACCCCCCTGGCTTCTTACTTCTATTCCTAATATTCCCAGTTTTGCCAAGTCTGTACCCATATTTGGCACTTCTTATACCATTAGCTAAATCATCTCAGCCATGCATTGTATTACTGATATGTTTATGAAGGCACTGCTCTCTCTGCAAGACACTGTTCTCCAAGATCCTTAATCCTCTTCTCCAAATGTCTGTGAAGTCTGGCTATCTTTCATGTAATTTCCCTTAACCATCTGTGAAATTCATTCATTCTTCACAACACTATCTATAATTTTGTTATCTACCCACTCTATTAGTATTCATGCCCAGAAATTCTGCATGTTCTGCCCAGGCACTCCTGGCTGTACAGGTAGCCAAGCCTAAGGCCAGAGCCCAAGTGTCCACCTGCAGACCTTTGCAGAGCAAGCAATGAGCTCCCAGTATTAGACAGCTCTGGGAAGATATGCTGCCAGTGTGCCCCTATTTCTTATATTCTTGCCTAATGATAGAGCATTAAAAAATTGAAATAGGCAGGTACCAAGTATTTTAGCAGTTCTATAGTCCTGTTATTTTCTGTATTTCCAGAGATTTTCTTGTAGCTTCTTTTCTTTTTTCTAACCACCTTCTCTTCTGACTTCTGATGATTTTTCCATTACAACAGTATCCTCTTTTATTATAGATATGCCTTCCAGAGCAAGGCTCAAAGCAGCTCATATTGGGAAGGAAAGTAAGCAACAGACTATAGTAGCGAATTACAGCGTAGACAGCCACTGACTGCTTGCTAACTACAACTTTATTTTCCTCCAGACCACCCCTATCTACTCTTCCTAGATTATTGCATCCTTACCATTCTTAACTCTCTGACTCTGATCTCTATAATGTGAACCCATCCTGAACTTGCCGCAAAACTAAATTTTGTCAATGTAGACAAACAGCCTTGAGCTGTTTCTAAAGCCAGGGCTTAAAAAACATGTTTGTCCACTGTATTAACGTAGAGGGTGTTTGTTGATACTGAAAATCTATTCTCTTGGTTGTGGCAATGAAATACCCCTGATTCAATGAATTTCATTAGCCTTTCATGACATAAGACCTCTCTTTTTGTATCAAAGTTGCTACATCAGGATACAACATGTTGCCATTCAAAGATTAGCCAACTAATTTTGGTGTTTTTGCAAAGACGTTTTATGTATTCATTCAGCCTTATTCCTTTTGACATTAATGATTAAGTATAAAAGTGAACAGATAGATAGATAAATAGATTGATAAATAAATGAGACTTCTTAGAGTTTATAAGATTTTAAATATGACTGCCTGCCAAAGTTTCTTATCTGTATGGGATGTAATACAGAAAACAAATAATCCATGCTGATGGTATCTTGCCTTTGAAGTTTCCTGACAGATTGAAAAGAGGGTAATACTACTGCTGGCCACTTTGCAGGGACATCTGGGTGAAGTCATTGTAAACACTAAAGATAACTTCCATATGGCAAGATGGTAATCTTTATTTGGTAATCACCAGTGTATGCTCATTAGGAACTAGAGTTGCATAACCTTATTGAATGTGCTTATCTGATGAGAAATTTTTTTGTGCTGAATTTACTTGCAACGTTACATAAAAAAGGTCAAAATCCTAGTTCTTGGATTGGCAAAGATTTTGATCATCAAATGTAGATATTTACGTATCTAGGTCCTTTTCCCACTACCCCTTCTTCTGATCCCCTATTGTCTTTCAGAGATGGAATGAAAAAAGTTAGACAGATTGAAATTAAAATTATTTTTCAGTCAAGCTTAACTGCAATCAATTGTCAAATACCCTTTCCACCATTTCTTTTGCTTTCTGCTTCACTGAAAACCACAGTACTGTTATTGGCAAATTTACCAGCATTTCCCAATTTCTATCTTTCCCTGAATGATATTCAATACCTATATTTAGATAGACAGAATCAAGTCCTATTTTCTATTTATTAATATTTTATAGAAAGTAGTGATTGAAGGGATCAGAATATCTATGCTTTAAAGAGATAATAATATTTCATCAGGATTAAGCCTCTCATCACTGCAATGAAATTTACTGCTGTCTTAAGCTAGTTTAAAAAGTTAAACAACACTATCCATTAAAAAATTGTAACACCTTCTGGAAAAAAAATATGAAAAAATAATCAGAAAAAAGGTGTCAAAATTTTGGTAATACAAATGAAAATAATTTATTTTATGTTTTAAAATATTAATAATCTCTTTTGAAATAAAAATAATTTTATATTATGATTGACATCTTAATATTTCAGAAATATGAGAGAACATTAAATATTCATTGGAAATTTTTTCAATGATTAAGAAAACGCCCACTTTATTATATAATAATTAGAAATTTTAATACCACATTATCAAATATGGAAATTCCACCAATCCTGCTATCTGTAACCAAATACTCCCCCTTATTCTCCCACTAAAAGAAGAAAAAAAACAACAAAACAACCCAAAAAACCACCAAAACAAAACATAAAAATCTTCACTTTTTTCCAGGAAGGATTACAGAAAATAACAAAGATGAGACATTTGCATTTCAAATTACAATCAACACACTGGAGGAAGCTCTTAAACATAACTAACTTAATTAACATATATCTAATCTCATTCTGTGCCACATTCTATAAGTAAAATCACAATTATATCAGTTTCAGGTGTTTAGGAGACTCAAGAAAAGCTACATAAATATTCTGCTTTATGAAACATAATTATGCAGCGAATCTTCTATTTCAGCCTTTTTTCTTTATTAATCCAACACTCCAGAGAGATTTTTACTAGACCTGATGTTAATATTCTTAGAATCACAGAAAGGCTTTGGTTGGAGGGATCTTTGAAGGTCATTGATTCCAATCTCCTGCTCAAACCAGGGCTGATTTCAAAGCTCAGCTCAAGCTACTGAAGGCTTTATGTGTCTGGATTCTTAAAATCTACAGGGCCAGACTGCATAGTCTAACTCAGAAACTTGTTCTCAACCAAGTCAAAATTAATTTCAGGAATTTTCTTATCTGTATATTCAAAATCTGCAAGATAACAGATAATACTTGTTCTAGTTAGTGAAAATATTAGAAAATGGTGGGAATTTACAAGTATAAAGGCTGACAGGCAATTTAAATATCAAATTAATCAGATTTTAAGCATGACAGTCATTGATACCTGTAATGTTAGAGGAAAGAAGATGACATTTCAAGCATTCAGCTGATCTCATCTTAATGTGCCAATTTGAAATCAGCCAGCTTGTGACAGTCTCGGTCCTTTAGAGTATTTTGTAGAGTGCTTCTGTACACTAAGTTTTACCTAATGCTCAGAATCAGTCAGCCAACTGAGGCTCATTTTGAACAATAAAGTGTGCTTAGCACTTAGGTATCGCCTTCCTGTATGATCAGATCTGCTTAAGCTTTGTCATAGTTCACAGATGTTTAAATCCCCAAACCAGTTTCTATTTAAATCCTTTAAACGTGTTTGAATTGAACTACATCCAGTAAGTGTAAACATCCCTGAATGCAATATAAGAAAAAGGATCAGGTTAATTTCAGTTAGAACTTGTGGAGGAAAAATGTAGGATCATATTCAGTGAAATTATATAGAGCATTGATTAAAAATCAGACTATATTTTTTCTTTCAGTTAAAGAGTGGGTTTTTTTATATCTCAGTTAAGTTTATAAAAGATCTAGACTAGATACAAACTTTTAAAACTTTGCTATTTATCACGAATCATTAAATAAAATAAAAAAAAAGAAAATGCCTAGGATAAAACAGTAGAAGAGAGGTCACGTATAACTGTATATCACCACAAAATAAATGCACCTTCTACAAGGAGTAATGGAGAAGTGCTTTGAATCTTGTTTTCTGCTCTGAAAGCTGTTTTAATATTCTGCATTAAATGGTCACACAGCAATCCCTCAGTAGGCAATTGTGAAGTCCAATTTAGTGGAATTTTGAATTTTCCTTGCCTCAAATGACAATGTGGCAAATCGAATATTAGGGCATAGATTCACACTGACTGAAAATGTTGGCGGAGGTTCTCTCCCATGTGGAGTCGACAGGCTGGCCAAGGAGCTCTAACAATCAAGGGATGGACAACAACAGCCTGAGAGGACCCTCCTGAGAGGTGAAATTCCTGAAGCCTGAATCACCCCCGAGAGTGGTGTCGGTCCCGGTGTGTATAACAAATCCAAAGTGTTCATTTGCTGTTGCCTGCCACTGACCTGCCACCCTGCACCAGACGATTGCCCTGCCTGAAATTGTATTGCTATCCCAAAGAAGAAAGATTGCCAGATGCCACTGGATCCTTGGGTGGTGATATCCTTCTCTTCCTCTCTCATTCTTTTCTCTTCCCACAACCACACTCCCCTCCTTTTTTCTCTCTTCTGCCTCACAATGTATTTACCATATCTTCACGGGGTTATATCGCTTTGCGTGTGTTATTTGTCCAATAAAACTTTGTGCTTGCACCTGACCCTTGGTGGGTGGACTGTGAAATTATAAGTTACTTCCAACAGTAACAACAATGAAATATACAGATGTGGAAATTGACAAATCATATAAAATCACAGTTATTGTTCAATAACATTAACAGCTGTCAAAATTATAGGCGTGTGAACATGGGCATCACCAAGGCAAACATTCAACCAGTACCATATCTGGTAACTAATATGTATAATACTGGGAAGCTCCAGAAACCAGGGCTATAATGTGGTGAATTCTAAAGAAAATATTAACATGAAACCCAGAGCCATTTAATTTATTATACTTGCTAATAACCTCTTGACTTCAGCTGAACTGTCTCAGTTTCAACTTTCCACCCACTAGGCCTTGTACAACGTAGCAGCAAAACACAACACTTCAAATCATTGCAGTTTACAGTTCCAAGCTGGATGATGCAGGCACTAAACAGAACATGGTAGAATATTTTCCACAGATAATTTTTCTGTTAGTGTTTACATCAGGATTGACTCTGGTGCCAGTTCAGAATGTGTTGCTTAACCAACCAGTCAGCTACCTATTCTTTACCCAAAGCCTTGCAATAGTCTCTAAAAACCAACTTTCCAGTCCTTTACATTTCTGTCTGTAACCTAGGCCCTGGTTTTGGCAAAGTGATATGCTAAAGGCTTTTTTTTCCAAGGAGTTCACTGTTACAGGGGGAAGAGAAACACCCATCACATAGAATGGAATATAGCCTGAGACAGGCAATTATTGCCCAGGATCAGCAGTGGATCCATTATGGGAAAGTAAAATTTATTATATTCTCTATGACTATTTCACCCTAATCCTTATACATACACTACCTTAAAAAGCAAAGCCATACTTTGTTATCCGTTTCTGCATAGCTTTTCAGAGAAGATAGGTTGTACCATTTTTCTAGGGCTAGATCATTGGTCTATGTTATATTCATGGATTACTGTTAGAAATCTAGCACCAGTGCTGAGAGTAAGACTTAGGAATAGACACATAAAATGACCAAAATTCAACAATGGAAGAAAAAATTGAAAAGAAATGACTGTTTCTTTTTTTCTCCTCATTTTGGGATATTGCTTCAAGATGGTTTATCTAGGAAGCCTTATTTCTCTGTTTTCCTTCTGTAATGTCATTATTTACTAGCACAGCTTTTGGTTCTTTGCAGTGGACATCGGTGCTTTGGCAGGAGTCAATGTAGGTAAGCAGGGAGAGAATCTTTAATTCATGTCTCATGAACTCATCAATTGAAATGACAAGCCCATTGAAAAATCAATACACAGAAAGCAAGAAACTTCGAAGATTGTCATGTGAGCTCAGGGAAACAGACCTTTCCACAGTCAGAGGCTTAACTGAAAAAATCCACTGTACAATAGATTTCAGTTATGTCTTAAAGAGCACTTATCCACACATTCAGTTCTCTGTGTTCCTCATTTTATATGTCCCCATTAATCAGATAATCAACATGGATAATCACAAGCAAAAGTAGAAGCAAGTTACTCTTTTACTACTCTTGTAAGTTTTCTCTCTTTATTCTTCTTCTGAACTGTGCAATTTGGAGACTATAAAAAACATTCATGCTGCATACAATGTGTACCGCTGCTGGGTGGTTTTAGGGCTACAGTGTATATTCAAAGTGCATGCAAAGAAAATTTAATAAATGTGGAATATGGTTAAAGAGAAAATAAAAAATGTTTGCTTCAACTTATGAGAAATTCATGGGGCCAGTCATGGATAAGTTGCTATTTCAGGAAACTTGTTATATTTGCAAGTTCTCAAGATAAGAATATATTACTGTTGTGTGATTACAGCAATAGGATTTGAGTATAAATAATTTAAAAACATATAGGTAGGAACTGCACTCAAAACCATATGCAATGCCTTAAGCATCTGCCATCTTGTCCTGGTTTGGGCCAGGACAAAGGTAATTTTCTGTCTTCTACTTTTGCTTTCAGCTAAGTCTCTTGTAAGTAGTTGCACTTGTTGAAATTAACAGCAAGATTCTCAGACAGTGTCTGCTTCTAGGACTGATAACACTCGATGTTTATAGTTACTGCCAGAGACTGGTGTGCAGAGCCAAGGACACTGCTCAGTTCTGAGGAACTTTTTACCCTCCAGAAGGAGTAAGGAGGTCCCACCTGAACCCTTCCTTTGGGGAGAACTGGACAAGGCAGATGTCAAAACTGACCAAACAGAGTATTCCATCCCATACACGTCATACTCAGTATAAATTTGAGGGATCACAAAGGTCAAACATCTTCCTATTCTTCCTGCCCTTCCTGCTTCCCCTTCTTCGCCTGTTCCCTGTTTTGCTTCAGCATCCTGAGAGGATTCCATCCGTTCCTCTGCCTGTGGTCCTGATCCGTGCCAGCCTGAATCTGTGTGTTCCTGCCTCCAGCTCCCGACTGCTGCTGACTCCAGGATTCCAGCCTGGACTTTCCCAGGGCTGCCCTGCAGCCTCGGTGGTGATGAGAGAGTTATTGGGGGAAAGGAGGGAGGAATGTGGTATCAATTTTCCTGTATATTTGTATATTTGTATATATTTAGTAATTTTTCCTATTTATCATTATTGTTTCATTAAAGTTGTGTGGTTTAGTTTCCAACCCATAAGTCTCTCTCCCTTATTCTCTCTCCTTTCTCTATCAGGGAGGGGAGGGGGATTTATAGAGAGCATCTGTCATTCGGTTTAATTGCCGGGCCAGTGTTAAACCGTGACACATCCTCACAAGAATGTTGACTTCAATCCAGACAAAGCAGAAATCCCATCTAATCTAATTTCTTTTTACTATGTTCCAGATAATACATTTTCTATACTTATATAATCTTTGTAAGTATTTTGGTATGGTACTTAAATTAAATTAAAAAAAAAACCAACAAAAAACCTCACAAACCAAACCAAACCAAAAACCAAACCAAACCAACCAACCCACCAAAAAACCCTGAGCAATATAAACCTTTCTTTTGATGTTAAGCTTTTTAATTTCTCTAGCTTTGTACAATACATTGCTATTGTAAATGCATAGTTATGAAAACACAAATAGCTTTTCTATTCAAAACCACATTTCCAGTACTGATATTTTTATTCAGAAGATTCCTATCAGAATGCATTACACCAACAGAAATATTTTTAATAATTACTAATGAAAAAATAGAGAAAAAGTAATACTGAATCTTCAACAGATCACTAGTTTAAAAGGATTATTGAAAATAAGAAGAGAATTGTATGCGTTTCCAGGGCTTTTTCTGTCTTTGTTTTGTAATTCTATCTTTGTACTTTGTACTCACAGTAGCTTTCCTGTGTATGATTATAATGACTTGAAACATATGAATATATGGTAATATTTTTGTTACCACTGTAGTTATTTTTAACAGGAATGTCTTACCTCTCCTATATATGATTTTTAATCTGTCAGTATGCTTTTTAAAAAATATTGTCTTGTTATTCATTTTCAATCATAGTTACAGAAGTACTTCTATTGCTTTATCAAAGGCCAGTCTTTCCTCTATGTGAGTTCTTCATTGCTTTCAGTACTGTTCTGTCATCTTGTAGCATATTCATAGCTAATGTTCTGTGTCCCCATTTATATCATCTTCATAACAGATTGTGATCTGAAATCAGTTCTGAATAGTCAAATAATGTAATTTGTGTAATGTGTAATTTGTAGCCTGGATTATCTAAGCAAAACATGGACAGATGTTAAAATTTAAATTATATATACTACATATACATCTATATAAAGAATTAATATAAATAATGTAGACTTCATGCCAAGAATCTCCTTTACTAGAAGGTTTATAATGGAGAAATAATTCTACTGTAATTTAATAACTACAATTCTAACTATGTATCATGAAATTTTTTCCTCTACTGGATATGTGCAAACACAGAAGGAAAATGGTAACATATCTCTATTAAAAATACTGAATCTATATCAGTCTTTTTTCAAAATTTTGTGATGAATGCCTTCTTATGTTAATTTCTGCTATATCATACATTATTTTTATTTAAAGCTTCTAAAAAATATCTATCATTAAATTCAGTTAAACTGCATTAGAAGAAAATGTTAATGTTTTTCGTTCAGTTAAGAATATAATTTATTTGTGAATATATATATCTTAATTTGATTTTTTTTGTCTTATAAATAATTAAAATATATCATGTAGTGCAAGCACAGGTTTATGAGTGTTTTCATCATAAATATTTTAATGAATTTGGTATAACATAATAAAAGCCACATTTTATACCAATGCAGCAAATAGCAGATTTTTATGATATTGTCCAAATCTAAAAAACATCTGAATGTTATTTTTCAAGGCAGCTTTAACTTGATCTAAAATTTACTTTAGAGCAAGATATTCTTTTATTAAATAGCCATATAGAGAAAAAATACCAGGACTCAAATCTTTTTTTTTCATATAACAGTAATAAAAAACTTCTGCATAATTTTAAAGTTCTGCTTATGAACATATTTAACACATCCTGCCATCTCTGACCAAAGGCATCTTTTGCATGTTTTTTCCATTAGACCAGGTAAAGGTCACAGATTCCTTCTCCATCTTAAGAAAGTAGCATTTGTCACATGAGACCTGCCAGGTGTTGGGAGGTGGAGGAGACATTCTGGTAGGACACCATAAATCAGTTAAACATAAGAATACTGAATATTACACCTCACATTAGGGGGTAAAATCTATAAAAAATTGAAATCTATATTCAGAAGGGAAAGGATGTGGTGTCACTGGGGTAGGGGCTGATGGCGCTGGGGGGATGACAAGGGGCCATTTATAGGATATTTATCATGCAGATTCTCAAGTGTTTTGAAGTGGGAAACAGACCCTGAACTCTTCAAAACATTTGTTAGTGCATGTCCTCTAACCTTTGCTAAAACACAGATTTATAAGCAGAGGTAGGCTTCAGCTCTATAGTTGGATTAAAAATTTGTTTGTCTACAAATAAACCTGACATCTAGGCTACATTAGTAGGCTCTAGTCAATCGAGACAGTGGGTTTAGAGAGCTAGCCAGTCTATTGCCAAGTAGACACCTCTACTTTGTCATATGAATGTTTCTGTACTTTTGGAGTTGTACCACCAACTGAATGTTATGAGAGACAAGAGATCTTTTCCACATGTAGATCTTTTTAAGGAGTCTTAAAACTAAGTTTCTCCTTTTCAGCAAGATCTTACCTGTCTTTCACTGGCAAAAAATGCAAATGCCTGTAGACTGCTATCTTTTATGTAGCTTGGCAGAGATTTTTCAAGGCACTTCATATATCTCATCCTACATATGCTGTGTTTCATATCTCACTCCTGCTATAGGTCCAACATCTTGTCTTCTACCACTATGATGACCAATTCTACTTTTTTACATGTATTACTAATCTAAATAAGTGGTAGTGTCACTGTTTGAACAGGAGGAACTAAGAAGGAGGGCTTTTTTTTTTTTTTTTCCACAAATATGTACATATATATAAAAACATATATATTTGCATATATTTGTATTTTTTGTTACTTTACCCTTTATGTCATTACCTCTCCCTTGTGTTAGTAAAATCTGTATGCAATTGTTTTAATTTCCAGCTTAAAGTCTTCCATCTTTACTCCCCTTTTATCTTCCATTTGTGGTGGGCAAGAAACGTAGAGGAATTCTGTCCTAGGTTTATATTGCCTAGTCTGCCCAAACTGCTAAACTGTGACAGAATAATTGGCACTCAACTAATCTAAATAAGTGGTGGTCAAAATATTTGCTGCATGTTGGCAAAATTATTAGTTTTTCTTAAAAAGAAATAATAATAATAAAAAATAATGCATTTGTATACAGACTGGTAGAATCTGTGCTTTAAAAAAATACTAAATTTGCATAGCTAGTTAACAAGTCTGATTCTTATCTTGTTGAAGCCACATAGGAAGATGATAAATGACATTAACTCTTCTCAGGATTTTTAACTGTCTCATCTGTCAATACATTTTCCCAGGACCAGAAAACTTATACAAATGCAAACATCATGCACTTTCCTCAGCAACCTCACCTTTAAACATATGATTGCTTTTGAAGATCACTGAAACTTGCAACCTGTCACAAGACCTTTCTTACTATTTTCAGGTTTGATTATAAGAAAGTAGGATTATCAAAGAGAAGCTGGATATTATTCACAATAAAGGGACTATAGCTAATCTTAACAATACCTCTTTTCTTTAGATTGATGTAGATACCAAGGGAAATAAGTTTCCAAAATGTAATGCTTTATATTGTGATTAATATTAGGAAATATTCAATATTTATTTGTGAAATAATTTCTCAATAACATTGAAAAAACCAAAGAAACAACAACAAATTTATTGTATCTTCATAAGACAACATGAAACAAAATTTTGTGCTTCTAACTTCTGAAAGATTCCTCGCGTACTTCTTGGAAAAATAGGTTCGTTAACCAGAGTGAAAACTGTTTCATCTAAGATCACAGTATTTATTTGCTCAGACCTCTCCTCTGACGGTTTACATAATCTATGTGCTTCGTGAGACACACGATTACTTCTGGTTACCTACTACTGCTTTCTCTCTGGAGGGTAGCAAAAGAATACATGAGTCCATCCATAAAATATCAGTTAATTCCTCGTTTATGCCTCCATTCCATACTCAGGAAAACTGTAACAATATTTTTGGTTCAGTTGAATTCCCTACTTGTGCTTTGCTTCAATCACAGGTGAAAATTAATTTATCTCATTTTTTGTGTGTGTTGTGCACACAGTAACCAGGTTTGTACAGAAAACGAACAGAAATGTATAGGCTGAACAAGAGCAGTGAAAAATATTAAAACCAATCTGTATGTAACTTTTTTATTTTCCTTTTTTTTTTTTTTTCTTTTTTAAATACAGCACTAATTTTATTTTTCCAGTCACATCACAATTCCTTATGAGTGGACAGTTATTTAGTGAACAATTTCTTTAGAGATTTTTAATTCTGTCAGGTAGTTTCTCTCTAATATGAACACTTATATTTGAATATTTTCTGTTTTGCTTTGACTCATAGTCAATTCTCCTCCTCATAGTTTCATGATTATAACACTATTGAAGGGGATACATCCTGTTGAAATTTTGGGGAGGGTTATCATTGACGGTTTAGATAGGTTTGAAAGCAGTCCTGGAAGGTGTTTATCTGCTTTCATAGTGTGTTGGACATTTTTATGCACATATTTTCTACCTTTATTCTTGAATCTGCTTTTCTTCTTCAATATGCTGCTGTATGACTTCAGTTTACATCACACTAAAACAGTAAAATCTCAGTAAAATTCACAGTACAACCTCAGCTGTGCATTGAACTAAAATATTGTTACAAAACACATTTAGATGTAAAGTGACATGAAACTCTTACTAGTAACAATAACAAAAGCCCTTTGAAAAAAAAGTTGAATAAAGTAGATAAACAAAAGTATAACAGAGACTCTTATAGTCTATTCAGTCTTGTAATAAAGCCCTAAAATGAACTAAAGTGTCCCTGTAACCAAAAGCCTGGAGTCTAAGTATTCACAGGTACTTTCCCAAGTAAAATATTATATATCTATCTATAGAAACATAAATAAATTATATCATATATGATTCTTCAATTTCTTGTAGGAAAGACATGAGCAAAAATGATACTGCAATTTATCAGAAAAAGAAGAACAGTGTGTGGCTAATGGGATACACAACTAGTGACTGCACAGTCCATTGGGACAAATGCTAGCTAGCCCTTAATGAAAACTAACAGAAACTTGTTGAAAAATTTATTTTTTTTTTTTTTTTTTTTTATAAAGTGCCAGTTTTCTATGGAAAAGGCTTGAATTGTGTCACAAACAACTATTTCAACAAAATAAGTCAGTTATCTGTTTTCAGTCCTATGAGTACTTTAAGTAAACAAGCTGTTAATTAGCACTCTGCTTGGCACTATTCAATTGAACAGCGTGCTGAATGTTGCAATTTCACCTTCAGAGTAAGGGAGCACAAGACAAAATATAATAAAATAAAACAACAAAAAACAAAACCACAAAAAACCCCCCAAACCAAAAAAACCAACCAACCAACAAACAAAAAACCCCAACAAAACCAGAAAACATAAAAGGAAAAGGCATCATACTAGTGAAAAAGAATTATTCTTTGCAGTACCCAAAATGAATAAGGTGTCTTATTCGGTCACTAATCTAGTTCCATAATGAATGGTGACAGCACATTTAACAGAAGCATACTATATATACAAAGTTATATTGTACATAAAATCTCTTACAATAAGTGAATTCAGTTGAATTAGTACCAGCACCAGGAGTAAAAGCATATTAAAGTTCTACCCCTTCACTACTTTTCACCACATCATATCTGAATAGCTTTACTAGACTTGACAGACTACTACCTTCTCACCATGTTTTAGGAGGAAAGAGATGTCCATCTCTGGAGTGATGAGTTAGGTATAGAAAAGCAGCTGGAAAGCTTGAACAGTGAAGATAGATTTTTTAATCAGCAGCTAACTCAGTCCCTCTGGAGGCAGCTACATCTGCTCTGCTAAGGAGGCAAAGAAAGAGAAGAATTCTGTAGCAGATATGGATATTGTCAGTAATATCCTACTGCAAAAGGACCCTTTTCCCCACCCTAAATTAATTTAATTTAAACTAAGTTCTAAGCTGAACCTGGTCTTTGTGGATAAGCTGTGGCCAATATTAAAGCAACAGTAAAATTAAGGGATGGCATAAATCTCTTACTATATCTGCGTCTTCTCCAGTAACTAGGTCAGAATTACATTCTGAGAATAAAGATATACAAGGTAAGTACTAATTTTTGATCACATGAACAGTTCCTGTGTCCTGGTATAAATGCTAGAAAGTAAGCTTCATTGCCTTCCTTGATAAAGTGGTTATATAGTACAAACATTTCATAATGTACTAAGCTTCAATAAATCAATTTGAAATTAGTTTACTGTCAAGTTGATAAATCTCATTTTATCATTATACCTTGAAGGTGAATTAACAGGCATTTCACAGGGTATAATTTATACCGTATTAGGGAGGCATAAGAGAACACTTGTTCAAATGAATAATTATTGTCATTTTCATTTATAAATTCTGCTATGTTAAATCTTTGAATACAGTTTTGAATAAAGCTTTTAGATATAGCTTACGCATTGTCACATTTTTCGTGAATAAACTCAGAAATTTCTTCAGTTAGGTATAACTCCGATGTACTGAAAGATTTTTTTGTTTTTATATCCAGTCTTTGCTAAGACTGGAGGCGGGCTACTGGTCAAGATTCAGTGTGATTATGAATAGTACCTGAACTTAAAAGAAGGGTTGCATGTTTTTGTTTCTCTTGCCTTTTACTGTCTGCAGCAATCTTCAGTTGTACTATCTAAAGCAATCATTTGCAGGAAGACATTCAGATTGATTTCTGGGATCATCCACAGATGATAATTCTCTCCAGCTACCCACTTTCTTGTCTCATTTAATTACAAAAGAAATTTAATGTTATATTGTGGAGTAACATATACATAATTATTACTAGGCTCATGAAATTTATGAAACAAAAGGTATACTCATTCACAGTAGATATATGTGTAAGTCGAGAGGCATGATGTTATATGAACTCATTACTTTTCCGACTTCCAAAAATGAGCTCAAACATAGCACAGAGTGTGGTAATTGTATTTCAGACCTATCTTCAGGAACTGCAAGTTTCATTTTTTCACTGAAGAAAAAACATGGTTTTGTCACACCATTAGAAGACAGAGTTGTTTGATTCCATGAAGGCAGTTACCTCAGAATCTGTAAATGGACATATGGTATTATTTTCACATTATTATAGATATAACTTTACTTCAAAAGAAAATGTTCTGCAGGGACTTCTGGCCTCAGCCACCTGAGAGACCTAACAAGCCATCAGTCCTGTGCTAAATCAAAAATGACCCTATTGGTATTTATATAGCATTTCTCTATGTTTCTTCATTGAGTGGGAAGATGGTCACCTGGTATCTACTAGTACGTTGTGGTGACCCAAAAAGAACAGTATTGCCATTGCTAGTTACAGGTCACAGGATAAAATTTTGAAGATTTTGCTTATTCTAAATATGTGATACTCTATCCTCAGTGCGTCAGCTTATTAGAAAATTGGCCACAGTGGTTGTAGAAGCACTGCAGGATGGTAGAAGACAGATGTGTGCCCTTGGTCTGCCTGCCAGCTCTTCAGTCCAGCTCTGCCTCCCTCCCACCCACCCCTTGCCTGGGCCCAGGGACCCCTTGAGGGACCCAGGATCTGCTCAATTGTTGTCCCAGACTGAGTATGATGCTGCAAGTATACATGTGAGTGTCTGAAACAATATTTTTACTCATAAATTCTGCATGGTTTATTTTCTAAGCCTCCACCCCCTCAGTAAAGCCCTACTTCCTATAAAGCCAGGTTGGGCAGTAATGATTTTGGGCAGCAGTGTTGTAATGCAATGTACAGGAGAAAATGTCTGTAATGTAGAGAGCAGAACTGAAGAAATGTTACTGTTTGATACATTCTATGTAATTTCATTTAAAGAGCTTAAAGTTTATTTTTAAAAACTAAAAATTAGCTAGAAAACAAATGAATTATTCATGATGACGATTTCCTCTGGAACTACTGAACTGTATATCACTTAGAACTATGAACAGCAGATTCAGGCATTGTACAGCAATTTTTATCCTGTCTGATATTTAAATATGAGCATATAGACATATATCTTATTCTATATTTTAATAACAGAAAGTCATACATCATGATAAGCATTTGCTCTCCTTCTTTATAGTATGTGTAATAGATTAGAGAGATAAATGTAAGGGAATCAGTGGCAGATATTCCAAGTGAATCTCATGTGTATTGCTAAAACTTAAAGCAAAATTTAATGAATTGACATTCACTTGAATTTATATACTGCATCACAAATTACATTTATCATTTTTTGATTTCCTAGATTTTTTAAATTGACATATTTTTTTCTGTTAGAAGACAGGAATATTGTCACTAATATTGGAAGAAAAAATAATCAGGACACAAAAGAAGAATTTTTGAAATATTCCACTTTATAAAAAACAGCTCCAAATCTGAAAGCAGTAGAAATATGACACTGGAATAAAAAAGTCTCTACCCTGATTTCAGCCAATTGGCAAGATGAAAGGTATCACAGCTATATCTGATTTACAAGGATGATAAGAAAATTAATCTCTGCATTGCTCATTAAGCAGCAAATAGTCTGAAACTATTTTTTCTCAATTGTTATCATTTTAGACACTACAGCACCTAGATTATTACTGAGTATGTAAGTATACTTCTGTATTTCTAATACAGAAAAAGCCTGTGAAAATGTGAAAAAAGTCTGTCCAGACCTACATCAAATGTAATGATCAATACATATCGTAATATATAGTTAATACATAAAGGGTTCTTTTGTAGTAAAGTTGACTGACTTTCCTCTCTTTCTTTTAAATGCATTTTGGCAGGAAAAATAGCATTAAATGTCCTCTAATTTCTTACTAGTAAATGTATTTTATAGTGACACAAGATCTTGAGACTGGTTTCTCCTCCCATTATTGCCCAAGCGTTTAGAAGAATATGAACCCAGTTTTTCAAAATAAAAGGTCATAAATGAAATTGAATGCATCAGTGTTGAAAACAAACATGTTGCAAATGTATCTGAGGCCATTTAAGGCCTGTTTGCTTCTGGATGAAGCACTACCTTTCAAATCTGAAAGAGTTTGCAAGCTGAATAAACACCACCTAGCAGGGTCGTTGTCCTTATCACCAGGTGATATAAAGGATAGGAAGGTTCTAGGTATATTGGCCATGTGTTATTACATCTAAATCATACTGAAAGGATTAGAGGCACTGAGGTAAATGCCTTTATCAGAAATGGCAACTATCCACTTTTTTTTTTACAAAAAAAAAAAAAAAAAGGATGACTGCCTCTTTTGTTCTTGCAAATAAAAATGGAAAGCCTACGGTCTTCTAGAGGGATGAAAAAAAGACAATATGTGACATATATAGTCCGAGAAAGTCACTGGGTGAATCTGTAGGCATGTGACTGTAGAAGACTTGTTTATACCATCCTCCCAAGTCACTTCAGTGGAATAAAATTCAAAGGATTTTGTGTCATACAGAATTTTTAAAGCCATATTCCTCTGCTATATGCAGGGGCCAAAATAAAATATTGAATGAAGACAGGATGAAGAAATGGGTTTGAAAATTGATACTAATTAAATATATTTTAAAAATATTGATAAATTAGGAATTATTGAAAAGTGTCATGTTATTAACTGATCTGAATGTCTGGGAATTGTAACTTGTAGTATGTTTGCATTCGTTACATATGCCAGTATCACATTTTTAAATTAGGCTGAAGTTCTTGTATCTCTTTGAAGAAATAATATACACACCATTCTAAAGTAGCCAATAAATGTACTTTTTTAAGAACAGATTCCAGTGCATGATTACAAGTAACTTGAGAAAATACACTCTGAGTATTTTCTAGTTAAAGGCTTCAGAAAAATGTTCTGGCATATAATTATTCATAGCATTTGTTAATTCTAATTTTACTGATTTATTGGCAGAGAAATGAGAGTCATTCTTCTCTTATAACAAACCTTCAAATCCTTTTCAGAGCATTATACTGTAAGAAGGAATTTGTGCATATGTACTAGCCTATTACTGCTGCTCTGCTCAGTGCTATAAATAATACAGGATATGCAATGATAAATATTTGAACTGATCTATAGTTTTTTGTACAGTCTTAACCTGAGCATCTAAGGAGCTTTTGAAATAGTGAGGGGAAACGTACCTGACTGATAAAGTCAGCAAGAAATAAGATTCTTTGTAATTTAACTGTTTCTTGAAGGCAAGTGTATGATTAATTAACCTTCAGAACAAGATCAATGGTGCCAGGTTATTATCCATTTACAATGGGGTTTGTTTGCTTTCTTTATCAACAGGCTATGCTCAGTGGGAAAATTAATGGAAAATAGAAAAGTTATTTTCCCTCACTTTGTGCCAAGAGGTTTTAAAATTAGATAATTGTGATAGATTAGACAGCTGGCATCAAATCTGACCTCTTTTGTTGTTCTGCTTGAATGCATTATAGTGTATAACATCAGTGCCCCCTACTAGGATAGGTTTAAAGTGCAAGGCAATAGAAAGTGTTCATATATTATGATAGAAATTCTTAAATGTAACCTAAGAACTTCTATTAGTTGACGCTTCAAACAATATTGTGGAAATGTTTGATGAGTTTCACTGGATTTGTGTCCATTTCCTTTTACTAGGTTAAAACCAGGAGATTATAGCTTATGAAGGATTTTCTCCTGAATTCTGTTCCTAAATATTTTAATCTTTTCATCACTATCAGATTGCAGAGTCACAGAAAAACAGAATGCCTGGTTATGAGTTTATTTTTTCTTTATTGATGACTTATGCATTTAATGTTCAAAATTCATTTTACCTTTCACTTCTACCTAAATTTCCAGGTTCATATGTAAAAAAACCAACATTTGGGATCATCTTCTGAATATATTTGAATGTATATATATTTATTGACAATGGTGGGATGACTACTTATTTCTTCCAATGATGTCAGAGCTATTAATCTTTCCTTCGTCTCTGCCATTGATAATGCTTTGGGCTACAGTTTAGCTCTGTGTTGAGTGTATTAACATGCATGATGTTTTTTGTCACCTTGTTTATTTCAGTGCTTTCAAGATAACAGCCTGCACTTTCCAGAGAAATGGATAACTCCTTTGTTCAGTATGAGATGGTATTTTGGTATGCAGAAGTTCAATTTTTAAAAAAATATTTTAGTACAATTCTTGAATACAATTTTTCTTTAAGTTTGTATAACTTAGATTTTTCGCATGTGATGTCCCCTATTTTAGTATCTTCCACCTTTGCAAACATATGTTTAGTGATACCCTTAATCTGTCAGTAGAGATGCAGCTGTTATTTTCATATACAAACAATATACCTACACTTCCTAAATATATCCATTGCTCTATTATGTGCCCAGGTGTGTTTGTAGGAGATTAAATTCTAGATTCATTCTAAATTCCGACTTTAATATTACCCCAAGATGGCTATTTCATCCCTTAGTGTGAAGGGTAATTCTATTGTAATCCTGTACAGTGTCTTAAGCATATCCCCTGCAGGTGAAAATTGGCAATTCAGTAATTATAGCCAGATCAGATTTAATTAAATGCAATCTAAACAATGTATGACATAATTCTTTTCACCAGACTCTGTGATAGTAGTCAAGACTTTTCTGTTCAGCTACATTTAGATTTCTAAAGATAAAAGATATTTTCTTGGATGGTCTGAGAGTTCTTCTGAAACCCAGCCTTTCATATATGATCAAAACCCACTCAGTTTGAATAGACTGTAGATTTGACTCAATTTTATTGAAGCCTTGAATATCTTCCTGAATATATACTGAGGAAAACTAAGTATTTGTTAGATATTGTAAAGCATCCTTGCACATTAACTTTGCAGCCTCCTGTGCAAATCAAGCATGTTTTTTCTTCCTGTTTTAACATAGAAAAATAAAAACTATACAAAGTCGATAGCTTTGTAGGATGTATCTGTCATTTGAGATATGGAGGAAAAACATCTCTTCAGAAATTTGTAAAATGCTTGCAACAAAAACTATCTAGTTCATCATAAACTCACTGAAACTTACATAAACTACATCACGATAGGTTCTTTTCTCTGCTTATCTTACAAGATCATCTCATATTCTGAATATTTTGAAAAACAGATGACAGAGATGCCCTAAATGTATTCAAACAAAAGGAGCAATCCCTTTTTTTAGGTCACCTCCCCTTCCCCCCTTCTCTCCAGCATTTTAAACAGGAAAAGCAGTCATGTAAAATTCAGATATTGCATACATGCATCTGTAAGTTTTATCCTCTGGGAATAAATTATCTTCTGAGGATTTAGGTACACATAAAGACTTTGTCCAGTAACAAAAAAATGAAGTGTTCTTATTTATTGATCTTGTCCTAGGCCTTTTTCACTTCTCTAATTAGAACCATGCCTTCTCCAAAATGCAGCTATCTTTTGCTACAGTTCTTCATCTATGTAGTTAAATACCTTCTTTTTTTTTTTTTTTTTTTGTATTTATGAACTGGATTATTATGATCACTGAAAAATCAGAAAATTAAAAACAATAGCAATAATATTTACTTTGAGTGAAAGCTTAGTAGGGTAATTTATCTCAGTAAACTGTTATGTGCTTGTTTTTATTCTAATAGAAAAAAGAAATAAATGAGAATGTTTTGACCATTATTTCATTGCACCTGATACAAGATGACATTCTAACACATCCCTTATTGTAACACAACAAAAATTTATGGAGATTTTCTCTTTTAAAAATTAATCACGACACAATAAAACAATGTAATATCAGGTTACAGGAAAAAGCCATATTCCATGGAATTGAAACTTGTATTCAAATGATGGGAAGAATCTATTTATAGATAACTTCCTTTTAGTAGCTCCTGTGAATTAACACTTGGACAGGCCTTTAAAGAGAAAAATTAATCCAATTACATATTTTTTTCTTCCTGAGGGGCTGTTCATGGAGAGAATAGAGACCAGTGAGAACTCAGTGAACACAAGATGACAGCTTTGTAGCTTCAGCCTTAGACACTCACTAAGAAAATAGAAGGGTCTGAGAAACATATAAAAAACTTGCTTAAACAACTTTTATGATGTCAAAATAATTAGTTCACAAAAGGAGGTAGAACTGTGAGTATATTCTGCTCCTCATTGTCTGTTTCTGAGTAGGCTGTCAGGTGACATGACAGTTTTCATGATTCAAAGTTACAAGATTCCCTTTCTTCTTCCCTCTGTAAAGATTTGAACCTTATGATTAGGAAAAAAATCAGGAAAAAAATTAAGACGATTGCTTAATAGAATGAAAGTACACTGTTTTTAAAATTAGTTTTCAAAGAAATCCAACAGGAGTTTTCTTTCTCTCTTTATCTGTCAGGTTTTTTTTCTTCCTGAATGGAATAGTTGCTACAGACTGTAGACTAAACTCCTGTGTTCTCAAGTTAGAAGCTTGCTATCTACAAGGGAGACTCTACTGTGTAAAGGGCTTTATTTATTTATTAATTTTTGCTGAATAATATGTATAAGGACTGTTTTTATATATAATTCACACTTCAATAAAATCCATGTTAATTATTATAAGTGTCATATTATAAACATATAATAAGGTGTTAGTACCTGTTCATAATGGGTGCAATTTGATGGAACAGTTGTTAAAATTAACATTCTTAAAGAAAAACACTACATGTGGGTTTTAATATGATTATGTACTAAAATATGTGTATACATTTGCATTTATGAATTCTCAAAAACTTAATTTCTACTGAAATAGGCATTGCTTTTCTTTTTCTTCATAAAGTGAAAGCCAGTGTACAAGCACAGATGGAAGAAAAAGAAATAAGATCTGATAAGCAGAAGGTGGCATATAAATTTAGGTGCTGTATCAGAAAACCATAAAAAAAAGATCAAGAAACTTAATCAAAAGAAATTTGAGTAAATACACTTGGGAAGAAGCCAAAAAACCCAAATTCTCTTATGTTAAGAAGTCATGGAAAACATGAATATGAAGCACAAAGTATTCCACTTCCATTATTTTTTAGATTTGTCTTTAAGTTGCTCATTCTTGATTTTGTTCTTCATTCCTACCATTCAGATATAACTGAGAATTTCACCCTCAAATCACTCAAAGAATTTAAAATAGAGGAATGATCCACATGTTTTTTGCAGCTAAACTATGACTTATACTAGCAATATGTTGTTTAAATCTTCTTTGCCACCGCACATAGATGAACTGCACAAAAGATCTTTAAGATTCCTTTTACCATCATAATTTTTTACCCCCTCATAGTTTTTCCTACCTTAAGGAGATTAAAAGTGGAAACAATGTAACAATATGTAGTAAAGAAATCAGAAATTAGGAAATATTTAAAGCATTCTGTATCGTATTTTTGCTGCTTTGAGGATTTGTACACATGGATTACATTCTGATTGTTAAATTGGTTTGGCAGTAAATTACATTTGTAACAGAAATGGAAACCACCTAAGCCAGCATTTCTCAAACTCTGATGCCAGATTCTACGTCCTAGCATACTGTGTTTACATTTGTACGATTCATTCACCTGCATAATATTGCACACACATATAATCTGTCTTTCTCTAATACCATGCCATAGTGAGTTCTGAGTTTTTAAACCCAAACATTCCCTATCAGTTTTTATTTATTATTTTATTCATTTATTCACCACCCAGTGTAGCCCTTTGTAACACATTCCTCATCTCCATTGTCTAATTCTGCATGTGTCTCCTTTCTTTCCTCATACTCTCTTCCACATTCAAATCAAAGAGAAGAAATATGGTTATATAGGACATAGAGAATGATTTTTTTAAACATCCTTCTCTGAGCGGGCAAATTTTGTAAGAAACAATCTACCTTGTTAGGAAATTACTGACAGAAAAATATGTTTTATTTTGCTGTAGTCAAAGTTGTAATTCTATGATGTATTCTATGATTTTGAGAAGCTTTTCAGATTTCCCTAGACCTCAAAGGCAGTTTAGGGCTTTCAACATATTCTGAAAAACAGATAACACATATATTACATAATCACAGAAGTATCTTGGTTGGAAAAGACCTTCAAGATCACCAATTCAATAACTTAACACTGACAAGACTGTAACTAAGCTGTATCCCTATAGAACTGTATCTATACGATTCTTAAGTACCTCCAGGGTTTGTTACTACCCTGGAAAGCCTGTCCCAATGTCTGTTGAACCTTTCAATGAAGAAATTCTTCCTACTATCCAATTTAAACTTCCCCTGGAACAACTTGTGCTCATTACCTCTTGTGCTATCACTTGTAACTCCATTGAACAGACCAGTCTCCACCTCTTTACAACCTCCTTTAAGGCAGTTGTAGAAAGCAATAAGTTCTCCCTTCGGTGTCCTCTTCTCCAGGCTATGCAGCTCCAGGCCCCTCAGCCACTCCTCATAAGACTTGTGTTACAAACCCTTCATCAGCTTAGTAGCCCTTCTTTAGACACATTCTAGTGGTTCAGTGTCCTTTCTATAGTGAGAGGCCCAAAACTGAACACAGCACTCGAGATGAGCTCTGACCAGTGCAAGTACACAGTTAAGGTCACCTCCCTGGTCCTTCTGGCCACACTGTTCCTTATACAGGCCCGGATGTCACTGGCCCTCCTGGCCAGCTGGGCACACTGCTGTCTCATGTTCAGCTGGCTGTCAATCAACATGCCCCGGTTCCTCTCTGGTGTTATGCAGAAGTATTGTTTTGAAAGAACACCATATTTTAAAATGGAAAACTGGCTGTGGAAGAACAAATCAATTCTACCATTTTCATGCTGAGAACTTCTTGGAAAATGTGAGTCCGTAAGCATAGCTGATACTAAAAGAAAGGAAAAATAGCAATGGCTCTTCCCTATCCTGACTCTCAAGAGACACTGCTTGAAAAATAGATGACAATGTCAACTGATAAGAGAAAATCCACTTGTTTACTAGAGCTGTTTGCAATCTCAGTACTCATTCAGATTAAATGCTGAATTAATTGTTATGACTAGACCAGAGCTAAAGAAAATGATCAAAAGAAATGTGAAGAAAATACCAGAAGCAACGTTCCTTTTCTCAAAAGGTCCTACAGGTATCTGTAATAGTACAATAATTTGGTTGGAAATACTCATCCAGGAGTAGAGCTGGTCAGTCATGCTGTGGGATACCTCTGTTGATTTTAAGCCCAGTAGCTCATTCTTCTTCTTAAATTGCTCCTATATCTTTGGCATGAAGTACTCAGTCTTGATGATGATAACATTACAGGCACTTTCTTATCTATTTATCTTATGCTATTTATCACATGCAGTTGTTTAGCTGAAGTCTTCAATTCTATAAACTTAGACAACTGAATGAAAAATCAGTAGTAAATATGCCTCCTCCTTAATGAGAGAAGACATCATATCAACCAGTACAGTACTAGCATGGTTACTTGGACTGAGTCTCAAACTCATTTGGGTAGTAGCACTTTGGCTCCATTTTTTTGCCCCCCTCTGTTCCTGATGGTCCTGGTATTCATGTTTTTCCTGTATCACTAATCACCCTTCTCGGTGAGTGTTTTCTCATTCTTTTCATTTCAGCTTCTATTACTCTGAAAAAAATTTTAGACTCTGCCAGAATAACATGTATGAAGTTATACATGCATTTATACAATTATAAAAAGAATTAAACACAGTGTTTTTTTGTATCCTGCTTAATATTTTATTTATATGTGTATAACCACATTGTTAGGAATATGAAGTAGGGTCAGTCCTATTAGCTCATCATTTTATTTTAATCTAATTATAAAGACACTAGTCTTCCCTGTTTCTAGACTGGATTCTACTTAATTCTATATTCTGTTAGGAGGCAAGACCTTCCCCAGTAGCTAGATGAATTCTGTGGATTAAACAGGTACTCATTTTTTGTATTAGTAGGTCAGCATCCTACTTGGCTGAAGGGACTCACAGACCTGCAAATGCAGTCGTCTGTGAAAAACCTAAATGCTTGCCTAATTGAAAGTAATTTGCATTTTGAACAAGGAGTATGATGATATAGTTTATTTCCCTTCATATTTAGTTTTAAATTGTGTATAACATCATCTGATAGTTTAGTAGTCTAAAATATTCACATACAGGGGCAAAATTCACAAAATAGTATTTGGCAGTCTTCAGTATCTTACCACTAGGTACCATAAAGTGAGCTGCTGAGGCATTTTTCATTCATATAATTTCATCTCAGTGGTCTGAAAGTCATGGAAAAAGCTTTTAAAGCTCTGATTGATCTTTCAGCTTTAACACATTTTTAATGTGCATAAACGACAGACAAAATTTACAGTGACCTTAAAATTTAAATAATCGTAGTTGAAAAAACTGAATTAGCCTATGAGGCCAGCATTTCAACTTCTCAGACAAATAAAGTTAAAGATTATGTGAAATGAAGTTTGTTTTATCATGAAAGGTTGTTTTTTTCTGGATATTCCCAGTATTTTCTCTATCTACCTTGGACATACACAGTCAAGTTTCATTTTACAATGTTGTTGGTTTAGTGAGAATATGTTTGTATTATAGGTGCTTTTATTTGTGCTCTGCATGTAACAACATTATTTTCTATAATAGTGAAACTATTATATTGAAAACTACTTCTTTAATTAAAGCTTAAAGATTTACCTGTTATTACACTATATATGACATCATATGATGCTAGATAGGCTTTCTTGTTTGCATGTGTGCATTAGTGTATATAACACAGAAGCAAAAGCAAAAATCTCTAGTGAAATGCAATGTAGATTTGCACTGTAAAGTAGGTCTTTTTTTCACCTCAGCTGTTTTTAACTGAAAGTAGATACTACAGAACAGAAGATGAAAAGAAGAAGCCATTGCTTTAGTATGGTACTTTTTAAAAAGAAAATTCTACACCAAGGGATATATTGTATATATTTCTTCAGTACTTCAGTACTATGTTTCCTTTCTTCGTATGTCATATGTGTAAAACTGTGAACAATGCTATACTGTATAAATTATTTGGTGCATGCAGTCTTAAAAAATTGCATAAACTGTCCCAAAATAATGGAAAAAAAATTAGAAATATTTACTGAGTACTCTAACCATGTTGGAGTTTGGTACTGCATTGGCTAGAGAAGGTCTTCTTGGAAGATGTAAAACTGACAAAAAAAAAAAATTAAAAATGTGGAATTACTTGCTTTGAATGGTCTAATTAGTCCAATGAGTATTATGATAGATTTAGTTCTCTCTGAGGGATGATACAGTAATAAAATATCTCCTCCTTACTGAGCATAGTTAGTACTAGACTGATGTTCTGCACTTTAAGCATCTGGACCATGGGAAACCTTTGTAACCAGGAGTTTATCTTATACCTATGGTCAATCAGCCCAAAGGCAAAGTGGAAATAAACAGAAAAATGTCTTCACACTGAAATAAAATGTAATTGCAAGTTTTTTTCTGGACATTAGACTACATGGCTCTCTGAAAACAAATGTATGTGTTATGGAAACTTTTGCCTTAAAAAAAGGAATCCAATAATAGCTTTTGCTAGAGGATATATGTTAGAATGCAATATTGAAAGACTACAATTTAAAAAACAATAAACCCCAAACTATGAAAAAAACCCTAAAGTAAACCAAAAAGGATTCTGAATTTAAAAGACAAATTATTTTATTTTATTTATTCATAAATAAAAGAAGGTATTGCTATATGTAGTCTTGTAGAAGACGTCTGTATGTCTGAACAAACTGAGTTGCAAAATAGGAAGCAGGCAGAAAGCACTGTTTGTGCAATTCAGGTGTGCCCAACAGATACCAATCAGAAATAATATTTATTAGACTGTTAATAAATCTGTATGTACTATAAATAAACTGCAAAAGTATGCAACTAATGAAACATGATCCATGCTTCAGAGAAACACTCAGTGTTTTAAGCTGTAATTTAATTAAAATGATTTGAGAAACTGAACTTGACTTTGTTATTTTAATCATCATAGTACAAAGCATGGCACAACCACTCACATTCAGTGTGATTTTACATTTATGTTGTCACTTTCAGTCCTTTGGACCTGTCAAGTAAAGTCTTGTCTGGCATGATTTGCTTTAAAAAAAAAATGTGTAGACAGAATCTTCAAACCAAAATACATAAACAAGGCACTCTTGCCTTTCTGTGTCATCTTTCTCTTCTTTCTGTGGATAGGAAATCACATGGAGAAGTTAATTCTCTCCTTAGACAGAGCTTTTGATAGTGCATCCCTGTTGTGACTATGGATGTATATAGTGGTTTTCTTCAAGGAAATGGAAGGTGAAAGTATCTTAGCAGATTGTTTAATATTTAGTATGAGAGCCTTCCCAGCTCTTTTTCTCAGTGTTGTAGAATATTCAGTCAATGATCTTTTCTTTACCTGATATACATTTCAAGTTTAGAGGGGAGTACATATGCAAATTTTAGTGTCAATAACGTGTATACTGGTTGTATTTAATGAAATAACTATACATATGGTAAGAAGCAAGCTTTTTCTCCAGTTTCCTTCTGTGTTCTATTTCTGCAGTTTTCCATTATTCTCAAAATATACTCTGAAAATAAGGAGGCTATAAAACCAATAGTAATAAAAACCTTTATAATGGTTTATAAACTATATATACCATAAACTATATAACTATAACTGGATAAAGTTGAATTAATAAGAAAATTCTCTTAATTTAGAGGGAGTTTGGGGAGGGGTTTGGGGAGGAGAGTTTTTGATCTTTCTGTGATGTAATTCACACACCACCTGGATTAGGCCAAAGAAATCTAGTGTTGTCAAAAAGAAATCTAGTGCTATCTTACATTAGATTAATCTGAATGTCTCTAAATTACATGCTCAAAGTAGACCCTGGGAGTGGAGGGAGGGTAAGAAAAACACCACAGAGAAATAAGAATGGTAATTTTTTTTATTCCCAGTAGGAATGTTCCTCAATGTGTCTGAAAAATCTGTCTGGGAAGTCTGACTGCTTTAGTTACATACACAGTTTGATTTCAATCTGAACTAATGTTTTATTGTTTTCATTCTCAGACTTTATGCAGAAACATAATCAGACAGAATATCAGAATCATAACCAGAATCAGACAGAGATAACACTATAAAGGAAATTAAAGTGGTTGATTATAATTTCAGGAAAATTCTACAGAATACAAGCCATGTCATTGGTTCAGCTTGGTTTCAACTCTTTATCAAGTTAGGTTAAATGGCTCTCCAGTTATTTCTAGAGGCTTAAAAAAAAATATTTTCGTATGCAAAGTTTGTTTTTTTTTTAAATTTTTTTTTTTTTTTTTTAAAGAGCCACAAACAAACCTAGAATAGTCACACACCTCCTCAGCAAAACAACATCAGAAACACATTCCCCTGCAAAGCGTCTTCTCTAATTAAACAAATAGCATTCTTGGTCTCCACATGGAGAAAGGAACTAATGAAGATTAAACTCATTAAGCTTGTTCTGACTCATTATTGAGTCTTGAAATTTATCATGTCATCTGTCTATCATCTATTAAAGATTATATAATTTATTCTTAAAGAAGATGCAAATGGAGGTAAGCAAATGTTACCATACTTCATGCTAAGTATCCAGATGAAACCTCTCCAGGAGTTACTGTTTGCAATTAGAAAATAATTTTAATGACTTTTCAAATATAACTTATTTCCTTAACATGAAAATTCATATTTACCTATTCTTATGAATAATTTCTGGACTTCAAAAGGTATTTAGATATTTAATAGAGCAACCAAGAAAGAAATGATGTGAGTTATTTCTTGTCAAAGCATAGTTGGAGATGGAACAACTGAATCCCAGCTTTTACGTGACTGTGACAAACTGGTAGTTTCTTATAAAAAACAGAAGAAATTTTTTCTGCCCTACATTCCTTTCCTATGGGAACTTTTAGCTATTTCAGAATAAAACAGATATAACCTTCATCCATTCTGTAGAAACTGGGTTAGTTTTCCAGAAATAGACTAAAGACAGATTAAGTGTAAGAGGTAGCTGAGACAATGAGCAGAATGATAACCCAGTCCTCACTGTGTTTGCTTATATGAGGTACACACACCTGATTTAATTTTCAATTTCAATGCTAAAAAATTGTTCTTAAAGCAATTAAAACTGTTCATTCTTTTTGAGAGTAGTGTTCTCAGTCCTCCTACTTAAAAATCCCTCCCTAGAACAGAGCTGCAAAACCAGATTTTTTCACAATAAGTGCAGAATTCAATAACAAAGTGTGGAGATCTGAGTTTAGATGTCTAAATGAGAGCTCTATCCAGTACACTATGTTGTAGCCAACAGAAAGCAAGAAGTAGCATGGCAGAACTCTTAACCTCATCTTAAAGAAAGTGCCTAGGTTTGAACAAATTAATAGCTGTCGAGACAAGATTGACTGTAATTATTACTGTTCTACTGTGTACAACAGGAGTTGTTATTTAGACACTTGTATTTACATGTTTACACCCTGTAGCTTTGAATATCATTGTGGAGGAATGTGATGGGATGGATAAAATGGACTCAGATATTCTTGACAGATATGGTTTTGAAGCCTCTAGGCCAGAAAAGGGGACTAGCCTTTTATCTTCCTTATTTGAGGAGTGATCTGACTAGGAAGTTTTGGGGGCAGAAAAGTGGCAGGTCTTGATGTTCAGTGCAAATTTTTCTTGATTTATAGAGATAGGGATTTTGAATGAGGAAGTAAAGGTTGAGGTATTCTATTCCTTACTGACCCCCAATCTTTTTCTTCCTCTCTGAATTCAAAGCTAAGAAAAGCATGCAGATTTTCCTCAACATTTTTTTTTTCTTGTTTTAGAATTACTGATTTCTTGTTTACATTGCTTTCTGAAAGCCGAAAACCTGAAATCCCATTTAGTTTAGAAGTAGAGTGAAAAGTTTTAATTAGCCTCTGAATTTGTTTGGCTGGTCTAGGTTAGGTGTTGGGTTTTTTTTGACAAACAAACTTTAAAGAAACTAATTCTGTTGTTTAGATACAGATTGTGAATTATTACATTTTGCACCTAAGTACTTTATAGCCAAAGATAAACCTTGATCTCAGAGACAAGAGATGATTCGATGATTTTCTTTCAAAGAAACTAAAACAGAAACTCTATCCAAAATTTTCTTTTACATTACCGGAAACAGTAGAAGAGCCCTCTGATTATTTTTTTCCCTCTTACTGTTAATCTCTTTCACATCTCTTGTATTTAATTCCCAAAGCCTACATACTTTCTGTCAGCCTGGCCTTCCCATAATACAGATATTAATTCATTACAGGGAAATTACTCTTTTACATCACAGTGTTGTGGCTAGCACAAGGGTTCTTAGCACACACTTGATGATCACGCCTATCTGTAGGTGCTCCAGGTTTTAAATAAGATCATTCAAATCAGAGACAGGATTAATATCAGAATCAGGATTGTGAAGAGGGTGGTGTTTGTGAAGAACACCACGCATTGTGACTTCTCATAACCTGTAGGACACTTTTCTCTCCTGTCATCCAGAAATTCTCCAATTTCTCCAATAATGAGGAAACTGCCATGTCTTATTACCATTTGTAAAACAAAAAGTTAACGATGAGATAAAGCTAATTTAATCAATGATGTGATATTTTGTAAAAGTCATGTTAAACAAATGCAACTAAAAAACCATAAAAGCATAGTTTTTGAAAGTGATGCAAACGTAAAACTTCCAAAACCATTGTCTAAAAGTAGTGTTAAACAAATAAAACACTTATCAAAACAATTTTTAAAAGTGATGTTCATGACTGCAATTTGAAATTTGTGTGATTGAGAAGACTTTATGTTATCATTAATTTTTTGTGTTTCATGTTTGATTGATGCCTTTATATCTTCATCTTAATGTCTGGTAAGCTGGAGGCCTCAGTCATGTTTATCAATTGCATGAATCAGGTTACTATTGTAGTCTCTAAAAAGGTTTGTACTTAAGTTGAGTCTGCCTTTGCCCTACCAGGCCAGACAGTATTAGATCCAAATAAAGTCTGATCATGCCGGGCCTCTCATTTGGTCCTATTGATGACAGATAATTGCCAGATATGACAATATTTTAAAACAGCAATGAAAGTAATAAATTGTTAAACAACAACTAAATATTTCAATTGTAATTATTTTCTGGTAGATAGAGATTAATAGGAAGAAAGAAGATCTGACTTTTCCTGACCTTCTCCATTCTGCCATTCTCTCTACAACCTGACTCTTCTTCCTTTGTTTGCTCAGCTGGTTCTGGCTCTGTGCTGCCTTTACATTGGAGCACCAGTCTGCAGAGCTCTGTTTATGAAAAAAGGGTGCAGAAACTTTTGAGATACTGCTATTTCTTTATGCTTTATGTATTATTTACTCTGAGTTTTGCAAGCATCTCTGCCAGACTATTCTTCATTGCCTGAAGTGCAGTATTAGGTTTTGGTGCTAACCTCCAACCATAAATCCAGGAGAACTGCATCTGAGAGTACTGAACTGAACTTACACTAAAATTGTCAGAGATCTCCTGGACTGAGTTACAAAATCCCATGAACCTTAAGAAGTTATTCACAGTGGAGGAAAATGAATTAGGAGAAAACAGTGGAACTGATTTAACTATGGGATTTTGCAGTCAATTTAGTTCTTTATTAATGGATTGTCTGGTTTATCCCAATCAACATATAACAAATGGAGAAAAAGCAAAGAAGATTTACTATAAATTAAAGGGAAAAAAAAGGTTTGATTTTGACAATCTGTAAAGGCTTGAAATATTAAAAATATTAAAAGAAAATATTAACAGAAAATCCAAGTTTTTATATTTTGTCTGTTATATACTACATCTAGCCAAGATGTTTGCTTCTTTTATTGGTAGATGTTTTGTATAGAATCTTTTTACAAGAATGAATAACCAGGTTGTGGATATCACAGTATCCTTATTTTTAATAAGGTTTTCTGTTCTTCATATTTATTTATTTATTTTAATAAAAAACTTACCTTAGTAAACCTTAAAATGAATCATATCTTCTAGATAGATGATGATTAAACATTGAGTCATGGACCAAAGAGGAATGCCTGGTAAAAATCAGTGAAGTGCACATTAGCTAGGAACAACAGAAAAGACTAAATGGATAATCAGATAAGTATGGGGCAAATTTTATTGAAAAAAATTCTACCATAGTTTATTAAGAAACCAGGAAAAGCATCCAAGATAGATTAAAAGTTATATTTGTTACTACTTAACCAGAGGAAAAAAAAATCATAGAAACATAGAATGGACCTTCAAAGCTTGTCTAGTCCAATGTCTCTGTCATGGGTAGGGACATCTTTCACTAGATCAAGTTGCTCAAAACCCCATCCAACCTGGCCTTGAACACCTGAGCATCCATGACTTCACTGAATAATCTATTCCAGTGCCTCATACTAAAAAAAAAAAATGCATATCTTATATCTAATATTTAATATCTTATATCTAATCTAAATGTTCTCTACTTCATTTTAAAAATATTGCCAGTTGTTCTGTCACTAAAGGCCTTGGCTTAACCGAAATGGCAGCTAGAACTGGAAATACTGTTACTTAGGGAAGAAAAGTCTGTGTTACAAAATCTAGAGAAAGCAGAGATCATTCATCAGTTCTTTCTCTCCCTGTGAGCTGAAATAATTGCACCTTGTTTATAAGGTTTATGATATTTGTCTAAAATTGTATTTCAATTAAATCATATAATTTTCTGGTGGCCTAAACCAGACAATATTTAATAAAATTCATAATATATTCATAATGTATTAAGTTCTGTTCATTTATTTAAAAAGGATTATTAAATTAAATACAATTTTAGCATGTCACTTTACTTTGTCTTTTACAAGTCTGAACACACCACTTGAGTGGCAATGCGGACAGGCCATGTCTACTTAGGTTGTCAGAAATCTATATCCAACTAAACATGACGCTTACAATGTCTTTGGGAAAAGTAAACTGTAGCAAGGATTATATTGGAATATATATTGGTCCTCTCTGGAATCTTGTTGGATGTTTAGGCTCTACTGACCCACACCATAACTAACCTGAGCTGGTATAAACTCCATGCTGCACATTTCAGAGTGGTCTTCAATTCTGTGTCGTGACAAGCTCAGCCAGCTCACTGTAAGAGAGGAGCCTGCAGAAAGCTTCCATTTGGTACCAGCAACTACCCCACCTGCATGCCCTTGCCTTTGTCTAACAGTGCCTTAACAATTTCCCATGAGAACATCCTTTAGGAATAGAGTTTTCTCTACCCTAAATTAGAGAGTTGCTCAAAGGATCAAAAAGGAAATCTCTCCATGGTAAGGATTTGCTCTGCTCTGAACATGAATGGAGGAAAATCCAACCAGAATCTGTCTGATGGTGCACAAACATGGATGCCCAGTATCTGATGGTATATAAGATTTACCTACTTTCTTGTTCTGACTTCTTGCAGTAGTTGTCTTATTAAGCTGTTTGGTTTTAGGCCTTTCTTACTGACACCCAGAAAAAGCCCTGCACTGGCTCACTCTCACCTCACCCATCCCCAGTGCAAAACACTCTTCACAATATTTCTCCCTCAATTCCAAAACAAGTGTCTTGGTACCGAGTGGTAAAGCAAGTTCTAGAAACAATAAACTTCATTAAGATAGAAACTAAATTTCTTTCATTATTACACTTAGCCTTCTGACCTGACGATGTTACAAGATGATTTTTTATCCATTCCACAAAGGAAATTAATGTAATTACTTGGAGACTGAGGTTGCTAAGGCTTTTTTTGGTATGTAAAGTGATTTTTTCTTATTTCCTTGTTTCCCCAAAATGTGTATAATGTCCCATGAAATTCTGCCTGTACAATTTCAGTTATTAGGAGTCTGACCCGCCAAGGTGGCAGTGTTAGTGTACCTGGTTAAAAAATAATGTAGCTGAAATTAATTTGTTGGGAGATGTCTCCTGTTTACAAGTGTATAATCATAATTACTTTTGTCATTTAGCTATGACTAAACATCATAAGATGTTTACATAAGGGTTACATCATAAGATCACTAAGTAAAACTAAGGTATCACCCCTCACAGCAATTGCTAGTACATGACTTATTGGAACACAATGCACACTTACATTAATAGTTCCAACAAAACATGTCTCAGGCAGATTGAGTGACAATTTTGTAATTAAGATCACATTTTCATTCATATTGATCTATATCCTAAAAGAAAATTATAAAATGAGTAATGGCTCAACACTGCTTGATACATGGCAGTTTTCAGTTTTTCATTGGTATGTAATGCTCAGAGAGTCCTGAAGTTTTTTGTGCCATATAAGCATACTTGGAAATTGTTTGCCTGGTTTATGATGGAAATTAATGGAAACCAGTGTCTTGCTACTGATGTGACTTACACACTGGATGTGTGGAACACAAAATTTCTACTGCATAATACCTGTAATTAGAGAACCTGAGAGTGCTTTCAGGATCTTACAATCCCATATATACCCCAACTGAGTTTCAGTATAACATCAGGAGGTAGCTATTGCTAAATGACAGCTATTCACTAGACTTTCAGTTGCTCTTTTCAGAAGCTAAGCATTTAGACAGGGATAAGAAAGTGGGTACTCCATCTTCATTTCTTAGAAAATAGGTCTGTGAGCACTCTTTGCCACATGAGGATTAATTCTTCTTTGGATGCTGTTCCCTTCTTGTCAGCATGATGTGATGTGTTGTTGTGCTATGACGAGTAGCACAAAAGAGACAGCAGTCGCCTTAGGCCACTTATTTAGAAACATAGACAGTGAAGAAGGGACCTGCTCAATTGTAGAGCACAACAATATTTACTGTAGGACCAGGTGAATACACAATCTTTTATTTTTATTTTATTTTTTTAAAGTTTGGATTGATTCTATCAATTAGTTTTTTATTACTGTATATTAATTATATAATTCAGTGTACAGTTCAGCCATCTTATTATTTTCCAACTTATTATCCAACTTATTATTTTCCTAACCTGCTTTTAGGTTTTGGGGTTTTTTTGCTTTTTGGGTTTTATTTTTGGAGCTTTTTTTGGGTTTTGGGGGGGTTATTTTTGGTTTTGTTTTTGTCTTTGTTTGGTTGGTTGATTGGTTGTTGTTGTTTTGGTTTGGTTTGCTTTTTTGTTTGTTTGGTTTGGTTTGGTTTTGTTTTTTTTTCCCCAGTGGAGCTTACGTTATGAATGTAAGTCATAAACTTTGCTTGTTTTGATGTATACAAATGAAAAGAAAAAAAAAGATAGATTCAGGAATTTAAATAGTACTTTGCAACCGCCACTGGAACGAAAATTTCTGCTTTGAAAAAGAGCAGCCCTATCTGATATTGCAAGCTCAATATCAGTATGCCTTTTTGATAAGAACAGCTGTTTTTATAGTTCAGGACTTTATCTCTAATCGGGACCTACAGCATGTTTGGGGGAAAATAGTAATTAAGAACACAAGAAATATATGGTGGAACCACCTACACTTTCAGTCATCTATGGTTTTAGACATTTCCTTCTAGCATCTGCATCTTTACACTTTAGAACTCTCAGTGTCCCTTTCCCACATGAATTTACCTAAAAGCTTTTAAAACCAATTTAAATTATTGTCTTCCATAACATCTCATAGCAATGTATGACACAATGAAATTATACATTGATTCGTGGAGTACTCCATAATGTGAATAAAGCACTGCTTAGAGACTGCAGAATTACAGGAGAGGAACCACAAAGGCAGATGAGAGAGTGGGCTGTTCCCTGCCATTAAAGTAGAGTAAAGTGCTGAGACCAGGTTGAAGAACCAGCAGCAACACCGAAGTAGCCTTCTTTCTGTGAGGGCAAGAGCATCTGTCAGATCTGCACTCAGAACTCAGTAGGAGAAGGACTGTAAGGGCAGAACTGATGCAGGCATGCGTGCCTTTGAGCATAGGAGCTAAAATTCTCCGGTGAAAGTATGGTGAACTCATATCTAACAGGCTTGTACATTTGTATTATGGATTATCCAAAAATAAACAAAAAACATTGGGATATTTCTGGTTATTTATCAAAACCTACATCTATAATCAGTAGAGCTGATTTTTTAATTCTGATTTTTAACTATTTTTTAAAGTCTAAAATAAAAACTCTAAACAAAAACTTCTCAGTTATTATTGATCATAATTAGTTACAGGTAAAAGAAAGTAACCTTAATCTAATTTGCAACAGGTAAATCTTTATAGCATAAGGCATGCTAATTGCCTTGTGCTTTAGTTTTTGTAGTGTCCTAGGTGTTTGTTTCTCCATTCTGGATGTATGTTACTATAGAAATCTGAGTAGGTGTTTCTTTAGCTTCTTTTGAGATCCTTGGTTAGCCATCCATAAGTACTGATATCAAGCAATAGCTCCTGCCTAACTTAGCCAGCAGTGCTCACTGGAATATGCTGTATGAAGAATGGTAATTAAAGCAAAAGAACTGAAACTCAAATTGATAGAATTAAAAAAAAAAATAACCAAATTACTGTCCTGAGAGGATAAAGTTAATCTAGAAAAATAAGTTAAAAATGCAGCAGTCTGGCATTCAGAGAGAACATAAACTGAATGGTTTAGGTAAAACTTAGCTGCTCAGACAACGTAATGGATATTCTATATACACATGATAAAAACCTTTAATCATCATGTTTTCTTTTGGTCCTCAAGTACCAAAATCAGTGAAGCATGATTTTTCATACTTCTCTTCAATTTCGTTACCTCAGTTATACATTAGTTGAAGGCTTTGGGCATAAATGCTATTTTGTATGTGTTGCTAAGTACTTAGATGAATGTTATCTGCTTTTGTTGGGAGTTTAGATTTGCATTTGTATTTTCTAATGTTCTTTGCTTGTAATTCAAGTAATACTATATTTCAATAAATGTAAATGTCATGTGAAACACTTTAGACATTCAACTGGAACAAAACAAGTGTTTCACTGCTTTGAGCAGCAAGGTGATAATGCAAGAACATCAGGATTTTAAAAGGTGCTCAGATCATTAGAAGAATGAATTGCTATCATATGCATTACAAGACAGTAAGTCAGTAAGTCAGTAAATCAGTCATTGCCCATGAAGCAAAGAGGGAGAAGTGCTCTACAACAATCCAGTAAAATTAGGACAATTGCAGAAAATCTGTTACCTTATTGAAACCATTCTTTATGAATACTTTAAATTGATTCTCTGTTAAATTATTTAGTCTGAATAAATAGATACTATTCTGATTTTTTTGAATAAGATCAACTCTGAATATTACCTCAAAGTATTACACACATGTAAAACTCATTATCTTCTCTGGTAATTTCTACAATGAATCAATTGAATATACTAAACCTGGTGTTCAGAAAGAAATCATAAAAGAATAAAAAGAAAAACAGTATCTACATTTCAAAGATAGCTAAATTAATTGTATTTTTTAGAGTGTAAAAAAACCCTACTTATAAAAGATCTTTTCTAAACCATAGAATAATAATTAGATGACCTGAGAATAAAGAAAATAATTCCTCAAAATTTAGACATTTATGATTTCATCAGACTGGAAAAATGGATAGCACCCTTAATTCAATTCCATGAAGATTTTTATATATAAACCCTAAGCCTAGATTTTTTCCATTTATTTACTACTTCTGTTTCATGTAGATGAGTTCAAGAGGAACTTGACCAGCACCACTAATTGGGAAGTTGTCAGTTTCTAGAAATAAAGCTTTCAATAGTAGTCACTGGTAGAAGTAGACTTTTGAAAACAGCAGTGATGGAAAAGAAACTTCAGTTTGAAAGATCAGCAGACAATGTTGTGTAGACAACCATTATGCAGACTGTGCTCCTTAGCTGCTGAAGAAAATGGAAAACTGATATTGACAAAAACTTTTTATAAAGTCATATTTCCTTTATATACATACCTACAAACAAATCACACATTCACAGCTTAGAATAATAAACTATAGGGCCACATTATTTGAAGTGTGACCTGCAGGTCAAGGGAGGTAATTCTCCCCTTTTACTCCATTCTCATGAAACCTAACTTGAAGTACTGTGTCCAGTTTTTAATACTGTATTTTTATGACATTTTTTTTGACGGACAAATTTAACACCTCCTTTTTTAAATGTTTATATTATTTTTATTTTATCTATTGCTTCCACAGAATCATGGAATGGTTCATATTGGAAGGGACCTTAAAGATTATCTCGTTCCATTCCTCTTGCATGGGCAGGGGGTACCTCACACTAGAACAGGTTGTTCAAAGCCCCATCCAACCAGGTCTTGAACACTTCTGGGAAACAGCATGCCGTATCTTAGCACACTCACAGTGAAGAATTTCTTCCTAATTTCCAACCTAAACTCAAACTCTTCCACTATGAAACTGTTTCTTCTTGTCCTATCTGTAAATGCCCTTGTAAAAAGTCCCTCCCCAGCTTTCTTATAGATCCCTTCATGTTTTAGAAGGCTGCTAAAATGTCTTCCTGGAATCTTCTCCATAATAACCCCAATTTTTCTCAGTCTGTCTGCACAGAAAAGGTGCTTTAGCCCTCTGATCACCTTCATGTCTCTCCTCTGTAGTCTATCCAAAAGGTCCATGTCTTTGTTATGTTGTGGGCTACAGAGATGGACAAAGTACTATAGGTGGGGTCTCACTTTTTCATACTATGCTCAGCCACTTCTCCTCACTCATAGAATCATAGAATGGCTAGGGTTGGGAGGGACCTTAAAGATCATCTAGTTCCAACCTTCCTGCTATGAACAGAGACACCTCCTATTAGATCAGGTTGCTCCAAGATGCATCCAACCTGGCCTTGAACACTTTCAGGGAGAGGCAGCCACAGCTTCCTGTGCCAGTGTCTCACCACCCTCACAGAAAGATTTTCTTCCCTAATGTCTACCCTGAATCTCCCCTCTTCAAGTTTGAAACCATTGCTCTTTGTCCTCTCGCTACACACCTCTGCAAAAGCCCTAACCCAGGTTTCTTTTATGCCCCCTTTAGATACTGGAAAGCCTGTAAAATGTCACCCCAGAGCCCCTTCATAGGGTAGCTGTTTCAGCCCTCTCATCATTTTTATGGTTCTCCTCTGGACATTCTCAAGGAGATCAGTGTCCTTCTTATGTTGAGGACTTCCAGAATTGGACACAGTACTTCAGGTGGGATATCACAAGAGCAGAGCAGAGGAGGAGAATCACTTCTCCTGACCAGATGTCTATGCTTCTTTTGATGAAGTCCAGGACATGTTTGGTTTTCTGGGCTGCAAGATGACACTGACATCTTATGTTAAGCTTCTGGTCCACCACCACCCCCAAGTCCTTCTCCTATGCAATCCTTTCTCCTCCCAACCAGTATTTATGCATGGGATTGCCTTGAACCAGGTGCAGTACCTTGCACTTGGCCTTGTTCAACTTCACACAGTTTACATGAGTTCTCTTATTGAGACTATCAAGATCCTTCCAGCTGGCATCCTTTCCCTAGCTTGTTGACTTCACCACACAGTTTGGTATCGTCAGCAAACTTGATGAGGGTATACTCAGTTCCACAGTTCATTTCACCAACAAAGATGTTAAACAGCACTGATCCAAGTACTAACCCTTGAGGTACATCACTCATCAAACATCTCCATTTGGACACTGAGGCATTGCTCACAACTCTTTGGATGAGAGCCAGTTCCTTATCCTACAAGTGGTCCATCAATCAAATCCATATTGTTCCAGTTTAGAGATCAGGATGCCATGTGGGACAGTGTTGAATGCTTTGGAGTTCAGCTAGATGATGTCAGTTGCTCTACTTGGTCCACTAGGGCTGTAACCCCATCGTAAAAGGCCAACAAATTACTCAGGAAGGACTTGCCCTTAGTGAAGCTGTGCTGGCTGTCACCAATCACTGCTTTGTTATCCACATGCCTCAGCAGAGCCTTCAGAAGGATCTGCTTCATGATCTTGCCAGGCACAGAGGTGAGACTGACTAGCCTGCAGTTTCCTGGGTCTTCTTTCTTCCCAGTTTTGAAAAGGGGGTTATGTTTCCTCTTTTTCCATCATCGGGAACTTCACCAGACTGCCATGAATTTTCAGTGGCTTTGCAACTTCATCTTAAAATTCTTTCAGGAGCCACGGGCAAATCCCACCATGTCTCATGGACTTGTACACCTTCAAGCTCTTCAGGTGGTCTTGAACCTGCTATTCATCTACAGTGATGGGATTTTCACAGAATCACAAAATCACAGCAGGTGACTTTTTCCTGGGATAGAGGTAAGGCTGATTGGTCCATTATTGCCTGGATCTTTCTTCTTGCACTTTTTGAAGATTGGAGTGACATTGGCTTTCCTCCAGTCCTCAGGCACCTCTTCTGTTAGCCATGATCTTTCAAAAATGATGGGAAGTGGTAGGGCAATAACACCAGCCAGCTCTCTCAATACTCCTGGGCACAACCCATCAGGGCCCACGGCATCCTATCCGGACCCATGGTTTTTCCTTTTCACAGTTCCTACCTTTGGCTTCTGTAACATGGAGGATGTTGCTGGCGTCCCTGCTGATGAAGACCGAAACAAGGTAGTCATTGAGTACCTCGGCATTCACTATATCTTGGATAACCAACTCTCCCATTTCCCCCTGGAGTGGGCACACATTTTCCCTAGTGTTCCTCTTATCATTGATGTACCTTTAGAAAATTTTCTTGTTGCCCTTAACATCCCTTGCCAGATCCAATTCTGTCTGTGCTTTTTATTTTCCCAATCTGATCTCTTGCTTCTCAAACTACTTCTGTGTATTTCTTCCCAGGTATCTGTCCTTGCTTAAACTGTGTTTTTACACCTAAGTTCGTCCAGGAGTTCTTGGCTCATCCATGCAGACCTCCTGGAACTCCTACCTTCCTTACACAACTGCAGTTGTCATCAACGTACTCAAGGAATTTCTTGGAATGTTGGTGCTTAGCCATGTTGTTGCTCCAGCAGATATCAGGGTGATTAAAATCCTTCGTGAGGACCATGGCTTGCAAGTATGAAGTAAATCCTATCTGTCTAAAGAGGGCCTCATCCACTTGGTCATCCTGGTTGGGTGGCTTGTAGCAGACCCTCACTATGAAGAAGAATTAATGAAGAAGATATGTCTATAGAGTCAAATTAGACTGTACTGTATAATCCAAATAATCTTGTCTGTCTGTTTTCTTAATTGCATATTATCTATTCTCATGGAAATACAAAGGTATTCTGAAGTAGCAGTTTAAATCCAAAATGTCTCAATATGATTACAATTTAGCAGTAGTCAGAACCCTTGTATACATTTCTGAATAAAGGTCACAATTTAGGACTTTATGCTGCAGTCCTTTAAATTCAGAAATAGATGATGCTTCTGACAGCATTGTTATGTCAGAGTTTATTAGCTCCAGCAAATGATGCAAATCTTAAGGGACTCTTAAATCTTTCATTCATTAGTAGTGAAAGAGAGAGGGGGAGCTAACAGGGCTCTTTGCTTCCTTCTCTGCTCAGTTGATCACCAGGTCTTGGCTGCTACCCAGAACTTTTGAGGATTTCTGCCGGTAAAGTTCAGTATGTACAAACTAAAATTAATGCAGACAGAATCATCTTTCCATGACATTTAATCTGATAAAATATTCAAAATTAATTTATTTGGTTCAAGTATACTTTTATGAATAAAGCAGATGTTTATTATGGTTTGGGATTTTAAATGTCTTATTTTAGTGATTTGGGGAGTTATACAAAAAGTTAACATTTAATCATAGAGAATGAAGAGTAATAGTGCTGTTCATTATTAAAGATAAAGTGTCAAGTTAGAATGGTTTCATTTTCAAGAAAATATTCAAATTTTATAATACTTAATGTTATAACACCTTTTAAAATGAAAAAGATGTTAAATTGTGATCTGGAGCATTTTTAATTGGATCAGTCAAGCCAAAAGAGTTCAGACAAATTTAATTCATCAGCTTTTAATATCAATTATATCACTGCTTAAAAGATGCTGCTAGCAAAAGAAATATGCCTCAAGAAATTAAATGAGGTCAGAGGAAAATAACTGTGGTGCTAGAAACTGGAAAAATAAATCAAGAAGCTAGAGCAGCTAGTGCAGAATGGTAGACTACATATTCCTAGAAGAGCAAAAATAAAATAGAATATCTGTAATAGAATACAAATAGTGAAGTTTTGTGCTGGAATGGTAAAACAGAAATTGATGTCATACTAGGGAGGTTTCAAGTGAAGAGGAATAGTTACATGCGAGAGAACCAAAATAACTAAGACAATAACAATGAAATAGAACTTCCTTGGATGAAATACTAAGGTAAGGTAAGATGTTAAAAGATATTTTTTGCAAGTAGGGATGAAAATTCATTTTATTCACAAATGAATGAATTTAGAAATTGCTGTTTATGCAGAGGAATAAAAATATTTTTTTTTTAAAAAGTAATTGAAGAGTTTTCAAATTTTAAAATATATTCTAGATAACAAATTCTATTGATAATGAAATGTTTAATATTTTTTCTGTATATGATAATTAACAGATAAATTCATCATATAGTCATGGGACTATTGAGATGTGATGTATTTTGAGTTTATTTTCATTTTGATGAATAGAAAACCATAGAAAAAATGGAAATCCTAAAAAGTTTTTTTGTTTTGTTTCTTTTTTAATCACAAACATAGATTAGGGTTCCCTCCAAAATTACACAATTACATTCCCTCCAAAAAAACATAAATGAGAAAAAAAATTGTCACTTTCATAGATGGCTGTAATTAAAGGTGAAATAATAGTTTGAATCTCAGAAATAATTAAGTAGATGCTCTGTGAGCAATGATAATAGATAATGACTTTATTTTAACATTCAAGAATGAGATCTAGTTAAAAGTTGCTAAAAGTCATACATATTCAGACATTATCAAAGAGGTTCCTCTGCTATGTAGATAAAGGAAGACCAAGCAACACAAAACAAAATAAGAAAATAGAATAACAAAATTAAAAATAGCCTAAATACAGACTGAAACCTAAGTGACTTTTACTTCTGTTTTCAGAGGATAATAATACCAAGCACAGAAGCAGGGTAAGAAAGACTAAAGGGAATGAATGTCTATAGTCCCATTGGGTCAGAGGCAAAAAATTTCAATTTGGAGATTCTTGCTATAAATCTGAAATAACTGTTATATCAAAATGTAGTTCTGTTAATCATACCCTCATTTCTTTATTTTTTATATTAATATAAAAAAATACATAAAGAGAGAATTAGTGGGGAAAAAAACCCTCATTCTGGCAGCCAAATTCTCAAGAAATAACCTTGGAAGGAAAGGTTCCCTTCTAAACTGAGGGTGAAACTGAAATGGTGGAGGATATAGAGCTAACAGAACATCTTAGCTACAGTACCAACAGGATGAAGAAGGGAAAAAAGCCAAATACTACTCTAGAGATTATCGGATAGATTATATTCTCTGAAAATAGAAAAATAACAATGCAAAATTTGAAGCATTAATAAAATCTCAGATTGCAGCTCTCATAAAATGATTAACATTGCTTGTTATGCTATAGTCAGTATAGAAACAAATTCAGTGGAACCAACCATATTTTATTATACAGTACTTACCTCCAGCAAACAATTTTTCACTGAAATGAAACAGAAATCTCATTGACTGGTAGTTCTGATTTTCTTTCACTTTTTCTAATAACTATTCAATCACAATACTCTGGATCAATGTGTGTTTTTTACATTTTTTAAAATGGAATCTGAATTTAAAAAAAAAATAAAAAATAAAAGAAAGCCATAAAAGCACATCTGATATTCTGTTTTAGACCATAAACTGGTAACTCTAGGCATAGTGTCTCTATTTTGCTAAGGATCAAGGACTCTAGCCTTTATCATACCATAAACATTATAGCATTATTTAACTGACACCAGTGGCATAATTCTCACATCATTATATAGGCAAGGTAGGAATCTTTTTAAGATGGGTGAACTGCAGAATGAAATTTTTTTAACATTTGTATCTGTGGATTAATTCACATCATCTCTCATGTCTTTACATGACAGCTTTCCCTAGGTAAGTAGAGAACTGCTTTACTGCAGTATCTCCATGCACGTATAACCTTGACCTTTGAAAAGATGAAGTGAACTTTGATCCTTTTTGATCTTAAATTTTACTACTACCGAAAACAATAGCTTGAATGAAAAATAAAACTAACCCTGAGCAGAATAGTATTGACAGAAAAGTCTGTTATTTTCATGTAAATACTAACATACATTTCTTTTTCTTTATTCTCTTCACCATCCCATTACTCAAAGCTCAATGATTCTGCTTGGTAAAATTACTTCAGCAAGTGTTATTGCTGAAGATATGTTTAATGACTCACACAGTAGGGTATCCAGTGTTGTGTAACTATGGCACATAACAGTGCATATTTTTTATAATTTTTTAATTTTTTTTATTATAACAAAATATTCAAACCCCTTTATTTTTTACATATGATACAGTGATTTCAGTGGAGGAGAACTTGTTAACACAAGGATTAATATGAACTCTGTAACTCAGGGACAAGTCAGCCCATAAGATGTTTGATAGCACACATTTTTATGGAAACACTTCTCAGTCTGGCAGTGCCAAAATGGCAGGATTATACATTGCCTAGTGTACTTGAAGTGTACAGATGTCAGAGGCCTCTGGTTTGCTTATATTCTAGTTGGATGGCCTGTAACAGACTGCCACGACACAATCCTTACTCCCCTGACCTTGACCCACAAGACCAGACAGTCTCTCACACACTCTGCAAAGTAGAGGCAAACATCTCTGCAGTTTTAGATGCAAAAAGGAATTCCACATTCTCCTCTTATGAGAGGATATTTCACCTTCTCCTATCTAAAAAATCCTGGATCCTTCCATCTGTGTATGAAGCTCTGTCAGCTAGTGGATTGTGTGCAAGACTTTTGTTTCAGGTTTTATGATCACATTCATGTTTTATGACTTTTATTTCCATCACACTGCCCCAAGGACTTACCACCTGTTCCCTAACTTATCTGCAATCTGTTATCACCATCCTCTGACATACGTAGTTTAAAACTTTCTTCACAAGGTTAGCATCTTGCTGGGAAAGGTGCTCTTGCCCTTCTTTGTTAACAGAGCCCTGTATCTTGTTAGCAGTTCTTTTTCCTTATACACAGGAGCCAGTTAACTTCTAGGATTCACTCTCTTCCAATCAAGCCTTTCTTGTTCACTCATAGGATCAAGATCTACAGGGATCTCCCACACATCACTTTTGCCGCCAGGACTGTGAAGTCACTTTTGACTTCTTCCAGGTCTTCCTGTTTATGTGGATGAGCAGCAAGGTTGGCTCCAAAGGCCAGATAAGTTTCAGCAAGCAACATCCTGAATTAGCCCTCTTCAAGAAAAAAAATTCACAGGACAGGCTGCCTAAATGAAGCACTGGTGCCCCCCTCACTTGCATAAAGAAATCTCCAGTCATTGTCACCCATGGCTTTATTTCAGTGCTAATGGTCATCCTGTGCCAAGCTGACCTTCCTTAATTGGACTGGTTTCCCTCCTTGGTGATTAGGTCATTGCATAGATGCTGAGGGTGGTGGAGCATTTTTTAATTTCTTGTTGCAAGCATCCAGTTCCCCCATTTTTTTAGTCTTGGTCTAACATTAAGCATAGCCTTCAGCTGTTCCTCCTTCTTTGCATCATGTGACTCAAAGCTTTTGCCTCTTCAAGGTGCCTGCGAAAACACTGTCAGTCTCCTGTTCTGTGTCCTGATGCTACGTAGGCTTCTCACTTCTTCTTCCTGTACATCCTACTGTCACCCCAGAGCAGGAGAGGCACCAGGCAGCACCCCTGCAGCCTCAATCCTGTGTGGCAGTGCCCACCCTCTGCATCTCCTTCTGAATCAAGGACTCCAATTTGCAATAAATATTTTCTCCAGCTGATAAAAGATGTAGAAATAGCCACAACACATCACAACCTTGGTTGGAGTTCCAAGCCATCTGGAAAACAACTTCTAGGCCACCTTCACATCTCCTGCCCTTGTGACAGCTGATGTCTGTGTTAGCTGCACTCCTGAGTATCAGCTAAACAGCTGCTCTGCAAAGCAGATGAGCAGGAGCATGATATTCCCTGCTCATTTGTCTGTTACACATCTCTGCAACCATCCCTTTTTAATTGGTATATCTATTCAGGAAATAGCTAGCAGAAATGTTGGCTGCAGAAGTCCTAGGAATCTCAAGAAAAAACAAATAGAAAAAGAAAAACATAGACCAAATAAAAGAGAAAGGAAACAAAAGCAGGAAAGAAAAAAAAAAACCAAAACAAACAAAAAAACCCAACCCCACAAAAAATTAGGAAAAAAATACTGCACAATCCTATATTTTGTCTGTCTTCCTTAGATCACCTGTGAAAGTGCTCATGGCTGTGTCTATGTGTAAAACAGATATATTAAATTTTATTTTATTTATTTTTTACTTAATTTCTTATTTTATTTTCTCATTTCTAGTGGAGGTAGAATGAGAAAGACAGGTGAATTGGAAGAGAAATGGATTTCTAATGTCCTTTGCTGGGAACAGTGTCAGAACCATGAGACCATGAAACTTTTACTTCCGTTTTTCACTCTTGGCAATATATTGTGGCAGATAGTTTCGAAATAACAAATATATTGGTCCACATGCAAAAGGAGTTTCTGTTAACTATGGAAAAAGAAAAGCAAGACCAGAAAAAAAATTGAGATGTTAAAACCTTTAGCACTTCTATGTCATTAAAGAGTCAGAAAAGTGAAAAGCTAAGTGAGATCGAAGACCTCCCATATATATCATAGTAGAAAGAGTTGGCAGAGAAAGCAGGTTAATAGTTTATTACGATAGCCTCATTAGTACAGTTAGTTTCTTCAGACCCCTGACATTTGATCTACACGGCTTCTAGTCTTGAGTAATCAGACATTTAAACTGCCATTCATAGCTCATTATGCATTAAAAAAAAAAAAAAAAAAAAGCGCAAACAAACCAAAAACAAACCAAAAAACCCCACAAAAAACAAACCCAAAAACCAAAACCTACATTCTGATCTGGGAAACACCCAGTTTCCCAGATAAGGAAGAATGCTCTGGTAATTTTAAATCACTTTATACTGTATGAGCCCACAATTCTGCTCACTTTTAAATTCAAATACTTATAAAAATTTCTGAAGTACCCCAATAATCTTGTACACCGCAAAATCATGTGTATCCTGAGCTCAAACCTTTCTGGAGTAAAGTTCATTTTCAGTGTTGAAGTATCTATCTTTATTTTTCCAGGCACTGAACTCAGATGTAGAGAAGGAAGACACAAACATGAAATCTGGATTGTTTGCAGGCCAACCAGAAATGAAAGATATAAGCCAGGGAAGTCTGGATTTTTATCAGGTAGGGAGATAGTTCTTAGTGTGGTAAATGTGTGGTAAAATGGACTGTTCCCCCCCACACACATTAAATTTATTGACTTCTGAGCCAGGAAAGAACCTGGACATGTAGTGGTGTCACGGTTTAACCCTGGCCCGGTAAAACAACAGATTTAAACCGAGTAACAGATTTATATATATTAATCTCTCTCTCCTCTGATAAAGGAAAGAGAGAGAATAAGGAAGAGAGACTGATGGGTTGGAAACTAAACTGCAGAACTTTAATGAAACAATAATGATAAATAGGAACAAATTACTAAATATATACAAATATACAGGAAAAATGATCCCACGTTCCTCCCTCCTTTCCCCAATAACTCTCACGTCACCACCGAGGCTGCAGGGCAGCCCTGGGAAAGTCCAGGCTGGAATCCTGGGGTCAGCAGCAGTCGGGAGCTGGGGGCAGGAACACACAGATTCAGGCTGGCACGGATCAGGACCACAGGCACGGGGACGGATGGAATCCTCTCAGGATGCCGAAGGAAGCAGGGAGGGCAGGAAGGAGTAGAGAGAGATTTGACCCTTGTGATCCCTCAAATTTATACCGAGTATGACGTGTATGGGATGGAATACTCTGTTTGGTCAATTCTGACATCTATCTTGTCTGGTCCTCCCCAGAGGAGGGTTTCAGGTGGGACTTCGTTGCTCCTTCTGGAAGGCAAAATGTTCCTGAGAGCTGAGCAGTGTCCTTGACTCTGAATACCAGTCTCTGGCTGTAACTATAAACATGGAGTGTTATCAGTCCTAGAAGCAGACAGTGTCTGAGAAACTTGCTGTTAACCCCAGCAAGTGCAACTACTTACAAGAGACTTAGCTAAAAGCAAAAGTACAAACCAGAAAATCACCTTTATCCTGGCCTAAACCAGGACAAGTGGGAAAGCTGGGGGAGTACATGGCCTGATGGAATGCTCTGAGCCTTCAGGCGGGTAAAGTTTCCAGGCAGGGGGAGGTTACCAGGGGGATGTTACAAGTTATTGCCTTAGTGGAAACCTCAGAGACGGAACCAACCTGCCAAAAAAAGGACAGAGTCCGAAAAGAGCAACGCAATGCAAAATACAATATAACCACACAAATGGATGCTGACTCAAGAGCCACGGGGTGGAATGTAATATTGTGGAGATAGTAATACATTGAAAATTTAGAAAATTGTCTCTGTCTTCCCTTTGCTTCATGTGATACTTAGACTTGCTTCTTGTTTCAAAGCAATGGAATAGTGACTCAGGAAACAAGTGTTATTGCTGCATTCATTTGCAGGCTGAGGAGGACTGGAAAAACAATTGATGCTTCTGATGGACACGGTACAGTATCTTCAGCCATAGAAAGTTTCTCTACAATATTAAATCAAATACTTCACATCTGACTGCAATGCAACACAATATGTAAAGCGTTTTTTCTGGATCTGTTTATTTTTAACATATAGGCATCAGTACTTAAGAGGCTTTTTTTTCTGCTTTTGCATGAGAGAAACTCAACTGTAATTATAATTCTGTACAGGTCTTTCCTTCTCAGGTGTAGCTTCCTTAAAAAACAAATATGTTTCAGATTTGTTTTCTTATTATGATTGACTATGTTCCAAGATTAATCTAATTTTTCTCCATTTCCAGCCTCAAGAAAGGTTGAATTCTCTAAATCCTCTTTGATATCACATAGCTGGTGTTTACTGCAATACACTCGATGAAGGTGGCAAAACCTTCTTACTCCAGCTTACTCCAGCTACATGACACTCACAGGCTCTTGTCCTTCTGGGGGACTTCAACTGCTAGAAAAGTAACATTGCAAGCTATAGGAATTGCAAGAGGCTCCTGGGGTACACTAAGGATAACTTCTTAGGACAATAATAGACAGCTCTAGCAGAGGGGATGCAATAATGGGCCTGATGGTCACTGATGCAAGTAAGATAATTGGTGAGGTGAAGATTGGAGGCATCCTGGGCTGCAGTGATCCCACACTGTTAGAGTTCACAGTCCTGAGGGAGAAGGGTCATGCAACGAGTGAAGTCAGGACCCTGAATTTCATAAAAGCAAAATTCCACGTCTTCAAGGAGTTAGTCAACAGGACTCCCAGGGAAACAGTCCTCAAGGACAAGAGAGCAGAACAAAGCTGGCAGGTCTTTAAGGGCAATTTCCATTGACCACAGGAGCTCTTGATCACCAGGTGTAAGAAATCAGGCAAAGAAAGAGACTGGCATGGCTGAGTCGAGACCTGCTGGCCAAAGGGCAATAAGTAAATGGCAGTGGAAGCAGGGACAGGTATCCTGGGAAGACTACAGGGACACTACCTCGTTATGAAGTGATGGGGTCAGGAAGGCCAAGGTGCAGCTGGAGTTGAACCTGGCAAGTTATATGAAGAATAACAAGAAGGGCTCCTACAGGTCAGTCAGGCAGAAAAGGAAGGTCAATGAAAGTGTGCTCCCTCTAATGAGCAAGAATTGAAAACTGCTAACAACAGATGAGGAGGAAGATGCAGTACTCAGAAATATACCTGCCCCAGTCTTCACTGACAACCTATCTTCCCACATCTCTTGAGTGGATGAACCACAAGGCAAGGGACTGGGGGAGCAAAGTCTTCCCCACTGTAAGAGAAGATCAGGTTTATGACCACCTGAGAAACCTGAATATGCGGAAGTCAATGGGACCTGATGAGATTCATTGAAGAGTCCTGAGGGAATTGGCTGATGTTGTTGCCAAGCCACCCTCCATGATATTTCTCTGTGTCATGTCATTCAGGTGAAGTCCCTTGTGACTAGAAAAAGGGAAACATTGAACATATTTTTTAAAAGGTTAGATAGAAGGACTATGGGAATTACTGGCCCATCAGCCTCAAGACTATGCCTGTGAAGACAGCAGAACACACTCTCCTACCTGCTATGATAAGGCACATAGAGGACAAGGAAGTGATTTGGGACAGCCAGTGTGGTTTCACCAAGGGCAAGTCCTGCCTGGCAAATGTCATGACCTTTAAGGATAGAGTAGCTATATGAGTGGATAAGGGAAGAACTACAGATGTCATCTATCTGGGTTCCTGTAAGGCCTTTGACATGCATCCACCACAACAGCCTTCTCTCTAAACTGGAGAAGTACAGATTTGTCAGGTTGACTATTTGGTGGATGAGGAATTGTTTGGATGATCACATCCAAAGGATAGGTGTTGACAGCAAAGTATACAGATGTAGATCAGTGATGATTGGTGCCCCTCAAGGGTCTATACTAGAACCAGTAGTATTTCATATCTTCATGAGGGATGTACACGGTGGGATCAAGTGCACCCAGAAGTTGAGTGAAGTGGTTGACATGCCTGAGGGATGGGATGATATCCAGAGGGACCTGGACAAGTCTGAGAAATGTTCTTGTGTGAAAATCATGAAGTTTAACAAGCCCAAGTGCAAGATCCTGCACCTAGGTTGTGGCAATCCGTGGTATTAGTACAGCCTGAGAAATGAAGGACTTGGGCATACTGACGCCTGAAAAGCCACCTATGAGTTGGCCATGTGTGGTCACAGCCCAGAAAGCCAGACATATACTGGGCTGCGTGGAAAGAAGTTCTGCCCGTAGGTAGAGAAAGGTGAATCTGCCCCTGTGCTCTTGAGTGAGGCAAAACCTGAAGTATTGTTTCCAATTCTGCAACCTTCAACACAGGAAAGATATGTACGAGTTTGAGTGAGTCCTGAAGATGGCCACAAAAATTATGAGAGGGACAGAGCACCTCTCCTATGAGGATTCTTATTGTTTTCTTATTACAGTATTAGCCTAATTAACATGTGTTTGTAGTTTAATATATCACATCATAGCACACTTATTTTGGAAGCAATGTTGAGCTTATAAGCTAGTCTTATGACCAACACTGATAAGATTTTTGCACTGAAAGACTGATGGTTAATTAAAATATGTCTTCTCTTTGTCCTTCTTTGTAATTCCTTTACTCATTTTTATAACATTTTACTTCCTTCTTTTCACTGTATGACAGTGATATATGACCAGCCTGCAGATGAGCTAGTGCTCTGTGCAACCTCAATCACCTAGTACGTAATTTCTCCAGGCAGTGAACACCTGACCTACATTTACAAGGAACCAGACAGGTCAACTTATTATCCTATTATTGTCTGCATATTTGCATAGAGGCTAAGTAGCTGCTTTATGGAATCTATCTCTAACATGTAACCAATGATTTTAATATTTTATAGTGATCATCATTTTTTAGTATTGTCTTTCAGCTTTAAGTAATCCTGGCAACTGGTGGGTTACTCTTTATGAGATGATTCATGTGATTCTATTTTCTACATGTTGGAGTAACTGTTTTTCAGTTTTCTTACTGAATATTTAAACAATGTGGCTAGAGAACTATGAAATAGGATTAGTATTTCCTTTCTTGAAAATGCCTAAAGAAAATTAATCTCATGTGGGCTTTATAATCCCTTCTGAACAGCAATATTTTTAAGAACCTTCACACACATTTTATGAACAGCATCTTTTTAATAAAGACGTACCTGTAATGAAGGTCTGAAGCCAGGATTCTGCTCTAAACCTGAATCCATCCTAGATTCACTGTGTGGTGTTCAGGTTTTTCTAAATTTTATAAATTATAGCCATGACTCATGCTCTGAATTTGGATATTATTGAAATGCTATGTAAATATAATGCTGTATTAAATAATAAAATGTTTCTGTACAGAAATCTAATGAGTGATGTGTTCTTGTTTCTCAAAACATTTCCCTTTCGTGACCCATTTGGTAAAGATGACCAAAAAAAAAAAATTACTTTCAAAACTTTTTGTTCTTTAGGACTTTCTAGACTAATGATGAAAATTACGCTTTTTTTTTTTTTTCATAGTGAGAAATATTACATGTATATAGAAATCAGTATTACTACCATACAAGCAGTATTTTTATTGATGTGATATGTTAGTTAGAGGAACAAAAAAACAAGAATAAGAAAAAAAATATTCTGCTGTTTAAGAGTTTCTTCCACAGTCTCAGCTCTCTACTCTGTTTCCCATGTGTGTATATGTGTAGGTAATAATTCATTTACACATGTTTCTGGAAACTGTCTCCTAAAGAAATGAGAAAATTATCATTTAGGATGTGTCTGTTGCAGGTGCAAGTTATCTGAAGGGCAAACATTGATTTAAAGGACCCAAAATATAAAATTTTTCATGAAATTGAACTGAATTTTGCCTAAAAATATTTACACCCAGAAAAATATGCATGTGGTTGTAACATACTAAAGTCCTTCCAGGGTAAGTTTTTGACAACAAATAACAGGAGATACTGCTAAATGTTTTAACTCATTTTGATACATGGGCTGATGTTGCTTTTTTTTTGTTGTTGTTGTTATTGAAAGAGTGCTCAGAACCAATACAATATTGATCCAAGTATCCCATCCACAGAGGTATATACCTAAAATCAGTATCACTGACATCTAAGCTAACACTAACACAATCAATACAGCTATTTCCAGCATAGAGCCTTTCTTCTCCTGAGTTTCTGTAAACACTGTATTTATTTAATTTACAGAAATATGTTTTATTCAATAAATAATATCTGAACTGGGACTGAAACAGTTTTCATTCAGAAGTCATATCCGTCTCAACTGTATTTTAAATCCTTTTCTAAACATAGTGCTATATATTTTTAAGTTTCAGAAGTAACCTGGCCTGATTGACCAATCACTTGAAATGTCATTTTTGTCAAAGCTTATTTGAAGAATTTGTTTACAGATGTCAAATATGAGTAACAAAATATGGGGATTAGTAGTCAAAATATCCAAAACTGTATAAAAGATACACTTAATTTGTACTGCTGTATTTCAAGACATGATTTTTAGTGATTAAGGAAAATACACAGTTTCTTGTGCTAGAAACTGAGAAAAAGGTACATGCATTACAAGATACTAAATTAACTATGGTTACTAGCAGTGATGAAAAATTCAACTGATGAATAGGGTTTTCACTAAGAAAAAATTATGGTTTATGTTTGTTGATTTAGGGTAGATTGTGTTGCTGGGCTTTTTCATCAATATCACAGTTTAATGCTGGTCTGGAAATTAAACAAATGTCAGGTGCTCTCTACTAATTCCCTTCTCAGAAAGGGAAAGCAAAGAGAATAAGGGAGAGAAACTTACGTGCTAAGGAAACTAAACTGCACAGCTTTAATTAAACACTAGTGATTCCAAAAAAATTAAAAAAAAAGAAAAAAATCAACCCCAAAATTAATTACATACAGCTATATACAAAGCCACTATCATGCTCCCCCTGCCAACACTTATGTCACTATCAAGGCTTCAGGGCAGCCCTAGAAAAATCCCCAGTTGGGTTCCTGGAGTCAGTGGCAGACAAGGGCTGGATGCCAGAACACATGCATTCAGGATCACACAGATCAGGATCAAAGGCAGAAGAACCTATGGAGTCCTCCCTGGATGCTGGCTGTGGATAAAGACATCTTGACCCTCATGATCCAAAAAATTTATGCCATGTATGATGCATATGGGATGGAATACTTTGGTTAGTTTTGGTCACCCGTGTGCTTTGTTCCTCCCTAAGAGAGGGTTGCAAGTGTTGACCCCCTTTACTCTCTTTTGTTTCCAGAGCATGAGATGTTCTTCAGAACCAAGTAGTGGCCTTGATTCTGCATACCATTTTCCAACAGTAACTATTAACATCAATCATTATCAGTCCTTGAAGCTGACACTGACTGAAAAACATGATGTTAATTTCAGCAAGTACAGTTACTTAGAAGAGACTCAACTGAAAAGTAAAATTTCTAGAAAGATTGTTTCCATCCTCACTTAAACTAGAACAATAGGAAAGAGTGAGAAATGTAAGAAAGAAAGGGAAGAAAGATAGTTTCCATGGTATTTGTTTCTTGTGAAATCTTTCATGGAAGATATTTACTATTGCCTGCCCATCTCAAGTGTCTTTAATAACTGAAGGAATAATGGGATCGCATTATCTTTCACATTTCCTTTAATAGACTCAGGCAGATCCCCTGTTTTCTTGCTGTCTTTATAAGAGGTATCTATCTCAAGTGTCCTGACTGTCCACGGAACAGAGATGCTCAAAATTCTTCTTACAACATTTATCTTACACAAAAAAATAAAATAAAATAAAATAATAGCAAAATCTAACTTTGTTTGACTACATTCAAAACTGAAGAAGTAAACTGCAGATGGTTGCTACTATAAAACTAGTAAATCATAAAATAGCTACAGTTACCTTACCTCTGCTGTCCCAAGTGACATTACAATTTTACCTCGGGCTTCCTACTAAGAATAAAGGCATAGCTAATATGAATAAATACACATCTTCACAGCAAATAGTTGCTTGAGGGAGGGTATCTGTACGGTGATTGATAGATAAGGATAAAATATTTAAATAGAGCTATGCAATTTTAATACAAACCAGCTGATATGGGATGTTTATTCTGTGATGTGATTAATGGAGACACACAACAGTAAACTTCCCAAGTGGTGAACAGGGACTTGAGCTGTATGATTCTTATTAATGTTGGTGGCAGTTGAGCAGCTAGATCGCTGTGCCCCTTTGAAATCTAATTTTGCTTCACTAATGGCTTACATGTTATTTGAAATTATTTTAAGAATTAAGGACTTGAAATATTTTATGCACATTTGATGCTTCAAAGTATCAGTTGAAATTTTCAAGCTTGCATATCAATTATTATTTTCCTACAGTCCTGTTCTAGTTCTAAAAAGCAAAATAACAGGTTTGCTGAGCAACATTTTTGTATGAAGTCAGTATGAACTACATTCTCAACAGAGCTGATATAAAAATAGTATTCTCCTTCCACAAAACTTCTGGTTCTACAGGAAAAAAAAAAAAAGTGATCTAAGTGAAAATGTGGGAAATACTAAATATAAAGAAGGAATACCATCATCAGTTATCATATCCTGTCCCCTGTTACCCCGTCTCTCATTGATTTGCAGTGTTGTACTTTGAAACATCTCCATTTTGAATGGACTATTTAATGAGTGTCCAAGTGGAAAAAGACAGTTGAATGGTGAGAAGTTTTTTTCTAAGTTTCATTCAGTGTGCATGGATGTAGTAATACTGACTGGCTGGATTACTTCTGGATGTAGTAATACTGACAGTGTCTCACCAACCCCATTGTAAAAAAAAATTCTCCCTTATATCTAGTCTGAATCTACACTTTTTTATTTTAAAACCATTAGCCTTCTACTGTTGCTACACGTGTTATTAAAAAGCCTGTTCCCGTCTTTCTTGTAAGCCTCCTTTAAGAATTGAAAGGCCACAATTAGGTCTCCCTAGACCCTTCTTTTCTGCAGCCTGAAAAACCCAAATTCCCTCAATCTGTCCTGACCGGAGAGATGTTCAATCCCTCTGATCATTTTTGTGGCCCTCCTCTGGATCTGCTTCCAATTGGTCCATGTCTTGTACTGAGATACAGAATCTGAATTTGTTTCTTATGAAGACCATAGAAAACCAGAACCTCCACAAAATAGTGAATGGATGTGTTTGTTTGACAAATACTTTTATTAACAGAAGAAAAAGTTATCTGACTGATAGCATTCTGTTTTGGGAAAGGTCTGGCACTCAGGCTAGATTTTTTGCTACCAGAACTTCTCAATCAATGAGCCTTTAGTTCATACACGATGCACATAAAAAGGTGCACTGGTTCTTTGTCAAGACAGTATGAAACTGGATACATCTTCAGTCAGGCCACAGTATATTTTATGCATAGTGTCTTTGTTGTCGATCACTGTTATTTTGGTCTTTGAAGGGTTTTAAAGATTTTTTAAAAAATATTGTGGCATAGAAGGAAATCATGTTACCTCACTTTGAGATAAAGCTGAGGACATGACAGTGGTATCACTGCAGATGGCAGCAAATTGCTGTGTCCAATATCTTTTGATATGATTGTCCAGCTAAGTTCATCCCACATAAAGGAATGAGTAAAGCACAGTCTTGAAGACCAAATGGAACGTGAAGTATGACACAAGATATAACATCTCTACTCTCAGGACAACTTTCTATGTGGAATCCTAACTCCTCCTTGTGCAACGGTTTTCTAGGTGGGACTGATGCAAAACAGAGAACAGTGTTTTTGTAAGAAAAAATTATGAAGATAAATAAACTAGAGCCTACTTAAATATTTAGATTAATTTATCAATTGCCAACTCTAAACAGTGGTAAAAGAGAAGGTTATCAGGAGTAGTGAGCATGAATTCAGCAAGGTGAAATCATGTTTGACTAATCTGGTAACCTTCTATGATGGTGTGACTGAATGGGTAAAAGCAGGGAGAGCAGTGGATGTTGGCTACCCTGACTTCAGCAAGGCTCTTGACACTGTCTCCCATCACATCTCTGTGGGTTAGTGTCATGACCCACAAGGTAGATACATCACTGTCACATCTCACAAAGTGAGCATGGCTACTCAGATGTGGGGGCCAAGCCAACGACATGACAGCTCCAGTGAGAACACAATGGTCACAGCAAGTGGAGGAGCAGGTCTCAGGTGTGGGACAACCATTGAGACAGGCAGGAAGAGAATTCTCTTCTCAGGAAGTGAATTATGGTAGAAGCCCCCAAACACCACAACAAATTTCCTGATTTGTAGTGAGGGTGACATTTCTGGTACAGAATGCTTTGGTTATTCAGCTTGAGTCAGCTCCCCTGGACTTCTCCCCTTCTAGATCACTACAACTTCATTGTTCAAAACTAGCCATAACCTTGGTCACTATGGAAAACTGCAAACCAGAGTCTCTTACCTCTTTTGTTTTCACAGAATTGCACTCTCTCAAAACTAAAGTTACTCTAAACAGAAAATTGATTTTAGAATTCTGTCTCAGCAAAGCCAGGACAGATACATGATAAGTAATATCAGTAAAGCATTTTCATACTGATAATTTGATGTATCTTCATATTGCTGATTAAAAAGTACACAAGGATGAAACCAGTATTCCTTAATATTTATGGAAGTATCTGCTTTGAAAAAGATACAAGTTATTAGCAAACATATAGAAATATCTTCCAAGGTAGTGTGATTAGTGTTATTGCAAACACAAACTATATTTTTCATGAGTGACAAGATGTATGCTTCATTAGGAAAATGTAAAATATTTTGCGACGGATCAAGGACTTCAAAATAATATTTTTTGTACTCATTAAGCATAAAAGTAAACTCATTGTCTAATTCATGGACCAGTGAAGACAGTACTATCTTATTTCAACAATTTCCAATTTAAAGCAAAAAAGTACACATTAGCATTTTTACATTGTATTGATCAGTATCTGTGAAACAAAAATCCAAAGGCTTTTATAAACATGAAAGATTTGTATGTATTCCATGATGTGAAAGAGTAGATAAAATATTCATTTTTTTTTTGTGGGGGGTGTGTGTGTGTGTGGTGGGTTCTTAATAATTTACTTTTGATTTTCCTCTTTCCTGTTTTCTCAGTAGAAAGGTTATGTATTCCATATGATAATATAAATATTAGAGCAAAAGGAGTACTTTAACAATAATTTCTTTTGCATTATTTCAGAAACTTATGAGTGTAACCAATCATACACATTACATTTGAACAATGCAATTTACCAAAACTTATTTTGGGATGTACACTGGTTCCCTTTTGGACCAACCTTACCTCCTTTGTTAAGTGTAGGGTACATGTTAACTGTGCTTATGCTAAGATAGAGGTAGATTCTAAAAAATTATTTGAACATGGAATCTGATCTTTCATGGCATTCCATAGCTTTATTTCTATATAACCTTGTGTAAAGCACAAAGGTATATAGTGGTTCTACTGAACAATAAGGGAAAGGAGGAGACAAGAAATCCTTCAGTTCAACACTTAGTAATATCCTGTAAACAACATTGATTTCACATGATAGAATGTATAATAGATCAGGTCATATAATGGAGAACACAATGAGAAAATATGACAGTACTTGATTTTTCTTCATTTTCTTAAAATAGTTTTTTAATTGTTCATAGAGATTAAAAACATCAACTCAGCATGAAATAGTCAAGGATGGAAATAAAGCTTAAAGAAGATAAATCATCGTGTGTAGTATTTTTGCAAATGAATATTAATTTCTAATATTGACAGTTTTCAATTCCCCTTACAGGTGAGAAAACTAACAAACATTCCTGTTTTGACTTATGAAACAAATGAGAAAAAAAAAAATACATGGATATCATGTCAAAAGTGAATTGGTAATAAGTAACCTGGAATTAGTTTCATTTGTAGATTCCCTGAAATCATTCTAAATATTAAGGAGCTTGAAATGAACAATAATTTTAGGTTTTGTTGAATGACCATTGTATAACACATCATATTTTGAATGACAGGAAAATTAACAAATAGTAATGGTGGCCCTAGCATATTTACTGGATTACTGAGTTTTTAATGAATCTGTTATATAAATGAGATATATAAGAATATTACTCAGAGAAGCCATTAAACTGATTCTACTCTCCTATCAGAAGTTCCATATTGTCTTCAGATTAAAAAATTTTAAATATACATGTTTCAAAATTAGTTCAGACTTAAGTATTTAGAAAAAGAAATCTGAGAAAGTATTACATTTTCAAGATATAAATTTTTGTTATTAAAAAATTGGTATATAAACTGCTTCAATGTTAGGTTCCTTTAGGTACTTCTTATTTCAGTGAGTTGTGCTGCTGAGTTTAATGTTAGCATGTGTACTGTGTGACAAACTAGAGAAATCTTGGAAAGATTTTAATGGTGTTTATAATGTTCTGGTTTGTGGATGAACCTCCCCATCTGTGGGATCAGTATCAGGCTTATCATTATAAACAAGATGAGGCATGAGGTAGGAGTCTAAGCTTAAGGACAGCTCACAAAGAAAAGTGAGGGCCAATATTCAGATATTAGAAAGAATTTCTTGACGGAGAGAGTGATCAGACATTGGAATGGGCTGCCCCGTGAGGTAGTGGATTCTCCGTCCCTGGAGATATTTAAAAAGAGACTGGATGTGGCACTCAGTGCCATGGGCTGGTAACCACAGTGGCAGTGGTCAAGGGTTGGACTTGATGATCTCTGAGGTCCCTTCCAACCCAGCCAATTCTATGATTCTATGATTCTATTTAGTAAATTCAAGGGAGAGAGTAAAACATAATAATCTGTACAACTGGTCAGTGTGTTGTGCTTTCCCTCTTTAGACAGCAGAGGCAATATATGCTTCAAATATGCCTTCTTGATCTGAAATAGAGCACTGTCATAGACATTTACACCTATTTTGTTTCTGAGCTGTCTTTTGGAGAAAACCTAATATCTGTATTTGATACTACTATAAATATTATCTGAAGATAATCTGCTATGGTAATTTTCTAAGAGGTAAGAATGAGAAACAGAAACCACCCTTTTGTCTGTCCTGACAAACCCTTGAAATTTATAAGCACTTTTAACACTCAGTAACTTCCTTACTTTCTTATGCAGTGCCTCAGAGCAGGAAACGCATAATATTTAATGACATGTTGCCAACCAAAAAAACTCCAAATTTCTTTGGTGAGCTGGCATATGATGAAAACTGTATTTTAGGATTTTAGTACTGATACTCCTCTTTTTGAAAAAAATTGGATTTTAACAAATCACCTTTTAGTGTGAGAACTTAGGTACCATTAAATTCTAACTGAAGGTCAGTAATGTCTGTTGGGGATAACTGCTCCAGCAAGGTCACAGGTATAGATCTGGCTGCACAAATGCACACTTTTCTCAGTTGTTCTGAATTCTCTTTTTAGCTGACAAGCATGTAACATTTCTCATCTCTCTACTTGGTGACACTTCATATTCTAACACCAAAAGCAGCATGTGTAAATTATCACAATGTAAACACTTGTGAAAAAGATAACACAAAATTTTTCATTCAGATCAAAGATACTTATCCACTTGGTTGTATGTGTGATTTGTTTCTTCTGAGAGCCTGGGAGATAGCTCTCAGATGCTAAAGTAAAACATGATGGCACAAAATGTGCTGGATTAGATAGTGTGACATGTTGCTGCAGGAAGATGTGGAAGCTAAGAATGTACTGAGTTTCTAAAAGGAACTCAATGTTTATTTAGATAAATGTAAATGCATGTAGGAAGGGGAATAAACAAGAGGAGTTAGAGATGTGCACACCTGTAGGGCTACTATGCTATTGGAATAAATGAGAAGTGGTGGGATGACTCCTATGACTGAAGTGTGGGAATGTATGGTTTTAAGTAATTTAGGAAAGGGAGCTGAGGTAGAAGAGCAGGGGATATTGCCCTCTGTGCCAGTACCCATCTGGACTCCGTGAAGTTCTACCTGGGAATGAGTGAGGAGACCTTTGGGTTCTGGTCTAAGACCTAATGGGTCAGGATTAAAGGGAAGCCAGATTAAAGCAATATTATAGTGGGGTTCTGTTGTAGGCCACATGACCTGGAAGACTGAGCAGATGAGACTCTCTATAGGCAAAGAGGTGAAGCTCTGTGGTCACTGGACCTAGTTCTTATGAGGAATTTCAACCACCCCATATCTATGGCAGGGAAAACACAGCAAGGATCCAGAAATCCAGGAAGTTCCAGTAGTACACTGAGAATTTACTTCTCCAAATGGTAGAGGAACCATTGAGAAAAGGTACTATGCTGGACTTTGTTCTCACCAACAAGGATGGGATGGTAGAGAGAATGAAGTTCAATGCCCTGGATGTAATGACCACAAAGTGACGTAATTTAAGATCCTTAGGGCATCAAAGAGGGTGCATAACAAGCTCACTAACATGGAATTCAGGAGAGAAAACTTTGACCTCTTCAGGGATCTGCTTGGTAGGATACCATGGAATAAGACCCCTGAGGGGAGAGAAGCACAAGAAAGCTGGTCAGTATTCAAGAATCACCTCCTCTAAACCCAGGAACAATGTGTCCCAACCAAGAGGAAGACAGACAAGAATGTCAGGAAGCCTTTATGGATGAACAAGAAGTTCCTGGACACACTTAGATATAAAAAGAAAGCCTACACAATGTGGAAGGGACAGGCAACATGAGAGGAATGTCTGAGCAGTCAGGGACCAGGTTAGGAAAGCTAAAATCGAGGCAGAATTAAATCTGTCCAGGGCCATCAAGGTAACAAGAAAAGCTTTGACAGGTGCATCTGTGGTAAAAGGAACAGTAGGGGAAATGTGGGCCCTCTCCAGATGGAAATGGGAGACCTTGTCACATGGGATATGGAGGAGGATGAAGTATTTAATGATTTTTTTATCTCAGTCTTCACTGGCAAGGGCTCTGGCCAAGTGGAAGAAGAAAAGTAGCCCCAGTACAGGAGAAGGTTTGAGATTATCTAAAGAACCTGACACTGAACAAGTACATGGGACCCGATGAAATCCATACATGGCTCCTAAGGGAACTGAGAGATGAAATTACAAGGACACTTTCTTTCGTATTTGACAAGTCATGTCAGCCTGGTTCACACTGATTGTAAGGGGAAACATAAGCCCAGTTTTCAAAAAGAGAAGAAAGAAATACCCAGGAAACTACGAGCCAGTCAGTCTCACTTCTGTGACTGGAAAAATCATGGAGCAGATCCTTCTCTGCTAAGGCACAAGGAGAATGTGGAGGTGGCTGGTGGCAATCAACACGGCTTCACCAAGGGCAAATTGTGCCAGACAAATCCGGTGACCTTTTACAATGGGGTCACAGAGCTGGTGGACAAGGGAAGAGCAACTGGTATCATCTATCTGGACTTGTGAAAAGCCTTCAACACTGTCCCACAAGACATCTTGATCTCTTTTATCCCCCTTTATAGGACTGCAGCCCCTTCCAGTAAAGTTGCCTAAAGTGCTTTCAAGGATCTGCAGAGATGACTGTTCAGTTCGGTTTCATCATCAGTAAAATTCTCTCCACAATGAACATTGCCATATTCATTGCCAGTGGCAATACAAAGTCTATTTTTGTTATAGTCTGCCTTCTAATGGCAGATCAGCATTTATTATTTTCTTTTCTGTAATTGTTCTGTCCTACTCTTTCATTAATTTCTGTGACAAATTCGTCTCTTGATGTGACTGATGGAACAGGGTTTGACTTTTCACATTACTCACTGTAATACCGGACCAAGAGAGTTCAGACTGACATATAGAATTTCAAGCTAACAGGCATAAATTTAAGAAGAAAAAGGTATTTTCCCCATTTACAAGCTATTTAAAATACTTTCTGGTCAGCGCCTGTTAGCAGCAATATTTTAAATCACAAGAGTGTTCAGAGGTAGTCAGGGAGTTTCTCATACTAGTTCACTGATTAGCCTAACAAAGAGAGTGTTAGATAGAGGTATCTTTATATGTATGTTATGCTAAAAAGATAAGTTTTCAGGGAGACCTTACCCTTTTTGAAAATGAGATAAATTACTGCAGAGTAGTTGCTTATATTGAAGGTCAGTTCTCAGAGGGATTTTGAAGTGTTAGCAATACAAAACCAAATAGAAGTTACAAAATAATTTTCTTTAGTAGCATTCATTTAGTAGCAAAATTTTCTCACACAGCATTGGTATAACTATGAGCCTAATGAAACTGTGAGATTAAAGACAACAAAAGTATATGCACTGGAAAAAAGTTTCCCAGAGAGGTGGTAGATGCCCCATCCCTGGAAATATTCAAGGTCAAGTTGGATAGGATTCTGAGCAACCTGATCTAGTTGAAGATTTCCCTAATCACTGAAGGAGGCATGGACCAGATGACCTTTAATGATCCTTCATTTATAGCATTATTTATGGAAAGTTATATGATGTGAAGCTCACTGTCCCATAAGATGAAAATGTAAAAACAAAATATGTAAAAACATGATCTTGCACATTTGTGCAATTTTATTCATCATGTTTAGTTCTATGCATATGCCGAGCAACATGCATATCTTAGCCAGACATTTCAAGCTAAGAGACAACATGGGCTGGCTGAACAGGGAGAGGAACCTGTTGTATAGAATGTGGAAATGTTTTTCTAAAGGAAGGCACAGAGGATCCTGGCAAAACTGCTAAAAATCTGCACAGTGCAAATTAAATTCAGTCTGTGTACTGTAACACAGATTCAGATTATGAAATGATACACTGCACAGCATTATAACCTTGACCACCTCATACGAAGGAGCATGCCTGCTTGCTGAATATTGAAAGAGGGATAATTCATTCAAATTACCTGCATTGCAGCTGAGCAACTGTTCAGTTTCTCTGAAATCCTACAGCATTTAATGCTACCTTCCAGCCATGTAGAAAGCCAATTGTCACAAGATCATATAATTCATTTTTCATGCAGTACACTAGAGACAGACAATTACTGTCAGTGCTCAGTACTGCAGTTTTTATCATCTTCTAAAACAAAAGATAAGATGAACGTTTAGGGGTTTTTATTTGGTATTTTGTTTGGTTGGTTGGTTGTTTTTTTCCTCTTTCTTATTTTTTTCACCCCCCCCCCTCTACAGGAAGAAAACAGCGAGAGAGCTTTGTCAGCCTTTTTGGCCATGATGGCCATGAACCTTAAAGTCACTCAGTTTCACAGCCTTAATATCTTTGCAGAGCTATAAATAAGGATCTCTTTTCCCAAGGTAGATGGCATTTGAGGCGCAGATACAGAAGAGGGAAGAAAAAAGAGAGATAAAGAAAATGATGATTGTTCAAATCAGGCAAACACCAACCTAACCCTTTTGACATTGAGGCTGTCAGCTTGCTATAAATTATCATTCAGTTGAAGAGGAGAATTATATCTGATATGCACAAAGGTAATTTAGACTGAGAAATTGCGTGGCATCTTTTCTAGCAACACAGGCGACCTTATTTTGCCAGGTTAATGTAACTCAAAGAGGCCAGATTTACAGCGCCAACTGCTGGCAGTTGTTCCTCTGCATTAATTGCTGCTTCTAAATAAAATTCACAGAGCAGGTGGCTGGCTAAGTTTTTTTGTATTTTGTTTCCCATCACAAAATGTTACCCGCTTTTTCTGCAAGCTGAAACCCCTTGCATTTTCTTTACAAGAAAAATAAATGTCCCTCACAAGCACTTCCATCTCTGTACTGCTTTACATCCCTGTGCAACATAAGGACTGATGTGTTACGCTAGCTCATTTTCATGTCCGTGTTTTAACCTTGCTCCCATTGGGTCCCTTGCTTGCTTTCCAGTAGTGATGCCCCTTAGAGCAGCAGGGCTTCAATATTGCTGCAGGCTTCCTAACATTACAGCCCTGCAAATGTCAAATGATGTTCCAGTGAAGCCTGCTGGCTCAGTAGCATTCATTTGCTTAGATCTTCCCCCTCCAGGCTTTTTCTACCTTTCTCTTCTTCTTCCCTCCTGCCTCAAGAGCCTGATGCTTGGCATATTTCCCAGATGCATTAGTCATGCCAGAAACAGAACCATGTATCCTCAGCTGAGCTGGTTCCACAAGCTGCCCAAAAGCCCTTATGTGGTCAACAGACCATACAGCTTTGATAATTTTCCTAGAAATACACTGTTTATGGATGAAGAAGCAGTAATTGTGTATTTCAAGTGCTTTTTCTGGCCTTGTAATAGTGACAATTCAGTGTAATACTTCAGTGTAAACAGGAAACTCAAGGTTATTGTTTAAATGTGTTTAATGCTCTGGACTTCAAAAAAAGCTTTGATTTGTACTTAGCTGTTAACATACTTGTTATTCCTCAGCAGACAATCTTTAGCTTTCATGCTATCTATCTGTCATGACTTGTCATGTCTTCAGCAGGATAAAAAACAACCCAAAAAAAAACAACCACACACACACAAAAAAACAAAGCCCACATAAAAACCCTTCAGGTGTTTGATGTCCGTAAATAAAAAATCAAACAATTTTCTCTATAAAACCTTGGGATATATTTCCCCATATTATTCCCTCTAAATGTGTCTGCTTGTAAACATCATGGTGATGGCAGAGATGGTTAGCTGTATCCATATGTCTGATTTAGAGTCTTGCATGAAGCTCTACTGAGCTTCCATAACTTTTTCCATATAACTTTCCATATAAATTATTAATAAAGAAGAAATATTCCACAACCTTAAAATCCATCTTTACAAAATAGTGATGATCAGGGTGGGAAAGAGAGCTGGAGAGAGAGAAGTGGGTCAAGGAAATATTTTGTCTGCTTTCGAGGGCTAGGTATCCATCTCTGAAAACTGTATAAAAGGTATTAACATGATTTTTTTAAACTCTACATTTGAAAAACATGAAAGAAAATTTATTTTTTTATGTGTGTGTGAACTTTCAGATAGGGGAAGAGGACATGGGATGGATAAAGAATACTGGATTGTAGGAAGCTGTCAGAGTGCACCAGAGATGCTATTAGAGCACCATACCCATGAACAAAGCTGCTTGAGTGAAATAACTACACTAGTGACAGCATTCAGGCTCATTCTGTAGAAGACCTAGAAATGTCAGGACTGATATTCATTTGATTCTAAAAATATCTTCTCGTTTTTTTCCTAGTGGGAAAAAAATATCCTTTGAAACATAAGCAAATATAAAGCAATTTTTAAGCTTTTATTTAAGTCGGTTCAGGGATCAGCATCTCATCTATGCAGTATTATTCTGTGCCCTGTATCCTCATGATGTTTATGCCTGCCACATGATGTACCTGGCACCTGTGATCTGATATTTCATCTTTATGCCTCTGCCAAGAGAGAAACTTTCACTAGATTAAAAAAAAAAAAAAAAAAAAAAAAAGTTCGAAAGCAAGTGCTTATATATTTGGATAAATTCTGAAAAAGCTCTAGATCCTTCAGACATAAAGAAGATGGCTATAAAATCAGAAGTCTCTGAGTCTCTGACTGGAATGAGGCACAGTCCCTTACTGTGAGATGGAACAAAAATTCTGTTAGTACATAAAGCATAAGGAGAGAGAGATAATGAAGGCTGCCTGAACTGCATAGACTTTCAGCAAAAGAATATTTATTTAGTCTCTCTAGAGGCTGTTGGTATGTCATTTTTTTGACAATTAATTGAAATTAATAAAAGTGTTAGTCTCTATCCATCTTTAATCCATAAACCACAATGCAAAAAGAGTTACACAACTAAGTATCAACCTAGATTTTGAGTAAAGTTGCTCCAAGCACCAGTAACCACTCTCAAGTGGCAGAGGTAGCTTTCTGAGAAACTGCTACCATTGAACAAGGATATTCATATTAGAATTGGATGGAACATTTTCATCAAAATATACATTTCACCAAGACCTGAAACATTGCAAAGGTGTATTGATTTTGCTGACCTCTTCAAAAGACATTATTTCAGATATAGGCAGAAAGTTTTTATCACTTTCAGAAAAAGATAAAAGAGACACACACAAACACAGAGAAAAACATTGCTCTTTCTAGTCTGAAAGTAGGCTTTCTGGAAGACTTTTTTTGCAGAAAAAGGAAAAGAAATAAAAAAACAAACAAGAAATGGAAATATTATATTTCCAATAGAGAGTAATAATAATAACAATAAATTTCCAAAGGACATTTTTCATCTATCTTTCTGAACTCTTTTTGTTTTCTTATTTTAACCAAGATATTTACCATCTTTCTCACTTACTGATCAGCTTTAGAGCTCTATGAAAACCTCTCATAAATTGATGCTTGCTCAGATGTTTCTTAAGTGAGCTGCTCTGGTACCTGGATGTCTATCTGACTGGAATGAGGCACAGACCCATGTTGTGAGACTTGAAGTTCTGAAAGAACCTAATAAAAGACAATATAAAATTGTTGTGTTCTGAGGTTTTTTTGTTTTTGTTTTCATTTGTTTGTTGGTTTTGTGTGTGGTGGTTTTTTTGTGGTTTGTGGGTTTTTTTTTTGTTTTTGTTGTTTTTTTGTTTTTTTGTTTTTTGTTTTTTTTTAACGTACTGCATAATAAACAGTAGAGAGAAAACATTAAAATCTTATGTGCATATTTGGTTATAGTCCTTAAAAAGACATTCATGTTTCTACTGCTATTTTGGTAACTCCCAAGAAAGTTTAGAATTTTAGCATTTCATTTGATTTCAGATTATATTATCTTCCTGAATGCAAATACAAGGACATTAACTTGAGGTTCAGAAAATCCAGACACCCTTTTGAGAACAGGAGTTTACAGAGGGAGCTACAAAACAAGAGTGTTGAGGCTGACTTGGTGAAGCTGACAGCAGCACTAGGAACCACCTTTCATGTGTGTTTTGTCTGTCAGATGCATCTGTGTTAAATAGCTCAGGAACTGGATTTTGGGCATGTCAGAAGAATTGTGATTGTAATGTCCCAATCTCACTCTGCAGAACTGTAGCATAAAGGAAGAATTCCTAAGCAATAGTCTAAAGTAAAATTTCTCCTATGTCCCAAGAGATCCAAGTTATGTTGTTTTGATAACTTCTGTTTTCACTTCCAAGTCTAAACTTCTTAGGTTAAATACTGTGGCTGAAGACCAGCAGGGACAGGCAAACTTCTAGCTGTTATAAATTAATTTGATGATAATTCATTGATTGAAATATTTTAAGTCTGACAATTGTGATATCCTCAATGAAGGCATTCTATGTTAAGCCTCCTGTTTGAAGGCTTAAGTGACAGCAAAGATGGGGTAATTATTGTCAATTTCTAAGAGTCAGGGATGTGTCTGAGCCAGGCTACAAAGCCACAATATGAAAGAGAAATTACAAACTCATAGTTCTCCATAATCTTTAACAAAGTATTGTGACATCTTTGTGTTTCAGATTTTGAATTTTTTAATTCCTCTTTATTTCTGTTATGTTTGAGGATTCTGTTTTTTTTTTTTTTGCTTCTGGATATTTCATATCCCATGATTAGATGATAATGCTAAGAACCACAGTTAAACTCTGTTCCACTCACCTACTCACCTCTCGTGTCCTGCACTCTCACTCTCATTTATAATAACAGTTAAAATAAATTTTAAACACAGGAGATTAGTAAATAATAAACTAAATGAATAGCACTAAAGACTAGAAGGAAATATGTTACTAGCAGTGGAAAAGATGAACAATTTTTAGTGAATGACAATTCATGTTGGGTTTTTTTCCTAATGAAAATATATTTAAAAAAGTTTTAAGTTTCTTGATGTGCTTTCAATAGCACGTATTCTCTGTGAAAGTTTACAAGTACTGCATAACAGTAAATATAAATATGTTTGATAGTCATTGGTGAAGGGTATATTCAGGATGATCTGATTACTGGAATTTCTTTGATGACGGATCAGACAGAAAAAAGGAAACTTATTTATATTTATTCTATAAAATCTTGACAGTTTTCTACTTTTTATGGCATGAATATTAATAAATGTTGAGATAGGGACAGGAAACATGGATGCTCCCTGAAGCACTGTCTTTCTCCATAAAGATGGATCATTTGTTTTCATTCTGACTACATTTTGAAACGTTTCTTTGGCCACATCAAAACTATTAGCATATAAAAGAAATCAATTACTTACATTTTTAAAGGTTCCTGAGTGTCTGAATTCAGATTCTCTTAATTTGGCAAATCTCAAAACTCTAAAGAACACACTTGCTAACAACTAATCATGTTTTGAATTTTGCTTGGAGCACAAGAAAATTCAAAAATATATTTCTTACAAAAAATACAGTACATAAGAAACACCATTTATTGTAAGGAGAAATTCAGAGTCTCTTTTCTTAAATAGCTGATCCACTTCGTGTCAAAAATCAAACACAGAAACAAAATTAATACAGACTTTGCTGAGGAGGAGTCCTTGGGAAAAATAGTCTTCAAAGTCCAGTTCCTCAAGATTTTAGAGGGAATCACTATTTAGGTGATTGTTGAAGAAAATTCACAGGAGTATTACCTCTACAAGGGTAATTGTTTACAGTGGAAAGTGCTTCAATTAACAACTTCTTTGGCTTTCCACATCTATTTTAATAGGGTGATAACTTTTAGAGAGAATGTGTATATGCTATGCAGCTATGCAGCTAAGTTACTACTTACTAACTATCCCCTGGTATATTTTTAAGTGAGGTGTAGTTTCAGGTTTTTTCCCTGTTTTTATATTCTACTAAAACAAAACTTCTGAAGCAAGGGACAAGATTGCCCAGGATTTTATGCAGAATCCTTAGCAAGCCTGAAACTAGAATAGGAGGATCGCAAAACTATGCACAGATTTTGTCCACCAATTCTGCCTTCCAGGAAAAAAATAATGTAGTCACCAAAGTCAAACCAGTCATTCTTATGCAAAACATGAGGGCATGAGCAGGTACAGTTCACATTAAACTCATACTTGAAGTTAGAAATAAATTAAATTTCACCTTGACTTGTACAAAAGGCCTAAAAATTAAAATCAATTAAAATTAATAGTAAGTTTCAGGAAGGGAGGTTTTGACAACAAAAAGTTTAAGTTTATTCAAATGGAATAGAGCCATCAAATACTTCTTTTTTTTTTTTTCCTCCCATATAAGTATGTACAATTTATGTTTCTTAGCAGAAATGAGATTATAGTAATTTTCTTAATAACGAGTATTCTGTAAAGATATGCATTTATGGAAACTAGAAAATAATTTTAGTTGCAGTATTTATTCTAGACCTAGGAGGTAAGAAATAAAGAACTTAAGAAATAAAATATCTCCTCATAAGATGAACCCTTCTTACTTTAAATCCTCTAAAGACCAAATGAAAAATTTTAATACAATATACTTTGCTGTTATATGAAGGGTAGAAGAGGTTTTGATATAACTTAATTATTTAAATTCTACTAAATTTAGAAACTATTGAGAACAAAAACAATCTGAATTTTATTACCAGGATGCAACTTTTTTTTCCCTGTTAATTATCAAATTTTAATGATTTTTATTACAATAGATTTAAAAAATCACAGCTGTGAAAAAATGTGTGTCAAAGGGAAATTCTTTTTTTTTTTTTGCAGCACTAGTTTTCTGGGGTAGAAGAATAAAACCAATGTATTATAGATGCTAGTGTATCACTGTTGTTATATTTCCTATCTAATGTGTCCAGTCACTAACAGGAGCTTAGCACTGCTCTTGGGTTTTCAAGGGTCAAAACTGACCCAAACTGGTCAATTTGAATCCCCTATTAAAAATGAGAAGTAACTAGATAGCCACATGCACATGCCATTCACCCCTTGCAACTACTATTCACTCAAATAATTTGAAAAGTTACTACATTTATATTACATGATGAAGGACAGAAATTTAATAAAGGACTAAGGAGGAAATAAGGTGGAAAGAGTAGTCCGAAGCAGGATTCACAAACTAAAAAGCTATCTTCTGCCAGTATTTTACCAGGATGACAACTTCAGATCTTTACTGATTGATATATAGAGATATCATCAATATGTCTAAAATTTAAATATATTGAAGAAAAACTAAAATATATAGTAATTTAAATACAGTTTAGCCAGTGCTTTCTAAGCAACAGTCTTCACAATCATCATTCATTTTTTAAGTTTTAGAAACCTATTTCTATTATAAAGTTGTTATATTTTATTAGATGAAGAAGAACTTCTTCTTCTATTGATACTCAGACCTTCACAAATGAAATGTCTATATGGTCTCCCCATGGAGTTTTGATTCAATCGGTGATATACACTGCAATGATGAAATCAGAATGGATAGAGTACCTCTGGTAATAGTGCTGTCATGATAATTACAGAAGTGTGCAACTGTAATCTGTGTATTTATGCCAGCCTCAAGAGAGATAAGTGATGTTATCTCTTAGCCTCTTAGCCTTCCTTAGTCTAAGATATTTTTCCACACTCTCCAAGGACAATACGAGCGTCAGAGCAAAGATAAGGTACAAGTGAAAAGAGGACATGTCATGATCTTATGGAAACTTAGCTTTACAAGGTCTCTCATTTCTTGGAAGAATATTCTAATGAGAAGTTTATAAACTCCAATTTCTCTCTCTATCTTATTTCAAAATAAGAGGCTATTTCTTGAACTCCAAAGGAAGATCAGTATCTGTATGTGGTTCAAACAATGAATTTCAGTCACAGGTTTCCAAATATTTAGGGACATATTTATTATTGCTGAGAAGTTAGTATTTCTCTCCTTTCTAGTTTATAAACTCCCAGTAAACATCAAACGAGGAATTTACCTGATACCCCCTATCTAAGCCACATGAAATTCCAGCAGCAAAACTACTGAAAGTTAATTTCGGATTTTATTTTTTAGTTATTGGTAGTCAATAGTGATGATCATTTTCATATATATATATATATATATATATATATAACCCCAACAAACAAACCCACAAAAATACCCCAACAAACAAACAAACAAACAAAAGAAACCCCAAAAGTCTTGTGGAACAACAAGCTTATTAGTTTAGGAATTATTATGCCAAACCAGCCAAGATATATTCTCTCTTTATGAAATTATCTATCTGACCAGATTTATAAAAGCAATACTGATTTACTCAGCTTATTTTACTAATGTGACTAAATATGACCATTTTTTTCTTCTTTTATTTTCTTTATTTGCTTTATTTTTTGTTTGAAACTTCTAGTTACACGTTAAAACTTTTTTTTTGTACCCTTCAAGAAATAAAAACTTCATGGTAAAAATGGCTTTACAGGATGCAACTGAGATAACTTGAAAAATACTTTTTTTCAGCTCTGACAATAATACAATAAAATGCAGTCATCTGAAGTACTATATTTAAACTGATTTAAAGAAACTGTTGGGTACAGACACTCAATTTGGTACTGTTGTTTCTATAGAAACAGCATTAGCATATTCTATGGATATAGTTTCCATTATATAAATGACTAGAATCAATAAAGGATAATAAAATAAATTTTTGTTTATTCTAAATAGGATTTACAAGCAGAAATGGAGCACTCTTAGTCAAATATAATTGCTAAGACTAGGAAATTAATCTATAGGTTTGATTTTTGTATGTGTTTGAGAGCAGTCTCATTAATAATACAGCATGCATATCTCACTTTTTTTTTTTTTAAATTCCTACACCAAATTTTTACATCTCATAAATTGCAAAGATTGTTCTTCTGTCCATTAATATCCCATTTTCTAATACTCACTCATTTCTTTTTTTTTTTTCTTTTCCAAATAATTTCTAAAAAATGGTGAGAAACTTTTGTGTAAACTGCTATACTTATCTCCACCAACTGTCTTTAGAAGTCAATAGTTACCTTCTATTCTGTAGTCTCAGATATTCTTCAGTAGAACCACTAGTACATGGATCTTTCCAGATATGTAAAACTATTTCAAATTTTAATCTGAGCAGAATTTAAGGATATGTGCTCATTTGACTAGTATTGCTTGACATACAGCATTCCATACATATGACATCAACACATCAACACAACAATCCCAAAAGCAGGAACAACACAAGCTTGTATCAACTCTAAAGCTAACAATCCCAAAAGCAGGAACAACACAAGCTTGTATCAACTCTAAAGCTGCTCCTTTTGTTAAGCATTTGAGTAAAGGTCTAAGAAATGTAGAGCACGCTTACAGCCCTTTTACAGTTGGTTTGTGCAATAGATAAATAGCCTGAAAATGATGAATTTCCTGAGTATGCACGCAACATCTGTTCAATGTATGTTAATCCAAAGCGAGTCTAGACAGTGATATAGTACAAGCATTATTATGAAAGAAGATTTTAACACCATATATTTTTTTTATTAAGAGCATGGGTTCAGATTTTCCAGTCATTCATGGAACCACAGAACTATTGAGATTGGAAGGGACTTCTGGAGATCATCTTGTTCAATCTCTCTGCTCTAGCAGGGCTACCAAGAATCACTTTCCCAGGGCCATTTCCACAAGGGTTTTAAATATATCCAAGGATGGAGATTTCATTTCTCAGGGAGACTTAGCACTCAGTCACCCTTAGAATGCTGATGTTGAGAGGGAACCTCACAATAAATAAATAACAACAGAAATAGAAAGAAGGAAGCAGATCTAGTTTTAGAGCTAAACGTAATACAGTCCTGATATGAACCTAAAAATAACAGAAGTTGTTAAAATTTGTATATCAGCATTATGTATATCTTGCTTTACATGAAAGGGGAAGTTTTACAAAAAGCAAGAAGTTAGCACATATGAATGATAGAGAAGACCAACATTAATCCAAGAAGCTAAAAATAATACAGAGAACAGAAAAAGTTTCAAACACTGAAAAAACAGGTGTCCCTGCCAGGGTTGACAACTGCTGAAATGACTTTCAAGTACGTAGCTACTGCCATGTTAAGCAACAAATTTAAAGTGTACAGGGACTGCTTTATTTACAGTGAAGTTACTGGGGATCTGGCAATCACTACGAGTGCAGCTGTGCAGCCTGGTGAGGCAGAACTCCACTGTGCCCTTGCTTGTCTGGAAGTCAAGGCACATCGGTGCTCTCTGAATGTGAAATGTTCACCCAAGTGAAGGACTTAAAATGTAGCATAAGATAAGTCCATGTCCAAGTAATACTATAAGAAATTTAGTGAATGTTTATAAATCTATAAACAAAGTAACAAAGGGAAACAGATTCTTTAAAAACTGCTGATCTTCTTATCCAAATAGGTACTGAATATACAGAGGAGCTCATCTTTTGGTCAACAGTTCCTAATATATTTTAAAAAAACAAGCAAATAACACCACCACCCCAACACCCAGTATTACACAGGAAAAAAAAAACAAACAACAAAACAGACAACCCAGCTTGGAAGTCAAAGGGGATTTGTTGTGATTCATACCACTAAAAGCTCTATTGGCATGCCTGCTAAAAATAGCAGAGTCCTTAGTTTAGGATCAACATTGATCTTGGTGATTAATAGCATTGGCCACTATCTACAGAAATTGTTACAGCTGTTCCTGATATTCTAAAATGTTGTTTTGTTTTGTTTTGTTTTTACAAATGATACTGAGTTCAGATGATGAGTACATTATGAGCTGTCAATACTGACACAACCAGAAATAGTATTATATGATGGTATTATACATACAGAGTCTTGACTAACTTGGCTTGCTTAAATTACTTTCCCATTACATGCTCAGAATATCACAAAAAGAGGACTCCAGATGAACAGTGGCTATTCTCCAAGAATTCCATATATCTAGAATGGCTGTTGATCTTTACTCAAAAAAGTAAGATGTAGTACCACTAAAACCTTTTGTCTATTTCTGAAATAGGTAGAACTGGCAGAACAGAGTGAGTGTCAACAAATTGAAAGTGAGTGTCAGCAAGGACACCCTGTCTCAGTCTGAGGAAAAAATCAGCCTGTTTCTTTCCTGATTTTATTACTTTCTGAATTGCCTCACACTCTTCAGTACTTGCTCTTTTATTTCACAGCATGAATTTCTTACAAATTTTGTTGAATATATTGCAGAGGAAGACAAAATGAAAAAAACAAGACAAAACAAAACAAAAGACCCCAAACAAAGAACCCAAAATAAACCAAAACCCAAACAATCAGCAATATGTTATTTAATTTTTAGCTAAAGTAGAGGAAAACCCATGAAGTGAAATTCACAATATTTGATTGCAGAGAATCAAATGTGGTCAATCACATGGAAGTTGTAAAATAACAGACTGGTAGCTATATGTCTGTGCACAGAATGAAAAGGAAAATACAGAGAACTGAGAATTTCCTTGGGGTAAGATCGTGGCAGTATCTTAAGCTTGGCTTTAGTAATGTATCTTTATTTCAAGAATGACTTGGTGGAGGGGTGTTTGGCAAAGGATATCAGGCATTATGTGGAGAAAGCACCTCATAGTGTACTAGCCTTCTGCTGGTCAAAGGAATTGACCTACAGCAGTTTCCTTCCTGACCAGTAACTCAGATGGCAGGCCCAGCATGTATACTCCCATCAATTATACCTCCAGTGAGCACAGCCAGGGACCATCAAGATTATAAAGAAGTCTATATCTAATGATATAAATTACCCATTAATTTAAAATCTACATTATTTTAATAATTTCACAGTGTGTAAAATTGCTTAAGAAACGTTTGTTTTTATTAAACCTGATGAGCTTTGTGAATTCTCAAATTCTGTAAGAATATTAAAATCTTGATCTCAAAGCTGTGCATTCCTTAAAAGTGTCACTGTATTTGACCCTTATGAAAATAATTTACCAGATCAGCCAGATATATCCTGTTACATTCCTCTTTGTACTTTCCTTTGTAGATTCTTAGCTGGTATCAGCTGTCGTATATTTATTTATGAAGTTAAAAAAGAACGAACTGATAATCAGAGAGATAAATGGCTTGTAAAATATCTGAAATAACTCCATCATAAAATGAATATGCATCAGTGTTCAGTTGAGATAAACTTAGATCAATTATAACCAAATAGGATGAAATCGAAAGGTGATTAAGGATAGGTACTAGGCAAACAAGAGACCTGGAAATATCCTAGACTTGCTATATTATCAGTGTAGAGAAACTGATATACTTTATTGTGGCTTGAAATTCACTATGCTTCAGTTCCTCTCTGATATAAGTATGTGAAGGTAAATATTTTATAGCCTGCAAACTGTTCAAGTATTCCAGTAATAGAAGGAATGGCATCTTAAAAATACCCAACAAAATCAGTGATTATTGTGAGATAATCAACATTGTGAGGGTGAGGGTAAGGTTTGGGTTAGGGTTGATAGCCAACAACAGTGAGCAATATGGACTATAATGTGTGTGAATAAAGACAGAACTTCAACCTCCACAGTACCTGCTGCAGGGAAAATGCAGCAGGACATAGGCAATGCTGGAGGTTTCTGTACTGCATTGATGATAACTTCTGGCAAAGCAGTATGGACACACCTGACAGCTGAGCACAATGAAGCCATGAGATTAATCAGCTAGCACATTTTACAAGCTGTGTGACTCATACACTTAATTCTCTTGTATATACAGAGTTTCCTTGCAAAAAATCAGAGCTCTACCAGCAGAGCTTCCTGCTGAGTTTCTCTTCAAAGGCAATCGACAAGGTTCTATTCACAGGGATGAAAAATCACTGCCTGTAGATCCACATGGAGTTGCCCTAGTGGAGAGTGGGTGATGTAGAAGTGTCTGGTGGACAGTCAGTGATGTGCAGTTGCCCCTTTCTGTAGCCTGATGATAAAACAGAAGCCCTTCTTGTCTTTGACATACCTGACCAGATCCAGTTCCCTCCAGGCCTTAGCTTTTCTATCTTTGTCCCTGGATTCTTGGACAAGATTTCTGTATTCCTTGCAGAAAACTGTTACCTGCTTGCACTCTCTCAGGATGGGACAATACACAGCATTCACAAAGACCTATAATGAATTTCCTACACAAATATTATGCATAACTTAAATATTTAAAGACTTCTATAAACAAACAAATTAGGTGCTACGAGATTTTGTTGCTAAGCTTCACTTTAAAGTGACAGCAGTAGAAATCAGAAAAGACAAGAACTTTTTGTGATGACTGACACACTCTATTGCAACACATTTCTATTCTGACCAGTACAATATCATCAGTAACATACAGGTCTAATTGTTTCTATACATAATTTGCAAGGATATAATAAAGAATCACCATTCAAAATATATTTCTAAGAAAAAGAATCTTGTTGATTCTCTTCTCCAGTCAAGCAATGTGTTTCAGAAAGTTATTATCTTCATGTTTTGTCTCTAAAATATAAATATTTTTTAAAAAAAGAATAAACCAAACTTCTTTACAGTCAGAGTAAATATGCTGCTTGTCCTCATATTTTTTTTATTATTATCAGTGCTAGACATTCTCTTTCCTGGGTAATTTACACTGAAATATAACTCTCCACATTGTCTCTTTGTGGGTATATCTGCATTAATGCAGTACCTCCAAAGATATCTAATCATGGCAGTGTAGAAAATTATGCTTTATATTTGAGAACTGTTTTCATTCAGATTAATTTATCCCTTCAGTTCTCTTGAGAAAACAATCACAGTGAAAACTAACCCCTGAATGATTATTTCAGTTTAAACCACAGGTGCACTAAATCTTTGTATTCTGCCTGCAGAGAAATCTTTGAACAACCCCATATGCATTTCAGTAGCAGTAATTGGTGTATAATAGTAGCTTTGGACAAAACGTAAACAAATACTTGAAAGCAATCAAAAATATTCTGCTCTTTATTTTATGGTGGCATTTCAAAATAATTCACTGAATGGTAAGCTTACATGATTAGAGACACAAGACAATTTTGCTGTTTTGCTATAACATTATGTCAGCTCTGCTGCACAGTTCTGGAAAAACAATATATTGTCCTCTTTACCTCTTTCATTTTCCATCTTGAAAAGGTTTTGTCTTTAGAATAATTTTAGGTAATATTTTGGGTTTTGTTTTAGCCTGTCTACTACAGAAAAGACATGCATAGTTAATTTATCAATAAACTATTTTTGTTATGATACTGAGATTCACAACAGAGACAGATTATTATCACAGTTTCTGTACACTATGAAAAGATCTTTAGAAAGCATTGAAAAAAAAAAAAGAAAAACAAACAAACAAACAAACAAAAAAGCCTGCCAAAAATTTAGAAACACACTATGAGTTTTTAGCCCATTACTGCAAAAGATTTATGTAATTTCTTTCTAGATTGCATGAAAAAAAAAAAGAAAAAAAGAAAAAAGGGTAAGTACAACAATTTTGTCTTTCTTACCCCCATCTCCCTAGTATGAAACTTTTATATTTATATTTTACTCTTTCATCCTTCCTGAGCTTTAAAAAAATTACCCATTTTTTTCCTCCAGGTCTATAAAGTTAGTTTCTTTCTTCTTCAGCTTGCAAATGAAGTAATGCTTTGCTTCAAGCAGTAAGCAACATGAACAGCCATCTACCTTCGTCCAAATAATTATGATTGTATTTTCAGAGAATAAATATTATTTCTTCCTAGGAAATGAACTGCATTGTCGCTAGAAATGTTTCTTAAAATTTACAGTAAATTTAATAGTCAGCTTCTTCTTGCTAAGTGTTTAAGCCTGCTGAGGACTGGTATAGTTTTTAAGAAAATGAGAAAAAATCTGAAATCTTGGCAGAAAATTCCATAAGTCTACAGCCTATCCAGTGGATAGAAGTTGTTTAAAGAGAAAGAGTTTGTATAGAGAGTTGTTCTCTCTGTTCTATCAAAAAAGATTAAACACACATTATTGTTATCAAATAATGAGGGTTCTAAAAGTTGTACTGTAAAAACACTAATTTTGAAGTTAACAATAAAAGTTGCAGCATACTTTCTTTCCCTAATTCCTATCCATGCTGCAGCTCTGAAAAGGAAAATATATTTAAGGTTTTAGATTAAGCTGATTTGAATTGTTCAGATACTGCAGTAGGAAACAGAGCCCTCACAGTAATGCAAATTCTTATCTAATTTGACATTGTATATCAGTGCCTTGCAGTTTAAAATAGTAGTGATTTAATTACTTCTGAAACAGTAAACACTCTGAGCACAGAGCAGAACATTCTGCTTAAGTTCTGAATGAAAAAACACAGTAAGAAAAAAATTCTGTTTTGTTATATTTAATAATTCTAAATTAAATCTATGTAAATGTTTGTATATACATATATATGTGTAAAAATAACATATATTAGCATGCATAACATATAACATATATAGCTGACATTTAAAAATGGGTTTAATCTAATTTGAGACTAATGTGAAACTACAGACACTGAAGGTGAGCTTTGTTTGGCTTAGTTGAAGCCATCTTCATTGTCAGTGTAAGTCACTTCAGGGTCCCACTTTTTTGAACACAGAGAAACAGGAACTTTCATAAGCTGGTTTTTCTTGGTCTACTAAATATCTATTCAAGTTAAGGTTTAAAGGAAAAACGTATTATCAGCTCAAATGCAATTTACACGTATGCAGTAAATTAAGGTCAGTGCTTCCTATAGGCCTTTAATAATAATCTTATCCATGTTGCAGGACAAGGCTGATTTTTTTTAACATAAGTACATGCTTAAAATCTACAGATAACTAGTGCTCAGAAAAAGTACTAGTAGCAAACAAAATTTAATTTCAGCTTCACATGGCCTTTGTTTCTTTCCTATATAATTCATATTTATTCTTCTGAATATCAAAACTTTTGGAAATTATCTACCAATACTGTTGTCACAATATTGTCTTATGTATATGTATAGCAGACAACTCTATGCTAAAATTACTAGAAGCATAGAAAGTTAAATGAGTGGAAATGTTGACCTACTTGTGGGACTTCAAAGAAAGATTGTCTCCTCCACCTGCAAAGCACATGATCATGAAGAGCAATCAGACTACAGTTTATTTTTGCCACAAGATTTAGTCCTCTAGTTTCAGGATTCCACTGGACGTGACCACATGTTGGAGAAACCTGGGCTGGTGCTTTTTCTGTTCATTGTCTTCAGCTTTTAGCACAGTGAATGTCATTACACAATGAAGAAAGACAAATAAAATTGTAAGGTAGAAGCAGAAAGTACCTGTTGTCCTGATCTGTAATCTGAATTTCTCTGCATTCCTACATTCACACACATGCAAATGCTTCCACATACAAACAAAGATCTCCTCCCTGTCTCCACATTGATATATTTCTTTCCCCTCATTCGTCTAATTTTTTTATGCTCACAGGCCAAGGATTTCTTTATTGTACCCATCTAATGCTGACCTTGAACTTCATCAGCTCCAAATCTTTACAAAAGCTGTTTCCTAAAACTGCAGCTATAAAGTGAACCCGTAGTTTTTTGAGAGAACTTGTCTACATAGAAACAATAGTCTATACTAAATAAGCAGAAGGTAGTTCCCAGACAGATAGGTAGTCCAAGTAACATGACCGCTAGGAAAGCTAATTGAAAGAAGATGAAATTTCATTTTGATACAATTACCCAAATAATATAGTGCCAAAATATTGCTCTGATAACCACATACTCTAAACAACTTAAATAACAATTCAGAGTTAAAAATTTTCAATATTCAGGGTAAGCTGGCACAAAGATTATTTTATTTATATATTAGTGACAATTTTCTTTAGCTCCAAAATTTGACAAGTTGAATTAAAAATATTAATTTTTCAAATTTTTATCCTGTAACAGATGATAGTGTTATTTATTAATTTACATATTAAAAATATCTGTTAATTTTTTCCTTCTGATGAATGTACATGTGTACATGTATATATATACATGTAAATTTTTTTTTTCTCCAAGCTATTCTAAATATAAATTGAATAAAAACTTATGTTTGCCTTGAGGTGATTACTACTATGTTTCAAGTGTTCTCTGTTACCAAAAAAAATAAATAAAAGCCAACCTCCAAACCCATCTGTCTTAATTCTGGCCATATGCTATCCTGGGGAGGTAGTAGTAGTGTGCAGTCACATTTTTGGGGGAAGAAAGAAGTTCAGTTCTAATGCTTTGTGTAAATGTCATGTGTTTACTTTGATCCAATTGTCTAGTCTTGTGATATAATAGAAAAAGAAAAAACCATGGTTTTCACCACCTACTCATAGCAGCTGCTTTAGGTATGCATCTCAAAATTGTGTGATATACCTTTTGTCAGAGATATTCTCACTCCACAGACCTAAAAGGGAACCTTGATGAGCAGACTGATTTATGGTTGGCAAAGACCAGGAATCCAAAGTGACCAGTCTAACAAAGGGTATTGCCTTCTGACATAAATAAAAGTTACGTTATAGTCTAAACCCACATCCTCAGTGTATGTGATGCATTTTCATTCTGTGTATTCTAATAGGACAAAGTACAGACTGACTGTCCAAAGGCACCAGCATATTCTAAAATATAAGAAGAGACTTCACATGTGTCAAGTCTGCTTACACTTGAAGTCATGGATGCACATACACATTTCAGTACATGTTAAGACCTTGCCTTCCCACAGTGCACAACTATAACCTCTGGGCACTTTAAAGTTTGATTAACCAGGAGTCCAGATTTAAATAGACAGTAGCTCTCTCTCAAAATTTATGTTACTATTGCTGGAACAGAGATTTAAAATGCCTGTCATTAAAAAAAAAAAAAAAAAAAAAAAAAGAAAAAGAAAAAGAAAAGGAAAAAAAAAAAACATTAATCATTTATCTGTGATACAAGTAGTAATATAAGATTTCTTGTACTCTCTCTCTGAGATATCTAAGTCTAGAGAAGAAACAGAAATGTCACTTCAAATCACAGCAAATTAATCAGACAATTCTTTTCCATTTTGCTTGTGAAATGAATTCCTTGTCTATGCCCAGTTCCAGTTTCAATCTACATTGAATAGTCTTCTGTTTCAGTGTGGCCCCTAGTTTAATAAATGTTAGGAGGCCACAGACTGAGGGGGCAGGTGCCACCTGAAGCTGGTGACAAGAGAGCTTTTGAATAACTGCATAACAACAGTGGTCTTAGACCCAGTGCTTAATTCTATGAAGAAAATAAAGGAAGTTGGTTACAGAAAGATTATAGACAGACAAAAGCCAAACTTATGCTTAGAAAGACAGCATATGGAAATGCTACTACAAGAACATACTAAATGTGAAAATATTATAACATATAAAATATAAAATATATTTTATGGCACTCTGTATGAATATATCACAGGAAATCATGCCTTTTATTAAGATAACCAGGTTAGGAAGCACCTTTGGAAACTGAAATTACAGAAAAAATAATATTCAATTATTATGCATTACCTGGGAGATACGATATTCCATAAATTCTAACTTAATCATAATAGGTTCATAACATAAATACTCAATAAATATTTTATATTCAAAATCAATTAAATAAACGTCTACTAAAAGAATTATATTTTACCGTATTTTCAATTTTATATTCTTAAATCAAACTTGTCAATTTTTTCGTTGTATTTTTTTAAAGAAAAAGTTTTAGAGGAACCAAAAAAAGAAGCTGTTTCTTTATTTTGAATTCACAATAAAATTTTATTTTACAAATAATTATTTTTTGTTGTGAAATTGTTATTACCTTATTTTAATAAAAATGAATTCCTTAAGCTAAAAAGGACTAAAGAGTTGCCCAGCCAAGTTAGTTATTGTTTACAAACAAATGTGGCATTCCAGACTGATATTGTAGTTATACCACTGGGTCATGAAACAATTAATGTTGATAAAAAAATCCTTTAAGGCATGAGTTCTTAGGGACAGAAAAATTTACATCAGTTTGAGGTAAAAGTTCAAATTTAATTGTCCAATTAGCTATTTTTTCAGGAAGTCTCTGCACAGAAACCAAGGTTTATTTCATTAATTTCATAGCCTAATACACCTTTTAACAATACTGAGGACTAGTTATAGTGCTTACTCAAAAAAAATCACCTACCTCTTATTCTAACAGAGGAGTTTTCAGATTAAGTTTTGTTCATATAAATAGTTTTCTACAATTAAGTTAAAATAGTTTTCAGTGTTAGTGTTTTCTTATTCTCAACAAATACTTGCCTTTAGATTGTATAGGTGCAGCAACATTTCCTGGTGACATTTGGAAAAATGATACTATGGTTAAATGGAATGCTACCTCTTTGTAAAGTACCAATCTATCTGAACATATTCAAAAGTGTCATTAAATATTATTATACTAACAAGTCTGAGCCACAGGACCCAGTTGCACAATGTAATTATGTGTAATCATGCTGTTTAACTCTCTTTATATAAAATTTCTACCCATTAGCTCTTGGTACCCTACCTTGAATAATGTAAAGTGCCATATACCATGGGCAAATGACAAGAATGTTCAATATAAAAAAAATCTATTGTCCTGAAAATAAATGTTCCTTCATAAACATTGTTTCACTATCAACTCTAATACCTTACAGTCTTTCACTTCTAAGAAAATATAAAGTAAATATGTGATGAATATGATCAATTTTTTATGGCTAACACAGTCACTAAGAAATTTCAGGCTCAGTGTAAAGATGAGAAATATTCTATTATGATACCACACTGATGCCTCACATCATGTATCATAACATTTGGCAAACACAAAGACCATCCTCCACCTCAAGTTTCTTACAATAGAGGGCAACCTGCTTCAGAAATATAGTAAATATTTCCATCTGCCATGGGATAAAGTATAATTCAGAGACCACAGTAAACTCATACTGATAAAAAAATAGTTTAAGAACATTTCTGAAGTTTCTTTCTCAAGATCTTGAGAAGAGCTACATTTATTTATTTATTTATTTATTTAAATATGTGTTACGCTTTCCTCTACTTAGGTCATTTTACGATCATCATCTACTATCAAGAAAAATAAATAAATAATGTAGACAGTTGTGCAGATATAGGATCAGTTAATTCATCATTATTCTCAGGCTATTTAACCAGAGAACACAAGTCTGGTAAACTTTAGGTTTACCAGCTACCTGTAAATTAATTTTCCACATGTTTATTTACACTTAAACAGACCACAAAAGCAGGAGATGTTTGGCAAGTTTCAGTTTTTATATTGATTACCATTCTGAGTGACGTTGTGACTGTGTTGAGTGATGAGTGACATTGTGGTGAGTGACATCCTGATTGTGACATTGTCCCTCTTGGTTGTTTTTATCCTTTGCCTGTTTCCTGTGGATTTTTTTAACTTGAGAGGTGCACATGTGATGGTGACCCAATTAAGGTTTTGTTAATGCTATAAAGAACCTTCATGAACACCAGCTTTGGTTGTCTGTCTGCAATACATCTTGATGTTAATTAAAACATGTAATTTACTTTCTGATTTACTGTATTTCCTCAAAAAAAAAAAAAAAAAAAAAAAAAAAAAAGCATTAGTTAGACTTGTTATTCCTCTTTTATTCCTGTTATAATCCAAATGGTAGTGAGGACTTTTGAAAAATTCTGAACTTAACAGATTTACTAAAAAATTTCATCAAACACATTGATGATGAATTTGTTCAGGGCAAATAAATTTGTTTTGGAAGAATAAAGTAAAAATATACATTTCCATATTACTTCCTGAGTTTAGAATAATTATTTGAGGATCAACAGTCTCTGGATAAGTTTATTGACTTTTATCAGTTAGGTTTTTCTCAGGATATATCAACAGAATTCAACGCTATATTTTAAAAACACAATTCTACTAATGAAACAACACATATTTCCTTACCGTCTTGATAATGACCTCTGTGTTCTTTGTAATAAGGCATATAAAAACACCAAGGTAAAATGCAGTTCTATTGTTAAATATAACAATATGTTTGGCATGACATTCTTTAGGCAACTTTTATTACAGTCCATATAACCCACTCTCTGATGTGAGTGAAAAAAACTATATTTGTTATAATTTTATTTTCTATTACATATCAGAGGAAAAATATAAGATATACTTTTAATAGTAATGAGAATTCACATAGATTCTTGTCTGACCAAGATTAATCCAAGACTGTGCCAGAGGTTGAATCTTCAATCTCGTAAGAGAAGACAATGAAAAATTGGGTTAAAACACAAACTAACTATTGAAGATGTAATGCAAATGTGTGATTACACTCTTTAAGCATACAGCTTAATAATATAAGTCTCTGGAATTATGTATTTTCTTACCTCATAGAGTGTTTTACTTTCAACGGCTGCAATGGGTTTAATAGAGAGACCTTTTCCTTACATTTATGCAACATATTTCAAATCATTATAGCTTATTTATATATGCTGAAAACAAAGCTTTGCAAAGTAATGTATGGTAAAAATCATATCTTTATTTCAGTAATATCCATTACACTATCTTAAGAAAAAAGTATGCATTCAAATGTAGTAAATAAGATAGTTTGGATTAAAAAACTCAGTTTTGTTCTTTAAATTCCCAGTGCTGCTTTTGAACATTCTATTACTTTGGAGACTGTCCCATAAGAAATGAGGACTTGTGAACTGAGTTAGTAAAAAATTATGTGCTTAAATGCTGATAATCTCTGAGTTTTTTAAAAGATGAATATAAGATACTAGATATTAAAAGTACTCTATATATATTATTTAAATATGTTTACGGGAATAGACTAATAATTTTAGACTTCTTGAATACTGAATATAAAAAAAAACAATATAACAAAACCCAAACAAACTTCTTCAAATTTTTTTGCTTGTAGAGTCAAAAAATTAAGCAATTTTATAGATTCAAAAAGGATTTCCATAGTTATTAGCTGTAAATAAATCATATTCCCTCATTCCAAAACTGAATCAACTGAAGTTTTGAAAAAGACTAGTAAGTAAAACCAAATAAAAAATTCTCTATATTCAAATTTCTCCATAAGTTTTATGAAAAGATTTAGACTATGCCTCCTGCCTTAGCCTCAGCTTTGTTTTATTTTTTCCTACATAAATTAATTTTATTACCAAACTGTGAATGTCATGTAAGCTCCATATGAAATTTTTTTCTTCTAAACTACCTATTTTAGCAGCTTTTATCAGGTGTCATGACAAAATGATTCTTATTACATCACAATATAGAGGCTCTTTCTGTGTAATGCTAAGCCCACAATGAGATTTCTTTGTCTGGGATGAAGAGCTCTAAAACACCAAAGGACAATAAGAAAATAGATTTTACTTCAAGTATATGTTAGGTGGTCTGAAAGTCCATGATGACTCACCTTGAATTTCACTGCCAGAAAATAAACATCTGAATTCAGTTTTCATATGTCAGTTTTTGATCATGAGAAGCCTTATGTATATATGATCACCCTAAAGTAAAAACTACTCCTGCACAGCAAGATAAACACCAGTAACATCAGCAACAAAGCTGAGATGTAAGTACTGCTAAAACCGTACATTTTTTTGTGGGGAAAAAAAAAAAAGGTTAAATAGCACAAGACTGCTGATCTTCTGCTCCTTTAGGGAAATAAAGGAAAATAAATCCTTCATTTCCTTTAGGGAAATAAAAAAAAAAAGGTTTTTCTAATCAAATTGTGCAGGCTAGACAAACCACTATTTCATTGCTTTTTCCAATAAATGCTACTTTTCTCCTCCTCCCTCATATTTAAAAGGTCTGCAGATTAAAGTAGAAAAAAATGAAAAACAAAACAAAACAAACCAAGCAATAAACAAACAATACACATTTTAAAAAGTGCAGCAAAATAATTCCAAAGCAGGTTTAATTAAAATTAATTTATTTCTGTGGACAACACTAGTGGCTTCCAGAAATATGCAGACATGGATTAAAACCATTCATAATGGGGAAAAAATGGAAAAACCCCTAACACTAGAACAAATTATTCTTTTGCAAATGCAGTATGGGTGATTTACATAAGAATTTATTGGTATAATCACATCTAAAGAAACTGGTTTCCTTCTTATATTATAAACAGTATAGGTAAGAGACATTTAGTTTGCCCCTGGATTTTCTAAATTGGATACAGAGTTATCATGGACCTCCAGGATGCAATCCATGGGATTATAAAGCTATTTTATTCAAAACGTGGTTAGTCAGTTTAGAAGGATATATATCCATTTCCAAATTGGGAAGTTTTGACTCTGTTGAGTACACCACTTTTCTCTAGATATCATTTTGAGTGGGGTTGGACTGGACAATTTTGGAGGTCCTTTCCAATCCCTTAAATCCTATGATTGTATCACTCTCTGATTCAATTAATTCATGTTCATTTGTCATAAGAGAAAATGTTCTGGACAACTTTACTGAGAACTGCAGCAAGTCAAAGATCAATTTTAGTTTAAATTTTATTCTTTACTTAGTCACAGAGACACACAGAAGTTTCTTTACAAATAAATGTTTTAAGTGATTCTGAAAAAAGCAACATGAACCTGCCAGTGTTTGAATTCTGATGTGCAAATACGCCTCCTGAATCAAATCCAGGTTTGTCTCACTCTGCTATTAAGATGTGACAATTTCCTTTCTCTGCCTATTTTTCAAGATTTAAATCTGATCACCATTTTAAAATGTGCAATACAGTATTTCACAATAAATATTGTTCCTTATTTTCCCTTTACAGTAGATAAGAATCCAAAGTGCAACATTTGAGCCCTCAGATTTGGTCTACTGATAGTGTTAACTGAAATGAGAACACAAGAGTGTTGCCAACACAGCAACAAGTTCAGTTTTGTTAGTTTCTGATTCCATTTTGATTGCTATGAAATTGGATCAAAATGGCACCTATTTATATCATACCAGAAGAAAAAGTGTTTAATATTTACTAAAGGAATTTCTATCCATTGTGCACTCTTTTTTTTTCCTTTTTTTATTCTTTTTTTTTTTTTTCTTAATTTTATTTCTTTGTTTCTACCTTTTTAACACTTTCATTAACAAAGCACAAAACATGAACAGACATTACCACATTATTTCTTTAAATTCTTTCTCCAAGCTTCTGCTATTCACTTATGATTCATTGCATGAAAAAAAATTGTCTGTGAAGAAATGTTTTACTCTTTCCATTTTCCATCTTTTTCACAGCTGTCTCTTTTCAGCTCAAATATTGCACACTTTAAGGTTTCACATCAATTCCAATGATCACTTAAGAAATGTACTATTTGAAGTTGCATATCTGGGCTAGTTTTAAATCTTGCACCTCAATGGGAAACCTGCTCCAAAGGATGACACACAGATTCTGGCAGATTTATCTTTTAAAATAGCTACAAATCCATCACTTAACAAGATGACACAAGATTCTTGGGGTTTCAGCAATTTAATACTTCAGTTTTGATCCCCAACTTCAGGTGCTCATGCAGTGTTGCAAGACTTATTGCTTGATTGTGTCAGAAATTTTAGATGGGAATTTCCTCTACTGCTTGTTCTTTAAAATCTTCCAAGCCTTTTTTTTTTCAGACTAATTTCAAATGACTACATCTGCTGACAATTCCTTGTATATTACTTCTCTTCATGCATCTAAAAGGCTTCTGTGTTTGTGTAATACTAAAAATGAAGGCAGATTTTAATTTTCTTTCTAAAATAAATTTGGTTCACAAAATGTCCATTTGAGTAATATTCATCTCTGATGTACAGAAAACCAAGGATCCTGTTCTTCAAAAATCATCTGCATATTTTGCACTTGATCTGAATGAAATTGCACCTAATCAGCTACTTTTTTGTTTTTAGCCTGCTGTCTCAGTTAATGTACAAAACATATAGTTATTTAATCTAGCTATTTGTTCAACATAAGAAAACAGGACATAAAAAAGAAACAAGAGAGTGAACTTTATCCATTATGACAAACATGGACATGAAGAATTAATAGTATGTTGCAGTAAAGCTTATAAACTTAGATTCTTTAGGGGAAAAAAAAAAAGAGAGAAAAAAAGAAAAAAGAGAGAGGAAAAAGGGCTTTTAGTAGAAGATAGCTATTATAATTCTTAATTTACTTTATTCAATTTTTAAATGCTATTATTTTTTTCTGATTTCAGGACAAGGAGAAACTAATATATACCTTTTTTTGCCTTATCCTTGTTACTTAGAAAGTAAATCTGTGGATAAGTAAAGTAAATCTCTGAGAGTAGCAAAGCAGACATAACTATGGATGTTGCTAAAATATGCTTATTTTTTTTACAAAATTCTCTAAGGCTAAATCTATTTTTTACAGAATGTTTTACAGAATGTTTTTACAGAATGTTTGGAAGAGACCTCCAAGATCATCCAGTCCAACCTTTGGCCAACACCATAAGCTAACTACTAAACCATGTCCTTAAAGACCAGGTCCAAACACCTTTTAAATGCCTCCAGGGATGGCAATTCCACCAATGTCCTGGGCAGGACATTCCAATGCCTGACAATCCTCTCAGTGAAAAAATGTTTCCTAACATCCAGCCTAAACCTCCCCTGGTGTCTGGTATGGTTAATGTCCATTTCTTGTGGTTCTTTATAATTTTAAAAATAATAATTTTTTTTTTTTTTTTTTTTTTTTTTTTTTTTTAAATTTACAACATCGAATCTCAAAAAAAGAAAAAAAATCATGAATCTGGAGTAAAGTTAGCTAGAACAGAAATAATCAAATCTGTAAAAACACATGCATCAGGTTAAAAATGTACAGGGACAGACATTTATACTAACGTAATTTCACACACATAGATTTTTTTATGAAAGACTTGGTGTCATCTGATGAATAGGGGGATGATCAGTTCTGGCTCCAACCATGCTGAATTCTAGGAAGAATCTTTCTTTCTTTTTTTTTTTAAATGGTCTTCTCTCTCCTGACTATAACATTCTTAATGAAAATACAGATAACTTCTCACATAGTTTCTCTATCATTAAATCTCTCCATTCACTCCATCACTCTATAGATTTTTTTAATTTTTTTATTACCCTTGACCCATTTTCAGGTCTGGCAGAAAATAATTTGCTTGATTGTCTATATCCTGATAGCTATTGTCTAAGAATTTAAAAGTTACTTTTCAGTGCTTCCAGTGGGGATGACTACAAGAAAGTTCATCCAATGATGGCAATAATGTCATTATGGAAAAGTCTCTCCCATATAATGTTATAAAGGAGGAGAAAAGGATACATACATTCCTCTTTCCCATCCTCATAAACACTCACATCTGAGGATGATATGAGGAATTAGGACAGAAAGTCCTATATCTCAAATATTTGGGGTTCTTGTCCTTCCCATCTTCTCACAGAATTCTGAGACCCTGAAAAAAAAACCCCTTTGTTTTTAAAACAGGCTTTTAATAGCCTGAGCATTTTCATGAGTTATTGAATGTTCTCTCAAAACCCCCTTCTTCAATAGCCATATGAAGGCACAGATTACTTCCCTGTTCATCTACATGCTCCACGCCTTCCTAATACAGGCATGTCTGGTTTTGTATCTGCTAGTAATTTGTACTCCCTTTGAAGTTTTTTAGAACATAAGCCTTTAATCTTAAAAGACATCTTCTTGGATTTGTTTTTTTAATCATCTGTACCTTTACACTTCATATTCTTAACTACTTTCCCATCTTAGTTCTATGGCTTTAATAAAGGGTTCCATTAAAAAAAAAGAAAGTCATTGAGCTCCTTTTAAAATTGATCTTTCTTTACTTTGTTTCTTTCCATCTACCTTTTTCACCTTTTCCTCAGAGTTTATTTTCTTGCTAAGACTTTTAACTATCTTTGATAAATGTTTGAAAAGATCTTGTCATGCCTAATAATATATGCACGTATATATAAAAATATACATCAAATAATGTAAAACCTCAAAATTTGACCTGAATTTTGCTTCCCTACACAAATACTTATATGAAGAGTGTGATGGACTTGGTGGAAAACAACAGGAAGTGGGACTAATGATATAATTTTTTTTATTCTGGAAGGACTCTTCTCTAAACTTGATCTTTTAAGGTTTTTTTGTTTTTGTTTTTTGTTGGGTTTTTTTTTGTGTATAAGGTGCTTTTTCTTTTACTTCCTTTAATGTTGGTTTTTTGGTCTTTTTTTTTTTTTTGGTTGGTTGATTTTTTTTGATCTTTGACACATGCTTCTGTCAAGTTCCTCTTGAATTATCTTTTTGGCCTATTCAGGCTAGGCCACTGCACTGGTAACTAAGAAGTTACTGGAACCATTCATTGGCACCACATCCTTTTTTTACAGTTTAGACCACCATCATGTTTTTGAACAGTGAAGTATGACAATGTAAGTTGCTTACTACAAGCATCTCCAGGCCTTTCTTCCAAACTGCAAAAAAAATATTGGAGAAAGTAATGTTAATGGAATAACACTGTACTAGTAGCAGCAGCTTAAATATATAGAGAGTCAAATCTAGTGACAAAAATATTACTTGACATTAAAACTTAGCCAAGGAAGAGTCTTAGTATTTAAAAAATATTGTTGAATGCAAAGTTATAAAATCTCTCAAACCCTGGGTGCCATGGGAACATAAGTAACTAAGATAGAAAGAAAATTCCAGGCTTCAAATTTCATTCTCTTATTAATCTGTGAATACATGACAGGTTGGATTTTTTTCTGTCAAAACAGAATAAGATCCCTGGAAAAGATGCTAATTGGAGCTATTTGCACCTCTTTTCACTCCCTCAAGTGCTGCATTTGTTGTCAAGAGGTTGAAAAGTTACCTGGCACAGCCCTGTCATTTGTGCAGCCTCCTTTTCCTGGAATGAGCCCACACTCTGAGTAGGTCTGCAACTAAAATAATAGAATTATCGAATGTTAGGTTGGAAGGGACCTCTAGGGTAATCTGGTTCAACCATTCCAGGTAATATTGTTTATACAAGATGTTTCAGCATCTTGTTGAGACATGTTGAGACATGTTGAGACATATTAAAAATATCTAAACAGCCACTTTCCCTGGGAGATCATTCCAATGTTTGACTGTCTTCATTATGAAAAATTTACCTCTTGTGCCCAACAGGAATCTCTCCGGGAGTAACTTGTGCCCATTTCCCCTTGTCTTTTATATGTTACTCCTTGAAACTAAATTGGAATTCTCCATATTCTTTGTACCCATCTTTTAAGTACTGGAGCATGGTAATAAGGTCTCCCCTAAGTCTTCTCTTCTCAAGGCTGAACAAACCCAGTTTTCTCAGCCTCTGCTCATATGGCATGTTCTCCAGTCTCCTGGTCATCCTTGTGGCCCTTCTCTAGACAACACGTAAGGCTGGACTGTATGATCTTGAAGGTCTCTTCCAACCAAAGACATTCTGTGGTTCTGTGACCCTCTTCTGCCTGTATGCACCCTTTTTGAAGAGTAGGGACCAAAACTGAACACTATACTCCACATGTGGCCTGACAAGTTCTGAGTAGAGTGGAATGATGACTTCTTTATGGATGGTGATGCCCTTGTTGATTCAGCCCAGCATCCTGTTGGCTTTCTTTGCTGCTGCAGCACACTGTTTGCTCATGTTGAGCCTGTTGTCCACCAAGACCCCTGTGTGCCTTTCCACCAGGCTGCTCTTTAGCCAAGTGGATCCAAGTCTGAACTGCACTCCTGGGTTATGTGTTCCCAGGTGCAAGACTGGACACTTCTCCACACTGAACTTCATAAGGTTCCTGTTAACCCACTCCTCCAGTCTGTCTAGGTCATCATGGAGTATGGCTCTTCCTTCTAGAGTGTCAACCTCTCCACTCATCTTGGTGTTGTTAGAAAACTTCATCAGAATGTACCTGATCCCAACATCCAGGTCACTTGTGGAGATGTTAAACAATATCAGGTCCAATATCGATTCCTTGGGGCCTCTTCTTGTGACCAGTTGCTGGCTTGAGGAGGACCTGTTTACTATCACCCTCTGGTCAGACAGTTCACCACCAACCATATAAACCACTTGTCAAGGCCATAGCAAGTCAGTATCTCCAGGAAGAGGCTGCTGGGGATTGTATCAAAAGCCTTAAAAAAGTCCAGGTAGATAATGTCCACCACTCGCCCTGCATCAGCTGTGCAGGTTACGTTGTTGTAGAAAGCAATTAGGTTTGTTAAGCAAAAGTTGCCCCTGATAAATCCATATTGACTTCTCCCAATCATATGTTTCAATTGTTTTGTGAGAGTCCCCAGGAGGATTCAATCCATGAAATTCCCAGGGACTGAGGAATGGGGTCTTATAATTGCCTGGGTTCTCCTTGGAGCACTATTTTAAGATGGGGATGACAATAGTCTTCCTCCAGTCTGCAGGGACATCTCCCAGTCTAAATCACTTCTCAGATATTTCGGACAGTGACTTTGCAATGACATTGGCCAGCTGTCTCAACATCCTAGGGAGGACAGCATCCGGACCCATTGATTTGTACAGGTCAAGAACCTGTAACAGTTGCTACACCAACTCTGCCTTCACTGACAGTGGGCTAGTGTCTTCAACAACCTGGACTTTTGTTGCTATGGCCTGATGCCTGGCGAAATTTAGGTCAAACTGAGCCTTTGCTTTCCTAACTTCTTCTCTGCATGCCCTGGGAATGCTCTTAAACTTTCAACTGGTCATGTTCCACTTTTCAGCCTCTGGTAATTTTTCCTTTTGCTTCTGAGCAGACTGATAAACTCAGTTAAGCCATGGCTGTCGCTTGCCCTGCCTACTTCCCTCGCCTTTAGAGGGAATGAACTAGTTTTGCTTATCTAGGAGAGTTTCTTGAAAAACTCCCAGCACTCCTTTAACCTCCATGTAATCTTTCCCTGAAATCCCTTCCAACCAAGCAATAGGGAAACAGGGTGACACGAGAAGAATTGCCAGGCTATATGTAAGATGAAAAACCTGAGGCTCTTACCTGTCTCTCATGGAACTCCTGTTTCTTGCTCTCCAATAAATAACTACTGTCCCTTCAAAGTTTTTATTCAAAATATTATCCGTTTTAATCTGCTCATACCCTAGAAACAACCAAGATCAGTCGCAGACAATTCTATTCCATAGTAAAATCAAGGGAGTCATGGAGTTCCAGAATCAATATAATAAATCATAACTCCTGAACTAGATGAGCAATAGTAAAGAAAAGTTATTTAAGAGGAGCAAAATAATTTTGTTTCAGCGATTATGACTATATTAAGAAGTTAAAGTTTTATTTTTAAGAATTTCAGCATATAGAAAGTCTTCAGTATTAATATTAAAATCTATTATTACAACACACATATTAAATATGTGTTTTAATCTCATTCACTTTGATGGAATTTATGTCTGACTATGGTTAAGATGTCGCCTGACAGTTTGCTCTGCAAACTTGTATATATATCTGCTAAGTTTTGGAACCTGGTTCTGCCAAGATTCCAAACATATTGAGATATTTATAGCCTGTTCAAGGGCCAGCCTGAGTCTTCATTTTTTTCTAAATTAGTTTTGGATAGCTATTTTAAAGAAATTACTTAGAAACCAATTTGAATTAATGTTGCTCAAAGCAAAACTTTTCAAATTTGTCATACTTAGATTTTGTAACTAAAGCATTATTTCAAAGCGAGAAAATAATTATATACATTTATCTTAAACTTAACAGGATTATAGTTTAGCTGAATTTGTGAAGACTTTTTCTTGTGACAAATGTAGCTTTGAATTAGTATAATACAATTATACACTTTTATTCAATTTTGAATTTTTTGTTTAAGCTATCATTTACTTTTGAATTGATTTCTTTTAAGGCTTGTCAGACTAGCCCTAGGGAGTAAGCAGTATCCAAGGGCTGCCTAACTGTGAAATTGAAATGTAGCACAGGAACAGGATCCTAAATCATGTATGTTGTAATTACTTCTGTTTTCACTTGTACTGCTGTTCTGTTTTGATGTTACATTGAGCTCTCTTCCCACTGGCAATAAATCTACTAAATCATCCATTGTGACCTTCAATTCCATTAAAAGTTTCCACTGAACTCAGTCTCTAAATATAAGCTCTTTTCATGATCCTGCAAGCAAACAGACACTGAATGACAAAAAATTGTGGGTTTGGTAGTTCTGTACTCTTTTCTTTTTTTAAGGAAACGATACATGTTAGAAGAACCCGTTTTTGTTGTTGTTTAGTTTTGGTTTGTTTTTTTTGTTTGTTTGTTTGTTTTGTTTTTTGTTTTGTTTTGGTTTTTTTTTAAGAGTTATGGCTAAATAGCTCTTTGTTTTAAGATAAGGTAACTTGTTTATCCATGTTTAATACCAATATCTGAAAACAATGTCTTCTTTATGAAGCTTACTAACCAAATATCTTTTGATTTTAAATAGAACTATTTTTAACTGATTTTTGCAGCTTTATCAGATTAGACAAATATGACAGATAGCTGGTTGGGTATAGCTACTGTTAGTGGTCTTCTGTAACAGTTAAAAATTTTGTCTATAGAGCTTACAATTATAATTTTGATTCTCTCTTTTCATCATTCAGTAGTCTGAAATGAACCTGAAAATGAAGGTATCAAGAATCAATTTTTTGTTGAGTTCTAAGGGTTTAAGAGTAAATTCATTTAATAAGAATGATGATTTTGCAGTAGTGTAACAATCCATACTACTTTGATGAAATGAATAACTGACTGAATTATTATAATATTTTATAAATTAAATATATAAGAAGGAAATAATATTTCTGCAACACACAAATATCTTAAACCCAGCAATACCATTGAAAACAAATGAAACTCAACCAAACCAATGTAACAGCATCTCCAGGAAGTAGAACTCACAGTTCAAATAAGACCTACATAGACCTTCTTGCTAGCACTTCTGCAGCTCCCATTATAAATTGTTTTAGAAGTTGGAGAACAAAGAATACATGAAAGTTCTATATAGAGGGAGTTCTATATATTTCTTAAGAAGTAAACTGTCTCACACATCAAAATCTTACTGTGTAAAGGAGTAGACTCCTATCTGTGTGGATGTCAATAGCAGAACACCTGCTGATTAAGAGGCAAGTAACTCACCCTGAAGTGTGCATGAGCTGCTGTATTGTTCATGTGTCTTTTTTTGGGGTTGTTTTTTTTTTTTTTTTGAGGCACACTTTGTCTTAAATTACACTCTTTTCAGTTCCTGGGGAAAAAATGAAACTATTCATTTCTTCTGTAGAAAAAAAGAAATCAACAACTGAAACAACAACAGATATCCTCACTAGATAGTCTCTGTGATCTACTGTGATCTTATGTGATATTTTATCTCACTACATTCTTACTGGCAAAATAATTCATGTATCAGAGCTTTAAAAAAATCAACTGAATCCTTGCTATTGGTTTTCAATAACACACAGAACAGTAGAGATATTCTACAGTTGGAAGAGATCTAGCTTTGAAGTATGTGAAAGCTCTTCAGAGACAAATTAATTATTAGTTCATGAGAATATTGATCATGGATAAAATAAGAAACATTCTACAGTTCATGAAAAAAACAGCATCCTTTAGAACTATTTTGGTAACATTTTTGACAAAATTACACACTTTTTTTTTTTTTTTCAATAGGGATAGGCTTAACGTGACTCACTTTCATTATCACAAGGTACTTGATCTGACACATATCACATCTCAGAAAAAAAAAGAAAAAACTGAACTGAAATTAATAAAAGATTTGTGTCTTAATGTAAATTTATCTTATAATTGCAGGCATGAAATTTTTAAAAATCTAGGTATGTTGATTATTCTTCATTAATTATTTCTAAAAGTTACATGAAACAAAAAAATCCACACCCTTTATTGGATATACTTATTCTTCTTCATTAGAAAGTTGTATCTCTTTATTTCCTTCCATGTTGAACAGTATGGTAAAACCACATTGTTTACAAAAGCAAAGTTAGTAATATATAAACCTGTTATCTCATGCCCTAGCTCCTGAAAGCTTTAAAGTTGTCACACAAAGTATTGTAACTGACTGTAAAATGAAACAAGTGCTTAGGTTGTCAAGAACTAATTTTCAAAAATATATAAATGCATACTACTAAATTTTAAGAGTAACATAAAGATATGTCAAATTTGACACTGCTGTGAATGTGTTATTTTTGTGTGGTTAACTTGATAGCAAGTAAGATGAGAACACCACGATATAAATATAACTCTTATTTCAATCCATTTACAATAACTCTTGCCATAATGAGATTATATTATGGTTCTTTGATTATATTATTTAATATACTTTAACAGTGAAATGTATCATTAACAAATGAAGGAAAAACTCTTGGAAGCAGATAATTTTCAATTAATTCATTTCCAACATGAAAATTGTTTGATAGAACAAGACATACAGTGACGTCATTTGAGATTTTATGTGTGCTTCATACAGGTGTCTTGTGCCCACAAATCAGATTTTAAAATACATCAGGACTTAGTTGAATTAATATTGTTAATCTGCTTTTTATTCTTGGGATTCATCTACCATATTCATCTACCGTGTTCACAATGTACATCCAATTACTGGCAACCACGTTAATTTTTTAACTTTCAAAGGCTGCTCAAAGTGTGCTTGTAAATTATTCTTTTCATGTAGAAGTATATCCTTTACAGTGCTTTCAGGACTCAAAATATTTTGGTGCAATATACTATAATCAACCCACTTCTCATATTTAACAAAATACTATTGTATGGGTTGTTTCAGCAGCTGTGTATTGATTCTGTGTATGTTTGATTCTGATAGTAATATTTTCACTATATTCATCCACAGTGAGTTTATCTGAAGGGAATCAGATATGTAGTCAACCATTATTTAGTCAATTGATTTTACACATTTTATTTTTTTTTAACAAAAAGGAAATAAGATAATAAAAAGAAAATCAGAAAATGTGTATTATTTTCCTCACAGCAAAAACTACTCTACATTCCAATATCTGATCAGTGTTTCAGTACTATGAATCTGACAGATAACTTCTTGCATTTATGAATACACCCAGGTAAAATTTGAAACCAATTTATGTTTGACTTAAAATAAGAAAATACTTGCTTGATTATGCAACATTTTCTTCGTGCTTATTTGTACCATCTAAGTATTGTATACAATTTTTATCATGGCAATTAGTAGAATAAGTATCACAAGATATATATGTATTACCTATCAAAAAATAGAGTTGCATCACAATACCAAGCTGTTTTATCACTGAAGATAAACTGAACTTTAAAAGCTAGATTAATTGCTTAGGTGGAACAGAAATTGACAAAAGAAGTAATCTCATGTCAAATAAAGCAGATAGTAAGAAAGCATACAAAAATTATGATAGAATTGTAATAGCTTGTTACTACTTATCTGATTTGAAATGTGTTCGGTTTTTGGGTTTTTTTTAATCCTGAATTTGTTTCTCAAAATTTAAACTGATTGGAAAGTTGTAATTTTTGGCATTAAGCACTTTATAATAATGTAAATAAGTAAGTAAGTAAGGCAACACAACAAAACCAGAATGGATTTCAAGATTCTAGAGAGAAAGCCTCCTGAAATGCAATATTTTAGTAACATCCATTTTTTGCTCTCACCTTCATCTGTGTTTTGTTACTTACCAGTATAAGGAATAATAAACCAGATTCCTAGGGGCTATATATGTCGCAGTGTTACTATAATATGATGTAACTAAGAAATATGGTAAGGTGATTTTTTTCTAGTTTTATTTTTAGTGCATTTACTTTTGTAGATTTTTGAATCATAGTTTAGCTAATACAAAAGAGTTCCCCTACTCTGCTATAAAAATGATCAGAGGGATAGAACACCTCTTCTGTGAAGACACACTGAGAGAGTTCAGTTTGTTTAGCCTGGAGAAGGCTCCAGGGAGATCATAGACTCACCTTTCAATACTTAAAGAGGGCCTATAAAAATGTTTTGGAACACACTTTTTGCTATAGGACAAGGGGAAATAGTTTTGAATTAAACATGGTAGGTTCAGACTAGAAATAAGGAATAAATTTTTAAAATGAGAGTGATGAAACACTAGAACAGGTTTGTCAGGGAGGTGGTAGAAACCCCATCCCTGGAAACATTCAAGGTCAGGTTGGATGGAACTCTGAGAAACCTGTTCTAGTTGAAGAACTCATTGTAGGGGGGATTGGAGTAGATGCGTTTTAAAAGTCCCTTCCAACACAAATTATTCTAAAATTCTAGGACAATCTTATTTTGCTGTAAGGGTCCAAGTTATCAGTGAATAAAATTGAAGTAACATTCTAGAAAATCACAAAATAATACTGGGAGAAAAAGATACATATACCCATTTACTTACATGCTAAGGTACTAGGAATAGCTGAACTGCAGGTATACACTGCACTGCTAGTACTACCAAAAAACCCAATCCAATCCTACCCAAACCAAACCAAAACCAACACCCCACCCCTCAACCTCCTCCTCCACCCCCCACAAAAAAGGAGTTGGATTAGAAGGTTGGAATTATTATAAGGTAATCTCAAATTTGATTGTATGATCAAAGGTCAAGAAGAAGCATCAAGAAACCGTATTTTTGGATTTGTTTTTGTTTAAAGTTGTATTGGAAATTGAGAACATGTTGCAGCAGCAACAGAAAAATCGGAGATAAGTCTTAAAAAATAAAGTCAGAGGAATAATTTTATTATTTTTATTTAAATGAGTCCTAAGAGCTAGAGAGAAGAGAGAATGTCCTGCTTCTGCTATAATTGAATCACTACATTCAAATTTAATATTTTTTCATTTTTATATTTTTAGAAAATCACTGAAACATGCTTCTAAAAGGAAAGAATCTTTAAGATAGATATCTCAGTTCTTCATCCTATAATAAGACTGTTGTGTATTTATTTTTATGTAGCTAAAATTACATGTCTCTGCTAACTTTGACTATTAAGATAGACTAACATTGCTGGTAGAAATCAATCCCCGTGACTATTTATTTAAATTTTGAAAAAAAGAGATGGATTGTAAACTAAATATTCAGGGGACAAGAACCAGGAGATGATCAGATCATTTAGATTGATGCTTATTCGACAATGAAGGTTGATGATTAGGTGGGTTTATATGAATACATTGTTGGCAATCAGCCAGTTTGATCCCAGAGATTTTTTATACTACTATTTATTGTGATTCTCTATTTCAGATAACCTGTTATTATCAAATAAAAGATGGAAAATAAATTAAGCAAAGACAAAACACACACCCAACTCCAACCCACTAGAACGGAAGTAATGGAAATTGAGTGTTTTCATCACATCTTCCTTAAGAGCTGTCCTTAAATTCTGACAACTCCTATTTAGCAGTGTCACACCCCAGAAGGTGGGTGTGGCACTGTCATGTCTCACAAAGTCCAAACCAAATATCATGTCTCACAAAGTGGGCATGGGTAGGGTTATCCAGAGTGGGGGTCAACCCAGGGAGATTTGGACCGGACCCCCTTGTTTTCTAAGAGGAAAACCTTGTCCTTGCTTGCAGCTGGTCCCAGTCCTTCTCCTGCTCTAATTAATCTCTTTTAACAACCCATTTGGCGAGATTAAGTTTGGGAATTCTCTGCACAGTATTCAGGAGTAAGATTATTACCCAGGAGGTTTGTATAAAGACATAACTTTCCTTAAAAGTGAGTAAGATTACAAAGCATGTCAGATTATAACTATCAGAATTAGAAATGATGGTACTTTCAAAGCAATTATTTACAATTTAGCAAAATTTGAGGAAGTTGTCAAAAGAACAGGTTACAAATAACAAAACTAAATGCACTGGAGAATAAAACTTAAAGTTAGAAACTATGTTACCCTCATGTGCCGAGATAAGGTCAGAAACACAGAGGTTAGAGACACAGAGAGAGAGAAATAAAGATAAAGAAGAGAGAAGATATCACCACTCTTGGATCCACTGATGATCTTGGTAGAAAGTTCAGGTCTTTGGATGGTGTGAGCACATCTAACATTTTGAGTGTGCCTCTTTTTATGCTGCCTGACCCACCGTGTCAGGGGGGGCTTTGGCATATCTTGCAAAGCCAGGTGTTCACTTGGGCCCCTCCAGATGGGATGACACACCAATAACCCTTATTTCTGGGCATGTGCCCTCTCCAGTGTCTTTACCCGGGGCACACACAAGATGTGACTCTGCCTCCGCAGGGTGCAGGTTGCCTGCCCCTGTCCCTTATCGAGTAAGGACAGTGTCCTGCCTGTCAGGGTGGCCATCAGACAGAGCTCCCCTTGCAAGGACAGTGTTCAGCTGATCGGGACAGACACTGAAGGAGGGGCTGCTCCTGTGACAATAGGGCCCCAAATTTCAGGGTGGTTACCCCAATGGGGTCTCTCCTTGAGTGAACAGAGCCCAGATGGCTATCGAATGGGGCCTACACCGTAGCGCAGTGTCCATTTTGGCAGGGTGCCTGTTTTGAGACAAATATTCTTTTGGGGATTCTACAAGCAGCAGATCTTTCTTAGTGCCAGGTCACAGGGAAAGCTATTAATTTAACAGAAGTTGAAAGTTCCAAATTAACATAGATGGTATTTGGAAAGCAAAGTAATGATGACTAGTGTCTGTAAGCTCTGCAGCAACTTCACTATTATGTCAATCAGCTTCTAGTTTTCCAGCAAATTATAGGATGGTTTCTTCACAATTGTAGATTTGAATTTATGTATGTCTTCCATTACTGATGCAGATTGGTTTTGTCTGATTACCTTCTTTGTAGTTCATAAGAATCCTGCATAACTCCTTTTATTTTTGCTGTAGGTGATAAACTGAAATTACTTTTTTCTGCTATGGTAATATTATTTTATAAAAGTGTTCATTTTCAGTTCTTATACTAAATTTATTCACAATATAGGATGAAAAAGAAAAGAAAAAAAACTGACATAAAGATGAGAAAACTGAGGATCATTTAAAAATGCATTAAAATATTAGAAATGTTTTTTTTCAAGTGTTCATGCAGGAGGAAAAAAAAACATGTAAACTTCAATAGTAAGAATTTCATTAGATCATATCTATAATATAAAGGAAAACTGTCTGGCTAGATAGAAAGGTTATTCAACAATCTAGCCATTACAATGAAACACAAGTAGAGATAAAAACAGTCAAGATTTAAAAGAATAAGAAAAAAGAATACAAAAGAAATACACATATTTGAAAGGTGGCATTGAAAATAAGTTGCAAAAAATATAAGACGATTTTGTTTTGATTTCCTACGTATTACGCTGTTTTAGTACAAGTTGAAAATGGAATTCCTAGATCCTTTCCCATCTAATTTAAAGGTATTTAATCTGATTTATGGCTATGTATTTTAATTTACAAAGATGTGAATATATATCAGTCTTGAATTAGTGAAGTGGTGTTTTGGAAGTGGGGAGGGGTACAGGGGTGCTAGAAGTTTCAGGAAGCTCCCCCAGTTCCAATTCTGGCCCCTCCTCTGACCAGTGCTGAGCAGATACGGGAAGCTGGATGTGCCTCTGCAAGAAACTTATTCAAGAAAAGAAAAATAAAAATGGAAAAAAAAAAATAAAACCATAAAAAATGACCTGCAGAGCAGAGAAGAAGAGAGGGTAAGAGAGCAGTGCCATAGAAAAGACATGAAGGTCAGTGAAGCAGTGAAGAAGGAGGGGGAAAGGTGCCTGATCAAAGATTTCTCCAGAGCCTGAGGTAAGGTGGCAGCTGTGCCCCTGAAGCCTACGGGGGAGCATGGTGGAGCAGTCCCTGAATCAGCACGGTGGAGCAGTCCTTGAAGGACCACGGTGATGTAAGCACGGATTTGTAGCCCCTGAAGTATCACAGGTGGGCAGACATGAAGCAGCAGCCCGTGCAGGATTTCAGGGGAGGAGCAGATGTGGATATGCAGCTATGGAGGAGCTCGTTCCAGAGGAGATGACTCTTTTCCCAAAACAGACCATACCCAGCGCTAGAACAGTCTGTTCCTGAAGGGATTGTGTCTGGTGGGAGGAATAAGTTTCAGAGGGGGCTGTAAAAGACTCCCATGAGCAGGACCCTGCACTGGAGCAAGGGAGGTCTGTCCTTTCTCTGAGGAAGAAGGAGCAGCAGAAACAACATGTGGTGAACTGACCCTAAAGCCCTACTCTCCATCCTCCTGTGCTGATGAAAGTGAGGCAGGAGTAAAGTGATCCAGGCCCAGGAAGAAGTGATAGGAGGAAGGTCTTAAGATCTAGTCATGTTTTATCTTTTTCCTTGTAGACTAAATTAGTTTTTTGCTTTCCAAGTTGAACCTGTATGGTTTTTTGCCTGTTAGTGTAACTGGGCAATGAAAACCTCCCTATCCTTCTTTCAATTAATGAGCCTCAAGGTGGATTTTCTTCTCCCTGTCCCACAGTAGGGTAGGGGATGAGTGAATGGAGGCCTGGTTTATACCAATTGTGCCTAAACTGTGACATGTTGGGCACCAATAAACCTGTCCCTGTTTTAGACAGTAACTAGGCAGTGACAAATGTTTTCTGTTATTCCCCACTACCCTCCCAGGGGGAGATGAAGAAAGGAATAATGGAGAGAGACTGTAAGACTGTGAAAAAAAGAAAAAAACAAACAAAACAAACTTGGGTAAGATTAATGAGGTAGTAATAGTAAATTAAAAAAATATATACAAATATGTAAATATAGAGCTTGCCCTACTCAGTTGGCAATTAATTCCCAACCAGAAAAGTTCCACACTGGACTGGGTAGCAGATACAGGTGCCAAAGTCCAGGGTCTCGGTGACAGCTCGCAGCAGTTTCAGGCCAACCAAGCTGGTCCTACTTGGGGAGGCAGAAGGCAACCTCTCCTGGTGAATGATGTTTCCCTACCGTGAGGAAACAAGGAGCAGGGGGAGGAGCAGTGGGAGACAGGGCTTAATCCTGCTAGCACACCAGCCAGAGAAGCCATCAGAGGGCTCTATTGGGAGCCATTTTATATTGAGCACCATAGGAAGGAATACCATAATTGGTCCATCATTTGGTCACCAAGCAAGCTGTTTAAACAACAACTGAGAAGCAAAAGGAGGCTGTGTTTGTGTTCTGGGATTTTTTCCCCCTTGCATCCCCAGAGAATTAGCTGTGAAACAGTGAAGTTCTTAGATACATTTTTTTAATTTTCTTTCTTCTCTGGAAAAAAAAAAACCTACAGATTCCATTTGAGAGATAAAAATATAATCATTTATTATATTTAAGAAGTTTCTATTTCTTTCTTGAAGACATAAAATATATGAAACTTTATCCTTGAGTGACAAATGCATTACTGTTCTGTAACACTCATTAAGAGAGAAATTTCTTTTTCTGATACCCCTGGTTATATTCATGTGAATTCTTCATGACTCCTAATAAAAAGAATGAGCTATACAAGAGTGTTATTACCAGGTGTAATACCTTATAGAGTAAAAAAAAAAAGATCTTAATGCTATTGTTTGGAATCTCCCTGGATTGCTAGCTTAGTAGGACAAATAAATGCTTCAAGGAGAAAATTTGGTGGTGTTTTCATGTGTGTTTTTTTTACTTTTTTTTTTTTTTCCCAACTATATCATTATTTACATTCCATTAGACCTCTGAGTAGCTACTATGTATTTTTTCAGTATACCTTGAGAAAAAATACTGAATTATATGTAGAATTATACATCTGATTACAGTTAAAGGTATTTATTAATATTAACATGAAAAAATATGCACAGGTAAATGTGCAGTAGAAGATGTCGGGTCAGGGAAGGGTGAACTGGAAAGGAATTGAAGTCCAATTTCTTTTTTTCATTTAGAAAGAATAAAACTTTCCATCAGCACACTTCATGCTTCAGGTTTTCATATTTCTTTTTCTTATATCTTGCTACTCCTAGATGAAATGTCCATTTTGAATATAATTCAATACAGAGCAAAAAGCACCTGATGATTCCCAAGGTACAGCAATAAGTGTAGTTTGCAGTCTGAAACAGCTGACAACACTATTTAACACAATCAAGATTTACATTTAAAATGTACTCGGAATTATATTAGGTTTCAGTAACTACCTTTCATCATGTGACCATGTGTTTCTGCAGTTACAATTTTTTGCTTCCCTTGATAGCTCCCCCCCCCCCCGGAAAATAAATAAATAAATAAATAAAAGAGTCATGCTGGGCTTTGTACAGTAAACCTCGTTACTGAACACTAAGAAACACAGATATCTAATGTGTTTTAGCCACAGTAGGCAGCTCAGCCTCTCACAGGTATCCCTTCCTCCCACAAAGGGATGAGGGGAGGAATTCAAAGTGTAAAAGCTAAGAAAACTCTTGGGTAGAGATGAAGACAATTTGATAAATTAACAAAAGCAAAGCGAAGCAGAATAAGAAATTAATTCACCATTTCCCATTGGCAGTGAGGTGTTCAGCCATCCCCAGGAAAACCATGTGCCATCATACATAATGGTGTGAGATATCTCCTTGGTCTGTTGAAGTCAGCTGTCCCACATTTGTCCCCTCCTACCTTCTTATGTACCCCCAGCCTACTCTCTGGCTAGGCAGCTTGAGAAGCAAGAAAAGCCTTAATACTGTGTCAGAACTAAATAGTTAAATAACTAAATATCAGCGTGTTATAACCACCGTTTTTCCACAAATCCAAAATATAGCACCATAGGAGCTGCAATGAAGAAAAGTAACTCAGTCCCAGATAAAATCAATTTACCGAAGAACAAAAATCGGCTTATTTTTAAATTTTACTCCAGCATTTTCATGCATGATAAATTCTGTAATTTAAAATTAATTACAAACTGCCAGAAATATCACAAGGGTATGACAAATATTTCACAAAAAGTCCCTAATGAGATGATGAAGTTAAAAACTGATGTCTGAAACTTACCCATTCATAACATCTGACCATTAAAAAAATATCAGGCACAAAAGGTTCTCGGAGAGAAATGGTCCAGTATCACTGGACTCCCTGGCTAGATTACATGATTCAAGTGGTTATGTTCTAGGAAAGTGGAGAACCTGAATATGAGTCATCTCAGGCAGAAGAAGGTGTTTTTTACTTACTGAAAAGAATTATAATTACCCATTGGCCTACTGCAATAAAATGTGCTAGGTGGCAGCACCAGATCTTAGAACTCATAATCTAAAAGGATAGTGGGAAGGGGAGATTTAATTTCTTAAACATCTCAGCAGAGATCGCTATGATTCGTGTTAGATAGCTACATTTTTTTTTTCCATTAAAGTGAGTAACGTATACACCAGGTATATGGAGCTAACACTGTTAACTCTACTTGTGTCTTATAAATGTCAGCAAAATACAAATATGGAACAGAAATTGTAATACCAAATTAAATGTGCTGAAATGAAAATGTGAAAAAAACAGCCGTATATGGGTCAGTATGATAAGACTCCATGAACTGAAGTATTACAAAAGAATCATATTTTTTATCAATGTCCTCTGAGCTTTGGAAAAAAAGCTGAAAATACTTGAATGTGTTCAAACAGTTTTCCTTTTGTCATCCATATTTTCTTCCACTGCTATGACATTGTCTTACACTCTCTGTTCTTCTGATGAATCATTTTCTTTGTTTGCTACATGACTACTAAAAAAAACAGATTTTCAAGTGAAATCAAGGAGTAAAATAAAATTTATTTTTTTTTATTTTAAAATTTTATGAGCAATTAAATTATTGTTAGCACTATGAAAGCTATTTGCATACTCCTAAAAATTAGAACATATACTTTTGGCTAAGGATAAGCTGCATTATTTGTCCTCATACACCATAAACACACAATTACTCCCTCCAATTTTCTTGTTAGTCTAAGAGTAGGGGAGGGAAAAGATTAAAGAAATTTGCACCAGTCTTTCAAGAGCTGCAGTCTGTTGACCAGATGTGTAGGCTGGGACATAACAGAGCAAAACCATGACAAATACTTCATATTCTAGCTTCATTGTAGTCTTTAATTTACATGAACACTCTTGGGAGATTTATTTTTAATGGATAAGATCCTGATAACTGAACAACATTCAGTTTCAACATGACTACACTACTTTGCTTCGATATGATTTTAAAAAAAGCAAATTGAAGGGGTTGTTTTCATTAAAAATTTCCTTTAATTTATATAATACTAAACTGATTTAGTCTAGATGAGACTAAACTAGACTAGGCAATATCAGTTGGAAGACACAACAATCATCTACTCCAATTATTCTGATTAATTCAGAGCTGATCAAAAATTAAAACAGGTAGTTAAGGACATTGTCCAAATGTCTCTTAAACACTGACAACCAGTTCTTTAGGAAAGCTCTTCCAGTGTTTGGTCAGCTTCTCAGTAAAGATAAGATTCTTAACATCCAGTCTGAACCTCTCCCGATGCAGTTTGAACCATTCCCAGATGTTCTATTACTGTATAACAGAGAGAAGAGTTCAGCATCTCCCTTTCCACTTCTCCTCCTCAGGAAGCTGCAGAGAGCAATGAGGTCACCCCTCAGCCTCTTTCTCTCCTAACTAGACAAAACCAGTGTCCTTAATTTCTTCTCATAAGATATTCCTTCCAGCCCTTTCACCAAGTCAGTTGCCCTCCTCTGTCCACACTCAAGGACCGTCACATCCTTCTTAAATGGTGGAGCCCAGTGCTCCAGGTAAAGCTGCACCAATGCTGAATACAGAAGGGTAATCACCTCTTTTGGCCAGCTGCCTATGCTGTGTTTGCTGCCCTCCAGGATGGGATTTTGGGCAGGGCACATCACCGGCTCACATAGATCTTGGGCAGGTCAACCAGCACACCCAGATAGATCCCTTTCTGCAGGAATGATCTCCAGCTATTCCTCTCACAGTTTATTCTTATGCATGGTGTTACTCCATCCTAGGTAGAGAATCCATAATTTTGACTCCTTAAATTTCATACAATTTTTATGAATGTATGTTCAATTTGAGAATCTATATTTGACCCATAAGCTGCAAAACTCTTTTCCAGTCTTGGAAGTAATTTTATGGGTTATCCACAACATATTTATGAGATGACCAAGATGTTATTTTAACTTTATTTCATATTTTACATATAGACTTTGATTTTGTTTTATTTTATTTGCTGAATTCAACTTGTGAAAAGTAGTTACTGTACAGAGCTCTGGAAGAAAAACTGTCTATACCAAGTTAAAAGAAACTTACTTATATGTAACACAATAGTTTGACTGTCAAAGATGCACAGAAAAGCTCTATGCACAATCAGTCTTAATCAGTTTAAAGAAAAATAATTCAGGTAGAAATATTATGAATTAATTAGTGTACCTGGGATAGTATTTACTGGCCCCAGAGATCTGTAGACATGCTTTGGCAAGGGTGTGATGTCCCTACTTTTGCCTAAATTTTGTAGATAGGAGTGGTGTTATGGTACTGTGAGCTGTTCTTGTGTCAGGTAGTTGGGATGTAGAACTGGGAAAGGATTACTAAATTGTTAACTGTAGTCCTCTGCTTTCATGGGCAAGCATATCATACCATGCCCTTTATAAACAACAGCTGAACATCTTCCCATCTATTAGAAAATTTCCATAACAATTCTGAGAGTAAAGAAGGTATTTAATTTCTATTCTAAGTTTATTCATGGCCAGTTGATATCAATTTGTTCTTATTACTTGTAGTTTAAGTATCTCACATATCTTCCTAGTGTTTATAACTTCTGCTTTTCTATCACCCCAATATATTTAGATTGAACAGTCATGTTAGACTTAGACCTTAATTTTCCAGGTTTAATGAACCAAAGCTTTTATTTCTTCCAGCAAGATAAACTCTCCATTATCTTTACTATTTTGTAAACCTTCTATGCCCTTATACCAGTCTTAATACAGGTCCCTTGTTTTAAGTGACCTTGTAAACTTTTCCCTTTCTTGAAAAGCTATCTGCAAGTCATCACTGAATTGTTTGCTTTAGGAAATCATTAATGATGTATATTAATAATTTTCTACTATTCATACCTTTCACCTCTGTAGACAGTATTTCATTGATTATTGTTTTTTCTTCTATTTCCCCCTCTATTTTCCCCTCCACAGTTTAATGTGAAATATTTTACGAAATATCTTTTTTTTTCTGTAATCTAATCACATTTTCCAAAAATACTTTTTTTTCTTTTTTTTTTTTTTTTGTTCAGCTCTTCTATTAAAGCTGTGATAACTAAATAATTTCTAAAAATGTATGTACTACATTTACTGTAGTAAGTATTTGATTAATGAATGCTCTACAACACCAGAATAATTGGACTGTACTAGTTATTAATAGCAATTGTTCTTCAACATATATCTTTGAAACTATCATTCTGTCTAACAAAACCAAGAGCATCCTGGCTTGTATCAGAAATAGTGCCACCATCAGGACTAGGGAAGTGGTTGTCCCTGTGTAGTCATAACACTGTTGAGGTTGCCCCCTGAATACTGTGTTCAGTTTTGGACCCCTCACTACAAGAAGGACAGTGAAGTGCTGGAGCATGTTCAGAGAACAGCTGGGAGAACTGAGGTTGTGTAGTCTGAAGAGAAGGAGGCTGATGGGAGACCTCCTCTGTCTCTTGGTGGGTCTCTTCTCCCAAGTAACTGGCAATAGTCCAAGAGAAAATGGTCTCAAGTTATGTCAGGGGAGGTTTAGATTAGATATTAAGGAAAATTCTTTACTGAAAGGGTTGTCAGACACTGAAACCAACTGCTCAAGAAAGTGGTGAAGTCACCACTGCTGGAGGTATTTAAAAGACTTGTAGATGTTGTGCTTAGGGACAAGGTTTAGTGGTGGACTTGTCATTGTGCCAGTTTAACAGTCGGACTTGATTATCCTAAGTGTATTTTCCAACTAATATGATACTATATAATTATTATCACATTCAACCAGTAATTGATAAATGGTTACCTTTAATGCAGCTTTGCCTCTAAATCAATAAAAAAATATTTTCAAATAGCATATCTACAGAGAATGCTCTGATGTTGTCTGAATATCCACTTAGACAGAAAGGCTATATTTATATTGATGCAATAAAATTGATTCTAAATGAGTGAATTTGATTTTGTTTTCTCAAAAGAAACATTCATGCAGCGGTTAATCAGATAGTGTTTCCAGTTAACTTCCCATAAGTTTTTTTTTTATTCTGTGAGAAGAACACTATTTAATTCTTTATGACAGCCCTTGGGGGTGGGTGGACTGTGCACTTATTTGTTTACTATTTTTATGGAAGGTTTTTGGGTTTTTTTCAATTTTTGATTAAAGTATAAAGACAGGCAATAATGTTTCTAAGAAAATTTGTCTTAATGTTAATTCTCATTTACAGTTACTTCTGTTTTGGACTTCTGAAGTTGGGATGGCTTCTTAAGTGTCTTAACCACTGATCTTTTACAAGTTTAAAACAATTACTCTAGGCATCCAAATATTTTTGCTTTTTCCTTTACATTTTTGCTATGGTGGCTGTACGTTGGTGACTGTAATAGATTATCAAGATTATGTAATTTCTTACTCTACTTCAATTCCATTATCCTTTTTATGCTATTTCTGATTGTGTATCTGAGAACATGTCATCGAAACAAAGACAATTTTTTTATAATAAAGGATGTAGAGATAGTTACTACAGGTCATTCTCAACTTAATTAAATAGAAAGCATAACAATATATTAGTCCTTCTCAATTTCCTAAATTAGGAAAAACTTTTATGACTGCTGTATAGCCAAGATTTTAACTTTTCTCCAAAGATTTCTAATTAAAACAAATGAATAAAATCTGTAAAAGTAAATAGATTTCTGCTGAATGCTAAGAATTTCAGTCAAGTTATATAAATTCAAAATAGAAAGACAACTTGTTTGAATTACTGATAAACAGAACACAAAACATTTTTATTGTGATGGAGTAGCAATATTATTGTCATATCCACATAAAGGTAATTTCTTATGAATGCTGTGTGTTAAATTGAAAAGAAAACTTCAATTTAAACTGAAGAAAACTTCAGAAAAAAAGGATCGTCACAGTAGAATATCTCATATTTTCTTTCTTAGTTCTCCTGAACTCTCTATCTTTATCAAATGCTATACATCCTAATCTTGTTTCTCATTACATTCTCCTCTGTCTTCATTCACTTTAAATGGGTTTATTGTATAAAAATAAAAATGAACAAAGGACACCTATGGCTCATATTGGAAATGACAGTCGGTATATTATAAGAAATGAAAGACTGGGTAATTGCTTTGATTCTATAGATTTTCTAAAGTGATTCTGTCCAGGCATTCAGAAAGGTCACATGTGCTTCACATTTGGTAAAACTGTATGTGCCACTGAGCTTATCTAAATTTGCTGTGTTTTGTCACCAGAGCTAGTAATTTTTCCGCCTGAGTGGGTAGTATTGAGGTCTTGGAGAAAGACTGAACAGTCACAAAAAACAAGTAGAAAGATGAGAAAATAACTTTTTCTGTTAGGTTAAACCTGGAGCTTGGATTCTCTCATTTCACACTCTTCATAAATTAAATTGGCTCACTATAAATCTAAGATAAACTACTGGTGCAATGAGAGTATAGCAGCTGTTTTTGTTCCTTTGCAAATGCCTTCCTAAAAATGTAGAAAATTTTATTTGTTCCACTTCTGAAAAATTGCAGTCCATCAAAATCAATGAGTTAGACAAATCACAGCAATTCCACATTTGTCAACTATTAAGCAAGAACTGGGTTTATTTATTAAAACATTAGAGGTGAAAATACTTTCTCATGGCACTGAAATGAACAACATTTAATGAACAACAATTATTGGTTGGTTAAATATGGAGAGGAACTGGTAGATTCATAATGAGTTATTTACTATTTCTTCTGATAACAATTGTCTTGGCAGCACAACTTGAGATAAACCAAAATTTGGAAGTTTAGTTGATGCTGCTTTCTGTGAGGCTTTAGTAAACATACGGTACACAGTAGAGATTGACAAAGTGTGGAATTACTATTATTTTTTCTACTTTCTCTCTTTCATGATGGCTCTAGAAAGATCAAAACTGAGAAGTCCATAGAGGAAAGAAAGACCTGCTTTGATGTGGAAAATAACCCAGAGAGGATACAGAAATGGGAACTGGAATGAAAAGAGGTTTTTATAAAAGATCAAAAGAAATAGGTCCCAAAGAGAACTGGCTGAACACTAATTAGATGTTTCCATCTGAAGGGTACGATTAATGGTAGCAGAATTATAAATTTACCTTAGAGTTCTTTCCTTGTGAGCTTTATGTGCATACAAACACATTTATATATAAGAAAAATGTTGTTTCGGAGAATTCAAACATAATTTGTGCCATATTGTAGAACTATTACAGTTTAACAACAACAAAAAAACCCTGAATATATTTCATACTACATAGGTATCATGTACTGCCTCAAAGAATATTAACTGTAGTAAAAACTTTCTCCATTTAACTACATATTGTGTTCACAAGGATTCATAATTCTCTGTCATGTATAAGGACTATTAAAAGACATTGAGTTTCTACAGCAAATTTATTCAAACTGATGCCAAAAGCCTTGAGAAATCTAAAATTATGATAAGTGATAGTTTTATTTAATAGTAAAATTGAGTGGAAGTCTACTGAGAGGTCTTTTGCTTTTGCAGAAGTTCAGAATGGGAAAACTTGGATGCTCCAAACTGGATCTTTGTAGAATGTAATACAATTACATACTGTAACAATGTCCTTAACAATGGGGAATTCTATTTATATTACTAATTATATTTGGTCTGTGTTTTTAAACACAGATGAACAAGTCAGTTTACTGAATAGAAGAATTATTTTCAGGGCCTGAAGTCACTAAATAGTTGCATGTTCTTTTCTCTCTACTTTGAATATAAAATGGTCTATTTTAACAAACTGAATAATGTTCTGATCTATAGTGCTATAATATTACAGCCCATGTCATGATACTTTTGATAATTCTTGGAAAGAAAAAGCCTAGGGATGTAACTTGGTTTCTGTTGCATTCATTACCTTAGCTGAATATTAAACAGCTTCCAAAAAGCAATCCAAATTTAACCAAAGTATTACTATGCTCAGTTACACCGTTTACATGCAATATTGCAGTTATGGATCACAGCTTTTCCCACACAGAATAATTTATGGAGTTCTGTGGACACACTGGAAATAATTACGGACCACAACCAGTTTTTTACTAATTATTAAACTATTAAATTACTAAAGTATTAAATTAGGAAATAATCAAATTATTAAATTATCATTGTAATCACTATTACTATTATTACTGCTATTATTTATGAAATTTGTTACAAAAATTTATTTTTCATTATTTAAACTTTAGAATTTATTATTAGTTTTTATTAATTTTATTTGTTATTAATTTATATAGTTCTTTTAGAGTTTGCTTGATTTATCAGATGCCTCTTCTAAGATTACTCTCAAAGGCCTATAACAAATATCAACTTCTTACTCAAGAAAAGATTCAAACAAGGGAGGAAGTAGTTACCTGTATGGGAATCAGTGGGAAGTTTGGACATTCTCAGTCCTTTACTTAAACATGGTTCTATGGAGTACATTATTATCTTACCTAGAAGTATTTGAGTCTATTTTGGCTTCATTCAAATAGAACAAAGTCCTGTCTTTCTAGTATCCGTAAATGTAATCACAAGACAATTACATTGCACGTTATTTGTATAGGCAAATATATAGTGAATATTTCAGTCACCCATCAATCTGGGGTTTTTTTGCATTTTTTGTTTGGTTTGATATTCAACACCTTTTTTAGAAAAATGATATCATTTTAATATAAATTGCCGGATCCTTCCAATGACTGCAGATAATTATAAGCCATTATCAATGTATTAGATCTTTGACAGACATCTACAGGTGAATATTATTTTTTCTTTTAGTATATTTGTTAGTCAGGAAAATTACACAGTTAAAAGAATTAGAAAGAATTAGAAATTAATCCTCAAGGATGGAGCAGCATTTGGTGCAGTGCTTTGTTGTGATGTTTAACACTGCCAAGAAGTTAAACTACATTGTTCAATACCAATTTAGGGATACCTAAAATAGAGATCTCTAGTCACACAGGTATTTCAATTCACTGTTAAATTTTTTAACGATTGACTAATGCAGCTTCCTAACTTTTAAATAATTGCTTAATAAAAGACATATAGTCCCTTGAAACCATCTCTTTCCAGGTGTCTGCAGATATGAAAGCTCAGTCTGTTATCACTAGCTGGCTTCATGGGCATCCAAAAAAAAGTTTCTGATTAATATCTGCAATTGTTTCCTACCTGCCATGAGATTTTCGATATATATAGAGGAACTAGAAAACATGCCCTACCTTTCAAAATATAGCCTGCTAACATGGATTGCCATATCCCTCATTTCAGTTGACAAATGGGTCTTTGCTACTGACACAGATTACAATGTGCAACTGAGGATAAGAATAGGAGAAAAAGAACAGAGCTGAAATTCGCTTGAGCCATGCTGTAGGGCTGGGATGTGACTAGAACGCACCTCTGGATGGTAGGGGAATACTTATCTAAGAATATTATCTGGGTCCTAACCTAAGCAATATTTAAGAAACTTGTGGATATAATAGGAGAAGAGATTACATTATATAATAATATATATTATCATATATATAATAGTACAGAGAGTCTATTATTATGAATTGCCTGTTCTGCTTAGAGATGTGTGGTGTGATGGAAGGATGAGAGCAGGAGCTGTAAATCTAATGGAATGGTGCAGAAACATTTAGTGTCATGACATTCAATGAGACTGCAGTGTACCTCCATAGCAGTGCATCTTGTAGCAGTGCCCACAAAGAGCCAGATGACTTTAAATTCTGATGAGAACATAAAGAAATACCTACTTTAAAAGGAAGAAAAAAAAAGTGTGATAGAACTAGGGAAAAAGAGTTATAGATGAGAATTTGTTTTGTGGGTGATCTGTTCAAAAGAGGTTGCCCCCTCAATCAAATTGAACAAAGCAAATCATAGAATCATAGAATCATAGAATCATAGAATCATAGAATCATGGAATCAGCTGGGTTGGAAAGTACCTCAGAGATCATCAAGTCCAACCCTTGATCCACTTCAGCTGTGGTTACCAGACCATGGCACTGAGTGCCACATCCAGTCTCTTTTTAAATATCTCCAGGGACGGAGAATCCACTACTTCCCTGGGCAGCCCATTCCAATGTCCGATCACTCTCTCCGTCAAGAAATTCTTTCTAATATCCAACCTAAACTTCCTCTGGCATTAAGTCCATGCCCCCTTGTCTTGCTGATAGTTGCCTAAAAGCCCAACCCCCCCTGGCTCCAGCCTCCTTTCAGGGAGTTGTAGAGAGCGATGAGGTCTCCCCTGAGCCTCCTCTTCTCCAGGCTGAACACCCCCAGCTCCCTCAGCCTCTCCTCACAGGACTTGTGCTGGAGTCCCTTCACCAGCCTGGTTGCCCTCCTTTGGACCTGCTCCAGGACCTCAATCTCCTTCCTGAACTGAGGGGCCCAGAACTGGACACAGGACTCGAGCTGTGGCCTCACCAGGGCTGAGTACAGGGGCAGAATCACTTCCCTGGACCTGCTGGCCACGCTGTTCCTGATCCAGGCCAGGATGCCATTGGCCTTCTTGGCCACCTGGGCACACTGCTGGCTCCTGTTCAGCTTCCTGTCAATCCAGACTCCCAGGTCCCTCTCTGCCTGGCTGCTCTCAGCCACTCTGTGCCCAGCCTGTAGTGCTGTAGCTATATCCCATATAGTAACTCCTCAAATATGAGCTGCCTTCTTTAAATATTCTGAACTCAAATGTATTAGAATTTTTGAGAGGTAGCATTCATTAGAAAGACTACAATAATATAACAATTAAAAATACATGAAAAATCAGTTTTGTCATAACATTCCCTTTCGTTGCCTTTTTCTCTTTTTATTTATTTTGCTGAAACTTGATCATTAACTTCAGGAAATAGATTACAATCAAGAAATATATAATTTATCAAGAACAGCCCTTTCCAGCCAATATTTCATTTCATTCAGGCAGCCCACCTGTCACTGTTGAATTTATGTCTATTGTTTTGTAGTTTTGCCTCGTATTCTTGCAAGAAGTGTGTCATTTGTTTTCTCACTGCAGTCACAAAAATAGCCAGCAAAGTTTCTGTGGTGTCTTACCTAATTTTGTGAGGCTTTACTCTTACCATTCTGCTAGCAAATACATATTTATTTTAAAAGACAGTATGCTGCTCCTATGCTGCAAAAATTTATGAAGATGTGTCACGGTTTAATGCTGGGCTGGCAATTAACTGAATGACAGATGCTCTTTATTAATCCACCTCCCTTCCCTGATAAGGAAAGGAGAGAGAATAAGGGAGAGAGTCTTATCGGTTGGAAATTAACTATACAGCTTTAATGAAACAGTAATGATAAAAAGGAAAAATTATTGAATATATACAAATATAGAGAAAAACGATACCACTTCCCTCCTCCTTTCTTCCCAATAACTGTCACCTCCTCCTACCTGCAGGGCAGCCCTGGAAAAGTCCAGGAGATAATTCTGCTCTTACACCAGCCCAGCATGTGACCTACAGTTTCAGCTAATTACGTCCTAATAAGGTTCAGCTGGTTTTATATTAATTTTGAGGGAAGACTGCAATTATACTCATTAGACTCAAATTTGGGATGTCTAAGTAACCTTCCCCAATATAATAACGCACAATAATTGCAAAATCGTTGTCACTATCTGTTATTGCTAACTTTTTAAATCACTCTCAGCTCTTTGGGAAGATCTGGTAAGGCCAGTGCTAGTACGGATTTTGAAATCACATAAGTGTACTTACAGTAGTTCTGGATCTGGAGATGTCTGTCTTTTTCAGATTGACACTACTGAACTGTTTTCTGAACCAGAAACCAAAGTACCTGCAATGTACTAAAAATTCTGCACCTTTATGGCTAAGCCCAAAATAAATGTCCTGCTAAGAGGCTTAGCATATCAGGTAAAATAAAATGCCATTATTTGCCTGGTGGAGCTACCTCACGTCTGTCTCTCTCAGCAAGTTCATGTGAACAAACCTTTAACACAGAATTAAAATGCAACTTTTTGGCTTAAGATTACTGGACATTTCTTTCTTTCAGATGTTGATTACTTGTGAGGCTGTGGTAGGATGCATTTTAAAAAATTAATGCATTTTGACAATATTATGAATGGCTGTATGAATTAAGCCTTTGGTTTTTTGCCAAATTAATATTACAGCAAGGCTGAAGGCAAAGATGCCTATCAGGATTCAGTGAGGAAGGAAACTGCCAAGACTGACATAAATGCCTTATAGATTGTTCCTAGATAGTTTCTTGATTGTTATGAATATTGAAACTATTCAATAAATGTCTTTCACTTCATAAAGCTGTAAGTTTTGGGTGGTTTTCAGTTTTAAAGCTTTTTTTCATAGCCTTCATTTCTATTAATTTTCTTTCATATTAAAGAGCTTCTCCTCCAACCCACAAAGTGATATTGCTATACACTCTCAAAAAGGGAAATACTACTCAAAAGGTACTGGTCGTTCCACATTCCAACTACTTTATATCCAGGAAAGAATAGGATGCAATGCATAGGCTCAAATAATATATACATATATATATTTTAAGGAGAGCTGGCATTTTTTTATACAAACTACCTCACTTTATCTGGCCTTTATTCCTCATCCTAAAAAAATCCACAACATTTTAAAATAAGATTTTTCTCCTGTCAAAATTAGTATTGTTTTTGAATAAGCTGAAGACAAAGATATCTCAGTGCTTTTCTAATTTTGTGTAGCTTTCAAAGAGAAATATTTATATGGGATCAAATTAATAGAAAGAAGGTTAAAAGTGTGTTGAGTCAGGGTTCATTTATGTGTCATCAAGGGCAATCAGTTTCTTGCAGAGGAGAGAATACGTGGTATTCCTCAGAAGACAGGCATTGTTGTATTTTCCTACACACATAAAAAGAACTCCAAGATACACTGTGTCCAGTCAGGAGTTAGAAATAAGTACACAATTTAACAAACAGCAAAACTCAGCTATATAAAACATGGACAGTAGAATTAAACACATTTGAGATTCATATAGTGTGGATTTTTTCTTGGACTATATTGTTCTGTACGGCAGTAAAACCCCTGAAGGAAACAAGAAAATATCAATGGTATCCAAAGTGAATATAGAGTAGGAAAAAAAAATTCTGTTTCAAATATCATTTAAAATCCATTTGTCTGACAAAATAAGTGCTACAATTTTGCCTTGTTATTTTATATCATTTACTATTTTATGAATTTTCAATCTGTACAAATTAGTTTCTTAAATACTTAAATAAAGCCATATCTCACTTTATGTTCAGGAATTATCTGTTATTCTGAGATAGAACATGCACAACTAAAATTAATGTGTAAGGACAGCGATAGTAAATAAAACACATTTGATATGAGGTTTCATTTCTCCAGGCACAAAGTAGGATTTTGAATCCTTTCATCCACTAATTTAAATTCTGCTCATGCCATTTACAATAATTTGTTTCCTGTTTTGAGACATGGGAAAGTAATTTACTGTTAGAGTTGAACTTCAAAATGACTTCCTGGTAATAAAAGGACCTCACATTCAGGGAGATGGCTCTGAATCTTCAGACTCAGAAAGTTCCGAATATGTTTATCAAAGGTATCTGCAATCTGAAGGGATGGAAGCTCTTTCCTTAAAGGAAATGGGAGACAGTGAGATTTGTATGAATACCTTAATCTTGTCTTTCCCATAACACAGAGGATCCTTGTAATTGCCCATGTCTGATGAAATTCAGACTTTAGTTAAAGAAGAGAATTTTGTCCTTCACCTGCATAATCAGACAAAACTTATTTGCAGTCTTCCATGTGTATCCAGAACTTTATCTTTTAAAACTGAAATTAAAAATGGCAAAATGATCAGTGAGTAAATAGCTACAAACTCTCATTATTAAAGGTACTAATTTTGAATTTAATTGGTATTAAAATTGCTTGCAAAATCTTAACTGTAATTTTGTTTTTACACTTGCATATCCAGACTATCAGCGTTCAGGCTCAGACTGCCTTTATTTCAAGTTCAGTTCACTGCTGCAGTAAAGCTACAGTAAATATCAATGGCAAAAGAGCTCTACAAAACACACATCCACCTTGTCCCTGTGAACACCTAATTCATTGATTGAGTGATGTGCCTCTTCTGTATTTTATCTTATTTATTTGGGATCTATTATTTACTTGTATACAAACAATAATGAATGTTATAATAGTCTTTCTAGGGAATACTGAACAAAGAAGCTCAAATGGGAGATATCAAAATAATGAGAGGTCAGTGATGCTCTTCATTCTGGTATGCAACCTCTACTCCATGAGAAACTGTAGCCTGTGGGAATGACTGACAATGGAAAAATTAAAGGAGAACTGTCTCCTGTGGAAGGCCTCCCATTCTGGAGCAGAGGAAGAGTGTGAGTTGTCCTCCTGCTGAGGAGGAAGGAGAGGCAGAGACCTCATGTGATGAACCGACCAGAACCACCAGTCATCTATCCACCTGTGCTTCTGCCAGGGAGGGGGTAGAGAAAATCATGATTGAAGTTAAGATTATGAAGGAGGAAAGGACTGAGGGGAAGGTATTTTAAGATTTGATTTTATTTCTCATTAACCTTCTCCAATATGATTGCTAATAAATTAAATTAAGTTCCCTAGGTTGAGTCTGACAGTAAGAGGTGAGACACCTCTGTCCTTATCTCAACCCAGGAGCCTCTTATTAGATTTTCTCCTCTCTGTCCAGTAGAAGAGGGGGAGTGACAGACTGGTTTGGCTGAGAATATGGTTTCCAGACAGGGTCAATCCACCACGTCACCACAAGACTTTTCTGAAGGAGGAGGTAATCACAGAACATGCCAATATTCAGATCTGGTGAAGAAATACATATATCTTGGAAATGGTTAATAATGATTGTTTTCTTGTCAATTGCTGATAACTGTCCTTAGTATCTTGAAAGAAATTATCAAATGAAACAAGGGGCTTGTTTTATCAGCAGGAGGAAATGTAATAGGCCCTAGTAAAAGATTTTGTATTAGATTAGCAAGACTGAAGGGTTATGTATACCCTTTCACATCTCCCAAAACTCTGTCATACCAGAAATATATATACATTATTTTCTTTATCTCACTTTAGAAAGCTTAGAAACTGTAATTATTGACTAATATTTAATTTCCTTACCCTATATCACTATAGTTGTGTGTTGCATGCTGATTTTGACCTTTTTTAATTTTGGCACATAGTATTGGCTAATCATCTAGCTTTCTTTGGGAAAGAGAGGAAGATTTTCCAGGAACTTAATTTGACTCTAAGACACATATCATAAAGTCAAAGCAAGGGACATAACTATGCTAGACAACTAATTTTCAGATAGATAACCTCATTAAGCAGCACAGAGAAACAAATTTCCACCTTAATTCAGAAAATAAGAAATTAATATAAAAAAGGTCAAATGATAACATATAATTTTGTATTAGCCTAACTACATCAGTTAAGTTTAAAGATATCAGACCTTATGTAGATACCAAAGTAAACTGAGAATATTTAGAAACTCAGCTGAAGTTACATGGTGAAGAAAATGTGAAGAGATATACTTTTATTGTTCTTTTATTGAACCTGTACTCCCTAGCAATTTTACTTTCATTATTTTTCCCCCCCCTTTTTCTGCTAATTCTACTCTTAATGAAGACAAATTCTGCTCTTAATAAAATTAATTAGAGGAATTATTTACACTGGTAACAGCTAGGTTAGGCCAGTTGTGAATAAGAAAAACAAACACTGAATGAATGATATTTAAGTAAGTTACTTATTTTTCAGTTTCTGTTGCAGTAGTTACCATAATATTCTTTTCTAATTAATTGATTTGAACTACAGAATCAAAGAATTCTTAGTGAGCATATTCTGATCTGATGCTATATTAGTGCAAAAAGAGTTGAGAACATTATTCTTAGGTTTTAAAGAAGTTAAAGCATAGAATACCATATGAATGCTTAAAAAACCCCACAAGATTAGAGAAAAAACATGAAACAGCCTCTTATTATTTCATTCAGAAAGTTACATGCATTTGTCTAAAAGCAATCATGAGGACATTGAAGTAGAAAGGAACTGTTTTTGACAAATAAGATGCAGGAAATTAAGCTCCCTCAAGGCTATTTGTGAAGTTGCTGATGTGAAAAAAGGTGTTCACACTGGAAAATTAGCAAGAAGTAGGCTACTTAGCAAAATAACCTCCTAATATTTATATAAAAATATATTTTAACTAAATTAGCACATAGCATCTTTCTTACTAATTATAGATTAGATTCTTATTTGGCTACTTAATTTAATATCCAACTAAAATGGTCTTGGTAAATTCCCATTTGAGAGGGAGAAGTTCACAGGAAACTAATACTGAAACTGGGGAACAAATGTTTTGAAAGAACATTAATTTTTAAATTAATTCAATTAAACTCTCTTTCAGATACCCACCGTGAGTACATCTGAACACAGAAGACAAGAACTTCTGTTGCGGCTGAGATGAGGAGCTACTGATGTTTTAAGTAGCAATTGGAATATTATCTAGAACTGCTTATTTAGGTCATCAAGAGATGTTTCAGAAAGTTTTCAATTTTTAGAATTAATAATTGAATTTTATTTGCTGAATTTAGACATCCTTGAGTACTCTTGTCATTCATCAATTCAGTCTCTTGTCTACCATAATAACTATATGCAAATGGCTAACTTCTTTCTTTAAAACTGCTTTCAAGATAATTAAAAAAAATCTATTGAAATCTATGGATAAACCTCAACAAGCTACAGAGGGTGTTTTAGTGGCTAGGGGTTGCAGGGTGGACAGTTGGACTCGATGATCTCAGTGGTCTTTTACAGCCTCAATGATTCTATGATTCTATATGGAACAGTATTTGATTTCATGTGTTTATTTTTTGTTTATCATGTGCTTCACCCCACCCTATGGTATCCTGAAGTGATTTTTACAAGTACATAGACTGTCTTTAGGACATAATTGAGGTTGTCATCGCTCTCTCTTTTTAACAAAGGAGGAAACACCCCAAGCAAATGTGTGCTCTTTCATGGACTAAATTAATTTTCTATTTCACCGTACATACAGATATTACCAAGGTGGGTGAAACTCTCAGGCTCAGGTGAGGCAGATGTGGAAAGTGTGGGAGGGTTTTCCATGAGGAACCCTGGGGTTTTCCATGGGGCAAAACCACCCCCACAGCAGATGAACAGCAAGGTGCTCTCAACAAGCAAGTCTTGTGCTGCTACCACCTGAGATGCTTCAGTGACAGGATGTCCTCAGGGGATCTAATCTGTAGTGTGAGACATATGGGAAATGCAAGCCACTTCTAAGTGGCACCTGATGATAACTTGCATATTGTAGGGCATTGCACATGACACTAGAGATCTAAGCACAGGCAACTGAAGAGATCTTCCATTTTATAATGAGAACTTACATATGTAGCTCATACATTGGTATCTACATTGTAAATAAATGAACTTGTCTTAATCAGAATTTGGCTCTCATTCAAGGGAACAATTCAGTTACCTAAAGGAGAGGCCTCTCTTTTCATGGTTTTAAAGTTTCACAGTGTTATGTAAGCCACGTATCCAAAGCAATTAAGTTGTAGGATTGCATCTGCCAGCACAATGCAACTGCTTGTGTAACTTAGGCTACCGTAAAAGGTGGAGATGCCTGTGCATAGGAATGAATCAAAGCCCAGGTATCCTGCTTAGTAGCAGTAACCTGAGTTAATGGAGAGACAAAATTTCTTTAAGGCACATTCGGTATCTGTTTCAGATTGTGATATCTAGATGAAATTAATTATGTGCTAGAAGTAGCTATTTCTCTCTTTTTTAAAATAAACACATTCTAGATGACCAGATTAGCTATACATATGTTATAGGGTGTATATCTGTATTTGTCCCTGGAATTCCAAGTATCTCTACATGATAGAGCCTAGGAATATATGATTGCTCTTCAAGCTGTGAATCAGCCAGTTAAAATCTCTGAATTGAATAGTCAGTAAGTACAACATAATAAATCTCTTGAAAGTTAAGACATATTAGTTAAGTTTCAGTGGCAAATTAACACTCAGCTTCTCTTTCAGATCTTTCAGATGTACAGCCAATTCAGAGACTTAAGAACTCATCAAAATTAAATCTAATGCTAATTTAATGCAAACCTGTATCATTAATTCAAATCTAAGACAGCTCTAATATTTTTGCTGCCTGTAAAGACATACATTAAGCAACAATACTTGTTACAGCCCAGATTTATAGGTGAAATTTGATCGCATTATTATAAATGTCCATTATCATTTGAGATAGGAGCCATGACATCTGCTTAAGTTAAAAATCATGGCACTGGAGGCCTGATATAGTTCTGCCTTCTATACCAGTTGCTGGTGTTTAGGTAATATGCTCAAGGAAATCTGCTCAAAAAGCACCAGTTGATAATTTTCAGGCTACTAGTTTATACTGTTTACGTGCTGAAAGTCTCCAGAGTTTTGTCTGCTGCATATAAGCTGCAGCAGACTAAGTTTGTTTTTTTTCATGTGCAACATGAAGCTCTCACATCTGTGTATAATATGTGAGAAAATACATTATTGTAACTACTTCCATTTGCACTGAAGTGGTTTTCTTAAATTACTATTAATTTCAATCTTGTCTGTGTAACCTATGTCTGGAAAAAGTCATTATGTAATGGAAAAATGGAAAGGAAATGGTATAATAAAAAAAAAGGAAAAAAATTGAAAAAATTGGGAAAAAGTAGTAATTTAGCAAAATATTAATGTATATCTTGTAAAGGCAAATTTTAAGGCTGGTGAACAATCACTAGAGTATTAGCTGTAATGACATTTTTAGTAGAGTAGAAAAATAGACATGATACTAATATGAAGAACTATATTAAGACTATGAAATAGGCATGCTTCAAGCTATCAAGGGAACACTCTAGTAAAGAATCTGATTTGGTTACTTTATTACCTGTGATATTGCAGGCATTTTTACAAATGTAACACAGGATATAAAGATAATCAGAATTGCTCTGGAGCAGCAGGTAGAGCCTAGACAGGATATTTTGCATAAAATATGGCAATACATACATGTGTTTAGGAGTCTGAATCTTATTCTTCAGGCATAATTTGGGAGAATATTAAGCTATAAATTTAGTTTACTCTATTTGAATGGAGGTTGAACCAGATCTTGAGGTCTGTTCCCACCTCAACCATTCTGTAATACCAAGATTGGTATGGTGGATGGGCAAAATTTCACAAGAAGTTAAGGGAGAATTATTTGAAGAATTTGGTAGCTTGTCAATAAAAGTCATACAAAGAAAATTTGCCAGGGTAATGATATAAAAAAATAAAAGTTTGGATACAGATGTAAAAAAATTGAAGCCACAGGGAAAAAGTTATTAGTACTTGTTGTGTAATTGGAAAGATAGTGGGATGGAGAAAGGTTAAAGGCAGGAGGCAAAGAGGGTAAGCATTGGAAAAAGAAATGGTAAGTTATTCAAGACATGTAGTCAGTGCTTTTTGGAGTCGACAACCATGTGATGGATCACCATAGCTTAAATCAGGACAATAAAACAATCTTTTTCTATAAATACTTCATGTGTCAAATATGGTCAGGACAGAGTCCAGGTGACAACACCTAGATGGATGGATTGAGAAACCCAGCATCACTGGTTTAGTGTTTATTCCAGGCTCATACCACCAGCATCTACCTGTAACTTCTTAGTTACATGTTGGTGTTCAAGCAGAGAGTGTCCCTACAACATCTATTTCAGAATAGATACTCATTTGCTGGTTCTTACATTTCCGAGACCTATGTATTCCACTTCTTATTCCACTTCAGCTGTATAAACATGTTTTTGTTTGTTTTTTTTCCAGGTTGTTTCTGGTTTTCCTTTCCCTTCTTCAATGTCTGCATTCTAACTCATCACAAGTCTATGTTCTGTTTTCACTTCCAGGATAGCACAAATTTTTCCCAAGTTTACTTGCCCCTCATTTCTTTTTCTGAAGAAAAATGCTGATCTCTAATCTCTCTACTTAACACTATCCGTTCTCTTCATGCCACATACCCATGATGTTTTCCTCTGAATTTCCACTGCTATTTTCCAGCAGTGCATTTTTCTATGCTATCATCTTCAATTAAAATCTTTAGTTGTGGTTACATCAAAAATTATCATCCTCATCTTGATTTCATTCTTTTCACTTTCAATAAACAAGTCTAGAAATTACTCGCTATATGCTGGAAACCAAATGTATTCAGGGCACAGAAACAACATTTCAGTCTTGATATAATACCAGCAATCTAGTGGGACAGAAACTTCACAAAAAACCTGCTAGATTATAGAATCATAGAACTGTCCTTTCTCCTCCCAATCAATATTCATGCATGGGGTTGCCTTGACTCAGGTGCAGAATCTTGCACTTGGTCTTGTTGAACTTCATGCAGCTTGCACAAGACCACTTCTTGAGCCTGTCAAAGTCTCTCTGGATGTCATCCCTTCCCCTCTAGCATGTTGACTTCACCACACAGTTTAGTGTCAGCAAACTTGCTGAGGGTGTATTTGATTCAACTGACCATGTTGCCAACAAACATGTTAAACAACACTGGTCTGAGAGTACTGACACTGGAGGAACATCACTTGTCACATATTTCCATTTGAACATTGAGTCATTGATCGGAACTGCTTGGATGAGACCATCCAGCCAGTTCCTCCTCCAATGAGTGGTCCATCAATCAAATCCATATAATTCCAGTTTAGAGATCAGAATGTCAAGCAGGACAGTGTCAAGTGCTTTGCACAAGTCCAGGTAGATGACATCTGGTGTTCTGCCTTTGTCCCTTGAGGCTGTGACCCCACTATAAAAGGCCACCAATTTAGACAGGTGGGGCTTGTTCTTAGTGAGGCTGTGTTAGCTGTCACCAGCCACCCCTTTGTTATCTGCTTGCCCTAGCTGAGCCTTCAGGACGAACAGCTTCATGATTTTGCCAGGCACAGAGGTGAGACTGACTAATCTATTGGCACTTTTCTTGTTTGAAATTTTGAGAGAGCTTGATTAGTACATATAAGTGCTGCTAGAAATATGCTCAGAGATAAAATTTTAAAAGACTGTACTTAATGGTACTTTTTCTTACCAGCAAATAAGTGATCTATTCTTAACAGGTAGCTAACCCCTCTGCAAAACTTACTACCCCTGTTCCAAGCCATGGCAGACCTAGATTTCTTTGATGTCTTTAGCTTGTATCTAAGTTGTTTATTCATTTTGTCCATAGAAGTAGTTAAAAACCTTTCTCCTGCACTTTACTAAAGTAACTTAAGGAGATATCAAGCATGACCAATCACATTCTGAATAATTAAATACTGATACAATTTTAGATGTAGGTGAATATGATCTTCGAAAGAGACGTTGTGTGTTGTAAGAACAATCCTGCTACATTTTGACTGTAAAATCCTCTAGAGAGTTTACAGATTTTATTTTCTATGGGTAGACAGCACACATAGAAAATAAAACGTGCACCCCCAGTCTCCTCACTAGTGGTGTAGTGTGGGAAGAAAAGCTCTGATGCTGTGTGAGCACAGCCCAGCAACAGGTAAAACTTTCCTGTATTATGAACATTCTGTTGGTCACAAGTGACTGTGAATACAATTAACCCTACCCCAGATAAAAATTAATGTTTTTTGTCCTTGTTGAAACTAATTTTATATTTTATTTTAAGATCCTACTTTTTAAAAACCCATACATGAAAATTATAACATTTCATAGGAACTACATTATAGTTCCACTTGAAAATGAAAATGAAAAAAAAAAAAAGAAAAAAAAGAAAAAACCCAAACAAAAAACCTTAAACATCCAATTCTTTTTAATAAAGAATTATAATTGTTTCATTTTCTATTTCAGTATCATTTGCTTCTTTTCTGTAGTGGTTTTTCTTTGTTCCATGAATTGTTTTGGATAATCAGCATATAAGTGAAGTTAGCCTTATAATCACATCTATAACTATTACTTATTTACATTGATTATGGTAATAACTCAAATATTAGTAACAGTTTTACACTACAGTTCAGGAAGGAAACAAAACTGTCATGTACATTCAGAAAATCAGTAACCGTTACAAATGTACTACAAGTCAAAGTCATGTTCTGGTTCTATGAGTTTGAAACATTTTGTAAGACTACTTTTATGCTACTACTTCTTTAGACTAGGAAATTGAGGAAAGTAGGAAATTAAGTTTGAAAATCAAGTATCCATATTTTAAGACACAGTAATAAATCAGCTGTAGAGATCATCTCATTTCAAAGCTTTCACTTTAGTAAAGTCAGATGTCTTCCCAGAACCCTCTTAAAATTAATCAAAATGGTCTGACTGAAACTTTTTAAATAGGAAAATTTGCATAAATGCATAGAGATGGAAGATGTCAGCCCAAAGTACTTTTTAATATTATACACACACATTTGTTATTATAATATAATACTGCTAAAGAAGACAATTTGCTTTGTATAAAAATTTCTATGAAAGCCTCCCAAATGCTGTAACTCAGTACACTCAGAAAAAACTACAGAAATTAGTTAAAAGGTTACATTGGTTCAATTTCGGTTATATACACAATTTGAACAATGTAAGAATAATGTAATTGTCATCAGATATCAACTACAGAAATGATATTGACAGACGTGGTCTTCCTTTCACAAACACTGAAACAATATTGGTCCTTAACAGAGGGGTTTGGTTTGATTTTAGTCAAGTATTCTTGACTAGTCATGAGATTTTTTTATCATGAACAATGTATGTCTAAACACCTGACTACTGGTGGGAAGCAGTGAATATATTCCTTATTTTACTTTGGTTCTGCATGTAGATTTTGCTATATCTGTTAAACTGTCTTTTTCTCGACCCAGAAGTTGTCTCACTTTTACCCTTCTGATTCTCTTCCCCATACATCTGTAGGGGAGTAAGCAAGTGGTTTCATGGGGCCAAGCTGCTGGCCAGGATTAAACCATAACAGCCCTTTTTGGTGCTCAGTGCACCAAAGGGATTTATGATAACAACAGAACTGGTCTGAAAATTCTAGACCAAATTTAAAGATGTTATTGCTGTTTAGCTAATAATTGTCAGTCTATTGTGCTTGCCATTGAATTTATTTAGCATTCTGTATATTCAATATATTTCCATCTTTGGATTATTCTTTCCTATGAACTCTGAATATTTTCACATTCACTTTTTAAATATTCCAGTTTAATTTATATGCCTATGTGGAGAAATCTGCATCTATTTTAATTACTCTGATCTCTCCTGTTACGTTCTTAGTGGCATAATTTTTACCGCTCTTATTGTATCACGGATATTCAAGGCAATCAAATTGGTAGCTAGATGATATTTTACAGCTTCTAATAGTGCAACTACGTGGTAAAAGCCAGAAGCTGGAAAAAGTTTCCACTTCTGCTCGTCCATCAGGCACTGCCAAAAGCTGTTTTGTGAATGCTTCAGAAAAAGCAGAGTGTTCATATTGTGGCTATTGCTGCTGGGGAAGAGTAAGGTGTTTTATCTATAGATGCTCAGTTCCAGAAGGAAAGGGATCTGTCCAGTGCAGAGCAACCAAGATGATGAAGGAAGTGGAACATCTCACTCACGAGGAAAGACTGAGGGAACTGGGTGTCTCTAGCTTGGAAAAAAGGATGATGAGAGGTGACCTCATTAACGTTTATAACTATGAAAGAGGCAAGTGCCAGGAGGAAAGAGTCAAGCTTTTCTCAGGGGTGAGTAACAACCAGACAAGGGGCAATGGTTATAAACTGGAGCATAGGCGGTTCCGTATAAATATAAGGAAGAATTTTTTCACTGTGAGGGTGACAGAGCACCGGGCTTCCCAGGGAGGTTGTAGAGTTTCCTTCCCTGGAGGCATTCAAAGCCCACCTGGATGCATCCCTATGTGACCTGCTGTAGGTGACCCTGCTCTGGCAGAGTGGATGGACTAGATGATGTTTCAAGGTCCCTTCTAACCTCTAACTTTCCGTGATGTATGCTTCATCTATACTGAGATGGAGTTAGTTCTGTTTTCAGCAATTATGATGACACCATCCAAGGATGCCACTAGAGGTACTAACTCCATCACTCAGCCATTTTTACCTCCAATTGCCGCAGCTGATGCTGCAGAAAATGAGCATAAACAGACAAGTAAAGACTGTATCAGCAAAACAATTATAGTTTACCTAGATCAGCTAATTGCTGTAGGTGATGCTTAAGTAAGCCAAGATAAACAGACAACCGAAGGTACTGCATGGAAATTAACTGATTATACTAAACTTTATTACTGGAATAAAGGCAACACCATCCAGTGATGAAGTTGTAATTCAAATAAAATTACGAAATCATTGTGTCATAATCATAGAGACATAAAACTGCTTCTCATTTTTTTAATCTTTAGAAAATATGATACTTCATAAACCTGTTATCCTATTACAATGAACTAGTTTGGATCCTCATGTTCATATGTCTGAAAAATCTTTGAAATTTCTGGCACATAGACATCACAGGTGTTGGGCAGAATTGTATTCCATTGAGAAAAAAACCAAGATTTTTTCTTAATAAGGTTGTTCTATAACTTGGAAACAAGCTGAAAACAATTGCCCTCTAATTTGTGATGTAAGTCAGAAAAGCAAACTTTCGATGACAATAGGATGCATGGATTTCTGCATTAGAAAAACAATTAGAACGTACATAGATCAGAATTATATCCCATATGACATAGCAAGAATGGAAAGACAAGAATAGAAAAATACTATTATTTCCACTACACATGAAGAAAACTGTAAATTGTGCTGAGAGGAAGACAGAAGATAGGAAAACATCATAGTATTCAAATATGCATGTCTTAACCACTGATAATCATGTAGGGTATTAGGTAAAACTAGTAGGTATAGTTAAGATAGAAAAATGTCACATTAAAAGTTTGTGATAGTAAGAATGGTAGTAATAGAATGATAAATCTGATTAAGAAAAAGTACAAAGTCAAGTATATAAAGGTTAATAAGCAATTTTAGCTACAAAATAGTAAAACTTCAGTAGTCAAAAAAGCAAAAAATCCTGGTATGTTGATTACTGTTGTGTAACTGAGACATCAATATGAAAAAAGAATGTTAAGATGCAATATCAAAATATTTTCAGTGTCAAGATGACATGAGAAAGAAAGGATGAGAGAAGAAATAACGTAGTTATTGGTGTCAGTAGAAGCAGAAATTGCTATAAACTCATAATGAGCATAGTTAAGAAAGAAACAGACATTTTTCAGATGTAACATTTTGGAACAGCCTTATATAAGGATGAGGGACAGCTAAATAGTTTTGAGATGAAATCTGATCCCTTTTGGAAAAGGTTGTGATTACCTGTAATAGTTTGTGACAATTCTCCATGCCCATTCTTGTCATATTGACACAATATATATTTTCAGTGATTCAGCAGCATTCCATGTTGGAAAAAGGGATGCTCAGCATGCTCTAGAGCTTTTACCTCTTTCTTACAACTAAAAATGAAAGCATAAAACTTCCCTTTTTGTTTTTAAGTCAGTATCATACTAAATTTTATTCCAGACAGTTCTAGTTTATAGTGAGTTTCTTCTTATTAATTAATAGAAATATTTAACTCTTGAGTGTGTGCATAAGTCTCACAGACACTTATGCATCTTGATGATACAATATATTAAGCCCACCTCTACAAGCAGTGGTTATCTTGAATGCAATACTTTTTGTAGTCCTATCATTTGTTTGGCTACATATCACAGCCAGTTGCATAGTAAGTGGTAACCAATAGTTAATTTCTTAATATTCCTGACCACTTTACACAAAAAAAGTATTGACAAGAACTAGTTTTTCAAGATAATTGTGTGTGCATATTATTCATATAAATGATACTTATTATAGTCTCTTATCATTAATTTTTTATTTCATATTAAACTTATTGTATTATGAATTTGTCACTGACTGGTCTGGTTTGGGCCAGGACAGAACTCATTCACTGTTTTGTAATTTTACTTTCATCTAAGTGTCTTCTAAGTATGTGTACTTGCTGAAATTAACAGCAAGTTTGTCAGTCAGTGTCTGCTTCTAAGACTCATAAGGACTGATGTTCTGAGAAACATCTTATGCTCCAGAAAGACAAAGGGAGTTAGGGGGTCATACCTACAAACCTCCATTAGGGAGGAGTGGAGCAGACAGATGACCAAAACTGATCAGAGGATTCCATCCCATAAGTGTCATACTTGGTATAAATTTGAGGGATCACGAGGGTGAAGCCCTTCCTTCCTTCTACTCCTTCTTCTATAGCCAGCATCCTGGAAGGGTTCTGTCCATTCATCTGCCTTTGATCCTGATCCATGACCTCATCAATTTGTGTGTTCCTGTCTCCAACTACCATCTGCTGCTGACTCCAGGAGCCCAGCCTGGGATTTTTCTACGGCTGCCCAGCAGCATCAGTTGTGACGTTATTGAAGGAAAGGGAGGTGGAATGTGGTATCTCTTGTGCATATTTGTATATATTTAATAAAATTTTTTTTCATCATTACTGTTTCATTAAAGCTGTGTAATTTAGTTTCCAACCTGTAAGTCTCTATCCTTTATTCTGTCTCCTTTCTCTATCAAATGGGGAAAGAGAATAATAGAGAACATCTGACATTTAATTGCTGGTGTAGCATTAAACTTTGACACTGACATGCAAGTGAAAAGACTTTGTGACTGTTATAAAATGCATATTAAAGAGATTTGGCTAAATCAAAAAAATAAAAAAATAAAAAAAAAAAAATAGAATCGTAGAATTACTAAGGTTGGAAAAACCTCTGTGATCAAGTCCAGTTGTGAACCCAGCACCACTAGACCAACTAAACCATGTCCTGAAGTCCTAAGTCTGCACCTCCAGGGATAATGACTCAACCACGTCCTTGGGCAAATTCTGTCAGTGCCTCAGAAACCTTTTGGTGAGGAGATTTTTCCTAATAATCAATCTAATCCTTCCATGCTACAACTCGAGACCATTTCCTCTAGTCCAATTACCACTTACTTGGGAGAAGAGACCAACACCCACCTCACCTTCAGGCAGTTGTAGTACGATAAGGTCTCCCTTCAGCCTCCTCTTCTCTAGATTAAACAATCCCAATTCCCTCAGCCACTCTTCATAAGACTTGTTTTCCAGACCCTTCACCAGCTTTATTTTCCTTTTTTGGACACATTCCAGCAACTCATTTTTGTAATGAGAGGCCCAAAACTGAATACAGGATTTGAAGTCCAACCTCACCAGCACAGACTACAGAGGGGCAATCATTTCCTTTCTCCTGCTGACCACACTATTCCTGATACAGGCCAGGATATTATTGGACTTCTTGGCCAACTGGGCACATTGCTAACTCATGTTCAAACAGCTGTCGGCCAGCACCCCCATGTCCTTCTCTGCTGGACACCTCTACAGACACTCTTGCCCTTTCTTATAATGCTACCTAGGGTTGTTGTGACCCAAGTGCGGGACTTGGAACTTGGCCTTGTTAAACCTCATACAACTGGCCTCAACCCATTGACCCACCCTGTCCAGATCCCTCTGCAGAGCCTTCCAACCCTCAAGTGGATCAACACTTCTGCCCAACCTGATGTCCTCTGTAAACTTAGTGAAGATGCACTTGATCCTCTCATCCAGATCATTGACAGACTGGCCCCAACGTTGATCTATGGAGAACACCACGTTTGACTGGCTGTCAACTGGGTTTAACCCAATTCACCACAACTCTGTTTTTTAACCCAGTAAAGAGTATGTCCACCCAAGCCATGAGCTGCCAGCTTCTGCAGAAGAGCATTATGGAAGTCAGTGTCAAAAGCTTTCCTAAAGTCCTGGTAGATAGAATCAATAATCTTTCCTTCTTCCACTTGCCATGTCACCTGGTCATAGAAGGAGATGAAATTAGCCAAATCTTTCATGGAACCATCCTGGCTGGACCTGATCCCTTCGTTGTCCTCTATATTCCATATAAGCACACTCAAGGTGAACCACTCCATACTAACAGAGTATGTACAGGCTGATAGGCCTGTAGTTCCATGGATCCTCCTTCTGGACCATCTTGTAGGTGGGTGCCACATTAGCACGTCTCCTGTGGTCTGGGACCTCCGCTGTTTACCAGGACTGTCAGTAAATGATGGAGAGTGGCTTGGCAAGCTCCTCCACCAGCTCACTCAGGTGTATCTGACCCCATAGACTTGTTAATGTCCAGGTGCCCTAGATGGTAATTTTCTGCTTCCTCCTGGATTATAGCGGGTTTATTCTTGTCTCCATCCCTGTCTTGCAGCTCAGGAGGCTGAATACCCTAAAGATAACTGGTTTGGATATTAGAGACTGTGCAGAGAAAGGGTCCTCAGCTTTTTCCTCATTCTTGATGGTTATGTTACCCCTCCCCATCCAATAAGGGATGGAGATGCTCCTTGGCTCTCTTTCTGTTGTTATCTAGGTTTCATAATAAATCATAGTTATTCTGTGGAACACTTAGTGACTGAAAGATAAAAAAAAAAAACAACAACACTGATAGCATCAAGGTTTTGAACATGTTATTGTAACTATAATTGCTAATATAGTATTAGCAATAAATGTCTCTCTGTTCTAAAATAATGGTCTCTTTGAATTATGGGGGCTTCATTCTGCTCCTTATCTCTGTCTTCCATCTCAGGGAACTCCGTAGCCAGCACACTACTCGTCTTGCTACTAAAGACTGAGGAAAAGAAGTCATTAAGTGTCTCAACCTTTTCCTTTCTCCCTTGTAACTTTGTTTCCTGACACATCCAATTATGGATGGAGATTGTCTTTATCCCTCGTTTGGTTGCTAATATATTTATAGGAAAAAAAACCAATTGCAATTTAGAGCTGTTAATAGCTATTCTGTTGATTTTCCGAAAAATTGTGAATGGTTCTAAAACAATTTAGGAATCTAAACCTAAGAAGACTGTAAAGTGACCTAAAATGAACTAAGCTACTTGACTAAATATGTAAATAAAATATATAAATAAAACTGTTTAGATACTTACTGCTATTACAAATTAGACTCAATGGCATAAAAATATGGGAATTGTTTTCATTACAATTACTGTGAGCCAGTCATATGTAAAAGAGGGTCATCTACTAAGAAGAGTTGAAATGTATAAAAATAACCCTGAAAAAATGTAAAACTGGGTAAGAAAACACCTTAATCCTCCTAGCAAAGATGATGGAACACTGATGTCTAGGTGTAAAAATATGTTGGAGAGTTGAAAATTTAATACCAAAAAAACCCCCCAAATTTGTTGTGTTGGCAGATGCTACTGTACCCATTCTTTTGAAGGTAACATGAATTTTTAGTTCTAAATCAAACTGCATCTGCCCTTCTTCAGTTGCATTAAAAATTGTGGGGAAAATAATGCAGTACTTTAACATACCATATTGTCAGAAATAAAATGATGGAACAGAAAGTAAGGTCTGATGTCAACAAAATGTGCATTATGCTACTGTAGGGCTAGTGATAGCTTTATTCTTTTTTCTGATTCTTTAACAGAATTTTCTGTTTCCTTAAGGATCCATAACTGCATCCTTGAAATCTTCTACCCTTGATATACAAACAGATTGTTAACATCATACCTTGTTTCTAGTTTCAGTTGGCTCTCAGATATATATATATATCCAAGGATAAACACAATGGACAGTTAATAGTTTTCAATAAGCAATGAGGAGGTTAAAAATTATTAATTTGTCTAACTTCCATTGTTTTTAATTTTAATGGCATGCAGTAATTTTTCAGGCCACTTAATTAATCTGTGTGTTCTAATTACTGTTTATTTTCTGAAAATCTGACATGTTTATGACTACCAGATTTTGCAATGTGTATCAATGTTCCTTTTATTGTTTTTTCAGGTTTCATAAAAATATCATTATATTAAAATCTATACCACGCAAAAAATAAAAAAAAATAAATCAAGTTATAGAATAGCTAACTGAATAAAAAAATGGTTAAGTGGTAGACAAGGAGGTCATTAGTCTTCTTCAGAGCAGGACATATTTCAGTGTAATTTCAGCAGCACATATTTCAGACAGTAAGGTAACTTCACAGACCAATCACAGACCAATTGTTTTCAAAACAATGAAAAATGTCTTCTTCAAGACAATGAAAAACATGTGCACGTATACTACTCTACACACACATAATAGCAATAGTAATTTAAAATGACATTTAGTTTCACAACCATAACACTTTGTATCATAGATCAGGAAATTAGTAATAAATTGTCATTTGTGATGGTGTCCACCAGCTGCATGGACTCTTAAAATATTCAAAACATGTATTCTTTTTCTCCAAGGCTGCTTTACTTAAAGGAAAGCATTGATTTTTGCCAAGAGATATGCAGAAAGATAATCAATCAAAGACAGCTTTGCAAGAAAGCTACTACCAAAAATACCCTTGGTTCTCACTTTGTATTCCACGAGGTCATGCATTTCTTTTAATTTTTTTCCCCCTGATGACTGAGGGAAAACCACATTAAAATCAACATTGGTGGATTTTCATTTTTCATTAAAGAAATAAAGAAAAATTATTAATAAGAAAATAATAATATAATTTTAAAGGAAAACTTTCCATGTGTTAGACCAGTTCCAGTTTATTACTTTTTAATATGTCTTCATTTTACTTCCTTATACACATTTGTATTTCATGCTATGTCACCTGATACAATTAATCAAATCCTTTGAAAATGTTAATTGCTTATGTTGCTTGTCTGAAATACGTGATACATTTGTTCTTCATAGTTTTCTTTTAAGGTGAAGTTACGGAGATTTTAACATTATTAAAATACAGAAGTCATGTAAAACTGAAGTAAGAAATAATTGTAAAAAATACAAAGCCAAATGTATAAACAAGAACCAAAAAGACCCTCTTTCTTGTTTTAAGATGACTACAAGCTTTGGTACTTTTAAAAAAGTTGCTTCAGTTGCTTCTGTTGCTTCAGACTGTTGCTTCAAGACAAGACATGCCTCTTAAAATAAAATACAAAAAATAAAATTCAGTCATGAGACTTTGTCTGACAATATTAAAATTCCAACCTATAGAGTGTTTATGATAAAAAAAAAATACTGCGTCATGTCACTGAAACAGAGAAAATTTCATAGGTCACAGAGAATAAATGAGCAGAAATAACTAAAAAATAACTGTATATGCCATACCTGTTATTAGCAGTTATAGGTAGATTTTACCATGAATTAGAAAAAAAATTCTATCAGTAAACACATCCTGAAACACTTTATCAGAAACTTTCTCTAGAATTGGGTGAACTGAAGGTTATGCAGTATACACTACTTTCAATAACTCTTCTCAGTCATGCAAACAAAGGTAAAACATTAAGCTAGTAGAGAAGACCTAAACAGCAACAGAAGCTGCTACTAGCATTCTGTGGTCACTGTAGCAAAATATAATTTATAAAAAATACTATTCAGATGCCAGTAAAAAAATTCTATCAATCAGACTATTTTGAAATAATAAATGAGAGACTACTCTCATATTCATAAAGGAATAGGCGTAATTAACAAAATAGCTACTGTGAAGCTAATAACCCTTTATAAATCCTTACTTCTCTTTAACATTTACGACCTTGCACTTCACATTTTCAGTATTTTTGGCAGGAGGTAATGCTTTCCAACACAAGATACTCTAGGACTGATCTGATTATAAAATAAACGTTTCAAAGACTGCAGTAATGGTATGTCATGTGTTCTCATCTGAATGAAGTATTGTTTGCCATTTAATTTCAGAAAATAGAAAATAATGATCTAGAAAGAATGTAACTTCCCTCACAAGTGTTTAAAATAAAATGTCTTATATCTTCACAAAGGAAACATGTACAGACAAGTATGCTGAGATGATACTTCTGGGAACTTTTGTCCTATTCACAAAACTAAAGCAAAAGTATAATTAGGGAGGAATACTACAATTAAATACTACAATTAAATTTGATATTTTAGTGAAAAATTTATGACAGGTACCTTATCTCCTTGGCAATGGGGGTTTTCACTTACCATTCAGTATATTTTTCAGAACCTAGTCCAGCATATTTTGTTTTTAAACACCTCAAGAACTTGGCCTTCCTCTCCTTCCCTTAGGAAATTATTCTATCATTTTGCCCAGAGATAGGTTATGATTATCACTATCAAGTGACAATATTTGCAGGTAGAACATTATACTCTTTTTTAAGACCTGAAAAAATCTCCACAGAAAGATAATCGAAGTGTAAAAAAATCCTCTTACATTTAATCTTTCATGGTCAGGCAAATAAAGGAACTGAGACTGAAAACTCAAGATATTTATCATAGCTGCCTTACATCTTAAACCCAATCATAGTGCAGTCATGCTTATTCACTCTAGCTAAGCTTTTTAATTTACTTTGCATCCATAATCCAGCAAACCTGAACAATTTAGAGTTAAAGACCAGATCAGTGATATCAATTTATTTTACGTTTACTTTATTTGCCTTACTTTTCTATAACTTATTTATAGGCTATGTGAAATGTCATATGCCATAGTTTATTTATGAAGGTGTTGCTTCATAGTTATGCAAAGATTTTTAACAAATATAAAATTACAGACTATCTATCTGTTACAAATTACACGACGTATGAAGAAGGTCTTAGCCAGTGGTTTGTTTTTCTTTCAAATGGCTGACAGGGTAATGGATCCTGTCTGGCTGCACGCACATGTAAGACTGTTCATGAGTACAAGACTTTATAAGGCAGGAAGCTTGGTCACTGAATAACAGGGATTTTGATCTAAATACCTAGCAGTTAAGGGCAATGTATTTTACACATTTTAGATATGTTCAAATGCATGCATTATTAATGGATGCTGTACCAGAATTAATATCCTTGTAAGTTCTTTGTGAATATTTGTTTCTGTTTCTTCACAAAGCAGAAAAATTTGGAGTGACAACTTTAGCTTTTTCTGATGATAGCTGAAGTAAACATCCAGATCATTTAACTTTCAGCCTGTGTTCTTTATAAACTAAAAAACAGACAACTGTTTAACACTTGAAAGATCTCCATCTACCTGAGAGATTCTAAGTCCTCTTTTACAATCAGTACAAAAAAAAAAAAAAAAACAAAAAACCAAAATTGTATTTACTGATGGAACATTTCCAAATCCACAGGGAGTTTTCTCCATTTTTGTGGTTGTGAAATCTAACTCCTGACTTTGGGTTGTCACACAGGAGGGAGGAGTCAGGAGCCAAAGGTAGACATGGGACTATCAAGTCCATGTCTGGAGCAGAGAGCTCTGTTCTGCAGCACTCAGCAAGTAGCAGGGATGGAATGGAGATGGTGACTAGGGCCAACCCAGAATCTTCTAAGTACCCAGGAAAGCAGTGGTGATGGAATGGTTGAGATCCAGGGTGGTCCCAGAGTCAGAACACACTCGAGGCCCCACACATAGAGTTGAAGTTAACTTGTGCTACAAGACTTCTGGGAGACATGAGATCTTTTTTCAGGGAATCAACTCTAATGAGTATTGGGGTTTTTAATACTAATTTTATTAGTTTTTCTAGTGTATAACTCAGATCTTCCTTGATACGAGTTAAACTAGCTACTTCTTATCCCAATCATCTTGTTACACAGAAAAGAGACTATCCCCTTTCTGCTTGAAGCAGCTTGTTACATATTCAAAGACAGCCATCCTGTCAAACGAAATAAGCCCATGTATTGCACTATTTTGTGTTATGGCATCTTCTGTTATCTTTTTCACTTATTCCTTTTGATGGTACCAGAAACAAGCAATTATCAAAAAACTAAGCAGGGATAAGCAAGAGAAGGAATTAGTCAGTATATTTCGCAAACTTAACTTCCATTTATATATTAATATATTAGTTACATTTTTTCATTTTGGATTGTGTATTATTGTGGATATATGTTTATCTTGACATCCAGCAGGCAGATTTCTTTGCACCTGCACAGAATTCTTTGTACCCGTCCCTGACCCTGTCTTGCACTGTTCTTTTTATTCCAGTATTAAGACTGAAAGCACATAATCAGATTGAGCTTTGATTAAGCTGAATAAACACCTTCCCCTCTCCATAGAAGATTGTGGTCATGTATTAGTAAAATAAAAATAAAAAAATTATAGAAATAAATCAAAGATGTAAAAGTGTAAGCTTTTATGAGAAGAAAAACTAAGTATTCTATAGGGAAGATAAATAACAATGGTTATTAAAATACTTAATTAAAATGAGCAAACTTGAACTGATGTAGAAAGAATTACTACAGTTTGGAAATAAACTCCTGCTTCTTTGTTTTTAGCTAGTAAGCTCCATCTTTGCTGAAGAGAGAAATGAAATTAAAAGTAAAACTGGAGTGATATATCAGAGTTCCAATCTTTCATTATGAGGATGTTTATATAGGTTATTCTCCAGTCATGTATATCAGAAGACTGTCATTATTTCAGTGTATGCTCACCGACCTCTTTTGTTATGAGATTATTTGTAAGTAGAAATTCATGCCTCATGTATAACAGTACTGTTTTAATCCCAATCAAAATCAACCAGTTTGAAAATCAAATAAAATTCTTACATTTGAATTTTTCAAGTGAAACTGTTTGAAAATATTTTTTTTTTGTTGTTGTGGTTCTCAATTGCTTCTTCTTTTCCTCTAAAAAACCATGTTTCTTCAGATGTAACTTCCAAGAAGGAGACAATTGCTTTTAGGGACGGATTGAAATTAGAGGACAAATCAGTATCATGGTAATAATGGAGGTCCTTCTGAATAAAGAGAGAGAAGTTGGCATTTGGCAACCAGTATAAGATCAGATGTTAAAAAAGAAGTGTATGGAAGGTAGAATCTGAGATGTGCCACCTGAGAGTAACACAGAGACTTTACTCAGACGTGCAGAGATGGAGTTAGCCTTAGGAGGGAATGTAAGAGACTGCAAGAAGGGCATTCATAAATATGAAGACATAAATATGAAGGCAGAAAATGAAGACTAAAGTAATTAGGACAAAGTTCAGTAGGATGAGGGACACAGAGAGAAAAGATACAGACAATTACTTTTTTCATAGAACAATAGGAAAGTCCAGGGATGTCCTGGTCAAAGGGACCTTGTAAATCTTGCAGTATAAATCTTGAATGGACAAGGCCTTGAGTAACCTTATCTGACGCTGAATTTAACTGTTTCAGATGAGGCTTGCCAGCTGTCTTGCAGAGGTTCTTTCCAGCCTATATCTCCATCCTACTTTAATTCCATAAATTACATTCTTTTTTTTTTTTTTTTTTTTTTTTTTTCCCACTGATGGACAGAGCATTTTTGTTAAGTAAACAAAGTTTCCAGAGATGCTGTATATGCAGTTGACCTCACATGTGTTTACTACTTCCTTGATATGATTTCCAAAATCTTCCTTATTGTAATCAGTGCTTTTCCATGCATGTTTCTTTTTTTTAATCTCTGTCTGTAACATGTAAATAATACTAAGATATCTTTTATTGTAACATTCTAAAAAAAAAAGTAACTTCTTATTATACGGTCTAAAAGGGATGAATGAAAAGGTTACGGTCTAGTGGAAATTTATCTTCTGATAAAATAAATTAACACATCTGTTGGCTCACAATTCAATAACAGTGTTTATCCTTGTTGTCCTTTTTCAAATAAATCTTTATTAACATTAACATTTAGTGGCAGCTCTTTAAGACATCAAGGTCAGAGCTTTTTAGATAAAGAGTGGTAGTGAAAGCAGCTGCATTCCCTAAGCTATTTGAATAGCTTTTCTTCAGCATATAGCATTTTGAAAGCAAAAGCAATTTATAAATTAATGCCAAGGTTACTGAACCATTTAGTGGTCTAAGAGCCTCTGCAAATTCCAATTACTTTACTTTCACAAATTTATTCCATAGTTGTTACTATGGAGTCAATATAGTAAAGTTCACTGCAGTCACAGGAGGGTTAGGTTTACCTTTCATTATCTTCACCATTCATGAGTCGTATAGATTAATTTAACGGTAGCATAATATATTTGTGATTGGATGCAGGACTGGGTGGATGAAGGGCATGCTGCTACATTACTTGAAATATATGCCAAGTCTCAGGCTAAGACCAGTCAATGGAGAAAGTAACCTGACTTATACACCAAAGTCTACTAGGGCAAATGAATCCAGAAATGTTTTCTTTGTTAATAACATTTTTTTTTACTTCCATATAATTAGATATTTTACTGTAAATTAATCCAACAACCTTTCAGCATTATGACCTTAGTTACTGTGAGATGTAATTCTCTCTTTTCTATTCTAAAGTATCAGAAACCATGGAAGGGGAGGTATTTGAAAAAAAACCCAAACAAAACAAAAAAGCCAACCAAACTAAAAAGAAAAACAAGGAAAAAAACAACCAAGCAATCCCCAAACAAACCAAACAGAAGCACCCTTTGGGGTTAATTTGTGCTAAGGAGTCCTACTGTAATAGTTTCACTGGGGTACCTCACCTGGAAAGCCATGTAAAACTTAAGACATAGGTGCATTGCACTGAGTCGCTTCTGACTGTGTTTCATGGGAATCAGCCCACTGAGAGGAAGTCTTTGAGAGATGAATGAAATCCTCTCTGGAAGGACTGTCAGGTAAAGAAGAAATGCAGTGAGTTTTACCTAAAGGCTGGAACAGTTGCTCAGAACTCATGGAATATGTATGAAATATATAAACTTCCTGTTCCATAAGAAGGGAGAATGTGTTTTGCTCTGAGCACTCCATATATTTTGTTCATTTTTTTTTCATTTACCAGTGAGCATAATGAGAAGAGTAAGTCACTAAATGTTATCTTAACTTGTTGGTAACTTCAAATTAGAACAGTGTTATGCTACTAAGAGCAATATAACATGTCTCTCACAGTGCACAAGTCCACAATTAAAATGGTAATTAACACTTTTATTTATAAGGAACAAGGTTATTTGGTTATAAACCCATTTTCCTTGACTCCCATCAGCACTGTGGATTGATCAGTCAGAGTAACAAAAAATAATTCAAGTTGCCCAAGGAATGATTTTATTTTACTCTCTCCATACATATTTGATAGGCACCACAAGGAAGACATTAGCCACATTAGTCAGAAACACCTTAAAATAAGTTTCTTTCTTGCTTTGCTCTGTCTTCTTGAAGAAACTGCAACTGAATCTAGCTTTTGCTCAGCACAGCCTGCAGAGTTTAGTTGGAGTCAGACCCCTTGTTCAGTTCTTCAGATCAGAGTAAATCCTTCCAGACCAATAGTAAATAATTAGTAATTCATAATATTCAGTTATAAAGAAATTATATAGAACATGTATGCTTTTTATCTGACTAGAGTGCTAAAAAGGAGAAAATGGAAGAGGCAAAATGCATATGTATAGATCATACACATACACACATGTAAAGGTACCAGTTTAATATATTTATTCTAAAATGTGTGTCTCAAATATTTATAAGATGTAAAATTATTTCTAAGTCAGCCTATACCTGAAGTTAGCAATATATGAAATGGAATTCTGCACTAGGATTTTTTCCTATCTATTTTCAAAACATTGTAAGAGAAAACTTTAAAAAATATATTTTTTTATGTATATCTATATGCATTTTAGCCACAATGGAGTGTATCTTTAATACAGAAAGTTGAAAACATATGGTAACATTGCTCTTCATGAGTTTCCAACAACCAGGGACTTATTCTAGCCATTAGAATATGAGGCATGTTTATACAGAGCAGAAAGAATCACAAAGAAAAGGGACATCAGCTAGCTACAGAGCTAGGCTTGCAAATGTGCTTGGAATAGCTGTGTTTTTGAAGCACTGAACCAGAAAAAGTGAAAAGGCATCTCTATTCTTTTTCTAATCTGAGATGGCTCGTGTACCACCAGACTATTACTTGCTACAACATTTCTTAAGATTTCAAGTAAATGCACCTAGTCCCTGTGTATCTGTACCATATCTTCAATGCTTATTGATACAAACCTCCTTATATTGAGCCACTGAGAACAAGAAAAGCATGATACATGTTTTATCTTTTATCATAAATATATAAGGTATCTAGTACGGGTTTATGAGCTCTGTTATTAATATAATGGTATGTTTTATAGTCTTTTCTTGTGTCCTGAAGACAACTGTCTTCTTACATACAATTTTTACCTCCTCAGGACAGTTCTGTACTTCCATTTCAAAATATGTGGGAAATAACAATCTTTGATCCCTAATATAATCAATACAATTATTGAATAATCGACATTTGCCCTCATTTTCATTTTACATGACAGTTTTACTCAACTTGTACATGCAAAAATAAGTTCTGTATTCATGGAACTGTAGAGTGGGTTTTCCTTTTTTATTTAGTTCCATAAGAGGAGTTGATAAACTCCCAGTAAAAAAAACAGAAAGATGGAAGAAAAATGTGGCTGTCTTACAGTTTTCTCACTAACTTCATTAGCCAATTATAGCCTTTTTTTTCACATGAGCTCTTAGAAACTGTTAACTTCCTAAAGTGTGGTTCAGAATAGATTAAAAGATTGAACCTCTGCAAAAAAAGAAAGAAAGAACAAACAGATAAATGAACAAACAACAAACAGAACAAACAAAACACAAGCAAATCAACAATATCTGCAATATCTGCAGCAGATATTAGCTCCTACCTGTTTTAGTGGGAACACTATATTCAAGGGAAATGTACCCTACTATCAGATTCAGAAAAAATTCAGACTGATGTTGCAAATTGAAATAAGGTAATGTAATTTGTAGATATAAGATAAATAATTTTAGAGACTGCTATTTTGTGACATTTTATACCTTCAGTTTCTCCTAAATTTTTCTCAGTAAATGATCCTGAGGTGTAGTTCAGAGGGCCATAATGACATAAAATGATCTGAAAATTAATTCTAGTTACAAATGTTAGCAAGATCTCTAGTGAGATATCTTCACTTCTTGATTGAAAGTTTGAAAAATCATAGTGGTGAACAATTACAAAAAGGTAACTGAATTAATTTCCTTGAGAATAACATACCTGTATGTGTATACAAAATCTGACAGTACATAGGGAGATGGCTGCTAACACTAAAAGTCTTTTTGTTTTTATGTCTTTGAAAGGTCACAGCTGCCAGGGTAGATTCCTGATGACTGCAGGTAGACAAATTTCATACTCATCTTCAAAAAGGGACAAGAAGGTCTGGGAAACTACAAGCTGGTCAGCCTCACTTCAGACCCCAAGAAAATTTTGGAAAGAGTCCTCTTGGAGAACATTTTTGATCACATGAAGCAGAAGGTGACTGGGAAGAGCTAGTGTGGCTGTGCCAAGACTAAATCACACCTGATCACTCTGCCTTCCATGATTAAATGAATGGATCTGTGAGAGCAATAAATGTTACTTACTTTGACTTTAGCAACACTTGAAAATTTCTAGTTCCTCAGAACTGGAGTTCCTCAGAAGACTATTGTGTGACTTCTGTTATTTTATCTGTGACCCAGAAGAAGAAATACAGTGTATGTTAATTAAGTCTGAGTACAACACCAAACTGGGAGAAACTGATTATACACTAAAAATCAGGATTGATTTTCAGATGCATCAAGGCAAATTAGAGGAATGAGGCAGCAAACACGTTAGAAAATTCAGTGACAACATATGTGAAGTTCTGAATTGGGGATGGATTCGCTCCTTGTAATGGATCAGGCTGGGGATTGACTGACTAGGGACCAGCTCTGCCAAAAAAGAACTTGAGGTCAAGGTGTCAACAGCTTGGCTTGGGAGCAAAGAAAACCAACAGCATCCTAAATATTTTCAACAGGAGCACAGTACAACAATGCAAGTGATTATTTTCCTTTGCACATCACATGTGAACATCACATCTGAAATGTGAGGGCCATTCCAAGCCTACCCATGCAACACTGAGTGCTTATAAACTTTATATGTGTGATGGTTAGTGCTGATAAACTCTTTTAGAAGGAGGATCAGGGAGTTGGGGTTATTCAACCTGAAGAAGAAATGGCTTTGGGACCATCAAAGAGCAGTTCCTTAGCATCTCTAAAGGGGTCAATAAGTCTCTTTACTGAGATTTACAGCGAAAGAATGAGAGACAGGTCACACATTAAACCAGATAATTGCACTTGAGATAAAGGGGAAAATATGGCACTATGAAGATAATATATCACTGGAACATCCCAGACCTCAAAAGATTGTGTTTTCTCCATTCCCAGAGGTTTTTAAGACTAAGCTCAACAAAGACCTGAGAAACTTGATCCAGCCCTAGAAATTAACCTATTTTGAGTGGACTAAACACTTCCGGGTGTTTTTCCAGACTGAATTATCCTATGATAATACATGAAAGAAGAGATGTCATATGTTGTATTTTTCACGGGTTTTGTGTTACAATAGACTTATCAAGAAAAATAAAGCTTTTTATCACAAAATTTAGGGTAGATGTCTATTACAAACAGCAGTCCATTTGGACTTCCTCTAGAGTATTTAATTAATTTGACCTTTAAGTATTGGTGCTGGCTTTACAGGAAAGAAGTTACACTATGCTTAAGACATAGTAACAAAAAAATGTGATATGATCTTCCCTTCACTGTTTTAGACAAGTTTTCAGAATTTGTAATCCTAAGTATTTATAGGACATAAAAAAACTTTTCAGTTCTGGATTAACAGTCTCCATCTGTGTGAGATGAATGCTGAATGACACTTCATCATCTTGACACATGAACAAAAAAAACAAAGGGTTTCCTCTTGGCTGTAAAAGATACAGATGGAAGGTGAATGTAGCATCTGCAGAGGTGTTACAAAGTCTATGTATAGCTCAAAAAAAAATTGCTGCTCCATAGTACTGAAGAACTCCTCACCTGAAAAAGAGGGCCTGAGGTCAATTGTCCCATTAATCCTCTGGAAGAACCTTATAACTTAACTATTCACATTGCATAAAAATGGATTTTTTTTTTTTTTCTTTTTTTTTTTTCACCTGCCTTGGTAGGTATCTTTGCTGTTATAAATGCCCTAAGCTGTCTGAAAAACACTTGATTTTCTGTTGACTAGAAGAGTCAACAGAACACTTGATAGTAATTTTTTAGGTTTATAGGAAACTTCTGTCTTATGGTACCTGAAGCTTTTTGGTTCCGAGAACTTATAATTTAATTGAGAGGTTAAGTTATGGATTTTTTTCTTGTGTACAATATGTATGCAAAAGAGGTTTCTTTAAATGTGATTTGTAGATTATTTTTCTTAGGTGTGAAATTTCAACACATTCAAAAAAGGAAATGTCTGGTTTTACATTATTTTAAATGAAATTCTAACTTCAATGTGTTCTTTACTATAAGATTTAAATATTTATATTTTTCAAAGCCTTTAGTTAGAATGAATTAATGTTAAATTGCCTCTACTATATGCAACTCTAGCAGAGCTAATGGGTCACATTCCTACAAATATCCACAAACACTTCTCTGTGTAAAGACCAAGCAGGCAGACAGTACTTAGACACTTGTACATTTTGAAGTCTTCTGCTCAGACTTCCTGGAGTAGGTCATTTCTGGCCTCAAGGTTGTGATTGGTACCAGTACAGTATCTACATGAAAGATGTGTGTGTCTGTATGTGTGTTTATGACAGAATAGAAATTACTGCCTTGCTGGTACGCTCATCATGATTAGCAAGAGATTCTGATTTTATGTCTTTGATTGACATGGTTCAAGAGTCAAGGACTCTTGTGGCTACCTTACTTCTAAATCCAGAGCTTAAAAGAAGCTGGTTTTATATTTTGGTTTTTGTATATAAATTAATCCTGAGTTACTTGAATTCTGTAGCACCAGAATCTGCACTTATTCTAATTTGTGTAAAGTTTAGGTACCCATTCAATTCTTCATGCTCACCCAAGCTTCACATATATGCAAATACACTTAGAATCAGTGAAGTTATGACTAACTGTAGTCATCCTCCTTCAGTTAGTACACTGTGTCTACAGATATATTAAACTAATACTAAAACTCTATATATCTGTTGTTAAACAGACAGGGCAGCAGTCCAGAGCTAGGTGGTGATGAATGAACACATCAGCCTTCCTCATATAAACTGAAATTTCGTGGCTGATTCAAAGTCCAGGAATGTTTCTTATCTCACCTCCATTGTAAGGCACTGAGCTTTTGTCTGGACTGGTCCTTATCTAGCCCAATGATGTTCAGCAGGTCATTTGCCAGGTAGCTGTGGCTATCAGCTCACTGCAGGCTTTATCTTTGCAAGACCCCTCACCTGACTTTTTCAGTCACTGTGCTTGTCAGGAGCAACATTTCATTTGCCAATTGTTGTTTGAGGCAAAGATAATTCTGATGAGTGGAATCTAACAATGGGTTTGTGACCTCCCACTAAAAAATATGTATTCACAATGACATATTACATATTTGAACTCTCCTTTTTTAATTGACTTTTCATAAACACCTTGGAAATACTTTGTGGGTATCTAGAAACCACTGGAAGAAAGATTCTGTAGGTATACTATCATCATAAACTGGTCTGTTCAATTGTTTGAAACTAGTTAGATAAACTTGACTGAGGAAGATAAGCTGAATGATTCTGTCAAAAGCTGTGGGAACAAATTACTAGTTAGCACTCAGATGCTTCTTAAAAATTATATAAGCAAGAAAAGAAGAAATATTGGCTACCTTCTCTGTTCCTGTATTTTTCAATTACTTTAAACTGGACTTCAAATGAACCAGGCACGGATGTAGGTCAGGCTCTTCATTGCCTCTTGTAAGACTACGACAAACTATGATGTGTTTATTACAGAACACATTTTTTTTATTCACAGATGCTCTCTCGTTGCTCTCTGTGTAACCTGGGAATAAATGAGATTTCTTAAAGAAGATTCACCACAGGTTTTGACATCATTATTTTTCCCTGAGAAGATGCAGACAGATCAATGTTACAGACAGACCATTTACTTCAGAAGCTTTGTGTGTTTTTAAGATTGCGAATCATCTATTGATTTGATTATGAGTCCACCATAGACCCTGTACCCTGTGAAAAAATATCCAATTTGATAAACTAGTCGGAGGGGTACACAGTCAGAATAGCACAGAAGTTACAGAGTCTTCTGTAATATTCAGAACTATCCAGAAAAAAAAAAAAAAAAGGATCAGAAAACTGTTATTTCTCTCTAAATCTCATCTACTGGGAAAAGCAGTCATGAACACAAAATAGAGTTTGATGTAGGAATTGCCTTTTTACTTACTGAAGTGTTTGTTGGGGGGGGGGTTAGGTCTACAAATGTGGTACAGAATACTTGTAGGTACTGCCAGATAGAGATCATGAAGTGCCTTTGAAAAAGTAAACTTACCTAACTTTTATTGTCTTTAGCTGATTTCTACATATTATCTTGTTACTGCTTTACAGACAGTGAAGAAAAATGCCCTTCTGTGGAATCTCATAAAGCACATTTCTGAAAAAGTTCATGAATCATTCCATAATATGTCCTGTTTATCTCTATTCCTTTTACTGAAATCCTAAACCAATTTTTTTTTTCAGACTTCTGGGCATGAATCAGCTGCCAAAATCTAAGAATCTAAGGCCACAGTATAATTTTAGATGAGCAGTTATTACACAAACCTGAGAAAAAAACCATTTTCTTTTTGATGAACACATAGAAGCCAGGAAGACACTACAGTGCCTAAAATGCCACTAGCAGTACAAATATAGTCAAGGGAATTACATCTACGTAATCAGGTGATCTAAATCCCTAAAAGGATTTATTTAAATGAGGAGGTTTTGATGATCATAGAATCATACAATCTGCTGAGACATAAGGGATGCATCAGGATCATCAAGTCCAACTCCTGTCTCTGTGTAGGGCACCCCAAGAACCATAACATATGCCTGAGAGCATCATCCAAACACTTCTTGAACTCAGGCAGGCTTGGTGCCATAACTGCTTCCCTGGGGAGCCTGTTTCACTGCTCAACCACCCTCTGAGTGAAAATCTTTTCTTTATATCTAACCTAACCCCAGGACACCTTCCTACCATTCCCTTGGGTCCTGTCGTGAGTCACCAGATAGAAGAGGTCAGAGCCTGCTCCTCTTCCTTTCCTAGTGAGGAAGAAGTAAGCTGCACGAGGTTTCCTCTCAGTCTTCCCTTCTCCAGGATGAACAGACCAAGTGCCTTTAGCTGTTCCTTATGTCCACTAAACCAAAAAACATGTACGAGTTAAGAATATGCACGTCCTGTGCAAGGATTATATAATAAAAATGTGAATAAATATAATAAATGCCTTCTTGTATTAAAAGAAATTAAATTCTGGGTATTTTGTGTTATTCATCCCTTAATTTCCATGAAAAAGAACAATTGGTCCAGTAGTTACTTTTCTAGTTACTTTTCTAGAAGGATAAAGGCTGTAAAGATATTGACAAACTACTGATGACACTCATGCAACAGTGTGGCACAGATATAAACTTGATACATTTTTGGTAATGTCTCTTGAATTTTAATAAGATAAGTGACTAACAGACAGCAGCAAAGTGGTGCTTGAAAACAACTTCTGAAAACTAGCTCAGGAGTGTAAATATCTACAAAACAAATTAGTCAAAGCAGCAGTTGTTGTGTCGTGTGTATATTCTGAAAACAAAACAAAAACTTTAAAATCACCTATTCTAAATACATTTTGATCCTTCACAGCTTTATGACTATATGTATTTTGTTCATTATCAAACATCTGAGCTTTTAGTGGTAATATATAATTTGCCATTAGTCTGTGTTAAACAGCTATTTTGTTAGGGTTACACATATTAGGAAAAGAAATCTGTCGTATAAGATCATAATGAAACTTAGTAGTTTGAAAAGCAGAATGTAATGAGAAAGAAAATTGTTTCTTTCACATAAAGAAATAAATTATTAAATTGTGAAAATCCATTGTTAGGGATGGTTCCCAGAGGTATCTGGTAAACAATTTGCTGCGAATTTTTCTTAAATAATTCCTACACAGAGCAAAATAAAAAATACTTGTAATTATTTTTAATTAAAACAAAAAGGAAGAATTGAGAAGATAAATGAAATGAGTTATCTAAGACATTAACACTGAAGAAACATTTTGTGCTTTTGCAGCTCTTTTACAATGGTGTTCTTCTGTGTCCATCACTACATTTTGATTAGAAAGGGTGAAGTACTTGCTAATTTCATAGTTAATAAATCTGAGCAAACATCCAGAGATCATTCTTGGTGACAGGAGCAAAGCAGAATCACACATTAATGCTTTCAAGAGGAAATAGAAGCTATGCTTTGATACAGGAGAGGATGCTTTAGGAGGTCTGATTATATTTACTTCTGGACTATGATCTGCACAGACTACTTCCAGCAAATAATTCTCAGTTTTGATTTTTCATATCTTGAAATCTGTTTACAGATAAAAAAGATTAATAAGAACATAATGTATACCTTAGATCACTAATCCATTCCTTAACCATTTTTACTTTCATTGATAGATGCTTAACTCTGTATTTTAGTGAACTTTCCTGTTTAATCTGTGTATATGTGTGTATAAACAACCATATGTACATATACTCCTATGTATATCAGTTTATACAATAGTTTTTATATATATATATATACATCTATTAATACATATATTTATTATTTGTCATTATATATCTATAGAGATATTTTAACTTTTAATTAATTTAATGACTAGATTAAAAAGAAGAAGGTGTTAAATACCTCAGCCTTTTCTTCATTTTTGACAACTATATTCCCGCCCATGTCCAGTAAAGAATGGATGTTTTCCTTGCCCCTTCTTTTGCTGTTAATGTATCTGTAGAAGGGCTTTTTGTTATCCTTCACAGAGGTGGCGAGATTCAGTTCAAGTTGTGCCTTTGTCTCTCTAATTTTCTTTCTACACAACCTAACTATATTCCTAAATTCTTCCTGAGTAGTTAGCCCTTTTTTCCATAATCGATAGGCTCTCTTCTTTACCCTAATTTCTTTCAAAATCTCCCTGTTCAGCCAGACCGGTCGTCTTCCCCACCAGCTCGCCTTTCAGCACACTGAGACAGTCTGCTCCTGTGCTTTCAAAACTTGCTTCTTGAAGTATGTCCATCCCTCCTGGACCCCTTTGTTTTTAAGGGCTGTTTCCCAGGGTACACTCTTAACTAATCTTCTGAATAGGCCAAAATCTGCCCTCTGGGAATCCAATGTAGAGGTTTTATTAACAGCTCTCCTTGCATCTCTGAGTATTGAAAACTCTATAATTTCATGATCACTGTGTCCCAGACGTCCATCGACCACCACATCTCCCACCAGCCCCTCTCTGTTTGTGAACAGGAGGTCTAGCGGGGCTCCATCCCTGGTAGTCTCATTTACCAGTTGGAGCAGGAAATTATCCTCTATACACTCTAGGAATTTCCTAGACTGCCTCCTCTCTGCTGTGTGCAGTTCCCAGCAGATGTCTGGCAGGTTAAAGTCACTCACAAGAACAAGTGCTGACAATTTTGAAACATCCGCCATCTTCCTGTAGAATAACTCATCTTCCTCATCCTCCTGACTGGGTGGTCTGTAACAGACTCCCACCAGGATATCAGCCTTGTTGGCCTTCCCCCTGATTCTGATCCACAGGTACTCAACCTTATTGTTGCTGATTTCAACTTCTACAGAGTCAAGAGACTCTCTAACATACAGTGCTACCCCTCCACCTCTCCTACCCTGCCTGTCCCTTCTGAAGAGCCTGTACCCACCCATGGCAGCACTCCAGTCATGGGAGTCATCCCACCACGTTTCTGTGAGAGCGACTACATCACAGCTTTCCTGCTGCACGATGGCTTCCATCTCTCCTGTTTGTTGCCCATGCTGTGTGCATTGGTGTACATGCACTTCAGCTGGGCTGCTGATTTGTCTCTCAGCTTGGGCTGTCCACCCTTGGGCTCCTTTCTGGAGAGCCCGGTTTCAACCCCTCCCCCCTTCAAACCTAGTTTAAAGCCCTCCTTATCAGCCCCGCCAACTTATGGGCTAGAGTCATAGAATCATAGAATCACAGAATTGGCTGGGTTGGAAGAGATCATCAAGTCCAACCCTTTACCCACAACCACTGCGGTTACCAGACCATGGCCCTGCTAGACAGATGAAGCCCATCTGTCCTTAGGATCCTTAGGAACACACAGTCCAAATAAAATGAGAATTCAATACCAGAAATTTGGTTGTAGGACTGTGGTTTGCAATGGATATCAAACTGAACCAGCTTCATCTTATTTAACCTCACATGAAACAAATCTGTGTTTCTATTAGCTATGCGAGATTCTATTAGCCCTCTGACTTCAGTCAGAGCTGACAGTATCCCAGTGAAGTAATTATCCTCACTCTGCTGAAAGAACAGAAGCAACTGACTGGGGAGAGACGCTGCTGCTGAGGCTCAGCATCACTCACGCAGCAGGAGTGAGGATGAAAGGCACCAGGCAACATCACAGAAGCCACTCAGCCACCAGGTCAAGATAAGAAAAGAAAAACTGTTGCCAACAATTCCACCTTTCCCTGAGGAATAAAAGAGCAGCCCTAGATAGCTCTCAGGAAGGATGACAAAATCTGGGAGAAATGAAGACTGTAGAACACCTACACTTGGACTACAAAGAAAAGGAAAAGCTGAATATGTGTTTCAGCCAATAATCTACTGCCTCAGGGTGCCAGGCTTGTAAACTGCATACTGAAATTGCTAGGTATGTATATTATTTTAAAGAGAGTATGAAAGAAATGTTGAAAATGAGAACGACATCCTGTATATTTTAAGGGATAACCATAAATCCTAAGTAGTATTCTCTACTAAGAATCCTAAGAAGTATACTCTAAAATATGTGTAAAAACATATACTATAATATGCAAAAGGTTTTACAGAGAAAAAAAATGTGCTTTTTTATATCTGAGGATTTATTTATCCACATTACAAAAATATTTGGTATTGCCATGTAGGAAATGTACAGCTGAATCAATAGGTATCGATGATTTATCTTCAGGAAACATTGAACTGAAAACATATACTGAATTATCAGTATAGTAAATTTTAGTGTTTGCAGCATTATGAACAAATAAAGCCCCTGTAATCTAATAAGGAGGCAAATAAAGTGAAGAAACTTAAGAATGACTGGTACATAAATTATTTGAAAACATCCCCAGTCACAGGGAATTCTATACAGAAACTAGTAATGATACAATACTGATTGTGAAATGAAATGTAGTGTCCTTCCCCTGGGGAGGAATAACCTCTTGCTCCAGAACAGGACGGATGCTTATGGCTGGAAAGGAGCTCTGCAGAGAAGGGCCTGGGACTGAAAGAGAGAAAATTTATGTTTCAGGACTCCTGGTGGACAACCTGAACAGGAGTCACCAAGGTGCCTTCATGGCAATGTCAGCCAACAGCCTCCTGGGATGTGGTAGGCAGCATTCCCAACAGATCAAGGAAAGTTATCCTTCCCCTCTGCTCTGTCCCAGGGAGACACTTCTGTGCTGCTGGCTACAGAGCTGGGCAGCTCAGTACAAGCAGAACACAGACTGACTGAAGTGAGTCCAGCTAAAAGCTACAAGGATGATTTCAGAACTGGCATAGTAGGAGGAGCTGAGAGAGCTGATGCCATTCAGACTGGAGAAGACTCAGGGGATCTTATTAATGTATGCAAATACCTGACTAGAGGGAATGAAAATATGTATGTCCCTACTGGGGGTTAGAGCACCCTTGGGATGCAAATGAAAAAGAATCATGTTTAATTTCCTCTTGTCCTGGTTGAAAAATGACATGTCTAAAAAAGAATACACTTAGCTTGCACAAAAATCCCTCTGCAATTTGAGCCTATGGAAGCCACAGGTGGATTTGTTTAGCCAAAACAAAACTACATTTCCAAATTAAAATAATAATGTAGATGCAACTTCATGTTTTTCCATTTATACTGTGATCCAGGGTGAATGTCAACATTTAATAGTCAGTGAAAAATGCAGAACACAAACCTCATTGTCACAGAGAATTTGTCACTGCCAGAAAATTATATCAGTATAAAACAATCCCAAATGGTCTGAACTATCTTAGTTGAAAGAAGGAAATGTGACACTTTCGTGAAAGAAAATCAGAAAAAAAATTTCACTCCTCATATGCAAAGAAGGAACTGGAGCGTATGTGTACCCTTGGTGATGAAATGTCATACAAAGATAACTAAGCTGTCAGCAAGGTAGGACTAAATACCCAAAGCATAGCATCATGCTGGTAATGAGCTAACTTTGAGTCAAAACTCTCTCACCAATCCCTGCAATATTAAAAATTATTAATTAACTAGCTAATTTGCTGAGACACAGTGTGACTTGCAGAATTAAAGTTAGTTCACAATCAAACAACAGGATACTCTCTTCTTCACATTTGGCCCTTCCCAGTCCAAAGCTGTGCCTGGCAGAGGTAGCATATATACTCTGACTCCACACAGGAGAAAGGATGGCAGGTCCATGTGCTTCTTCCACAGACCATTTACCTTCCTGTTTTCCCCACTTTACTGAGATACACAGTACTGGATCATACACATTTACCCAGTAGTGGAGGGTAATGTCAGGGTCAAAGCTAGGCTAGGGCCAGTGGGTTGATAAAACACAAGGAAGCAATTCTGCTTTCACAGTGACTTCGCCACAATCATCAATTTTCTACCAAAGAAAATGCTATCTAGACATGCCAGTGATGGTGTTGAATTCCTTCTGGAGTTTGGAGTGCAGCATGTGCTGACCAGTGTTGATACTTCATTACACCCTGAGACTATACACAAAACAAATTACCTGAAAATGACATCATAGATTTTTGCCCATTTCCTGCATGTTGTGTCTTAGAGTTGGGACTATAAATATCTTTGAGATAGCAACCATCTTCTATTACACTTCTATGTAATGCCAAGCACAGTCATGTCCTGGGCACTTAGGGGCTCAATGAGAAGCTATTACACACTCTTTTATTCCACCCTTTTTTCTAACAGGGATGAATTTGATCCTGGTATTAAAGAACAAAGTAGAATAAAAGTAGCAGGGAGCAGCTACTTTTTGTTTTGCTGCCAGTTCCAGTAGCAGATCTGTTACATGTGACCTCATTCCTCCCACCCCTTTATCATAACCCTAAGCAAAAAGCATAAAAAACTGAAGATGACATAAAAAATTTACTAACAGAGACATAACTCATTATTATGCTTTTCTATTCCTGTGCTTTAATTTTCACTTTTCTCTCCCCTCTTTGGCCTTTGAATAAGTTTTTCAACATTTTGAAGGATTAAAGTACTGTTGAACACATAAGCCTCACACAAAGAAAGTCCCTGTAGCAGCAAAGGAAAATAATACAAAATTGATAGGGACTACACCAAGAAAAGAAAGTACCAGTGATGAGCCAGAAGGGTAATAAAATACAAGACTGGGAAAAGAAGTCAGTTACTATCAACCTTTGTTTACAGGGGAAAAAAGTAGCTTCAATGTCCTTCTTTGACAATCATTCCTTCACCAGCAAATAGATCTTGTTATCTGAAGAAATTTGACAAGAAAGAAAATGGTTTCCAGATATAAGTATTTTGAAATTAGGACAGCAACTGGTCTAATAATAAATCTGCATGAAATTCACAATACTCAGGTGAATTGCTTAATGAAAGGCCTATAAATTGGTGGTGCGGGGATACTGAGAAAAATACATGTGAACACAAAAAAACCCTACCCAAAAATCTCATTAAGAATGATTGTTTTTTTTTAAAAAACCTCATAAAGAAGGAAGCCTACAACTTTATTAGATTTCTGATCATACCAGAGGAATAAAAAATAAACAAACAAAAAAAAAAAGGAAATCAGGCTAACTGGTGGAAAAAAAGTTGAATTCAGGGAGAGTCTAGAATCAACAGAAACCATACTTTTAATAAGTATATGGTAAGAAAATATTTTCTAAAATAATTTAGTGCATAAAATATTATATAATTTTTGAAAATACAGTAAGATCAAAATCTATAAAAGGAAAGATTTACCAAGTGCTTAAGACAGTTTTTATGTGACCAAAGCTGAAGAAACACAGTTTGATACTGAAAGCCTTGAAAGTGCTCCTGCATGGCCATTGAAATGGCACACGAATTCTGAGTGCTGCCTCCTTTGCCCTGTGCCAATTTCTCCTCTGGCTTCCTGGGTGACAGCAGCTGCAGTGATTGGTTGAACAGCAGCTGGAGAGGCTGAAGGGTGATAATAATGTTTTCTTTACACTCCTACTTCTCCTAAAAATCAGCGTTCATTTAAATTCCTCAGCTTCAATTTAAGGTACAACATCTTCAAGACAAGGTTTCATTACTAAACACAAGGAAACAATCCCGTAAGACCTTCCCATAACACTTAGGAGAGGCTCAAGTTACTACAAAACCCTTTTTATCAGATGTGGAGAGCGTCTTTTTTGTGGTTGCTATGAAGTATGGTGAGCTGAAGTGGTTAAATCATTAACAAATTTGGATTCGTGAACATGTTATTAATAGGAAAATACAGTTAAAAATATATTAAATCTACTGGTTTCTGGGATTCAGGTCCTGCATCTTCTTTTGATATCAGCTACTCTGAATCGCTGTCTTTCAGATAGGTTTATAAACAACTGATTTGCTACTTACAAAAGAAAACATCTGCACAAAGGGGAACATGTCTCTCCAGAATGTTATAGTGCTTGAGAACCCCACTGATGAACACTGTTTCTGCTATGCCCAAGACTAGGAGCACAAGTTCCCTCTTTGGTATTGCTGACTCTTATATTTTAAATTTATCATCTATTATAAGGTGATTCCCTTACCTACAATTTTTCTGAGCACAGAGTTAGCAATGTAAGCAACTTCAGTTTCTTTTCTATTGTTGAGTCAGACTCTGCAGTGTGAGTTGCATTACTTCTGTTTCTTTAAAATCCCAAAGAGAAGAAAGGAGGAAATATGAAAATAAAATTATAACAGCCTCACGCTGAAAAGATAAGGAAGTAAAGGTATATCATATTAATGTAAGAATAGGAAAACACTCAAATGTTATTAAATTAGTGATAACAGAGGTGATAACAGAGGTGCCACAGGCAGAATATGTAGAAAGTTCATATTGGTATCAATAATAGAATTACCTCTGTTATAGTCCTCTATTTAGACATCTTGAAAGCTGAAGACAATTGCTGTATATACAGTTAATATAAAAGCAACTGAAGTTCAGGATAATATCCTTGATTATTTATTTTCTGACTAAACTGAGGGAAGATTTCAGTGTAGTTATTTTATTTTATTACCAGTAAAAACAAAGCCACTCTTGACAGAATGTGGGTTTGAACAAGTGGGGGTTTCTTTGACTTTCTTTAATTAAAAAGAAATAGACTGAACATCTGGGGGGACGGGTGAGAGGGGGGGAGATTTTTTTGGTTTCGGATATTTTCTTTAAAGAGGATTTTCAAAAGAATATGAAAACACGCATAAAAAATATGTTTATGCCTTGCATAAAAAATCTTGTACAGTATGACTGATTTGGACAGATAATTAAAAAGGGAAAGGAGAAAAAAAGCAGTCTGTTAGTTTGTTTATTTGTTTGTTTGCTTCTTTTGCTTAGTTTTCTTTTGTAGAGAGAATTCAGATGAGAACATATTACCCTGATATGTTATCACTATTAAAAAACAACAGTTATTGAATCTAGTTCAATGCCAGGGACCCAAAAATTGCAAGAATCAGAATTACTTCCAGAAGTCAGGAAAGTCAAGTGCCAAATTTTTATTGTTCTTTTGTCTGTGAGGTTCTTTTCTCTGTTGAGAAAATGCCCAACATAGCTGAAATACCAGCTCATGGCAAACATACATCCAGTTTCTCCTGCTAGTCTAAGGAAGTACATTTCAAACATTTTTTTTGACAAGCAAGCAAAATGTTAAAGGCAATCAGGTACAGTAGTTTATAGCCCCAAGGAACCTAAAGATATACTTCAATACTACTGCAAAAACATTACAGTGAGTCAATGGGGAAGTTTTTCCTACATTTCTTAGGATTTATCATTCTTGCCTTCAGGTAGTCACAAAGTTTATTGCAAATATTTAAAATAGAAAAAAAAATTAGTTACATATATTTTAATATTGATTATTTTCCCATAATTCTTTCCTATTCCTCATTATTCTGACTAATTTAATATTTATTTCTTAATGGCCATTTTTCTTACAGAGAGTGTTCAGTTCACAGAACGGCATTGCTAAAGGCATTTCTGATGTGTACCCGATTCTACAAAATCAATATGATACTATGGATTTTCTCAGGATTCTGTATTCTAGGTAGCAGTTGATCCCAATATTAAGAACCTTCTAGGATTTCTACAGAGCCCCAAATTCCTTCTGAGTAAGAGTGCTTATACAAAACTTCAGCAGTCACTTTGGTGTTTCAGTTTAGAGTATACCAAATGTTGTGTACAATGTTTACTGATATTCATTTACTTTCTCCCCTTGTCACCATTATGATTGTAAGAAAATGTCTGAACTGTTTCCTGGTTCTACCTCACAGACTGAAACAATGTATTTCAAACACAAAGGTAGCTGGATGCCACAAGAGTCATTTAGCACAAGCAGAATGTCCCTATGTGGATCTCTGCCTGCCTCAAGACATTTAATTTAATCTCATTATTTGCATTTACCAGTCACTGTTGTAAGGAATGGCCTTTCAAAAGGAATATTAGCGTGCTTCTATCAAAGGATTGAATTTGCTGATTTTTTAAATATAGACATAAGGATTTGCACGGAATACGTATTAAATGTAGTGTTTGCATCTGTCACACACTTAAGAAGTAAGATGTGGTTTTCATCTTATTTATATGCACATGCAATGTTTTTTTATCTTCATATAATAATTTCGACATTGATTTTGGCCTTTGCCTTTGTGCTTTGTTACAACTATACTTTTAATTTATAGCAGCCCTTTACAGTCTAACCCTTCTTAAATTATCATCAATAACAAAAAGTATCTTTAAAGAAGATTCTGTGCTGTTTTGAAAGATATTACGCTCTGACATTATTTGTGCATTGACCTATGGCCAAAGCTATACCTGAAAACTGTGTTTCAGGTTGGTTGATTCATTTCCCACCACTCCATAAACCTGATGGCTGTGCATGCCGGTTGGTGTGAATTCCTATCAATGCTTTATGAAGCATCAAAGGTCTGACTGCTGCCAACTTTTTCATTCTGTGAGACTCAGGATTTGGTATTGGATCATCAGAAAAGCCAAACTGCAAGGTAGGTAGTCTTTCCTTTCCCTAAGTGACCTCAGTATCTTTAAATTATCTTCTGACTCAGCAAGACCACTGTGAAAGCCTACCATTCTTCCTTTGAAAAAAATATTCTGTTTCATTGTGTTCACTCAGCCTAAATTATTCGTACACCATTTTGGTTTATATTATGTTATCCCTTTTTGTTTCTCCTGTATGGTAGTTAAAATTGTTATTCACACATTCTTATGTCATTTAAGTATTATATGTTTACATTAAAGCATAGCATCTAACAGTTTTTTGCTTGGGTAGTATAGATAAAGGTAATCAGAGAATATCTTTGACACCTTGAAGAAACAAAGCATAAGCAAATATTTTGTCCCCATAGCTCAGTGTTGGAAGGGAATTGCCTACACATCAAATTATGTTCTGTATATGAAGGCGGTTGTTCGTTTTTCCTGTAAACTTTCCTTTAAGTTAAAAATTTTTTGTCATCTCCACTTCAATTGTTCTTCCACAGGTATTTTCTCAGGTTTACTGACAGCTTCAACTGCCAAAGCTACAACTCTACCAAATCAAGCAGTTGTGCTGATGCAATTTTTTGTTAAGCTGTACTTTGGTCTAAATCAGGGAACTGGGAGGGGGTCAAGGAAGGGGCTGACAAAACCACTTGGTTATTTTCATCTGAATTAACTCCTTGATGTGGTTCCTTTTATCCCCTTACCAAAGTATTCAACAAAGAAGACAGCATATGAAAACAGATAACAAGTAGAGGAAACAGGAAAAATACTATATAGTGATACAATTTTTAATATCCTAAATACCATGAAAGGAAGCGTTTACTTAAGTATACTATAGTGCAGGTCACCTAGTATGTCAATATTTTTCAGTGTTAACTGCTAATTTCGCTAATTGAATTAATAATGACCTTTGCTCTATATTATTTAACCTTTACTTGCTAAACTCCAATGGATCAAAATAAAAAAACCAACAATCTTCTACCCATAAAATATAAAAAGATAAAGCAATAAAACTTTAAGAATAGACAAAGTTGAGTTAGTGACATCAAATGAGAGAAGGCAATAGGAATTAAAAAAACTGATAATGAAGAAGAAAGGAATAAAAGATAAATTTAGAAGTTTTAAACACTATAGTAAAATAACAGGTAGATATAGCCAGAATAGAATTCTTTGCAGTTTCAGAAATTAATCATAGAATAGCTCTCTTTAATAGTGGTTGAATGCACTCATCTGGCTTATATTATTACTAACACTGCCAATTTTTTAATTGGTGTTTATCTTCAGACTGAGATACATAAATTTAAGTTTACAACACAAGTGTCTGCATATCATGGTGTTATTTAATTGTGTAATCACAGATGTCTGGTTCTATTTCATGTGTCCAAGAATATCTGAAACTTCAAAATGTGACACACACACTGTAGAATTTATAGGTTGAGGTTCTGATTACTCAGTTGTCCTATATCCTTTTCAGTGTGAACTTTAACAGGTAAGCCGTAAAATCACTTGATGTTTTGGGCTGGAAGGCACCTTAAAAGGTGATATGTGCTAGCAATGTATGAAATAATTTTGTCTATCTGCTTTGGGATACCAATGCAGAATGACATGAACAATGTGATTACATGACAGAGAATATAATTCTGTTTTGCTGAAGTTTTTCTAAAGAGGCATTCAGTTATTAGACCATGCAGATAATAACAGTGTATTTTTGTTAAAAATAGGATTATGATTGTGACTACTCTGCAACAGGAAGTCTTTCTACTATGTTAGGGATTATTTTTCTGCTCAGAGATTTTTGCTAACAAATGTAATGAAGGGGACAATTTTTACAAAGACAGTATGTCAAGGTAATAAAATAATTTTATATTAGATTTAGAAAGAAAAATTATTCTTAAGGATGAAAAATAGTCTGCTTTTAAATTAAATTGACATTTGAATACAGTATTATTAAGAAACAAACCATGAACATGCATATTATTTTGTGTGTGTTTTGTTTTAAACACAAATAATATACTACATTCAACAGAGTAAGTAGCACACCGTGTATTAGTGTATAACTTTATGGAAACAAAATCATCACCTTAGTCATACAGTGCAAATATAATTATTAAATTGTTCAATTAAATAAATTCATCACTAATCAAAATCTGCTTATTACAAGAGAAAATCACTTTCCAAAGATCCAAACCTTGGGATGTCTAGATACAGAAGATGTATTTCACCTAAATATTTTCTATATGAAATGAATGAAATGGTTTCTTAAGTCAAAACCAAAAATAAAAACAGTGCTCAGATGTTCAATTCCTTAATGAAAGGAAGTAACAAAATATTGTCATCCGTCCTCAGTTTGTCTTATTGTCGTGACATGTATAGGGCACCCACGGAGACACAGATCAGAGCCCCTTGCTTTCTGAACTCCTTAGAAAGGAGCATAGGTGAAGCTGGATCCAACCTTATAGGGTCAGACCTGGCCCTCCCAGGGAGAGTGACTAAAATGTTAAGGTCTGAGGAAATGCTTAGCTGTCAGATACCCCTTGATTGGGTTAAGGTGAAGTGACACTCAAGGTCTGTATTAGAGCATAAGATTTAATTAGAATTATGGAAGAAATAATTCATAAGAGCTGTTACTTTGATTATTATACATGTTCAGGCTGTGCAATAATAAAGGCTGCTTATTTAGATCACAAAATTCGAAATATATGTGTGTTCACGAAGTGCAGCCTGGAAAAAAAATTGTGGTAGCATTGGTTGCTTAATGATTTTAGGAAAGAGAAGAAGAAAAGTCAGAGAGAAAGAAAGAGAAGAAAATAGAGGAAGAAAAGTCAGATACATATATATATATATATATATATCAGAAAATCAGCAGTCTTGGATCCATTATTGGGCCAGCCAGTGGGGAAGGGCTGGTGTCAATGGAATTCCCAAACCCCACCAATACAGCCCCTCATTTTATAGGTTTGTTTCACTTAGTAAGCATGGTTGAGATATATCAGATTGAATATCTGGAGCAGATCTCTGCCCACATCCTCCTCAGTCCTTTTCTCTATCATTACCTCCATACCCAGGCTGTGGGCCATATGCAAACCCTTATTGCTGTCTCCATACTCTCCAGCAGTCCCTTTGAAATACTAAAAAAGTGTCTGTTTGAGGGCTTTATAATGGTCCCTGAGGATCGGTTCCATGACTTATGATTGTCTTATTATTTTTAATCTTTTTTTTTTTCCTTTTTTTTTTATGTGCATATCATGACAATTTAACATCACTATAGCCTGATTCTTTTCATTGCTGGAGGTATGTTAATTGATAGCTTACTGTATCTGTCAAATAACTGCACACAGTCAAGATGTAAATGTACAAAGCACTTAGTTGTAGGGCTGTTTGTTTGGGTTTCATTTTTTAATTAACTGGGCAGAATTTTGTCTTTTACTGGGTCATGGAATATTAAGAATACTGCGAAGAACCTTCATTTTAGGGATGCAAGACTGTCAGGTAAAAGAGTACTCAGTGTCTTTTTGATCAAAAGCCAGCTTTCTGCCTCCTGAGCCAACTTTTCCATCTGCCTGCACCTGGAATTAATTCAGAATCCTTTGTTTATGAAAGCACAAGCTGTTGCTATTGGAAGGGTGGCATTGTCACATATTAATGATTACCACTTCAGTGAAGATTCAAGTGGGAGGAAAAGGTAGAATGGAATTGCAAAATTTCTTTATTATTATCATATATTATTTTTTATTTTTTTTATAAATTAAATCAAATCTTGATAAGCTGCAGAAGTAGAAGAGTAAATGATACAGGACAATATAAAGACTGCATGTAAGATTTTGCTTCTCATGAGGAAATAGCAACTAAAAATTCGAAAGGCACTAGCAGTGAAGCAATACATTCCTTCTATTATCATTGTAAACAGTGGTATTCAAACTGTTACAGTATTATTTTAAGTACAATTTCATGAATGCCATGCAAACAGGAATTACCTCTTGGATGCATATCAAAATTAGGTTTGGATTTTCAGAGTGAAGAAATGAATCTAATAGCTTGTGTACAACACACGGCATTGGATTGGTTTTGATATCATGTTCCTGACACTTACAGCACTTAAATCTCAGTGTCTCTACCTATAGATTTGACTGCCTCATAGGCATGAATGCCTCATAGGTATTCAGATCTTTTTTTCATAATGCCTTGAGTTTCACACCTTTTGTGAAGACTGCAAAATCTATTACTTGGCTCGATAAGAAGGAAGGCTGACTGAATACAGTGGGGGAGTTTCAGAAAGGCTGAAGGCACTTTCTTTTTTGTTTATCACTTACATTCAGAAATCTTGAAGGATCTTTTAAAGATTTTACTGTAACTTAGCATTAGACTGCAACATTTTTTACACAGACACAATTGCTTTAATCTAACTCCCTATTTGCCATAACTTTAATTTATTACATCCCAGTTCTGTGACAGTCCTTGAAACGCCTCCATCCTGTTTGCCATATGACTCATTCTCAACCAGTTTATGGTCAGAGAGTTATGAAAAATAGGATGCTTTATGAATAACATTATTTTGGGGGCTTCATGGTGTTACCTATGGCACTTTAAATATCCTTGTTTTTACAAGGGCCTCTGTGCTTAGACCCAGAGAGCAATTGATGGTTTCAGTAGCTCCTAATATCAGTTCTCTGCAATACAAAAAGGAAGTTATTTCCCTCCAAGGAATATCTTATGAAAAGTACTGACAAGGAATTAGACAAAAAAATAGGTCCTGGTAAGACTATAAAATAAGGAGCTTCAGCTCTGACAACAGTATACTCATGAAGGCCAGAGAGAGAGCAGGTTAGAAAATACAAGAACATCTTTTAGTTTTGCAAGGGGCCTCTAGGTTAAACAGCTCTCTGTCCTTAAAATAAAAACAGAGTTAAAGTTCCTCCCACTGAATTACAGTTGACTAAATATCTAGGGTAGAAGCTCAGCCCTACTGGGACATCAGAAAATGTATGTCACCTCCCCCAAATTGTGCCTATCCTTATCTACAAGTGAGTATTGCATTCCATTTACCTTAGCTATCTGTCATACAGAGGAATGATTTGTTTGTGGGAGATTCCTTCCCCTTGTCTACACATGGAAGGAGCTTAGATCAGGAGCTCATTCTGAAGAGTTCACAGATGAACTTGAGCAAAAGTAAAGCAGGTAAAGCAGTTCCTTGTTTTCCAGTGTCCTTATTTTTGTCTCCTTCCCAGTGTAAGTATAGGGATTATTACAGAGTCACAGAATCACAGAATCAGCTGTGTTGGAAAGTACCTCTACCTCATCACGTCCAACCCTTAATCCACTGCCACTATGGTTACCAGACCATGGCACTGAGTGCCACATCCAGTCTCTTTTTAAATATCTCCAGGGACGGAGAGTCCATCACCTCCCTGGGCAGCCCATTCCAATGCCTGATCACCCTCTCCGTCAAGAAATTCTTTCTAATATCCAACCTAAACTTCCCCTGGAACAACTTGAGACCATGCCCTCTTGTCTTGTTGAAAGTTGCCTGGGAGAAGAGCCCAACCCCCCCTGGCTCCAGCCTCCTTTCAGGGAGTTGTAGAGAGCGATGAGGTCTCCCCTGAGCCTCCTCTTCTCCAGGCTGAACACCCCCAGCTCACTCAGCTGTTCCAAGCAAATATTTTGAGAGCATTTGAACATTAAAAACCATGTTAATTCAATAATAAGTAATTTAATTTATATATATTTCTCTCAAATATTTATTGAAATACGTAATTTTCATTTTTATATCTTGACATTAGATTCCTCTTATTTATGAATTTTTAGATTTTATCTTCACACAAAATTTAATTATGTGGTAAATAAATTTATACATTGCACTATATCTGAAAACCATAAAAATTAGAAAATGTCTTGGAAAGAGATGGTTTTAAGATCCTAATATGGATTAGTTATATAAATCAACTGTATATGCAAATTTCATATTCTTCTGAAAGCATGACTTATTTTCTATTTGATTCACAATGTTCCTATGTAAATTCATAATTTCAAATATAGTAAATATCCTGCACCTACATCAATTTGCATCTCTAAAATCTTTCTAAAATAAACTATATTTTTCAGTAAATAATTTGACTTTCAACAGATTCTGGTGGACATTAAATCACAAGATACCAATTCTTCTCCATATATTTTTCTAGATGCTGAAATGTCTGCACCTATGTAAATGTCTATAATTATTTGCATGACACCCACGTAACTGATTGGTAAGAAAAAAGATTTGTGTGAAAAATGCAAGCTAAAAAAACATAAGTAAGAAACAGGAAATATAATGGCTTTGAGGGTTTGCAGTTGATAAAAACTAGAAATAAAACTAAAGAGGTTTTTTTGATTCCTCATCTAGTTCTTTTCTCCAAACACAAACTAAACCCTCCATAAGGAAAAGATAAACAATAGTTTCTGTGAATTTCAGGGACAAAAAAAAAAAAAAAAAAAAAAAAAAAAAAAGACCAAATAAGTTATTCTTATGTGAAAATGTGAAAATGTAAAGACCATGGGTCCTTATTATGGTATGTAGAAATATAATCTATTCATTTGGTAATCTAATTGCCTTCAGATCTCCATCTCTTTGAATATGGGAAAACAATGTGCTTGATGTATACAGCCAGATGTCCCTTTCCTTCCACATGAGAGATGTGTACATATGAACCAGATAACTTCTGTAATTAGAGCAGAGAAATGGGAATCTTCCTGTCTTAATGTAGACTTCCAATGTAAGTTAGATGATGTTCTCCCAGTTCTGGAAAGAACTAGCTCAATTTTAAATGAGATATAGAGAAAATTTAAAAAAAATGCATAATTTCTTTGAACTTTGGAGTGTAATGAACAGAGATGTGTCATTTTACTGCCTTCTCTCAATTGAAGAACACTTTCATGGCTGACAGCTTCTTTTTTAGTGTTCATAGAGTATTCTATAAAACCTTCCTCTAAAGAAATCTGTAGGTGGTTTATTTTTCCTGTAAAAACTAGCTATGGTTTGTTGGGTGTCTTTTTTTTTCCTTAAAAAAAAAAAAAAAAAAAAAAAAAAGCTATTTTGTACCTTGAAATGTATAATATATATTTCAAGTTGTGGAAAGTTTTTATGTAAAACTAGGATTTCTTAATGCTTGCCATAAGCAAAGACTAACAGTAACTCAATCCACCTTGGTAACACAGAAGTGCTGGCACTTTCAAGGGACTTCAATGTCTTTTTTTTTTTTTTCACTTAATCTTATCATGCACTCTTCATAAAAGGATCCCAAAAGAAAGAATTAGGAAGAGCTGATTCACTACTAGGTCCATTAAAGACCTGTGAAACAGTATTATCACAGGATTTTGTACTCTATATATGAAAATTTTTTCACAAACTTCTGAGCACAATTAGAATTAGAGTGTAAGGTATGACATCACCTTCTGATGCAAAGTTTGGAAGGAATGGTGAAGAGGCTGCAGGTCCATAAAGAACGCAACCAGTCAGTTGGTTTGGTGCTTCCAAAATTAGAAATTAGTTTACCTCTCTTTTTTTTTCTTCCCACTTGTCCAGATTTTACTGCTCACTTTTTTTTTTTTTTTTTTTTTTTTTTTCCCCCATGGGGATACATGTTCTCCATTAGTTTGTCTTATTGTATGAAGAAATGCAGCTCACTAGCCCATGAATACTGTCTTGCTGGTTTTTTTTGTCTAAGTCATTTTTCTGCAAGGACTGCAACTAAATCAGCTCATAGTGGTACCTCATGAGAACCAGAAATGACTCCAGGGACACAGTGGGATAATGGAGTCAAAATTAAGGAAGGGAAAGATGAATAAAGAGAGAGAGAGAGAGACCTTCCTCTTTGGAACATTTCAAGCTCCAAAAGCAGATTCATTTTGTGAATAGATCTCAGCAAGGCATATCTCTACAAACTCCATCTGGTGAAACTATAGCTACCATGGGTAGTCTAGAAGAACATAAACAATAATATCCAACATTTATTTTATGCCTGACATAAATAAATATGCATAATACAATATGCATCAACAGCATAATGGCATGAAAAGTTTCGAAATGTATCAGTGAAAATTCCTATAAAGAGAATAGAGCCATGATTAAAATTTTTACAGTGTCTCAGAATACTGATAAGAATGCTTAAGACTTTGAAAAAATTATACTTTGACATAGATTTGAATGACTAGAAGTCCCTCAGAATTCCATTTTGGATTTATGTATATGCCTAGTTTTATGCATAAGTGATTTTTCATATATTATTTAAGATAAAAGTAATGAGTTTAAATAAAAATCTACTTGAAGTTTGAAGAAATATAAGCTACTTCTAGAAGGAACTTTCTTGTCAAAACCTTCATGTATGATTACTCATGCATTGTCCTGTTATTTTGTGCCAATTCTTGAGGTTTTAGAAGTCATATTTCCCCAACAAAAATATTCAGATCTGATATCATTGAATTAATGAATCCGTCATTGTTTTAGTTGGATGCAAATATGTATCAACCATTATTTAGATCTTAAATTAATCATGTAAGTAGGTAAAAAATACAGACATTAGAAAACCCATGAAATGTACCCTGAATTCCATTCTGCAGTTGTCAGCTAAAGTAAGGAAGGTTCAACTTAGAAGACCCAGCCTTTGTTCCCAAGAAAGCTTTGTCAGTTTTTATTGTTGCTTTGTAGAAATCTTACTGTTGAGAGACTCGAATTTGATATATCTATATATCTTTCTGATTCAACCTACACATAAGAAAAGAAACTAATTTAAAGACTCTCTAATGACTTCAGCTTGATTACATTTTCATATCAGTTTGGGGATTTTTTGATGTTTTTTTTCCACCAGATAGTGGAACATAGTTGAAAAACATGTTAAACTGTAAAATTCTTCATTTCCTCATATAAAGTATTTTAAAGAACTTTTTGTTGAAAGGTAATTCAAATATAATTATAATAGAAAAATGAGTTTTAAATATTTCAAACTTAATTAAATTAAATCATTTTTATGTAACGAGATTGAATATTTTAAATAGTGTTTTTGATCCTCATTTGGTGAGAACACTTTTGAGAACTATTCTTTAGTTTATCCTTTATTCTTCTAAATGTTTGTATTTATTTAGTATTTTACAGGCTATTATTTATTATTTATTTTATTCTTACTCCTGAAAGACTGGACTTGTAACTTAAGTAGAGTGAGTGTCAATGCATAACAGTTTCCCCAAAACAGAAGGAATATAAAACTTACAGTTAATATGGTGTTTACATGTATTTGGTGGAAACGGTTGTTTTTTCCCAGATTCTTCAAATAAGACAGTTTTATTTGTTTGTTTAATTTTGAAACACCAACCTTTATGCTTCCTTTTTTCCTATGTTGGTAGGTGATATTTCAACATTTCTGTACCCCATATTTCATCATTCCCATGTTTTATTGAGTCCCTTCCCACTCAGTGGAAATGGTGTTGACCCTAATGTGAGTGTGGAAACTCTTCATCTGTCCATCATGATGTAGACTCTATTATGATTCTTTAGGAAATAATTTATGGTGATTAAAAAATCAGAAATGAGACATAAGTTTACAAGTTTGTCCATCTGGAAAGATTCAGAAAAGCACTAAAGCACTTTGTGTTTTGGCATTTTTCATCATTTGCTTGTCTTGGTTGCTTGTTGGTTGCTTTTGGGGGTTGCTTTTTGTTTTCTTGTGTTGGTTTTTTTTTTTTTTGTGACTGTGACAAAAGTGAACATTTAACCACTTGCATTTTAGATAATTGCTGACAATGTGAGTGGACAGCTCAAAGAGCTTTCTATACCAAAAAAATTCAGACATTGGTTGTAAATATAAAAGAAATATAATCAAAATTATTAATTACATTGTTTTGAAAACAAGAAAAACAGGAATAATAGCATGATTTGGTCTTCTAATGTTGTACAATTTGCTTCTAAGTCACTGTTAATGATCTAGTTGTTAACTACAAAGGCATCTTATCAGGCATGATGCAAAAGTATAAAAAATATTTCAGGAAGGTTGTTTCAGTATTACTGAGGCAAACATGTATAGGAAATTTACAAAATTTTAAATCCTAGTATGCTCTTTTGGTCCTATTTCCATCCTCTGACAATGCCAGTGTACCTTTTCAAGATGTGGAATTACTTGCTGTACACAACATGGTTGTAGCTACCTGATTGTGTATATCAAGACATATGTACTAAAGGGCAAGTGTCACTCTATAGAATATCTGCAATTTTTATTCATGTATAGTAGGACTGAATTTTAGCCATGTTTTAAATAAGAATGTTGGTTTTAAACATTTTTCTCTTGAAGTATGAAAATTTTGTGTGTCAGTTCTTTGGTGCTTTCAGAGATTTAACTGAACCAATCTGGAACTGAAAAAAAATATCTGAAAGATGTTTTCTGTGTTCTGTTCTTTATTTTTTTAGGGTATTTCTTGATTAAAACCAGCTTGTGTATAATTTTTACATTATTAAACATTTTTGCTCATGAAGAAAAGGGATAAAATTATTTTTAAAACATTTTTCAAAGTGTTTACTTTCCAAATTATTGAACCGTGTGCTGATATTTCTTTTTGGTTTACCAGCATAATTCTTAGTTGCATGAGATTTTATAACTCCACATAAATTACTGATGTTCATGTGGTTTAAACAGTAGATGGGTGAAAAAATTAAGAGGCAAAACAAAAGAACTGAAGGATGGAACAGAAAAAAAGTTTGTTTTCATAAGCCAAACTTGCATAGAGGTGCACACACACAGATGTTTTAACGAAACACATTTACTTACTTAATATCATTATCACTCAAGGATTCAAGTGAATTAGAATTAGTATGGATTGGAAGTACAGATTCCTGAGAGTCTAAATGCACAAATAATGAATAAAATTTCCTTTTGGTTATCTAAGAATCTCTAAGATCCAGCTGTCTTAATTTGCACAAATAGTAAACCTCTGTGCCTAAATAAGTGTTCTGAATTAAGTGAACAAATATTATAAAAAACTGAAACCAGGTAGTGTAAAAGTAACTAGTAACCTGAAAAGTAACAATTTGAGAAATTAGATTGGTAGAATTCTTAATTCATGCTTCAGACAGCATGCTACCTATTGGAATATCAGTTATATTTGTTCTCTCCTTTTGGGGAAAAGAACCAAATAAATTTCTATGCTAAGAAAAAGAAACTATGAAAAAAAAAAAAAGTGGGTCACATAATTTTTAATCACCACATTTAATAACCATACTCTCAGCTCACTTTTTGACCTTGGAGGATGAATAACCAGAGATTCCTATATTTAACACTGGTGTATTATTTAGTTTTATTATATTTGTCAGTAGGATCTAGCAGAGGTATTTTCTGTTTATATCTCTCCACAAAGAGACTCCTCTTCCCTCTTTTGTGACCATTCAGGTGGCACTACTAGATGTTTTTCTCTCCAGGAGATAACGGAAAAGACACTGTCAGTGACAACTGGATATTTTAATTCAAATTCTTAGCAATTTTTTTTTTTTTTCCAGCCAATCAAACTGACTACAAGCTCTAATGTTGTGGAACAGAGGCAGATTTACATATGGAAGGAAACTGGAAGGCATTAGAACCTTCTCAGTGTTCTCTGGGAGCATTAGTATTTAGAGTAGTATTTAAAATTTTATTTTGCTGGCCAGGGATAAACATAGGGTGCTATGCAGCTGCAATGGCAGACACACTCAGTCATGTAATAAATATTTCTTTTCTATAAGCAAGATGAGTAATAAAAATGAAATTAAAAAAAGACAGAGAGTGATTTTGGTTCAAAGTGTGTGTTCTACCACACCTACCAAATACTCAATACACACAACAAAGTACACACTCCTACCTTTTGAAGTCCCCAGCCCTACGATGTAGATCAGATGGGCAACACAATCCCAAGGTCCCAGCTGATGCCCAGCCCTGATGTGCAGCAACTACGTTGTGGGCTCCACCTGCAGCATAACCTTGTTCCTCTCTAAAAGGATGCTCCTCATGAAGAGCTGTTGTATTCACTGTCTACTGCCTCCTGACATGGTGAATATGAACTACTCAGGGATTCATTACCCCATCACTCCAGGCTAATCTTTTTTAGTTTTTACTGTTTCTAAAGCTAATAAGAAGTTGTTATTGGCATTGCTATTACCTTCTGGCCTCCAAATATGTTTCAAGTATGGAAAATTGCTAATGTTAATCTGTACTTCTTTATTGCCTGAAAGTACCTAAATCACTTTTGGGTAACTCCAATTATTCATATTTTATTTTTTTTGCCCAGGAGATGCCAGAATCATTGAATGAGTTAGAGCTGAGGAGATATAGGCATGGTGTCACTAGTCTGAGATGCTTTTGTGTAGGCTTTACACTACAATACCACCATATGATTTCATATCAAAGAGATTTCTTACTTTCTCTTACTTACATCAATATTTAAATTCCTTTTTGATAATTTACCAAGAAAAATAAGACCCAAACATTCTTAGCAGCTGGAAGTTATGTTTATTACTAGTTACCTTTTCTGCCCTCTTATTTATATACTCTTTTATCTGTAAGAAAGTTTAAAAGATTATTTTAAACTATACACATGATTAATGCATCTGCTTTCTTAACTAAGTGCCATCACACACTAACATACTTCAGTGACACAGTATTAGTAACAGGTGCCATTAGCAACAATGTTTTTTTAAAATGATGTAGAAGCCTTTGGAGGAATGCCTTCTATGAAAACAAAACTAGAACTTTGTGTAAATAAACATATATCTAGCTACACCTTGTTAGCATAGTTACTAGAATTTAGATGTGAGAGTAGTACATCTTAATAATGAAATATCTGACCAAATACTGACAAATGTAACAGATTCTTTAAAAAGCAGCCTTTTTTTTAAGAGATAGATGCATTAACATATATGTTTAGACAGCTTATCAGAAGGAAATAAATGAGATAAAACTATATATACCTTTATGCTTACAAGATTAAATAAATTTAAAGTAATGAGCATATGCAAACAGCAATGTGTACTCATGTGTCTATCTACAGTTAGAGACTGCAAGACAATGAAGTAACACCTGAAGTAGCTATAAATGCACTACCTTGGATCTCAGTTTCTTAGTATAAATAAGGCAGGATGGGTGTCAGCACAGGACACTGCTCTTTTTTGTTTAAGAATTATGTGATGCTGAGACTATGTTCTGTACAGAACCAAAATTCAGTGAAAAGCTCAATGTTCATTCATCTAGGATACTAATGAAGATACTAAATGAAGAAATAAAAACAAAAAGAAAAAGAAAAAAAAAAAAAAGAGTGAAATAATCAAAGTATTAACTTCTTCCAATCATTAAATCAACTACATTTCAGGCATGTAGTTCTGTGTGGAATATGGTAGTTGCGTACAAGAACACAAGCACAGAGCCATGTATATATTAATTCTACCTCAATTACATTTGAGGCTAAGTTACAATTAATGCAATCATGCTTTCAGTAAGCCTTTTTAGGAAGATTCTTACAGGGTGCCACTTACATGCACTTACATTTATTTCCATGAAAGACAAGAAGATGCAATTTGTCCTTGTCTACAACATGTCTTAAGTGCATCATTTTTTTCCTCATTTGTTTTAGTTTTGTTTGTTTGTTTGTTTGTTTTTAAACTTAAATATATATCTAATATATTGTGGAGCTAGTGGAGCAAACAGTTTCTCTCCCCTTTGCCTGGAGGGAATTTGTAACCTCTATCTAATCAAATGGTGTGTGCACACATTTTGAACTGTAGGCAAAATTGAGCTCATTGGCCTCATTTCAAATACGTTAAGATGCAGCAGAGATGATGAAGGAAGTCGTTAGCTGTCCTGGTTTGTAAACTGCCTGTTACTTATGTATGTAAATATGCATTGTAGAACACGAAATGAGGCTTTTAATTGTTTTTTGTTAGCTTTTAATTATTTTTTCAATTTCATTCAGCCAGTGCAAGTCAATATGCACAAAAAAGAGTAAATTAGTTGTGGGAAAACCACTTTCTAACTGTGAAATTTCATATTGAAATGCTCTCCCTAGGATTCAGCTTTTAATAGAGGAAACAGCTATGATTTATGTACAAATGTTTTGGCAATTGGAATGCTAATAGATGCATTACAAAGGTAAGAAATGAAAATTTATTGGGCTTTTTACTACTCATTTTCTATAATTTAATGCAAAACCAGAATTTGTGAAAATTAAGTATGTTTCCAAAATACTTTCAAAAAATTGGACTGCATTTAAGATGAGAATTTAGCAATAGAGGATAAATCCAATTAAAACCATAAAAATCTAGAAACTAGTTGTAATCTTTTATAATAAAAAATTTTCTGCCAGTATCCAAGGTGTTCTCTAAAATGCATATCCTGAGTATACTAAAGAGTATATTTTAGTTCACATATTCACATAGCGCTCACATTGACATGTTCTAGTGTTGGATTAAGTGCTACCTAAATATCAAAGGGGCTTTGTGGGCTCTTTATTGTTACATTGATTTTGTCTCTACTACTGTTTTTTTCTGTTTATGTTAGTTTGAATAGCAGAAGGTCTTACTTCAGAAAACAAAATATCCCAAGAATTGCTCTTTGGAGAGAATTCTCCCTTTGAACTATTATAAATGAGCAAAATCATATTAGGACAGTAGCATGTACAGAAACAGAAAATCTTGTTCAATCATCTCCTTGCTCTTACCCATAACTAAGAGGTAAAGTAAATTATAAAGAACATTGGTATAAAAAGATGTTTCAGAAATTTTAGGAATACAGTTAAGCACAATTAAATGTAATTTTAAACTGCAGATCCTGTATATCTCATTACATAATAATTATAACCCATTTTTCGTTTAAAAATTAAAAGTTTAATATAATTGAACTTAATAATTATTTATATGTTAATTATAACATATATAGCCCATATATATATATGGGCTTTTTATGTTATATAGAGAGAAGAGAATTTAGGGTTAGGGTTAGGCTGCACTTTGCTTTTTGTTTTTGTTTTTCTTTGTGGTTTGTTTTCTTGTTGTTTTGGGTTCTTTTTTGTTTTTTGTACTTATTAAACTGTGAGTTTTCACATTGTTACTCTTCAGATTCTCTCCCCATCCCACTGGGCTGAACAAGAACCCATGTGGTGCCTAGCTACTGATAGGGCTTAAACCACAAAACCTGCATATCCTCAAGGAATTTTAAAATTAAAACATTATCAGAAGAAAGTGATAAAATAAATTTTGGAATGTAAAAAAGATAAAGCTTCTTTCCTCAGGGAAAAAAAATTTAGTAATCAGCATATGAATTGCCTGTTACCATTTGTGTTAGATTATGGCTTCCTTCAGAGAAATTGTTTGAAAGAATGCATATCTCTCATATCAAAACCTTTTTTACAGTAATTTACCTCCAGTTTACTGACTCAAATGCATCCCAGGATGGTATGGAATAGGAACTGTAACCCTCTGACACCTTTTCAACATCACATGTGAAACAAGACTAACCATCAATATCTCTGTCATTGGATCACATTCTCTTTACATTCTCATACACATCATGAACTGAAAAAATGTTTACCTTGCCTTCCTTGCTGAAATTTTCAATCTGATTTTTACAGGAGGATAACAGCCTACTTCATCTTAGAGATTAGAATTCTGCTTTAATGAAAAAACTGAAAGCTGAATAAGTAGTCAATTAGTATGGAATAATTTTGGTTCAGTACAATTTGGATGTTTATGATTAAAAGTACTTTTTGATTCCCCAGACCTTCCAGAGAAATGTCAGCTATGAAAAATTAATGCTTGGTTTAATGCAGAAAATAAATTCATGTTTACATTTTTATTGGAATATTGTATTTCTCAATTTGGTAGCACATTTTCACGCTATTACACTTCTCCATTTGCCTATATGACAACTTTTTCCACATGCTAAGAGGCAGACACTGCTATATAACATGGTATAAGTAACATGAGGTCTTCACTGTAGAGAGGATGTATACAATTACATGGCTAAATACACAAAGATGATAGTCACTTCATTCAACTATGTTGTTCCAAGGCTGACCACATATACACACATGTATATTATATTGTCAAAGACATTTTTCCCCATCTGTACTAAACATCTATTTTTAGGCAAATGCGCTGAATTCACAATATCTGTATTCAAATATGGTTAGTGGAGATTTCAACCAGTAGAGTTAAAGGAAACTAGAGGACTGCTGGTCAGTGGTTTGAGCCAGCACAGGTGCCATCCTGTGGTGCCTCTGGATCGACAAGAAGCTGAACATGAGCCAGCAGTGTGCCCAGGCGGCCAAGAAGGCCAATGGCATCCTGGCCTGGATCAGGAACAGAGTGGCCAGCAGGTCCAGGGAGGTGATCGTGCCCCTGTACTCAGCGCTAGTTAGGCCACACCTCGAGTACTGTGTCCAGTTCTGGGCCCCTCAGTTTAAGAAGGATGTCGAGGTCCTGGAGCAGGTCCAAAGGAGGGCAACCAGGCTGGTGAAGGGACTCGAGCACAGGCCCTATGAAGAGAGACTGAGAGAGCTGGGGGTGTTCAGCCTGAAGAAGAGGAGGCTCAGGGGAGACCTCATTGCTCTCTACAACTCCCTGAAAGGAGGCTGTAGCAAGGTGGGAGTTGGACTATTTTCCCAGATGACTTTCAACAAAACAAGAGGACACAGTCTTAAGTTGTGTCAGGGGAGATTTAGGTTGGATATTAGAAACAATTTCTTCACGGAGAGGGTGATCAGGCAATGGAATGGTCTGCCCGGTGAGGTGGTAGATTCTCCGTCCCTGGAGACATTTAAAAAAAGACTGGATGTGGCACTCAGTGCCATGGTCTAGCAACTGTGCTCCGGTGGGTCAAGGGTTGGTCTTGATGATCTCTGAGGTCCCTTCCAACCCAGCTAATTCTATGATTCTATGATTCTATGATTCTATGATCCACAGGACACCTGCTGGGACAGGTGCAAGGGAGGGTGACTTTTGCAATGTTATGATGGCATGTGCAGTGGATACCACTCAACTGCAATGGGACTTCTGTGAGTGAGAAATGTGTCAGTCCTATTGTTAAGTAGTGTTTTCTTTAGTATTATTATTTTATAAATTTTAATAATAAAATATATTTTTAATTAAAGAAAGGCTCATTAAATTTTTAACATAGGTTTACCATTCTATATCTACACTGACTGCAATTATCACAAACATTGTGTTGAAATTCAAACTGCAGTGTATGGGTAGAAGGTCTTAATGGACTTTGGAGTCACAAATGAACCCTTATGTTCCAGTGTCATGGCTGCTTCTGTGACATACTGGCGGGGTGCAAGGTTATCCCTGCAGTAGGGTTTGCCTCACTTTGTGGACTCTAAAGGTTAAATATTTCATAATTTTTAACTAAGTAGAGGTTTTGACACACAAATAATCAAAGTTAGGTTAGCTTTTCAGGTGAATCCCTAATATTAACTCAGGACAATGAGGATTTAAAAAAAAAAAAAATCTAGCATGATTTGGGATTCTACAAGGTATCTGGAATATCCTGTGGGCCTCGTAGGCATGACGCAGTACTTCAAGGAGACTTGCACAACAACACAGTGGCAGCTGAAGAAATAGTAGGAGTATCACAGATTCATAGAAATGCTGGTTGAAAGAGGAGGTCATCAAGCCCAACAGTAACCATAAAGCTCAACTATTGCCTCAACTTGAGCAGAGACAGCTTCTCTGTGTATCCTATCTTAGCAATTTTTTTGCACTTTCATGTTCAGTTTGAACCTCTCAAGACACAGTTTGTCACTATTATCTCTCACATTGTGTCTGTCTGGAAGACATCACTTTCTCATGCAGGAAGGAGTCAACAGTCACTTGCAGCCATTGCTCATCCTTTATGCTACAAGCTCCATTTACTGAACCCTAAATTTCCTTTCCACACCTTGACTGTGCTAGCCTCATCTAAGGGCAGTAGAAAATAGATCTTTTTTTTGCAGGTGCTCTGTGAAGATCCTTCCAAAATTCTGCTCATCATTCCTCATGAAATGAACACACATGCCTTACTGCACTTTATTTCATCTAACTCCTAGTGGTTTTCCATACCCTATTCCCTTCCCTTGGAATGCTACATATTTTGAGTTTAAGTAGCCACGTGACTAGCAACAGGACAGAGCCATAGATCTCCCTACACAGGTTGTAATAGAGGCTGACTTACATACCTCATTGATGCATATCTACCTAAGATAGATGTGTAGCCACGCAACTTTATGAACTGAATCCTGTCTTAAATGCAGACATCATGCACATGTAAAGTGTTTGGCTTTTTTGAAATAGAACTTGGCATGATTAAAAAATATATCGATTTTTTCCTTCCGCATTTTTTTCAGTTTAAAATACCATTTTTTATTTTATATGACAGAAATGGTTTTGTTTCATAGCTTTTTTCTTTTAAGTTTCCTATTTCCTTAGAAAAAAAATTGATTTTTTTTTCAGGAAAACAACCCTGTACAGTTTTGTAGGTTTAATACGATTTAGTGTCTCCAGATTTTAGTTTTCTTCCTACTTGACAGCATTGTGAGCAAAATTTGAGATTTAAAATCAAGAGTTTTGTTTTGTTTTGTTTTTTAATTTTTATTTTTTTTTTCTGGACAAATGCATCATTACAAGCCATTAAGATTTAGGAGGGCTTACTTTTCTTTTCAGGAAAGCCATGCCTTCTAAGTTGTCTTCAGATTATGTTTTCAATAATAACATGGCCATACTCACTGTCATCTAATGTCCATCTGTCTTCCTAGGACTGCAGACAGAAGTTTGTCTTGTAGCAGTTGATAGTATGTCTTCTTCTTTCTAAGCTATATTGTCTTCAAAAGCTTGAAAAGAAGAAATAACAAATTAACAAAGCAGTAATGCTTAAAATAGCAATAAACCGGCCAACATGAGTGATAATGAAGATAAATAAGGCCCCTTCTGATAAGTAGTTGTTAAATTTACTCAAAACAAAGAAGTAAACCTATGGAGGAAGACAGTACAGTTCTGCAGACTGTGGTCCTTACAGTCGGTTCACTTCCATGAGTGTTTTAAAGAGTTAATTTGCAGATGATTTCTGCAATGTTTCTTTAAAGCTTCAGGGAGAAAAGAAGAATACTGGGTATTCTTGTTTCATGAGGGAGAGCTGGTTTTATCTATGATAATGTTTGTGGTAAGATAAGTCAATGATTGAGAAATTTCTTTTTTAAAGTACGAGCTACAGAGCATGATGTCCTTACACTATGAATCAAGGTCTTTGGTCATTTCTGGACAGATGTTTGCAGTTTTTTATTTATGTCTTTGTCTAATTAAAGACATTATTGTTAATTTATTTATATGGAACTGGACACACCCTCCAGTACTGACTAATTGATTTTATTTTCTTATTCCCCTTGGTACAATGAGTGTATTCAGTGTACAAGATTTGTGTAATTGTGACTATCTCCTGACCCTTTTTTACTGTAACAAGGTAAAAAATTACTTTTGCTATATTGCGTTCAGTTTTCATGCTTGAGGGATTTGGCTTCTCCAACAGAAGCTATATGTCTTTGACCTTCTCCAAGTGGAAGAGTCAGAAGTTTTGCCCTTGAGAATGATTTTCAGTATAACAAAAGCTTTTTATACTATCTGGCAACAGAAGTAGACCTTTAGCAGAAAGCACTCAAACCGTATATTAGTTGATGCAAAGGCAAGAAAGAAAACTACCACAATGAGCACACAACAAATAAAGAATCAGGTGTCATGGCTGAGTTTTCAGAATAGAAGAATGATACTGAATCAAAATAGTTTTCACGTTCATATATTATATGAGAAATAAAAATAGAATAAGAAGACATTCTCAAATCAACACCAGAGAAATACACTCAGTAAAGCAAAATGTAGAGGCAGTAGAATTTCCTGTACAAAAATACTGAAAATAATACATTTGAAAAACACAATTTGAAAAATAGATGCATTCCAAGTCAAACATATTTACTTACAAATAAATGAAAAGATGGCTCATTTGTTCTAATTTCAGAGCAAGTTACAAATAATCTTACTTAGAGAGCCAAGGGAACTACAGATTAGATATTTTTGCTGTTTACCAATTAATATTTTCTATATAAATGGAAGTTAGAAAGGACAGAGCACCTTACTAAGTATTTACCTTTTATAACCTCTTAGTTACAGATGTTTTTGAATGCAGTCCCTGGCTCATATCTAATCTGTAAAGAGGCAGACCATATGACATTGGTTTCTTTTTTCTTTTCTATCTTGACATTCAGTTGAGTCCCTGATGAAAAACTAATGAAGAAAAATGGGTATTCAAAGGAAAGAAGTTCACTAAAGTAGCTGACAAATGAAAACAAAATATTATTAACAACAGCAATGATTGGAAAACCTCATGAGAAATGAGTTATGCTCATCCTCAGAGATAAGTGATAACACTAATAAAGTGCCTTACTAAAGTAGATTAGAAATGGTGTGAATATATTCCACATAAGATTACAAATAATGAAAATGAGCAGCATTGTTATCTATAATAAGAGTTTTCAAAAATATTAGGGGAATGCTTGTTTTAATAGAGAATTTGATTCTAAGAACACCATGATTGCTATTTACTTTTTAATGTTTTAAAGACGAGCAAATAATTGACTGAACTGATAGTGTCAAAATGGATGACTGAAAGCATTGATCCCACACAGGTGTCTTGCCAGTGTCCTAGGTGATGTCAGTGATCTCTAGGGTTGTGTTAGAACAGAAATGAGGCCTCTATATTGGAATTCATCATAATTTATATTAATTCTGTGTTGCTACTTTAGTCTTCCCAGTGATTCTTATTTCTTACCAATAAATTATTTTCCTTTGTATTAGAAAGATGATTTTCATGTTTCTGCAGTTAAGTTCTGTGTCACTCTGTTAAGTTTTTTTCTTACTTCTGGTTTGTTTCTTTTGTGGGTTAATTTTTTGCTTTATTTTGGAGTTTCTTTTTAATTTGTTTTTATGTTTTTAAAATATTTTTAATACAATTGGTACATCAGTACAATAATTGTTGTACAAGGTAAACTTATAATGCCTTTGTCATTATTTTATTTGACAGTAGGCTATATCTTCTTTTATTAAATAGCTACAGTTCTGGTATTGCAAAGAAATAACAGTGATGAAACTTATGTGTACAGAAAAATTCACTTCATTCAGTACCATGAGAAGCTTGAAATGCTTCTATTAGGTATTAGGTAGCTAAACTTCAGGATTATTGCAAAAGGGAAATGAAAAGTAAACTATTTTTAAAAATATATATATCTCTTTCCTATTTTTATTTCAAATATTTTTTCCTTCTGTTTTTTATCAAAACTGATTTCGTAGATCTTTATGATTTTATATTTTTAATCAAAATTGTATAAAATACAGAAAAGTAATTCAACCTAAAAGTGATCTGTACAATGTGAAGTAAAAGGCTGGAGAAATACTCAAACAGGATGTCTTTTTACCTTCCTGTTTTTTCTGTTTGGAGATGTTGAATATTCTAATTTTACTTGTTCCAAGTGTCATCCTTCTACATCTCAGAAACTCCCAGACACAGGATAATTTCCACAATTTCTACAGTTATAAGACTCCTGAGGTACACAATAATATTCTGTGCAGAGAAAATACCGTAATACTCCATCACATAATCATTTCACTTGCAAGTCTGATCTAAAGGGTAAAATAAATTGCAGAATAGAGTCAGAATGGTAATTCTGACGAAGTAACTGACAAAAAACTGTAACCTGTAGTTTCAAACTACAGTATGCAAGATATTTGCTTACCCCTCCAAGTAAGGGCTCTCAGACCCAGGGAGCCCCCCCTCTTTGAGTCACCTGTGTGTACTAGATATTAATGAAACTCATTTACAGACAATAAGCCAGATGATACATGTAGTAACATAAAAACAGTAGTTTTGCTGAACATGTAGTTCAGAAAAAAAAAGTTGTCACTTTTTGTATTAGTCTGAATAGGAATGAAAATATTTACTCACCCCAGTGGATATTATTTCTAATTATTATTATTTTATGCTGAAAAATGATTAAGGAAAAAAAACCTAAAAATTACAGAGGTTATTAAATTGTTTAAAACCTTATTTGTTCTAGAAGGATACAAATAAATAAATGTGTAAACACAAATAAAAATTCTTACAACTATTTGCAATTGTAATTATTCTTTGAGATTTTGTTCAGTCATGAATTGTGTCAGAAAGTAATTATTTAATTACATTTCAGCATTTCCTAAATTAAGCATAGAAATCAGGCTCTTTTATTTCCTTAATGATTCACAATGCAGACATTAATAAGACAAATAGTAACAAGTACAGAAGTCCTGTTACAGAACCAAAATGCAACCACAGAGAGCAGAGAGGTAAATACTGTAGGACTTTATATTACTACATGTTACACATGTGTAACAAATTTAGAAAGCTTTGATCAGTGATATATATTACCTTGTTCAGATAAATACAAAAAACCAAAAATCAACTAAATCAAAGAAAAGGACTACTGGAAAGAGATGTCTTCATGATCTGAAGAGATTTATGTTTCCTCTTTTCCAGTCAGTGGGATCTTCAGTGGACTTGTGAATTTTCAACTATGATGGAAAGAAGCTTTGCAATTTCATGCTCCAGTTCCCTCAGGAGCCCACGGATCTCATCAGGTTCCACGGAGTTGTGCACTCTCAGATTCCTTGTATGGTCTCATACTTGGTTTTCTGCTATGGGCAGATCTTCCATCTCTCTGTTCCCACTTTTGCTGTCTGCAACTTTGGTGGGGTGGCCAGAGCCCTTGCCAGTAAAGACTGAAGCAAAAAAAAACCCAAACAAACTAAGGTTGTTGAGTATCATAGAATCATAGAAAGTTAGGGTCTGGAAGGACCTTGAAAGATGGTTGAGTCCAACCCCCCTGACAAAGCAGGGTCACACAGGAACACATTAAGGTGGGATTTGAATATCTCCAGGGAAGGAGACTCCACAACCTCCCTGGGAAGCCTGTGCCAATGCTCTGTCAGCCTCACAGTGAAAAAATTCTTCCTTATATTTATATGGAACCGCCAATGCTCCAGTATATAACCCCTTGTCCTGTTGTTAGTCACCCCTGAGAAAAGCTTGACTCCATCCTCCTGGCATTCACCCCTTACATATTTATAAACACTGATGAAGTCATCCCTCATTCTCTTCTTCTTCAATCTGAACAGACCCAGCTCCCTGAGCTTTTCTTCATAAGGGAGATGTTCCACTCCCTTCATCATCTTGGTCACTCTATGCTGGACTCTTTCAAGCAGTTCCCGGTCCTTCTGGAACTGACAGGTCCAGAAATGGACACAGTATTCAGATGTAGCCTCACTACAGCAGAGTAGAGGGCGATGAGAGCCTCTCTCAACCTACTAGCCACCCCCCTTCTAATACAACCCAAGATGCCATTGGCCTTCTTGGCCTCAAGGGCACACTGCTGGCCCATGGTCATCCTTCAATCTACAAGCACCCCCAGGTGCCTTTCCCCTGTGCTGCTCTCCAACAGCTCAGTCCCCAACCTATACTGGTACCTGGGGTTGTTCTTTCCCATTTGTAATGGGCCACACTTGGCTTTGCTGTAATAAATGAAATTTCTCCCTGCCCAACTCTCCACTCTGTCCAGGTCCCTCTGAATGGCAGTACAGCCTTCTGGGGTGTCAGCCACTTCACCCAGTTTTGTGTCATCACAAAGCTTGTTGATAGTACACTCTATCCCCCCATCCAGATCATCAATAAATATATTGAATAGTACTGGTCCCAGTTCTGACCCTTAGGGTACTCCACTAGAAACAGACTTCCAACGAGACTCCATCCCATTGAGTACCTCAGCCTTCTCCATATTCCACTTGACCGAGTCTTCTGTTTCCTTCTGAAGAGGACCACATCTTCCCTGTGGGATTTCTGATCATTAGGACACAGCCTTCACAGTTTTGCTTTTCAGTTTTTCCTTCTTGTCAGTGTCCTATCTGGAATACAAGGAGATTTTATGAGGAACTATGCCAAAATGGATGAAAACACCAGGCTGAATGGAGCTGAAAGGAAAGGGATGCTGGCATGTTGTTGCAGTTACCTTCTCACAAAGTTATACCTTTCTGTGAAGGAGAAAGTGAAGTCCAATAATTAATTTTGCTGTATCTCTGCTCCAAGATCATATATACACTACACAATTAGAGCTCATATATTTTCTTGTATTTTGAATTTAACAGCTGTAGGTGGGTACTTAAAAAGTTTATGCTTTTTTGAGCATTTATGCCATCCTGCGTAGTGGTGTCTGCATGTATATGTGTGACTTTCACAGACGTTAATTCAGATTGCTTTCATTAAAAATAAATAACTAAGTAGATAAATCTTTATTTCCTGATAAACAAACAAACAAAAGTGCTGTGACAGTACGATAAAGATGTGCACCTCTAATTGGGAACAATATCTGTCACTGAGATTTTGCTAGCACAGCATTAGAGTATTCAACTTCTACAAAATCCCACAAAATACAAGGTGACAAAATGTTTCAGAGCTGTAAAAACATCCCAGACAGTTGTGAATTCTCTAAGATGAACCATTCATCATTCTATCAGAGCTTTTGTATAACATTTTTGATTAAAGGAAAATATCCTAGCTTTCAAAGACAATCTTCTCTTTTGTAGCTAAAATAAAGTACTTTGGATGACTGGTCACAATAATAACAGAAGCTAAGTACAGTTATTTTCTTCTGTTGTTGTTGTTGTTTATGTTTTCTGACATTCTAAATGTCATGTCAAGAATGAATTACTTCTGACAAGATTTGCACGTTGAATTACTGCTGCACCACATGCCACTCACACAATAACAAAGCACCCACAGTCATCCCTCTTTAGGAGCACTTTTGGCATATGTATTAAGATAAGTTTTTGTGTAAAAATTAATTTCTGCTGCTATTTATGAATTAAAGATGTCATTTAAGAAGAAAACATCACTTTTTTCTTATCTCAGGTGTATTCCTGCAGGTGTCTATTCCTACAGGTAGCTTCCAAAGCACTAATTCTCTTTCTGAGATCAGCCTGATCAGCTATCTTCAGATAGTTCGCAGAACCTGTTCCTCCCTCTAGTTTGTGACTAGTAGAAGAAGAAGCCCTTTTCCAACATCAGCACACAGAAATTTAAACACTTCACATCCTTGACTGTTCCTCAGTCTCTATACACACTATCTGCCCAAGATCACTATTAGCCTAGATGATGTTATGTAAATGAGTCCAGAAAGCATAACTGAAAACCCATTAAGTAGGAGTCTAGGTATTTGAGGTACTCCTTCCCTCAAGATAATTTTTCTTTATCCTTTGCGTATTCCACTGTTCAGTAGGAAATAAAGGAAGATGCTGGTGAGAGAGAAAGATTCTTGGTAATTCACAGAGGCTTAGCAGGGATGGTGAAATAAGATTTTGCAGTGCAGGAAAATTTGAGAAATTTTGGAAGATTGAACAGTGGAAGTGAGTATGTTTGCAGGGTCTAAGAGAAAAAATTCTGAAGGCATTGCTATAAATGAGGTAAAAACAATGTTCCCTGCACTTACCTTATCCAAGGAGCCAGTCTTCGTTCAGATGTCCATTCACTGGTTATAAATAAATAGTGACTGACGCCAGTAATTTTCTTACACTTAATGACCATGAATATCTTCTCCTCATTATTGGAAGATACTTTCTTCAAACCTAAAAATCTATCTTCCCACTTAATTTAAAATATACATACATATATATACATTTATATATTTTTGAAAAGTGGTTTAATTTCTCAGATACCTGCAAAGTATACATCGCAAATAACTGCTTCAATAATACCATATCTTTGATACTAATGCACTGTAGAGGTTTCAAAATGGCTTATAAGTTGTTACTGTGTATTGAGTTTGCATATCAAGGCTTCGATAGTGGGGGAGATACAGAACTGGCTTCTGTGAGAAGCTACTAAAAGATTCCCCAGTGTCTGAGGCCAAATCCCAGGTGGCTTAAAGATGAACTTGCTATTAGCCAAAGCCAAGCCTATCAGTGGTTGTGGTAGATCCTTTGGGTTAATATATTTTAGTAAGGGAAAAAATGACTGCACAACAACAACTGAAGAGAGTGAGGAGTTAGAATATGTGAGACAAGTCTGAAGACAACAAAGTCAGTGAAGAAGGGGCTCCAGGTGCCATAGAAGAGATTCTCCTGCAGCCCACGATGAAGACCATGGTGAGGCAGGGTTTCCCCTTACAGCCCACAGAGGTCCATGGTGTAGCAGATATCCACCTGAAGCCCAAGGAGGTGTGACCCCAAGGGAAGCCTCCACTGGAGCAGGCTCCTGGCAGGACTTTGGGGCCCATGCTGGAGCAGGCTTTCTCACAGGAATTGTGATCCCCTGTGGGGCCCACACTGGACAGATCTGTTCCTGAACAACTGTACCTTGTGGAAGGGAACCACGCTGGAATAGTTTGTGAGGAACGGCATCCCATGGGAAGGACCCACACTGAAGAGGTTTTGGAAGGATTGTCTCTTGTAGGAAGGAGCCCATGACTGAGCAGTGGCAAGAGTGTGAGGAGTCGTTTTGAGCAGAGAAGGAACAGCAAAGCCAATATTTGATAAACTGACCACACCCCTCCTTTCCAGTCCTACTGTGCCACTGGTGGAGAAGAGGTAGAGAAAACTGGGGTAAAGCTAACTCTGGGAAGAAGGGAGGAATGGGGAGAAGATGCTGGCTTTATTTTTCATTAACCTAATTTGATTTGGTTTGTAACAAATCCAATTCCCCAGTCAAGTCTGTGTTTCAATTGCTGTGATTTCTCCTTGTCCTTATTTTCACCCATAAACCTCTAACTGTGTTTTCTTTCCCTTGTCCAGTTGAGGAGGGATAGTGATGGAGTGGCTGTCATGAGCACCTGGCATCCATCCAGAGTCAGCACACCACAGTGTTGCCAGTTAGTCTTTACTCTTGAAATATTTTTGAATGTTTTCCAGATTTATGGGAATTACAGGATGTTCCATTGTGTTGTTAATGCTAGAATCAATATTAGAATCTTCCTGCTTCTGATTAAAAATTATCTTACTTGTATCCATTAATATCTCTCCACGCCTAGCCCCATTAAAATATGCTGAATCCAGAAGTACTGTTAACAGTAGCGTTCTTCTTTCTTTCCTAGTGGACATGCAGGTTACTGCTACTGTTACTGCATTTGCTGACATGTATGCTGTACCTACTTTGAATTCTTCTGACATCTGTTGTTTTTCCTTCTGTTAATATATTTTTCTTTTAGTTATCTCATGATTTAATTCATGCTTGAGACACATGCTGATTCATTTATAAGCTCCCTCAACAATTACATACATGGAAATTTCAGTTATTTTTTTCAAATATATTTTTTTTTGACATTTTATTCTTGAGCCTTTATTTTTTCCTTGATTATTCACATTTGAATTTTATATATATTTCAGCATCACAATTAATATGAAACATTCATAAACATGAACAGTTTAACAGTTTTTCATAATTATTGATTTTTCTTGGCTTCTATACACTTTACTCAAATACTGCTGAATGAAGCACACATTCCAAGTTAAAATTATGTTTAAATAGATAAAGTCAGAATATTTAGTGTTTTTCTTCATAACTCAGAATTTAGGGCTATAAATATAATTTTTTATTTTATATCTGTCAGCATTTGAATGTCAGAATAACTGACTGAGATTCAGGTCATATTTGCTAAAATTATACTTTTAGATTTGTTTTAATGGAAGATGTCAGACACTTTAAGATACTTAACTTATTGAAAGGTGTAGGAAGAGCATTACTCCTTTTAATAATTACTTTTGTTTTGTTTTGTTTTTTATCAAGGAGATTATTTAGACTGGAAGATGGAGAAGAGCTTAACTTTAAAATTCCAAAGACTCTTCTTTTTTCAACAGCACTGATTCACCATTAACCTATTTCCTGGTTACTTCACCGGGACACTGAAACACACCAGCACAAACTGATCTGTGGGGTATGCATTACCAGATGTCTTCTACATTCAGAATATATTACCAAAGCCTCAATGTGTGGTTAAGGACTATTTAGACTATTCTAGACATGATAGAAACTAAATCTATTGGAATAAAACAAATTAGTACAGGCCAATAGGGCAGTTAAAAGTATTTTTTAATTATATCATCCTATTAAGAAGCACAGACAACCAGAAATCTCTCTTTACTTTAAACAATAAAATAAGGTTTAAGTTGATTTAATATTAGAGTGCTATATACTTTATTTTAGGTTGTAACCTATTCACATAGAAGACATTGACATAGTATTTAACATTTTACATTATTTTACTTATAAATTGTTTTGTTTTTCAAATGTACATTAAAATGTTATAAAAAGTCTCTAGATAATTGCAACCCATTGCCTGCTAAAAGTAATTTAGCACTTTCTTTAACTGATTTAATTTGTTAAAGTATGGTACAACCCACAATTATTTTTAATATATTTTCTTATCATTTACAATTAAAAACCTCTTAATTTAAGAGTCTTATCTGATCTTTTAAAAATAAATTATAATAATGAAATCCTCTTGTCAATGCATCTTTGATTTATGCAAGCAGAATAACTCCAGTTAAGTATTAACTGAGTTTTCTTAGCATGCTAAAAATATCATGGGTCATCTTGAAGTCAATTTTCCAAGTACTTTACCTCTTATAAAGGCAAGATTATGTTGTTACTTCTTGTATGATAAAATTAAATTCAATTTACTTGAGGAGGAGATTCTGTTTGTTATTCTAGAGAACACAGAAAATATTAAACAAATATTTTATACCTGTAAATAGAATCTAATGTCTTGCAGCATTTAATATTTTTCCTGTAAAAAATAAAGTTTTTAATTATGCATTTCAAACAACCCATTGAAACTTTCTCAGCATAAGTGAGACATATGTAGAAAATTCCTTAGAAAGATGTTATTAGAGAAACTTTCAGAAAGAAAGAAAAGGAAGTATGAAGTAGAATATTAAAAAACTAAAAGCTCATAATTGAAAATATTTTCTTTCTGTAAAAATTTTCAGCTGTAAAATTTGTTATTCATTGAATTATGAATTTTTCATTAGAAGTAATCTAATTTGAATAGAACTATATAAATGTAAATGGAATAGTTATTTTTAGATTAAATTGACCTTCTCTTGACAGTGTATAATGTGCTAACCATATAGAAACTTTCAGAATGTCACAGGATCAGTTGATTTGGCTCAGAAGCAGTACAGAGTAGATATTAAGGACTTAATAGGTGCAGATGCCATGAGCTAGCTTAGTAACCTCAGCAAATGTGGAAATCAGTATCACCTTGAAGACTCATGTCCATTAAGATACTTTCAAAAGTAACTATGTAATTTTGAATGCAACATAGTAAACACATATTTTTAAATAGGATAGAAATACCTTTAAGTCTTTGAGTAGTTTGTTAAATCACTGCCTACTTGCATTGAAGTTAAATTTTTTGTCACATCAGGAGAGGTGTATTCATATGACCATGAAATCTACTTCTTTTCTTCCAAGATTTCAGATGAAAGATTTTTGATGGGTTTTTGTTTGACTGCATTTACAATATCATTATATATATAGTAGACAGTCAGAAAATTTATGTTAGTATATTGATTGTCTTTTCTTTGATGGATAAGGTAAAGAAGAAAGTTATATTTCTTATTCAAAGCAACCTTTACTCTCCATTATTTACACTTGCAAAATTTAGAACCGGGGAATTTAAAAAAAAAACCACATCTATAGTGTTGACTTCTGTTTTTACAGAGTAGAAGCATCATTCATAATATTTCAAGTTCTCCTTATTAAACAATAACCTACAAGAGGTCATAACTATTTGCCTGTTACTGGCTTTCCAATTACTGTAGGGACTCACTCTCTAATTACAAGAAACGGGCAAGACCTATAGAAAATAGAGCAGCAGGAAGAAAGGAAAGGTATTGGTTTTTTATTTATTTTTTACACAGGATAGGAGCAGGTAGCAACCATCAGACTCAAATGAACAAGAAAAATAGTCGAAACGTAACAACAAAAGCCATTGTTCATGGCTAAGAACATGGCTATTTTGCCTTTAATTTAATTAATTTTTATTTCTATTTTACCTTTAGTACCCAGTAACTCAAGGAAGAAATCATAGAAAATTGAACTTAAGCATAAATAGAATACTAATTTAATGCATTCAAATACTTGCAGGTAGGGTACCAAAAATGAAATGTTGATAAAAAATACATTAATAAGTATAAAAAGAGTGAAAATTCAAGGTAATTTGTGGAATGCTTGTGAAATTTTAAATGTTGGGCATTTTCTGTTGCTAAGAACATTAGGGTTATCCATTCAAAAATCTGTTACAAAATCCTAACTAAAAATTAACTCTAGGTAATTTGAGGGTCATTGATGTTAGCAGAGGGAGTACAACCCTGTTTTTTTCCCCCTATTTTTTCAGGGAAAAAAAAAATAGATATTTCTGAATCTCATTATGTGCAGTATCTGTCATATATACATTTGAAATTAATTTCCTTACAGAATTCAAATAATTCAAATAGAACTTGTATAGTTTACATAGGAAATATTAGTCAATGTGGGCTGGGAGACATAATGCTAATATCCTTGGCACGCAAAATATGTTTATTTATGTTGCTGGTTTATGTAACAACAACAACATATGCTTATTCCTACAAAAAGAACTATGTTTTATAACAGCTGACTTTTTCCAAGACACTTTGTTTATGGGTGTGTGAATGCTTACATGGAGGTCATCTCAATCACCAACACATGATTCCAAGAATTAGAACTATATATATATTGCTTTGAATTGTCAGTTGTAAATTTATCTCACTTCCTTTACTGTGTGAAGTTATGAAAAAGAGTGCTTGTTATTTTGTTGCCAATATGCCACTATTGACAACAGGAACTGCACTTCATCGGTAGAAACAAGAATACACTGCAAGCCTAATTAAATTTTTTACAGTCGAGTACAATACACATTTTTTATTAATGCAGCTTCAGTAATATTCATTATCCAAATTTAGTAAATAGTGGGTGTTTAGATGAATAAAGGCATTACTGAACAATTTCAGTGCTGTAAGGATTCACAAAGAAGTGGTCAGAATTCTATATGGATAAGAATTTATTCTCAAGATCCAAGATGTCATGAAATAAGGGCTGACTACCAGTTAGCCACAGTTAACTACAAGAGAATTTTCCCTGACTAAGGAATAGCATTAATAGTCCTTTCTTAGAGTGTAAAGAAGTTATTCCTGGTATTGCAGAGTGTTATACCACGGGAGAGATACTGGTTTTATTGGTTTTATCTAAAAAATGAGCTAACTGTACTCTTACGCATCTGTGAACAGTAGCAATATAAAGATACTTAAATCTAAAATGGACAGTATTGGTTTGGGATGCAACAGATTTAATTTATTCTCAGTAGCTTGTATGATGCTACATTTTGTATTTGAGACCAGAACAGTATTGGTAACAGGGACGTTTTAGCTGCTGCTGAGCAGCATTTGCACAATGTCAAATCCTTTTCTGATGCTCAAACCACCCCTCCAGAGGGGAGGCTGGGAGTGCACAAGGAGTTGAGAGGGAGCTGAAGGAAGAAGGAGGAAAAGATGTTCAGAATGATGGCATTTGCCTTCCCAAGTCACCATTACATGTCACGGAGCCCAGATTGCCTGGAGGTGGCTGAACATCTGCCTGCTGATGGGAAGTAGTGAATGAGTTATTTGTTCTGCTTTGTTTATTCACGTGTTTTTTGCTTTACCTATTAAATCATCTTTATCTCAACCCATGAGTTTTCTCACATTTACTCTTCTGATTCTCTCTCCATCTAATTAGAGTGGAGGGAGTGAGTAGCTGGATGGGGACTGGTTGCCAGCTTGCATTAAGCCATGACACTGACCATGGGGGCTTTGAGAAAGATCTTGTTACACCAAGCGATGAGGAAGTACTAACAATGCATGACACGAAAGTTAATTTCAAGCAACCAACGAAACTATGAGGTACCAGGTTTAAGTAAAACAAGTGAATTGTTAAGTAAAACAAGTGAATTCACCAGTTTAAGTGAAAACAAACCAAAACCTTTTCTCAAAGGAAAATTCCTTGATTTTTTGAGAACTAATATTATAAAGAGAAATATAATATAAAGTGTTAGCTGCTGAATGGAATGGACACATTCTTACTGGTTCAGAAAGCTCTAACTAGGGCAAAACTGTTATATATGAGCTTGGCCTCATTTTAATCTCTGACAGTCATATCCTGGCAAGCAGCCTCCAAAAAAAGCCCTTTGACTGAATTTTTTAATCTTCTGGTCAGTGACATAAATATCTACATTCTGTCTTTAAACACTTTTTCCCTGAGAAAATGGAAGAATGTTATTTCTTTCATATATGCATAAGGTGTGTGAAGGAATACCCTGATTCTGGAAGTATGAGTTGCAGGTTGACTATTTAATTTTACCTTAAAACTATCTGTGACATTAGACAGAGATTACAAACCACAGGGACCTCATCCTGAAGAAAGAGATCATGCAGATGGAAAAGAGTTACCAGTGAACAGGTAGAATTTGTCCCTAAACTTCCAGCACAGTGTGAAAGTGGGAGTGGGGAGCAGTTTATACCTTTTTGCATTTTACAGGTTTGCATGTGTTATCTGGTGTACATTCAAACTCATTCACTTTTTTCCTATAATCATCTACACTGACATCTGAATGTAGAAGTTGCATATGAGAACTTATCTGCTATTGATTGTAGCAAGACGAACCTTTCTTCGTGTTGACTCTTTGAAGTCAGACCGGTGCTCTGGCAAAAGCTGGTGCCTTCGGGGTCAGTTAGTCTGGTCAAGAGCTAGTGCTCCCAACACGACCAATCTCTCCTCTGGCCTGCTCTGCAAGTGAGCTCCTCCTGTGGTGGAGGCCATGCCTTTTATTGGCCTCCTGATTGCAGTTTGGGGCCAGCCTTAACCAGGCACAGGTGGGCTGAATCCAGGCTCACACCCACTGCCTGGTGATTAGCAGCACCTGGGTGTGAGCCTTGTCTCACTACAATTGATAGCAAAAATTTTCCGTACTGTTGCAAACCCCAATAATTATCCTTAAATGCGAGACAGTGTAGACATTCATTTTCTTAACTAGCACTTAGAGCAAAGCAAAATATCCCTTAGATATGTAGTTAGAAAAGTAATTTTTTCCTTTATTGAGTATTTCTGCATCACTGACACTTCAGCACAAGTCCCAGAGTTTCTTCTGTTTTGGCTTGAGCAAAGACATTAAGGTCAGACTAGCAGTCATTCATAAAGAATTTAAAAATAGTAGCCATAACAATAACAGCAGCAATAATAATAATAATAAATAATAATAATAATAATAAAAATAATAATAACAATACTACTACTACTACTACTACTACTTTCCTCTTAATAAAACCCATGAACTCTATAAAAAAAATTATTTATGGGCCAGATAGTGCTGATACGGTAGCCAGGTTATTACTGTTCTTGATGCGATAGATTTGTGAAAATTTTGTCAGAAATATCTGCACAGGATCAATTGTGCAGTCTAAATATTGAAATGAAGAATCTATCTTTTTGTTTGAAAAACATCCAAATCTGCAGACAATTGCTATCTGTGAACACTTCATTTTGTTTAAAAACTGTAATATCATTCCCTCTCAGAACATTCACACCTCTCTCCTTACTAATAATATGAATATATTAAGATGACTGTAATGTTGGAGGCTTTTTTTAAGACGGAATATCAAAATAGGCAGTTAATCTACCTTTGAAAAATGGTGGCTGACTGTCTTCAAATTCTCCTTCAGTTATTTCTTCCTCATGGATCAGCAGTTACATAGAGTGACACCCTTTATGAACATTCATTTCTAATGGGTTAAGTCCCCAAATCTTCACAAAAGACAAATGAGGCATTTTCTTTATTTAGTTCATTGCTCACAGTTGAGCTTTAACAGACTGTAACATATTCCGTTTTTTCTTCTTTTCTTTGCTTTAATTCATTTTTACAGAAGGATGAAAAAATAATTAAAAAATATAAATAAGTCCAAAGCTGTAGTCCAAAGCTATATTCCTACTTTTACACAAAACCTATCCTATTACATCATCCTGATTAAAGTCTTTCTAGGTCACTCATAACTCATTTGTAACACACTGTACTGGATGCTGTCCTGCTTATATTAATGGCCTACAGCTTCACCATCTCCCTTTATGAGCTTCTCGCCCTCTAAAAACACTCCTTTCACAGCTAGCTGGCATTGCTCTCACTGGAATCTATAAAAAAAATACTTTTACAATTGCATCATTTATCTACCGTTGTAAATTTACTCAGTGCTTTCAAGGGAGACGTAATCTTCCATCTTTGTTTCTTATAGGCAAGGGTTTGGTCTGCACTTACAAGATTTTACTTCTGTAACTATGTTGGCTAGTGTAATTTTTTTCAGCCATTACAGCTACAGTAATAAAAATTCTTGTATGGTAACATTTATCCTAGTAAAATTATACTTGAAACAGAATTTGTCTAAACACACAGATTCAAACCCTTCGATGCCTAACTGTTACCAAAATGAATGAACTAGTTACCTCAATACTTTAAAAGGCAGGACTTATGTACCAATACATTTGCACTGACTAGTCCTAAACATCAGGGAATTTGTGAAGACTGGAAAGATGTAAGAAAAATACATCTTGAACCAGAAATTTTTAAATCATGAAAGCCAAATAGGAGAAGATGTGAACTCACATATAAAATAGCTATAGAAAACTTGTTTTGCTTTCAGTCTTGTATGATTTATTTCCATTTCCTTTTCCAACAAACAGTTTCTGCACTGAAAGTCTCCAAAGTCTATTTTGTCCCCAATGTCAATTTGACCACCAATTTGACTACACTTCAAATGCTTTATCAGTATTGCTGTTTACTGAACTGGGGTTACCTCATTCAGCAAACTAAATGTTCAGTCACTGACATTTCCCCTTCATAGCCCTGTCCCTAACATACATGCCAAAATGTAGCAAAATTGTGCTGAACTTCCACATTGGAAAAGCAGTATTTAACAATTTGATCTTTTACACTCATAGCTGTGATGATTAGTTATTTATTTGCATCTCTACTGTTTAACACGTTCAGATTACTCCCTTTTCTATTATCTTTTAAAGACAGATCACTGCTTTCATGGGTACTGCTGAAAACAAGTGCAGGTGAAGTGAGGGAGTGAGAGGGTGAGCAGTAATTCCACTTTTTTCTGTGTGTGTTGTACTACTGATTCCTGAGCATGGACATAGCAGGCTCTGTAAATTGGCTATATCCCATCTCCCAGAGCTCTGTAGGATTTGATCAGGAACATGGCACCTTTGCCAGCCCTGTGGCAGCCATTGCAGGGATAAAACTACATTGCAGAAGATGGACATTTGTGACAATTCATCTTCTTCTTTAACACAGAAGAAAGTTGGACAGGATATCATTATGGCTTAGGAAAATATATTCTTCCATCAGAAACTCTCCAATTATAAATATGAAAGACTAAAATCTAAGATAACTGTATTATATAAGATAGCATGTTATTATTATCTCATACTACTCCTCTGTCTACTTCATACAAAATATAAGAAGAGCAACACTAAATTATTTTCAACAGTTGGATAAGAATAAATAGTTATTAGCTATTCTATGTTATATGATATTTAGTCATATACCAAAATGTAGCTTTATTCATAATATGTATATTTGATACCATGAAACATTTTTCCCCTCCTCTGAGAAAAGAATTGTAGTTGACATATTTGAAACTTAAAAGCTTTATTTTAGCAAAGATGTCATTTTGTGTGTGGACATGCTCTAGGAAGCATATTATGTCCTTCTTAAAACATTTTTAAACAGCAGCTGAGACTGGCTTGTAGAAAGAATGGGTAAACTGTTCACAGGGTAAAATACACTTGGCATATACGATACTTTCTTTTTACTTGTAAATAACCTCTGAGCAGCATTTGATTTTTTTCCATATTCAGAATTGCTCAACTATATCTTGGCTCACTGACTGCTCCTGAATTACTCTCATAAAATCTTTGACTATAATTTTCTTTTAGATAAGGTTTACTATGTAACATCCACTGAGATAAGATGGCATTGTTTCTTTTCCTTCAGTGGACATTCATAAACAAAACAAAACAAAACAAAACAAATGCTTCATCTGAATAAGGAAGAAGAGATCTAGATTGACCAGAATCATGGAATCACAGAATCATAATATGACTGAGGTTGGGAGGGACCTCTGCAGATCATCTGGTCCAACCCCTTGCTCGCACAAGACCACCTAGAGCCATTCACAAAGTTGCAAAATATTAAAAAATGAAAGTGGTACCTTTTTAGCTGATAGTCTATGTTGAATTTTTTTTCTTTCCCTTAGTAATACTTACTTGAAGTAGGGTTCTCTGAATCAAAATGCTTACAAATTTACAAATTTTATTATTGTATTCTTAGATTATTTCTTCCTTTATACTTGTTAATTTTTTTTTCTCAAACAAAACTAATTTTAAGGGAAAGGAAAATTTTTTTTCTTTAAATATTATAAACGTTTTAATATAGAAATTCTACTTACAAGATTTTCATCGTGATTTAAACTAAAGCTGATGGGGGAGTGGAACCTTAATTCACCCCACTTCTACCAACTTGACGCAAGTGCCAAATGCTGGCAATAGATATCTGGAGCCTGGACAAGAATAGGGGAATATCTGAAGTGCAGCACAAAGGATTAGCAGTCAGAGATTCATTGTGGGCCCAGCTCAAATGACTATTCAAACGTAGCATGGAGGAAAAGAAAGAAGAGTTAGAGAGCTGTGCTTGCCTTCAGGCCTGTGGTTTTATTGAAATCACAGAGACATGGTGGGATGGCTCCCATGACTCCCATGCAGTGTTTGAATGGAAGCAGAGTGGCTCTTCAGGAAGGACAGGCAGGGGAGGAGGGAGTGTCATCATCTATATCAGTAATGATATCAAATTCCATGGAGACCCACCTGGGCTTAAATGAAGAACAGACTGAGGGCTTATGGGTCAGTGTCAAAGGGAGGACAGGGACAGAAAACATTATATTGGGAGTCTTCTACAGGTAACCCAACTAGGAAGACCAAGTTTATGAGGCCCTCCATTGTTTTTAAAGAACGGAAAACTGATACTGTTTTGTGTGCCAGATTTGTAGTTAAATAAATTAAAAACATGTACATTTTTTCCAGAAATTTTTGAGAATATTGATACCTTTTATTTTGCATGAAAGATATATTCCACGATAATATTTTAAAAATTCACTTCATTTTCAATTAAAAACTAGATAAGCATATTCTAAATAATTTCATAAGTGATACTATAGTCATCTAGTTATGCTAAATTATTTATAAAGTTTTTTCTTAATCTGAAGTGATTTAATTACATTTAAATTTAACAGATACGGTATTCTGACAAGAAGTTTTTTAACTATACCACATAAACAGGAAATAATGTTTTGCACAAAAAATTATGAGTGCAGTTACACAGCTAAAGAAAAAAAAAATGTATATATATAAAATAGGCATATCAGTACAAAGTCCCAATTTGTATCTGTTTCTTAGTAACGGGAGGTTTTAATTTTTTATCTTCTATGAGTAAACTCACTCTTTTGTCTCTTCCCAGTTCCCTTTTCTCCATGTTTAATGTAGATGTATAGGTAACATGAGATTATTCTTTTTTCATGTCTCTGAAATAAAATAATCTATAGGTAGAAAAGCATTTAGTACAGTCACACTGGTCTGCATTGAGCAGAGATTTTCAAGATGAAAAAAAAAAAAAAAGACAAACAAAATGAACCAACCAGCAAACAAACAAACAAACAAAAAAAAAAAAAACCAAGAGGAAAAAACTGAAGCATTTTTAGTTGTTTCAATGTTATTCTTTTCCAAACCCGAAAAACATTCCTTATCTTAAAGATTCAAGCAGTGGAGGAAAGTTAGCATAAAAATGGCATTTTGGACCCAACAACATTCATATCATGGAGTCAAGTAATGGAATAACGTAAAGACCTTTCTTTGGTCATTATTATAATAATTCCTCACTAAATGCTATAAAGAACTGAACTAAAATATAAGAAAAGATAATAAGGGTGTACTTTATAAGTAATATTTATATGTTCTTTTTGCTACTGGTGAAGTCTTGTTACAGTTAATAAATGAGAAATAATTTATCAGTATCCCATATTCACTTAGGTCATGCCCACATTGCTCAGTGCAGATTCAGGGCAAACTGGCAGTGGAAAAGGAAGAGTGATGGGTGTGCAAACAGTTGACATGCAAAGCAAGTAGCTAGAGGTAAGCCAGGCAGCTAATCAAACATGTTTAAAGCCTGCATTTTATCTGATTGAGTCAACATTCATAGAAAAGAGTTTGGCAGGTGAAAATTAGGGAGAATAGCTAGCTGTCCAAAGAAAATTGCTTTTTCAATTCTCTGTAAATTGTTGTGCTCTAGAACAGTATTAGAAGCAGACATTCGAGGTGAATATAAAAGAGGTTTGAGGTTTTATAAAGAGCAAAAAAGTGAATAGAAAAAGAGTCTTTGTACACCACTATTGTATACTACTGAATACTAGATATCTCATGAAAACCACTTTAGGAATAAGATATATAATATACACTGATTCTATCAATTGTTCAAGTTCTTAGGAGTGTAATTTGTAGGTGTTTTCTTTAAAATAATTATCTTGTTGCATATTACTATATGGCTACTTGTACCCTTATTTACACAGTCCAAGCAGTTAAGTATTCATTGTCAGCCTTTACAGCACAAAGGTGTTTCTATAAAGTTTGTAAAGTAATATATACCTGACAGCATTATTATACGTTGTCTTCAGCTGCATAAATCAACAAAGAATCAGTAAGAACATGGAGCTCTAAGATTCTATATCAGCTGTCACTCTGAAGTAATGATGTACTGAGTCTGAGAATACTCTTTTAGCAAGGGTTTGACACGTTTTCCTTCCCATTCCTTCTGTGCTCCTCTCTTTCATGCTCTTCTTTGCTATTTTATTTTGGTTTATTTTATTTATTTTACTTTATTTATTTTATTTGTTTTGTTTTGTTTTGTTGTGGTTTGGCTTTGTATTATTTATTTTGTGGTTTTTTGGTGGTTTTTCGGGGGGGAGGTTTTTTGTTATTTTATTTTGTTTTAGTTTTAATCTGTTTATTTTATTATTCCATTGTTCTAAATATTCTAATTGTGGACAATGAAATTTTAAAGCACTGATTATATCTGCTGAATGTTCACAACTCCATGGTACCTGATGGAATTCATCCCACAGTACTGATGGGGACAGATGGATATTATGTCAGGATGCACCTCAATCATCTAACGCAAAGGTCTTGGGAGTCTCGGGAGGTCCTTGCTAACTGGAATTTAACCACTGTTATTCCATTTCACAAAAAGGGCTTGAGGGAAGGCCCAGGGAACTACAGACCTGTTAGTCTAAACTCAGTTCCTGGAAAAATGATTGAAAGTCCTGTTTAATTAATTTTGTCCATCTCTGACACTTTTTGAACCGAAAGCCGTGTGCTTGGTAAATACAGTAATGTCATTTAAAGTTTTTATTTAGGTAACTGACATATCAAAATATAGCTGTTATCTGTATGTAGCCACCCCATCCATGTGCATTCCTATAACCATGACGAAAACCAGCAGCCAAATTTATCAATACTGTAGTTTAATAAGTTTGTACAGTGATTGTCTGCTAAAGCACTCACAGAAATATTGCCCCTGCTGCATCTCTCCTTAGATGTACCAGGATGAGATTCAGTGCCATTCATTCCTTCACACTGGGTACACTCTGAACACAGTCATAAAACCCTGGTATGTGGCATAAGGGATGAAATGTTCCTTCACTAAAATGACTTAGGGATTTCTAGCCTGTAATGAAACACCTACCTTGCAATCTCTCAGAAATGGGACTTACAGAAAAAGAAACAAGAAAGAGTTTTGGTTTTGGTTTTTTTTTTCCCCCTCAAAGAAATCAGTGTGAAAACCTGAAGCCAGAGACAAGAGTGATCAGAATAGTCCAGTTACACAGTACACCATTTAAAAACTACATTTGTCTGAGCAGCTGCTCTACAGAAGGGACATTTCTGAGTTTCAAGAAAACAAATATTTTTCGTTTTTTCTCCTACTATTGTTTTTTGTTGTTTTTTTTTTTTTTTTTTCTCTTTTTATTGGAGAAAATTGGTTGTGCTCACACTGAATAACAAGTAAAGGTCAGTAGAGCAATACAGATTTCTGGTTTTCAATACATTTGGCTGCAACAAAGGGCCAGGACAAAAAGATAGTCCTCTGGCTCATGTTTCAGCTCTCCTTTTCTCAGTATTACACAGGATTTTCTCTCTTGGATTCCATTAAAAGGTCATTTCTGGAACACACTGCTCTTTTGCACATATGCCAGAGAAAAGAGCTCTTTAAGAATGGATTTTCAAGCAGCTCTACCTGTTTTGATTTGAATCCAAATTTTAAAAATAATTTAATCTCTAACTATTTTCTCCCATGTTCATTTTACGTTTTCTGAGGACTGATTTGATTTGCATTGGCATTTTCTGTTGGTTTTGATAGTCTGATGTTGACTACACCCTACATATTAACATACAATAACCTCCTGCATGCTTTTTTTTTTTTTTCTCTGCATGTTGGTTCCTCTTCTTTTCTGTTTTTACTCTCTCTGTTTTCAACAATAAGACATTTTCTCTTTGTGTTTCTTTACCTGCCTTTTTCCTATTCCAGTATCCTATATTTTTTGTCAATATACAAAAGGCACATGTCCACATACACAAAACAGATCAAGGATCTTACTGCAGCACTTGATTGAATATCAGTTAATTGGAAAGGCTTTTCATCTGGATTATAGTGTTAGACAGAAAAAATAAATAATAAATATATGCACTTCATTGCTTCCAGAAAACTCAGTGCAGCTAAGTATACATACTAGAGGCCCTGATCCTTTTATACCTCAGAGCCAAAAATTGTCAAAGGATTTTACTTCACATATAGTCCAGAAATATTTAGTGAGTAATCCTGCAAATGCCTTTATAGTGAAGGATAGTGAATGATGTCTAAGATCTTGTCTTAGATGTCTCTGTCAAAAGACTCACAGTTTATCCTGTGTCTGCTTGCACACCAGCATTATGCTCAAGATAAAAGGTGTAGAAGTGCAATTAGTGAGGTGAATGACACCTTGTACTAGCCATATGGAAGGGTGAATTCACCCTAACAGAAAACAGCAAATGGAAAGGAAAAATGGTAATTAAAGTCCATGATGAAACTACTCAGCCTCAAGAAGAGTTAAGGTTTTTTTCTTATTATCTTTTTAAAACCTTGCATTTATTGTGTGTTAACAGAGAAACAAGTCAGCATCTAAATTATTAAACACAGAATTACAGAATTAAAGAATTTTTCTCTAATATTCTAAGAATTCAAGGAATGCTTACTCAGATTTTATAAGAGGTCTAGATAATTAGACAATTAGATGGTTTAGATGATAAGAAATTAAAGCAGTGAATTCCTGAACTCAGGAAAGTTTTGGTTTATTATTGTGGTATGTTGAGGGTTTCTAGAACTGAAGCAGATGGTGCAATGTAAAAGTACATATATACTTAATGCCATTATTAAGATTAAAATTAACATTAAGGTCCAGGCTCTTAATTATTATATCATTTTGTGCAGACAATACCGAATAGTTTTATGATAGTTTTAAGATGAAATACTGGGATATTCTTAGGTTTATCTTATTCTTAAAATTATCTGATTGTACCTCAAAATAGATCTCTGACATAAATAAGATTTCAAAGTTTCCATAACCTCCAGAATGACCTTTAGTAAGCTCAGATATTTTTCACCAGTTAGGACACAGAAGTTGAAAAATGTTTTATTAATATTACCATTAAAGTCCCCATATAAGAGCCTGTGGTGTGCCTGAGTCTTCCACAAGCCTCATTTTCATCTTGACCTTTCCCACCTCTCACTTGCTACATTGAAAACATCCTCACAGTCATTGTCCCTCTGAGTCTATTGAGTGTGGGAAGTAAAAAAAGCAACAAAACCAAACCAAACCAAAACACAAAACCAAATAAACGCCAACCTACAGCATGTTACTTTCACAACTTCGAGTGCTGCATTTGTAGATGCTTAAATTCAAACTGGTAAACTACATTTCAATTATAAGTCAGGACACTCAAACCTTCACTCACTTTGGCTATAGCTTTTTATATACATATTTTCTAACTCACTGGTAATCTGTTGGTTGATGGGCTGCTCAGCATAGTAGCACAGTTCCAAGACAAAGTGATGGAGCTCAGGGAAGAGGTGAGCAGGCTAGGAAACATCAGGGAGAGTAAGAAGGAAATCGATTACCTTCTTCAAATGATATCCCCTAAATTAGAACAGGAAATAACTCTCAGGGGAACAGAGGATCCCATATCCTCTCTTAGGCAAGCCCCTGAGCCCTCACATAGTAAACTACAGGAGGAGGTTCAATGGGAACAAGTCAGTGCTTGATGGAAAAGAAAACAGAGCAAGCATGTTTCCTAACAAGTACACCACCTGTAGTGCCCTTGCAGAAAGACTTGTTATCCTTAATGGAAGTGGCAAGATTGAATTCAAATCATGCCTTCATCTCTCTAATTTTCTTTCTTCATGACCTAACTATATTCCTAAACTCTTCCTGAGTATCCAGCCTTTTTTTCCATAGTCTGTAAGCTCTCTTTTTAACCCAAATTTCCTTCAGTATCTCCCTGTTCAGCCAGACCAGTTGTCTTCCCCTCCAGCTTGCCTTTTAGCACATAGGGACACTGCTCCTGTGAATTCAGGACTTGCTCCTTGAAGTACTCCCATCCCTCCAGGACCCTTTGGTTTTCAAGTGCTGTTTCCCAGGATACACTCTGAATCAGTCTTCTGAAAAGGCCAAAATCTGCCCTCTGGAAGTCCAGCATAGAGATTTTATTGCTGGCTCTGCTTGCAACCCTGAGTATTGAAAACTCTATTATTTCATGTTCCTCAGACAGCCTCCAACCACCACATCTCCCATCAGTCTCTCTCTGTTTGTGAACAGAAGGTCTAGCAGGGACCCATCCCTGGTAGGCTCATTTACCAGCTGGAGTAGGAAATTATCCTCTATGTGATCCAAGAATCTCCTAGATGCCTGTGTCCAGTTCTGGGCCGCTCAGATGAGGAAGGAGATTGAAGTTCTGGAGCAGGTCCAGAGAAGGGCAACCAGGCTGGTGAAGGGACTCCAGCACAAGTCCTGTGAGGAGAGGCTGAGGGAGCTGGGGGTGTTCAGCCTGGAGAAGAGGAGGCTCAGGGGAGACCTCATCGCTCTCTACAACTCCCTGAAAGGAGGCTGGAGCCAGGGGGGGGTTGGGCTCTTCTCCCAGGCAACTATCAGCAAGACAAGAGGGCATGGACTTAAGTTGTGCCAAGGGAAGTTTAGGTTGGATATTAGGAAGAAATTCTTTACCAAGAGGGTGATCAGGCATTGAAATGGGCTGCCCAGGGAGGTGGTGGATTTGCCATCCCTGGAGGTTTTTAAGAAGAGACTGGATGTGGCACTCTGTGCCATGGTCTGGTAACCACAGCAGTAGTGGATTAAGGGTTGGACTCGATCTCAGAGGTCCCTTCCAACCCAGATGATTCTATGATTCTGTAATATGTTCTTGGAGTCTACACTTCTCTTCATTGATTATAAAGGGAGCACAGGGTGACTGTTTCAGATAAAAACCTCTGTAGGTTAAAACAAGTTTAGCATGTAAAAAGACCTTTTATCAGTGGCTACAAGATTGAGATAAGCTATCTATAAGATGTGACCACTTTTCATGTGATTTTAGAAGTCAGGAGTCCACTGCATCTGATTTGAGAATATATAAGTGGAGTTTTATGGGTTGCTCCTCTGTTGTCTGTTTTTTAAAACTGTGAGAAAATAAATATCTGATCAGAACTTGGAAAAGACAATATATAGCTTTAAAGAATCTAAAACTAGAGACCACAGCTGGAAACTACCTCATATTTCTTCAGTTTTTCTTATAAAGTAACTTTTGTTTAACTGAAATATGTCTTTTATAACTTCAAATACACATTTTGTGAATTCATTTTTTCAAGTTTTTTTTTTTACAACTATATATCTAGGAGTGTCTTGCTCCATAAGTTTTCCTTGACCCTTCCTTTTGTGGTAATAAAATACTTTAAATACAAATGAAAACCTTCACTTAGAACAAACAGCTGTTACGCTGAGTCCTGCCCATAATCTGCATAAGAAATATAACTTATATTTCTTGTGTCTTTGTTTTGTTGCTTTTGTTTGTTTTAATTTTTCAAATAACTGTGCACTGAGTTCATGTTACTGGCAAGTTCCTTCCAAGGTGTGATTACACAATTATTCCATTTGCATTAACCCAGGAAAAAAAGTCTAAAGAAATCAAAGGATGAGTATTTCTTAGATGAGATGATATGAGGTATTTTATTTTCACTTTATGATGAAATTGACCAATTGGGAAAGAAGACTCTTCAGGTCTATGAAAAAGGTACAGAGTTAAATACACACAGCTCATAACAGGAACACAAACTGGGGTTTTTATTGAGCTAGAACTGACAGGAACACAATACTGAATAAGGAAAAGGAATTTATGCCCACAATTAAGCATAGTTTGAGAAGTCTTATAAAGAAGCAATATTCTGCATTAAACATTAATTTTACTTTTTAAAGTGATTACAATGTTCATTTAATTGAAACTCACAGTAGCAGAATTAGACTTGATTTTTTTAGCATAATTTGATAGCAGATGGGAAATCACACAAATGAAACAACGGAACAATAAAGGAAAGTAGTAAAATATTTTCCATTTCTGATGAAACTGGAATTTTTTTCTTAAGAGTTCCAGATGGTGTCAAAAAACAAAAGAGAAACCCCAATCCATAACAAAACAAACAAAACAAACAAGCAAAAAACCTAAACAAACAGAAATAAAAATAGAAAAAAAAGGTTAAATGAAAAAAAAACAAAAAAAACCCTAAAATTTCTTATTTTGTTTCATTTTAGATGTTTTGCTATTGTTCAGAAAGGGATTAATTGACCGCCTTATTTAATTAAAACAGTTTGTCTTCTTTTTGTTCATTTCATAGAATCAGAATCAGCTGGGTTGGAAGGGACCTCAGAGATCAAGTCCAACCCTTGATCCACTACCGCTGCGGTTCCCAGCCCATGGCACTGAGTGCCACATCCAGTCTCTTTTAAATATCTCCAGGGATGGTGATATGAACGTATGTAAAATACAAGAAAATGTCTATTGAGCCACTATCTGCATGTCTGGCTGATATGTTAAAACACTTAATTAACATATCTTTACCACACTTGATAACTGTCTGGTTTCCTGGAATAAACAAAGACAATGGGATTAGCAGAACAGGAAAAACTGATAAACATTAATGAAGACAAGAAATTCCTTAGAGGGAAAAAAAATGTTCGAATCAACTTTGAAAATGGTTTAAAAAGTCCTGACGGAAGAAACAGCAGAGAGAGCGACTCTTCTCTCACAGCAAGCGGCCCTGCCAGAACCAGTCCTCCGACTTCTCTCAGAAGAGGGAAGATGGATCAGCCCGTGTCCCCCCTCCTGGGACAGCCCCAGCCCCAGCCAGGGACGGCCCGGCAGCAGCAGAGACCTGAAGCAGAAGCCAGAAGCCGCCCAAGGGTGACACAGCACAACGACTCTCTTTTCTTTTGCTAATTACCTTAACTATAGTGTGCCCCTGAAACAGCAGCTAAAATTGTAACAGTTTCTCTCTGGTAAACAGGTTTTTTTCCCTTTTCCTTGTCGTTTTAAAAGTCAGCGTTATCGTCTCCCTTCCTTAAAAATAAATCTTTGTAATTTGCTTAAATCATAAAGCTTGCTAGTTTTGTAATTCAGGTGACAGGTTCTGAGCAAGTGGTTGACCTTTCCTCGCAAAACAAAAATATAAAATATAAAAAATAATATCAAACGGATCATAACAGATGGTGAATCCACCACCTCCCTGGGCAGCCCATTTCAATGCCTGATCACCCTCTTGGTAAAGAATTTCTTCCTAATATCTAACCCAAACCTTCCCTGGCAGAGGTTAAGTCCATGCCCTCTTGTCTTGCTGATAGCTGCCTGGGAGAAGAGCCCAACCCCCCCCTGGCTCCAGCCTCCTTTCAGGGAGTTGTAGAGAGCGATGAGGTCTCCCCTGAGCCTCCTCTTCTCCAGGCTGAACACCCCCAGCTCCCTCAGCCTCTCCTCACAGGACTTGTGCTGGAGTCCCTTCACCAGCCTGGTTGCCCTCCTTTGGACCTGCTCCAGGACCTCAATCTCCTTCCTGAACTGAGGGGCCCAGAACTGGACACAGGACTCGAGCTGTGGCCTCACCAGGGCTGAGTACAGGGTCAAATTTGTTCTCAAAAGGAATAATTTTTAATGACTTGTACTTTATTAAGACACTTATGAGCTGCTATGAAACTTGATATGATTTGTCTTACTTAATTACAGCATGCTCTGTAAATTACACATAAATATACTAGGAGGAGTGTTGTACAGATGCTTTTCTCCTCAGCAAATCCTTTTTATGTCAGTAAGTCAGTGTTCAAAATACACAAAAAAAATTATTTTGATGACTTCTCTCAGTGAAATATATACTTAGTTGTACACAGAATGTATATATTTTTTAAAAAAAGTGATTTCAGAGAAACTGGTTTAGATTGTTACAAGGTTAAGTGCAACTTTCAGAAAACAAAGCTCAAGGAAACTCAGGGTAGAAGAGAATATACAACAAACATGCAAATGACTAACAGAAGTAATTTTCAGGACGTTATTGAAAGTACCAGTGGGATTTAGTAAGAAAGAAATACTTCAGGTTCTCATCTACACTGAATTGCTGGAGTGTGCTGTAGGTAATTTGATATTGATTCTGTCAATGTATATATCACCTATTGTCCATTTCTGTGCAAGATGAAATATACAAAGTCTGAATTAATCTTGGGGCTACGTCTAAGTAGTTACATTTTAATTACATATTGCTTGACATTAATAAAATTAATCCCACAAGAAATTGAGGAGTATACCAAATTTATAATGTATAAGTGAATCTAACTTTAATATCAGTAAGTGAATTTTGCTTACTGCTGTTTTTCAGATGTAGATATCTTTGTAATGCTTTCTGATAAAAAAAATGTTTGATCTCATTTGTTGGCAACCATCTGTAGAAAGAACATCAATAGTAGTTGCTAAGATCAATTTGAGCCTGATTGTTTTTCTGGAAAAATTATTAGAAGATAAATGTCTAAACTCCAGTAACTATAATTTTTAGAGTTGTTAATGTATCCTTATAAACCTCTCACTATGTTCCAACCATTACAGTGAGGCTGTGCTCAACTTGACGACCTTATCCATTTTTGTTTTCCATAAATGTGATTCTTCTCTGATTTGGTTCAAGCAAATAAAGTAAAAGATCAAAGCTAAACAAAGTTCTTAGAAGAAACACATAAGGCTCTTCAGAAGCTAAATATTCAGTTAAGTTATATTCATGTATTGAACATTTAGTTGGTATTAGCACAGGCTGATTTTTTTTGGTCTTGTCTGCATCTTCCCAACTTTCTACAGATAAAGAACTGAGCATAGAGTGTAAAAGGTTACCACTTATGTGTATTTGTTTGCAATTACACTGAATACAAAACTGAAGATAGCCAACATTGCTTAAACAAACAAGTGTTCTTTACTTATATGGTGCTAAAAGGACTAAAGTTGTTTCCTTAATAGTTGTCACAGTGTTTCACTGCTTGAATCAATTATTGGTTTCATTTTTCCTTTCTTAGCAATTTAGAACTTTAACATATTTAATCCTTCACAGGAACAATTATTTTGTATGGTTGAACTCTTTTGTATGCAGATCATAATCAACATTACTAAAAGTAAAGTAAAATAAGATAAAAGTTATGTGTTATACGCATTTATTCTTTTTTTCAATTAATTTCTGGTACACTTCTGAGTTAAGTACCCAGTTGGTGTGAAGTTGGAGTATTAACAAAACTTTTCTAGTCCCTCCAAACCTGTGCTTCAGATTTTGCTTGACATAGTTATGTATGAATGTATGTTAGTTGAGTGAAGTCCCTTAATTACTTTGATGCGTCACCTAAACATTGGCTGATCAAATTATTTAAGCCAGAAAAAATCTTCAGAAGACAGGTATTTTCACTAATATTCCCATAGAATATGTACAGTATCTTTGTTTTTTCCCTGTCTTTCTGGAGACAACAATAGCACAAATCAAATTATAGAAAAATTAGAACATCAGTGATTTGAACAGTCCTGAATGATGAAATTGGTCTCTTGCTTTCTCTGTCTAGAGAAAACCAGTTAATTTTGCAGTCTGCTAAAGGACTAACAGTTATTTAGAATACTAACAGTTTTATCCACAGGACAGATGTTGGAATAAAACAGGCAGTAAATTTTATATAACCTGGGAGAATTCTTTAGACGTTGGCAGCAGCAAATGATTAGATATCTTCTCATTTCCATTTTTTTTTCTTTTTTTTGGTGATGGTCATATTAATAATAGAAGAATTGAGGCTTTAATAAGCATTATATAAAACATGCTATCAGAATTTCCACTTTTTTCTTTTTTTTTTTTTTTTTTTTAGATTCAAAGATCAGAATCTCAACAGTTCCTACAATTAGTACAATTAGTAGTTTAATAATATCATTAGCCCTGACTTCAGAGAAATTAAAGAAGATGGGATTGATGATGTATCAATGAGATTATATTTTATAGTAATATTACTACCACTGGAACTCTGCAGGAAATACTTAATACAATATTTTATTTTATATGAGTAACCTGGAAAATTCCCAAATGATAAGCAAGTATTTTGTTACTGGCTCAGTAGCAGTACAAGAAGCCCTGGTGAAAAATACATGCTTTTATGGATAACCTCTCATTTTTCCTTTCAGGGTTGACATAATGGTGTCAACAACTGTGAGAAAGAGTGAGCTGAGCTATTTAAAGGAAAAAGCAGTAAGTTTTTTTAAAGAGTCTTTGTAAACCTTTCAGGTGGATGTCAGATAAGGAAAAGAAAACCAAAACAAAATATACTAAAAAACCCCAACCCACACCACAACTAAAATAACAAATTATCAGTTACTTGTCACCCTACACTGATCTTCCATTGTTTCCCAACACCTTGGTCTGTTACCAGTGCACACACAGAGAGTGAAAATATGTTATAACATTGCACCAAAGAACTGGTCCACAGTGACTATGGTGGAAAACTCCAACTCCTGAATAAGTTTTCAGCTAGGTTTTGCATCTGACATGAGAAGAAAAGTATGAATCTGGCATGCCTATTTTAAACATCAAAAATTGTTGTGGTTTAGTCCCAGTGGACAATAAAGGACCATGTGGCTGTTCCTTCACTTCCCCCGTAGTGGGATGGGAGGAGAAAATATATTTAAAAGGTATCATGGAGAGATCACTCATCAGTTATGGTCATGGACAAACTAGACTCTACTTAGGGGGAAAAAAAATATCACAATTTAATTTAGCACCAATCAAATTAGAAAAGGATAATAAGAAATAAAGCTAGATCTCGAAAACACCTCCCCATACCTCTCCTGTCTTCCTGGGCACAACTTTGCTACCAATTTCTCTACTTCATCCCCTCCTGGGATGGTGGCAGTGCAGGAAGTCAGGGAATGGAGTTTTACGGTCAGTTCATCACACATTATCTCTGCCAGTCCCTCTTCCTCAGGGGGAAGACTCCTCAGACATCTCTCCTGCTCCAGTGTGTTCCCTCCCACAGGAGGGATTCCTTTATGAACTCCTTTAACATGAGTCCATTCTATAAGGTACAGTCTCTCAGGAACAGAGTGCTCCAGTGCTGACTTTTGAGAATCATCGCCTTTTTAGGGAACAACCACCTCTCCTGGTGTGGGGTTCTCCATGGCTGCAGGATGATATCTGCTCCACTGTGGGCCACTATAGGCCACAGGAGGACAGCCTGCCATCTCACCCTGGGGCTGCAGTGGAATCTCTTCCCTAGTAACAACCTGAAGCATCAGTACAGGCTTGGGGAGCTGCTCAGAGAAAAATGGCCTGGAGGGTGTTAATCTGTCTGCTGAACATGAGGCAGCAGTGTGCCCAGGTTGACAAGAAGGTCCATAGCATCCTGGCTTCTATTAGAAAGCATCTGACCAGCAAGACTGCTGAAGTGATTGTCCCCTCTGTACTTGGCATTGGTGAGGCCACTCCTCAAATGCTGTCTTCTGTTTTGGGCCCCTCACTACAAGAAGGACACAGAGGTGCTGGAGTGTGTCCAAAGAAGGGCAACAAAGCTGGTGAAGAGACCAGAGAACAAGTCTTATGAGGAGCACCTGAGGGAACTGGGGCTGTTTATGTGGAGAAAAGGAGGCTGAGGGGAGATCTTATTAGTCCCTACAACTACTTGAAAGAAGGATGTAGAGAGGTAGGGGTGGACATCTTACACCTGTTGCCTTAATTACCAGGATTCCTAGTGATTTTCTTGTAGCTGTTCTTGCTTCAGCTCCATAAATGGTACTTTATATTTCCTGTTCCCTTATAGCCATGGAAAGATTGGTTTTGTTATGAATTATGCACTTTTGAAAGTGCATCCTCAGAGAAAATGAGCAAACTACTAAAAGGTATCGGCATGGCAAAAAGTGTCATGGAGCTGATTTTCTTGGAGATTTTAAGGATGCTGAGAGTGACTAAGTAATGCATTTCGTATAATTATGTACAATATTGTGTACTTAAAAACACTGTAGACACCAATTAAGTCTTTTATAATGCATTTCTATAGACAAAAATTTGGCCCTTTGAAGAAGAGTTTTCTGACTTGGTGAGTTAAATAAATAATATATAAATAAAATAATTAATAAATTTAAAAATTATATCTTGAAAACTTAATAAATTGCTCACCATGTTTGACTATTTAATTTTTTTTCTCATTTACACTGCAGGTCCTGTGATCTGAATGTTAATGTACTTTCAGCATATTGCTTTGTAGAAAATGTTATGTAATTGGTATTCAAATAATTCTGTGTACACTAGTAGTAATGAGTTCTTTTAGAAAGGACAAATGCCTTGAGATTCAATAAAATTTTCAACATATATTCTTATATGTCTTTTTTTTTTCCTAAAGTAATTTTAAATTTTAAAAAGGAAAATAAATTCCATGTGTAATCAATAACAAGGTTCTTGTCAGAAAATAAATGATACTGTGTTAAAGTAAAAACAATGCACTCCATCACAATAATTTACATATATTATCGATCATTTGAGTACACTTCATTTGGTATTTTATGAGATGGATTTGAAAAGAATAGAACAGAATGAAATGTCCTCCTCATTGTCACGATGTCATTCTTTAATAATTCTTTAATAATTTCAATCTCTCCCTTTACATATTTATAAAATTAATGAGGTCACCCCTCATTCTCCTCTTCTCCAAGAGACCCAGCTCTCAGCATTTCCTCATCAGGGTGTTCTTTCACTCCCTTAAACCTCTTGGAGGTTCTGCTCTGGACTCTTTCTAGAAGTTCCCAGTCCTTCTGTACTGAGGACACAGACAGAACTGAATACAATATTCCAGATGTGGCCTCACCAGGGCAGAATAGAGGGGAGGAGAACCTCTCTCAACCTACTAGCTACCCCTCTTCTAATGCACCCCAGGATAACATTGGCTTTCTTGTCCACAAGGGCACATTGCTGGCTCATGGTCATCCTTCCACCCACCAGCACCACCAGGTCCCTTTCCCCTTCAGTGCTCTCCAAGAACTCAGTCCCCAGTCTCTACTGGTTTCTGGGCTTATTCCTACTCAGATGTAAGACTCTACATTTGCCCTTTCTGTAATTAACCAGATTTTTCCCTGCCCAACTCTCCAGCCTGTCTAGGTCCCTTTGAATGGCAGCACAGCCTTCTGGGGTGTCAGCCAGTCCTCCCAGCTTTGTGTCACCAGCAAACCTGGTGAGAAGAGAATCTGTCCCATCATCAAGGTCGTTGATAAAGATATTGAACAGGACTGGACTCAGCACTGATCTTAGGGGGCCTCCACTAGTCACAGGTTTCCAGCCTGTGGGATTCCCCCAAGTAGATCCCTAAGGAGTTGAAAGTTACTTCTGTGGAAGTCCAGGGCTTTAGTCCTACTTACATCCCTTCTTCCTTGTAAAATACTAAACTCCACCATGTCATGGTCACTGTCACCAAGGCTGTTTACAACCTTAACATCCCAAACAAGACCTTCTCTATTCGTTAATACAAGGGTTGTCCATGCACCTGTCCTCCATGGTTCTCTGGCTGCATCAGAAATTTATCATCGAGGCGCAGCAAGAGCCTTTTGGACTGGATATGCCTTGCTGTGTGGGCTATTCCACTGCTCTAGCACTGGAACAAGAGGAGTTCCAGAGGGGCCTTCCAAATGTTATGTCTTCCATAGTTTATGGTCCTGTGACTTTGTGAAACAACAACTTTGCATACAGATGTAGCAAAAACTGACAAATAGGGGCAAAATCAATATGGCATGTCTATTTATTTGGAAAGACAATAGGATGGAGAAAAGGAGTTAAGCAAGCAGAAGTTCTGTCAGGGGGTGCAAGGTTTAGTGGGCAAGGGTGGCTTCAGGTCGAGTGTCTTGTGTTTCCAGGCTCTCTGGATTCACCATCATAGCTCTGGACAGGTAACTGTGTCTGGGACCTGACACAACCTAAACCCACCATTGTTGGTGCCTTGTAAGATAGGGAATGGCTTGAGAACTTGTCAAAGAGCTTTTTTTAAATAGAATTCTGGTAAGAAATAAGGAAAGATGTTCTTATTTTCTAGCATGGAGGAACAGATATACAGATATATCTTTAAGGAAATGTTCTTTTATTTTTGGATTTTAGTTCTGTATTATCTACAAGCCCTTATCCAAACAAGAAAATCAAATCAGGGCAGTGGAAGAATTAGGGATTCTGTTGGAATGTCCCACTCTGCTTCTGGTGAGAGAGGATTCACCTGCAGCAGAGGCATGGTACAGGAGCATGGTAGTAGGAGATCAATATGAATAAAATTTCCTAGCATGATATCCTGGGGATGAAAGCATCTGGAGTTTGGTTTTTGTTTTGTATTTTTTTGTTTTTTAAACTTTCTATCTAAGAAGCATCAAAGCCAAGGTGAGTAGTCCACCCTGAAGATGTGTTACTTAGGATTTCAGGCTTTTTCCCTTTCTTTTAGCAGAGTTCAGTTGACACTAAGGATAAAACAAAACCTTCTGCAAAGTGGTTAGAAAATTACTACTCTTGTATATTCAAAGTCAGATTAAAAATTTTCCAGTGTTTAAAGAATTGTTGATCCCTTAAAACTCCATTATTTCAAAGACAGCTGTGATCTGGTGAGTTCATATTTTAATACTGACAAAACTTCTAGTCCATTTGGCTCAATCATGAACTATAATTATTGAGTCATGGGGTACATTAGGATGAACTTTAGCACTCTCTGAGTTCATTGCACGTCATTTTCACTTTTGTGACTTCCTATATTTGTGGATTTAGGAAAACTATTCAGCTAAGCAGAATATTTTTACTAAGAGCCTGAATGAAGTCCTCAATTATTCAAACTCAGTTTAGGTGACTGGAAGCTTTGTTTAGTATAGTCAACTATGGAGGTGAGATGACTGCATATAAAGCAATCTTCTGTGTGTGCCTGCTTCTACCTGCATGGCTTATTGAAGAGAAATGAAAGGAACTAAAAGGAGTGGCTAAAAGAGCCTATTGGTAATGACAGATGTGAATTTTAAGCAAAGAGAAATGCTCTTGAAAATTAGGATATTGAATAGATCAAACTGTGAAAAAAGCCACAGGAAAGTTAAGTAGATTTTCATGCAAATGGATAGGCCAAATTTAAACCATCAGACTTCATTATAATTGTACAGAAAAGGGTTACAGCTTCTCTACCTATACAGAGAAAGTAGCTATGTGACTCAGTTCTTTAATGTGTAGATGGAAACAACAGGTCTATAGAGGAAACCCACTGTCTCTGCAACACATTAGTGTTCAAAGCTCCTTTGGCATCAGATAACTTCAATTACCATTATTGAATATACGTAAATAATATACATATACACATAAAAATGTGGGTAATAGTATACACATACATAATACTTGAATAACTGTAAGTGTATTTATAACTATTGACAGTTTAATCTGAAGTACATAGAACATAAATATTTTTATATCTAAAGAGTAGAGAAGGAGAATAAATGCATCTTGCCTGGACTGTGATTTGTACAGAAAATTGTGGCTTTTATAAAAAGGTTCTCATATTTTCAGACTTTCCGAGTTGGTCACCTGATCTCAGTAGAAGTTTACCAAGTCAGAAAGAAGATCAGCTTCAAAACTCGATCTTGAGACTACAAATTTTCAATTCAATGAGAGAAAAGACTAATTCTTGAAAAGTCTGTCCACATCAATGCCTTTTTGATTTGCTCAGCCAAGGCAAAATGACTTCAGGGCCTCCATTGGGTTGTGTACAGCTTAGGCAGTCAGCCAAAACCTGGGAATGGGTCACATGTTTTTAAAGGACAACATGGAAACTGACATTTACTTAAGAAACTTGTTTAGTTTAGGTCTTGCATAGGGCTAATATGACTAGATCCCAGAGATTAATGAAGACCTGAATAACTCCTACTTTATATTCATTCTCCTGGAAGAGATCAAACAATTTATCTGTCTGAGGCAACATGTACTGAGACCTTGTGAAAAATCCCAGTATATTTCAGCCATGTAGATTATAATAAGTAACAATCATAGCAAGACTCAGTTATGCATAATCAGACATATCAAACTATTTTTGAACTCTCTTAGTACCTGACAGAATTTTTCTTTCAATAGTGCTTTATGTTCCCTAAAACCAGAGATTAATTCTTATGACTGTCAAATACCTTAGTGAGGCTTCATAGAGTAATATGATAAGTTTTGCTCTTTATTAGCTTCAGAGAAACAATGTCTGTATACACGACTGGTAGGTGTTTTTCTGCACAGATACAGTATAAAGAATTTGGCTGCACCTTCTATTTTAATGGATGCATCTGTTCTTTTTTTGGCCTATAAATTTCAAAATCATCCTAATGTTGAATTCAGATGCAAGCTACAAGTGACAGTGTGTGACAAGTGTAGGCAATTTAATAGTAGATTTCATTCTTTGTAACTACTCCTGAGAAAATAATAGCTGCTATAGTGACATGTCATACACTGTTTAGCTATTTTGTTGCTAACCCTGCTAAAGCCTCACAATTACATTTTTAAAGATGTCTGTATTTCCTCTTTCAACATATTGAAAATATTTCATCCAAGAAATAATTTTTCATCATTTAGTTAAAAAAAAATGTAACAAACTTGGTAATATTTGCTACGGGACATTCTTAATGGCAAGGAATAAATCTCATTTCTCTTATTAATGAAAATTTTACATCACATTCACCCAACTGCTTTTGTCCCACAAGTTTAGATTCTTCTCTGTTTTTGACATCCTTCATGAGTTAAAACTGTAATTTAAAGTAAGAAAAACGAAATTACCAACTATGTCTAAAATATCTGGTTTAAGTGAATTGTTTGTCATCTAGTAAGAACTTCATGTCAGAGGCAAAGTTAACATTCAATATTCCAAGTCAGAATTCAACTGTCTTTTTTTATTTCCTGATAATCTCGCTCCTACAAATCTGCAGATGGTCCAACTCCTTTGCTGGCTGCCAATCTGTTGCTGAACACAGCACTGAAATGTTTTACTGTAACAAGTACATTTGTACTTACGAAGCATCAGAACCCTGTGACTTACACAAGTTTCAAACTCTTCATACTTTTCACAGAGCAGTTCTGTATATAAATGCTGATGTTTGTCTTTAATTATATTTTACAAAGCCATGGATTCTTCTTATTCCGATATTGATACTAATCCTTCCTATAATTAAAGAACTTGAAAAACATTTTAAAATGGGTTAACTGAGTTCTCGTGTTTAATTTAAAGACTATCAGATTTTGTTTTTATATTCACTAATAATCCTGATGGTATGTTTAAGGAGTGAAATTATGAAAGGAAACAGGCAATATTTTTTTTTAATATTTTTTTTTCAGCCTCCGAAGTCCAATCCTGGGCTATGAGCTTATGAGAAGATCATAGCTATGATCCCTTCTTCAGGGATCTGCTTTGTAGGGTACCACAGGATAAAGCCCTGGAGGGGAGAGGAGCCCAAGAAATCTGGTCAGTATTCACGGATCTCCTCCCAGGACCGATGTATCATAATAAAGAGAAAGGCAGACAAGAATGCCAGGAAGATTGCATGGATGAACAGATTGTTCCTGGACACACTTAGATGTAAAAGAAAGTCAGTAGAAGAAAAGACAGATAGCTTGGGAGGAGTACAAAGAAGTTGTCTGGGGAGCCAGGGATGAGGTTAAGAAAGCTGAAACTGAGATAGAATTAATTCTGTCCAGGGACATCAAGAGTAACAAGAAAATCTTCTTCAGGTATATCAGTGACAGGAAGACTAAGGATGTGGCCTCTTCAGAATGAAACAGCAGACAGGGTCACATAAGGTATGGAAAAGGCTGGTGTACTCAATGACGTTTTTGCCTCAGTCTTCACCAGGAAGGTCTCAGAACATACCACTGAACTTGTAGAAAGCAAAGGCATGGAATGTGAGGAGGTGGATCTTCCCACTGTAAGAGACAAGAGGAGGTCTGAGACCATCTAAAGAATCTGAAAACCCCGAGTCTTCACCTGATGAAATCCATTCATGGCTCCTGAGGCAACTGACAGATGAAATTGCAAATTCCCATCATATTTGAAAATGCACAACTTGCTGAAGTTCCCACTGACTGGAAAAGGAAAACCATAAACAGCACTTTCAAAAAGGAAGAGACAGAGATTTACAGGCCAGCCAATCTCACCTCTGTGCCTGGCAAGATCATAGAGGAGATCCTCCTGAAGGCTCTACTAAGGTGCATGGAATATCAAGAAGTGCTGGGTGGCAGCCAGCATGGCTTCACCAAAGTCAAATCATGACTGACAAATCTGGTAGCTTTTTACAATGGGGTCGCAGCATCGGTGGACAAGGGGAGAGCAATTGAACTTCTGCAAACTGTCTGACACTGTCACACATAACATTCTGGTCTTCAATTACAGCAACATGGGATTTGATAGATGGGCCACTCAGTGGATAAGGACTTGGTTGACTGGTCCCACTCAAAGACTAGTGGTCAATGGTTTGAAGTCCAAATAGAAACCAGTGACTGGCGACGTTCTTCAAGGGTCAGTACTCGGACCAGTGCTGTTTAACATCTTTGTCGGTGACATGGACAGTGGGACTGAGTACACCCTCAGCAAGTCTACTAATGACACCGAGCTGTGTGGTGGGGTCAACACACTGAATGGAAGGGATGCCATCCAGAGGGACTTTGACAGGCCTTGACAGGCCCCTGCCAACCTCATGTTCAACAAGTCTAAGTGCAAGGTCCTTCACCTGGGTTCAGCTTAATCCCTAGAAAAACTTCGGGCTGGGAAGAGAATGGATTGAGGAATCCTCAGGAATCCTGAGGAAAAGGACTTGGGGTGTTGGTTGATGAAAAGATCAACAAGAGCCAGTGACATGTGCTTGCAACCTAGAAAGCCAACCTTTTCCTGGGCTGCACCACAAGAGGTGCAACCAGCGGATAGAGGGAGGTGATTGTCCCCTACTACTCCCCTCTACTGAGACCTCACTTGCAGTACTGTGTCCAGTTCTGGGGCCCCTGACAAAAGAAGGACATAGAGCAACTCCAGAGGAGGGCCACAAAGATGATCAGAGGGCTGGAGCATCACTCCTATGTAGACAAGCTGAGAGAGTTAGGGATGTTCAGTCTAGAGAATAGAAGGCTCTGAGGAGACCTTTTAGCAGCCTTTCAGCAAAGCTGGGGAGGGACTTTTTCAATGGCCTGTACTGATACAACAAATGGTACGGATTTTAAACTAAAAGAGGGAAGAATTAGGTTAGACATGAAGAAAAAATTCTTTGTTGTGTAGAAGGTGAGACACTGGAACAGGCTGCCCAGGGAAGTTGTGTCAACCTCCTCCGTGGCAGTGTTCAAGGTCAGGTTGGATGGGGCTTTCAGCAACCTTGTCTGGTGGGAGGTGTTCCTGCCCATGGAAGGGGGGTTGGAATGAGAGGATCTTTAACATCACTTCTAACCCAAACGATTCTATACGTCTGTGAAATATATAAAGGGATCTAAGGCTCCTAAATCGTATCGGAAATTACCTACTAGTGGGCTCATTCCTAATACCTAGAATTAAAGGTAGTATTTGGCTGCATTCTCTCTATGCACAAGTTTTCCACTCACAAAATAAGGGTGGTATTTTCTCTACATTTCACATATTCAAGTATTCATTTCAGTAATGCAAGGATTTAGGAAACATTTGAAGAATTCACAAGGACTGCTCAAAATACTGATTTCACATTTCAGAAAACAAACCTCCCCAGAGTCCTACTTTTCTTTTTAAGTTTAATTAGATATATCTGAAATATAATATATATTGGAAATGTTCTGCCATATTCTGAAAATATTGAAACAGACTTTTTGTGTATTTTACCTTTTTCCATTCGTTCTCAAGGAAAAAAAAAAAAACCAATTACTTTGTTGCATATTATTAAAAATAAAGGATTGAATGAAAAATTAGACCAGAATTTTTCACTGATACCTATACTAGTACTGTAAGATAGAAAAGCCTCAGCTAGAATTAGCATTTTTTATATAAAAAAGGTTTTAAGTGGACAATAGATTTCCAACAACATTCTAAAACTATTGATAAAGTAAACTAATAAAAAATTATAATGTTCCATGTATTTATTGAATTTTGTGATATTTATTCACTGTAAATGTAAGGTAACTGGAAAAAAACCAAACAAACACAAACAAAACCATCTTCTACCTTCCTTAACTAGGTGTATTTACGTGTTCATCATACATTTCATATAGGTTCTAAGTGTGTTTGTCTCTGTCTATTTGTCTAATTAAAGAAAATGTTAAAAGTGGATGTTTCAGTCACTCATCCATAAAATTATATGAAAACAGTGGGTTTTACCTCATTTATAATTTTTCTATCCTCTAATTTGTTTAGTGTATTTTATTAGGTCCATATGTTTGTTATCGCATTTTTCCTACTCTGAATTCACATAAAATCCACTTGCATTTTAGGAAAACATTTTTAAGCTCATTTTGCTTTGATTCTATATCGATTTTTACTTACAACTCTCTGACATTTCAGTAATTACTCTGCATGAATGAAAATCAGATGCAAGTGTATTTTGAATGCTCACTAGACGTGGAACAGATACAGTAAATATGTAAACAATTAAACTAGGAGTTTTTTCAGATAAGGAATAGAGCTGGTTGTATGCCAAAAAATATATTTATGGTATTCTATATCATGCAACAGTTATCTTATATAGATTTCCAATAAAGTTGTAGAACTATATACTCAGATGTTTAAGGTGTGGAAAAGTTCATAGGAATAACGGGCTACAAAGAAAGACTTCTGCAAAAAGTAGACTCTTTTTATTTATTTATTTTTAAAACAAGCAAAGCATTCCTTCAATACGTTAATGTTAGGGAAAAGTATTTTCCAAGTATATCTAAGATTGCAAGGGAAGGGAAGTAATTTTTCACTGTGCTTTGCAAGGATAAATAAACATTGCAACAACTCATATTTTATGCTGTCATAAAAAATGAGGTTAACTTCATATGGAGCTCATTATGCTGGGACAAAGGGATTCTATCTAGTTACTTTCTTAGTAAATTCAATGAGTTTCTTGAGGGTGTTTATTTTTAAGCTAACTAGGTCCAAGAATTTCTATAAACTAAAAATAGGTCTCTGCAAGGTAGCCCTCACTTTTCCGACTTCTAAATCCAGTTCTCCTGTCTTTGTGCTGAAAAACACAATTAGAATTCCTTTGCAGTAAAGTACTTCTCAGTATGCCTGACAGAGAAAGAATCATACTCCATCTATTTTAGTCACAAAAACATAAATAAATAACTAGGCCCTGTATTTGCATAAGTTTGTAGATATTCAATTTGACTTTTAGATGCCTTGGTTCTGATGTTCAATATTAACAGGTACTTGATTCAAAGATCAAGCTTTTATCCGCAGAAAATACCACCTTATGGAAAATAATTTCTTGAACCATTTTATAAACAAGGTGTCAAATAAACTTACAGACCATCTATTAAACAGAATTTGCTATCCAGTCCTGAAAGAATACATTTTTGAGGGAAGTGGCAAAGATGATATGAGCATGACAAATCTGCAAAATCCTTGGAACAGAAACAGTGACCCTCTGGTTCCTAGCAAACCGTGGGAGAAAGGTTGAGCCATTATGATAAAGATTTAACATTGCTGATGTGGTGACTCTGCCAGAACAAAGAGGGACTGGGAAATCACAAGGAGGGAGTGCAATGTGGCCATGGAAAAATACAAGAGGACATGTGGGTGTAGAGGTTTGGGTATAAACATAACCTATGGGCTAATAAAATTTGTCTCAGTGCATAAGCCTCTGAGTTCATGCCTCAATACACCACACATTTATTCCTATTCAAAAGCAATATCCCACAGTTCATTACACTAGGAAGTGTGGTAGCAAATGCTATGAAATGAAAAGGATCACAACTCTCATCAAACCTCTTTTTTCTTCCCAGACCACTCATACAAAAACAAAAACAAAAACAAAAACAAGCAAAAATAAGTGCTTCCATTGCTTTTTTCTTGTTTTTAATGAGAATTAATGGTTAAATAGTGCAAACCTACTTGGCTCCTTTTCTCTGTTTTAGAAAGAAATTCCCTTCTGAGGACTAAAGATACTGAGAATGGTGTTATGGGAGACTACTATTTCTCACTGTAGACCCTTTAGGGAAAAATTAAAGCCACACATTAATTTAACAAGGCTTCTTCTTCTTTCACAGCCCTAAAATAAAGCATTTAAGTAATATATTCTTTTGTTATTGAAGTAACATGCCTTTTAGTTATACACTCCATATATGAGCAATTAACCTAACTTTTTCCCAAACAATTCAGGAAGTGGGTCATTAGCTTCTTTTTTTTTCTTTAAGGTATGCATTGTGCTGCAATGTTACAATGGTGTATTTAAAAAGATTCCTGTAAGCTTGTCTTTCCTTAAGGACAGTGTTAAAAAACTTTGTGGTCCACCTAAAAAATTTTTAAAGCTATAACAAGATGTGGTGTTCCACTTGCCTAAGTGGACTTTAATTATTATTATTAAATATTCTGTTCATTAGCTCTTTTTCTTTCCCTTCCTTCACATAAAACACAGAAGAATGTTCAGAAAAATGGGTGAACGCTTTTATATAAAAACTTCAAGGGTTTTGCATTTTCCTGGCTCAGTTTCATGCCCTTGAATACCTTGGAAAATGAATTGATGAATATACTTAAATAGCTAACTCCTCATTAGGCCTGTCAGGTCCTGAAAGGATCATTTACAGTGTATAAACTGATACGACTAGAGACATTTTGCAATTCACCTTGGGTATGTCCTCTTATGTAGATACATGAATAGGCAACAGCGCTTTTATGTAGATGATATATGACTTACATATAAAACTATGCCAGCTATGTATCTTCTACCTACCACAAATGAAATATTAAGGAAGTCTTCGAGATGCTGCCTTTTTTTTTTTATTATTTGAACTTTCATAAAAATATTTTACTGACAGCTGAAAGTGCAGTCACACTCTAAATACAAACTTGCATTCATCACAGAAGTTGTATCAGCTTGAGGTGATATTACAGATTAGACTTTTTTCTTCTACCATATTTCAGAGTGTGTGAGTGCTTATATGATGAAATGTTAATGAAGAATTGCATCTGGAACTAAATAAGTAGCAGTTCTTGTATAATACAATTTTTATCCAAAACTGGACTGGTTTGCAGGCATATTACAACATGAGGATGTGATGACAAAATTTCTCCTCATTTGATTTCTTGCCAGAATTCACTTCTTTTTGAAATGCTGAATGTGTGTTAATAAAATGCAATTCAATATAATTGAGTATGTTATCTCATCTTTCAAATAAAATACTAATTATTCAGTTATGCAAAACTGTTGAACTAAATGTTAACAGTTCCAAAAAATTCTCCACAGTCTTTGTCTCCATGAAGACAAGAAATCACCTCAAAACCTTAAACTGATTTCTAAAACCATGGGAGTATGACAATGTTATCATGGGAGATTTTTCTTTTAAGACAAAGCCCTCAAAGCCTTTTAGTGTTAATCTTGGCTCTCTAGAAGTTCCCTGAAGTAGACTAGGGTTACTTAAATTGTGAAAAACTGCATTGGGAAAACAATTAGAGAAAATCATCTCTCATGAGAAGAAGCAGCATGCATCATGAAGTATGGTGTCTCTGTGAAGGCTTTTGATGTATGTACAATGAGTGGAACACTATATGCTTCGAAACCTGTCCACTTTGTTATCAATTAAAGGATGGAGTTCTTTACATCAGCAGAAATAAGTGAAAGAAAAGCTAGCACATTGTGAAAGGAATCTTCCATGGAGGATTTTCCTGGAAAAGGAAAAATGCTAGGTATTTTAAAAAGTACCACACTACAAAGACTGATTCTAGCTGTTTTTTAATGTGTCAGGTTTGCGTGGCAGAAGAAAAGTTTGAGATAAACAAAAGAATTAGCTATCAGACTTGCTATTCTCCATCAGATTCATTGAGTTAAAATAGGTTAAGACCATCATCCTAAATCACAGAATGACAGAATCTCAGAAAGTTAGGGGTTGGAAGGGACCTCGAAAGATCATCAAGTCCAAACCCCCTGGCAGAACAGGGTCACCTACAGGAGGTCATGTAGGAAAGCGTCAGGCAGATTTTAAATGTCACCAGAGAAGGAGACTCCACAACCTCCCTCTGATCACTTTTGTGGCTCTCCTTTGGACATGCTCAAGGAGCTCTATGTCCCTCTCATGTTGTAGTCTCCAGAACTGCACACATTACTCTAGGAGGGAGCAGAGTAGAGAGGCAACACCACCTCCTTCGACCAGTGAAAACAGATGAGAAAGAAAATGTCAAGTCAGAAAATATACTCCTGGCACAAGCAGAAAAACTCAGTGTGATTTAAAGGTTACCTGAACTTCAAATTGGTAATTACAGAAAAAGATGAACATATATGACCACAAACAAAAAAACAAATGAAACAAATTATTTGAATTTTACATTGCAGTGTTCTGGATGCTGAATGACTTTTAGGCACAGCTGACATGCAAGAATCCCCCAAGAATAGGGTCACGTGCTGGAATTGTATGAGAATGTCAATGATTCCACTCTCTGCAAAATGCAAGGGCAGTGATACACATTGGGACAAATGTGTATCTATCAAACTATCCAGCTTGATCTACATGGACTTTGTCAAATTCAGTAAGACACACACACAATTTTGAACTGTCTATAGTGGTAACTGGTAAGATTTCAGACAAACTACAAAGCTCTTGTAATGCCCTTGGTGATTTTTAGTTGTATAAATTATTGACAATGCTCAAATGTTTTATTGAATTGAAACTTCCACTTGTTTGATGGATATGAGAGCACTTAGACACAAAAAGATGTAAACTTCACGTTTGTTTGGCTTTTTGTGTTGTGTATTTGTTTTTGTTTTTTTTTTCAGAAACTGATTCAACATACCTTAATTCCTTTCTCTCTTTTTTTTTTTTCTTTTTCTGTTCAGTCATTTGTATTTCTTTTGCTAAAAATATTTAAATATTATAATTTTATTGTCCATAGTCTGACAACTTTTGACATGCTTTAGATTTTGCAATGAAAATCAATGTATATCTTCCTGAGAAACACACATATTTTTTTCTGATAATACTGAATCCCTGTAATGGTGAGTTTGAGAGACTACTTCTTTTGTTCAGTATCATCTCTATTTTATCTTTCCTGAAATTGGAATAAGAACAGCACCGATTTCAGCTTCCAAGTTCTTTAGCATCAGATATTTATTGTGAAACAGTCTTCGACTGCGCTCAAGATCAGTCACATCCAATAATTACCTTTTATCAAACTTATTGATTTTAACACATTTCACATGGACCTTGATTTCCCAAGTGATATTCAAGACACTACAAGATTTCAAATCAACAGCAAACATGCTGCAACAGCATGTAAATAGAAAGCTATTTCCCTTGCCAGAGACTCATGAATACTTCAGAGAACAGAAAGTGCAGATAGTTACTATTTTTTCCTAGAAAATCTCAAGCATAATTCTTTTAATAAAATGCCAGTTTGAAAAATATTTTTTTCTCATTACACAATGGCATAAGAAAATATAAACTGAATTTCCAAAGAGGTGGATAAGCCAGTTGCAATGCACTGGATGATAATGAAGACCCTTCATTTTTAATTCATCAGATACCTTCATCCAAGCAAATCTTCTTTTAGTAAATTCCATAAATATGATGATTCATATTCAGTGCAGGAGTAATTCATATTTTAATATTAATTCATACAGATTTTACTCATCAACAATGTTAGAATACATTTACCAGAGATGCCCCTGAAAAGAAAGATAAGCTTGCTGTATAACTTCAGACACCTGAGTTACCTTTCCGGAGTCTGCACTCTCTCCAGTCAGCTGTGTGTTTTCAGAGAGAAGAAAAAGGAAAAGGGGATGTGTTCCCCGCCTTTTGCTTTATTCAAAGATTGTCTTCAGCGTTGTTCAACAAGTATCATTAGAATTTTCCTTTGCAATATTTATTTGGAATTATAATCCAGCTTGTGTAAGTGACAGAGGGCTTTCCCATAAGAATTGGCTATGTCTGCACTCACAAGCACGTACAAGTAGGCAGTCTGCAAAGCAAGGTACAGCAGGTACTTTTATTTTATCTCTCAGTGGAAAAATCCACGCTGAAGTGTTTTCCTTCAAATGAAAAATAAATGATAGAAGTCTATACTAAAATTGAAATATTAATAAAGAATTTTAATATTTCAGGTTCTTCAACAACCTAATATTATCCTAAGTTATTCTAGACAACCTAACATTATACTAGATTATTCGTCTTTCTTACTCCCACTCCCCTCCTGTTATTTATTTATTTTTTTTTAAATATAAGAAAGATGAATTGAACTAAAAATTCACCTCCATTAAATATTTCAAGTAAAAAAAGAAATTATAAAAAAAAAATAAATTGTTAACAACATTTCTCAAAATGTTTAAATCTGATTTAAATTCTAAAACAAAATTTCCTGGATTAGATTCATAGCCCAAAGTTTAACCAAAGAACCTCCCCATGGTCTGATAATGTGAACTTCACTTTGTTATTAGTTTTTATCTGCAAAACTCCAAATCTGTCAAAGAATCTGTTACATAAAATATATACGGATTTTTAAATTTATGAAAGTATATTTAAATATTTATCCTTAATTTTATTTGCAGAGACTGTTTGATGAAAGTATTATAAATATAAGTAGATATCCAAGCTGATTAGGAGGAAATAAACTAGACCTAACAATGCTGAAGATCCGGATAGTAAAATGTAGATGAAATTCAAGTAAAAAAATGTAAACAAAATACACTCAAGATACAATATTCTTAATTTTATGCATATTATACAATTTCTATCCTATCAACTATTACTCATGAATGAATATACTTATATTTATATATGAGTGTATATATATATATATATATATCTCACTACTCACAAATGAGTATACTCATACCTTATACTGAAGGTACTTTTAAAATAGAAGAAGTTTGAAGTAACATTGAGAAACTGTATACCATGACTTCAGTTTGAATACTTTATTTCTCGTCCCCATTGTCACAACGTGTATAACCCAGTTGGACCAGGTATAGAGAAAAAGAGTTACTTTAATTAAAGGTAGTTCCTCTGTAAGGGAATGACTAAACTGAACAGCATTCTGCAGCATTCAGAGAGAGAGAAAATAGGATAAATGCAAGATCATGAGTATCCAGAACAACCTGAGAGCTCACAATCATTCAATTTCTCCTGAAATATAGCAACAAAGTGTTCTTCCAAGACACTGTCAGGCTGCAGATTCAAGAGAGGAACTCATTCACACAACACGGAGTTAAACTCTGCATTGCATGCCAAAGTCATTAAAGACTTCTGGGATCCATTTTTGGTGTCGAAAGAGGTGTTAACTGCACAGTATGAGTAATCAGTCTGCCTAGAGATATTGAATAGAAGTATCAATATAAATACAAATACTGTTGCCTCAAGAGGTCCCAGAGCAGGACTTGCCATGGGTTTGGTAACATCCCCCATAAAAATTGGTTTTGGGTGTTCTGCCTTTATATTCTTCCTTAGACCTTAGCAAGGTTCTTGAAATGACATTGTTTGGTTAGATTTATCTTCTGTCTTGTTCAGTACAGCCATTCTTACATCTCATGGAAATTAGAATCAAGCTTACTTAACTTCTTTGTTTTGCATTTTACGGGAAAAAAAATTAGCTGCACTTCTGCATTCTGCCTCGTTTTACAATTGTGTTTACTTCAGATGTTACTTAAAGGAAAAATACGAAAAAAAAAGATAAAGAATATAATTTTCCTAATAGGCCTTCCATTAAAATCTTCTGCTATAAACTGTAAAAAGCAGTTTATGTAACATACTAGATTTATGTGTTAAGCTTTTAGTTTTTTATGTCTACACAGAGTACCTGAACAAGTACAGAGGTAGAAATGGTAATTTGATCCTTAAAGTTCAAGGATGTTTGTTTATCTTAGAGTAATTGAGCTGGAGTAGAAAAAAGAACTTGGTAGATTGTTCTGAGCTGCAAATGTCCTATCTGCTCTACTGGAAAACCAAGGCATTTCCCTAAGCTTTTGAAAGGTTTATTTTTTGTCACAGAGGTATTAAAGAAAAAAAAAAAAAAAAAAAAAAAAATAGAGGAATACCCTATAACCCACCACCGATATCTGCTGAGATTTCATGAAATTCACAGTACATCTAGAGCTTTCTCATTTTTTCATTTTTTAGTAATATTTTCAAATTTTTCTTAGTTTTTAATGTAGTAAATATATTTAGTATTTTAAATACATGGTAGCATAAGTAGTATTTCTATGCAATTCCAATTTATGCACAGCTTGTGATATTGAATTTTAGTGTTTCTGTTTCATTATCTCCCTGCTGAAGAGTAGTGTATGTCTTGAGGCCAATAGGAAAGTTTCTGGAGGATATCATTTGGGTATAAGTCTAGAAGTAATTTGTTTTATTTTCACACATATAATGTAAGGAATGGATAGGGAAAAAAAAAACCCACAACATTATTTTTTCAAAACTCTTCTCAAATATGTCCCTCAATAACATAATGCACTTGATAAACATGTCACTAAATGTTTGATGCTCTTGTAGGTCCAAAATGACCTGAACAACAACAGAGCTCTGAGGACACCACTGAGACCCTTCAGGGATTTTCTCCACATGATTCATGGTCCATGGCCCCCTGTGAGCCTGGCCTGGGGCTTCCAATCCCTGCCCCAACAATGTTGTAGGAGTGCTTGGTTCCAGTTCCATCTCCTTTTGCCCGTGGCTTGCCCCAGGCCTTGGTTCATCACTTGACATTCCTGGGGCAGTCAATGACCCTGTTGTCACCACCTAGCTCTGCCTGCTCTTGTTTTTAGTTTTCAGGTATGATATTAATTTTATTTTTCTAAGGCATATTAGACAAGGCTCTTGTAAGTTTACCCATCTCATAAGTTACCCCTTATGAGTTGCATACACAATTCACTAATGTTTCAAACTATATTGCTTGATATATCCAGCCTGAAAGAAATGATAAAAAAGGTACAAATAACCTCATTTGCTTAAGAAAATGAGAGTCAGTTTCAGGAAGGGAAATCGAAGGGAAAAACATTTGCAAATAAGTCTGAATAACTGAAATAACATCACAGAGTTTTACAAACTTAGAAAGGTATCTTAGTTTCAAGGTAAGCAGGTCAAACAAAAATAGAAGTAAAATATGATAATTCAAATTGTACTTACAGGCAGACTGTAGAGAGCATCAGATATGTCTCTTAAACTACAATATTGTAAGCATTTGTGCCCAAGCTCACAATAGCATTGTAAAGCTGTAGCTAAGGTATATGTATTATCCAAAAATACAGAAGCATAAGAGTGTGAAATAACCATAAGATTAATATGATGTGAGGAACAGGTACAGTGAGACTCCAATTGTGAAGCTGATTCTAGGTCTAGGGAAACAATTCAGAAAGCACATTGAAAACTGAAAAGAGCTCTGAAAAGACTTATAAGAGTGACTTTCACCTTTAGAAAACTCAATCTTTAGAAGTTCATCGTGTGGAATTTATGCAAGAAAAGAATATAATATATATCCATTATGTGTTTTAAGTATCTAGAGAAAAAAAAAAAAAGAAAAGAAAATAAAAAAAGAGAGACATCATACAACTCTAATCTGAATGCCTTCCAGTGGTGAAAACTCAAAGCAAGTAAAGCCAACCAGACCATTTATACCTCACACCTTCATTTTCTTTTGACCATGATGGCACTGTAGAACTTGCCTAAGGATGTGTCAGGTTTCAAGTCAAGAACATGTATTTCCTTATTACCTTAGACAGCTTTTTGCAGAAGTTACACGCTCAGATCCAGTATAATGTTTGCAGAGCTGGAGGTAGGTAGCTGAAAATGGCATTTGCTTTCATAGTGCAAATGCTAAGAGTCTATAAACCTTTTGTGGTTGCTATTTCAAACAACTTAGACAGCAGAGGTTGCTGAGAAATTGAGAGAAAAAAATTGATAAATAAAGCATTTTTTTAACAAAGATATGCAATAACTTTTGTAAATTCCATTTCCTATAAATAATTACAAGCATTTTCTTTAATTCTAGTGTCTTTTTCTTCAGTTCCCTGTGTAAAATATGGTAAAAAATCATAGCATAGTCAAAGAGTTGATTAATCAAGTAGCTGCAAACTTAAGATATATCACTGTTCATGGTGATTAAATATGGAACTTAAAATATGTATATATCCATATGTAAATGTATGTCAGAAATGATGATTGGCCTATTTGTCTCCATTTAGTGCAAGCAAAACAATACAGTACATTACCAAAAAAATCTGAACAGTGAAAAAAAAAGTAAAGATATTAATGTACAGGATAAACCAGTTCAGTTAAAATGGATGCCTCACAAAGACAATTTTTTTCTATTAGTTTTGAAATCTACAATTATAAGTGTTCTTTCAAAAACAGATGATTTAAAAAACCTTACAATGACTTAGGTCAGTGAATGCTAATGGGATTTTTTTGAGTTTGTGCTTGATTTGAAAAACAGAAGGCTGTCCTCAGAGACACGATCTCCAGATATGAATTTTACAAGTCCCAAATTTTTCAATCTTTCCTCACAGGAATGATGCTCCACTTCCTTCAGCATCTTCATAGCCCTTCCGTGTACTCAATTCTGTATGCCCATGTCTATCTGGTACTGGGAAACCCAGATCTGGACATGTTAGTTCACACCCTTATTTTTTTGTGTGTCCATATTTGTTATATATATAATTTGACTGTTCTGTCTATATTCTTTGATTATTATTAAGGTTTTCACTTCATCCAATAGAGTAGATCCTTTACAAGCTAGCATCTAAAAGCAGCTGAGTCCAGTGTAGTCCTCCAGGCTACAAGCATCACAAGAGGAAAGCTTTTAATTTAAACCAGTCACTGATAATTTATGTCATGTCTCTGCAAAGAATAATGCAATGTTCATTTTCAAACAGCAATTTTGTTTCAGGAAGTTTCGTCACTGCTGAGTTTAGTACTGTTTTGCCTTGATCTGCATTTTATTTTATAGACAACTAATTAATACAGTATTATAAAGATTAAAATAAAGAAAATATTTTCCTGTGGTATTCTGATATCCACCCATTGTCATGTCATATACAATGGAAAGGGGTAATCTGCCATTTATAGTAAAGTTCTTTTTAGTAGAGTTTCAGATAAGGTAGGTTCCCTTTCAGAATTGTGTATAGTTACCTAAATTAATGGTTGAAATATCACTCATGTTGGGTTTTGTCCACATGATGTTTGGACTGTAAAAGTCTCAGAGACATAAGACTAGCACATACAGCTTCTCATCATATATTTGCACTTTCCTATTTAAGAAAAAAAAAAAGCAAAAAAGAAAAAAAAGCCTTAGTCAACATATTCAACATAATTCATATACTTAGCTTGACAAACACATGAATTTTTTTTTTTTTTGGTATCGGAACTAATACTGGTAAATGTAGGGAATAGAGGATAAATGTTGAGGACTTCTCAACTCAGGTTTCATGGAGAAACTCAAGTTATTACTACAGAATGTAAGAATTGACAGAAATAACATTCGTGGCCATTGATTGAACGATGTCACTTCCACATATATTGTAAGAGCTGACAGAACTCCTTTGGAAGTTGAGCATATCTCACTTCTCAGAATTTTAGATATATTTGATCTGAAGTTTAAGCTCTTTCCATAATTGGTTTGTATGTTCAAAATTTAGCTAAATTCCAAGGAAAAAAATGGTAAAACCAGAATTCTTTAACTAATTTACAATATTTATTTATATATATATGTATTCTGTTTTTTTCTAAATAAACTTGAACACAAACCTTCCAGTTTTGTTTTAGAACAATGGTTGCCACAAAAAGGGATAGCTTTTTAGACATTATTTACAGGAGATACAGAGAAGATGTCTATACCAGGAGACTGTTTCACAATAAACTGAAACAGTAGGTCAGACTAGATTGATCCCTGCTCTGTTTCAGAAAAATAGTAGAAACCCTAATGGTAGACAGTGAGGAAAATACTATGGCATTCTACGGCTTATTAAACACACTCAAGCCAAGAGCATTTCCCTTAAAAATACCAGTATATTGCAGAATTAAATTGTGATATTCGAATAATTACTTATATAAAATAGTGATGAACTTTTCTGTGATAGTTTAGTACCTGGTATGACCTTGGGAAACTATTGGCAGAAGGAAGGACTGAAGAAAAAAAAACCAAAAACCCCCCAAAACTGACCTAGTTCCTTCCTTTGATGATGATCAGGATTGAAGTGCCCTAGCAGGATAGGTCATAATTATACATTATGTGGATTCTCCAGCTCTGGACACCTGGTATTCTTAGCAGCTACCCCTGGATCCCAGTCTGTCCATAGAATCATAGAACGATAGAATCCTCTGGGTTAGAAGGGACCTCTGAGAGCATCAAGTCCAAACCTTGAACAGTTGCTGGCACCAGGCACATGTGATCCCCTGAGGCTGCAGGTCTGTCTCATCTGCTGTATGGACCAATTCTAGTCAAAGATATACCAAGTCAAACATCTCTCTGTTCAGGAGATGTGCAGTCTCTCCAGCAGCTGACACTTGGGCTCAGAGTTTCTGAGCTCTGCCCTATGGTCTCTGTGGTATCTGACTTGCAGAGCCTTGATCTCTACATCACTTTGTCTCTAGACATATTTGCTTGTTATACCATACATAAATAATTTATTAGGCTTTTGCAGTTTGGTTGAATCTACCTACTCTGAATAATTCTATTTTCTAAAATACTGTAACTTTTACAATCACTCTAGTGGACTTAGTAATCACTAAACCAGGAGAAATTAAACTGAAATACAAATGTGGTCCAAGGTATTAATTTTTTTAAAAGTGTTTACAGGAAACCTAAAGAATCAGTAATAAATATTCACAGAATGCCACAGAAAGCATGTTGTATAGTAATTGCATGTCTCAAAAGGCACAATATAGGTCCTGGTATAAAGAAATTTGAATGTGCAGGAACACATCTACCACATAACAAACTTTAAAAAGTAATTAATCATTTCCACCATGCCATTTCAAGTGGAGAGAAAATTTCATGCAATAACATTTTAAAGTATCTGGTGGTTTTCTGATCAGTCATGGAATTTGATATGATATTATGTAATTTGAGTTAGAACCTGTGACTATATAGAACATGTGTTTATATTCACAATGACACATCCTGTTTTACCATTACCTTTGTGAAAGTCAGCTTAATACAGAAAAAGTCAGACAATGGAATAAGTAATAAGATGGTTTGTCGTCTTCTAGAAAACATAAAGAAAATACAACAAATAATCTTTTCTGGAATGTTATTAGAAATATTCCAAATGTAACACACAGGAAATAAAATAACTGAAAGGAATTAGAGAAAAGCATTTTGTTCAGTTTTTCTTATTCAAACATGTGAATTACCTCTATGACATGAAGAATGTGCTAACTCCTTGAAATAAGTGGAAGCATAGAAAACTAATAGAAAGAAAATAAGAAAATACAAATAGTGCTGCTGGTAACAAAGGTGCAAACATTCAAACCATCTCCTAAATTAAATGTGTTATAATATGTTTATATAAGCAGGCTAAAGACAGAATGCACATGGAAACTGCAGAACACTTACGTTTTACCTTCAGACTTACATGGATTTAAACCTCATGAGAAATTAAGCAGTTTAAGCATTAGGATCAAGATGAAAGTTGGAAAATAATGATCTTCATTTTCAAAAGATTAAAAAACTCCAACCTAAAGTGTTAAAAAATATTTATCTCTTTTTGTCTTTCTACTTCTGCCCTTCTTTTCATTTCTTCTGAAGAAGGCCTATTTAATGAAGCACCAAGGCTTCCTGATTTGACATCTGAGTTAGTTCACAGCCAGCTTGGTCAAGCTGCATTAAAGAACACAGACAAGAGAGTCACATTCGATTTCAACCACAGAATTAAGATAAATGGCTTGGTGCATTGGAGAAGAAGCTCCTATGGGATGTGAATACAAAAAGCTCTGGTGGTAAGCATAGCTATGACACGCGGTCATTATAAAAAATGATGGAAAATAGGTCTTCACAGTAGCTTTCTTAAGGACACATAAGATAAACTTATGATACCAGACCAACTGGAAATTGAGTTCTAAGGAAAGTGAGTTTTCTAAAGATATTCTTTCCAGATAAGACTCCAAATTATAATGCTGCACCAGCATATAAGTGATTGCTAAATCAAGCACAACTGTAAAAGTGATAAAATTGGGAAAATATTTGCTATTGGCCTTCTTTTAACATCAGGCTTGCATGAAAAGCTAATCATATAATGGACTCTGCAACAGCTGCTATGTATAGAGACACAGGTTCTTTGTGGCAATCAAAGAACAAGTATATTAGTACTGTCTTTATAATTGTTGGAAATTGCAATGTGATAGTAGGAAAATAGACTGAATTCACATTCCTATTTGAATCTTCACAGTTTTGATTTTGTTGTTTTGGTTTGTTGTGGTCGGTTTGTTTGTTTGTTTTAAGAATTTGCCTTGAAATTTAAGATTCTTTAAAGAACTGCTATGCACCATGAATTATAGTTGTGTGTATAAAACTGCACTATACAGCTCAACTTGTAGGATATCAAGCTGTTGGAAACATTTTTATATGTTAATACTTCTCATTCCTACTTATTAGTCATGGGCAGCCTTCTGTAATATGTAAATTACTTCTCCTTTATAAATAAAAGTATTTTTCTTTTACATTAGCTTAACCTATGTCAGAGTATATGCAGTAATAGTTAGCCAGTTCTTGTGTTTATATTACAATTGATTTGCCATTTAAATAGATGATTTAAATAAAATACTTTCTTTAAAAAGGAATGTAAACATAGGAGAATATTATCTTTTTTTCCTTTTCTGCTATATAAGCTCTTTGGAGCTAGAAAACTTATCCCTACAGTGACTTTTATTAGCAAAAGGAAGTGAGTTAACATCATTTATCTGTGAAAAAAAGATGAAAATTAACCTTCATTCCAATCAGCTGTACTTTTACTGCTTTATTTCAAATCCTGTGTTCCTCTGCAATATTGACGTCTTTGACCCTGAGATTTCTGTGTCTAACTGTAAGTTTTCCTGGATAAAGAACAATGTCTTAAAATCCTAACTCTAACCTGTGTTCAGTTAAATCAGTAGAAGATAGAATCACACACCACTAGAGTTAGACTCCAGTGACTTAACATGTCTTGTTGTAAATTTTATTTCTACATCCCAGAACTTGCAATGGAGAGACTAACATCTAAATTTTCATTTTTTCATGCCCTTAATTTCATAATCTGACTTCCACCTTAAATCACAATTAATTTTCAGCATTCTTGCCTAAAACCTGGCAGTAAACTTGTGCACCAAGCTCAGCAGCTGACCAGATATCTCTAATCTGCAGATATTCAAATTATTGTTTGGCAGCATCTCTCACAGATTAGTAACGTCAGTTAAACATGACAGTATTACTTCTGTAATCTGCAACTGACACACTGTATCAAAGAACTAATATTTCCTTTAATCACTGGAAATGTCCAGATAATAAGACTGCAAAAGTTCTGTTTTTAAGCATGCGTTCTTCAGTATCTCATCCAGTCCCATTTAGAGTTTGTTCAAAGTTGCTGTCAGATCAATGTTTCTACTAATTCCTGTATTAGATATATTTGTCTCTTAGGAATATATAATACCAGGTCTAAATAAAAGGCTAAATTTTCTAAAGGCAGGTTTAGTTTCATTTAAATTCTTCTTTATTATGAATTATGAAATTCTATCCCTCTTCTCTCTCTGATTCTATGTTAAGTTTTCCTGGCCTTGGATATGAAAAGCTCTTTTTAATGTATTTATTAGTTTCACAGTTCTGTAATATTTCAACTTGAGATCTATGTAACTTCAGTACTTACTTGTAATTTTTCCCATATATCTATAATCCTAGCATGCATTTGATACACATTTTCAAGGCTGACATTTGAATAAAGTATTTAACGTTTAAAGATGCTTAAAAATCTGGAGGTTTTTGCCCTAATTTAAGTGATTCTAAGCTTTTGTCTTGACTCCCTTTTTTATACTTTTTTTGTTTCCTCCTTTGTTATAATCAAAGATTCCAGGGTAGTCTTTTTTTTAATCTTGCAAGAAGTGCAAGATGCACATATTCCAGCACCAAAGCCTCATGTGCATTGTGACAGAAAGATTACTCATCTGCTTGAGATCTCCACTCTAATGAAACCAAAAGCTATCATTCATCATCAGTGTATAATCAGGTCACTTTCTCAAATATTATTACAATGTAAAAATTAATTAAAACTTCTTGTATATGAAAATTATAGAGAAAGTTAAAGTTCCATGGGGGGAATGGAGATTGCATTCTTGTTCTTAATGTTCATATGAAATATTTAAGTAGTTTAAATCCTCGGTTAGAAAATTAAAAAAAAAAAAAAAAGAAAAAAGAAAAAAAAGAGTATCTTATTATTCCCTAAATTCTTTATGTGTTTGCCTCTTTAAGACTGTGTTTGGTTATCCATCCTCTGAAATCACAGAATCACAGAATGTTTTAGGTTGGAAGTGACCTCCAAGATCATCCAGTCCAACCTTTGACTAACACTGTATGCTAACTACTAAACCATGTCCTTAAGGACCAGGTCCAAATACCTTTTAAATGCCTCCAGGGATGGTGAATCCACCACAGCCCTGGGCAGAGCATTCCAATGCCTGGCAGCCTTCTCAGTGAAAAAATGTTTCCTAACATCCAGCCTAAACCTCCCCTGGCACATCTCCCATCCATTTCCTCTGGTCCTATCACAGTTCCCTAAGGAGCAGAGGCTGTTTCCCTCCTTGCTCCGACCTCCCGTGAGGCAGATGAAGAGAACGACGAGGTCTCCTCTCAGCCTCCTCTTCTCCAGCTCCCTCAGCCGCTCCTCACAAAACTTGTGCTCCAGGTCCTTCATGAGCTTTGTTTTCCTTCCCTGGACACACTCCAACATTTCTATGTCCCTCTTATAGTGAGGTGCCTGGAACTGAACCAATGGAATAATGAAAATCAAAAATGAAATAAAGATGAGCAAAATATAATGGCTTATGTATGCATAGAGATTAAAACTCTTCACAGAGTAATAAATATAGCTGAGACATATTAATAAATATGAGAAGGTGAAGGGAGAATGAAATTCACTATTGCTCAAAATAAAATGTCGGTAAGTACTAAAGGAAACTTACCTTAAGTATGCTACTTCAGCATAACTAGTAGCATTAGGTAAGAATATTGCAACACTGTGGTGGCATATCCAGAATTTTACAGAAATGAACACTTATTACCAAAGGAGGAAAGCAAGATGGATGTAGTTGCATGCGAAAGGCATCCAAGTAACAAATGTTGCCAGACAGACAAAAAGATAAACACAGACCTGTTCACTTTGACCTCAGTAACTAACATCCTCCAGCCATCAGCATCAATTGTAGTCACTAGACTGTGACTTGTGAGTTTTCTCTCATTAACCCTTCCAGTTCTTTAACCTATCCCACTGTGGAGGGAGTAAGTGAGCATCTGGGTGGGTCTGAGCTACTCACCAGAGTAAAACAGCAGCAGTCCTCCATTTACTATCTGGAAGTTCTTATAGTATTTGCCAGTAACATAGGTAAAACTTAAAACATACTTTCTCTTTTTATTTTCTCTATGGTGATCTGAAAATCAATATGTTTGAATATGCAAGTATTGTTATGTAGTAATGAGATAATAGACACAGTTTTATAGCCTGTTAAATTGAATGAAGCATGCAGCTACTTCGTGTTTTTGCAAAAGAGTTTAGAGAAGTTCTTTTGAATGTGTTGGTAAGAGCATGTTGAAAACCTTATATTTCAGTTTGTTGACCATTTCTAATGTCAATACTCTTATGTGTATTTTTACAAGAAACCTCATAGTAGAGTTCTTTGTATCAATTTTTGAGATTCCTCTGAAGGAATGCTATTGCAAAACAACTGTTTTATTTTGCCAACAAAACCACATTCACTTTTCCCAAGGATACAACCTGTCAGTCACCACTTTACAAAATTGACTTTTACTCTTTGGAGAAATTTTTGCTGTATGACAATAAAAATAATCTAAAAGTAACCTTACACTACTGCCAAACCATGGACACACACGCATTCTGCACCGCTCTGAAATACCTGACAACTATAAGGAGTGATGAAAGAACTGAACTTGTCCTGCAGCTTCAGATGTCTTACTATAGGCCAGTGTGGCATATAAAATGGAAGAGTAAATTCATGGTTTTCTTCTGCAGGGTAGAAGGGGGGGAGATGTTGCCCTCTATATCGGTGACCAATTGGAACTGATGGAGCTCCACCTGGCGAAGGATGACAAACTGTTCAAGTGTACATGGATTAAAATTAAAGGGAAGAAGTGAGAAGGTGATGTTACAGTAGGGATCTGCTAAAGGCCACCTGACCAGCAGAGCAGATGAGGCCCTCCCAAGGCAGATAGAAGAGGCTTTGCATTCACAGGCTCTGGTCCACATGGGTAATTTCAACCATCCTGACATCTGCTGGAGGGACAACACAACAAGGCATCAGCAATTCAGAATGTTCCTGGAATGCATAGATGATAACTTCCTCCTCCAAATGGTAGAGTAACCAACAAGAAAAGGTGCTATGCTAGACCTTGTTCTCACCAACAGGGAAGGGCTGGTGGCCAATGTGAGGCTCAGGGACAACCTTGGGTTCAGTGATCATAAAGTGCTTGAATTTAAGATCCTCTGGGGATCTGGGAAGATGTGTTCCAAGGTTACAACCCCAGTGCAATACTTCAATCACTTTAGGGCCAACGTACTGGAAACAAAGAACTAGAGAGAAAGGAGGCCCAGGACAGCTGTTTCACCTTCATTCAAGGATCACCTTCTCCATGTCCAGGAGTATAGTGACAAAGAGGAAGGCAGGAAAAAATGTTAGGAAAGTTGCCTGGATGAACCAGGAACTCCTGGATACAGTGTCACACAAAAACAAACTCTGCAAGGAATGGAAGAAAAGACAGCTAGAATGGGGGATGTATAAGGAAGCTGTCTGAGCAGCTAGAGGTCTGGTTAGAAAAAAAATAAAGCTCACTTAGAACTCAATCTAGCCAGGGAGATCAAGGGGAATAGCAGAAATTTCTATAGGCATATTAACAGCAAAAGGAAGACCAAGGAAGGTGTGGGCCCCCTCAGAAAGGAAACAAGTGAATTAGTGACAAGTGATATGGAAAACACTGAGGTTCTCAATGGCTTCTTTACATCTGTCTTCACTGACAAGAGCTCCAGACCCACTGCTGAAGTCACAGAAGACAATGGCTAGAGTTGGAAGGAAGAACTGCCCAATGTAAGTGAAGATCAGATTCATAACCATCTGAAGAACCTGAAAGTGTACAAGTCCACAGGACCTGATGGATTACACACATGTGTACTGAGAAAAATGGAAGATGTGGTTGCTAAGACACTGTCTATTGTATTGCAAAAGTCACAACAATACAGTGAAGTCCCAATTGAAAAGAAAAGGGAAGAAAAAAAAATTTCAAAAGGGGAAAAAAGGAAGATCCAAGGAACTATAGACAAATCAGTCCCAATTCTGTGCCCAACAAGATCAGGGAAGGCACTGCTGAAGCAGAAGAATAATGAAGAGGTGATTTGCTATAATCAACATGGCTTCACGAAGAGCAAATTGTGGCTGACAAACCTTGTGTATGAAAAGGTCACAACATCAATGGACAAGGGAAGAGCAACTGACACCATTTGTCTGGACCTGAGCAAAGCCTTTGACACTGTCCTGCATGACATCCTGGTCTCCAAGCTGGTAAAACATGAGTTTGATGGGTGGACCATTTAGTGAATAAAGAACTGGCTTGATGGCTACATGGAAAGAGTGGCTGTCAATGGATTCATGTCCAAATGGAGGTCAGTGACAAGTGGAGTCTCTCAAGGATCAGTATTGGGACTGATCTTGTTTAACGTCTTTGTTGGTGACATGGATGGTGACATTGAGTGCATCCTCAGCAGATTTGCCAATGACAGCAAATTGTGTGTTACAGCTAACATGCTGGAGCGAAGGGATGCCATCCAGAGGGACCTTGACAGGCTGGAGAGATGGGTCCATGCAAACCTCATGAAGCTCTAAAGGACCAAGTGCAAGGTCCATATATTATTGATGCTAATCCCAAGCATCAATATAGGCTGGTCTTGAGAGCAGCCCTGAGGAAATGGTCTTGGGGGTGCTTGTGTATGAGAAGTTCAACATGAGCCATCAGTGTACACTTGCAGTGTGGCAAGCAGGTTGAAGGAAATGATTCTCCCCCTCTGCTCTGCTCTTGTGAGACCCCACCTGGAGTACAGCATCCAGCTATGGAGCCCCTATTACAAGAAAGACAGGGATGTGCTGGAGCATTTCCAGAGAAGGGCCACGAGGATGATCAGACGGCTAGAGCACGTCTCCTATGAAGACAGACTGAGGAAGTTGGGGTTATTCAATCTGGAGAACAGAAGGCTCTGAGGAGATCTTATTGTAGCATCCCGAAGACATCTTATTGTAGCCTCCCAGTATCTGAAGGGGGCCTGCAAGAAAGCTGTGGAGAGACTTTTTAAGATGTCAGGTAGTGATACGACTCAGAGGAATGGTTTCAAAATAGAGGACGGTAGATTTAGATTAGTTGTTAGGAAGAATTTATTAACCATGAGGATGGGGAGAGACTCAAACAGGTTGCCCGGAGATGTGGTGCAATCCCCATCCCTGGAAGGTTTTAAGGTCAGGCTGGATGAGGCTCCGAGAAACTTGATCTAGTGGGAGGTGTCCCTGCCCAGGGCAGGAGGGTTTGAGCTAGAGGATCTTAAGTGTCCCTTCCAACCCTGAAAATTCTATGATTCATACATTTTTTTTCTTTAATATCCGTCACAATTTTTTAAATATATAGATATATACAGAAATATTGATTTATACTCTCATATATGTATTATATATATATACTTACACCCTGCCATTTGGTCAGAATTTTATGTTGAAAAGAGTTTCTTTTACTGCTTTCTTCAGTGTTTTAGTCCTGATGAGTAACACAAGCTTCTATTAAAGCATGTATTTCCAATTAATTTAATTTATAGCCTATAAAGGTGAATTCCCTGTAGAATTGCTCCCTATCTTGTCGCACTGGCCAGCTCCCCTACACCAGCTTTAAAGGAATTTCCTTCTTGTTGAAATTCCCTGCTTGAAGATTTCATCTTCATTATGCTTTCCCTCTCTTATCTGCTGCACCTTTCCCTGTTCTCTCTTTGCTGCCTACATATCTGCTGCTTGAGTACAACATGGACAATGTGATAATTTACCAAAAATTACAGTGCATATTGTAATTTCACATATAATCTTGGTGAAAGAGATAATTTTAAGCTTTTGAACACATTTCTATGTACGCTCAAGAAGCTCTGATGGATTTAACAACTTGTAATCACACAGCAAACAACATAATAACAATCCAGCACACAGAAGTACAAAGTCTTTATTGGAAATGAGCAACGACTCACACCCTTCAGTTATGCTCATTGTTTCTTCTTTAAGGACAAATGTCCTATAAACACAAACTGGCAAGTGTATAAAATGTATTTCTTTATGGAGATTATAAAAGGTTACGTTCTGTGATGTACTTCAGCTACATTGTCATATTTGTTTCTGTTGGAGATTGCCTCTTTCTTCCATCCTATCATTTAGCTCAATTTCCTAGCAAAGTGCACTGAGGAAACAATAGTTCTTTGGGTTTAAATTTATTTATCATACAATGATAAAGACTGAAACATTTTTGAGGCATCAGCTCTCTAAATCTCAGAACTCAACATAGTGTTGTGTTGTTCAGACATCCGGAATTCAACATAATCAAGTTTGTATTTGTCCTGGTTTGAAAAGACCAGGATAGAAAAACCCCACCTGGGACAGCACCAGCAGCTGCCAGCCTGTTGATGTTACAGCTGTAATGAAGAGCAGCCTAAATGTGGCTTAAATCAACATGTGGCCTAAATGAACAAATCACAGTATTCCTTCCCATGATGCTCAGTATAAAATGTCTCCCAAGAGGACCTCCTGCTGTTGCCTGGTTCCCACTGCTGCTGCTGCTTTTTCTTGTTTCCTCTCTGGAAAAAGACAGTATTTACCAAGACAGGTCACTTTCTACCTGCTCAAGGTTTTTCATCTTTAAAGTCTCTTTTCTTCCCTCTGGGAGGGAAGTGGGAATAATAGAGCATCTGTCACTGCACAGCCATTGTCCAAACAATGACAGTGTTGTTCAGATATTCTTCTAAAAATAAATCTGTCCCTAAAGCCAGAGACTGCTTTTGATCAGTTTTATTTACTGATTATTTATTGCTGGGTTTTATTAGTTTTTCTTTCTTCAAGTTATTGGTCTGCATGAAGAACTAGAACCTCAGAGGAAAAAGATTGTGATATTTAAATTATGTGGTACACCAGAGTTTCTAATAACATTTGTCAAAGAAGATATTAATCAGGTACAGTGAAAAAAAAAGGATTAAAAAAAGTAATATAATTTTAATCTTTAACGTCCTGCTTTTTATAAACACACAGTGGTTTATTCTGCCATGTGGAAAAGCAGTTACCTAACATAACCTATCCATGAGGTCCTCATGACCATAGGACACATAATTCTGTTTATGTGAATAATCCTCTAAAACATTTGAATTCTGAAGACCGTGGAAGCTAGAGCAGATTATTAGTTTTGACACTGATTAACTATTATGGGTTTGCACAGTAAGATTTTGGTAGCAGCAGTGGCACAGGGGTAGCTTCTTTGAGAAGATGCCAGAAGATTCCCCTGCATCGAACAGAGCCACTGCCAGCAGTGACCAAGACAGATCCATAACTGTCCACGACTGATCTCATCAACAACTGTGGTAGAACCTCTGTGACAATGCATTTAAGAAGGAAACATCCCCCCCACACTCACAAACCTACTGTGCAATGGCAGCCAGGAGAGAGTAGTGAGAACATGTGAGGGAAACAACCCTTCAGACACCAAAGTTGTTGATGAAAGAGGGTGAGAAGATGCTTCAGGTACCAGAGCACATTGTCCTTCCCCATTTACTTGCCACATCACCCCCAAAAAATAACCTTCCCCCTTGTTCTTCAGGTTTTTTTCTGAGCAGTGCCCTGTGTGAGATAAAACTTGGTGCAGAGGACAGTGGATTAGTTATTCTTAACACAGCAAAAAAGATTTTGCTGAATATAACATTACAGTACTTTTTTGTATGGTTGTGAAATTCTAATTAAACTGCTACTGACAAAGTTGCTTGCATATCAGTTTCTGTACTTCATATTATGGTTATAATTGACAATAGCATAGCCACTCAAATATTGAAGTTGTTTTCCCTATAACGTTAATTCAGAGTACACTTCCTCCCCATCCCCTTTCCTTCCAAAGAAAAGATATTTCTCCCTTTGTTACATATACTGCATGAATTTCTGCTACTAAGAGTAATGACAGGTTTGTAATGTCAGTTAGGGATGGGAGGCTACAAAGTCAAGTGGAATCTTGTGAACACAAATCTCATGACATTCTGGCCACACTTCAAAGTCCTGTCTCTCTTGAATCCTGACAGGAAGATTAATGATTTAAAGCTTGGTCATGGCATTCATTTATTACAAAGCCCTTATGCACGCACACATACGTGCCCATTTCACTTACACCCAGAAATGTCAAATTGTGCTTTTCTATTTCAGCTTTCTAATTTGTTTCTTAGCAAATTCTATAAAGTGCACAATTTTTTACCTTTTTTGTATTAATACAAATAGTGGGAAATAGAAATTTTATCCAGTCTTTTCCTTTTTAAATTCTCCTGCTGCTTTACCTAGCAAATTTTTATGTATAATATTGAAACAATATTGGTTACAGGAAAACTATTTCTTATATGCATAACCACATTGTATATGTTGTTATATATATATATTTTGTTATATATAACTTTGTGATTAATTGTGTATGTCATATAAACATTTATAAAATATTAAGGGATTTAAATAAAAATAGCAGTTTTCTTATAATGGTTGTGAATCAATAAGGGAAAGACAGAGCTGTTGTATTTTTCAAATTAATTTCTTTCCATCTCTATTTTCTCTGGCTATTTTTCTATTCCTGTTTTACCCTAAGGTTATCCTTCCAAAATAGCGGCACAATAAAAACTTGGGATCAAACTAAGTCCAGGATGCTTTGGGTGAACAAAGGATCCTGAAAGCACATTTTTCTGTCTGGAGGATAGTGCCTCAAGATCACACTGCTGTTTTTCTTGAAAAATCTTCCCCATACAAGAAGGATATTTGTGATTCTGTTTGTCAGTTTTATATTCAAGCAATAGGAATGTTTTAATTCTTAGCCACTCTACTGCAGTCTTTAAAAATTAGTTGGAACTAAGTGTAAATAACCAGTCGCTCCTAAATTGATATCAGGAAAACATTTTGAATCTCTAAAATGTACTAACTTTATCTGTAATTGCATCAGCATGCATAGATATGCATCTTCCTTTATCAAGAAAATTTTGGAATTACCGGTTTCTATTAAAAATGTATATTACTCATGCTTTTAAATAGTTTTCTTTGTTACTCTCTTCATATTAATTTTTTTGCAGCAGTCCCCAGACAACACTCTGAAACTGTGATTTTATCTGCATTTAGATAATAGAAATAATCAAAACAAAAATTATTGCAACAATTCAGATAAAATTAATAAAATTGAGTTCTGCTAAAAACCTTGTTTATATTGAATAAATTATATTTTTAAATTGTGCTTTCTTTTTTTCGTCTGAATAATTATCTTTCCCCCATGTGCTCTGGTAATAGGTAAGAAAAAAAAGTACTTGAACTATATTTCTAAAAAAAAAAAAAAAAATAGACATTTTGTTTTGTTCTACTCATAGATACTTATCCAGATACCTCTCTTTTGTATTTATACTCTTATTTCTTCCCTACACACCTGCCCCATTTTGTCTTTTCTTTAAAGCTTTCAAGTATTTGACTGTTAGTTTGTTAATAGTTGTTCACATTTGTTTTTTGGCAGTATGTCGATAAGTTACCTTAATAAATATGCTATACAGAAATACCACTTTACCATTTTTTTCTGCCTATCAGCTGTTTCCTATTGGCAAAGCTAAGAAAACTACCCTTTCTGACAGCCATTGTCGATTTAGGTCCTTTCATGGCTTTGACTGGTAACTCTGTGTCCTTCATTCCTGAAAGAGAGTCAACAATTCTAAGTATATGTTAAGAAATACAGGAACAGAAATCAGCTTCCTATATATATACACATATATATTTATACACATATATAAAACATATATATATGATATACATATTATAGACACACACACACATATATATATACATTTATATATTTTGTATTTAATTTTCTGAAAATTCTTCCAGGACTGCAATGAACAATCAGTATTTCATTTCATCCTCTCAAGAAGTAGAAGCAAAAATCAGCACTGGTCATTTTCTACACTTCTAGCAAGTTTAGTAGGGACATGTATAAAGAGTATTTATTATATGCCTTACTATTACTCAGCTGAATAACTAACATAACTTACCCTCTGTTCCTAGTCACTTTTCTACAGTGTAATACACGCTGCAGTTAGTGAACTGTAAGAAGTGAAAACCTTAGCACAAAGAAATCTAACTTTATCACACACAGATCCCATTTTTGTTCTTAGTTCACCTTGCAAATTGGTCCCCACTCCACTACAATCTTCTGTAGAAGTTATTCTGAGAACCATAGCATTGCCCATTAACAAAAAAAGGGCTTATATGCATATGATTTAATGAATTATAGGATCCTTTTGAGTTTGCCCATGGTCCTGGTATTAGGCGAAAGACTGATACCATCCAGATATTATTACTTTCTGAGATTTTTTTGCCTCTGTGGCTGTTTGCCCACCAAGGCACTCTTATCATCAATTAATAAAGGATTAGGTTAGAGAGAAATTCAAGCAAAGCTAAAGCGACCTTGTTCCCACCCCCACCAACTTCCTGGGATCAGCTTAGCTCTTGTCTCTTTTACATCTTTCCTGCCAAGTATCACAGGGACAAGGGAAATGGGGTTATGGTCAGTTAATGACACTTTCTACTACTCTTTCCTCCTCACACTTTTCCCTTGCTCTGGTATGAGATCTCTCCCATGGGATAAAGTCCTGCATGAACTGCTCCTACATGGGTCATTTCCACAGGATGCACTTTTCCAATAACTGCTCCAGTGTGGATCCTTTCCTTGGGGAGCACTCCTACAGGAACTTACTGGTCCAGCATGGCTACTGCAGTGGTCACACTGGTATATTTCCTGCCAGAATACCTGCTTCTGCATGAGCTCCTCTCCATGGGCTACAGGTCCTGCTATGACCCTGGTCTGTCATATATTGTCCATGGGGTGCAACTTCCTTCAGCATATCCACTTGCTTCAGTATGGGGTCCCTCTGATGTGGTCACCTATAGGTTGCCAGGGACATCTTGAATCACCATGGTTCTCTCCATGGGCTGTAAGGGAATCACTGTGCTGACATCCTCAACACCTCCTCCCCTTCTTCTTCACTAACTTGGGTTTCTGCAAGGATGTTCCTCTCACATTTTTCTCACTTTTTTTATACTTCCTTAAATATTTTACCACACTGGTGTAACCATCATTACTGAAGGCTTCATCACTGGTCATGGGGAGGCCTATCTTGGAGCTGTCTGCAGCTGACTCTGTCTGAAAAGGTAACAACTCCTGGTTGCTTATTACAGAATCAACCCTCACAGCCACAACGCTGCCAAAACCTTGCTATGTAAGTTCTATGCAGTGCCACGTCCAACAGAAGTTTGGTACTGCTGCTTTGCAGGGCTAGAGCTTCACAACTATAGTTTTTATTCTTTTCAGGTATTCCTATTTTAACTCTCTATCAACAAGTTAAATAATAAAAGACTATAAAAGTATTCTGTCAATACCTGGCAGGAGACATTAAATAACATTTTCCATAACATTTGGAATGTTCTTCAAGAACTCAAAAGTACTACTTGACTAATCTATACAGATCATAAGATTTTTTAGATTCATCAATTCTGTATTTGATAAGCACTAACTATTATAATCATAATTAAAAGTAAAAGTATCATCAATTTCAGCCTATGTTTGTATTGGTGATAATAGTTTAGAAGAAGCAGTTATTTCAAAAGGAGACATTTCTTCAGAGTGAAGATGCTCTGTAAGGGACAAACAGTATAAGATAATTAGCTGTATAACTTGCAAAATTCAGTTATTTAAGCACATTCTAATTTTAATACTCTCCTTTTTTTCCTCTGTCTAGGTTTGGAGAAATCATTATTTTGCTTAATTCTTTTTAATTCTAAAGGAAAACAGTTGAAAAACATTTTGTAGGGGCTTTAATTTTATTTTCTCACTAAAGTAGAATGCCACTGAATTTTAATTCAACTAATTTTAAAACTTGTCATCCATAGACTTCTTACTGATATAATTAAATATATTAAAAACATAGCAGAGGATATGCAAATATGCAAAGACCACGGAAATATAATAAACATAATATTGGGTGCAGATGAAGCAGGAACAGCATAAGCAAGTTAGTTGAGTTCAGTAGTTTGTCTGGAAGTTTTAGTTTTAAATATATATATATTGTTTCTTTTGTCATAATGGATGTAAGACTGAAATGCGTCACACAACCTCACAATACCTTTCAAATTAACATTTTTTTCTTTTTAAATTTTTATGCTTTGCTTCATTAAAATTATTGCAGTAAAAATAAAAAATACATTGTGTTTTAAATGCTGAAAACACCTTGAGACAGAATTTATAGTTCTTACAGAAAAAAAAAAAAAAAAAAAAAGAGTTTTTCTGGTTTTGTAGTTACATACAGGTAATCATAAGTTCATTCTGGTTTTATATTTTTTTGGTTTACTTTGCATGCATGTTCTGCTGTTTAGAAAGTCTGAGCAAAAATAGATCCATAAATTTTCAGTGCACGGAGAGTTAAGAAAATATGCTATTACCATTACAGAGCAGAAGAGGGAGGGAAGAAGCCAGCAACCTTTTTATAAACAGCCCTAGAGCTGAAATGGATGAGAACTGGAAGATGAAATTTGGCATGGAAATAGCTCTCATTTAGAAGAAGAACCTTTGCTTTCAGAGAAAATTGGTTTTGACTTTAGCAAGGTATGAGCTTTTGAATATTGAATACTGACTAGAGTAATAAGGTTTTAAGCCTCTCCTCCATTGTCTCTCTTTTCCTTCCCTCAGTTCCTGAAGTTTTCTTTCCATGTGACCACAAAAGTATATAAAATCAGTTAAAAGTGAAGTATCTCATATTGTTGGAGCTTTGTAGTATCTCCTGTTATTTTCACAGATATGAAACTGCTGAAACAGTTTTTGTCTTTCCTGGTGGTTTTGTTGGTTTTTTTGTTAAAGGACTTCTAAATTATACTCTTTTCACTGCATTCTCTCATATCTAGGAATCACTTTCCTTTATCTGAAGAGGCTGTTCAATTCAAAAACTTGTCAATTCTATGCCATATATATCTAGTTTGCAGGAGTGTGAACATTCAGAAAATTAAAATTCATATCAGTATTATATGGTTGTGACTGCAAGACCTCTTTCCACAAGAGGCTTTTATTTTTCTCACATAATCACACAATCTCACAAAAGATTGGATTTCCATTATCCTTCTGAATCAATATAGCTATTGCAGCAAACTCTAGAAGCCTTGGTTAACTCTCAGTCATTAAGAGTAAAGCACTGCTGTTAAGTGATTTCATAACTGATAACAGTCTTGTCATGCTATGGTGAGATAGGCTGGATTCAAATTACAGTTTCAGACAGCTGAAAAGTGTCCTTTCCTTTTCATTCTTTATTCTATCAGGACTTCTCTATCTGAATCAGGTTGGAGAAGATAGCATTTACTTTAAGGTTCTCTTGCATGAAAAACTTCATACAAAATGTTTGAATGTCTTTCCATCTTAACCCAGGATTATCTGGTATTGACTGAACCTATAATTTTCTTCCAAACAGATTTACTTCTGGTCAAGAACTTTCACCTTCATTGATTACTAAATTTGAAAGCTTCTAGCATAACTTTTTGGGAATGCAGCATTATACTAGCTATAGTAGCTATAGCTACTAAGCTATGGATATTTTATACATTTCATAGAGTATTTTCTCCTTTCTTATCTTGTTAATTTTCCTTTAAATAAACACAGACCTTAATTGATTTTAACTGGTTTAGGTTAATATGCAGAAATATTCAGGTGAAGACTTTTGAATAGACAGAAACTAAATTAAGTGGACTATATCACAGTCCAGAAATTAGTCTCAGAATTTCTGTCAGTACATGTGATTTTAAAAAATGAAATTCATAACATCAAGTCAAACTGGCACTTTTACTTTTGCCACTTGAAACCCTTAAAAAACTTAAATACACCTTGGTTGCAAGGATATTTTTAGTAAGGATCAAATGAAAAAAAAAAAAATCAGTCTGAACTTCAGAAGTCTTACAGATAAACAGATGACTTGGGATTATTTAAATTTTATCCCAAACTTTCTTTTCTACAGTGCTTATTCAAGTGTGTTTACTGAGCTGCAAAATGGTTAGTGCGTCTGTTAAATGGTTAGAGACCTTTTCTCTTACAGGCATATGTACGGATAGTCAAGAGTAAATGGTAGGTAAAGAACCCTCCTGTCACTGGTTTAGTCCAGTAGGCTATGGATTTAGTTTCATCAATTCAGCATCATCACAATTTAATGATGGCCATTAAATTCATAACAGATGTTCTCTGTTCCAGCCTACAGATTAGAAACTAAACTCCACAGCTTTAATCAAACAGTAGTCATGAAAAGGAAAATAATGCAATATATACAAAACAAATATCACTGCCTCCCCCCCAAATAATGCTCACATCACAACTGAGGCTGCAGGGCAGGCCCAGGATGAGCTTCTAAAGAGAGCAGCAGACAGGGACTGGATTCAGGAATTCAAGGATTCAGCAATGCACATATCAGGATTAAAGGCAGACAAATGAACAGTCATCTCAGGAAGCCATCCATGGATGAAGAGGGATTGGCCCTCATGATCCCTTAAATTTATACTTAGTATGATGGTTAAGGGATGGAATATTTTATTTGGTCAGTTTTCGTAACCTATCTGTTCTGCTTCTTTATTAGGAAAGGCGGCAGCTGTGACTCCTTTAATCCCTTTCTCTTTCTGGACTATAAGATGCTTTTCAGAACCAACCAATGGCATACTATTCTCTAGCCATAACTATAAACATTGAGAATTATCAGTCCTAGAAGCAGATGGTGACTGAGAAGATTGCTGTTAATTTCAGCAAGTGCAGATACTTAGAAAAGGGTAAACCAAAAAGTATAATAGCTAGAAAGAATGTTAATTCTATTCTGGCTCAAACCAAGACAAGTATAGCCAGAAAAAAGCAGATCCACACCTGCTTGTATCCTCATCTGATTCATCACTGTAAGGAAGTTATGCTTCTTTAGAAAGTATAGGCTCTTCTCCTTGTTATGAAGCATGAAAGTTCACACAAGATTTGGTAAGAACCCTGACCACTTTTTAAAATTAATGTTATTTGACATTAGAGTCTGAAAAATGTCCTCTTGGCAAACAGGATAATTGCCGTTACAGCTTCCCTCTCTACTTGTCTTTTAAGACATGCTTCTTATTGTTCTTTTTAACTGTACCAATCTGTTCAGGACTAGATCTTCAAAAGAATGAAGGTGCTTAGTTTGTTTTGTAGGGTAAGAAAACTAAATGTGCATGAAGGACTTGATCATATATCTGCTTCTTTTCTCTTACTCCTCTACACTACATTTCATGCTGTCACTGTAAAGCCAGATATAAATGGTAAAATTGCTATATATTGGGTACAAAAAAATGAAGTTAGATTTTTACATTTTAAATTAGCATAATAGTTTCTATTCTGACCCAAAGAAATGAAGGCTAAATATTTAAGCAAGCTGGTAGAAAAAGATAATACCTTTTATAAGACTATTGTATCTAGAAAGAAAAAAATTTACTGTGTTAGAGAAGTTAATGGGCATATTTTGGTTCTGAAAAATAAACTATAAATTATTACATAAATTATAATAGTGCTGTGCAGTTTTATTAGTCATTATTTTCACAAAATTTCCTAGTTAAATACCACATCTTTCATAGTCATCAAAGATCTGGTGTTGACTTGCTCACAGACTTCTGGAAAAACTGTAATTATGTTAATAAATTTTCCTCTTTGCTAAAACCATACTCACCAAAGTACAGACAGGAAGGCTGTGAAAATAACAGATAGATTTGTGCTGCTAATGTATTTATTTATAGTTGAGTACACCAAAATTTCATTTGCCTTATGTAGCAATTTTAAAATATTCTTACCATCTAACACTAAGAAATTATTCCTGTGTCTCAGTGCAGCACCAACAGATGTTCCTGTTTAGGTCTGGCTAAGGCCAGATTTCTGTTCTATTTGAGTCCAAACCACATATAGAATCCCAAAAAGAGTATTTGTCTCAAAACAGCCACCCTGACAAAATGGGACATTGCGCTTGGGTGGGGTCTGCATTCGAGAAAACACCTCGACTCTGCTCTCACCTGGGGATGCCCACATTTGGGTAACCACCCTGATAAATGGGGCCCTGTTCTTGATAGGAGAGGCCCTCATTTTGGTGGGCATCCTGACGAGTCCTGTTCTCACAGGAGCAGCCCCTCCTTCAGTGTCTGTCCCGATCAGCTGAACACTGTCCTTGCAAGGGGAGCTCTGTCTGATGGCCACCCTGACAGGCAGGACACTGTCCTTACTCGATAAGGGACAGGGGCAGGCAACCTGCACCCTGCGGAGGCAGAGTCACATCTTGTGTGTGCCCCGGGTAAAGACACTGGAGAGGGCACATACCCAGAAATAAGGGTTATTGGTGTGTCATCCCATCTGGAGGGGCCCAAGTGAACACCTGGCTGTGCGAGATATGCCAAAGCCCCCCCTGACATGGTGGGGTCAGGCAGCATAAAAGAGGCACACTCAAAATGATGGATGTGGACCCGCCACCCAAGGATCACAGTTTCCTACCAAGATCATCGCTGGATCCAACGATGGTGATATGTTTCCTATCTTTTTTTTTATCTCACTATCTCTCTCTCTGTTTTTAACATTATCTTGGCACATAAGTATAGCATAGTTTCTAACTTTGTTAAGTTTTACACCTCGTTGCTTCATTAATTTCAGCTAGTTTGACAATTTTCTTGAATTTTGCTAAATTGTAATCCATTGTTTTGAAAGTACCATCATTTCTAATTCTGCTGGTTGTAATCTGTCATGCTTTATAATCTTACCCATTTTTATGCAAAGCTGCGTTTTGTACAAACCTCCTGGCTAATAATCTTACTCCTAGAGTACCATGCAGAACATTTCCAAGTTTAAATTTCTTTTTAACAACGTATTTGGCAAGATTAAGTAATAGAGGAGGATTGTGACCAGCCTCACCTAGACTCCTCTCTAAAGCAGTTTAGAAAGCAAGGGTTCCAGTCTGAATCTCCCTGGCTCGACCCTGAATTCTGGGGAGCATTACCTATGCACACTATGGGAGGTAACACTGTACCCACACTGTTGGATGTGATACTTGGTTTGGCCCTTACCTCTGGGGAACTATTCTCATTTTGTGACATATGACAGTGCCACGCCCACCTTGTGGATTGTGACACCACATATAACAGTATAAGCTATCTAGTCACTCATTTTAGCACAAACGATAAAAATCAAAGGCTGCTGTCACTACATTTACAGACAAGAAAGACTGGCATTTTTATTCATTTCTGTGGTATCTGAGGAGTTAAAACCTACTCTCTCATGATAAATACTTTTTGCTTAGTACTTTCTATTCTGTAGGAAACATTGTCCTTCAAGAAGGTTTGCCATCCATGAGTCTGGGATGATATATTTTCACTCTCTTCCACTGATGTGTTTCATCTTACTTTAAAGCATAAATTGACTTAAAAAGAAAAAAATGGAAAAAATCAGAATCTTCTGCTTTTTATGAAATTATCCTAGATAGTAACAATTTCTTTGTAAATAGCACTACAAGTATTTTAGACAAAGGGGAGTAGCTTGGTCTTATGGAATTTACAGATTTCCCTTCCATACATAATTAGCATGAAGGATGGTATTCAGGGCAAAAAAAAGGTTTTGTTTCCCTTGTGGACAATAGAGTAGAGCTGGGTCATTGGTCTCCCCCACAAAGTTGTAAGGTGCCTCTTGCTGTGAATAGAATTCTTTGGTAAGTTTTCTGTGTCTTGTGAAGTTATATCAGCTGGGCTTTCCTTACAGCTTTCTGTAGTATTGGAAGAAAAGAGGGGCAAGACTTATGAAAGAAATATAAAATAGATGGTGTAGAAAGACGTGAAGATATGATGTCTGAAAGAGGGAAAAAACCTTAAAAGATGAGAGGATTCTATACTTTGAAGTATAAAGTTTTGACATGATCAAAAGCTTACTGTAGATAATGGAAAGATTTCTATTGATTTCATTGGCCTTTGAATTTAGCACAGTCTAAAGGAAAACAAACCTTCCTCCTTTTTCCTATCACCTCCTTAGTTGTGTTCTTCTCAGAATCAGTCCTAATAAATTGAAAACATAAGAATGACGTTAGAAGTCATGGGTTTTATATGAAATAATGAGCAAAACTAATTAATCTATTTTAAAACTTAAAAGTGCAACTTTTCATCACGGACTTTCATAGGGTTTTTGATGGTCTGAGTACTATTTCTGATATCTGAATATTAATAATTTAGCATAGTTTGGTTTGGGTTTTTTTCTGAGAAAAAAATAGAACAACTTTTGTACTCCATATATTTTTCCACCGTTGCTTTTCAAAACAATAAACATTTCTTTTTATATATATTTATATATTTCTTCCTTTTAAGGCACTTCTAGTAAGATAGAAAGTATAGTCATTGATTTTTCCAGTGAAGCTAAACGCGTTAGCTTAATTTTAATGACAAAGGGTCTCAATCTCAAATAATCATCCTCATTTATTTCTCAGATAATTTCAATTTATTTGGAGAAACTTTCTGAATGAGGACTTAAAAAAAAAACTAACAGACATAGTCTCCTTGTACTTTTTGTAAATCTGTAGTGCCTTGTTATCTTTTTAAAGTTTTTAGTATAATTTAAGTTCAAATAGCTTTTTACAGAAATAGTAGAGGTCTCTAAGACTTCAGAATTATTTGGTGTCGCAGCTGAGCCATCAAATAACATTGGTCATATTAGTTCAAATGCAAATGAGACTCTTTTGCTGTGCATTCCCATTACTCCTATTCACACAGATTTAAAAATCTATTTGAGTTGCACAGTACTAAAATCATGACCACAACTGACTTTTTTGAAACAAGAAAACCTCGAGTATAAGTATTCTTTTTTTTAAGAACTGATATTATGGTTGTGTACTCTTCTTGGACTTTTTAATTTTTTTTACTATTATTTTTATTTTTTTACCTTTGTTTTCTTGCTTGCTTTTTTATTAGTTTTTAGCTCTCTACCAGCTGGAACAATCGCATTACCACAAAGAATCTATAGGTGGCAATATTCCAAAGCAATCCAACTTAATCCCTTTTTTGTGTATCTCAGGAAGTACTTGGAGAAACACATTAAGGATGAGGGAAAGACAGATTATAGTTCCACTCCAGTAGTACTTCCTCTTGTAGCATACCTGTTACAGATCCCACTTGCATGGTCCTTGGCTTCATCATTATGATTGCATCAATATTTGAATAAGGCCTTAGGTTTGTCCAGTTTTTAAAGTAAATAATTATTGCCAGTACTGATTTTTCGACAAGGACCTAGAGCTAATTCTGTTTTTTAATCTTTAATTTGGGTAGGTGCATCTGATTATGCCCCTAGAATTACTTTGTTGCATGCAAGGGGATACTTGAACATCTGTGCACTTACAAGACAAGTACAGCTTCCATGTGTTACTTGTTCCTATCTGGCTTAGGAACAAGTTTTCCTATTGCATAGGACACATCTCAAAAAAATCAACAAACTTTCTTCTTGCTCTTTTAGTAAAGATTATACAGGCATAGAAAAAAAAATAAATAAAATCTGAGATAAAAAAAGGGATTTAACCTGCACATTAGGGTGAAAGTACAGTCAACAATTTGGGCATCTACAGTTTATCTGAGGAAAAAATAATCTGTAGTTTAAACTTAGCAAGACTCAGTTCAAGAGCACATAGTTCTGTTAAACTATTCTTTTACCCTAATCATGCCTAAAATACTTGATAAAATGGGTCTAATAAATCTTAGATACAAGGGGCTTTGTACCTTTATCTAAAAAAAGCAATTTCTCGGTTTCAGTGAGATAATGAAACCACATTTTGGAATTTTGTTGCCAATGACAAAATCCTTATTATACCAGAATCCCTGATACCAAGAAAAAGACTGCACCTGGCCTACTTTTCTGTTTCATATGGATTGTTTAGCTTTCATTTCTTTTCCATTTTGTCTCTTTTAAAAATTACTCAAATTCTGAGGACATTACACAGTAGAAAAAATAGATATGCATATTTCAGTCTGTAAGTTTTCCAGTGCTTCAAGTTTGAAAATGATTGCTTTTTTATAAGTTTTTTTCATAACTAAATTGAATGTTAGGAATGGTCTTCTCTTCCCTTCTTTATCTTATATCCTACCGAAACAAGATCCCGTGTTCAAAATTCTCTCAGATGATTACTTTCTTCTGCTGCTCTCAATACTTTATTACCTCATTGGCTGTTTCAATGAGATATGACAGGTTAAGAGTATGTCCATGTGCTTGTTTCTCAAGATATTTTGTAAAATATCTTTTGTATCTGTATGTAGTGGGAGAGGAGAGGGCAGAAACTGATTCAAGAGTATTAAAATACTAGTCCTGACATCATACCTTGGTAAGAACCAGATAATTTGCAGGACAAGAAAGATGTTTTACACTCCTCAGTCATGGAAAAAAAAAATCTTCTGGCAGATCTTATATTTGTTCTAGAGCAGGGAGTGAAAGGGAATGTAAAATAAAAATGTGTAAGAAGCATTACTTGGCACTTCAGATGCATGAAGCATCAAACAAGGAAGCTGTTAGACCATGTGAGGTCTAAAAAATTGAACTGCAGTTAGCTGCATGACAAGAGTCAATCAGGAGACCAAGAACCAGCTTGTTAACCTGACTGGTGGTTTTACTCTTTGTTAAATCTATCACTTTCTTTGTTTTGCCTTTGTTTTGCCTTTATTTTTTTTTTTTGTTTGTTTGTTTAGGGGTTTTTGTTTGGGTTTTTTTATGTTTTTTATGATGGTGGAGAGGGGTTGTTGGGTTTTTTTTTTCTCTGTGTCTCTTCATGGAAGTTGCACAGTTAGATGTCTCTTATGTCTGTCTTAGTTCTAATTTTTTTAATCTCAACCTTGCAACCTTCATCCTTGTTTTCTGACACTTGCCTGTGCTCTTTGTGCTTACCCTGCCTGTATGATACCCTCTTATTTCTTGTTCCAGGAATGGGGACAGTTATTCCAACGTTGTTTTTTACTTTCAGTTCAGTAAGCTGAGTAAGATTTTTCTTCTAAGATCTTGCAACTTTTTCCACACTTTTGGATAATTCTTGGCTTGACATTACCCTTGTTTACAGATTTGATTTTCTTCCATAAAACAGAACTCTCTTGTAATCAGTTTTTTGTGGTCCTATTGTTTAGCAGGCTAGCTATTTTTTTCTCTGGTAAAAGAGCAGTTCCTTTAATTGCATTATGCTAACACCCTCTAGTCTCAGAAATGTTAGATTTATGTCTATTTAGTAGGATAGCCATTCTGCAATACATTAGTGGCAAAGACATGTTACAGAGAATACAAGCTTTGCAAATACTGACAGTGCAAGTGACAGATCTAGACATGGTGCAAAAACCCCTGGGGTTTCTGATGCTACAGATAATTTCCTTTCCATTTTTTATTTCCTTCCCTTGTAGCTTTCCTTTCTGTCCTTTTCACAGTTTTCACTAATTTGATCCAGATACCTACAAACTTATTTTACATTCTAGTTTTAGTCATTGTGTTAACAAAAAAAATGTTTTGCTAATGAAGATACAGAATTTTAAGTGATACTTAACACTTGATGTTGTCCTATCAAGTGACTCACAGATAAATCAATTCTTTTAGAAAGTTTAATGAATTAAAATTCTTACAGATAGAAAACCAGAGCTGAATATGCATTGTCAAAACCAAATAAACATGTCACATTTACATTTGTAGTATACATTCACTTGACAACTTCAGACATGAATGGTCAAGTTTGAATATGTTGGCTAATCTCTCTTCTTATGCAAAAAATATTTTTTGTTTATTTTCTTTCTTCAGTGAAATAACAGCAGCTGAACTGATATTTAGTTCTTTGCATTAACCACACTTTGACTTTTAGCTGTCTGGTTTTGTCCCTTGTAGGCACAATGATGAGGTCTTGATATAGCAACTACAGAGTTCCAGACTATAAAAATTCTGGATTGTCCTCAGTTAAGATGATCAGCTACTTGTCATTATTTGTGATTTGATAAATAGGCTAAGAATTACATGGAACCCAGAGATAAGTTAAACGGTGTCTCCTTTTAGCAGTCAGCGCAAACCAAAATACAGAGAACATAACTGCTCTCTGCATCTTTCCTGCACCCTCCAAGAGGAAGGCAATAAGGGAATAAGGAAGAGAAACTTCAAGGTTAAAAGTTAAAACTACAACAGGTTTTAATACATCAAAGAAGAGATAGTAACACATGGGCTAATAATGAAAAATATAAAAATATATATATATATAAACTTACTGGATTTCAATGGTTGCTCATGAAAGTATCCAAAAGTCTCTCTTGGCAGAGCCAACTTAGGAAAAGAGGTCAGGGCTCTTACCAGCAACTGGATATAGTATGGGGGAGCTGAAGACAAAAGAGTAAGAGCCTCTCTCTCAGATGTTCATGGGATGAACAATGGAAAGCGGGAAGGAAGAGACAGACTTTTATGCCCTCCTGGCTTTTATAAGGTATGGTAGAAAATGAGAGGGAATATTGACCCCTCTCTATTCTGCCCTCTAGTTCTAAACAGCATCCTCTTTCTAGGTCTTCAAATTGATAGCATAAAATTATCCTGTGATCCCTCAAACCGTAACAATCAGATAAGAGAAACTTATTCCTCCCTGTGCTACCCCATTCCCTGTAGAAGAAATGAATTGGCTCACTCTGCCTCTATTAATCAAGCTAAAGATATCCAAGGTTGCCAAAGACTACTCTTCTAGACTTTTATCCACCCAAAACACTGAGTAAGGTTAGAACAATGTTGCAATATTACATAAGAGCCTGATTAACTGCAATTACATGGTGCTGACATAATAATGTAAAAATATGAAATTAATACCTTAAACCTGTGACTCTAAGTGAGAACCACTTCACCCATCTGGAAAATCTGCCATCTTAAGCTACAATAGTTATTTCATTTTATTTTCTTTTTATACGATACAATAAAGTCCTTCAGAAAGTAATAATTCTTATCCTAAAATAGGTTCCTGATCATTGCAATTAAGATCCTCTTCAGTGTCAGTGGAGGCAACCTAACCAAGGTGAGACCTTTGCATTTTAGATAAATGATGCTAGGTGAAATTAATTAATCCTCAGATACCATATTCACACTTTTAATGTTCTTTTAGTGTTGCTAACGTAATGTTACTAGCCCAAGTCAAATACATACTAAAGACCACAGGAATCTATTCCACCTCCTGAAAAAATATGAAAAAGTTAAATATTATCCAGTGTTACCCTGAAGTTTAAAATAATTCTTCTGACTATTCCAATATATATTTTTGAGTTATAAATACTTCCAAAGATTGTGTTTTCTATTATTTTCTTTATAATGTTCATCACCAGGAATTTAATGCAATATCTTTTTCTCTTCTTCTAAGCCATTATACGCCAGTAAAATAAGATTTATTTTATACTTTTCCAATACACCAAGAGTTGCTTTGCTATGAAGTTTTATCACATTATTTAATTGCACCTATACCTGGCTAGACAGTGTTGTTGCACTTCTATATGTTATTGCCCATTATTAGGCCTAAATATTTGTATTTAACATGTTTCATCTGTGAAATGTCACAAGACAGGCATCTGGAAAAGTTCTCAAAATTCAATACATAAAAAAGTTCTCAAATTTCAATACATAATCAACTGTATGGTGATCAGTTCAAGTATTTTGTGCCAAGAATAGCAGAAAATCCTCATACTGAAGTGAACAAAACATGAGTTCCAGACACTTTGGGAGACTGAAGAATTCAACATATCTTGTTAAGAACTGATCTGAAGCTTTCAAGATTCTTTAGAGGCTGTGAATCATACTGATAGTTAGACCATCAGAGTCATAAAATGAGGAACAGAGAAGGCTTTTTAATAGCTACAGTTCTAAAGAACCAAATATGACAGAACATGAAATGATAAATAATCACTAGAAAAGCTTGTCTTGAAAAATAAATTTTTTGATCATAAAAAGAGTGTCCCAGGAAAAATACCTGTTCCTATCAGTGATTATTTTGGAACAGGAAAATTTATCCAAAAAGCATCTGGAGACAGAAATCATTGTGAAGGCATAAAACCTTAAATAGCTACAAAAATTATTTGAGGATATTGTATATATTGGTCTAGCACTCCAGAGTTATATCAAGCCATTGAGCCAACTCTGTTAGCTGCTAGCAAATTGACAAGTAATAGAATTAAAGTCTGGGAACAGAGGAAAAATGCCTTTCATCAGATACTGGATATTAGAACCAGTGCTTTTATCTTCTCTGCAGAAGAACTTAAGGTCCAAATAATTACTGGGAAAAATAAATAAATGCATGAATTCCAGACTTCTTATTTTGTTGCAAAACCAAGGCATTTACAGGAAGAAAGAAAGGCAACTTAGTATATCTTCTGTTTAAATAAGACTATAATCAGTTAGCAAAACTAAGCTACATCAGGACTATGAAAATATCTGTGATCAGTTGCAATTGCACTGAAGTCCATTCAGTGGGTTTTTATTGGCCAAAGCATGTGGTTATGATGAAAGATTAGAAAGCATCTCCTGGATACAATTTTATAGGGTTTCCGTTTGTTAGTGCCCTCCTGAAAGCAAAAATGAAGCACAGTACCTACCAGGACTGCTAGTAGCACCCTAATATGAATTTTCTGCTCTGAAAAATAATACCTTTCACAGAAAGAGGAATGTTAAATTACAGTCACCACTGACCTCTACAGTTATAAGACAGACAGCAAGCAAAACCAGCATGTTCTAATTTTCAGTGAGGAAACCTGGACTCAAATGCATCATTTGTTGTAGTTCTATATGATATTGTAGTCTAACTGGACAAGTATTCATAGCACATAAGCTAAAGCTTAGAAAAAGTGGGAGAAGATCCCCAGGGAAAGGGGCTAATTTTAATTTAAAATCTTTGTATTATCTAAAAGAAGGATATTTCATCTAGAATAGTTGCCGAAATAACAGATATACAGAAAATAAATTCTATGGTTTGTATTTATTGATGTATTTCCAGAACATCATTTCTGATTTATTTCCAGAACTTAATTTCTATTCTCTAGGTAATTGCTTTAATTTTTAAAAGTCTCTTGAGTTCTATATAGCTTTATTCATGTTTAATAATTATAATATATTTATACTTCAGTACACTACTGACCTACTTAAGAGAACTTTCTAATAAATGACATTAAAACATTTGTGAAATTTTCTGCCAGAACTAATAAAGAGGAAATAAATAAGGAAATTCTGTTCTACATAAAGCAGAAAATCAATTAAAAATACATCTACATATATTTTTTAATTCATGTAAATTATATCACTTTGGGAATATAGGCAGATTTTTTTAAAAAAATTAAGAAGATGGTAAGAAGCACTGAATAAATTATAATGCTATTATACTGATGACATCTCATGCTACTTAGGCAGAAATGAAGTACAGAAAAATGGAGGAGCATGGAACATGATTACTGATCTGAAAATATTCTTTGGAGTGGTGAATGAAAACAGTTTACAAACTTGATTTATAAAAGCAAGAATAGGAGCTGAATAAAAAAAAATGTATACAAATTAAAAAGTAAAAAGAAAAGGAAAAATGCCAGGCACTGTTATCTGCTAATTTCTATTTAAAAGGAAAGTCAGAAATTACTCTTAGGAGATGGGCAAGGATTTTCATTAGATTAAGTAGAATTAAAGTGCCTTTTTATTCTCTTGTAGGTTGTAAATTGTTGGGTTTAATTCTTACTTGTATATTCAACCATTGTATTTCAATTGACATTTCCATATTACTTTATATCACAGTTCTTTTCTCTTTGGATCAATCTCAAATCTTTCAGAGGAAGTAGTGATACACAAATTAGATTTATATTTCATTACACCTGTATATTTTATAGTTTTGTGTGTATCTAAAGTGAGGAACTAATAAAAACAGGAAGAGGTAGAGAAATACATACAACCAAAGCAAAAATACTGGTTGAAATCAGGCCTTGCTAGGAGACAGTGGTAAGCAGGGGGTAACAAACAAGCATTTACTAAGCAGACATATTTTCTGCTGTTGCTGGAGAAGGTCATCATAACCAGTATGGATTACTGTAAAATTGAACGAAGTAGAGAAGGGGAAAACTTAAAACCCTACTATGTTATTCTTTGGCAAATAGCACAGTTGTTTCTTCAAAATCACTTACATATGAATTCTTAATTACTGCAAAATAATTGTAGAAGTAGAAAATACTACTTGAAATGCTTCTTTAGGAGACATCTGGCCCATCTACTTGCTCAAAGCAGGACAAGCATAGACAAAGGTGCTCACAGCTGTGCCCATCCAAGTTGTTATCTCAAAAGATGGGGGTCGCACAACTTTTCCAGCAGCCTCTCATGGTGATTGAAAGGCCTCATGTTAAAAATATCTCCAGGTATAATCAGAATTTCTCATATGACAACTTGTGTATCTATTGCCTCTTATCCCATCACAAACCAGTTCATCTTTCAGCTTTATATTGTCAAAGCCTTTATTGCACCAATAGGACTTAATTGACCTGACCAGCTTTCCCTGAGACCTCATCCATGACTTCTCTGAATAGATCTTTTTACATACAGGCTTGGGTTTGCCTTCGTCTGTATTCCTCTAGTGTTTGAACTGGTGGGGAATCACATGAGTTCAATGGTGCTCTATCTTCTTTCACTATGGTGAAATTCTTCAGTATGATGGTGGTGAGGCACTGGCCCAGGTTGTCCAGAGGAGCTGTGGCTGCACCATCCCTGGAGGTGTTGAAGGTCAGCCTGGATCGGCCATTGAGCAGCAGTGCTTTATTCTTGTAGAAGGCTGCCAGTTTTGTCAGGCAGGATTTGCCCTTGGTAAAGCCATGTTGGGTGTTAACAGTCATGTTCTTGACTTCCATTTGCCTTTTCAGAGTTTCCAGGAGGATCTTTTCCATTATATTGCTGGGCACATGGGTGTCTTCACTTTCCCTTTTCTGCATTTGCTGCTGTGGCAAAAGACCTTAAGAGGTTCTTAACTCCTAGTACAAAAGATCTTTGTGTGTAATTGGTGTTGAAGACATGCTTATGCCCATGAGGACATAATTATTACTAGCAGTAAAAGTGCCATCTGGAAGTTTCCTTTGAGACAGTCCATAAATGACATTACAAAGTAATTGAAAATGATATCTTAAGAAAAAAAAAAAACAAAAATCTGAAAAAAAATCCCTGCAGAAACTATTCTGTGATGTTATGACCAATTTATGTTCTCTTCCCTGAGTCACAGCATCCCCTCAGACCACCAGTTATCAGGTAGCTCCTGCCTAGAAATAAATGAATATGCATTAGATGAACCAGAAGCAGCAGTAAACGGACACAGTATTAAGAAAATATATCTTTTGCATTAAGCACTTCAAATAACTACTACATGGATTAGTTTTACATTGTGGATATTACAGACATTATTAATATTTCACTGCCTTTTCTTGATGAAGAATTAAGACCAAACAAATTAGTATTATGCAAAGAAGCTAAAGAGAATTTGAATGTTTGGTTTATACTCTCCAAGATAAAGCACATTTTCAGATTTAAGCAGGGAAACTGGAGCAAACCAGGTTACTGAGGCTTCATGCAGAGAGCATATGTGATTGGTTAGATCTGGCATGATGTTTCAATGTTGTTTGCATTTAAAGAATGGAAATATGTCACGCCAAAGTTAAGGCCAAGATGCTTTTCATATTAATTTTTAAAATGCTCACTAAAAAAAAAAAAAAAGCACACCTTTACATCTCACAAGAATTACTGTGTTTCTGATCTAAAAATTAAATAATTAATAGATTTCCATAACCTGTATATAAAGTAACATGCTCTACAGATAAATTTTCAACATATTTCAGTTTTGTTCTGGACATCCTCATGTTGGATTAAATGATCTCTGGAAGTCCTTTTTTCTATCTTAGTTCCATTTTATTTCTGTGCCCTATAGATTGGCAATCCTATAGGAATTTACACTGGTATTTGAAGAACTAGAAGTACATTAAATTTAAAATTATGCTGGAATACACGTATATGCAGTATACAAGTAACTACTTGTCCTGGTTTGGGCCTGGGTAGAAGTAATTTTCTGTCTTGTAATTTTGCTTTCATCTAAGTCTCTTCTAAGTAGCTGCACTTGCTGAAATTAACAGCAAGTTTCTCAGTCAGTGTCTGCTTCTAGGACTGATAACACTCAATGTTTATAGTTACAGCCAGAGACTGGTGTGCAGAGCCAAGGACACTGCTCGGTTCTTAGGAACATCTTATGCTCCAGAAAGAGAAAAGGACTAAAAGGGTCACACCTGAACCCCTCCTTTAGGGAGGAACGGACAAGATAAATGACCAAAACTGAACAAACAGAGTATTCCAGCCCATAAGTGTCATACTCAGTATAAGTTTCAGGGATCACAAGGGTCAAACCCCTTCTCACTTCCTTCAGCCTTTTGCCTTCACCCTTCTTCACCTGTCCCGGTTTTTGCTTCAGCATCCTGGGAGGATTCCATCCATCCCTCTGCCTGTGGTCCTGATCCGTGCCAGCCTGAATCTGTGTGTTCCTGCCTCCAGCTCCCGACTGCTGCTGACCCCAGGAGTCCAGCCTGGACTTTCCCAGGGCTGCCCTGCAGCCTTGGTGGGGACCTGAGACTTACTGAGGGAAAAGGGGAAGGAACATGGTATCATTTTTCTGTATATTTGTATATATTCAATAAATTTTCCTTCTTATCATTACTATTTCATTAAAGCTTTGTAGTTTAGTTTCCAACCCATAAGTCTCTCTCCCTTATTCTCTCTCCTTTCTATATCAGTGAGAGGAGGTGGATTAATAGAAAGCATCTGTTATTTGGTTAATTGCCAGCACAGTGACAAATCGTGACACTACTTTTATCAAAAAAAGAAAGTACATGCTTTTTTAAGTGTCTTGTCATGTTCAATAAAGACAGAAGATTGGACTCTGAAAATTGGAAGCTTCTGAAAGTATTTAATCTGAAGCATTCTTTACAACCTCATATCTTTACCATGAGAGTGATGGAAGAATGGAACAGGTTGCCCAAGGAGGTTGTTGAGGCTTCATCCCTGCAGATATTCAAGGTGAGGCTTGACAAGCCTCTGAGCAACCTGACCTAGTTGAGGACGTCCCTGCTTACTGCAGGGGGGTTGGACTAGATGACTTTTAGAGGTCTCTTCCAACTCAAATTATTCTTTGATTCTATGATCTAACTTGATTTATCTAACTAACTTGTGCCAACTAAAGGATTGTAAAAAATGTGGGGTTGTCTCCATAGCAATGGTAATTTACATGTGTAAATTCAGTTTACTTAATGGGACAGCATGTCCATTTTCTATGCTTAGTCTATCTACACTACAGCAGCTGGCCCATATTGTCACACTTGAATTACTGAAACTTGATAAAAGCACAGCAAAGGAAATCACTCTGCAAAAACTCTTGCAACATACAGAGAGCAGTAAGTTTTGTTACAGTCTCCAATATATTATTACCCTGAGCAGCAGCAACATTCACTTTACAGATCAATTTAACTCAACTCCGAAGGACCCCTTAAAGTAAATGATAAAGATGAAATAAACAGCAAAGTCAAACCCTCAATTACAATGCTTCACAGTTATTTTACAAAGAGGCCAGTAAGAGAATCCATGGTAATAATTGTAGTCATCATGATTTATTTGGCTTAGTTTCCTATAAGTATAGTATAGACAGTCTTCAGAGTATAAGGTAAAAGTAACAGCTTGCAAGTATTAAAGATTTTGTATTGTTTTTTTTTGTCTGTGAGAGAGAGTGCTGAGCCTAGTTTCTATGCCAACATATGGTTGAATTGTACACTGTATGCCAAATGATTTATTAGCTGATATTTTTCAGAGAGATGGGTCATATAAATTTGAGTACAAATATATTCTATGGTGAGGATTTATCTAGTGCCTCTTCAACTATAAGTTTTAAAAATAAATGTTAAATTTTCAGACAGAACTCCTTCATATTTTGAAGGATTTAAACCAAATATGAATTTGCATATGTTACTATGTATGTAGCTGACTTATGTATGTAATTTCGTAGGCATGATTACATTGCAATTGATACCTACTAAGTTCGATGGAGCTGCTAATCCTGGAAACCATTTTCAGACACATGAATGACATGAAAATCACCAGCAACAGTCAGCCCAAACTAATCAAGGGGAAGTCATGCTTGACCAACTTAATAAACTTCTATGATGATATGACTAGCTTGTTAGATAAAAGCAGAGAGCACTGGATATAGTCTACCTATACTTCAGTAAGGCCTCTGGCATTGTGCCTGATATAATTCTCAAAGAGAAATTGTTGAAGTATATGCCAGACAAGCAGACAGTGATATGAGTGGGTAACTAGCTGAATAGCCAGGCCCAGAGGGTGTTGATCAGTTGCACAAAGTCTAGTAGGAGGCCAGTGAGTAGTGGCGTTCCCAGGGGTAAATAATTGGTGCTGTCCTTCTTAACATCTTCATTAAAATGGGGACACCATATCACTAGTTACAGTCCTCTGAGCTCTTCCATCTGTCTGATTTTTGATCTTCATTACAGTCCTTTCTAAACCACGTATCAATACAAATGTAAGGATACCATGAGATACAAACTCCTTGTGATTTTGCACCATGAACAAAAATACTATTATCTCCTATAAGACTATCTGCATTGTATGTACTGTTCATTATGAACAACAAATAGAGATTAGAAACTTCCAGTTCTATTGGAGCTATGCAGACTTATACAGATATTCACAAAAATGTAGTAGTAATAAGACACAAAGGAAGAAGGAAAAAGTTGTGTTCACATCTATCTTCATGATTTTCTACCACATGCCCCACATAGTAATTTAGATGACTGAAGTCATGGAAGACTCATCTTGCTCCAACCTGAAGTTGCTCATAATCATGATAACAACATATACATTCTTCTAGCAGTTACAGTGAGCTATGTATATCAAACATGTATTTCATTGCATTGCATCTATGCTAGGGCTAAAACAAGAAGTAAAAATATTGTCTGCTGTCTTTATGCATTTGTAAGATCTGGATCAAGCTGTCATCTGGATACCTTTGTGCAACTTCAATAATATAAACCATTGTAGCAACCAGTAAAGGAATCCCTCAAGGATACAATATCATACTTTTTCTTTGACTGAATATTTTTTGGCATTGTTCCAGTGAAACAGAAGGAAATGGATCCCCTAACACCTGAATAGTATCAGATGGCAATACATAGAACAGCAGTCTCAGCCTACACAGATAAGCCCACTGTTAAGCAATCTCAAGATTACAATATGGTTCTGTATCTTCATCCGTGTACTGATTGCTCTTAAACTATGGCAAAGGATGTGGAAATTTTCCATGCACAAAAAGAAAAAATTAACTCAGAATACAGCCTTTTCTCCTTTTGATGAATACGTAGTTGCTTTTGATAATGATGGCAATAGCATGCATGAGGAGACTGTTCTCATACCTATGAAAAATTTATCTAGGCTTTGTGAATAAGCATTGTGAATATGAAAAAGAACTAGAAAACTGAAACTAAGAACAAAACATGGAATTGACAAAAGCTTTATATGTGACATCATAGTTAAATGGATTTCTATTTAGAGGCTTGATGTCCTCCTCCTCTCCTCTCCTCTCCTCTCCTCTCCTCTCCTCTCCTCTCCTCTCCTCTCCTCTCCTCTCCTCTCCTCTCCTCTCCTCTCCTCTCCTCTCCTCTCCTCTCCTCTCCTCTCCTCTCCTCTCCTCTCCTCTCCTCTCCTCTCCTCTCCTCTCCTCTCCTCTCCTCTCCTCTCCTCTCCTCTCCTCTCCTCTCCTCTCCTCTCCTCTCCTCTCCTCTCCTCTCCTCTCCTCTCCTCTCCTCTCCTCTCCTCTCCTCTCCTCTCCTCTCCTCTCCTCTCCTCTCCTCTCCTCTCCTCTCCTCTCCTCTCCTCTCCTCTCCTCTCCTCTCCTCTCCTCTCCTCTCCTCTCCTCTCCTCTCCTCTCCTCTCCTCTCTTCTCCCTCTCCCTCTCCCTCTCCCTCTCCCTCTCCCTCTCCCTCTTCACCTCCAAAAGTCCCCTTTGAAACTGATAAAGACTGTGCTGCAGAATATAATATTGTGATAAAGACATTCATTCTACTCAGAGAAAGCAATCATTTCTCCATGGTGCAGCATAACAGCCTGCATGTTTTTATGATTCAGTCCCACTAACACTATATCCCTGTTAGCATGATTAATCAGCCCAAACAGAATACAGCTTGGATTTAACTATCCTGCTGCTTGCTGCAGAGCTGAATCAGCCAGGGCCAGTTAAGGAAGTCTGCACTTCCCTCTGTTGCACAGTATGGGCATGACCTGTGACTCTTTGATATGATGATATAGTATTATTTCCAAGACCCTATCTAATTACCTTTCACACACACCATTTATTTGATCACAGTGGAGGGCAATGCAATGTAAGAATCTCTTAGAAACTTTGCAGCATCATTATTTTCAATAGGAAGTTTTTGTATGTTAAAGAAACCTCATAAATATTATCTTGAGGACATATCCCTTGATATTTTTTTATTTAATTAAAATATTGCAAAAGACAGTACAAGATTCTCAAGATTATGGGTGTTCTCCTTGTCCCTGTCTTGAACAGCAAGCTTTCTCATTTTATTTTCTCCCTCTCTTTTCTTGAAGACAGGGAGTAAGAGTGACTGGATGGGAGTTTGGCCCTTAGCCAAAGTCAACCTATCACATTTATTCATATGATGAGAAATACAATAGTACAAATTGTGTGAGTTTCAATATCTCTCACTGGGCACAGATAGTTTTGTACACATTTTGTACTGTTAGTCATTTACAGACAGAATATAGTAACTGTGGAAGGATCTGACTGTATTTCATCTTACAGTGTTCAATCTTACGACATCTTACGACAACAATCATTGTCATCAATTAAACCCAAGAGTATTATTTATTTACTTATTCAGTCATTTATTGTTTTCTAAAATTAATTTGCACAAGTATAGCCAGATTGAGAGCAAATTGTGAAATAGGAAAAAAGTAAATAAGTAATTAAGTATCTGTGCAAATGAAATGCTTACAACTTCCAAGCTTCAGACAGACTGTTTAGTGCAGTTTTGTAAAACTGATCTCTCAGAAGGAAAGACTTCAGGAACCCTGCCCTGACTGACAAAGTATTCAGTAAAAAGGATCAGGAGAGTATAAGAAGTCTTAGGTTTTATTAGTACAATGCTCATAAAGTTCTGATTTTGTCTTCTAATATGAAGGCAGAGGACAAAGTCTGACTCTCTTTATTTTCCTAGAGTATACTATGAATCTATTTGTAAAGTCCTAGAGTTCTAAACAAGAAAAGTAAACTTCACCAGATTGTATGGGGAATGTTGAGACATTGCAGACAGTTAGTTTGACCTTGAGGAATATGAAAATAATAATAAGCCAAGAAAAAAATTCTAAACAAAGGTTGATTCTATTCTTTGATCAAGCTTTAAAGATAAAAATACATTTTTATACCAAATATTTGGAATGCTTGTGCTAATGGAACTTAAAATTAAAGCAAATTAAACCTTTTCATGACATGAAAAAGCCATTTTCTGTGTCAAATGAGCATGTGACAGACACTCATAACATTTTCTTCATCACAAAAGCAAGTCAAAAGTTGGAGTCACAACATGTGACCATGCTCAGTGTGACAGATTGTGAAACACAACCATGTTGAGTACAATATGATGAAAATGTGGTTTCATTGTAGCTACATTTCACTGTAGGATTCCCTTAAATATTAGTCCTTTAATACTACACAATATTCACGATCAGATCAGCCACAGGCAGGTGCTGATTAGGAAGCACCAAGCAGTTATCACCTCTCTTTTCTTAGTAATTGTCCTGTGAACATCAAAATGGAACATCATCTTGTGATGATCTGGGACACTGCTGAAATCTGGGAAAGTAAATTTTCATTTAAAAAGGCAGAAAAGGATGAGAATACATGTGGAGAAGCTTTCAATCTGTTCTAGGTTGGCACTGTACTATTAACTAAATCAGAGTAAATACTATAGAGTAGAAGAAACTGTTGACATTTTGAGCTGACAAGATGATATTTTCACTTTCCCTGGTAACAAAATAAGAGTACTGCTTCATTAAAAATCTCATGATAAAATTCTCTCATGCACTTTTAATAGGACTCAGATATTGGGGTTAAACTCAGAAGTAAATTGACATAAAACCTCAAGACCTCGTTGACTCTTTATGATCCATATCCCCCTTCCAGAAATCTCACCCTTTTACCTCCAAAGTCCTGGTCTCCATACCATTATTTTTCATTCTGACCTTCAGTTAAATATTAAGTCCCTCCACAAGTCATCTGGCTGCAAAGTTATCTAGGTATACCCGAGATAAAAAAATTTTAATAAAGTATATAGGACATGTGGCTTTACATGTATGAGTAGAGACATTACATTGATTACAAGTTGCAAGGCTACATATACATATAGTGCAAGACATATACATATAGTAGGGACATCGGAAGTCATGATCTAATACTAGTGAAAATGTCAGACAGTGGTCTGATACTAACAATTTTATTTCAAACAGAAAAATAATTTAGGTAAATTATATCTTCAGCCCCAATTTAAGCCCCTCTGTTTCACATACGTCTTGCTCAACTGTATCAATGACCCACATTCAGAACCCTACTTCCAAGATTCACTAAAATCCTGTTGATCACTTTTACCTCTCTACTTGAAACTTAATACACTCACAGCTTTTTTCTATTTGTCAGCCTATTCATGACAGTTAAAATCACAAAGATTCAGGAGCTTTCTTTCCACAGACAGGTCCATGAAGTTTCATAGTACACAATTTACAAGTTATACCATAAAAACTGTATATAAATTTGCTGATGAAAATGCTTTCAAAACCTTTCTGATGTGCAGGTGAAAGTCATAATGTACATTCAAACACTTTTGTATCATTAGTATTTTCTGAAAAAATAATCTCATGCGTGGAAGAGAAAATAGGAGGAAAGGATTCCCTTACTTGACAAGTCCCCAGAAATAGCAGTCTGAAATGGCAGGAAAATTATGTTAGCAAGACTGATATAGATGCAATGAGCTTGTTTCATGGTTGAAGTGCTGCTGATTGTCATCAGAGTTCTAGAGCCACCTCATGTATGTTGCACACCCTTTTGTGCATGAGGATAGAAAACAAATTACCTGTTCCTCCCTTACGACACACTCAAATAAGCGTGGCATAGCCTGGACTCCAACATGGTATTGCCTTTTTGATGCAGCAGATGCTGGCCTTCCAAGAACTTAATTACAAATTTATTTTCTATTTCATAGAAGTTTTAGATTTTTTGGGTTGTGGTTGAATTGATATTGATCTCTGAAAGTAAAAGAGGGAGAGCAAAAGTGTATTTACAGGACATACGTGAGGTGATTTAGTGATTTAACACCAAAAGAGAAAACTGCTATTAAAAATGCTATCATTTGTTAAAAAACAAACAAACAAAACACTAAACCAAACAAAAAACTTTTATTCAATATCTGAGTTAACTACTATTCCTATTCAAAATTCCTTGCATTCGCACACATATTTTGGAATAGAGACAAAAAAAATATCTTTTTAAATCTCAGAACAAATCCATGGATTGTAAACAAAAGAGAAGGGACAATACATTTAATCTCATAATGATGAAATAGTTTATATTACAACTTCTCGTTTAAAATGTTTTTTTTCTAGGGAACAGGAACATTTTTGGTTTATAATAACATATTTGGTAAAATAATAATTATTTACTAAAAATAATTTATAATGAACAAAATATTATAATTAATGCATATTTGAAGTAAGATGATTTTTTTAAAAATATACTAAGGAAATTAAGAAAAAAGTAGATTTGTTCTCACTTAAAGAAAGGATCTAAATTATCTGATTGAGAATACTAGACTTAATGACAACTGCAGTGTTCAAGAGCAAAGACAACCAGCTGCAAAGACCATTAGATAGTGAAAATCAGAATACTAGAGAAAAATCCATACACTTCCTTTTATACTAGAATTTTTCCAGGGGACCAATATATGAAATTTTACTTTGATAAAAAAATAAGACTTAATGGCAAAATTTAAGAAACAAAACTTTTTAGTAGCTGATTTTCCACAGATACTGGAGTTAGTGAAACATAAGGCACTTGAAACAAAGGTTTTTATACCATTAGTTTGAATCAAGCCATATCACTTAAAGTGAATAAGTGAAGGAATGAAAAATCTAATTTCAATGTCACCTGCTTACCAGAGGCTAAGAGAAAAGTACGTATTACATAACAAGAATAAAATATTAAAAAAAAACCAAAAACACAAAAACAATCTCTTCCAAAATATAGAAAAAAAACCAAACGAAAACAAAAAACCAGACAACAAAACAAAAGCAAAACACCAAACTGAAAAAATCCAACAACATCTTCCTGTTAGTATGATTGAGGGCAAAATCCCTTTCTCTAGTTTCCTATCCCTTGGTTCTCTATGTTTAAAAAGTTATCACTGAAACATATATAGAAACTAATAATATTCTATCCATAGACAGAAATCAATTAGTTTCTTGGACAATATTTCAGAAGGATGCTTATCCTTTTGAAAATCTACACAAAAATCTAACTACTTTTATGAAAGGCTCTGTGAATTGCAATAAAGACTACATATTGTGTTAGTTTCACCACCAACAATTGGAAGCTATCCTCATCTTTTACAAATAAACATATGTTAGGTAACATGATTAAATTGATATATAACATGATTAAATTGCTGTGTAAATCAAAATAATTATTTGCATTGCCTACATCAACAATTTCTGGTTAAAATAGCTTTTTTTAATGAAAAGCGGGCTAAATAATTTTACAATTTTTCTTAAACAAATATGCATTGGGTTTTTTTCTCATCTAGGTTGTAACCTATCTGGCCCCTCACTCTAACATCACTGAATGTTTCAATTCATAACACAAGTTATTTATATTTTTTTCTCTGAAAAAAGCAACAAGAGTGTTCACATTACTCAAAATAACAATCACTGTATTTGCTATAGGAATATCAGTCAAGATAACTGGCCCATCTTTTTTTTGCATGGTGTGAATTAGCTCAGTATCTTGATACAGTCAGATGACAATTTACATGAACAGGGAATCTGGAAAACAAAAGGCAATTATTTTGTTTTTCTCTTAAGAGAAATTAAGAACTTTTTATTTCCGCAAGAAAAAAAAATAAAATCACATAACAGAGTAACACTGAAGTAACAATTTTCCTGATCTACAAAGATTTGTTTGTAAAAAGAATACAAATTACAGGTTACCCCATAATTTCTTGGGATTGGAAAATAAATGTTTTTTATGATTAAACAGACAATAGAGAGTAACAGACTCTTCTACAATTAATTATGGCTAGAGGCAAGGTGTGTGACTAATCAAAAAAAAAGAATATTTTGTTCCAAGGAAAGGAAAAAAAGTGTCACAGAAAAATAATAGCACTAGATTTGAGGAGCACATTTATAAGTAGGAACAAATGAAGAAGACTGCATGTGAAAACCTGTGGGAATAAAAGTCTAAATATAGGGGTATTTGGGTAAATGACATTGTAAAAGAGTAGTTATTATTAAGGGCACAAGTGCAGATTCGTAAATCTGCGAAGAAAGCTGAGAAGTTCAGGAAGAGGACAATGGCTTAGCCATGAGCTTTTATATTGACCTGAAATTTGATACAGAGATATTTAAATGTGAAAAAGAGTCAAATTATTAGAGGTTATGAGATAAGAATTTCTATAACATGTAGATGTAAATTAAGAAAGGATACGACACACAGACTTGTAATGGGGGGAATATAGGTAGCACAAGGAAAACATTCAAGTACATTTTAATGACTGGAAGACAGAATTGATCTATTTAACTTGTAATAAAAACTAAAAATGGTCAATATTAAGTTTTCAGGTTTTTTTAGAATCAGAATTCATTTTTTTTATAGCAAACTCAAAACAACAAAAGCTTGTGATTTTCTGAGTAACAAAATTAATGTTGTTAACATTTATACATGTGCTTAACCTGGAATGAGAAAAATAACTTTTCAAAGATTATAAGGTAGATGTATTCAGTTTAGTGAGCCATATCAAGTTAATTTTTGTGTAGGAAGAGATCTGTGTAAAGCAAAATAGACTGGTTTCATTTTTAAGTGCAAGAAACCGTAGGAGTCAAGTGCAATTACCGAATGAAAGTAAATCATGAAAACACAGTCCAACTTTAAATGAAGGTGAAGCTGGACCAAAGAAAATGTAGAGAAGACATTTGAATTTCCACACATGGGAAATTAGTGAAGACAGATTGCTCAGCAGATTACTTTTTAACCAAATGTTAAATAATTATAGATTAGATATAGCAAGAAAAAAAAGGTATTAAATTATGTTCATTTTCTTACTTACTACCATGTACTTTATAGCATATATGGTTCAGTTTGGTATTCTCTTATGCAATATAGAGAAATACGAACTACAGAAAATTATGAAAGGGATAGTGCAGAACTCATTAAAATGCTCCTAGGGAGTGTTTACAAAGATCCACATTCTGAACTGGAAGGCTTTGTTCAGTGGGTACTTTTTAGAGCTATTTTGGAGCTCTTACTTTTTGATGTTCTCATTAATAACCTAATGAAGTATAGAGTACTCTTTTTCAAAGCTGAAGAAAATAGCCTGCAGAAGGAGTAACAGAGAGGGAAAGGAGAAAGTGAGGAATAAAAGTACTTCAGAAAATAGTAAATTCATTCACTTTACAGCATCCAATGAGATTAGGACCTTAATTTCCAATTAGGTTGCAAGTTTAAAAGTCATGGAACCTTAAGTTTTGACAAAGGAGCTATGGGTTTTTCGCTACTGATAATGTGAAAGCTATGGAAAGGTACTTGTCTTCTAAAATAACATTAGAAAATTCTCATTATATTAAAAAATTCAATACAATTAAATGTACTCATATACCTTTTTTGGTACATGAATCCATAGTACTGCCATACCTAAAAGCAGAATATTTAGAAGAGTTTGCTCATTAAAATAACAACTCATCACAAAGGTCAAAGCATATTTAAACCTAAAGCACATAAGCTCCTATTGACTTTAGTAATGACATTATGCTTAATTGAATGAGAAAGATGTCTTAAAAATACAATTTAATTATGATGGATTTTTAAATTGTATTTCAAAATTTATGGGGTCTTTTTGTTTGCTTTATATTCTAATCCCCAATTATTTTTTTTTTAATGTTGCAAGCAAAATACTGCCATCTCACACAGTCTTGATACACAGATGTTGCAGTTCAATGTAACATGATTTTGGATTCGCAAGAACAAAGTCCAACCACCAAAGGTTGGGTGCAAGCATAAAGTTTGATTTGACAAATGACACAGGCAAAGTGCTATAATCACGTGAAGATATAGCAAATACGCTGTGAGACAAAAGAGAGAGAGGAGAGAGAAAAGAATGAGGAGAGAGAGAGAAAAAGAGAGAGAGGGATATCACCACCCACTGATCCAGCAGCAGCCGGTGATCTTTCTTCTTTGGGTAGACAGTCCTGTTCCAGATGGTGCACAGATCCAGCACAGAGTGGCATGTTGGTAGTATAGTAGACAGCAACAAATGAACACTACAGTGTTCCTTATATACACTGTATTTCCCACTGCTCTCAAGGCTGATTCATGCTCCAGGAACTTCACCTCTCAGGAGAGTTCTCTCGCCCCACTCCAAAGGCTGTTGTTGCCTGGCCCTCGATCATTAGCAGTCGCTCACACTTGTTGGCCATTGCTGGCTCCACCAACATTTTCATTCAATGTGGTCTGTGCCCTTAAATTCCATTTGGCACATTGTCATTTGAAGCAAAAAAAAAATTTTAAATTCCACTGAATGGAAACTCACAGCATACTTACACTTGAACAAAGACAGGTGTATTTCTTTTATGGCCATTTAGAATTTGCTTGTCCTGACCTCTTTATGATAACAGAACGTTGAAAGGTCATTTTATTGTGTTCCTAAACCTTATAATTACACTACATAACACACAAAATGAAGGTAGGTTTCTGTAAATTGCTTTGAGTATTATGCTGTCCAGTTATTTAATCACATAAAAATTATTAATCAAATAAAAAAATATATATTTATGTTTATATACTGTTTGTGTGTATTTCAATCCTGTCTCTATGTATGATCAGAATACCTGATCATACATACCTATGTATTCCCCTTGCTTACTTTTCTACATTATTGATTGATTTTTTGTTCGATCCTTTCTCTTTAAGCAGCTCATGAAAGAACTACAAATTTGCTGTAATTTTGTGCCTTGTAAGAAAAAAAAAATACCTTGGCCTTTTCTGTATGCATCATTCCTTAATATGTTCTTATCATGAAAGCCTATCTTCTGTCATGACATATTTTCTTAACAAACTTACTCTCTTTTGGGCTGTGTTTACACTTTAACACATTCCTTAGAATGGACAAATTGCTTCTTCACTGGTGGCAAATGACATACATTGGATTTTTAACAGATTTTTTTAGTTTTCAAAAATTCATCTTGTATTTTATATTTTTTGGAGGAACATCAGTATGTTCCTGATCCAATTTAGAGAGACAGATGCAAAAGCATTTTGCAGATGTTAAAAATGAATGCAGGGACTATGTCTGCCTTTCCTAGAATTGCAGTAATGTGGACCAAGACTGAAGCCAAATTTTAGATTCCTTGAACATACAGCTTTTCCACAGACTACATCTTGAACTTTGCCTTCATATTTTCAGACAAAAAACATAAGCAAAATTCATTTTATGTCTATTTTTCTCCAGAGAACATCACCACAGATATATGAATTAAGATAATGCATTTAAGCAAACAAATATTTCACATTAGTTTGTTTTCCCAAAATTGTTTTATGTCAAATACACTGTGATGGTAAATTAACTCACAGAACAGGAACTGGCAATCAAAATTTAAGATAAATTCCATTATCATTCAGGGCCCCAGTTCAGATCAGTGTGGCATTCTAAGTTTTAAGTTTAAATCTAAATGGCCTCAGAGTTTTAAAATGTCAAATTTGTATCTATCTCATAGCTGGAGTTTCTTTAACAAATCTGAACAAATCGAAATTTCAGTCCTATGCAAGTTTCTTTGTCTGTTACACAGATCAGTAATTTTCCACCATCCAAAAGGAGACACTTTACAAAGCCTAGGTGTGTTTTCTTTGTTGTGTCCCCAAAGAGGAAAATTTTAAATTTGATTAAACATAAAATAGACCTCAAAAAATTTTGCTCAAGCAGCTAGTATCCCTATGAAGGTTTGTGAGTCATTGGACCAGGTGTTTTTATTCATCAGATAAGTGATGACTGCTCTATGTTAAGAAAAATATGACAGGACTCATATCAAAGACTGGGACTTCAACACAGATGAAAAAAGTGGCAGGAGTCACTTTAACTCCACTGATCTGAGGATTACAGCCTATTAAGCAAAAAGTTTAGAGATGCTAAAGATCGGTGTGTGAAAGCAAGCAGGGAGCAATATGGTTTTGATTTCAAATTCTCTTCTGTATGAATGTGGCTCGAAGGCTTCATAGCATAATTCTTTTTCCCAATGCTAAAAGCAAATAGATAAATAAATAAAATAAAAAAGAAGCAAAGGAAACATAAAATTTCATATTATTGCAATTTTAACTTTTGTCATCACACTGTAAAATGTAACTCTTTTTCATTCTCTGTCTCAAAATATTGTGATTTCCATTGTGACCATTGTGGCCCTATTATATTACATAATGTAATAGCAGAGAATAGACTTTTTATTTCTGTTTCTAAAATTGTTTTAATTAAAGGTTAAGCCCTGGAGATTAGAAAAACAAGAAAGAATAAATCACGGTTTCTGAAGCTTTATTTCAGTATTGGTAGCAGTTATTGCCAGTCTATGCTTTCTTTTCTTTTTTTTATGTCAAACTTTTCATAAACAAGCTATATTGTTATCAGTCAAAACTCTAAAGACTTGGAGATTACATTTATTAAAGGGGAAGGGGGTAGAGACTTTGCTGGAGCCTGCTGCTTTTGTTTTAAAATCTTACCTGTTGTTTTGAAGCTACAGTTGCACAAATGCACTACACTCTGTGCTCTCTGGACAAACAAATTGAAAGGACACGTTGTCATAGAAACAACATTAGGGCAAGCCTGTGATACTGTTAAAAGAAAGCAATGGTTGCAAAATCAGCAGTGCTTGAATCACAA